>OX352714.1:2503705-3754308 GCA_947095575.1 Electrophaes corylata
TTATCTGTGATTATAATATTGAGAAGAAGAAGTATATTAGGGTACTTTATTTACAGAAATATATATAGAGAAAAATATATAAGAAAGAAGTTAATTTATTTTTTAATATTTACACGTTGTTTTGTTTATGAATGCCATTTTATTTATAAGTTTGTAGGTAGTAACAATATGTCATGTTATTATGTAATGTTAGATTGTAATAAATATTTACTGTGATTTTATTCGACAAATAAATATTTTAAAACGATTAAGTATTTTGATTTTGAAGGTTGAGTGTACTTTTGCTATTAGCGACGCCGAGGCAATAATTAGCAATATTTTAAATTAGCATAACAATAGTTATTCATGAGCGACGCGGTGGCGGAGCGACGCAGGGGAAACCATTCATAAAAAGTTGTCTAATTACTAGTTCTGGAGGCCTGGCACAAATAAATTTGACATTTGTGGTGTAATCGTATCGTGTTAGCACTTCAAATTCATCGCTCAGTCAGCATCGATAGCTCAACTGCATAGTGCTGCCTGGTTGCTGTGCAGTGTAACTTATATTTAAATTTTAAGGTATTATACCTGAGCCGCGTATCGCGTCGCGACGCATTATAAGCTATACTATCCCATACAAAATTACACAGAGAGTCGACCCGGGTACACGTAGGTCTTGTATAATAAAATGATTCTGACTTTAGCCACAATATTCTAAATATCCAAGCATTTAGACTTTCTGATTTGAATATGAATACACAGGTCTATTCATATTAATAGGATAAAACATTATGTTCTGAATTACACATATCGGATATTAGTTAATTTAATTCCAGGATTTGAAGCATAAAAATCAAGATAACCGATTTCGCATGCCTTTATCAATGTTTTATTACAACGCTGAAGGTATCTTTAATTAGAAATCAATTCACGCGCATGACGAGCGTGTAAATCTACGCTTTCTTCAGGGTGAACGAATAACTCCATATCTTACTTTTAAGTCGTTCAAATTAATTAAAATTGGTCGAGGAACAAATTTGAACTGTAGTAGCTACAAATAATACTCGCGTAAATTAATTAACCAGTATGATAGGTAACGCGCGTATTGTGAATCATAAAAGCTTTCTCATAAAGCCAATTTTTGCTCACTTTCATTTGAATTTGAAGTATATTATTAATTAATATTTATTTCCAAAATGAATTTAATTAGAAGTCTTAACGCGCGAATAATAATAGTCCTTGATAAATTGTTCTAGACTCCAGAGTTAAACTTAAAACACTGACTCCTTACAGTTTTTAAACTTTTTGCACGTATATGGATACTTAAAACTTATACTAGCGGTACGCACATACATATATTACTATTAAGCTCTACTTGTAATGTTGTTTATACCGGAACTAAAATAATAAATCCAAGGGAAAAATAAAGAGTAGATATTTCTTAAGCGTAAGCCAAATGAAAGCGCCAAATCACAGAATGCGGGTTTAAGGCGTTTGTGTCCCCAGCCCTTTAGTAGTACGTATTTTATATATAGGATCTTCTTTTATTAAATGCTTGTATTAATTTCAGTTAGATCCCCACAGAGCATATGTGGCCAATAAATTAATGTGACCTACTTACATAAATGGCTACATTTGGTTCTACTTTTGCCAACGCGATCTACAGCTTGAGACTAACAAATATAAGTTTAATATTTAAATTGTAATTCATAAATTACCAACAGATGCGGAGTTTGCATCTATTTGAAATGTATGACTGACCATACTTTAAAAATAAATAATACTTAACCACAACACAGTCAACTTTTAAAGGAATCTACATTTAAGTCTGGCTGTATACTAAAAGATGTATAAGGTAGTTTTTTTTTTAATTGATATATATACTGTCCTTTGGCTTCAATCTCACCTGATGGTAAGTGATGATGAAGCAGGACGGTCTAGAAAACACCTATTCACTCTTGCCTTAAAAATTTCAGATCATAGTGTCCAGGAAAAACACACGCTGGCAATAAATTCCACCCCTTAGCAGTTCACATGTTTATGGTAACTGGTTATGTGGTAACAGCCAACATGTTATCTATGCCCTAAAAATATGTTATCTATAAACTATTTTAAAGATTCCAGATTATTGCTTGGTTTGAAGATAGGTAATATGAATGAATGACTTCTTGGAACAACATTTGTGAATAAAATTGAGCTAATGTTAATCTTGATCTAATTCATAAGATCTCCAGTCTTTATCAGTGGTAGTAATTGTACTGTAGCTATTTCTATTCTATTTATTAATTGTTACATAGGTAGGTAGTCCTATTTATTCTATTATTTAATATTGTTAAGTATTTCTTTATGCTACTGGTCGCACAAGCATATGGCCCACCTGATGTTAAGTGGTAACCATCACCTATAACAAAGCAGGTCACACACATTAGATACATGCCCTATGATGCACTACCTTGTGTCCAGCAACCTGTAGATCACCTGTGTTTCCTTCACTAGAGAAGCCTACATACTACCTGTAATTTTACCAGCACCCACACCCTTCAAACCGGAATACACCAGAATATAATGAGAGTATCTACTTGGCGGCAGAAATAGGTATGGTGGTAGTACTTCCCTGTATGAGCCCTTTAAAGAGCTCTACTACTACTAAGTAGTGTACTGCAGACTCAAAACAAGACATGGAACTAGAAACCATTATAAATATAGTAGGTGCCTAAGGACTAATTTATACTTTTATGTCAATTATTTAGAAACTGTGACCCTATCTCTACTAAAAAACTTTACTAACTACCTTTTTAAAAACTTTTAGGTAATAAATATAATTGAAGATTTTATAATTTTTATACACCTACTACAGAACCAATACTTTAAATTGGCCAACAGATAAGAAAAGAAATAGGCAAAATGAATCAGTTGCAAGGCAATGATGAAATCACCAATGAAAATACATGTTTAGACTTGACTAAAGCTATAAATATAACAGAAAACTTCTTTACTTCAACAATGAAATGATTAGATTAGGTACCTGTACATCTATTGAGAGTTTAGCCTACATTAAAATAAGATACCTTTTAGGTATGGTAAGTTCTTTTTTATTCACTAGATTATTTTGACACCTTTCAAGGTTCACTTGAAACTGAAGAAAAAAGTAACAGATGAAACATTGTAAAATCTAAGCTTATAATACACATTACCAATCTACCATATCAAGATTCTAATTTGATTTTAGTAGGTACCTACCTACCTAGGTAGTACCTAACTCCTGAAAAAGTAAGCCAAAACTTTCTACATAAGTTTTCCAGCGATTTCACTAGCGTTTAAGGTCTTATGCGTCAATTATGCAAATAAATACAAACTAGTACAGAATTTTGCCTAAAGAAGACATTGGTTGACCTAAAAATTTGGAGACCATCATCGGCACCTAGCAACTACAGTGAGGTTATATTCAACAAATATTTTTTACACAGCAGCTAAAATAAGTGTAACGGTTAGTTATTAGAATAGTCTTGACTTACCCGGATGCTTCCGTAGTGATTTTTTTGATTAAAACCACCCAATAGGATGTTTTTTTTATTTTTCACTGTACACGAATTAGTTCAAAGGCATTTGACAGATGACTGATTGTTTTAACAAAAAAGATGGCTGATTCCATACCGAGTCGCCCCGAATTACGTCATTCGGCGGGAAAATTGAAACAGCCGTTATACTTATTTTTGTTAAATTATATCAATGCAAAGATAATTTAATAAAGTTATCAGTAAACATAAAACTCACCTCATAAACGTTGGGATGATGTGATATCGGAATAATCCGATACGCTTTTTTAGAACATTACAAAAGAATCAGTCCGATGCTGCGCGCTGTTGCCAGATTTCTATTGCGTCAGAAATTAAAGAATGTTCAAATCCACACATTTCAAGATCCTGACGCATTCCTTTAAGATTTTTGCACTCAAAACTCAATACAGGATCTCTAAAAATATTAAAAAGTCGCCGAAAAACAGCTGTAGAACGACAAGTCCAATTAGAAAAGTTTGGAGGAAGAACGGCAACGTCGCGAACCTTCTACCTCTATCAGACAAAGAAATCAATTTTTGAAATAGGAATTTGTCTATAACTTATTTGAAACTAACTATTGACTATTATTATTTGCTTATAGTGAAGTCTAGGAAAATGTTTTTGTAATAAGTTAATGAAAAATCGCCGGACTCTGGCCGAACACGGACCAAAACTATTTAATTTAGTCGACTGATCGCTGTGTATGGTACCTAGTAGATAGAGCACAGTAGACTTGTTTTTGTTTCGATTCGTTTGGCGTTGTAAACAATGGAGTTGTAGTGCTGCCATCATTTCTACTAATCACTACTATATTCTACTACTTATAACATTACTACCACCCTCTTCTAAGACCTAAGTGGATACAAAAATTGCGAGCAGACAGCTAGTATTTTGCAGTACCTATATTGAATAAAAAAAGGGATGAGTCAAAAAATATAAACTTACTAACCATAAGTTACAATATTATGGCCTGTGCTTGTAGTAGGTACAATTAATAAAATCTCCTTATGGAGATTTTAATGGTAAAATTTGAGAATTTATATTTCTTATTTTATTTTTGAAATAATTTGCAAACCGGTGTAGAAATTTATTTGCTATATTCAGAGAAAATGAATATTGAATTACTAAAATGATTATATATGTCCCATACGTAACTACACAATTATCCTGGCATAGTTTCCACAGCATAGCGTTCCACCTAAAGTTTATTGTTTGTAATAAGTTTCCCTTAAAAATAAATGTGTATCTGCTTGACATTAGGTTTGCAGGTTGATATGACTTTGAGATCCAAGCTCTCTACAACTGCTTCTCTGTTACAAATCGTTTGAATGATTACATGCTCTCAATCGATGTATAATAAAGGGGCTAAAAATAATAAACAGAGTAATTTCCTAAAATATTTATATTTATTTGTATTACCTATAAAAATAACTATGCTTATATGTACCTATTTTATAAGTTCATAAATATACATAATTATTTATCTAATCTTCTAGCTAGGTTAACTTAAAAGTTATTTTTTCAAAAACTTATACAAATGTAAAAAAAAAATGTTATACAAATAAAATTAATAGAAAAACAATAAAGTTATATAAATAAATACTGGCTAGCTGGGTGGGTGTGATGCTAGAAGTATACTAAAAACAACATTTGTATTATACTGGCAACACTAAATACGTTCCGTTTTCCAGTCGATCACTTCCAATTTTATAATTTATCCTAAGAATACTCATTAAATGTAACTTAAAGAATTCATTTAAAAAAAATTTATACCCATATCATAGAACATTACCTATTACTATTGTGGAACACTATATAAACTGAAACTTGTTGTTAGTTCAGTTATGTCTATAATAAGCACTTTATGAGGCTTCGTTCGCGATAAGCTATGAACACTGCATTCTCTTTTCTAGTGCACGCTTACATACCAAGACATATCTTGAAAAGTTTGACGACCTGTGGATTAGGCTGTGATTTGTCTATATGGCAGTCAGACAGGAAAAAGATTATTTTACATTCGATGGGCTGATGAATTACAGGCTCCAATTTAGCATTGTAGAGTATTTCTACTCGGATTTTTTAAAAAAGTTTTGAATGGACATCTGTTTAAGCTTATCAGGAGTCTTATCTTGTTTCACATACTTTCTTTTTAGAGGAATGACCTCTTTTTCTGGCTTTACTAAAACTTCTTTGGGAGTTACTTCCGAAAAGTATTGCAAAACATATTGTTTGAATTTCGAATTATCTTTCTCTACTTCTACAGCTTTTTTTTTCTTTGACTTTATTTTCAAACTCAATAGTTTTTTTCTCCATTTTATTTTGACCGATATATTATTTTTTTCGCTGTTACTGATTGATAGTTTTGTTTTAGTTTTTTTGTTAGATTTTCCTTTGGAATTTGACGAATCTATGGTAACTTCGATATTTTGACCATCATTTGCTTTTTTATCTTTTACGTATTTTGTCGAATTTCTGTCATATTTCTTAGTTTTGGTGTATTTGTCTGATTTTTTATGTTTTTCTACATGTGGACCAGTTTTTTCATCAGTTATACTTAGCTTATTTTTTTGGATTCTTTTTCCATCTTGATTTAATTTGCCCTTATTTTTTACCAGTTTGTCTTTACCATCTCGATTTTTATCTCTCATGCGTTTATCTGAATTTATACTGAGCGGGCATTTTCTTCTATATCTCTGTTTTTTATTTTCATCATTTAAGTTCAACTGTATACTTTGTTTATCTTCAGTTATGTGTTTTCGTTTTTTTTCTTTATTTTTTTCAAGATCATTTTTTTTTTCCGGTTTTTGTTTTTTCCCAAGGTCTTCCGCCAGGTTTCTGTCATGATTCTTTGGTATTTTCTTTTGATTATTTGAATTTAGTTTTATGCGGCTTTTTTCAGATTCTGTTTTTCTATCTTTAGTACGTTTATCTTTACTTTCTAGCTTTCCATCTGGCAGAATTCTTTTATAACTTTTTACAAGTATTTTTGTATGTTCTTTTTTTATTTCTTTAGTGCGTTTTTCTTTTTGTTCTGGCAAAACTTCATCTTTATTTTTTAGTTTTCTATCTGTATTTGATCTTTTCCTTTCACTGTGTTTTTCATTCCGTTTCTTTTTTCTGTTGTCGCGTCTTTTATCTTTGGTGGTCAATTTCGGAGTTTTATTTTTATCTGAGATTTCATGAACTGTATTTTCAACATGCTTTTCTGGAATTTTAAATTCTTTTTTGATTTCAAAATCATCACTCGATAGGCTTGAATTCAAAATATTCTCAGACAATTTTCTCTTTTTGGCTATAGTTTTATCGTAGCTCAAAACTAAACTACTTTCGGAAAGTTTCCTTTTCTTACCAGGTTGGTGATTCGTAGCTTTATGCAAATGAGCTTCTATAGCAAAATCGATCACTGTTCGGAAGGTCACATTCGTTAAAGGTGAGATTTCATGATCATGATGATGACTGAAGCAACATTTATAATTAGCATTCACTTCTTTAAGATATTCTTTTTTAAAGCTTTCCAAATCCATTCCGACCATACCTTCGTCTAACGTTTCTGAATTTAGTCGACTGAATTGAAACACGGATTTTTGCTTCACATCAGGGCTCGATGCGTCAGTTCTGTCACTGACTTTAACAACGTCTATGTTGACAGAATGATCCTGTTCTGATATCTCTATGCTGGAATCTTTCATTTCTATGGTTTTTCGTTTCGGTGACTGGAATGTCATATAGCTGTCATCGCTCAGGGCTTCAGCTATGAATTCTGAGGGTAGCTGAAAAGTGCTGTTAGACGAATCATCATTCGTTACATCAATCTCTTTGAGATCTGTAATTTCTTGGTGATTTTTTTCATTTATTTGTTTGTCATCACTTGTTTCAGTGGAGTCTTTTTTTGCTGTCACATCTGTCATTGCATTCTCACTGAATTTTGGAGTGATCTGTACCTTGTAGGGCGTTGAAATATGAATGTTGATCTTTTTAGACTTTCGAGGTGTATCTTGCATGTGATTTACTTTATTTTCAACTGTATTTCTAGCTGGTTCGGTGCCATTATCGCTTGCATTGGTGAAGTTCTCCTGAAAGGTTACAAACGAAGCTGAGTTACACAATAAATATCACATCCAAACATCACAGTTTAGCATATGCTCAAAATTTGCAGTAGTTAAATGCATTCATAGCATGGTATTTTATACCTTTTCAAGTGTGTTTAAATAAATATGTTTAGTGTGTTTGATTGGCTTTACAGCTCGGTCTTCTTACCTGTATGTTATATTGTATACTATGTATTTACAAAACATACATAAGTATTTTATCAGTTTTCATTGCACAAGCTTTGCTTAGTTTGGGGCTAGATGATGCTGTGTGGATTGAGTATTGAGTATCTTATAGGTTGCCTTGAGTGCAGAGTGCAGCTAAGAGTATAACACCTAGTAACACCAGGAATACCCAGGGAGGCCTACGCCAGCAGAAGTGAGCTGTTGGCGTTCCTGAAGGTGGCTTCACTAGAAACCACTACTCATCACGCCCACCAGCGGCCTAGTTGCGAAAAGGGATCCGCTCACCAAGTACCAAGTAACTATCTTACCTCTCCATTGGTGATGGAACTTTTCTTAGGCGAGCACCATTCTCTCATAGGGTCTTTTTGCTTTAGTGGATTATCGAAGTTGTCGAATAGACCATTCAAAATATCACTGCAACAAATTACACACATTTTTTATTACTGTAAACGCGCATGACCTCTGTGCGTGAAGTTATTTTACATTTGTCCAAATATTACATTTGGCACATACCCATATGTTGCAGTAGTTGGTATTCGATACGTGACAGATCCTCCTCCTATAATACAGATGTTTTCCTTCACCTTTTGAGAGCACTGGGATTCGACCCCAGGAACTTAGAACACGATCAGACGGCGAGGTGGCGCCTACTAGACCACCCGTGCTCATTTATTAATTAGAGACACGTTCAGTGGCACACGCCGACATTTTGCTAAAGATATCTCTAATAATAGTAATCTAGAAGTTCTAATAATTTAGAGATATTTATTTAATTGGGAAGCCGGGATTTTTTTTTATCAATATTGATATTTCTTAGGCTTGTGATGATAACAACTTACTCAATAATCTTTTTCTTCTGACTCAGAGGTCTCGGCTTGTTGAATCTGCGTCTTAGGATGTCCACCACTCTGTCATCCAAAACGGCATTCCCTCCCATACACATAATCTTATCTTTAAAACTCTGTTCCAGGTGTTTCAAGGGAGACAGAAATATAGCTTTTACGTTCTTGTATGAATCTGAATTCTGTGGCAGTTTGATAGGTGTTAAATTGGCTTCCATGTTTGACTCATTCAAACTTTGCTGTAATGTTTTGTTGGGTGAATTATTTTCGGTGTATGTATTTGTGTGTATAGACTTTCTGGGCGAGTCGGTCCTGTAAGAGTTTGTAAGTTTTCTGGGAGTCTTGAGGTTCAGTTCTTGACGACTGGATTGTATGCTGGGTGATTGAGCTGAAAAAGGCAAAATTGGATCTCTTAGCGCTCTACTCTTTTTAATATTACTTAACATCAGGTGGATGAGGCCAAACATTTACTAATACATCATTAAGTTGAATACTACATAGTAGTATTACTTCCCCAGACGAGCTCTTCACTACTCTTAGTGAGTAGTTCATGCAAATAAATTTAATGTTATTTTATGTTATACTAGCTAACCCCGCGAACTTCGTTCCGCTTTATTTTTATTACTTATTAACCTATTCCGGACGAAAATAAACCCAAAAACAAAATCATAAAAATTGATTCAGCCATTCTTGGGTTATAAATGATGTAATTAACACTACTTCCTTTTATATATAGATAAGGTCAGCAAATAGAACTACTACTAATATTATAAATTAAAAGTTGGTATGGATGTTTGTTACTCTTTAACGCGAAAACTGAATGGATTTTAATGAAACTTTACAATAATTATAGATCATACACCAGGATAACACATAGGCTATTATTTACACATGACACAAGCTCTGCTTAGCTTAGGGCTAGATGATGCTGTGTGGATTGTCCAGCATTATTATTATTAAGTAAGTCGACGGACAAAGTCACGGGCAACAGCTAGTATGTATATAATCGAATAGGAATATGTACCTGGCGATGCGTATTCGGTCTTAGCATGGTGTTCTCTTGAACCTGAGGGTCTGAAATTAAATTAATTTAAAATAATTTTTGAACATGTAAGTGTTATGTTAAATCTTTGAGACACTATTGGTAATTTTTTGGGTCATCAATAGATAAATTTATAGAACAGATAAAAATATGTGTTACAGTTAATAATTTAGGTACCTTTTTAACTTTACTCGTCTAAGCTTTTTACGCTTTACTGTTTCTAAACTTTTTTGTGTCTTTATAATAATTGTATGTGTTATAAATAAATTAAGTTGGGGAATAAAGGTTCTCGAATGGCGACCACGAACCGGAAGACGAAGCGTAGGACGTCCTCCTACCCGATGGACTGACGACATTGTAAGGACCGCGGGAAGTCGATGGATGGAAAGGGCTCAGAATCGTTCTTCCTGGAAACGTGTGGAGGAGGCCTATGTCCAGCAGTGGACTTCTACAGGCTGATAATGACGATGATGTGTTATAACATATTTTTTTTATAGATTTATACAGCGTCAGAGGTGAGTTTTTCAATCGTATCTCTATTCACGAGACGCTGTAGTGCCTGAAACAGGTTTTTAGATGGAGTAAGCTTGCTCCTATTCCACCTGTTGGGTTCACTGATTTAGAAAACACGAGTCCAAAGTACAAACACAGAATTTATTGCAATTTCACGACAAAGGTTTCACAAACATAAAATAGACTACTTATAACACTAATTATTATTCATTAATTACACATTCGCGAATTTAGGTAACGGCGAGTGACGTGACCGTTCTCTCTCTCTGATTATTTGTCACTGGCGGGCCGGCGATGCAAACCGAGCCGCGCCAGAGCCGGCGGCTCCCCCCCGCTGAGGTGCGGGGCGCTCGGCACACACGTCCCTCCTCTTACCCCGCACGCATCGCGCCATACTTGTGCCTTGTACAAAGCAATGTGCGATGTAATAATACAAAATACCTTAGGTACCTACCTTGGTATATCTAATTACCTACCTAGATGTAAATAAGTTTTCTACACCACCTATTGCACCCATTTCATCTTCACAGCTGTATTTTACAGAATACTCACTTATTCAACAATGCCAACTGGCCCTTAGTTCTCCGCAGTGACATTCGACTCGGCATCACGGGACCCTGACGCACGTTGCTAGCTGCGATAGCTTGCTCTTCTAAAATCACTAGAACATTATAAAAATACCTTTAAGTTATCAGGCAACCAATTACTGTACACCACAGTACGAGTACTTCACAAAACAAAAACAGAGTAGTGCACCGGTGGTCGGTGAAGGAAAATCGTGTGGAAATCAGTTAGTATTCTAGTAGCGGCGATGGGCTTGCAACCCGTCATGTATAAATTACTAACTACTGCAAAACGTGTATACATAT
The DNA here is from genome assembly GCA_947095575.1 of Electrophaes corylata. NCBI lineage: Eukaryota > Metazoa > Arthropoda > Insecta > Lepidoptera > Geometridae > Electrophaes > Electrophaes corylata. Next base: position 2,514,782 of record OX352714.1, read on the forward strand.
TCTAATAAATATTTAAAAAAAAAAACTGGCCAAGTGCGAGTCGGATTTGCGCACGAAGGGTTCCGTTCCATCTATAGTAAAAACGACAAATATCACGTTTGTTATATGAGAGCCCCCTTCAATACTTATTTTATTGTTTTTTAGTATCTGTTGTTATAGCGGCAACAGAAATACATCATCTGTGAAAATTTCAACTCATTAACTATCACGGTTCATGAGATACAGCCCGGTGACACGGACAAACAAATATACAAACAGACAGACAGCGGAGTCTTAGTAATGGGGTCCCGTTTTACCCTCTAAGTACGGAACCCTAAAAATGAATAATTCGACGCGATTTTTTTTAAGTTAAGATTTTTTGCTAACACTTATAAAACTATATTCATAATCCATTGAAACATAGTTTTTAAATTAAAATATTTAGGGTAAAACTTACATTTCTCAATAGTATCAGCCAATGTCTGTAGATCGTCCGGCGCAGCAGGCGTGCAAGTGAGACAGACGTAGCGCGTCGTTTCATTCGCACCTATGCATTGCGCGTGCGCTCCCACAGAGCCACAGAGGAGACATAGTTTTATATCCCACATTCTGGAAACATAACATAAACTAGAGGAGTTGGACAGCCGTCACAGCTTAGTCGGTAGTAGCTCAGCCTTCGGCCCTGTAGGTCGTGGGTTTGATCTCCACCGAGAACAAACATTTGCGTAATGAACATAGATGTTTGTTCTGTGTCTGGGATAAAATACGTACCTGAGTATTCTATCAGTTATCTGGTTCCGACGTTACAAGCTTTGCTTAGTTTGGGGCTAGATGGTGTTGTGTCCAATGTATGTCAATATTTATTTCAATATTTATTTATTTACTTGCTGACTTCGTTCCGCCTAACAGTCAACTTGACTGACGTTTTTTTTATTGATTGAAATCAATTTTATTGCTGGACTATTCCGGACGAATAGTCCGGAATCGTCCGGAAACGTACCAAAAATCATACAAATTGGTCCAGCCGTTCTTGAGTTATAAGTGGTGTAACTAACACGACTTTGTTTTATATATACTAGCGGCACGTCCCGGCTTCAAAGTAAAGATCCCTAATATTTTTGAAAATAAAATATAGCCTATGTCACCCGGGGATAGTGTAGCTTCCCAACGGTGAAAGAATTTTTCAAATAGGTTCTTCTAGGCTTGGTCGCGAGGAACTGGCGCTTAGATTCACCTAGATTTAAGACGTTTCAAGATGATCCTTGCGGATATTACTGAATAAATGATTTTTGACTTTGACTTTGAAATCGGCCCAGTAGTTTCGGAGCCTATTCAATGCAAACAAACAAACAATCAAATTTTTCCTCTTTATAATATTATTAGTTTAGTATTAGTATAAGTAGATAAGTTTACAATCGCGTGATTTTGTAAAGTTATTTATAAAAAACTTTTTATTAAAATATCTATATTTTCGCATTTATTATATTAGTAGGATTGTACCCTTGGTCAGCATCATGAGATCGGCCGTTGGGACACTGGCAAACTTCGGCGGTGCAGGTCAATGGCCGTTCGTAGATCTCAGCGAATGCATTCTGTTCCAACTCCCAAGCCGCATCTCTGTAACCAAAGGTATTTATATTTATGAAAAACTAGCGAAATGTCATAATTTATGAAATACTTACTGATGTAGGAATGTCACAATTTTTTTTAATAGAATTACCATCGCCTATAACAAAGCATTGCCTTGTAGGTCACGTTCGTTAGCAAGGTAACCTACAATACACTGCTCTGCATCCATCAACTTGAGGTATACAGGTGTTAAACCTCATGTACCTGTAATTACACCAGTATCCACACCCTTCAAACCGGAATACGCTGCGCTGCTTGGCAGCAGGAATAGGCATGGTGGTAGTACTTCTCCGGGCGAACCCTTCACTAAAAGCTCTACTACACATGTAAATCTGTTCGTGTCTCCGACTACTCTACTATAACTAGTACCAACCTGTCTGGTACATAGTAGCCCTGGCTCTCAACAGCATCGTAGAAATGTTCTTTGTCATTGCAGAGAGGACATTTTAAATAGTGCATTCCCGCACTGAGGGCCATACGCTGAAAATAAAATAAACAAGCTCTTATTATTCTTCTTCTCTTTCTCTTCTCTATGGCACCTGCCTGTCATTCGACAGACAATTCACCTCTCATACAACAAACGTGATTTTTGTGCCGTTTTTATTATAGATAATGGTGCGGAACCCTTCATCCGCGAGTCCGACTCGCACTTAGCCGGTTTTTATATTTTAGTTTCTAAGATACACAAATCTAGTGAACAAAGCGACGATGGAGCATAGCACCCCAAGGGACCGAAAAGTGTGGAAAGTAGGATAGGTAGGTGGGAATGGCAAATCCACTAAGCTATTTCTTTTTTCTTATCCAGGTATATTGTTAAGAACGTGGCTTAACTAAGTCAATCACATAACAAAGCGGATGAGCGTAATTTAGGATTTTTTACCTGTAAGCATTTTCTATGAAACCAGGCATCCTTCCCACAACACGGCGGCCAGAAAGTATTGACTGTTGGAAAACCGTCGACCGCTTCATAGCAAATGACACACACCATTCCTTCCTCTGATGATTGCTCGGCTGGAACTAAAATGTTTATTTAGTAACCGGTGCGGCTATGGGCTCCAAACTTAGCATAGGGACCTACTGCTGACACATGAGCCGATGGGATACATTTCTTTTTTTTTTTCTATTTTACTGATGTTAGGTAATAGAATCTGCCTACCTATACCTGTTTATCAAGTCGGGCTTGTGTGTGCCATTGTTAAATATTGTGAATTTGCCTATGCTAAATAAACGTATATTCTATTCTATTCTATTCTATTCTAAACTGTCATGTATGGAGTACTAACTGCTGAACCAAAAGTCTGAGATTTTAGGTGTAGGTACATTGGCAGTGTCGTATTCATGTGTAATTTCTGACCAGCAAAATCAGGCTCTGTCAATAGGTCTACAAGTCCGCGTCTGTCGGTTTACGATCACCATTCGAGAACCTTTAGTCCCCAGCAGTTGTCGGTTCTACGAGCCATGCTCATTTGACTTTTAATGCGATCTATAATTTAATTAAACAGGGTAACATTCATTTCAAAATGCGCTAAATAAAGCGTGTTGCGCAGGACGCGTAGGCAAGCCATGGTGCCTGCGGTGTCTGCGTGGGCGCAACAAGCTTATTATTTGGTGTTGAAGTATACTTACGTGCCGTTCTGTAAAATAAACAATAATGCATGAGCGTAAAAAAAAGACTGCACAGAGCCCTCCTAACGTTTTCAAGTATTTTTTTTACAGATTGCCTCGTTTCAGGAATCTACGAGGGAGGATAAGTACCATTATCTTTGAGAACAGGCTTCTTGTGGCCATCCTTCATTCTTAGCTTGGCTTTGCACATTATGTGGTCAGGTATACTCTGTTTTGGCGCGTGAATTTGACAGAACGACCTGTAAGATAAAATATTAATCAATTTAATACAAGTTTCTACTAAGAATGATATCTCTGCCTTCTGCTCTGTCAAACATTTGTGTAGTGAACAAGATGTTTGTTCTCTGTTTGGGTGTTATATTACATTCTATGTATGTATTTACAAAAAAAATTATAAGCATTCCATCATTCATCTGCATCTTCCTTTCGGTGGGATAAGCCCACTTTATTTGGGGTCGGCACAACATGTTCTTTTCTTCCACTCTTCTCTATTAGTAGATTGCAAGAAACAAAAGAGATAAAAGTAAATTGGTATAGATAACTTAGACATACTTGAAACTTCCATGGAATAGCGAAACTGCATTCCTCTCCCGACCACATGGTAGATGAAACTGCTTTCGACAGGAGCTGACTGAGCAGCCTAAGTTTGCGCCGCCACAACCACAGTACGAACATTTCTGTAATAGTTTATGTATACTATATTAGTTTTTTGTATAATACTGGCAGGTCTACTCTTGAAAACGATAAACCAAATTTCGTATTGTTTTGAGATACACTGCGGGGCCTCCGTAATCTATTCTACAGGCAAGTTGTCGTTGCTTGACATACAGTGCAGTGTAACTCAAAAAATAAGAAATTTCGTTTATATTGATTTCAAGAGTAGTTTCGGAATGCTACCATGTTCATAACTCGAGAACATGGTGTAAGAGTGTGCTGCATGCACTAAGATTTTTTTCTAATTTGCTAAAATTATGTTTGCAATGCCAGTATTTTTAAATGATGAAGGAACACATCATCAAGAGGCAAGTTAGTATTCTCACAGAAGTAATGGACTTGCAAACTGTCACATATGAAATACCTTCTGTAAAATGTGGGTATATGTCTATATTCGGACGATCCTCTGACTACCCTCATAAATCCCAAAGAATCTTAAGTACTTGGTACTAAAAGATTAGAGAGGATAACCTCTCATCTGCCCTTCTCTATGGCACCTGTCTTTTATCAGACAGACAATTTTGCCAGCTGACACTGAATCAAACCTGCCCCTGTGTCCTAGCCAGTTGTTTGTATCTTATATTGGACTCCTGTATCCACATTTAGACTCTGGAGCGATGTGTTGTCACCTCTATACTTACATGCTTTTTACTCCTCTCTAATTCAGCTAGAATGTCTCTGTACATGAAGCCAAAGAGACCCTCTTCATCTGGCCCTTTTTGCACCAGGCAACAGGATAGAAGCTGAAATATTTAAGGGTTTAAAATGGAATGTCCTAAAGGAGCACTGGGTAAATGGCCTCACTGAAGATTTATGGTTCATTTTAATCCTGAATAATCCTTAAGTGAGTAGAATGGAGATTATGTTAGGAACTTTATACACTAATATTTGGTAAGTATCTATTTTCCCATCTCCTTATCAGCTGATATGAATGAAACATATACTGTTTTTTATATACATCAAAGTAGATAAAGAGGTATTTTTTCAGACATTGATCATACTTTTTAATCACATTCTGATATTCTAGGAAGGTATAATAATATACATAAACTAACTTCGCACAGAGAAGTATAAAAGAACTTAACTAAATTATTACTTACAGCACACAAGTAGTGGCATTGTATTTCTCCAATAGCATATAGCTTCCCGAACGTAACCTCGTCATCTTCATCACGGTGACAGAAGGCGCATGGAGCCCTATTTTCAGTCACAAGTTTAGCCAAATAGCGACTGTCTTTTTTACCTACTTTACGAAACATTTTGCACCAAGACCATTTGAATATCGGTAGGTAAACAGATGCTTGCTTAGGCGACGACGTACAGTGGAGCCATATTTATATTATAACTTAGGCGAGTACATTGATTGAATGTGAGTGAACATTCAACACTGTTTGCTAAAGTAAATTATGTAATTATTTATTCACAACTTTCCCTTGCCTTGCCCACCCAAAACAATAAACGAATAACATTTTTTTTACACTTTTTTGACATTTTGGCGGGGAAAAATTTGACTGATTGTAAAAGTTTGACATTCATAATACCTGATAGACAGTAGGCTAGGTAGGTAGGTACCTATAGTGCGTTTCATCTTATAGTTACTATGCCGTCATGTTGGTAATAGTGAAAATAAGTGTTGTCATTATTACCCATTCTGTGCTACCATAAAATCAGGAAAATCATGTATCTATGTACCCGCGACTTCGCATGCGCCTTAGGTAATGACATTTACGATCTCCTCTTTCGAACATTTAGCTAAAAATTATATTAAAGTAAGTTATAAACTTGTCCGTTTTCAAAATTTCATCCACATTACAACTTATTACAACACGACGTATGAAGTCGCGGGAACAGCTAGTTCATATCAATAATATATTTGAAAGAAAGCAGGGAATTTAAAATTATAAGTTCAATGAGAAATGAAATGGAATTTTATTTTAATTCAAAGTCAAAGATCAGTTATTCAGTAATAATTACGGTATAAATAATTCATGTATTTTATGTCTTATAGTAGCACACCGTTCGAAGTCATCCAGTTCGTGAGTTTTTCTTCGAGGACCACTTTTGCGCGGTGTTGTAATTTTTTTCGAAGTTGAAGCTGCCGCCTCACTTTCTTTGGTGATTTTCGATACTGTTTTTTCAGATATTCCTAAAACAAAATTTAATGTTTATTATTTACTTATTTTTTTTCGTTAGTTTGACATCAATCAAGCGCTTAAATTCGTTTCAGTAGTGTCATTATAGGCAAACCCTTGATTTTTATATCATTAGTGTAAAGGAAAGCGCACCAGAAAACCTCTATAAAAATATATTAAACTAGGCAAATTTAAATTAAAGTATAGTGTTTCTATTTTCTATTTTATTTCTATTTGGGGAGATAACTCTAGAGAACGCTGTAGATACATGTATAATCTATATGGGTATTTCTGACTCTGACTATTGTCAGTACTTTTACTTACTGTATTTAAAACATCGGGAGGAGATAGCATAACAGTAAATACAAAAAACCTATTTTGAGTTTAGTATAGATGAAGGGCCTAACTAAACTGATGCTGGTAACCCTTTTTACTAACCTGAAATGGCGGCAACCCGAGCTTGTACACATCTTATGGGGCCTCGTTACGTTTTTCTCTTTCACAAAAGTTCTTCACCTTCAACACCATCATTATACATGTATCTACAGCGTTCTCTTTCACCACTCTTTAATGTTTTAGGCATAATTTTTTCACGAAATTCTACTAAAACCTTGAAAAACCTGGAGATATGACTATTGTGTTGACATTGTTGACAGACAGGGGTGCCAACATTACGGCATAGGAACTATCCGATGAAACGCTCTATACCTATCTAATTTATTTTAAAAGGCGACAGTGGCATTACTATACATACATACCCCATACCCCACAGGTAATAAATGCTGTTGATGGTTACGTATGGCGGACAGAACATTGTCGGTTTGGTGGCTGGTTATATCTCTACATTTTTATTCCTTGTTTCTTTTGTCTATGGTATGATAAATACGTATTTTTATGGTGCAATTAATCAGGCAAGGTTGCAACACTAATTTTAAAACGTCAAAAGAAAAGAAAATAAGCCGAAAGGGCTGTGTATTTTTATTTTTACAAATTTTATTGTTATTGTTTTCTGTGAATAACTCTAGATGTGTGCTTCAACCATTATTTTATCTAGTCTTAGACTTACGTTATGTAATTTAGGCTTGCAATCCCGAAGCCTGACGGTTTTATAGTGCCATAAATTTGTTGTTAATCGTTCCTTTGTGTCGAAACTGAGTTCTAAAGTTGCACAGCGCTGAAAGAAGCTCACAAAACGTGAATAAAACCAGCAAATTTGGATCCACGTCCAGTTCAGAGAAGCCCTGCCTTAGGAGGTGTTGAAAAACCTTGAATTATCCTGTATACTGGACTTCAATTCACAACATATTTTCAACGATTTTGTGTAACATAATGGCTCTGTTGCTCAATTATTGCTCAGAAATTCTACCTTCCGTGTTAAACAAAACGAAAATGACGATAATTATCGTATAGGAATCTGATAAGTAAATTTTTTCTCATCATGTCTACAGTAGACAGTAGCCAGAGGGATTGGTCCAGTTTAACTGATCAGAATTTAGATTCCAAGTATGAAAAATGTCGAAATATCACGGAAGAAATATACAAGAGGATAAACATCACGTTTCAGATAAAGAAACTTGAGGCTGGTCAGAGTGATCTGTCTGATAACAGGTAAAATCTTTGCTATTTTCTTATTGGAATAAAAGTATTAGTAAAATATATGCAAATGTTTTAATGTATTCAGTTACTCAAATATATGATGTGGTGCTTATGGTAAGTATTAATGATAAAGTGTATTGTGTTTTATGCACAATAGAGTAGCTTAACATTGGTAATGGAAAGTAAGAAGGAATGTGTTAGTTTATTTACTTTATCCTGTAGCTAGAATGAGGAAATAGATTAACCTCACAATACTAAAACCTTCTGATTAAAAGTCAAATACTGAACTAGCAAGCACTGCTATGCATGAAGTGAGGACTTTCAGTAATAATACATTTGACTCATTTAGTAGAAAATTGTCATGTTTGAAATGCCAACTGCAAAAATGTGCCAAATGTTTTATTTGGATTTACCTCTGAAGTCTCCTTTGAGGATTGGGAATGTCTAAGGGGTTACCCCCTCAAGGAACCTTTAGTGGGTAAATACCCACTAAAGTAATCATCATCCTCATCAGCCTGTAGAAGTCCACTGCTGGACATAGGCCTCTCCCATACGTTTCCAGGAAGAACGATTCAGAGCCCTTTTTACTAAAGTAATACCAAATGGTATTATAAGATCTAAGAGAATACCTACCTAACCAAAGTTAAAGTCCTGAAAGTAAGAATTTACTGTTTTTTTTACACTGGAATAGAACTGCTTTGAAACAGGCTCATGTTAAAATTATTGTGCTATCTCAACCTTGAAGATATTTTATTTATTTTTTATTTTATTTTTATTAGAAAACCAACAGCACTTATTATAGACAGGTTTTAAACTTATACATGTATGATTATCTAGCCAATTACAGGTTTTCCTAGATAAATATTGGTATATTGGTCCTAAATATAGTTTGTGATCTGGAATAGTTTATTGTTTCCCTTTTTACCAGTAGTGTGCAAGATAAGCCAGCATGTTTCCTTATTTAAGTATTTACAGTAACTATGAGTAACGAGTATTATGTATGTACAGTACATACATACAGTACATAAGTATAGTATGTGTTGTACATTATGAATAATACTAATAAGTAAGACCATATACAGATAATTTACCCTGTTTGAATAATTAATGACATTTATTTAAGTGCAACACACATTGAGGATGGATGTATTGTGATAAATTTGCACACCCATTCTGTGTGTTGTCTATAACAATTCAACAGAATACACCAACACTCGTCTGTCTGTATCTTCAATTATTTACTCAAGCCGTTGTACTGTCACAGCTTGCAGAATAAGCAAGTTGAAGTAGCAACGAGCAGGCCATATAAAACTGACAACCAATAAAAGAGGGCTACATGCCAAGGAAGTGTAGGACGCCCTCCACTCAATGCACCAACAATATTTTTAAGATGCGGGAAGTGGACTGATTGACAATCTTGAGTAGACTCAAACCAGTCTACTCAAGATTGTTTTACTGGAAATATAAGGGAGGTATGGGTCTAGCAGTGGACTTCTTGGGGATGATGATGAAGCACTATTTAATTGTTTGTAATCAACTGTGTCAAAGAACTTTTCTTTCCTGATACCCACTGGAAGTTCCAGTGGAACTGTATGCATTCTAAGTTCTAAATCCATTTTCCGTCACGGATAAACAGCGCCAAACAATTAGGCCCAGCGCCCATTGGCGGCACGGCATGGCAAGGTATTTTTTAGGCGGCGATTGAAAATATAACCTAATAATATGAAAATAAGTTAAGGCTACCGACACGGCATGCCTATGCATACCGCGGTATTGCTTTTGTACTTACCACCGTTAACATTGAAGTTTCAACTTTATGTTCATGTATTTAGGTTATCATTTTATTCTTTGCCTAAAAATACCTTGCCATGCTGTGCCACCAATGGGCGCCGGGCCTTACTATATAACAAACTGGTATCTATAACCAACTTTATAATATTAATGTAAAGTTTTTTTTATAATTTCAGCGATCAAATTGACAGCAACGAACTGAGTAATGAAACTGACCTCTTTGCATGTGATAAGAGTGATATAACTTCCAGCACTGAGGCTGAGAAACCTCCGACTGATTGCATCAAGTTTATAAATATCAACAACAACGAGGAGAAGAATAAGCCTGCCCCGGTGCCAATTAAGCGTCCTAAAAAGAAGTAAGCTTAGCTAAAGTAAGCCCGTTGCGCGTTGTAGGTACGAATTAAGCGTCCTAAAAAGAAGTAAGCTTAGTTAAAGAAAGCCCGTTGTAGGTACGAATTAAGCGTCCTAAAAAGAAAGAAGCTTAGCTAAAGGAAGTTAACTAAAAGAATAATCTAAGGATTTTCGCTCAATCGTTTTTTGCGTTTCTCGAGTACCTATAACTGAATAAAGCCCATGGGTATCGTAAAAGACGGCTTAGTGAAACCCAGCACATGAATAAATAAATAGGTATTTGTAAATATTTTACTCAACACCATCTAATTCCACTTGTAGGTACTATAATAATAAACATCTAACCCCAAACTAAGCATAGCTTGTACTATGGGAACCAGATGACTGATAAATAAATACTGACATACATTTGACACAGTGCCATCTAGCCCCAAACTAAGCAATGCTTGTACTATGGGAACCAGATAGCTAATAGAATACTTATTATACCATTTTTCACTAGATAACTAATAGAATACTTATGGCCACAATCCGAGTTTCGTCACAGTAGGTAGCAGACTCCGATTGTGTCAACGCGGCTTTATTCTAGTTAATATTACAGGTTCAGAAAGCGTGTGAAGAAGCGTCCAATTCGCGCTGTGAGTGACAGCGAGGGTTCGAGCGATGAGGCGCCTTTAAGTCGCATTGCGGATACGTCCAGCTTCCTTATACTAGCTGCTGAGATCGGGACAGCCAATGCTGGTAAACTTATTTAACATTTCTTAAATCATACTAGTAGTATTATGGATGGATAATTTTTTATACAAAATAATAGGTTTTAGTTCTGTATTATCTTAGACAGGGATTCTCAAAGTGGTGTATATCCCTTGGGATACCGGAATCGGTTTCCCAGAATTCGACATAAACGTAAACTGATTTTAGTAATTTGGCTATAGAGGTCTGAGGAATCAATTCATTTTGGAAAAAGGGTCTCTTGCCCTAAATAGTTTGGGAATCCCTAATTCAATCAAGATAATGCTCAAACATGAATTTATAATTATTTTGTGACATCTTTAAGTGTAATTTGTGCTTGATTTGTAAACCTAGCTTAAGACCCCTTAAACAAAACCTCAGTACTAACCACTTTTCAGTGCCGAAGCCAGAAAAAAAACCAACCAAGAAAGATGCAAAGAAATCTATTGCGAAAGCACCACAAAAGAAAGTATCTACAGATACCACAGACACAAGGAACATAGAGCTAACCGGTAAAAGTCTATCTGTAAGGATAGATAAGCTCCCAGATGCCATGTTATCTGCAAGTGATAAGTCTATAAAAAACTATAGATCATTTATGAAAGACAACAAGCTGACTATACGAAATGAGGCGTCTATTCATGAAGCAAATTCGCCGATGAATGAAAAAGCTTCGAAAACTGACAAGTTGTCCGCAAAAGCTGATAAACTGTCTTTGAAAACTGATAAGCTGTGTGTGAAAGAAGAAAATGCACAGAGGAAAAATTGTAGCCTCTGTTCATTGTCTTTCCGTGGCGAGCGAGGGTTGAGGTGAATATAATTTTACATACATACATAAAATCACGCCCGTTTCCCGTGGAGGTAGGCATAAACGGATTTTCACTTACCACGATCCTCTTTTGCTTCAATCACTCATAAAATCCGAATAAAATTTTAATTACGTTAATTTGTACGGCGCATTATCAACAGCTTAGCTTCTGCACAGCGGTCGACTAATAGTGGATCTAAATTAAAAAATTAATACTCAAACGCAACTTAAAGTTAATCGCGTCTCAATTGACGAATTTTTGACAGACTTTCATTGCAAACGGTCAAAAAATCGCGACATGAGACGTGATTAAATTTAAGTTACGTTTGAGTATTCGCCCGAAAGAGACCTAAATCCCCAAGCATGGTAGACATCTCCTCAAATATCTTAGTACTAAGTGCCTACTCGAGATTCTACTAAGATGTGTAACGGGGGTAGACAGAGGTACGTTCAAATACTACATTTGGTACAAAACCACATAACTTCATAATTTGAAAAAAAAAACCATTTTGACGAGCGATAAGTTTGCAACCTCTCACGTATTCTAACACCTGCAAAATATGGGTAAATGTAATATTTGGGTTTACCTCTCACTACCCCCTTAGACATCCTTAAAAATCTTGAGTTGGTACTACTAAGTATGCCTAAAGAGATATGAGGTGATATCCCCCTGATGATGATTACCCGTTGGTAATATCTACTCTTTACGCCACATCCTGTAGATGCAAGGCCTGCTAACTTACTTGTATGGATTAGGTATGTGTGTAATTGTAAATTTAATTGCAGGCGCCACATGTCCATGTCACATCTGATATCGCCAGAGGACCACAAGTAAATACAACGAGATAATGTAAGTTTGTAAGTTATGGTGGATTGCCATTTTGTAAATAAATACAATAGTAACCTAACCTACGTAACCTAAATATACTTTGTTATTTAGATCTTTCTAACACATTATGATTAATCGTCATGAGTGTAAATGATAAGTTATGGGCCCAGTAATGCCTAGTTTTTTTTTTCAAATGTTCTTGTGGGTGTTGTGTGGAGATGTCAATTTGTATTTCCCCTATACACTTGCGCACGCTAAGCACTACTGAGTCTTGTATGTTTTGACAGCGTAACAACTTGTATCAAATCTTTATATTTCTTGAAAATGAACCAATTGGCCTTTTTATGTTTTGGAAGTCTCAAAATCAGAAAAAAAACTACAGGTTTTTTTTTACAAAATTACAAGATTTCTTTTTTTTATACAAGATTTTGATACCATGAAAGTTTTTTTCTTAGTTGTCTTAATGTAATCTGCTATTGTATGTTGAAACGAAATGGTAATCCACTAATTTGTTAAGATTTTATTTAGTTTATGCTAGATTCGGAAAATTTTGAAAATTTGTATTATTGCGGAGGAAAATAAAATTGATGGAGTGTATGAATGTTAGATGATGGATATTTCATTGTTGCTGTTTTAAAAATATTATATAAAATCGACAAATAAATTTGATATTAACGTTGCTCAAAATTGGGAGTGCTGGTCGGCCTACGACTCATCGGACGGCCTAGATACCGGTGGAAGAACGAAGTGGAGAAGAGTCTTTGCTCTCTTAAAGTTGTAACGTATATTTTTGAATTAGGTTCCCTCTATCAGAGCACAAGGGAACTAAATTATAGGTAAGTAATGGTAGGTAATCGATAGGTAAGTATCGCTATCATGATGTAGTGCAACCGCAAATAATAAGATGGCGCAGACACTTCGATTGATTCTTTCTGGGAAGATGTAACGCAAGGCAGACAGTTGCATTTATTGTATAATACATAAACAGCGTTGATGTGCCGGCATAGTATTGTTTAAAATTTGCTCTATCCTGCTCTATGCTGCTCTGTTTGTCACTGCCGATTGGTAAGAGATGACAATACTTCAGACAAAGGTATCGATTCTGTTGTTGCATTTTTCATAAATAACTAGCAAAAATGCGCGCAGTTTCATCTGCGTGAAGTTATTTTCATACAAACTTCAACCCCCGCTGTACTCGTTAAGGTGTTGAATTTCAAGAATTCCTGTCTTAGCTCACCTAGTAAAAAGCTTGTCGAAAAAAATAATAAGCATCATTTTAAATTTGTAGAAGAAAAAAGAACTTCAACAGACTTTCAATGTGGGAAATTATTAATTCGAGTTCGGCAAGTTTATTTTATGGCTGTATAGAGCTGTTTTTCGGTATCTAAAGTAAAGTTTTTAATTAAACTGGTTTATTACAGCAACATTGAAATTTAAAGGCAGGGTGATAAAATCTGTGATCTGTTTGGCAAATTGTGATTGTAGACCCGGTTATCTGTTCAAAATGTTGGTTCAGATTTTAAATTACCAAAATACCAAGCTTGCACAAACAAAAAGGTAAAAGTAAAATCATATAAAATCCTGAATGAAAATTCTGATTCTTTTTTGCGATATTTAAATACGAAATCAACATTTTGAACAAATAACGATAAAATTAGTATGTGTTGGACAACTTAGTGTCTACTTACTTTTTACCATCAATGCTATTTTTCTTTTACGTTCACAAGGCTCTCGTTCAGGATCGAATGATTTGATCTCAAGTCATCCTTAAATTGGTCTGAGTCACCGGGCCGACTTGATAACTAACGGCCGATTACTGAAACGCTACTAAATTGAATCACGTCTTAAGTGACGATTGACACGTGATTAAATTTAAGTTGCGTTTGAGTATTCGAGCGTTACAGATATATAAGATAGATTGGAGATAATTCATAGATGTTCTGTTGTATTTTATGCCGTGTACAGGCCTACCCGGATAAATCTAGCGAAGCCTTCGTCCTTGGGACCGGCACGCTCGCTCACCTTTCCCCTAATACCAATAATATTATTATAATGATTGGATAAATAATAATAATGCTGTACAATCCACACAGCATCATCTAACCCCAAGCAGAGCTTGTGATATGGGTACTAGATGACTGATGACTGAACACCCGGAATAAATGTTTGCAGATCGTACAAACATTTATCCCAAGGCGGGAATCGAACCCGCAACCTCCTTTCGGAAGTTTTGTAAACCTTTCATTACGATACATAGTCAGTCTCGTCAGTGAAGTAGAAGAAAGCATTGGTAAATTTTATTTTAAAAAGTAAGTTTACACTAGTTTTAAAAGAGCGAACATTTCGGCCGTTTTGAGTACAAAATTCTATTTTATAACTTTTAAATAAGTAATGTTTTAGATATAAAAATAGTTTTTGTCCTAATCATAAGTTTTTGAAGTCAAGATCTGTTTTTACGAGCTGTTTTAATAATAGTGTTACATGGAGCGCCTTAAATATAATAAAAACTACTGTAATCCCTCGCGACTTCGTTCGTAGGCCCTAAGAGATGTCAAAGGATATCTACCGTGCCTGGGTCTGCTAGCTTTAGGCGTGCCTCTGTCACCCCCACCCTCTGTAAATCGACATACATATTTATATTTCAAAGGCTCTTCATGAGACATTGTTTTTAAATTAAATAGTTTAAACTATAGGGTGTTGCAATATTGAAAAATGGTTTATTTTTAAATTGCGGTGCTATCTTGAATATGTTTCTTTATTGTCATAGATACGTTATTTACATTATTATATAATTATAATACATATAAGTTTGCGGATGTTATGTTTAAGCTAGTCACAGTAAAAAATGTTCCTACGTTATTATGTGGCAATGTTTTTGAATTTTAAAAACATTATTTTAGCGTTGATTTTTATATATTGATCTCTAAATGTGTCATTTTTCTAAAAACTGCATCTGAGGTTGCTGGTTGAATATTGACTTAATGGGCAGAGAAAGGTATTTCGCCTATTCATCTGGTACTAGTGTTGCCAACTTATAAATGTTCACGCGTGAGGTTGTACCATAGTAATGAAACTTTCATCACTTCCTCTTTGGTCTAATGAACAGGATTGTAGCACTATACCTTACTGACTATATAGGTATGTCATTTAATAGTTATAAAACTATAACAGATTCTTCTAATATTGTTCAGACTACTTTGTTAATTGTAATGCTGTATGTATTGGTGTGCTTATTAATGTACTTATATGATAACGAGCACTTCTTGGTCATACAATTCGGCAGATTTTTAAACTGGCAATATTTTTCTGCCAATGAGGGCTTTTCACGCTTTCCATATTAAAACCAGCCAGAGGTAAAGATAAAGATAAAGATTTTTTTATTTGCTTTTTTTTTTTATTTTTTATTTTGTGTCAGAAACTATTACGAATATGTCTATAAATGTTTACAAACTTATTTATAAGTTAAAAATTAAACATGCAGAGTGAACTGTAACCTCAATAATTCGTTAGAAACCGTAAAATAAAACTAGACTGGATAGTGGATTGTGTCAACTTTTAGTCAGCGGCATCTATCGAGCCAGTTGGAACTAATTTTTAAATACTAGTGAAACCCCCTCATTGGTATATGCACCGATTGTTGATTTTAAAGATACATCAGAGACTAAAATATCTGATATGTTTTGTAAGTATCACAAGATATTTTCTCTGAGCTATTTATTGAAATAGATTCCATATCGCATTTTGATTAAGGTAGATGATAAATGTCATTCAAGTACAATAAGGTTTTGTTGTATTTGTACAGTACGCGCTACTTAACTATGCGGTGGAAACGGTTGTACAATAAGTAGTTGATTTTTGAAAAAGTTCATTACCTCAACAAGACACAGCAGAAACCTTAAAGAATTTATTTGTTAAGATATTAACTTGCAGTTTATCCATGCAAAGAATTACCAATTAGTCTCATTAAACCACTTTAAAAAACGTTTATGATGTAGGAAAAAAGCTCTGAAACTCGAAAGGGCTCAAGTGTTTCAAAATAACATAGGAATAGGGTTTTTCAAGATATGTTTTCGCCCGGAATGTGGCGTCATCTCTCCCAGTGACAATTTATCGAACGTAATTTGAACCGCATAGTTACGTGGTGCATACTATAATTTTACGGTTTTCTAGTCTAAATTGTTCATTAGTAAATAGGATTTTTAACTTGGGTTATTTGGTGTGGTGTTAAATGTATGTTATAACTAAATTTTAGGGGTTCTGCATGAGTTAAAAACCTGGTTTTACCAACAAAGACCTAAAGCTACTACGAGTATAAGGGAGTAAGTGCCAAAATCTGGTTGATTTAGGCTCACCTGAGGTCTCCGTTTTGGTGGTTTGTTGACTTAATAGATCATAATTTATGTCCTCCGAAGCACTCTGTTAAAAAGTACTTACTAACTTCCAGTTGCAATGATGAATGTGAGGATAGTTTTCTTGTCTAAGTATCAATGTATTTATGTAACTATATTTATGTTTGTTTTATTTATCAATAGTTACTTAGGTAATTTGAATTTATTAAAGTTATATTTATTTGTTTATGTTTTGCAATATTATCGATAGATAGATAATTTCTAATTAAATAGGTAGATTCTCTTGCCATAATGTAAATTGCAGTAACTATAAGAACTGTCGAATAAGCAGACAAGTAGGAAAATACGTGAAAAATGTATTTACATTAAATGTTGTATAATTTGTGATTACATATTTTTATAACTAATTTTATTAAGAATTCGACGACGGCTAATTTATGAAATTCGAGCCTGTATATTTTTTTTGTTAAATTTTGTCAAAGAAAGTAATTCGTTGGAATGTATTCCTACTGGTCTGTCTATTCGATAGGAAATCGATAAAAATAAAAATATTTTAAGCATTTTCGGCCAAGCCCTCGCATTGTTGAGTCAATGTCAAAATCGGTTCAAAACCATTTGTGATGGAAATTTTTAGGAAATTAAATTCAATTTATCATTCAAATTTGTTTTATTTTGTACAAAAACTTTACTGTCACTCAATTATATTCTAATTACATAATATATTTACTTAATTGATTAAAGTAAAAAAACGCTTGTGAACTAAATTGTGAACAAAAATCATGAGTAAGTATCAATATTATTTATTTTGTGCCCGTAAGGAAAGTCATTGCTATTTCGCCAGACCGTGTCATCACCGTTATCATCAGCTCGAGAAGTCCACTGACATCTCTCATATTATTGTTTCCAGAAAGCAAGATTATGGCATGTATAATCAGTCGGAATTCTCTTGATTGTACTGGATTCTGTTGGACTTGATCTGATGATATATTTGGAAGAAACCCGACGTTGGAGCAAGAGCACCCTTCGCCACCCACGACTTAAGCGTCTTCGAAACATCTGCACTCTTCAAAGAAACCGACAAATTTATACTCTTGTCCAGCCTAGATCTATCGAAGAACTTGCTAGTGCTTTTTATATTCAATTCATTCAGCAACGGTGGGTTTGGACCGAGGAGGTTGTCTACATAGTTCTCATCGTAAGTTTTACTGGTGTAGTCAATGCCGTTGGTGAGTAGGGTAGGTGTGGGGTGGTAATCAGGAGGGTTGGAGAGATGGTCAGCATGGGCAGTCATCGCTGGGTCAGCGATGCGCAGTAGAGAAGGGATGTCTCTGCCGTGTAACTGTGCGTCCTCATACTGTGCGTAGCCAAGTCCTAAAAGCAAATGAAAAATAGTTGAGATTTTTGCCCAGCAGTGGAATACCTTCATACTTTTACATTATTTTAACATACAACTAGCATGCTCCTAACTGTTCATATTTGCTACCAATGAGCATAGGTACTATTTTATTTATTTATTCTTTATCGTACAAAAATGTATTATTGAAGGTAGGTACATACATGTGCATGAATTTTTCAGTAGTAGTATTACATCCTCTATTGAAGAAAGTTGTACCTAATAATATGTACTAATTACAAAATACGCCTTTACCTTCAACACACGCCTTTATCAGCGGCGTCGATGTGAGCGAGGTGAACAAAGCCACAGGCTCACCCGCCGGCGCACACATGTAAAGCGTAGAGCCCTCACGGCTCTCCGATACTAATTGTACGCTCAGATACATGAGATCCCCCAGAGTCACTGACACAACCTGAAAAAAAAACTATTCTAGACTTGTGCAAAATACAAATAACAAATTGTCTAAACTTTATTTAAATGTCAACATTACTTAAAACTGGCACTGTCTGTCATCAATTATTAACTTGACTTAATTTAGTGAACATAATAGCTATTTTTTTTTTTAAATGAAAGTAAGTTATCTTGGTTTTTTACCTGTTGACACAATAAAGTAACTAATATACCAATCATCATCAGCCTTACAAGTACACTCTTGGATATAGGCCTCTCCCATGTTTGAAGGGGTTTTCCAGTTACCAGATTAATTATTTTTACACATCTTATTCATCAGCACTAAAACGACACTGGACGAAGTAACTGCAAGCAATAATGACTGCAGTTTCAGTGTTGTTCAGAGATGCTGCTGCCCACTCCTGGTGTTTTCTTTATATGTAGTCATCATCATCATCATCAGCCTGTAAAAGTTCACTGCAAGATATAGGATCCCCATACTTTTTCAAAAAGAACAATTTTGAACCCTTTTCATCCATTGACTTCCTGCAATCCTAACCATGACATCAGTGGCATAAGGGTAATATTGGGCAACCAATAACTGTTCTTCCGGTTTTTCTAGGCTTGGTCGCGAGGAACTGGCGCTTAGATTCACCTAGATTTAAGACGTTTCAAGATGATCCCTGTGGATATTACTGAATAAATGATTTTTGATTTTAACTTTGACCTGCAGTATTGCCTGCCAGGTAGCAGTACAGTGTAACTCAGATATCAGTATATGATAATGCCACAAATGTAGTATCTTTGAGCTAGGCCCTTTAAACTACGGAGTCATCCAAACTCTTACAAGTACTCTTCCTTAGAGAAATCTTCACCTGAACAATCAATAAAAGGTATGACCCTTTACCTCTGGTTTCATATGCTTGTTCTTTCTGTTCCTCAAAGCTGTCAGCACTCGGTGAGGCAAGGTTCTCAAGATCACAGTAGCTGGGTCATCTGTGGTTGACTCTAGAAGGCGGACTACATGCCAAGTGCGACTTTGAGTCGCTACCACTGAAATAATATTAAATATGGGATACTTTACACTACAACTAAGCAAAGCTTGTTCTATGGGAATCAGGTAACTGAAAAATAATTATGAATCAATTGATAAAATATTTTTTGTATACACTTTCGAAAACGTATAATGCAAAAGGCAGATTACAAATTAAAATAAAGTCTTACATTTAAGTTTTAGCCGCCCCAATATATCCTCCAGTTCATCCTGTGGCAGTGTCTTGGCCGCATGTCTGTACAGAACTCTTGCGACACTGCTTGGTAGCATAGGCAGACGCGCGTTCCTCACAGCCTGAGACACGTCCCGCCATTTCACTCCAAACTCAGGGATTACAGCAATGCAGCAAGTTTCCAGTGACATTCTTGAGATAATTGTCTGGAGTTCTTGCAACTCTGGAACGGTTTGAGAAAACAGTGGAGTCAACTAGGATCACGGCAAATTTGCGAATTTATAATTTGCACAATCATAACGACACAAGTCTTACTTTCGTCTACTATTATTAATGAAAGTATGTGTTTATTTATTTAGAAATAAACAGTCTATAAGTAGGTAGTACATTAAAAAGGCTACTAAAGTATGTTATAACAGACCATTAAAAATATAGACCAATTCACACAATTGTGAAGAAAACCGTGGAAAAACATAGATACTTACTGCTTTTAGAAGCCTGCATCTTGATGAATCCAAACTTTCCAACTTAAGTTCGTCTTAAAAAATTATTAAGGTCATTCACTTTTCTTAGTTATTTTATTTTTAGTTCTTAAGCAAATCTTGAATAGAAGAAATTGATTGAGAATTTGAATTGAAAGTTGAGATGAGAAAAATAAACAAACGAAATTGTATGAAGGATCAAGGAAGCTAGACGACAGTTTAAATAAGCGTTCACATGCACGCACTCTACGCGACGCGACATTCAACGGGCACGAGCGTTTTTTTTTTTTTTTTTTTGTGGCCTGTGTCCGTCTTGCGGACAATTTTGCCAATGTCAAGTGGGTGGGTTGAATAAAATTAGTCAAGTCGAGTCGGTAAAAAAAAGTAAAGTCGGCTGTCATTGGTTTTGAAGAAAAAGATGGCGTTTTTCTTCAAAACCAAAGGGAATCATTTTCGTTCAAATCAGGATGCCACAAAACACACTTTCATTTCAATTGTTCGCACTTGTGCTAAGACTTCAAGTAATGATGGTTAAAATACCACCATAATTACCCATCACAACTTAAATAACACAAGAAAAACAATTAAATTGAAAATACAATGTTGCTTCCAAAGATGACAGAAAACGGATCGGCACGAGCGTTTATACAGGTTCTTGCTTGCTGTCCACAGAGTTGCTGTCGTCGTCTCGCGGACGACGATTGGCTTGACCGGCCGATTTTCGAAAAAGTAAAGTACTCGTATGTGCTTGCTTTCACTCGTTTACTTGGCGCACAAGAAGGAAATGGGACTCTTTCGAGTTCAAGTTCACCATTAAATTTTGAGCCTGCAAACTATGCAGGTAACATTCATGTTGGCTCACTCGCTAGACGCAACGCGGCTAAATCTAACATAATAACATACCCACCGCGCCCGCAAACCCCATACCCATACCCCACGCTCAGTAGCGGCGTTAGGGTATGGCGCGGTTGGGCGACCGCCTAGGGCGCCAGATATGAAGGGGCGCCGCAGGCGCTCCTTCATATCCTCTTACTCTTTGAGCGAGGCCTACTTACCCTAATACCACAGTTTGCTAAAAGTTTACTTTACAAAAGTTTCATGAATTTTTCGTCAAAAATGTCCTTCAACATCGGGTTTTTTCCGTTTTCGACGACAATTTGGTATACAACTTGCTATACAATCGAAATTAAATACCTTAATTAGAATGCAAATTCACTTCAAAAATTGACTAAAAAAAGTTGTAAATTTTCAGGCAAATTTTTATGTCCATTTATTGTTAACTAGTCCGCAACTTGGTCCGCGCGAGATTTGACAAAAAAGGCATTTAGTTTTTTTTTTCGTTTTGCCTTATATTTTAATTATTACTTTTTTTTTAGTTCTTCGCATTTGTTTTATTGAAAAATAAACCAACGGAAATAAAAGCGGATGGGAGGCGCCCGACGTAGCGGCACAGTGGTGGCATGCGCGTGGACCTAAGTTACTCCTTATTACATCAACTATCTGCCAGTGAAAGTCCCGTCAAAATCGGTCCAGCCGTTCCAGAGATTAGCCGGAACAAACAGACAGACAGACTGATAGACAGACAGACAGCCGAGCATTTAAGAGATTTCAGCTTCATAGTTTCATTGGTTGTTTGGTATGACGTAGGTAGGTACTTTTTCAAATTAATGTCGTTAGTAAATTTCTACAATCAACAGACATGGATCTCAGTAAATGCACGGAAATGTTGAAACAATGCTGCACTTTCTTAGAAGAATATAGAAATACAGGCTTTAAAAGCGCTATGTTAACAGCAAAAGAATTAGCTGAATAACTAAAAATTTAACCTGTGTTTAAAGCTACAACAAGAATTCGATTTATTAAACGTCAAGCTAGTGAAACTGCTCGTGATGAGCCTATAACTTCTCCAGAAAAAAAATTGAGGTTGAATTTTTCAACTGTCTTCTAAAAGACAGAAAATAAAATCATTCATTGACTGAAATTAATGTAGTGTCTAAACACTACATTAATTTCAGTCAATGAAAGATTTGAACAGTTAAATGACTACTCAGAATCATGGTCTTTCTTGTACAATATAAAACAAATTCCGAACTGTAGACTCTAAATCAGATATAGATGGATGCATGTTATGTGATGAACTCGTAAGTCTGAAATATTTTTTGTCTGATCAGAATGTGGCTTCTCCTGTATTTGTTTTAAATTTTATCAAAGATCGCAACTTACAAGAACTGTATCCAAATGTATGGATAGCATTGCGAATATTATTAACTATACCTGTAACGGTTGCTAGTGGGGAGAGGAGTTTTTCTGCTAATTAAAACCTATCTGCGATCGACAATATCCCAATTTATATTGACAAACTTGGCAACTTTGTCAATCAAAAATGAAATTGCTGAAAACATCGACTTTGATAACCTAATAAAAGAGTTTGCTGGTAGAAAGGCTAGAAAAGGACTCGTTTTCTGTCATCTTTGGAAGCAACATTGTATTTTAATTTTAATTGTTTTTCTAGTGTTATTTTAAGTTCTGATGGGTAATTTTGGTGGTATTTTAACCATCATTACTTGAGGTCTTAGCACAAGTGCGAACAATTGAAATGAAAGTGTGTTATAAGGCATCCTGATTTGAACGAAAATGTTTCCCTTTGGTTATGAAGAAAAACGCCATCTTTTTCTTCAAATTCGATGACGGCTGACTTTACTTTTTTTATCGACTCGACTTGACTGAAAAGAACTTATTCAATCCACTTGACATTGGCAAAATTATCCGCAAGACGGACAGATGCCACAAAAAAAAAGGCTAGAAAAGTATTTTTTTTTAGTTTTTTTAATAAATGGTTATTTTATTTAATGAATGGTTAGGGGTTAGGGGGCGCCGTAGAAATCTCGCCTAGGGCGCTGGTAGTGCTAAAACCGGCCCTGCCCACGCTGCTCCTCGATTAGTGGCTTATAAGGCTGCTGATAATAAATTAGTACTTGATAATGTCATCACCATGATGATGCCTTTGTCTAACAGTAAATTTCCTCGTTCCTCCTTGATCATTATCAAGGAGGAACGAGGAAATTTACTGTTAGACAAAGGCATGCTCCAGCGAATGATAGAGTCCAAAATAAAAATAGATCAAACCAAAACGTGTCCATCATAGCTTGGAATAACTGACTTGACCACGTGCGTGAATAGGTGAATAGGCTATTCCCTCTCAGTGCAAGCCACCGCCGCCGCCGCGCCGCGTCGTCGTCGGGCTGCGTGGCGCGCATAAGAACGCAGCATTTTTTTATTATTAAATCCGTTAAGTTTTTAAATAAAATGAAACTGTCAACTCGCTAACATCAAACCATCAAACCAATGTAAACCCACAAAAACCACGGCTTTGATACGGATATTCTACAGCGTAAAAAACTAAATATTTGTAATCCGAGTTAGACAAGATTCAATACATAAATGTAGAATAATTGACGACATTGACCGAATGAAACGTTTTATTTTGGCGTTAGGTACCTATATTTTTGTAACAAATTTCTTAGAATACGAACTTCAGCTTAATCACCTATAACTAGAACCCACAGCAAAGGCTACCTAACCTCTATTAGAATAACTGTTAGAAAAATATCTCGTTTTTATGCGATTGCTGATGGAACAAGCATCGTCGATTATTCTGCATTCTGCAATTTAAAATCGACACCATGGTTATAAGAACAAATAATATCATTTCTTAACTTCCCCACCAGACCAATCTCGGTGAAACGACCCTGCCTGCATGTATCCTCTTGATTAATGAAAAAGTATAACCGTGGTATAATACAATCACACCACTTTTACTATATCAACCACTATAGCTATATTGACCTTACATAAAAAAAACTGTCAAAGATAATCACCGCCTAGCCTAAGTTGGGTCGTCGTCTAAGGGTTAAGTGACGAGGGAAAATTTAAATGTCTTTTTGTAACTTAGTACAACTTTTTTAAGTAGGTATACAAATAGTTGTAATTAGATAACGTAGCTCTAATCTATCTCTAATCTCTAATGCAGCCTACATTGCCATTGGAATAAAAATAGTGTTGTGCATTTTGTGCAATCCATATTTTATTATTACTTATATAAAATTGGTTTTTACAAACTTATGATAATGCTAGGTTGGTACCTAAATGTAGAAATGAACTTATTTTAAAACTTCTCTAACGGCCTTGAAATAAATTTACCTACGTACTAGACAAATATGAATGTATTAAATACAAGTGCAAAATAATAATGAATACCTACAAATAACTAGTGTAATAATAACTACAAATTATAATAAAAATTCAGACATATTATTAGCATGAAACTTTCTCAATGTTTGAATTTCAATGCAACAGAAATTTTGACACATATATTAGCCACTCGTCCGCGTGCGGTAGCTGTGGCTACCAGCAAGAATATGCCGTTGAACGCGTTCGGTAGCTATGGAGACTATCAAGATTTCTATTAGTTTCAAGCTGTTTTTAACTTTATTCCGGCTATTAAATATGATCGAGTCTTATTTGACAAGAACCTGGTGAACATACGCTCTGTTTGACATCAAATGCCAATGAGAATCGGCGAATTTATTACACGACAGTATGCGTTGCGACCTCAGCGAACCAAGCAATAATTAGACGTTTTTACACGTCTGGACTATGTTCTTTGTTGACATTGTTTAGTTTATTTTTTTATGATTAACTAAACTAATTATACCAATAGACAGCCAGAAATGTCTGCTTTAATTTAAAAATGGTCTTTTGTGGGCATCGCTCGTAGAATTTAAATAAAAAGATAAATAAAGTGAAAATAGTCGTGAAATCGTGAAATGAAGGAATCGATGGGATGTTGTATTTATTTTCTCAAGTTGGCCTACTTGGATGCCGCAGCATGAATTGTAGCATAATAGTGTAGTTATCTACCTATGTGTGTGTGAAATTTGAACGTAAAAACATTGACATTGACTTAGCAATAAAATATTTCCTTGTGCGGGCGCTTGCAAGAGCAACTGCCGCCATTTTTGACGCGTACGACGGTCCCTTCTTGCTCGCACCTCACGCGGGCGAGTGGTTATGTAGGTACTTCTAAATACAAACAGTTATGGACAAGCCACACTAACGGACAACGTCAACACCCCAAACAGCGCGATAAAAAACACCAGTAAATTGACGCGTTAATTGAGTGGCTACACTAATGTTCAACGTCAACTAGAGTGCAAATTTTAGCTTAATATGTTTACTGGTATTATTAATTGGTTTCAAGTATTGTTGGAAATGCTAAAACGTTTTAGTTTACTAAAAGTACGAGAATTTACGTAAAATTGAACTATGGTCATTTGATAGAATGAAAGTACCACAATTGTCGTGAGCGTAGGTGTGACCACTACCACGCCACGCTAAATTATCGCATTAGAACCTCTTTGACGTACTAAAAAGGCTTCCACCCTAGCTGAAATAACTTGGGAGTTCATGTGACCGCTGACCAATAGACATTGTAGACAAGTGTGGCCACCACTTAACATAGGGCAATTTATACCTTGTGTGATGTTAGTGTGACCAGTACATTTTTACTGATGTACCTACCATCCACAACAAGTTATTTATAAAATCTAAGTAGTTCGTCACTGTTAAAAAAATAGTAATTATCTGTTTAACAGTTGTAATTGTACATTCTGATCATAGCAAGGCTTTAATAACAGTCTTAGGCCTGAACTCATTATTACTACTACCTAAATTATTATACCTTATATTTTTAGTATCAGTATATTACAATCATTGTCCTGTTCCCTTACTTCATATTTTATATCATTTCCTAAAGAGAAACTTGTATTTGTTTTGGAAGGTTTTAGAATATTAGGTTTACTTTTTACTGATATCTCTTCAATAATTGGTTTCTTTTTAGGGCTAAATTGTCCAATCTTCGTTTTAACAATTTCCTTACGCTTATCATTTTTACTCTTTTTGGTTGTATCCAAAGTTGGGTCACCAATAAATTGTTTATATGAATCTACAAATGAAGGAGATAGTAAGGGTGATGACCGAGCCTTAGTTACCTTTGGTGAGTCAAATTCTTTGGAATTCTTTACATCAGAAGAGTCAAATTCTTTATTTTCTTTGAGTACAGTCTTGTTAGTATTTTCATCAGGTTCTGATTTTATATCTTTTTTCTTCTTAGGGTCGATGGATACAATGGTTTCGCTCTTTCGCTTTAATCTGGCTGATGTTCGTTTACCTTCCAACGCATTTGAGATCTGATCGTCTGTCATGCTTTTACTGATCAGAGGAACATCTTGGTTACCTTGATCGTCATCAAAACTGTTTAATATGCCCTGCATTTGCAATGCAGAGTGGAACAGTTTTTTTAAATGTGGTATGCTGATTTTAGCTGCATATGCAGTAATACTACCCATTAGGTCTTGGAACTTACTGAGTAGGTCAGTATCAGTGTCGGGTTTGATCAGCACATCAAAATCTGGTTTTGTTGTTTCAACTATTGCCTTGTTCCTTGTGTCTTGTCTTTTACTGGTGAGAAGGTGAGAGAATTCAGCCGGTAGCTCATATTCTGGGCAACTATGTCCATAATGCTTTTTACCATAGCGAATATGTATTCCTGTTTGCAATTCTTTGACTAATATTAGTGATGGACATAAATATGTTTTATTTTGTTCGTTTCTGGGAGACACATAGTTGCATTGGTAGTATGTTTGCCAAGTTGATTTTTTTAGTGCTAAGTATTTCATTTTTACCTGTGTCTCCATTGCTTGTTGCCACATATGGAATTCTGCAAAATACAAAATACATACTTATTATAAAACTACTATTTCAGAAAAGGAATACACATCATAAGCACAATTTAAATACTAGTACACATAGTTGGTTATAAACGAAAGAAAACTACCTTCATTATTTTTGAAGAACATGCTGTCAGCATCTTCATTGTGCATGAAGTATGCATGTTTATTGAATGACCCGATCACTGGGAATTGTTTGTCACAGCCGAGGCAGTACAGATTATTTTTATCCTGCATAACGGGTTCTTCTGTACCGGAATCATCGTTGTTAGAAGAGTCCACCTTCTTACTATGGAGAATCTCAATTCTTACTGGTTTTAATGCTGGTGAATCTGACGAGCTTCTGGAAGTACATTTTTAGTGTTTTACAACTAATAAATTAAGGGATATTGCAATTTTATCAATAGTAGTAAACAGTAATTAGGCCCAATAAAATTACAAATTGATTCAATGTTGAACACTTGAAACTAATATAATGTCATGCTGAATAACATATTTCATCTCCAAGAACCAAGCATCTTATGCATTCTTACATCTCTATAAAAAGTACACACAAACATTTACCCAGTATTTTCTTCGTCAGCCTCCGGGTGTTTTTTCTCTATATGTTTCAACGCTTGGAAGTACATACGGAACACTTTACTACATTTAGGGCACGCAAATTCAATTTTATCTCGTTTCTCTTCCGTGTTTTGCTCCTCAGAGTTTTCACTTTGATCTGTATCCCTGGTGCCATTTTTCATCAACTGTAACCTTTTGCTGGTGCGCGAAGATTGAATTTGGTTTGGTGGAGCAGCGCGTTGTTGTTGAGGCGTATTTTTAGGTATAGGCACCGTTGGGGCCGATTCAGGCGAATACACCCGTATCTGTGGGTCGCTAGGGTGTTTAGCATTTCTGTGAGTGCGAAGTGCTTGTGGCGTCTGGAATTTCAAATCGCACACTTTGCATGAGATATTAATTTGTTTAGGTTTATTGCCCGGGGTTTTAGAACCCATTTTTTTTACGTTACGTTTTGATTCACGTCCCGTTAGTAAATAGATTAGATCAGACAATTTTTTTTAAAGTATGGAACCAAAAAGCCTTATGTAGACGCACGCACAGAGTACTTCAATGCTAGTAGATAGACGAAAGGAAAGGACAGCACACGGACAGACAGACTCTGCAAGTGTTGCTATCGTAATTCACGTTGCCGTATCTCTACTCCTAAATTGCCGTATTTTCGCAAAACGAAATTTTCAATATTTCAGAAATTCTACATGTAAATGGTACGTTGCTACGTGTTTAATATTTGAAAAAAGTAATTGCTTGCATCCTATCCCATTTAAAATACCTACTACTGCAAAATCAGGGTATGTGCCAAATAGGACGACTACCCCCACTAGATTTTTTCATGACTTCTTGAGTTGATATTACTTAGTATAGATATCTTGGGACTATCTACCACGGTAAGATAGGAGCTAGGGATTAAAGCCTTAAAGTTATCGTCTTTTTTCTTAAATTCAGAATCAGACAATTTTATCTTTCTCATTCTATATTAAAAAAATATATATATTAAAAGTGTGCACCTTGCAAGAAATTTCATCATAGTTTTAACCTCGCGGTAGTTGTCAGCACCATGGTGGTGGCAGAGCCTCTTAGTCATCAATTTATGTGTCATTAATTTATTTGTAATTTATTAATTAATGTAGTGTATAATAATGATTTTTAATGTGTTGATATATGTGATTTTAATAATAATGTAGTAAGTAATGTAATATAATAATAATGTAATGTGTATGTAATATGAGCAATTAATTGCTTGAAATAAACGATTTTATTATTTTTATTATTATTTATTAGTTGTGGCACACAACTTTACTTTAGCGAAATGACACCATGAGGCTTATTTTTGCTAAAATATAATCAGACTTAAGTAAAAAATGAAAGAGGGCTTATTAAAATTTCAAAGCATACTATTATTTACTCCATTCCATATTATGCATACAAGTCGTAAAATATGACATTGATTTACGTAGCTGTAAATGCCACGAATATGACAGTGCCCAAGCTAACTTACCGCATACAATAGGACTTCGAATTCGGTCGGAGGAAATTCGTAGCGTGGCATGCCCGGTAGCAACAAGTTGTGTAACGGCTACCAAGTCGTACCGCAGTGTAACTCAAAAATTAAATAACAAAACGGAAGTTCGTCTATCGTTTTTCAAAGCAGACGCACTGATTTATTAATTACTGTGTATGATATAATCTAAAATGGAAGCTCAGGTTGCCGTAGATAACGGCAGTAGTCGTATCAATAACAACACTGGTTATGTTGTTTGTACGTCGTTGTTCGTCCTATCGTCGCGTCACGTCGTCGCGTCGTCAAGCACTCTGTGGTCGCGGCATTCTGCATTTACATTCTATGGCATTTACCGATCAAGGTTGCCATGTATAGGAATATAGTAATATAATGGGGGATTCTAGTAACAGTGTGGTCGAGGCCGGTAAACGCTGTCGGAAAAAAATCAGTATGGTCGCTTATTCACCTTTCCCCGTAGACCTCTGTCTACGCCTTTCCTCCTGTTTCACTCCGTTCACGCGTCACATGATTTGGTAGTCTAAGGTTGTACAACCATAAATTTACTAGCCATTTGTACATCAATTCCTGGTTAAGTATTCATGTATGCGGTTTCCGTGGCTGTGATTTCTTTGGCTGTGAATTCCATGGTCGTGCCATAACCAGACTCTGAAGGTTTTTTTTCTGGTATGAATTGAATGTTATTACTACAAACATTGAATTGATATTATTATAATAGACCTATGCATTCATTTTAATGTTTATGTAATGACCGAATTAGGTCTTTTGGCAACCTTGAAATGCAAGCAGCAAGTTGTCCGCGCCGTCCGCTTCAACGTCGACGGCTCATACTGCCTTACTTGCGGCGCCGACAAGAAAGTCAAACTTTGGAATCCTCACCGGCAACTTCTTCTAAAAACATACGGCGGGCACGCAAACGAGGTTTTAGACGCAGCTGGATCTTGCGACAGTAGTCACATAGTATCATGTAGTACCGACAAGTCTGTGATTCTGTGGGATGTAACCACAGGTCAACCCCTTCGAAGATTTCGAGCCCACGCAAGCTCAGTTACCTGTATAAAGTACAACGAAGAGTCAACGATGGCCATCTCTGGGTCTGTTGACAACACTGTTTGTTTCTGGGATATGAACAGCCGCAGACAAGAGCCTGTACAGACTCTAAAAGACGCCAAAGACACAATTACTTCAATACAAATAACGGATCATGAGATTATGACTTGTTCTGTTGACTGCCATGTAAGATTGTATGATATAAGACTAGGGAAGATGACATCGGACTACATAGGTCATATCATAACATATGGTAGCTTGACTCATGATGGACAGTGCTATGTGTTAAGCTGTAATGATAACACAGTGAAACTTTTTGACAAAGACTCCGGAGAAATCTTAAATACATTTTCAGGGCATGAATGTAAAGACTTCATGTTAGAAAACACTGTGAATGAGAAAGATACTCACGTGATATCTGGTTCTGCTACAGGAGACATAGTTTATTGGGATCTAATCAGCAGTTCAGTGACACAGAAATTGGTTCATACACGAAATAAGCCTGTTGTGTCATTAAGCCACCATCCATTAGATAGTTCTCTTTTATCTGCATCTGAAGATGAAATTAAACTGTGGGGGGTAAAACCTACAGAAGCATAATCTTGTTAAAATAACTACCACCTTGTTCCCTGACATTAAGTTAAATTGAGTACATTACCTAAAATGGTTGAGGATACTACTAGGGGCTACTTTTTATGAAAAAGAAATAAAAATAACTTAATCATAAGATACTTAAGGCACACTTTATTGCTTCTATACATTAATTTATTTATTTATTCAACTTTCTAATAATACCACAGAAATGCAATTATACCACAGTAATACATAAAACTATCACAAACAAGTATATTATTTAAATTAAATGCTGCCCAAATAAAAATGGATGAAATTATTGATTAATTAAAAGATTACAGCTCACAGACCTAACTAGACAATCTTGTCATAAATTTATATTAGACAATACAAAGACTTACTAAATATGAACATACATGAACTTGAACATCTATGCAAAACCATTGTATTGTGTAATAACTATAAAACCTTACTACTAACTATTGTATCTTAGCTATTTTGGACTGTTTCTTTTGAAGACCCCACATTGGGATTTTCTCTGTATCAGAAACTAACCATGATACAGTCAGCAACAAATGTATATATACAACTTCAGTTATTAAATGATCATATTATTATTATCTGGATTCAGAAAATAATGAGGTATGAGGTTGAATACTTAAAGCAGATCTTGAAATAAATTTCATAACTTAAATCAAAAGTGCTACTTTTGTTGCTTACCATACCATAACACCTAGCTCAATTAAATTGCAGATTGTGCCCATAGATTTTCTTCTCACTAATAATTCTCTATAATATATCTTTATAAGAGACATTAGGTATTAAGTAGACCTACTTAAAGTAGATACCTACCTTTAGTAATAATGTACTGCACTGAAATGTATATATTAGTAGTAATGATGTCCAGCATTACAATAAAAACGTACACTCTAAAATTTGTTGTTGAGTTCACTTAATACCTTATCCTGATTTTTAGGTTTTAGGTTTACTGTAGGATAGCTATCTACCTACGCCCGAAAATGGCTTGACTGTTAGAACTAGATTTGGTACCTACTTTAAGGTCTTTCTTATGTAACAATACTTAGTAAGGTTCTTTTTAATTAAATATATTTAAGCTCAAAGAGTACATAGTGGATTCACAAGACACAAATATTAATATATTTTTTTAAAACTAAACTACCACCTAATTCATATTAGTTATAACTAAATATTAGATAGCAGATGTGTGGTGGAGGTACTTTTTTGTTAAACATACAAGTTGGTACATCTACTTTGTAAAATAGTTACATCTACAATAGATAGAATAGAGATGTAGTCAGAGGCAACTTTCCACCATGCTTATATTTACTAAACGCTGCTTTGTAACATTATCTAAGATAGAGTAGGCTTACCTAGCACCTATCACCCTTGGCTAGTCATGTGCCTATTTCTTTCACATGGGGTGATATTCTTGAACAACTACTACAAATAGAACGCAACATTACAATGACTATATACCTACTATAATATTTGATTTCACGCAAATACGACTGTTATGAAACTCATACTTTAAAAAAAAACTTTTAAAATGTATTTCACTGCGGATGGAAACAGGAATTGAACCACCTGGTGTTACGATGCTCTAACCTGAGGCATACTAGTGTTAAGCCTCATGTGCCGGTAATTTCAGTGAAATATATAAATAATTGCCAATAAGAAACAAACTATATGTCCAAGCTAACTGGAAGACCTAGATGCCTAGATGTTATAACATTTTGAAATAAGGCGATACTTATTATTTAAATATTGGTCCACTTAGTATTAGATTAAATGTTTTACACTACTACTTTTGTTATGTTCAGAGGCACCTGTAATTTTTGTAATTGGTAATGTTTTATAATTTTTCATATACAAATTGCACAGTTTTACACAGAGCGCAGTCTCTTTGAGTCTCATATTGTATATAAGCATGTAGAAAAAAAGTATTTCTATATCCTAGTTTCTATACTAAGAGCTCTGCTTATTTTGGAACTAGATGGCGTTGTGTCCACCATTATTTAATTTATTTACTAGCCAATAAGTTCAGAATTATTGCTTTACTAACAAAATGCCTGATTTCCAGTGATAATATTAATAGTAATAATTATAATGATAATCGTGTAAAATTTAAAGGCTAGCAAAGAGTCTTTCCAAATAAAAACATTCTGGAACACTTTCTATAGGTACTTTATCTAAAAAATTTACTAAAAGTAAATTTTGTAATGTATAAATTATTTACTAAATAACTTGAACAGTAAATGTAGGTGTCAAAACCTACTACTACTACCAGTAAGAACTACTTCCTTCCTTACAGTAGTTATATATTGAATACATTAATCTCATTCTATTTTAATAATTGCACCCTGTATTACTTAAAACTAATAATAGTACCCTCTTACGGTTTTAATACTCAAATTTGTACAATTTTACTTGTTATCATCATCGTCTGAAATAGCAAAGTATTGAGTGTATCAAGCAAAGACCGACTTGACTTGTACAGGTTATGCATTCAACTCGTGGCATAGTAGCTTTATATTTTTTTTTTATATTACTACTGAAATAACAATTGTGTTGTTATTTTAACTTGTTTCATTCAGGAAACAGATTTCAAAGCACCTAATCAGAAACACCATTTGTACTACATTTGGGACAACCCTGTCCTAACTGCGCAAGTTGATTTTGCAAATGAGTTATTGTTGCATCTTTTTGCTTTAACTGCATTTTAAGTGTTGTTATCGAGTCTTCTAATGCTCCATAAACTGCTTGAACTTCCGGCTGGTAGCTAAACACCTGTGGTGGCTCATCTAAGCAGAAAAACTCTCTTATAACAGGGTGGTTCGGCAGCTTCTTGAGTATAGCATTCACAAAGATCTGCAGCCCTTGCACCCTTTCTTCGAGAAATGCTGGTTCAAAGTTATCTCTAAACCACCTCTTCCCAGGCAACGGTAGCATTACATTAGGGAGTTCAGCTTTGATTCTAGAATACAGGCGGACAAAGTCTGTGTATCTACGGAACACCAGCCAAGACTGATCGCTCTTATCATCTTCCACTTTTAACTTATAAATTGTGAATCTGGCTCTCTCTTCCATAACTTCATAGCCAACTATTGGTATTTGAAGGGACTCGTATTTCTTGTGTGACAGGTCTACATCACTGATACTATTTTGTAAGCTATTTGTGTAGGCTTCGTTAATATTACCTGTGCTTTTGTAATGGCTGCGTGGTTGTAATGGTCTACGTGGTTCCCTGGACTCATTGTCTGAATTTATATCAGTGTATCGCGACTTGTAGATCTTTATAACAGGACGGTGCATTTTTTCCGATGATGTGGATGATATTTCGTTATTCATATTGTCTCGTATTTCGTTTTGGTTTTGTACTATCTCCATTTTTGTACAGTTGCAGCTGAAAAGAAAAGTTAAGCTTTACTTTATAGGTAGTCTATAACCTTGATTTTCTGGGATACCATAAATTAAAACAGCTGGTGAGATAAGGTATGTGATAGGTAGAGAACAATGTGAAATTAAACAAAGCCTGGTTTTATTTAGCAGTCTTATCTAGGTACCTACTAAACTAGGTACGAAGGACAACATCGGACTTTGCAGAGACACTAAAACAAGTCAAACTTTGAATGTATGATTACAAACATATTCTCACCTTGTTGTTGTTGTTGACCTACCACCTACAACTATTTCTACGGTCACGTTTGCATTTACACAGGTGTAAGTATGACTTCACTTCTTTTATTTTGGATTGAAAGAGCAGCGTTTTAATAAAAACATCACTGCAAATTATGTACACAATTTATATACTTTGCGTACATTAATTATTTTTTTTACAACATTCAAATAAATTGAACTACTGTTGCCAGATCGGTTTTCGAAAACTTCCCTCAAAATTAGGATTGTGTCGATCGTTCAATCACGAAGAACCATATCAATCATGAACTGTTGTGACAATGAACCGGTTCATATGACCCGATCATTTGAATGATTGGATTCCAGATTCTATTACGTTGTAATAAGGTATTTTTTATTCCTGCTTCCGTACAGTACTTCATCGCACGTGACTGACTGTCTCACCTCTCACCTCAAGAACACTCGCAAGAGCGAGATGCAGCGGCGGCCGATCATTGCTCGACGTCAATCAAATGTTCTGTGTTCGGTACACAGACATAATCTATCTACCGTGTCTGTGACACATAGACTGGATGATCCGTGCGTGTGCGTGATCGGTCGCAAGATCGGGTCTTTTTGTCGTTACTGATAGGATCATTCACGCGCGGTTCGTGATTGCAATCAAATGACCCGATCGATCATGATCGACACAATCCTACTCAAAATTATTTTTTCCCTAAAAATGAGTGCGTATGTGACTTGTAACTTTAGAAGCGGAAGCAGACGCAGTGCCGCCAACTGTACCTTTATCTCTACTAGGTACTGACTGGATAACGGAACATATTCAATTAATAATTAATCTTAACTGGTTTGGTTTTATCCACAGTTTTGTCCTAGACACTGTGTGGTATTTTATACTATGCTACGGGCAACTCTTAGATCGGGCTCATAGAATAAGATTTACTTTAGTCCATATTTTTGGATGGGGCTATATATTTGCAAGAGATTAATTGAATGAATATACTGTAGGTAGGTACTGATTGATTATTGAAGTAGTTTCAAATTGTAACTGGCTATGAGAGAAAGAACAGTGCTTTCATACCCCCCAATGGTAGTGTTAAACGTTTAACGCAACCTTGTTGGAAGTCGCATAAGAAGTATTACTTCAATAAATAAACTGTTGAACTAGGTAACTTAAAATTTATAGCTACCTAGATCGTAAAAAAATAATTGCTCTGCTTTCAACTCTGGATCTTTGTAGTGTTTTTCGTAACGTACCTACCTAGTTATAACTTTTGAGTTCAACTCCTAATGGTGTCTATTTACCTTGTTATTATAACGAGTCATTTGACCGCAGCGTCAGTTCCCATTGTTTTAAAAATTCCTTTAAAAGTCGATATAAATTATCCAGTAAATCAATACATCCGAACTAGATATGGACGCCAGCCACTTTCAATTCAAAACCTTGTGAGTTATTACACTGAAATCCCAACAAAATTTACATTAAGAGATGAAAAAATTATATCGCTCAACGAAGCAAGGGATAGAAATGGCAGACGTATTTTCAGCGGAAGTTTTCAAGGACTGTCTGGACACAAAAGAAGGGTGTAAATTAAATTTGAGTTAACCACCTATTGTATATTTATTTAATAATAATAATAATGCTGGACAATCCACACAGCATCATCTAGCCCCAAGTTAAGCAGAGCTTGTGTTATGGGTAGGTACTAGATGACTGATATACTAAAATACGACCGATGTGGCGCGGCGGGCGAATGTCCGCCTGCGACACAGGAGGTTGCGGGTTCGATTCCCGCCTTGGGATAAATATTTGTACGATCTGCAAATATTTATTTCGGGTGTTCTGGGTGTTTTCTATGCATAATAAAAAAATATCTATATATGTAATGTATTGTATTAAGTATATCAGTCATCTGGTACCCATAACACAAGCTCTGCTTAGCTTGCATTTTAGGGCAGTTGACTGATCTATTGGTATTTCCTCGTCTGTGCTCATGTATTTGCCTGATTGATATAAGTAACCTTGGCTATCTTGACTTAAAAACACATTTTGGTAATTGCATAAATTATTTATTGCACTGTATTATATCTAATTTACATTCAAAATATAAATAACACAAAAAAATCTACAAAATTAGACAGTCATTAGTATGTATAATACTTTTTTAATTTCAATAATAAATTACGTACCTATGTATCTAGATTAATTTTATTTTCTAATAATAAAACTACCTATATAAATGCATTCAACAATAATACTTCACCTTTATATTAAACTAGCTGACCCGGGGACCCGGGTTAATATATAGCTTAGGTTCTAAGCTTAGGTCACTCACAGATAACGTGGCTTTCTATTAGCAAAAGAACTTTCAAAATCGTTTCAGTAGATCCAGAGATTACCTGTCACAACCTCACAAACTTACAAACTTTACCTCTTTATAATATTAGCATAGACTAGCGAAAACGCGCAAACAAATTTTAACCCTGTGAAGTTATTTTCACCAGACTTCCATCCCCACTGTATCTCTATAGGGGTTACAGGATTACAGCTAAACTAAGGCTGAGGCTACAGTAGGCAGCGATTTGGGATACGACTGAAAGAGAGAAATGATTTCGAGCCAAATACTTGATGTACGGCGTAGCCATATACGTGAGTGAGCATTCATTTATTTGTTTTAATCGTTCATGTGTCGCAGGTCACGTCGCGGCCTAATGTAGCCTCAGCCTTACACCTACCCTGAAATGTCTATTTGCTTGTCAGTCAGGACATATTATTCTGTTTACAAGTGGCACAAATTAAAAGTAAAACCAAATTATATATCTCTATTGGCAAATACCTCTTCTATTCCCAGTAAATTCTCATGGATTGAAGTATTTCTATAAATAGAACAAATAATAAATATTTGTGGACATTTTTACGTAACATAATCTAACCCCAAACTAAGCATAGCTTGTATTATAGGAACCAGATGACTAATAGAACATTAATACACTTTTTTTGTAAATACATTCTTAGAATATAATATAACACCCAGACAGAGAGCAAACATTTATGATCATCATACAAATGTTTGTTCTCGGTGGGGATCGAACCCAACAATAGAGCTAGTGGGAATATACCTGTAGAACTCATACTAAGATTCAAGATCTTATGATTAAACTGATTTTGCTCCAGTGTTACAGCTCAGCAGTTATGTAGCCAGTTTCAGAGTAATGTAGGACGACGGAGAGTGCTGGCTGGGGGTTCATCGGTGCAACAGGTGGGGGACTGCTATCGAGCTTCTTCTTACACGTCGGGTATCGCTTGGATTTCACATTTAAATGTACCTGTTGAAAAAATATGATTTCTCTTAATTATATTGATTGCGGATGGGTCCACTCGAGACGATAGCTAAACTATCCGAGACACAAGTTTACTGTTGTTTTTTTTATACTAGAGATACAAGTTTGTATCATTTGTACTACCGGTTGAACTTACGTTTTAATTATAATTCGAGTGAATTTACTTGTATTCCTTGTATTAGTACGAGAGATACAAAGGTGTGTCATTTGTACTACCAGTTGTAGGTACAGTTGTACTTCTTAGTAGTACGATTTTTTTCTCTTGTCTATGGCATCTGTCCAGGGTTGCCAGCCTTTGAGTTTTGCATTTAGAATTTTAGAATTTTTGAATATTGACCTATCCTATAGGCCATAGGATAGGATAGTCCATATTCTTAGGGATAGGATAATTACCTGGCGATTGTGCTTGTAAAGGTTCGATTGTTGCGAGAATGTGGTATGGCAGTATTCACAGATGAAGGGTCGCTCTCCGGTGTGCGTTCGGATGTGAGATTCCAACTGAACTTTAGTCTGAAATAAAAAGTTTGTGATAGGTAAGTAATGCGTTTTTAGTGTAACTGTACCTACTTTTTACTACGATTGCGAGGAAAATATATTGCGGTCACCAATTCAATTTGTAAATAGATAAATATTGAAAAAATTTCGCGCCAATGCTTTTTTTTTTCTTTTTTAGCCGCAATGCACGCGTTCGATCATTCGGCGCTTTTAGTTCCATTTTCAAAAATAAAATTTTATTCTTTTTTTATGGAACAGTAATAAGCAGTTTTTATTTATGATTATTCTACCTAGGAATTTACTTTTGCGTTTTTGTAGGACTATAAGAAAATATCTAGACGTAACTCTGACTACTCCCCTTAAAAATCTTCGCAGAATCTTGAGAGATCCGAAGGGATATCTACCGTGCTTGGGGATTAAAGTCGTGATGCTTAATAATAATAATATTTATTTTATTACTTACAGGAAATCCTTTACCACAGTGGTGACACATTTTATTGTTGGGTCTTCCTTTGTGTACATTGCGAATGTGTTGGTCCAAACCCACTCTGTTTTTGGATGTCTGAAAATATAGTTTGTAGACTTATAAGTTATATAAGGATGGTATGATTTTTTTTTTACCTATATCTGCCGCCAAGTAGCTTGCTGTGTTCCGGTTTGAAGAGTGTGGGTGCCGGTGTAATTACAGGCACACGAGGCCTTCTTTTTTTATTTGGTTGAAAAGACCTTTTGAATTCAAGAATCGTAGACGAAGTACAGATAGAACTTAAAATTATTAAATCTATTCTAATTATAAGAATCTTTGACCTGATTGACTGACTGACATATAGAAATCGCACAGCCTAAGCCACTGGTTTTAGTCTTGAAATTTTCAGGGTATATTCGTCTTGGTGCTTAGAGGTGTACTAAGAAAGGAATTTCCGAAATGCAACCCGTAAGCGGGTACAGCGGGGTATAATAATAATAATAATGCTGGACAATCCACACAGCATCATCTAGCCCCAAGCTAAGCAAAGCTTGTGTTATGGGTACTAGATGACTGATATACTTAATCTACACTAATATTATAAAGAGGAAAGCTTTGTATTTTTGTATTTTTGTATGTTATGAATAAACTCAAAAAGTACTGGACCGATTTTAATAATTCTTTTTTTATTAGAAAGCTACATTATCACTGAGTAACATAGGCTATATTTTATTTTGGAAAAAAATAGCGTTCCGTAAAATATTTGGGTTTTTCAGACACAAGGTGTAAAAAATCAACCAGAAAAGTTACTTATTTTTTGTTGCTATAAAAGATAGAACCATAAAATGTTCTACATAATTGTAGATCTTATAAATATCTACAAAAAAGTCAGCGACACACTATACCTATCTATGTCGAGTGAGGCACAACAACCATTTTTTTATTTAAAAATCTTCAATTTTTTTTTGACTACATTTAAACGCATTTATTTTACTCATACTATTAATCCTTATCGAAATAAATTATTTTATCACTAAGTACAGTTCATGTAGATAATATTTGGTCTTTAAATGATTAGAATTGGACGTTTGGTTTTGAAGTTATGGCGAAATTAAAATATTACGTTTTCTGCTGCACGGCCCGTTGCGAAGTGAGCGTCACCAAGTTGGGAGTGCGCGTGCAGGGGAGTAGTTTAGATCTATGAGTAAGGTACGCGGCTCCGACGCGAGGTCGGCTCCCTACGCAGGTGTTTTATAAAAAGGACATTAATTCATAATGTAACATAGTATTATGACAAAATCTATACAAATAAATAAAATTGAAGTGTCTGTTTGTAATATTAAAATAACGCTTTTTACTACATGCATAGGAATGTATATACGATACATATACCAAAATGGCATTTTTTTAAATTTTTGTCTGTTTGTTCCGTGTAATCTCTGGAACGGCTGGACCGATTTCGACGGGACTTTCACTGGCAGATAGCTAATGTAACAAGGAGTAACTTAGGCTACTTTTTATCCCGAAAAAATAACGGGAACTGATATAAACTGCCACGCTGGCGAAACTGCGAACGGCCGCTATTTTATGCCGTATTAACGCCATCTGTTGGTGACATCGAGTACTACTTCAGTTAAGATTTGTAAGTAAACATGTTTACCGCCCAACGAAGTGGGCACCGGTCAGCTAGTACAATATAATTATACATAGAAGACACCCAGAACACCCGGAATAGATAGTTGCAGATCGTACAAACATTTATCCCAAGGGGGAATCGAACCAGCAACCTCCTGCGTTGCAGGCGGACATTTGCCCGCCGCGCAACATCGGTCGTCAACATATTTTCGAATTTCCGAAATGCAACCCCTAAACGGGTAGAGCAGGGTATGAAGTTTATATGAAATTAACTTTACAACGTACCTTCATGCAGATGTGGCATTGGAAAATCCTATGGAGATGCTTCTCTTCGATATGGTCCCGAAGCTTAGTCTTATCGGCAAATTTTATATTGCAATGATCACATATAAACCTGAAAATTGAGAGCAACTATTGGAACTTATCTAATAAAGGACGTACGAAAAAATATACCAATAAACAGGCCCGCTTGCACAACGATCACTGAATGAATTTAGTAGAATTTTGATCACTGATTGATCAATAAAATAAATGAATTTAGGGGGTATTTTACTGAAATTACTATTCACCAACCAGTTTTCTATTTCTTACAGCGAGGAGGGTAACACCATCATCGATTAGATTATTAAGTGATCGCGATTTCCTTTACATTGCTGTTTTGTCGTTTTTATGCGTTTTTAAATAAGGTAATTAGGTACTTATGTTTATTTTATAAAGTATTGTCGATATTGATGCTAAAAATACGAAAAAACGCTGATTTTTTTCACAAATTTTTTTGTTTTTACTTTGCCCAGCAGTGGGACTAAATAGGCTAGGAAAAAAAAACATTTTTGTAATCAGAATCATGGTCTGAAGTTTCAGTTTTCGAAAGGAGTCTTATTACACTCGGTATCTAAATGAGACGTATATCTTAAGTTTACTATTACTTACCTCAACTGATCTTTAGTGATGTGTTTGAGGCTGGTGTTCATATGACGTTGGTAAGAACAGAGAGATGAGAAACTGACGCCGCACAGCTCGCAGTACGCTGCGGCTCCTGCGGGTTTCTAAAACAAAAGTGTAAATTGCCGCTGTTACAACAAATACTAAAAAAACCGGCCAAGTGCGAACCGGACTCGCGCGTAAGGGTTCCGTAAAATTTTCACAGATTATGTATTTCTGTTGCCGCTATAACAACAAACACTAAAAAACAGAATAAAATAAATATGTAAGGGGGCTCTCATACAAAAAACATGATTTTTTACCGTTTATATTATAGATGGCACGGAACCCTCGCGCGCGAGTCCCGACTCCCACTTGGCCGGTTTTTTATAGTACGGAATCCTTCGAGTCCTACTCGAAATTGGTTGTTTTTTTTTAAGTTCTATTAACAAGATTTCAGTAAAATATTTTTTATGTACCTACTGACATCTCCGACTTCAAAGTTTTGAATAAAGAAAATAAGTACAATATTTTGGATAGAAACGGGATATTTACCATGATTTTTGAGTTTGATTGTTTCCCGATATTTCGGCACAGTTGCATGCGCCATGATCACGGGTCACGGGGGGGGGGGGGGGGGGGGGGGGTTCTATCCAAAATATTGGTCAAAACCATGATAGTTTAAAAAGAAAATACAGTTAGTAAAATCTATATTTTTTTTTAAATTGGCTTAGGTTGTTGCGCGAGGTCCCTGCAAGAGCGAGGCCCCAGGCCATTGCCCTGTTCGCCACCCCCTAAGGCCGCCACTGCTTATAGATTACCTTATTTTCGTGAGTATCTTGATGACGTCGCAGGCTTGTCCTCCATTTGAACACTTTATTGCAAATATTGCAAGGAAATTTATTCTTAAATTCGTGGACCGCCCTGTAAAAAAGCAAAACCTTATTATGTTGTATGTCCTGAAGAATACCAACATGTAGCACAGTGTAATGTTAAGTAGTAGTAGAGCTCTTTGAAAGTCACCGACATGGCTCTAAAAAAGATTTTATATATTATCCCAAAAATTATTTCCACGAGCGGAAGTTGAACCCACGACCTTCCCCTTACGGGTGATGCGATAACTAACACCGCTATCGAGGATTCAAATGAATAGATGAAAAAAGGTTTTGGGATGTTTCTAATACGGTACTTTAGCGACCGTGGTTCCATCTACATGCTTGACGCTATACTAAACTACAAAGCCTGTATAGTATACTAGCGGCCGCCCGCAGCTTCGCCCGCGTGGCCGTTTTTTCCCGTTCCCATTATTTTTTCGGGATAAAAAGTAGCCTATGTGTTAATCCAGGTTACAATCTTTATCTATTCCAAATTTCATCCAAATCGGTCTACTGGTAAGAGCGTGAAAGAGTAACAAACATCCATCCATCCATTCTTACAAACTTTCGCGTTTATAATATTATAGGACTATACTATACTGCAAAGGGAATTTACTAAGTAAGTAGCCTGTTAAGTGCAAGTAAGCACAATAAAAACTAACAAATAATGGCTCTCAAAGTCAGCTAGTTGAAGTGGCAATGATCAGGCCATATAGCTCGTAGAACTGACAACCGCTGGGGAATAAAGGTTCTCGAATGGCGACTACGAACCGAAGACAAAGCATAAGACGTCATGGTACCCGATGGACTGACGATATAGTTCGGATTGCGGGAAGTCTATGGATGGAAAGGGCTCTGAATCGTTCTTCCTGGAAAGGGGAAGGCCTATGTCCAGCAGTAGACTTCCACAGGCTGATGATGATGATGATGACGTTATTTCCAATGTGGTCAAGAAGTGGTTTTCTTCACGCTTAACATTATATCTCACACAGCGGCAATGGGCTTGCAACCTGTCACGTATGGAATACCAACTATGTACTACAAAATGTGGGTTTGTACCAGATGTAATATTTTTACATACCTCTGGTTACCCCTCTTAGATATAATAATAATAATGCTGGACAATCCACACAGCATCATCTAGCCCCAAGCTAAGCAGAGCTTGTGTTTTGGGTACTAGATGACTGATATACTTAATACAATACATTACATACATACATATTTTTTATTATACATAGAAAACACCCAGAACACCCGGCATAAATATTTGCAGATCGTACAAACATTTATCCCAAGGCGGGAATCGAACTCGCAACCTCTGCGTCGCAGGCGGACATTCGCCCGTCGCGCCACATCGGTCGGATATCCTCGAAGAATCACGAGTACTTTGTACTAAGAGATCTAAAGGGATATCTACCATACCTGAGGTAGTCGTGATGCTATTTATTTTCCAGACATGAAACAAACACTTACAGTCGATGGTTCAATAACCCGGCGCGGTGTCTGAATGTTTTATCACATTCTTTACATTGCAGTCTCGCCTTATGAGATTCTCTATGGTACCTATGGGCGTCTACTGAGCTGTAATAAATAAACATGTTTTTTGATGAAATAAGCAGATGGCCCTCCTGATGTTAAGTGGTTACCATCGCCTAGAACAAAGCGCCTAGGTCACGCTCGAGAAACGAACCTACGATATACTGCTTAGTGTCCATCAAGCCAAAGCATATAGGTACTAAGCCTCATGTGCCTGTAATTTCACCGGCATCCACACCCTTTCAACCGGAACACGCTGCGCTGTTTGGCAGCAGAAATATACATGGTGGTAGTACTTCCCCGGACGAGCCCTTCACTAAGAGTTTTACCACAGTTTCCGGTCCTTTTCACCCCAATGTCACTACTTTTTAATAATATTTATTTAATTATAACCTCGCCTGCGTCAGGGTTATTTTCATGCAAACATCAACCTCCATTTAGGTTCCCGTTTCCTTGTAAGACCGTGTGACCAACAAGGTTATGCTTTGTTGATGGTTACCACTTAACATCAGGTGGGGCATCTGATTCTATAAGCCGTAGCATTAAAAAAAGGAACTGATCATCTGATTCATCAGTAAGTCATATTAAAAAATATCTGTATGACTGTATGACGTACAAATACTACCCCTTGAAGACTTACTTGGATAATTTCCCACAGTCAGAACATTTATATTCTTTAAGCGATACCTCGTGTGTCTTATAATAGTGTTGCTGCATTACTTTTAAATCCATTGTTCGCTTCTGGCAAATACTGCATTCATACCTATAACAAGATATAGAAAAATAATTAGAAATAGTATCACGACCTAAATTAAGCACGGTAGATATCCTCTCAGATATCTTAGTACCTAATACGTAGGATGTCTGAT
This sequence comes from Electrophaes corylata, assembly GCA_947095575.1. Taxonomy (NCBI): domain Eukaryota; kingdom Metazoa; phylum Arthropoda; class Insecta; order Lepidoptera; family Geometridae; genus Electrophaes; species Electrophaes corylata. The sequence continues at coordinate 2,559,099 of OX352714.1, forward strand.
AGGGGTAGTCAGAGGTACGTCCGAACACAAAGATTATGAATAAGCTTACCTTCGCATATGTCTTTTATAATGTCCAGTAAAGGAATCCAGTGTTGTATGTATTGTCTTACAAACAGGACAACTATACTCGCCTATACTCTGTAACAAATAGGTATAAATAATAATAATAATGCTGGACAATCCACACAGCATCATCTAGCCCCAAGCTAAGCAGAGCTTATGTTATGGGTACTAGATGACTGATATATACATAATACAATACATAACATACATAGATATTTTTTTATTGTACATAGAAAATACTCGGAACACCCGGAATAAATATTGCAGATCGTACAAACATTTATCCCAAGGCGGGAATCGAGCCCGCAACCTCTTGCGACGCAGGCGGACATTCGCTCGCCGCGCCACATCGGTCGTTTAAGGTATCGTCTAAGGTACTTCATTTAAGAAATCTAACTCTCAAAATCATGGGAAGAATACAATAGCATCACGACTTTAATCCCCACGCATGGTAGATATTCCTACAGATACCTTAGTACAAAGTATCCACTCGTGATTCTTCGAGGATATCTAAGGGGATAGTCAGAGGTATGTCCATATATTACATTAGGTACAAACGTTTAGGTACAAAAATTTTTGCAGTAGTTTGTATTCCAAACGCGACAGGTGCCAAGCTCATTGCCGCTGTGTTTCATTTAAATTGCTGTTTTTTTGTGTTTTGTCGTTTTTCAATAAGATAATTAGGTAATTACGTTTATTTTACGATGTATTTTCAATGCCATAGAGAAGAGAAGATTATTATTTGTACTTACTTCAGAATGTTTAACAGTCAAATGTGTTTTATATGACTTATAATAATTGAATCCCAGTATACAAGTTTCGCATTTATACTCAGCGTTAACATAACTTTCCTTCGTACTCTCCTTGTCTCTCTCTAACATCATCTCGTCGTATGAGAGCTCTATGGATACGATTTTTAAGTCTAGATCTTGTGTCTCTTTCTTTTTCTGCAAAATAAAACATTTTTTGCTGCTGGTAGAACAATCATATGACCCACCCGATGTAAGGGGTAATCATCACATATAATATAACAAAACATTGCCTTGTAGGTCACGCACGCTAGGTACGTGCCCTACGGTGCACTACCCTGCGTCCACCAACTTGAGGCATACTGATATTAAGCCTCAGGTGTCTGTAATTCAAAAACAAAAAGAGAATAACTTTGAAACGTTTTAAAGCTAGATAAATCTAGGTGCTATTTACACTGCTGCCGGGTCCAATATCTTACGGGCATCCGTTGGTATTACTAAGATTTTGGGCGCTCTCAGAAACCACCAGCGGTCCGCGGACCACCGGTTGAGAACCACTGATCTAGCCCCAAACTAAGCATATATGACCAATGACCAGGAATCAGATGTCTGAAAGAATATTTATATACTTATACTCAGTCCCACTACAGATAGACAATATCTAAATGCCTTCTGCGCTGTAGTTGTGGGTTCGATCCCCACAAAAATTCAACCAATGTAAAGCGGTCATTTTGATTCCCATAGTATCGTTTTCCATGCCTATTTTGCTACCGTGGTTCAAGTTTTTTTTTATTTATTTCTCAAAAAGAAGGTTTATTACAAAGTTGGTTAATAGAACATTGTGAAACCTAATAAGGTTTGTGTGAATGTAAGGTCCAATCATGCACCTAGATCTTTATACAAACAATGAACAAAATACCTTCTTACTTTAAACTTTTTCTCTTTCTTAGTTCCTCTGTCTTTTTTTGCCTTTTTGCTTTTCTTCTTCTTCTTGACAAGGTTGTCTATTTTTATCACATCCGATACATATTCCGACTCGTCATGCGCGTTTGAATCTTCAAAATCTAAATAAAATTTGAAAAATAAACGTGTATGTAAATATACCTACTTTAAAAAATAAAAAGAATTGCTTCACGACGAAGAATATCTACCGTAACGGTAGATATCCCCTTAGATCTCTTAGTAGCAAGAATTTACTCAAGATGCAGGTCCTTCAAACCGGAACACGGTGGTACTTCCCCGGACCGGACGAGCCCTTCATTAAGAGCTACTACTACTACTACTTTATAACTAAAATGTTACCCAATCAACTTTTCTACCTGACTGGTACAGTCAGATAGAAAAGTAGTCAAATAGAAATCAGATAGAAAATAAAACAGTTAGATACCGGATATATTAGTATATATGGGATGACATAAACTCATAAACAGATCTAACGAGGTTCCCTCGTGATGTTTTCCTTCACCATTTCAGAGCAGCCTGTGTGGTGCGTCTACATACCTTCAACGGCTTCAATCTTCATCATAAAATCGTCTTTCAGGTATACTTGTTGTGTATCAGGTCTCTTGGTCGCTGGTGTCTCAGACAAACTTTTACCTGTAAGTTAAGTGTTAAGTTTTTATTTTATCTTACACTTCCAGCATGGGTATTTTAAAACGTTCGTTATGTTTCGGTTTGGTATCGGCAGCTTCCGACGGAAAAACGCTATTTTATAACTACCGACAATCTTTAGCTCGGAATCGTAATTGAATGTTTTAAAATACCCCTGTAGGATGACAGATTAAAGTAAATACATAGATAGACATTTGTTTATTTACTACTAGGCACACACAAACAAACAAAAACACTTAAGACATCAAAGAAGAAAGAGATAAGAGTTGCATGAGCACTGTGTCGTGTTTCTGTGTACCACAGTAGTACATGAGCTTCGACTCAGCATGATGCCTAGCTACTGTGAGGAAGCTAGGCGCTGATTCTGTCAAGACCTTCGATTGATACACCTTGTCAGATTTTTATGTAGTGTCATAAAAATAAATCATTTGCAACTGTTGTAGATGATTTATACAATGTCAGTGGCAACTTTCACACATGCCAATACCATCCTCTTAACAGAAGCTATGAGAAAGAATTTGTGTAAAGAGCTAAAATGAAGCCATCTTGATATGGGCTTGTTTCACAGTGTGTTAGCTGCACCAACATCTAACCTGGCTAACATATCCAGTCTCAGTATTGAGACTTGTGTATGTGAGTACATATACCTCTGTTACTCCCCCAATCTTGCTTCGTTTCATCTTTAACTAGAGGTTCTGCTTCCACCAGTTCTACCTCATCAGGTGATATTGTGATGATTTCGTTAGTCTTTACTCTCAGTCGTGGAGTCCGAGACACATCTGATAGAAAATCTTCTTGAAGATTCTGGTGAGAAAAGAAATTGACTGACATTTTATACAACTAAATAAAACTTCTACTATAATAATAATGCTGGACAATTCACACAGCATCATCTAGCCCCAAGCTAAGCAGAGCTTGTGTTATGGGTACTAGATGACTGATATACTTAATACAACACATTACATATATAGATATTAGTATTATACATAGAAAATACCCAGAACACCTGGAATAAATATTTGCAGATCGTACAAACATTTATCCCAAGGCGGGAATCGAACCCGCAACCTCGTCGCAGGCGGACATTGGACTATGGGAAATACATAACTGATATAAAACAAAATACTTTCATTGCTTGTGAATAAAGATTTATAATTAAGTTTAAAAAATGTTAACTTTCAACACAAACTAACTTTTACGCTTCCGATTGGCACTGAGCTGGATCAGTTGAGCTACCTTTAGATCGTTTGCAACGGTCTGTAGATAGCTCAACTGTTTCACATGTATTTTGTACATACCAATTATAAATACTTGTATTAGCTATAATTTTCTTTGTAAATAAAAGACTTTTACTTGGATGACATATTTTTCTACTTATTTTGATTTTAAGAAGCGAATGATTTTGATGAAATTTTTATGGGACAAATTTGAAAGAATTGACTTTATTTAGTATTTTGGATAGAAATGGGATATACTATAATTTTTGAGTTTGATTGATATTTTGGCATAGCACAGTTTCAGCAAAAAAAATAACTAAAAAGTATACTAAGGTTTGGAAAGTCATAAACTTTCCAAATAATTTTTGAAATGAACAAATATAAAAAAAAACAAATTGAGCATATAATAATCAAGGTTCTAGAAATCCTATTTGGTTTCTCTAGTCAGACAACTATGACAAAAAATAAAACTAATTTCTAAATAAAAAAAGTTCTAAATAAAATATTCTATTAGCTGGATCTGGTACCCCTGTACAAGTGTTGCTTAGTTTGGGCTAGATGGCATTGTGTCAAATGTATGTTAGTGCTTATTTATTATTTCCGATTTCACAATCTTATTATCAAACATATGACTACTTACCTCACTGGTATATGTAAGGAGGACTTGATAAGAGTCTTTCACTTGCTCCTTAAAGGCAATAGCTCTCTGCAACAGGGCTTCACAGTCCCAGCATAGCACTGGTGTGATGTCAGCTATGTTGCACATCTGTAAGTTAGGCAGAAATATAAAAAAAAGGAAATAGCATCACAACTATAACCCCCTAGGCACTTAGTACCAAGTACCTACTCAAGAATCTTAGAGGATGACTAAGAAGGTAGTCAAAGGTACATCCAGATAGTACATTTGGACATTTTAGCAGTATTATTCCATATCCAAACTGTCACGGGTTGCAAGCCCATCACCGCTGCTAGAATACTAGGTAACTGGTTTTCTCACAATGTTTTACGTTAACCTATGAGAGAGGCATTGCACAAATTAATTTTTTGAACCAAAAATTTCATTCCGGCTTGACTCGATTTGAACCCACAACCTTAGGATCAGAAGGTGGGGCCACTCCTACTAGACCACTGGTGCTCGGTATAATAATATATTACAGTTATCTTACAGAAATTGTTGCATTGACTGCATAAATACACAAACACTTACACAGTTAGTATAATAATAATAATAATAATAATAAAAGCCTTTATTTCTTTGCTTTGGGTACAGGTAAAGGTACATTATTATACTAGTAGGTATATACACTAATCCCTTAGCATAGTTTGCCTTTCGGCATAGGCCTCCTCTAATCTCTTCCATTTTTTTTTTTTTTTTTTTTTTTACTATATATTCCCATTAAATGCTCTTCTCCGGGGTTGCATGCTCCAATTTGGCCATTGAAATCTCCCATTACTATAATATTTTTGTATGCTAGTTGTGTTGCTGTGTTTAAATCATTATATCATTATAGAAGCTATCTATCCTTTCATTATGTTCTCTTTTGGTTGGCTCAGTCGGGGCATATGCCATTATTGACCAGGATTCCTCTTTTTCCCTATTAGTGGGCAATTTGATGTTGCGAATACATATTCTTTTCTATATTCCCACTGTTTCTTCTGTTATGCCTCAGACTACTACTCTTCATATTTGTTAATGGTTTCTCCCATTCTTCTGACTTCACTTACACCCAGAATGTGCCATTTTATTTTGCTGAGTGCTAATTTTAGTTCACATAGCTTCTCGGATGATTTTAAGGAGCAGACATTAAGTGTTGCTATTGATCAAGTTTTATATTTTTTATTTTATTATGTTTCGTAGATTTGTGTTTCGTAGATTAGAGGGTGTTGGTCATTTTCCCCCACGAGGACCAGTCGGGTTGGGGGAGGTTTTTTGTTGTGCTTGTTGATTGTTTTGTTGGTTTTATTTTCCGGTGTCCAATGTTTTCTATTGGTTGCTATAGTTGGTGTATATTACTATCTGTCTTCGATGATAAGGAGTGTGCTCGAGCCCTCATGTAATCAAAAGCATTTGCCCTGTGGTACTTCACGCTTGGGTTTCCTTCTTTTACTTGTGGTGCCTGGTTTGTTGCTGAAGACTTGGGGGACGAAGATTCACTTCTTTTGCGTTTTTCGTTTTCTCTCTTTTTCCCTTTCACAATGACCTTATCATTACGTATAAAAGCAAAGTTCCCGTTCTCTCTCTCGCGTGTTACTTCTTCTTGTAGTTGTTTCCTTTTTTCTATGCTTTGTCTTGTCAGATCTTCTGTTATGTAGGTGGTCGGTTGCATGCTCTTTTTCTTCCTTAGGATTTCTAGTTTTTTGTTGAAAGATGTTGTGGATAATAAAATTGGTCTGACTTTTTTATCTTGTTTTTGGCCGAGTCTGTTTGCTTTGTTTATTTCGCTGTACTGTATTTTCACTCCAATATTTTCCAGCGTCCTTTGTATCAGTTCCATAAGTTCGCCTGAGTTATTTTCAGTTTCAACTAATCCGTGTATAATGAGATTGTTTCTACGAGCGTTATTCTCCAAGAAATCTATTTTCCTGTTTAGGTTTACTACTTCACTGCGCAACATTGTATTTTCTTCAAGAATTGGTTTGATTTTGGCATCTATGCTTTGTAAAACATTTGAAGTAATCGTTTCTTGCAAAGTTTTCGTTTGTTTTCGAAATTCTTCACGCATGAAGTCAAGGAGTAGAGACATGTCAGGTGGAGACATTGCCATAGTTCTTCTTCTTCTTTAATCGCTTCCTTTCGATAATTGCAAGCAAGTTGATTGATTGATTTATTGACTCACTTATGTTGACAAGAGAAATTAGTTGAAACTATTTCCGAACGCACTGTTTATTTTTCGAATGTTGGTATAGTAAACTCTCACGAAATGTTGTTGGTAATTTCTAACCTCCAAGTTTGGATAATGTTTCTCGATGGATTATCTTCCCAATTTTGATTACACTTCAAGTTTTATTCTTCTAAGATGTGTTTTGTCCACCACTGAACGTATTTAACCGTGGTAAGCGGCAATCACAGAGTTTTAGACACTGTTTTGAAATAATATTTGTGGGAGCAAAAGCACGTATTGTTTACTGTTCGGCACACAGTTCGGCACACAGTTAGTATGGTACAATAAATAAGTTAAACCTGTACTGAGAACATATTGTTGAATAAATTAAACAAATAAATAAATAAATTAAACAAATTTAAAATAAATACAGAGTTTTAGTCAATTGTAGGGTAAAAGAGTCAACATTAATAGAATAATAATTCTTATTCTTACAGGAATTTCGTTTAAGGCATCCAAGTAGAACCGCTTTAGTCTGATATCTGCTATTAGGTTTAGCCGCTGCCCTACGCATAGACAGGCATTACATAGCGGTTTGTAGGAAATCTGGTTTTTCACGTCCATGTTATAATTCCGTCCGTTTTTATTATTTTTTTCAGTTCACTGCATGTGTTAATGAGGTAAGGTAACTATCAGGTTTTAGAGCTAACAATGTGATGCATTTCACGCTACTGTTGGAAATACTTTCCTGAAACTTTCACTGGTGCACAAATTAGGGAAATCGGAAAGGAAATACGAGAAAACTTGTGTTTTATGACTGGAAAGTATACGTTAGAAAGTTCTAACTAAGTTATTTCACTCGATTATACTTAATTAAAAAGCGTATACTTTGAAACTAGCTACAGCTTTTTCCCAGAATGCCATTCATTCAAACAAAACAAAAATAAACAACAAACTATCACCATTTTGAAATCCATCAATTGTGAATTTTGAACGAAAGTGCCTGGTTATCGTACGACCATAATTATAAATGAACACAGTCCAAGATTCCATGACCATGGAATATCCTGAGGACTGAGTATCAGCTTTTTTTGACGGATAAAGGCCAGATAAAGGCTTTTCTATCAAATTCGTATTGTTTAATTTTTATGTCAATGATGGCGTTGTCTAGGAGCAGACGTAGAAACACAGAATTGCTCACGAGATAGCAAGCGAGATAGCCTGCGTAGAAAAGCAATTTTTTAATCTAAAAAAATTACACGTACGTTTACACAAAATGTACATGAAATACATGATTGCGCATGCTTGTCAGGGAATGTACAACCACGAAATGCACGACGAAAGTCAGTTGGAGAAGTTGAAGAATCAGTTGCTATTCATGAACGCAAAATTTTCCAAAACGAGATCGTTTAATATTGATTCTATGATTTGTATTGATTTTACTAGAAAGATTAAATCTCAGATTAGTTCTAAATTAAATTATGAAGTAAACACATACGTCAAGCAAATTAGCTTTTTTATAGCAACACCAGGTAAAGCAGCCATTTTGTGGTGTCGTAGCCGAGTTAAATTTCCTTCACCGATTTTCGTCTATTTTACATGGGAGTATTACTTTTTGTTGTGATTTCGCAAAAGTATTCAAAACAAATTGTTTCGGTCTAAGTTTCCTCAAATAATTTGTATCTTACCAAAATGGAGCAAGACGTGGAGAGTGAATACAGGACCGTGTGCTCCACTTGCCTTAGCGGTGATCGTGATCTATTTGCACTAAACAACAGTGTACCGCATGCCTTTCAAATATTTAAACTTTTGATGTACGATTTCACGGGAGATCGCGTAAGTTTGTAAACTATATTTCAGGGCTTTACAAGTATCTGTGAACTACTTACGCTGAATTATGCTCATTACGCAAGCTCTTCCTGGGCCTACATTATTGTCCAGACTTGCCGTTGATTACCTCTGTTAGTAAAATGGTTGAGGAGGTCGGGAGTAATTTTTAATCATTCCTTTTTTTATAAACTGGTCTCAGCTAGCCCAGAGTAGCCTGGTCTTCTGTCTTATAGGTTGTGGGTTTGATTCCCACCGAGGACAAACATTTGTGTGATGAATATAAACTCAATTACTTATATAAAAAATATTTATATATTCTAGTTCTCAGAGTACAAGTGTAATCAATCTTAAATTACATTTAAGTTAAAATTTTAATCCAGTGAAATTACAGGCACATGAAGCTTAACACCTGTATGCCTCAGGTTGATGGAGGCAGAACAGTGTATTGTAGGCTTTGTTCCTAACGAACATGACCTACAAGGCAATGCTTTGATATAGGTGATGGTAACCATTGAACAGGTGGCCATAGGCCATTATGTTCCATCAGCAAATTGTATAAAAGAAAAATCTTTGAATAAATCCTTTATTTCCAGCTAGGAGAAATGGTGGAAATTTCTCATCTAATTTGTTGGGAATGCCTCGCATTATTAAAACGGTTTTACAAGTTCAAGTGGCAAGTCCATAATGCACAGGAACATATACGAGTGTTAGCTCTGAGTCAAGAGGTGTGTATGTCTTTTATTGATTGAGACTTCTACCAATAAAACTCCTAAAGTATTCCATATGTGACAGGTTGCAAGCCCATCACTGCTTCTAGAATACTAACTATGTCGTTTCCTCACAATGTCCTTCACCGTTTAAGAGCACTGGCATTGCCCACATACATTTTTCGATCAGATATCCATTGGTGCACGACCGGATTTGAACCCACAACCTTAGGATCAGAAATCAGTGTCACTCTTACTAGAGCACCAGTGCTGGTTACATAAGAGGCATTAAGGTTAAACAAGTCGGTACGTTGTCCATACAAACGCTGTAAGCGTTTAATGTCTACTATTTATTAACGTGCGTCCGAAGTTAAGTTTGATACTGAATTATCTTGCCGTTATCTAGGCTCGTTGCCCTATATCTACAGTAAAATCAGATTACCTTGAAAGTTCTTGTAACTTTCAAGGTAATCTGATTCGTCGAAAGATTTAGTACTAAATCTTAAAACGCTTGTAACTTTCAAAGTAATCAAGATAATTCAGTATCAAACTTAACTTCGGACGCACGTTAATAAATAGTAGAAATTAAACGCTTACAGGGTTTGTATGGACATAGTACCGACTTGTTTAACCTTAAAACATGTTTGTGTGTATTATTGATTTTGATTAATTTCAGACAATGGACCACACTTACATGTCTCAATCCCTATCGTCTTTGGTTATTGAAACTAAATCGGATTATGACAACATATTCTTTGACTACTCAACCACACCTGACTGTCAGTACATTATGTCAAATCCGTTGGATGTGAAGAATGAACAGTTTGTCAGCTTAAAAGATAGTATTGGGTTGGAAGTTGAAGAACATCTATTGGAAGGTAAGCGGTTAATTCTAAGCCGACTAAAAAGATAATTTCTTTTTTTTTAAATCTCTTTTTTTTCTTGCAATCTGCCCATGCGGGCATTGAGCTTGAGTTTGGTCGGTTTTTGTTGGAGCAGCTGCATAAATGGAAAACGCCCAATAGTGTTTCCATCCTGTTTTGTTCCGTCTAATCCGCATGTGATGATGATGATGATGAATCCACATGCTGTGCCAGGAGATCTTGCGGAGCTCGCCTCTTAATTCTCATGAATGGCGTGGGTCGACTCATGAGGTGTTTGGCTAGTTCGTTCGGGTGAAGATTCAAACGCTTTGCATAAGAGTTTATTTTGCATGTTATTTCCTGTTGGACTGTTGGGACTTCCAAGTCATGGTGGAGTTGGCGGTTTGTGATGTACCACGGGGCATTCGCTATCATGCGTAGGACTTTGCTTTGAAAGCGTTGGATTATTTCCAGATTCGAGTTGGCCGCTGTTCCCCACAGTTCAGCTCCATAAGTCCATACTGGCTTCAAGATGCATTTATACAGAAGCTTGTTATCCAGGGATAGGCTTGATCCTCTAGCCAAAAGCCAGTAAAGTTTTCTGAGTTGCAGTCCAAGTGCCTTTCTTTTAGTAAATATGTGCTTCTCCATGTAAGTCTTCTGTCTAAATAAATCCCCAGATAGCGCACATCTTCGCACTGAGGTATTTGTACTCCATTCAGCTCAACTGGTGGACACAATCCATGTCTGAGCGCAAAGATGACATGCGCCGATTTGGTTTCATTTGCCTTGATGCGCCAGTCTTTCAACCACGTTGAGACATTTGTTAGACTTTTCTGTAACATGGATTAATTATTTGACATAGCAAAGGTCTCTTAAGTACAGAAACAACAAGGATAGGTATTATCCTTGTTGTTTCTGTACTTAAGAGACTGCAACATTTTTAGTGCAGTGTAATTAAGTTATCAACCAACAAAATCTGAAACGCGCGCTTCCTCGTCCGTATAAAGTTATTATTATACAAATTTCAACCCCCGCTGCATCTCCTTGGGGGTTGAATTTTGGAAATTCCTTCCTTAGTACACTTCTATGAATCAAGACGAAAACTCGTCATGCATTCACCAGCTTACTCTCTAAGTCAAGCGTGCATAAAGTTTGACTATAATAATTTTTTCTATACATGTACAATAGAACACTCAGCCACATATATTTTTTTGTAAGTAGTATATTATTATTAGTAGATATAGGTTTATATTATTATTATATTAATTAAGAAGACATATTTACAACTTTATTTATTTTTCTCTCAGCTCTAAGGTTTGCTGGAAGAAAACTCTTTTTAGGGTTGAGCTCGCCTTTGTACACTGTCTTTTGTAATCACTATCATGTAAATAGATTTGTGTACAAAAAAGTATTTAAGAATTTACTTCTAAAAAATTAGTAAGGCTTTATGATTGTTTATATTCCAGTGCCGGAAATAGTATTGGACGAGTCAAACCACGCAGTATTTTCTCATGTGGTGCTCGGCGCGAATACATTGATCTCTGCTACGGACGCCTTCGGCCACTTGAAACCTGACTCTTTGCCGAAACTAACCATCGCGTAAGCTATTTAAATAAATAAGTAAATAATAAGTAAATATTTCTGGACATTTTCACACAACATCATCTAGCCCCAAACTAAGCATAGCTTGTACTATGGGAACCAGATGACTGATAGAATACTTATATAGGTACTTTTTTTTGTAAATACATACTTACAATACGATATAACACCCAGACACAGAATAAACATTTACGTTCATCACACAAATGTTTGTTCTCGGTGGGGATCGAACCCACCACCTACAGCACAGAAGGTGACAGCTGTCAATTTATTACCTATCAGTAAGTAAATAGGCTTTTGCATCTGTTGTGGAAGATGTATGCAGCATCTGACGCGTCTTTTTCAATCCCACTTCTATTTACGGGACGCTGAAGTGCTTGAGTGAGGGAAAACATTGTGAGGAAATGTGTGTCTTAGCTATTGCTCTGGACATATTGACCATGTCTTTTCTGTGAAGAAGGCTGACTAAGCTGTGAGGATGGAATAGGTTTTTTTCTTTTTCTATGCTACTGCATATAATTTATTTTATTGTGATTTTTAGTATTTGTTTTTGTAGCGGCAATAGAAATACATCATCTGTGAAAATTTCAACTCTCTATCACGGTTCATGAGGTACAGCCTGGTGACAGACGGGACAGACAGACAGACACCGGAGTCTTAGTAATAGGGTTAGACTTAATAGGATCCCGTTTTACCCTTTGGGTACGGAACCCTAAAAAAGATGCAAATTTAATCTTCTATTTTATACTTTTAAAGTGGATTTCCTGCTTCCTGCAAAGTTACACCTGAATCAATTAACTAAACTATCACAATTTATTTCAGGCCAATGACATCCGCTAACATCGAGGCAGGTACAGTCATCTTGTCGAAGCAGCCGAGCAAGGACGAAGAGCTTAAACATGGATACACCTCAGAATATATGACTCAGGCTGAAATGCTCGCCAGCAGGTTTGTTTGAACCCGCCTTAGAATAGGCTTAGATTATGATAAGGAAAAGCTGGTCCTCGTTGGAAATGAAAAAGGAAAGCGGTCTCGTGGTAGTCAAAGTCAAAGTCAAAAAGCATTTATTCAGTAAAATCCGCAGGGATCATCTTGAAATGTTTTAAATCTAGGTGAATCTAAGCGCCAGTTCCTCGCGACCAAGCCTAGAAGAATCGATAAGAAACTTACTGCTTGGTTCCTACCGTTTTTTTGTATGATCCTGTTACAAAATAATAATAATGTAGATCCCCAACAAGATGAACTGACCAGCTTTAAAAGGGTTATTCCCGTTGAGTCACACCTTTCAATCACACTGTGACACGATGGGACGAAAACTTGAGTAACACTGTTACCCAGGCGCGGATCTAGCCTTCAAAAAAGGTTGTGGTCACAGCCACCCGAAAATCGGCCAAGTGCGAGTCGGAGTATGTACTCGCACATGATCGATATAGCACATTTCTACAAAGGATATGCTTACAAAATAATAATATATGACGCCGTGACCAAGATTTTACACAGTTTGCTCGGAACCTAAACGTACCATAATATCATCGTCACAGGTCTATAACAACCCTTATAGACCTGTGACGATGATATTGCATGCCCATCGTGCCCACAACGGTGGATCCGCGCTTGCTGTTACTCAACGGAAACTTTTTTTCCCATTCGGTCACGCCTGAATCAGTGTAGCTGAATGGGAATAAATAATTCCCTCACTGTAACTCAATGAAACTTTTTTTCCCAATAGAGGGTAGATGCGAGTTTTTCGATGTAGTCTGTGGCTAGATTGGCAACTAACAGAACGCGCTGGAGAAAAGCCGTCCACTCCATTACAAAGACATTCAGTGATCAACCGATATGGCGCGGCGGGCGAATGTCCGCCTGCGACGCAGGAGGTTTCGGGTTCATTCCCGCCTTGGGATAAATGTTTGTACGATCTGCAAATATTTATTCCGGGTGATCTGGGTATTTCATATGTATAATAAAAAAAAAACTATGTATGTAATGTATTGTATTAAGTATATCAGTCATCTAGTACCCATAACACAAGCTCTGCTTAGCTTGGGGCTAGATGATGCTGTGTGGATTGTCCAGTGTTATTTATTTATTTATTTATAGTGATCACGCTTTTCAGTCACAATTGAAATATTAAGAAACAATGTATGTGGATTATTTAATTACAGAGAAGAGGCTAAGAAGAAGGTGCAATATGCGAGTTCTGTGTACAAATGTGAGCTCTGCGCGATCGGCTTCTACACACAACAACAGGTTGAACACCATTTCGAAAACGCCCATCGACCTGTGAGCATATTCAACTAATCTATACTACAAATAAATAAAATTGAAGTGCTGTTTGTAATATTAAAATAACAGCTTTTTACTACATGCATATAAATGTATATACGGTACATACCAAAATAGCATGTTTTTAAATTTTATCTGTCTGTCTGTTTGTTCCGGCTAATCTCTGGAACGGCTCGACCTATTTCGATGGGACTTTCACTGGCAGATAGCTGAGGTAATAAGAAGTAACTTAGGCTACTTTTATTTTAGAAAAAATCGAAAATGTCCAAGTAGGTACTGCCCAATATCGCGCGCAGCCTTTTACGCTCTAACCAGTGGACAGATTTCGATGAAATTTGGAATAAATATAGATCTGGAATACGATATAGGCTACTTTTTATCCAGAAAAAATAACGGGAACGGGAAAAAACTGCCACGCGGGCAAAACTGCGGGTGGCCGCTATTTTATGCCGTATACCCTCTATTAACGCCATCTGTTGGCGACGCCGAGTACTACTTCAGTTATTTTATAATGACTACAATCATCTGTACTTATGTATATTTCGTCCCACTGCTGGGCAAAGGCCTCCCCCAAAGACTTCCAGTTCTCTTTTTTCCGAGCCTTCTTCCACCACATCCTTACAAAGGCATCCAGATCGTCTCGCCAACGCTTTCTCGGGCGACGATAAATAAATTTGAAGTGTCTGTTTGTAATATTAAAATAACCGCTTTTTACTACATAAATATGAATGTATATACGGTACATATACTAAAACAGCATTTTTAAAATTTTTGTCTGTCTGTCTGTTTGTTCCGGCTAATCGCTGGAACGGCTGGACCGATTTCGACTGGACTTTCACTGGTAGATAGCTAATGTAATAAGGAGTAACTTAGGCTACTTTTTATCCCGAAAAAATTACGGGAACGGGATAAATCTGCCACGCGGGCGAAGCTGCGAGTGGCCGCTATTTTATGCCGTATAACGCCATCTGTTGGCACGTCGAGTATTACTTCAGTACGCGGGCGAAGCTGCAAGCAGCCTCTATTTTATGCCGTATACTCTCTATTAACGCCATCTGTTGGCGACGCCGAGTACTACTTTAGTTATTTTATAATGACTACAATCATCAGTACTTATGTACTAGCGCCACCGTGCGTCTTTATTTTATCATATTTTACATGAAAATCCAAAAAATTCAAAGATTTGTAAGTAAACATGTTTACCGCCCAACGAAGTGGGCACGGGTCAGCTAGTATCTTATAAAATTATTATTTCCAGAAACCCGGCCTAGAAGCATGTAAGCTCTGCTACCTGTACATAGAAGCGTCATCTATGACGAAACACATGGACAATCACTACATGCGGTACAAGTGCAAGATGTGTCCCCGCATCGAGTACAGTGAGCGGATGATGCAGATCCACACCAAATCGCATCTCTCGAAGCCGGTTCCCAACGCTGTTATCAAAATTGAAGGCTCTACTATTAAAAAGGTAATATATAATAACTACACCACCGTCTTCTATCGTTCTCACCGAATCCAGTCCATCCAAAGGTGGTCTGGAAGAGATCGCTTTGAGCGATAAGACCGCCCATTGTATTCCACTGTGTTATTTTTGTATTTTTTTGTGTGTTATGTAAATTCATAATATGTGGTGTGCAATAAAGTGTTTTCTATCTATCTATCTAAATATTGAAGGATCTACTATCAAAAAGGTAATAAATATTTAAGGCACTAAAAATATTCGCCTGCGACGCAGGAGGTTGCGAGTTCGATTCCCGCCTTGGGATAAATGTTTGTACGATCTGCAAATATTTATTTCGGGTGTTCTGGGTATTTTGTATGTATAATAAAAAATATCTGTGTATGTAATGTATTGTATTAAGTATATCAGTCATCTAGTACCCATAACACAAGCTCTGCTTAGCTTGGGGCTAGATGATGCTGTGTGGATTGTCCAGCATTATTATTATATTAAAGGCACTGTAAAACAAATAATATTGAAGGCACTGCTGTCAAAAAGGTAATAAATATTGAGGGCTCTACTATTAAAAAAGCACTTGAGACTTCGGTGGCCCTAGCTTAGAGTACCACCTTTCCATCTCCCAGTGATACATTTATAATCGTAACAATAATAATAACCTAAGCTAATAAAATACAGAAGGAATACATTGAAAAGCTCGTAAACATTACCTTGGTCTTTGCAATATATTCTTTAATTCCAGTAGATAAGATTTTAAATACTATGCTTAGACGCACACCAATGTGCCTGACGTTAATGAAACCGATTTTCCTGTTGAGGTACTACGGTTTTTCGACCAGCTATAAAGGTATTTTTTATTTTCAGAGTAAAAAGAAGAAAAATGGCAAAACGACCGAAACGCCAAAGCCAGGGGATCTAAGAAAGCTGCTTTCCAAAACCACCATCGAGGGTTATAAGTGCCTGGAATGTGATATGTTTTTTAAGTAAGATTTAAATGCTAGTTTTTAAATGTCTTAAAACTTTAGTGGCTTAAAGAAATATACAGATTGTTTCGACAGCCGACGGCTGTCGCAGCTGTTAGGAATAGCCCTGCCTTTCTGCGCTATAGGTGGTGAGTTCGATCCCCACCGAGAACAAACATTTGTGTGATGAACATAGATGTGATGACTGACATGTGATGCCTCACACTAGGCTTAAACTCTTATCGGAGGAACCCTGGAGATACCCTGCATTTGCCTGATGCACGGGATATCCAGATACCTTATATAACTTTTTACCTTAGAGACCGTGTTCCATAAGTTGTATAAACCTATATAACTTTTTAAACTATCATGGTTTTGATCAATATTTTGGATAGAAACGGGATATTTACCATGATTTTTGAATTTGATTGTTCGAACTGTTCGACCCGTGTTTAACTCAGTTTGTGATCTTCTTCTTTTTTTTTTAAATGGCTTCTGTGGATCTAAGTTCCACAATTTAAAACGATGGAGGTCTGAGTTTATCAAAACCATGGCGCATGCAACTGTGCCGAAATATCGGAAAACTATCAAACTCAAAAGTCATAATGCTACATATCCTGTTTCTATCCAAAATATATAACCCATTTATTTACAAAGAAAATTACAGTTAATACATGTATTTATAATTGGTATCTACAAAAAACATATGAAACAGTTGAGCTATCTATAGACCGTTGCAAACGATCTAATGGAAGCTCAACTGATCCAAAATATTGTATAAACTTTTTTATATTCCAGAACATCCCGAGCTCGTAAGAACCACGTCGCAAGATTCCATAGAGAAGGACTGCAGTGCGACCATTGTAAGAAACGATTTGTGAATAGAACAACACTCGCCACGCATTTGAGGTTAGCACTAAATACTTGAAAAACAAAAACTGGATAAGTAATAAATAAAGAAATGTTTGTGGGCATTGTACTATGGGAACCAGATGACTGATATAAATAAAATAAATATAAATAAGGCTGGACAGTCCACACAGCATCATCTAGCCCCAAGCTAAGCAGAGCTTGTGTTATGGGTACTAGATGACTGATATGCTTAATACAATGCATTACATACATTGATATTTTTTATTATGCATAGAAAATACCCAGAACACCCGGAATAAATATTTGCAGATCGTACAAACATTTATCCCAAGGCGGGAATCGAACCCGCAACCTCCTGCATCGCAGGCGGACATTCGCCCGCCGCGCCACATCAGTCGTCAAAAGGATAAACAAAAAACTAAATAGGCAGTTGTTTTTTTCTTATAACTCCTTTCACGACTTTTGTTTAACTCGCGGTCGGACTTTTCCATCACCGCATTCTCAAAAAACCAGCCTGTATATTAATTAATTGTAATAACATTAATTAATTAAATAAAATATATGAATTCAATGTTGTAGATTACATGAAGGGCCGCTACCCCGTGAGGAGTGTCCCGTGTGCCACAAGCTAGTCCGCTCCATACAGCTGAAGTACCACATCCAGCGGCATCAGAGCAAGAGTCGCTACGAATGCGCCGACTGCAACAAGATATTCTCACACCTCGCCACCTACCACGCGCACTTGAAGTACTCGAGAGCGCACGCTGACGATAACGTATTCAAGTTAGTATACCCGTGGTATATCCCCACCGCCCCATAGCCTAAACCGCTGCTCGTAGAGACTTGAATTCCAAACTATGCTGCAGATTACCAATTATACGCTCGTAGAGACTTGAAATCTTCAGGGTATATTCGTCTTGGTGTGTAGATATAACATTGTGACGTCACACGCGCTCAGGTTTGTTCGGGAACTGTCAGCGTGTTTTCGGTACTGAGTTAAAAAATATTTTTAATTTAATATAACTTTTTAAAAAAACTAAAAACAGTTTTGTCATAAAACGTTTATTCGATCTTTCCATTTATTACAAAAACATTTTTTTTTTTAAAACTACTACGTACAGTACGTACCAAGACCAACATACCCTAAAAATTCAAGTCTCTACAATCAGTGGTTTGGGATGTGCATTGTCTATATGTCAGTCAGTCTGTCAGGACAATGATTTCTTGTAATTGGTATGGTATATAAAATTCAAAAAAGTATTAAATTTGTTATTTGTGTGTTATTTGTATGTTTATTTCAGATTTCCATGCCCGATGTGCAACAAAGGCTATCCAACAAAAGAGGCAATGCAAGATCACTTTAACTACCAGCATCTAGGGAAGACATCTCACAAGTGTCCCATTTGTGATAAGGTAAAGCAATTTGGTATACCACTTGTTCCAGCAACAAGCAGATTGCTGATGAATCGTCTACTAGCAGGACCTTTACCTACTAGGACCTTTACGTACTAGGAGGAACCATTACTAGGAGAACCTTTATCTACTAGGAGGACATTCACCTATTAGGAGGCCCTTAACCTACTAAAAAGACCTTCACTAACTAGGAGGACCTTCGCCTACTAAAAGGACCTTCGCCTACTAGAAGGATCTTCGCCTACTAGAAGGATCTTCGCCTACTAGAAGGACCTTCGCCTACTAGAAGGATCTTCGCCTACTAGAAGGATCTTCGCCTACTAGAAGGACCTTCGCCTACTAGAAGGATCTTCGCCTACTAGAAGGATCTTCGCCTACTAGAAGGACCTTCGCCTACTAGAAGGACCTCTTTACCTACTAGAAGGACCTTCACCTACTAGAAGAACCTTCACCTAATACCTTCAAATACTAGTAGGACCTTTACCTGCTAGGAGGACCTTAACTTACTAGGAGGACCTTATTATTTTTTTTATTCCAGCCGATAGCTTCCCGAGCAAACGTGGAGAAGCATATATCGCGAGTCCACGCAGAGAAGAAACAACGGCCCCGCAACCACCAGTGTCAGACTTGCGGGAAATCATTTACGGTATGTAGAAGCCTCAAGACGAAAGTCTACACAGAACGACCGGAACAACTTTATAAGGCGTTTCTGTTCGTTTGTTACGTTTGGTCGATTTTTAGCCGTCATACGAACAAAATCGCTTTTGGCTTTTCATTTTTCTCAGTGTATAATCAGTGATGACTTACGGAACTAAGACCTCAGACGACATACGACACAAGCTCAAAGTCGCACAACGGGCTATGGAGAGAGCTACGTAGGGAGTTTCACCGCGAGGTGGAATCAGTATATATATGCGCGCTATACCCTGCACTGCAACATTGAAGGGTTTGAGTTAAAAAATCCTTTCCACCTCCCTTTTAGTAGTAGGAAGGTTCTTCGTGAAATGCTCATCCGGGGAAGTATTGCCGCTAGGTAACTTTCCACATGACAGGTCGCAATCTTATTGCCGCTGCTGGAATAAATTTTTTTTTAATGTGACTTGTTAATGGAACAAGCAGATAGCCCACCTGATTTTAAGTGGTTACCATTACCTATAACAGAGCATTACCTCGCAGGTCACGCTCATTATAAACGTGCCCTTACGATGCACTACTCTGCGTCCATCAACCTGAGGCATACAGGTGTTAAGCCTCATGTGCCTGTAATTACACCGGCACCCACACCCTTCAAACCGGAACACAGCAAGCTGCTTGGCGGCAGAAATAAGCATGGTGGTAGTACTTCCCCGGACGAGCCCTTCTCTAAGAGCTCTACTACTATTGTTTCCTCACGATCAAACTAATATTTATTTAATTTAATTTCTAGGACAAGAAAGCTTTGACGCAACACGAGGTGATTCACTCCGGCGCGCGTCCCCTTTCTTGCGACATCTGTCATCAGACATTCAAGCAAAAAGCATCTCTTTACACGCACAGGAAACGAGTGCATAAAGTATACCCAACCAAAAAACAAGTGCATTATATGGACGAACTACCAGCGTCGTAAGAGCCTTGTACCGTGAGGTTCCTGACATTCAACGTGGTGCCTTCTTTCGTCGAGTGTCACATCGTTCTTCAATGGTTAATATCATTATGGCGCTTGAAATTCTCGCCAGCGCACTATAATGTCGAGTCTCACATCGAAGGTCATGTAGCGACGAGTGGCTAATCTCAGAGCTTCTTAATCAAAAGTTTCTTTGAACGCAGTGGCTTTTTTCGTATAGCGTCGCTTCATTATCGGTACGCCCGTCATTGTGGCTGTGTTCGCACTATCGCAATACGTCGAGTTTCCCGACATGTAGCGACGAGTGGCCAATCTCAGAGCAAAAGTAAAGTTTGCAACATGAATGGTTTCCGACATTTAGTCACTAAACGGTCGAACCTAACGTAGTGCCTTATTCTTGGCACTCTCCGTCATATGGCTGTTTCGCTAGCGCACTGTAACGTCGAGTCCCACTATTAAACTTTATTATGTCGAGTGGTATATTTTAGAGCCTCATTACCAACAACAGTTCGCAACAGGAGCATATGGTCATAGCGTGATTTATGGCACCCATTCCCTTCAAATCGGAAGACAGCAATACGAACGACACTAGTCTCCTGGGGGGTAAGCACGAACGAATTCCACTTTCGTATCGGTAACGGTCCGTATACGATACATGGTAGCACGAACGACAACCGATTTACTAACTTCCTATCGAATTACGTTACTTTACAGACCTAGCTATCGTTTACTTTACGTACGTAATGTCAAAAGTGTTCGTGCTTCCAATTTTAGTTCTCTTTACGCACGATAGAGGCGCTGTGCAAAATCTCATACATTTTGGTAACGTTAGCGTGACGCTATCGTCACGATAGCTAGTTCGTGCTTAGGCCCCTGGTGGCAGAAGGTGTGGGAATATTACCGCGAACAAATTCTTCTATTAAAAATGCTACTATAAGGTTATTAGGGATTACATATATTATAAACTATATTAAACTACCTATTGGAAAGCGCGGCTTCGTTTGCGTATAACTGTTTTCATACAAACCTCAAACCCCTCCTATAGGGGTTAAATTTTGGGAATTCCTTTCATATTACCTATACGCGCCCAAGATAAACTTGTCTATATGTCAGTCAGTCAGGACAAAAGATTCTTATAAGTAGTGTAGATATAAATTGGAGTATAACTCGTTGGAAGCTTTTAAAAACATTAATCGTAAAAAATACGTTTAACTAATTTATTACAACAATTTTTTATAGGTTAATGCGCGATAAATACCCGTGTAATATTTATGTACCTAATTAAAAAAATACTATTATTTTTATTTTTATAATGCACTGGATCTGAAAATTGTATTGTTTTATCAGAATATAATTCACTACTTTTAATTATTATGTATAGGTAACCTGTTTTGCCGACGTCATTCTTAAAGGTCGGGAAGACGAAGAGGGAAGGTTTAAAATTGTTCTTCCTGAATATGTATGTCAGTGGACATCAGGTTGATGATAATCGAATGCCTTCTACGAGCGTGGCTTGCAACATGCTTCGTCAATTTATTTTAAAGTCAATAAGGGTCTTTATGAGCCAATAATTTTATAGTAGGTAATTACAAATGTATTTTATAGAAAATGAATAATAAACTATAATGATGTTTTAAAGACTAAAATGTAATTTAGCGAATATTTATGAAATAAATAATTTTGACTGCTTTTTGTGTTATTTATTTTTAATAATAATTTTTTTATTAAAAAATATAAAAGTATAAAAGGTCTGAGAAACAAAACACATTACTAATGACACGCACTTTATTAAATTTAAACTTATTTCACATGTTAGGCAAGATAATTATAATATTTTAAAATTTCAAATAATTCGAACTCTGATTTTAAAAAAGGTTATTATGATAGGAACATAACACTAGGATACTATTTG
The DNA here is from genome assembly GCA_947095575.1 of Electrophaes corylata. NCBI lineage: Eukaryota > Metazoa > Arthropoda > Insecta > Lepidoptera > Geometridae > Electrophaes > Electrophaes corylata. The sequence continues at coordinate 2,581,077 of OX352714.1, forward strand.
GCTTATAATAAATAATTCTTAAAATTATTAACTGACATCCCTCCACGGGACGTTAACTAGTATGACCTGAGTCGGCCCCCTGGCATCATTCGCCATTGTATTGAGAACGTGACTCCATACAAAACCCATTCCGAAAACGGGCTCTCATTATGTGCTAAAGACTGAGAGTCGCTCTGAATCGACTTTGTATGAAGTTATGACTTCTTTCAGCACGCCAGACGCTTCATACAAAATCACCCACAGAATGGGCTCACTTAGGTTCTACAAGTAATTAAATAACAGGTTCGTGAACGCAGGGTAGTGCATCGTAGGGTATAGGGTAGGTACAGTCAGCTGCACTAGAATGTATACAATTCGTAACTTTCATGACGGTATTACAGCGTAACAAAGAGTTCTTAACCTCAAAAACTAAAAAGTCATGAAATTAGTTGATGACCTTACTTATTTTTTGAATAATTGTCATATCAATATTTTTATCACCGCTGTGAAACAATTTGAAAGTTACGAATTGTATACATTCTAGTGCAGCTGACTGTACGTGTCTAACGTGCCTGACCTACAAAGCAATGCTTTGTTATAGGTGTTGGTTACCTCTTAACATCAGGTGGGTCATATGCTTGTTCCACCAGCATTACAAAAACAAGCGAAATCCTTTGCATCTATTGCAGATGATAATAAAGTCAGGGGCAACTTTTCGTACCCCTAATATACGAAAAGCTGTATTGCTTATTAATAATCTAAGTTGCATTCAAACCAGTCCAGCCGTTTAACGTGAGTTTGACTATTTAAGCATCTAAACTAAACTTCGCACTTTTTAAACAGGACAAGAAATATTCCGTCACTAATAGAATAAAATCTTACAGAATAATAATACGATTATGTTAATATCAAAATTACAACTCCGAGATACGACTCCGCAAAATAAACGAAGGTACTTTTAGTGGATGTATTTAGATGTAAGTACTTATACATTTTGTAACTTTCAAAATCAGCGGCGGCCTTACCCATTGCGAGGCTCCGGGCGGCGGCAGGTCTTTGCGAGGCCCTTTGTTCTTCGTGAAAAAATATATGATCAAAATTAAAAGTTTTAACTAATGAAAATATACTTGGTAAAAAATCTATTTTTTTTAAATTTTCTTGGTTTGTTGCGCGAGGCCCCTGCAAGAGCGAGGCCCCGGGCGATTGCCCTGTTCGCCACCCTCTAAGGCCGTCACTGTTTAAAATGGTATCACGGCATTGCAAGAAGCTTAACACACCAACCGGTATAAACGTTACTTCTCAAACATTTACCAATCTAAAGGGTTATTCAACGCGTCTCGGAAACTCGTGCTTTCCTCCGAATAGAATTGAGAGTACCAATTCCTGAAAGCGCGGATAGTCTTGTCTGCCTTCACATAGGTCGGCGCGCTGACGAATCGTTTGCTGTTCCAAATCACAATGTCACGCTCGATCTGTTAATAACAAAATAAATTATAATCATCGCTATCTAGATCTAGTAGTAGAGCTCTTAGTGAAGGGCTCGACCATGGGAAGTACAACCACCTGCCTATTTCTGCCGCCAAGCAGCGCAGCGTCTTCCGGTCTGAAGGATGTGGCGGTGAAATTACAGGCACATGAGGCTTATATTTCTCAGTGTAGCTTTATAGTTCAATTTAGTGAGCTGAATCGTGATTTCTGTCGACCGTTATGGCGCGGCGGGCGAGTGTCCGCTTGCGACGCAGGAGGTTGCGGGTTCGATTCCCGCCTTGGGATAAATGTCTACGATCTGCAAATATTTATTCTGGGTGTTTTGGGTATTTTCTATGTATAATAAAAAATATCTATGTATGTAATATAGTATTGTATTAAGTAGGTATATCAGTCATCTAGTACCCATAACACAAGCTCTGCTTAGCTTGGGGCTAGATGATGCTGTGTGGATTGTCCAGCATTATTATTATTATTTCAATAAATACGAATAATCGGCCGAATGTTTGGTATACTTTTTCACGAACCAAATATTTGGCCGAATAATCCTGCATTGCAAAATAGCAAATTGATGCATGTTGAGTGTATAACCCATATCTTATTATTATTATATTATAACTAGAGAAACGACTGACTTCGTCCGCGTGAAGCTATCTTCATACAAACTTCAATCCCCGCTGTACACGTTTAGGGGTTGAATTTCGGGAATTCCTTTCTTAATAGGTAGAGGTACACCTCTACGCACCAAGACTGCATTGTCTATAACCCAGTCAGTCAGTAAGGACAAAGATTCTTATTCTTGTAAGTGGAATAGATTATGAAAGTATGTTTGGCAGGCAGTTCGACATTTTTACCGAATAATCAGTCAATTACGAATGTTACGAATGTTCGGTAAAATCGAACATGCCGAATACCGAACATAAAACGAATATTCTCAACAAAGATACATTTAAGTAGAGATTACTTAAATGTATCTTTGTTGAAAATCGCGCCCACAAATAAACAGCACAGAAGGTAGGTCTTACCTAGCAGAAGGACTATCCTATGTAACTAACAACTAACCATGTATCCTTCGCCGAGGATAATAGCCGAACAGAGTAGCGCGTTGTAAGGCGGCGAGTAGAGGCGGTGTGTAACGCGTTGCAACATCGGCCCGATAGGGGTCACTGACTGAGAGAACATGAAAGGTCCTAGTGGGGTGTTGAGACGCAGTCTAACCATACCTGGTCCAGTCTGGAAAGGAAAGTTATAAAAAGAATAAAATAGACCATTAAATTTATATAGTATCCAATATTTCTGCCACATCATTCCCTATAAATTCAAAAAATTGAAAACTTATAGACATATTACCTACTATTTTACACTTTTAAAATGGACTTCCCCAAAGTACCGCCTGAAGTAATGAACTATCATCATTATCATCATCAAAAATCTCTAAAAGCCCACTGCTGGACTTAGGCCTCCCCTAATGTTTCTAGAAAGAAAGATTTTGATCCTTTTCCAACCACCAACTTCCTGCAATCCTAACAATATCGTCGGTTTATCGGGTGGGAGAGGGTCCTACGCTTTGTTTTCTGGTTTTTGATCGCCTTCACTTCAACTTGCTGATTCTTAGGGATACCTAGGGGGTCCTTGTCTTTCCTTCCAAATGCTTTTTGTAGGTAAGTAAGATTTCTTAGACATATCGGTATTACTACTCAGGATGTCGGATAGTTATACCTATGCCCGTCCGTACTTTCTTACCTGTGTTATATCCAAATTTATATGAGCGAGCTCCAGTTTCATGATTTTGTAATGGTGATTTAACTTCATTTTGGCTGTGTGGTCGTCTTTTCTCTCCCAAGTTGCGTTCCATACGTGATGGCCTGGAAATTCAAAGATTTAAGAAATAAGTCAAAAGCTATACATTGCATTTTTTTCATCATTTTTATTCATCTATATCTATACCAAATTATAAGAATCTTTGTCCTGACTTACTGACTGATTGACTGACATATAGGCAATGTATCTACAGCCTAAACGACTGGTCGTAGAGACTTGAAATGTTCAGGATATTACGGCTGTATAATAATATCTCTTGTTCGTATTACCTATGAAGTGGTTTAGGAAAGGATAGCGGTCACCGATCGTAGACAGCACGGAGGTGGCATGAACTGCATTGAGATGTGCCACGTCTGCACCATTTTCTGGTATTTCCTGTAAAGTATCGACTGTGATAACATTTTATCTAAGCAATGAACGTTTAAATCAGATACGACGTTTTTAGAAAAAGGTCAGGTCAAGAGTACCCTAAACTGACGAGCATGTATGAAGAATGTTATGATAGTGAATTTAGCAATAAAGGTAGGTATGTCAGGGTCGTAGCAAATGGAAATCCGTGGCCTCTACCTACCCCCATGGGAAAAAGGCGTGGTGCAGTTCTAAGGTTTTTTTCATGCTATACTGTTGGTGGAGCAACCATATGGCCTACCTGCTGTTAAGTGGTAACTATATAACCATCACTTAAAACATAGAATTGCCTAGTAGGTCACTCACGTTAGGTACGTGCCTTGATATCTTATACATATCTTTAAATATAAAAGTCGCGATAGTTACACCATTATAACTCAAGAACGGCTGGACTAATTTTTATGATTTTTTTGTTTGTGGATTTATTTTTGTCCGGAATAAGATAATAGGTAATAAAAATAATGCGAAACGAAGTTCGCGGGGTCAGCTAGTATAATATAAACCCCACGTACCAGACAACATAAAGTTATTTTAATGATACCTGTATGTGTGCGCTGACAGTAAATTCATTCATGCCTCTGTACCCCCATTTCTTGCACTCAGGCGCGTCTTCAAGCGGCCACAGAGGCTCCCTCTGTGCCGCGTCATGCCAGATCCAAATAGCGCCATCTGCTTCTACTGTGTTCCATGCGCGGATTGATACCCCTTTAGGAGCTGATGATAAAAGAATGAGAAGACATTCCTTAGTATATGCGGTATCAGCGGGGATTGAAGTTTGTAAGAAAATAATGATGATTTTTTGTGACACCTACCTATTTGTTCCAGTCAAAATAGTTCATAGCTACACTTGTATACTTTTGTATTAAGTAACTATTTCAAAATCTAGATTTAAGCAGCTTTATTCTAGGAAGTAAGTTACAAGCAAAATATGTACCAATTAAGATTGGAAATAAATTATGTTTATGTTTTAACTTGTTGTGGGCGAAGTCACGTTTGTTCCGCTAGTATTAAATACAGATGTCGCTACTCACGTTGTTCTTGTCCTGGTACAGAGACACATGCTCCTTTATCGTCAAACGCCCACTTATGGAAAGGGCACTCAATGCAATTCCCGCAAACATTTCCACCGATAGCCAGGTTAGCGCCGAGATGAGGACAGTAGGCGTCCACGCACCTTGCCACACCGTCCTCGCCTCGATACACGCAGAGATTTTGACCTGGGATAAAATAATGTAATTTATGAAGTCAAAATGCATGTTATCAGTAATATCCGCCGGGATCATCTTGAAACTTCTTATAGCATCTAAGCGCCCGTGTCTCGCGACCAAGCTTAGAAGAACAGGCAAGAAAAGAAAGTTAGGTAGACGGCTTGGTTCCTACAGTTTTTTTGTATGATCCTTTTATAAATTAATAATGATGAAGCTTCAGCGTGGTGTCAATAGGTACTTACCATGCTTCTAACTGATTGAGTATGAGTATGAGCTAATAGGTCTGTAGATCTTTTAAATTTGAACTACTTACATACAAAAATACTTCTTTTGAATTTTTTTTTTTTAATTTGTTTTATTCTATTTGTAGGTTCAACAAGCAGATTACCCAACTGATGTCTTTTAATTTATTTTTTACAATTGCACACTACTACTGGAGCCATTTCTAGTTTGGTTGTAAAGCTTAGACTACTCGCCGCTAGATGGCGTTTCTCACCTTATTACAAAACAATTGGCTATTTTTTTATAATCTTTGAATTAAACATCTTCGCTCACTATGTTTGGTTTCGGTGCCTATATAAGATTTTAAAAATAAAAAACTTCCCATAAAAATAACAATCACCACTGCTCCCTAAAGAATGAGAGTTAGGCAGGTAGATTATATCAAATTGTCTACTCTCCAAAGCAATACCCAGCAAAGCAATTTCACTAGTGTAAAATAAAAGGCAAATAAATAGAATTAAGTACCTACTTATTCCAACAGGACTATCCATTTAGGTAGGTAGTTTTAAATCTAAATAGTTACACTATTGCAGAATAAGTATTTACTACAAGACGCTAGATGGCAGTCTACAACACTTACCTAACGCATCAGCTGACAAAACCCCTCCCGCCTTGAGATTCCTACTTTCGGCAATTGCGAACCAGCCGTTTGGAAATGGTGGTGGGATCTTGGTACCGAGGCGTCTGGTGGCCTGGGCACGGGCGATGCGCTTATCCCGGTCTGGGCCGGCCGGGATGTGATCGAAACCAACTTGAGTTAGCTCCTAGAATACAAAATCGAATATTATGATGAATGTTCTATTTTTTTCAAACTTTATAGGTACCGGATACTAAAAAAAGCGTTTTTTTATTATTGGGCACAAATTTGTGTTAGCGGTACCTACATGTTTTAGGGAAAATTGTCAATTTTCCCTAAGGACAATTTGTCGGCTTTGGAGGATAATTTTAGGCATTTGGTTGCCATGACACCTGATGGAACTTGTGGATGCAGCCTAAGGTGGAGCACGCTTAGATATACTCCACTTGTTCACTCCTTAGACGAATATACCAAGACGAAGTGGTTTATTGTACGATCTGCAAATATTTATTCCAGGTGTTCAGGATATTTTCTAAAGTATAATTATTCTAATACTAACTGGTTTCCTCACGATGTTTTTCTTCACCGTTTAGTCTGAACTGCCTATAGGATATAAGTGTTCTGTGCTACCCATCTACAAACTGGTGTTGCCATTTTTGTAAAGTCCATCGAAAATGGGTAGGTAGGTATAGAACAACTGAAATTGTTATTCTACTTATGACACTGACTGCACCTGTCAGAATAAGTACTAAAAACCATTCTTCTCACCTTAACATACACGAAGGGACTCCAAAAACTCCTATAGATCAAATTCACTAGTAAAACTACAGCCACAGATAACAGAATCACAGCACCATAATCCAATAAAAAGTTGAAGGTAGAACGGAATATGGCTTGTGCCACATTTGCGTACAAAAAAAGAACATCACTTTTGAATTTAGAATCTAAGGTGGCGTTAACGCATTCACTATTTAAAACGTTTTTTATTTCACTACCCTTCGAACAGGACGTGGCTGAATTATTTAGACCCAGCATCTGTAAAAGACAAGAATTATTTCTATATAGCCATCACAGTTCAGTTCGTAGTAACTTTACCGCGGTGTAGGTGGTAGTACTTTTGGTACGATGGTAGTAATGGTACTATGTTCAATTACAGCCGTCCCAGCTCTGTTCGTAGTTGCCTTCTGCGCTGTAGGTGGTGGGTTCGATCCCCACCAAGAACAAACATTTGTGTGATTGTGATGAGCATATATGTTTGTTCTGTATCTGGGTGCAATATTGTATTCTAAGTATTTATTTACAAAAAAAACGTATGTAAGTATTAGTAGTAAGTATCAGTCCTCCAAACTACAAGCTATGCTCAGTTTGGGGCTAGACGATGTTGTGTAAAAATGTTCACTAATATTTATTTATTTTATTAAATAGGAGAAACAATCACGTGGGTAACATTTGAGTGATATTATAGCTAAATAAATACATTATGCGCAGCTTCAATTAGTCTCAAACTAGATCACACACACACACACACAGGGAACACATAGGTACAGGGAATCCGTGTGTGAGGCCTAGGGCTTAGATATATTTTTAATTGCCAGCAAGTAAAAGTTGTAGTAAGTATGCATACTACCACGTGCGTTTACAAAAAAAAATGATTCCATGATTCATACATAATATGCATAAGAATAAATAAATCATAAATACTATCATACATTTGACACAATGCCATCTAACCTCAAAGTAAGCAAATAATACCTATAATAACATTAAGTAATCAATATTGGCTTTCATTTAATTTAATAACTGGTTTTATTTATTTGAAAAATAAAAACAATGAAATACTACCTTATTTTTCAAAATAAAAAAATGAATATTTATAACATAAATTGAAAGAATACGTAATAGTAGATAAAAATAATAAATAAATTAGTCAAATTACGACCTATTTAAAATTACCTTGCTCAAATGATCCATAATTATCGTACTTAGAACTTTTAAATAAACAAGACGTATAAAAATATAAAAAAAACTTTTTCGTTTTCACAAAAAAAAAATATCAAACGCACCAACTATTCTTTGTTTTTTATTTATTTAAACACGGCACTATGCTGCGTTATTTAAAACGATAGAAAATAAGCTAGTCAGAATAAGTTTTGGCCTATAAGTGATTGATAAAAGAGGATAACACGATAAACTAATGTTTATCGCACGCGTTAGTCACCGCGTCGATCAATAGGAATAATGATGGGAAAATATTATTAAACTATTTACCTACACTAGTACCTACTCGTTTTTGCTCGCATTTTACCTGAAATGGGGAAATCCAGTAAAAAGGTTACTGATATAGCTCTCAAAATCAGCAAGTTGATGTGGCAATGTGGCCTGACAATCGTGGGGGAGGTTCTCGAATGGCGACCACGAACCGGGAAACGAAGCGCCCTCTTACCCGATAGACTGACATTATACATAGAAAATACCCAGAACACCCGGAATAAATATTTGCAGTTGCTAGTAGCGCTACATTCAGTGGTTGTGGGTTCGATCCCTCTCGAGAGCAAACATTTGTGTGATAAACAAAGATGTTTGTTTTCTGTCTGGGTGTTACATTGTATTCTATGTATGTATTTACAAAAAAAAAGGATTTAAGTATTTTATCAGTCTTAGGGTTCCCATAGTACAAGCTTTGCTTAGTTTAAGGCTAGAAAGCGTGTCGAATGTATGCCAGTATTTTTTATTTATTTTTATACAGACAAACTCACAAAGAGCTCTGCTATTATACAATTCCTTGATTGTAGATTGAGGCATCTTAAAAGTTAATCTTGACTTATGTTTACTTCAATTGATAACAGTCCGTGTGTGGTTGTATACGTAACATCCTACTGTCGCTGTCTGTCTCTGTCTCTGTCCGTCTGTCACCAGGCTGTATCTCATAAACCATGATTAGTTAGAGAGTTGAAATTTTCACATGTGATGTATTTCTGTTGCCGCTATTAACAACAAATACTAAAAAACAGAATAAAATAAATATTTAAGGGGGCTTTCGTACAATAAACGTGATTTTTTGCAGTTTTTAGGGTTCCGTACCCAAAGGGTAAAACGGGATAAAAAGGGTAAAACTGTGTGCCTCAGGTTGATAGAAGCAGAGCAGTGCATCGTAGGGCACGTTAGGTGGGTTCCATCACCTATACCACAGCAGTGCCTTGTAGGTCACGTTTGTTATTATCTACCTAAGTATAATCCCCATCCATCAGATAGTATAAAAAAATCTTATGGTTTTACAAGTAGTTACTTAGTTCTTGATTATGTAGTTATTTTGTAATCGACATTGAATTTTATATTTACATAAATAATCAATGGTGTTGTGTATCACACATAAAGTTTGAGTTTAGAGTAGTTAGTAAAGTTCTTGATTATGTCGTTATTAGGTAATCTATCGACATTGACTTTTGGTTTTTACATAAATTATCAATGACTGGGGGCCGCTCGCAGCTTCGCCCGCGTAGCAGTTTTTTCCCGTTCCCGTTATTTTTTCAGGATAAAGTGTAGCATATATATTAATCTAGGTTACAATCTATATCTATTCCAAATTTCATCCAAATCGGTCCACTGGTTACAGCGTAAAAGAAGACAGGCCAAATTGTCATCACAAAATTCTAGTTTTAATTTCGTCTTAGCTAAAAACATGAATTGGCCCTCAAATGTTAAGCTTCACGTGCCTGTAATTTCACCGGCACCCACACCCTTCATACCGAAACACAGTAAGCTACTTGGCGGCAGAAATAGACAAGGAATACTTAAATTATAACCCAAGAAATTTGGAAACAATAAGTTGCAAAAAATGCTGACAGATTAATATTTTGACAGTTGACGCAAGGTCGCGAGTTGGCGGGAATTCGGCTTCGTAAGCTTTTCACACGAGGAAGTGGCCTGTAGCGAAATTCGATACCTGCACGAACTTGGCCAAAATAATGCTATTTTTGTAGTTTACATAGATAGTTAAGCTAATAATACCTACCTACTTAGTAATAATAGCACATTAAATCGGCATGTACATTACAAAATTAAAAAAACCTTTACCTACAGACCAAAAAGAATTATATATATCAGGGGCCTCAGTGGTCTATTAGATATTTTTGTTTTGCCGTTTTTTTGGCCTACCTCTGGTATTATTTTTTTTATTATATTTTAGCGGTTTTGGTATCACTGTGGCCATATGGCCTATTGTGATCGGTGTCACCCCTTATTTAGGGCGTTCATATCAAGGGTTACGTACCATTATCTATAATAAAAACGCCAAATAATCACGTTTGTTGTATGAGAGCTTCTCTAAATATATTTATTTTACTCTATTTTTTAGTATTTTAGTTATAGCGGCAATAAAAATACATCATCTGTGAAAATTTCAACTTTCTAACTATAACGGTTCATGAGATACAGCCTGGTGACAGACGGACAGACAGACAGACAGCGGAGTCTTAGTAATAGGGTCCCGTTTTACCCTTTGGGTACTGAACCCTAAAAATGAGGGACTGTGTCGAGCAGTGGACTTCTACCGTATGATGACAATACATTGTATCCTACTAATATTATAAACGCGAAAGTTTGTAAGTATGGATGGATGGATAGATGGATAGATGGGTGGATGAATTTGGAATAAACATAGATTATAACTCACTACTACTACTATAGGCTACTTTTTATCCCGAAAACATAACGGGAACGAGGAAAAAACTGCCACGCGGGTGAAGCTGCGAGCGGCCGCTAGTAGGTAAATAAAATATCTAGGTACCTGATAATATTCAATTGGTTTGCGATATAGATAGCGGTTTTTTACAAAAGTCATTTTCAAGATTTCATGACGTGACACAAAGTAGAAACCTACCAAGGTTGTGCGAAAATTCTTCACCCGAAGGTTCTCGGAAGGAGACCACGAACTTTAAAACGAAGGGTAGGATTCACTTGCACCATATGGACACAATATCATCTAGCCCCAAACTAAGCATAGCTTGTACTATGTCCGTCAGGATATAAGTGTTCTGTGGTACTATGGGAACCATATGACTGATACTTATATACTTTTGGTAAATACATGCAAAAAAAGAAACACTCACCCAGGCACAGAACAAACATCTATGTTCATCTTTGACTGATCTTTGACCTGACTGACTGACGTACATTATAGGAAAAACCACTGGCTCCTGAAAACAGTCTGAACTATTTCGGGAGCCTATGGACTATGAATTAATAACAGTGTTAAACAATGTTATATCAAAGATGGTTTAGCACTAATAATAAAAATAATAATGCTGGACAATCCTCACAACATCATTTAGCCCCAAGCTAAACAGAGCTTGTGTTATTGGGTACTAGATGACGGATACATTACATACATAGATATTTTGTATTATAGAACCACCCAGAATAAATATTCGCAGATCGTACAAACATTTATCCCAAGGCGAGAATCAAACCCGCAACCTCTTGCGTTTCAGACAGAAATTCGCTCGCTGCGCCATATCAGTCGTCATACAACACATTCTTTTATAGAACCAAATAATCTTTGATTTGAGGCCCAATGCCCGCAACAAAATATCGTCAAATTCAAGTTTCGTTCGTTCGTGTCAATATCGACTTCTTGATTTATGGCTCTGTGGCTTATTGTGACAATTCTGCCAGTGTCAATATCCAAATGGTATTCCTTGAAACTGACATTTCAGGTGATTTTCTGGACTGGCTGACTGACTAGACAAAGCATAGCATAAACAACTGGTCGTACAGGCTTATAATTTTCAGGATAGGCTTATCTTCGTACATAGGGGTGTACTAAGAAATTCAACCCCCTGTAGGGGTATTGTACGGGTTGAAATTCGTCACACGGACGAAGTCGAGCGCGTTGCTAATAATCATCGATAGAATATGATTCACCTAAGTTGTTTAGAAAATACAGTCACTGTGTTTGTAGATAATTGATAACGTGGATAAGACCTATCGGTGAATCAGGCAGGCGTTACCTTGAGTAGATAGAAGTCCTCACTAATTCATCACCTGGCTTCGAAAATTAGAAGGGTTTTAGGTTCCGTACTAAAAATGTGGTAGCAAACCTAAATGTTTCTTCTCTGTCTGGGTTTCATAATTTATTCTAAGTATGTAGATAGATCGAAACCACACTGGAGCTTTATTATTTGAATGTAATTCTTATTATTTTGTAACAGGATCATACAAAAAAACGGTAGGAACCAAGCCGTGAGTTTCTTGCCGGTTGTTCTAGGCTTTTTACCTAGATTTAAGACGTTTCAAGATGATTCGGATATTACTCTTTTTGACTTTGTATTTACAAAAAAAGTATGCATGTACCTATTCTACAAATTTCTAGTTTCTTCAAAATTCTAGTTACAAATCTCGGGACGCGATAAGCAGTATTTAAGTAGTAATGCTTTTTAAGAAGAGATCATTCGGAAAGTACCTACTATCAATAAGCCCATTTCTACTGTTCCGGTTCTATGCTTGTTCCATCAGTAACTTAGACGAGTAAACCAGATCAGTAAGTAGTATAAACAACTTTAACTAAAACTAAACTAACTTCTAGCTTAAAGTTAGTTTAGTTTTAGTTGCATGGCACATGACCTTAATTAAATACGAACACACACAATTCTTTCAAACAAAATTCAGTTGTTTTTTTATATAAATGAAAGAAATTGCGAGATCGTGACCTAGGATAACATTTAGGCAACTTTTTATCAGACGAGCGAAGCCGTGGGAAAGCTAATGGAAATAAAACCTTTTCTCAAATAACCGGAAACCTGAAAACGTACTTATAGGGTTATTCCAAACGGATCATAAGATCAGTTTGTGGTACTTCTCTTACATCTAATCGCGTTTTTTTTATCAAAGAAATGTCAAAAAACTACAACTGTAATCTTTTATTTTTTAAACGATTGTATCTTGTAGACTTAGATAAGTGCCATCGTACCGATTGATATGATTAGAAAATGTAGAAAATCAGTTTAAGAATTTTAGTATTTTATTATCGGTGGTAACTTATCGTAGTATTTGTTTATGATTAGCGAAACGCCCGCGATTTCGTCCGCGTGAAGTTACAGTCCCTAAACGGGAACGGGGTACAGCGGAAGTTGAAATTTGTGTGAAAATACAAATTTCAACTTCCGCTGTACCCGTTTAGGGATTGGATTTCGAGAATTTCTTAGTATATTTAGAAAATGTCAAGCATCTACGGCAGTCAGCCAAGACAAAGATTCTTAAAAGTGCTATAGATATAGATTATGTAATTCTTACTTATAGTGCCGTTGACTTTTAAAAAGACTAAACATTGTAATACATTCAATTTGATGTTTTAGCCTGATTTAGAACGTAACGTAAACTAAACTTGACCCTTGAAAGTTATGAGTCTCGCAAGGCCTGTAATATTAATGACCTAATTAAAAATAATAATAATAATGCTGGACAATCCACACAGCATCATCTAGCCCCAATCTAAGCAGAGCTTGTGTTATGGGTACTAGATGATTGATATCTATACAAATAAATAAAATTGAAGTGTCGGTTTGTAATATTAAAATAACCGCTTTTTACTACATGGATATGAATGTATATGCGATACATATTCCAAAATTGCATTTTTTAAAAATTTTGTCTGTCTGTCTGTCTGTCCATTTGTTCCGGGTAATCTCTGGAACGGCTGGACCGATTTCGACGGGACTTTCACTGGCAGATAGCTGATGTAACAAGGAGTAACTTAGGCTACTTTTTATGCCGAAAAAATAACGGGAACGGGAAAAAACAGCGATACTGCAAACGACCGCTATTTTATGCCGTATTAACGCCATCTGTTGGCAACATCGAGTACTACTTAGTTAAGATTTGTAAGTAAAAATGTTTACCACCCGCCCAACGAAGTGGGCACGGGTCAGCTAGTACTTAATACAATACAATGGATATATATTATTATTATGCATAGAAAACTCCCAGAACACCCGAAATAAATTGCAGATCGTACAAACATTTATCCCAAGGCGGGAATCGAACCCGCTACCTCCTGCGTCGCAGGCGGACATTCGCCCGCCGCGCCACATTGGTCAATCAGGATGATTTTCGCTTTTTAGTACAAAATAAGTGAGTTAATCAAGTGTAACTGCACTTATATGTAGGTAGTTTATAAAAAATAAATCACAGATATATAAAATCAACGTTATTTCCTAACCAATGTTAATAATAATAATTTAATAATTGAATATGTAATTTAAATACCTATGACATCTAATAAAAAAGAAAAACCTCGGCCTGGCTCCATATTGCTATACCCTATGCAGGGTCCATGTGATACCTACTTACACATAAGACCAATGTTTGTATCTAAACTAAACCATGTGAAAGCAATAAATATATTGAGTATTGAGTAAGACAACAAGAAAACAATAAAAATTTAGTTTGTGTAACTAGTAATAATTTTAGACGTAGCTCAGTTTTTCTAGATTTCACTTTCACAGATAAATCAATTTAAGAGTAACAATTAATTAACAATATTAATGATCAAGTAACTATAATATCTAATTGATGCAATTAACCTTACGTAATTAAATGAAATGAGATCAAAATCATTATTAAAGTATTTGAGAATGCTAACAAAGAATATTAGTCTTATAGGTATTTATGACTGACTAGCGGCCACTCGCAGCTTCGCCCGCGTGGCAGTTTTTTTCCCGCTCCCGTTATTTTTTTCGGGACAAAAAGTAGCCTATATGTTAATCCAGGTTACGATCTATATGTATTCCAAATTTCACCCAAATCGGTCCACTGGTTAGAGCGTGAAAGAGTAACAAACATCCATTCATCCATCATTAGTAGGATACCATCATGATTTGATGAATCACAATAGTGAGTTTAGAAGAAGAACTCTTTAGTTTAATCAACTTACGATTAATAATTATTTTAAGTAATAATAATGTAAGAAAATAAAAGTATTAAAAGAAAATCAATATTCATTTTGAAAAAAGATCGTAGAAAACAAATCAGCTAAACGACTTCTAATAGAGCTGCAAATATAGCCTGCGGCCGAAAAGGCCCTTGCGGCTTCTACACTTGTCGGCTTTATTGTCAGTAAATAATCAAATGTAGTCATTTCTTTTTTTAGTATTTTTTTCAAAATATTTCTCTTTTTTAGTATGTACCTACGCGTGGCTTCTTGCTGGATTTGTAATTGTAATTCTTTCTGTAATGTCAAATCTTTCTTTAGTGATGGTGAACCTAAGGTCTCTTCTACTATTTCTGCTATATTTTCTTTAGATTTATCTTCTTGATTAACTTTTTCTAAGATGTTTGTCATTGCCTACTCATGCAACAGCTTTATTATTTTGTCACAAACTGCTAGCACCGGTTCCGGTCTTCGGATCCGGTACATTGGTACCGGATTCGGAACCGTTAAATGATGCCAGATCCGCCGGATTACCAGATCCGTTTTTCCAGATTGCAATCCCTATATCCATTGTTCGTGTATGTTCGGGATTATTCGGGATTGTTCTAGCCTGTACGAGTCTCATATTCCATTTTTTTTTTCGTACGCATAGCTAAATTTTAAACATCCGTACCGTGATCCAAAATACATCGGGTTATTAATCAAACGAACAACCAAGTTGACGGTAAACCCTAAGTTTCATAAGGCTGATATAGTGATGATGATTATGAACTTTTTACCCGTTTTTCGGGAGTACCAAGTCTTCAGTACACTAAAGTAGAAGTTCAAGTACGCTTCAGATCTTTTTAAGTTCTTTTGTGAAGACCAAGACAGGTGTGGAAAGTTCAATGAGAATTACTCCACATGCTCTACAGGCAAAGTATAGGTTTGTGAAATTGGCATTGGAAACTTTATAGTCTTTATTCTACAAGAATTACTATCAATAACAGAACCCCTTGTGCTTAATATCACAGATAAAAATCTAAAACTACCAATGCCATAATATTTATTTACAAAGAATATTGCAGCTAATACGACCGTCGTGGCGCGGCGGGTGAATGTCCGCCTGCGACGCAGGAGGTTGTGGGTTCGATTCCCGCCTTGGAATAAATGTTTGTACGATCTGCAAACATTTATTCCGGGTGATCTGGGTATTTTCTATGTATAATAAAAATATCTATGTATGTAATATATAACATTTATTTCAAACAAGTGTGTAGTGGTATCAATTTCACAGAAAACGTGTTTTACTATCACATTATCTACAATTAACACATCAACCAATAAACTAAATTAAGTGGCTTACATAAACTAATCAATAATCTCCTCTTAATTTTATATCAGATGCTAATTCAATAGATAAGGCTACAAATATATAATATAATATATTGTATTAAGTATATCAGTCATCTAGTACCCATAACACAAGCTCTGCTTAGCTTGGGGCTAGATGATGCTGTGTGGATTGTCCAGCATTATAAAAAAAAACAGATATATATTTATAATTGGTATGTATAAAATACATATGAAACAGTTGAGCTATCTACAGACCGTTGCAAACGATCTAAAGGTAGCTCAACAGATCCAGATCAATAATGCTTGGTTACAATATACTACGATTGTTCGTTAGTAGTACTACGGATCGTTTCATTGGCCAGTGTCAACTGTCACTTAAATATTTTGTCTGATATTTAAATTACAATATCTATCTATCTTCGACGGCCGATGTGGCGCGGCGGGCGAATGTCCGCCTGCGACGCAGGAGGTTGCAGGTTCGTTTCCCGTTTTGGGATAAATGTTTTTACGATCTGCAAATATTTATTCCGGGTGTTCTGGGTATTTTCTATGTATAGTATATGGATGGACTCAATAAAAATACATATCAACATAATATTAAATAGTATTTTTTTAAGTACGGACGTAGTAGTAGTAGGTAAATACTTGACTATACATACATATATTTTTCCGTAATTTTCCTCACTAGGAAAAGATTTTTGCAATTTAACCTGATAAATCAGTACACCATAATGTGTCAATAATCGAGTTTAATCACATTGATTTTTACACCTTGTATTTTAGTACTAAATAGAACCAATAACGTCTGCTCAAAAATATATTTTTTTCTACACCATAAAACCCAAGTCCATATTCTTAGATAAAACCTAAAGCTGAGTGAAGAAAGCTTGGCTTGGTCGAAAAAAAATAAAAAATAAACTAAACTTACCATAAACAATAAAACCTTTTTCGTAAAATGCGCGCGAAACTACTGAACTTTTTGATGCGGAAAGGCTGAGGATTGCACGTTCATTCAGCCCGAGGCGTTAGTCTATACTGGTGGCATTTTTATGGTGCCCCTAAAGTATAGAGGCAGCATAAAAAGCATGCATTAAGTATTATTATGTAAAGAAAGTCTTGCCTAACTAAATAAATACGAAAAATAATGTTGGGCTTGTGTTACAGACCACAGTGTACCTACACTATACAGTTCTAGTTCTCTGTGGTGGTAGATTTACAGATTATAATCTTTGAACCTAGCGCAAAAGGGGGAGTAACCGGTTGAGACCCAACTTGGGTTTGATTCCCGCGAAAGACAATTGTTTGATCGGCAGATAGGTAGGTACCTACTTGTTTTAGGTATGGGTGTTACGGAAGAGTAAGTTTTCTGATGTTTAAAGTTTAAATATTTTTTAAGCGAGAGCATTTTAACAAACATTTTGGAGGAATGCAATTACTAAAATGTAATTTTTACGCAAAATTTAGATAAATTGTACGTTGAATAACTGAAACTGTTAAGTGACTGTTATATTTTATAGCACCTGCTGATGGTCCAGTAGTCTAGTGGTAGTGGCCTCGCCTTCTGATCCTAAAGTCGTGGATTCAAATCCGGTCGTGAGCCAATAGGTTTACCTGTTCTAAAAATTAATGTGCGCAATGGCAGTGCTCAAACGGGGAAGGAAAACATCGTGAGGAAATAAGTTAGTATTTTAGCAGCGGCAATGGGCTTGCAACCTGTCACGTATGGAATACTAACTACTGAAAAATGTGGGTACGTATCAAATGTACCTACTATCTGGACGCACCTCCCACTTCAAGACATCCTCGAAGAATCTCGAGTAGGTACTTATTACTAAAAGATCGAAGAGAATATTTACTAAGCACAGTAAATCGTCGGCCGGAAACAGTAATGGAACATTTCAAAATGTACTGTTTTGAGTAATGATGAGTTAAAGTTTATGTCAATTAAATTTAAAGTTAAAGTTAAAATTAAAGTTTATGTCAATTTATTTTTTATGTCAATTAGAACCAAAATTTGATTTGTGCCGATAGTGATTTAGAAAGAGTATTCAATTCCCTACCGTTCTGCATACTTATCTCAAAACACGTGATTTCGAAAATGTTCCGGTAGTGAATCCGACCGACGAAATATCCTTTTAAAGTTTTTAAGGGGGTTAAAGTAGCGATGCTGTTATATATTGCAATGTATGATTTTATAGTGGAAACATCGCTGGTTTATAATAAAAACGACCGGAGTCCTAGGATGGAGTCATATGGACTTCATGCTGGTCATTAATGGAATTTAACCACTAAAAATGAAGTTAGCAGCTTAATTTTAAATATTATATTTCTTTAATCGGAATAATTTATTCAATATTATCATTAACAGTGACATACCTCTATTTGGTTTCAATTAAAAAATAAGGAGTAATAAACTCTATCTTTTAAGTCGAAATTAAATGCATAATATTGCTTCTTTTTTATAAGATAAATTAATTTATAATAATACCACCAGCTGGTGATTGTGACGCTAATACCATCTAGCGGCGAGCAGATAAAGCTATTGAGAGATTGTCAAGGTGGGTAGAGGCAAGAGAATAGTAAAGATAGAATAATCAAATAATCTAATATTAATAACTAACTGACTCCACGAACTTCGTTTCGCATTATTTTAAATATTTATTACCCTATTCCGGACAAAGATAATCCAAAAAACGAGTGTGCTTTAGGCCACACGCAGTGGCGGATTTACAAATTTTCAAGGTATAGGCTGAATAGTTTTTGCCGCCCTTGCCTCAACAATTGTCATATCATACATTATTTTTACAATGCAACAATTGTGAGAGGCCGATAGTGGTTGAGGGGCGGCGAACTAGCTGTTTTACTCTAGAATATGGAAGTTGGCTAGGTACCTACTCTCGGAATGTGCAATGACAAGTGAGAGAGAAAAGTTATCGACAAAATTTGTTGCAGACTTCTATCTGTAAGACATCAGAAAACCGTCATAGAAAAATCTTTTTGATTTCTATGAAATAAAAAAAAAAAAATCGTTCCCCAAA
Source organism: Electrophaes corylata (assembly GCA_947095575.1). Taxonomy (NCBI): domain Eukaryota; kingdom Metazoa; phylum Arthropoda; class Insecta; order Lepidoptera; family Geometridae; genus Electrophaes; species Electrophaes corylata. Next base: position 2,600,139 of record OX352714.1, read on the forward strand.
TTTGCCGCCCCCAAAATCTGCCGCCCTAGGCTCGAGTCTACTCAGCCTGCTGGTAAATCCGCCACTGGCCACACGTCTGAAGTAAAACTTCTTTAATATACGAAACGTAACTGGCTATGAGAGAAAGAATAGTGCTTTGATACCCCCTCCATGGTAGTGTTAAACGTTTAACGCAACCTTGTTGGAAGTCGCATAAGAAGTATTACTTCAAAAACTTTTTTGCTTCATTCCCTTGTTGGAATATTGAACCATGCTGCCCTGTAAGTTTATTATTATTATTTAAGTATTTATAATAATAATAATAATGCTGGACAATCCACACAGAATCATCTAGCCCCAAGCTAAGCTGGGCTTGTGTTATGGGTACTAGATGACTGATATACTTAATACAATACATACATAGATACACACATCAACACTGTCTAGGGATATTTTGTATAAAGCTCATAAACTCTAAAAATACTGGCCGGTTTTAAAATCTTTTGATGAAACCTTATTTAAGAGGCCTTTTTGAATGATTCCAAATTTGAATTTGAAAAAATAAATTAGAAACAAAATATTTGTGCGGCATTACTATAGCGAAGGTCGAAGGTTACAATTTACCTACCATAGTTTTTGGTAGTTTTTTGTTTCAATTTGAAGTTTTAAAACAAGTTATCAATTAATTTCGAATGTAAACCACTAAATGCATCATGCAGCGGCGCCATTTAGCTACAGATTAAATGTTAAGGGCAGTAGACATGCTCCAAGTTGGGGCTACTCAGCTGAGTATTGCTGAAGAAATTGGAGCAAAACAAAACGTGATATCAAGATTATGGTCACGTTATCGTGCCACCGGTGAAGTGGCTGAAAGATACAAAGGCGGAAAGCGCATATCCACTCAACGACAAGACCGATTTTTGCAAGTTGCCGCGAAAAGTCAACCAAATGTTACGGCCATGCAGTTTGTTCAAAGGCTCCAGTCAGAATACCAGTTGCTTGTGAGTGACCAAACTGTGAGAATAATACTGCATGAAGCTAACCTTTATGCTTGCAGACCGCTTAGCACTCCAGCACTACGTCGAGGTAATCGTGGACGAAGATTACAGTAGGCTCGTGAACATTTGCATTGGGATGAGAACCAGTGGTCTGTAGTGCTGTTTGCCAATGAGTCCCAGTTCGGTTACCATCCCGATTCACGAAGAGTACGTGTATGTGCTGATGCACAATGTCAAGTCAAGTCAAGTCAAAAAGCATTTATTCAGTAAAATCAGCAGGAATCATCTTGAAACGTCTTAAATCTAGGTGAATCTAAGCGCCAGTTCCTCGCGACCAAGCCTATGAACCGGCAAGAAACTTACGGCTTGGTTCCTACCGATTTTTTGTATGATCCTGTTACAAAATAATAATAATGTAAATCATGAAGCTCCTGTGTGGTGCCAATCTAACTGAATGTAAGACAGAAAACATGCCAGGAAAAGATGCCAGGTAGAAGCCTACTCTGCCTAGTCTCTACTCCACATCACTCTGATAACACTCTTTATACATGCTCCTCGGTTTAGGGTACTTTTGACCTGCCCTTGTTCTAAAACGTCTTCTATCTGATTGATATAATTATGTACCCACGCCCAACAGTCCCATATAAAAGTACTCTGTGAGTCCCATTTCCAATGAAGTGGTAGGGAACAGGAAAATTATGGCCTCCAGGCAAGCGCTTTGAGGTCTAAGAATCCAGGCGACTTAAAACTACTGTCAACCGAATTGGCTATCTAGTTCATACAAACTCACCAAAATCTATATACAGCTGCCAGAGCATAAATCTGACTGTCCGTCTGTATAAATGCATGAATTTTAGGAAATTGTAAAATATAATTTGACACTGTTTTTCGTTAACCGTTAGCGTGCGCCATCTTGTTTACAGGAGCGTTCAGACGCAAAATAGGTTCCATTGTATTAAAGATTGTTTTTGATCGAGTATTGATACATAATCTCTATGTAATTATAATCAAACAAGCGTACACGCGCAACTTCGTCCGCGTTAAGTTTTTCATACAAATTTCAACCCCCGCTGTACCCGTTTTGTGGTCGAGTTTCGGGAATTCCTTTCTTAGTACATCTCTACATATCAAGACGAATATACCCTGAAAATTTCAAGTCTCTACATCCAGTGGTTTAGGCTGTGCGTTGTCTGTCAGTCAGTCAGGACAAAGACTCTTTTAATTGGTAAAGATACAGATATTATATTATTATATATATAATAAGTAAGTATATCTGAATGTAAATAATTTAGCAGTTGTACATAAAATAACTTCTTTTCTTCAAAAATATCAATAAACTTAAAAATATTATGGTCGGATGCACTTCAAAACAATAACAGGATGCGCTGCCTAAAAAAATCATAAATTAATGCAATTTGGATGAAATCAAAACAAAATGTAGGTATGTGATGTTTGGCAAAAGCGCGTAACTACAAGTGCCAGTTCAATCCCGTGACACACGATTCACAAATTTAGTTTTAGGTCTGGGCAGACGTGGACGGTGGCATATGGCTCACCTGATGGTAAGTAACCATCACCTATACAAAGCATTGCCTTGCGGTCACGCACGTTAGGTGCGTGTCCCATGAAGCACTAGCGACCACCAACCTGAGCCTCATATGCCTGTAATTTCATCAGCCCCCACAAAAAAACAAACAAAATATTATTATTATTATTATTTCCCTTCAAACCGGAACACATCAATACGGGCATCACTGCTTGACAGAAAATGTTCGACTATTCCGGAGAAGTACTATACCTATTTATGCCACCTAGCAGCAAGCTACTTATTACAAGTTGAAGGGTGTGGGTTTACAGGGTGAAATTACAGGCCTTAGACACACATGCTTTCTTAAAGGTCTATCTTCTTAAAGGTAAATCTTCCGTCTTCCCGCAGAGTTATAACATAAGTTCTTTAAGAAACAGGTTTATCTTTTCCTGAAAGCAGAGCATCAGCATCGCTTCTGGTGTTGCAGGTGTCCATGGGCGACGGTGATCATTTTCCATCAGGTGGCCAGTCTGCTTGTCTGCCTGCAATGGAATAAAAAAAAAAGGTGAAGTACAACATCAAGTTTAAAAAAAGGAGTGACTGGAAATTATTGATCTCAAAAGTAATTATTATATTCATATAATTAGTATTTCCTAGACAGTAACGCCATCGGATTTCAAATCTACTCGACGAATAACTCTGGAATTAGACAACCGTGGCTTACGTGACGACCGATGTGGCGCGGCGGGCGAATGTCCGCTTGCGACGCAAAATATTGCGGGTTCGATTCCCACCTTGGGATAAATGTTTGTACGATCTGTAAATATTTATTCCGGGTGTTTTCTATGCATGATAAAAAAATACATGTAATGTATATCTAGTACCCACAACACAAGCTCTGCTTAGCTTGGGGATAGAGGATGCTGTGTGGGCTATCCAGCATTATTATTATTGTTATTATATGCCACGTTTCAACGTTCCTCGAATAGGTATCTACCTTCCTACATAGATTATACTCTCGCCTCAATACAATATTCATGTTCGTGCGTCAAACATCTCCCCAGTTCTGTTCTAAATTTGAATTATTTTACATTATCTATGGACTGGACAACACCTATTGCGAAATTCATGACCGTGATTATTTAAAACTTCTTAGAAAATAGTGAAATGGAAGAAAAATATTGTCCTAGAAATGTCATCATAGCTTTACCCTGCTTTACCTACCTATTTTAGACAGTAATCCAATAATACAGTGATTCACAGATTAATAGAACGTTGTAAAGAGTTCAGTTTGCGTAGGTGTAGGTTGTGTGAACTCCTTGGTGTATATCACAGAGTACTTTTTTATAGACTGAAAGTGTATATAGTCTTCTAATTTCAAAAAAGGTCTTCTTATTTCAAAATAGCTGACTGTTCTCCACCTTCCTCCAAAATTCGTCGTCATCTTTGGAAGCAACATTGTTTTTTCATTTTAATTGTTTTTCTAGTGTTATTTCAGGTTCTGTAATGTGTCAGACGAACTCAAACAAGTTGCAGGCTCGTTATGGACTTCACGAGGTAGACTAGAGGACACGCTATGCTATACTATACTATGTTTATAATAGCTTGACTATAAGTACAAGATTTGTGATTTGCAGAACCACCACTAAGATTAGAAACCTAGCAGATTCTGCGAAGCCTGACGCTGATGCTTTGCAACAGTAAAAAAGGCTTAGAAATAAATATGATTGTGTAATTTTTTAGGTGGCATTTTCACCGTAATTACTGAAGGTCTTAGCATAAGTGTGAACAGTTGAAATAAGTGTTATGTGGCATCCTGTAATTCAGCCGTCACTCAGTTGGCATTAACTCTACCTTCTGCGCTGTAGGTCGTGGGTTCGATTCCTAACGAGAACCAACATTTATGTGATAACTAAAGTGTTTGTTTTGTGCCTGGGTATTATATTATACTCTGTATATGTTTTTAAAAATAGTAAGTATTTATGTACCTATTCTATCAGTTCTCAGGTTCCCATAGTACAAGCATTGCTAAGTTTGAAGCTAGTTAAAATGTATGTCAGTATTTTAAGGTCAGTGTTATAAGTACTTTTATATAATACCTGCATACATAGTACCCCTCGGTAGGTATACACTCGCAGTCACCCCCAGGAAGTGTCTGGCGGGTCTGACAAAAAGCAGAATAATGCAAAAGCTGAAATAAGAATATTCGGCGGTTTTTTCACGAATTTCAATCACTCTAGAAGGTCAGAATATTTTGTATCGATCAATATTTAATTTTATTTGACGCGACACTGTTTCCGCGACGCGAGTTAGGGTTCCGTGGTGGTCTAAAACTTGTCTGCTGATCAAGTCTAGGGCCATTGTTTTTTTCTGGTTCTTATGAGGTCTTACGACCTCAAAAATAAACCCGAAATGATATATCCTACTAATATTATAAATGCGAATGTTTAGATAGATGGATGGATAGATGGATGGATGTTGGTTCCTCTTTCACGCTCTAACGAGTGGATCGATTTGGATGAAATTTGGAAGAAATATAGAGTGTAATCTGGAATAGGAGAAGGGCTACTTTTTATCCCGAAAAAATAACACACAAAAATAACAAACTGCCACGCGGGCAAAGCTGCGAGTGACCTCTAGTACTTATATGTATTTCATTTTCATAAATATAAGAATAAAATGAATATTAAAATAATTGTTGTCATCAACTTGTCTTTTTTCACAGAACTCTACTAACACAATAACTACTCCACTATAGTCAAATAATGGGTAAATGTACGCACATAGTAAATGTTTATTGGGTACATATTTTGATAAAATTCAGAATAAATTGGGTCAACTTTGTTCCTACTCGACTACCCTAGCGAAGGGTACAGCTGGTCAGCCTTTTTATGAGAATAATAAAAAATTACCCACTTGATTCTGAGAAATTTAGATAGATAGATAACTCTTTATTGATTACCATAAGTAAAGTACACACATTCTATAAAGAATATAAGGTAAACAATGCGTAATACAATAAGCGGCCTTTTCGCTAAAAGCGATCTCTACCAATTACCTCTACTTATGAGTACCGGTATTAGCCAAGTGGAATCGACCCCACCTTCTGATCCTAACATCGTGAAGAAACCCGTGGCTTAGTTACATTTATTTAAGTAGATGTTCCATAAGTATTTCTTTGTTCCTCTTGTGAAATAGTGTCCTAGATAGACACAAGTGATAGACTGATCTCATTCACCAGTAGGCGGAGTTTTTTTATGTTTTCCGGATAACGGATTTCGGTTTGCGAGCTTGAACTTTTTGTATAGAGATACGGTAGTACCCCTATGGGCCGCTAGAGGCGCTTATCATACGAAAAAACTCAGAATCTGCCTGCAGTGCTGGTATTCTACGACGATAGTAGAAGTCTTTGCTGTGATTTTTGGGTAATTTGACTTTATTGGTTCAACCACGACACAAAGCTGCACCGATTTGAATAAAAGGTAACTTTTAATGGTAAAAAGGTTTAAAGGTAACTACTTATATACTTTTTCAGGTTTATATAAAAGTTTTATAAAATCCTGAAAAAGTATATAGTCAGAGTATAAAACCAAACGGACTCTGGAGGCAAAATGCCCAGGGAAAGATGGAAATATTTAAAGAGATAATGATGTTAGCAGGAACACTGAAAGGTTCTTAGCTCTCTTGAACTCTTATAGCACGGTTACAATCTGTCAAAGAGATATCGTGATATCGTGCTTGACAGATAGCATTGTTTTCGATTTTTGAAGTAATACTTCTTATGCGACTTCCAACAAGGTTGCGTTAAACGTTTAACACTACCATGGAGGGGGTATGAAAGCACTGTTCTTTCTCTCTTTCTCTCATAGCCAATTACGTTTCGTATATTAAAGAAGTTTTACTTCAGTCGTGTGGTCAAAGCACACTCGTTTTTGTTTTTTTATTTTTTAGTACCAGTTATTGGATTTGTACGAAGATGCCCTCGTATCCATTGTTCGGGCAGATAATTAGGCAAACATACTATTGAGCTCACGATTACCCCTCTGCTATTCTGTGATAGGAATAACCACTACTACGTGATGGATATGAACAGCGGCAACAAGTCAGGATGATCAAAAAATTGGCCAAGCGTGGAGGGTATTCGTGGTACAAGTATTTGCATCAGTGCCGCCCCCTGTTGGGGTGTTATTGCAGTCGCACACATATATTTTTAAAGTAGAAAAATATATTGATGCTAGACTGGATTCAACCTGCTACTATTGAGGCCTCTCATGGCTAGAAAACTAGATCCACTACAATGCTTTATTGAAATTAAACTCTTATTTTTCCTAAAAATACCAGGAAATAAACATAGCAGGAAAAATACTGATTTCCTGAATGATGTTGTTTTTTCCCCAAAATTTCCGAAAATTCTGGACCAGAAATAAATTATTCAACATAATTATATTCAAGAACCGTTCTCATTTTTAAATTCTTAGTAACGGCTGTTTTGGAAGAGAATGATAACAAAAGACAGAGATAAAAGACATTGAAAAATATTATAAAATATAAAAAAAAAAAAAATATTGCATCTTCTTCAAAGCACTGCCCGTTACATACAATGTTACTTTTAAGTTTTTTTATGAGACTTCATGATAGGACAAGCAGATGTCCCACCTGATGTTAAGTGGTTACCATTACCTATGTATTGCCTCGCAGGTCACGTTCGCTAGCGCAAAATGCACTGTTCTGCGTCCATTAACCTGAGGCAAACAGTTGATAAGCCTCACGTGCCTTTAATTTCGTACACAATAGGCATTCTAGTATATTTTTGTAACTTAAATCTAGGCACATAGTTTAAGGTTAAACAAGTCGGTACGTTGTCCATACAAACGCTGTAAGTGTTTAATGTCTACTATTTATTAACGTGCGTCCGAAGTTAAGTTTGATACTGAATTATCTTGCCATTATCTAGGTACGTTACCCTATATGCTACAGTAAAATCAGATTACTTTGAAAGTTACAAGCGTCGAAAGATTTAGATTTATATTATGGAGGTAAAAAAGAAAAGGTTTCATTTATAAATGTAACTTTTTCGTGTTTTTTTCTCATCGGGTGCAAAACCTTGGATTACGTTACTCGATTTCTGAATAGATTTGGTTCGTAAACTGACATTATCCAGCTGAAAATAGCATATCCCAATTTGATCAAAAAGTGACAAAACACACTGTAGAAACATACTGTAAAACTAGGTACTCAAAAATACGTAGATATATCTGCCATTTCGCCCAAGGCGGTAATCGAACCCGCAACCTCCGGCGTCGCAGACGGACATTCGCCACATCGGTCGTCTATGTAGGATAAGTATGTCTAAACTAATATTTAAGTCACAAAGTACTTTTTACAATTAAAAAAAATGATTTAAATCATTAGGTCATGTTTATCGGTCATATTATCAATAATAATGAATAATTATCAAAATAAGTAAATTTATCGTCTCAAGTGTTTTAAACAAAATACTTTTCCCTTGTATTGCATATAATTTGGACGAATGGTTAAAGAGATAATACAATGTTTACCGCCCAACGAAGAGGGCACGGGTCAGTTTAGTTAATAATTTTTTTACAATCGTTTGCCAAAAACCTTTTAGAATCATTATGCGCAAATGTGCAATTTTTGCATTGCACAAATAATACGCTTGATGCAACCAAATCCCACCGAAACTCTGACTGCACCTATATCAATATGTCAAGTTTGACGTTCTGTCATGAATAAAATGAACATTCTGCCACATCTTGTAAGATGTCTTAGAAATAATGTAACCTAATATAGTGGTACCTATACCTTCCATTGCTTATATTATATAGACACCCAAAGTTAGCTTGACGTCATTGGTACCTGGTGGTAGATACATATTTTATAATCTATAATAAGGTAAGTATCTACTATAATAATAAACTTTGACAAATATTCACACAGCGCCATATAGACCGAAACTAAAAATGTGGGAACCCAATAGCTGTTGGATTACTTAAGCCATCTATAAAAAAATACTAACAACCATAACAGCTAGACGGAACTCGAGAACATCAGAACGATACATGAAGTTTAGTCCAAAAGTACGGAAATGGTAAAAAAAAACCCTCAAGTCATTCAGCATGGGCATTTGGTAGAATGAATGTCCCGCATCTTATAGTGCTTGAATTGTCTTGGCCACAACAAATCATAGTTTTCATTTACGCCAATTTGGCTGCACGGAGTTTGTTTTCTTTATTTACTTTTTGAAAAATAAAATACGCAACGAAGATCATTTCGATTGACCGAATTGATGACTTGAAGAACCATTTAACGGCCTCTATTCCCAGAAGGCCGCGCTTTTGTGATTTTTAAAAGCATCTGAGACATAGAAAATAGTGTTTAAAATTTTGAAAAAAATATATTTAATACTTAAGGATCTGGTCTAGTCAAATTCGTATTCGGTTACAAGATCTGATGAACTTCACTCGATAAAAAAAAACCCCAAAGTTACCCCATTTTCAAATTTTTTTTTAACATGAAAACTAAACTACTGATATTTTGAATTTTTTTTTTGTACTGATTTAAAGACACAAAATATATCTAAACAAATTCGTAGATTTTGACTTGTTAAAATTATTTTCATAATCACTATGTTTAAATAACCACAAAATGCACAAGCCCGGCGGCGATCAGTCGCGCGCTGGCGCTTACAGACGACGGACCTGTGTCAATTTTTTCCGCGGCGAATTTAGTGCACCAATCAATAAGTTTTTGACGAATTTATATAATTATTGCAAGTGTCATAATGGGCAATAAACAACGCCAGCGAAAAAAGTCGTTTACAGGCATAAAAATAATAAATTAAAAGATTGCACTATAAAATATAAGAAAGTAAGTAAATATGATATGATCCGTTTCGGGTCATAGTGCCATAGTATAAGAATACTAGTAGGTATAACTAATGAATATCGCTGTCTGATTTTTATATTTTGTCTATATCCTACCTCTGCGTGCCATGTGCTGCATTGACCATTTGCACTATAAATAAAAAATATAATTGGTGTTTACATCATGCATGAGTTCAAAAACGTATATAAACAACAACTGACGACCGATGTGGCGCGGCGGGCGAGTGTCCGCCTGCGACGCAGGAGGTTGCGGGTTCGATTCCCGCCTTGGGATAAATGTTTGTACGATCTGCAAATATTTATTCCGGGTGTTCTGGGTATTTTCTATGTATAATAAAAAATATCTATGTATGTAATGTATTGTGTTAAGTATATCAGTCATCTAGTACCCATAACACAAGCTCTGCTTAGCTTGGGGCTAGATGATGCTGTGTGGACTGTCCAGCATTATTATTATTATTATTGACCGAGCGAGCGAAGCGAGCGAAGTGTCCAGTTTCCAGATAGGGCAAAAATGCTTTTGCCCGGTTGTCTGTTTTCGCCTACAGGTCGCAGTTTTCCACCGATTTTGACAAAAATTGGCACACATATTCCTTGAGCTAATGGAATTTTTTTGTCGATTGCGATTTTTGATTGGATGTAAAAAAAGGGGGAAAAGGAGGGAAGTTTACTGTAGCGTTATTTATCGACAGATTTTAATTAAATTTGAGAGATACAATAAGGACTTTATTTTTCATAAGATGTTACAAAAATAATTCCAGAAAACGGGAGTGGAGGGGGTAAAACAGTACAAAGTTTGCTAATGTTCATTTCTGTCAGTGTATAAGTGGACACAGATATTGTCGTCACGTACGCCTACGATTCTATATGTGTGTGAGTTTCGCGACGTTATCATCATCGACGAAAAAATACATAGGTATACAAGTATTCTATCAGTCATCTGGTTTCTATAGTACAACCTATGCTTAGTTTGGGGCTAAATACGAATATCTGGTCAGATTTGAAATTCAAAATGGCGGGTGCAAATGATGGTACAAAATACTGACATAGGTGTCGTTTTCGACTAATTTGGGGGTGCTAATTACGAATATCTGGTCAGATTTGAAATTCAAAATGGCGGATACAAAAAACTGACATGGGTGTCGTTTTCTACTAATTTGGGGGTGCTGATTACGAATATCTGGTCAAATTTGAAATTCAAAATGGCGGATACAAATCATGATACAAAAAACTGACATGGGTGTCGTTTTCCACTAATTTGGGGGTGCTGATTACGAATATCTGGTCAGATTTGAAATTCAAAATGGCGGATACAAATCATGATACAAAAAACTGACATGGGTGTCGTTTTCTACTAATTTGGGGGTGCTGATTACGAATATCTGGTCAAATTTGAAATTCAAAATGGCGGATACAAATCATGATACAAAAAACTGACATGGGTGTCGTTTTCCACTAATTTGGGGGTGCTGATTACGAATATTTGGTTAGATTTGAAATTCAAAATGGTGGGTGCAAATGATGGTACAAAAAACTGACATGGGTGTCGTTTTCGACTAATTTGGGGGTGCTGATTACGAATATCTGGTCAAATTTGAAATTCAAAATGGCGGATACAAATCATTATACGAAAAACTTACATGGGTGTCGTTTTCTACTGATTTGAGTTTGCTGATGCCCGCCATTGAACCCATAATTTTGAATTTCAAATCTGATCAGATATTCGTAGTCAGCACCTCCAAATCAGTCGAAAACGACACCCCCATGTCAGTTTTTTGTACCCGCCATTTTGAATTTTAAATCTGACCAAATATTCGTAATCAGCACCCTCAAATTAGTCGAAAATGACACCCATGTCAGATTTTGTATCATGATTTGTATCCGCCATTTTGAATTTCAAATCTGACCAGATATTCGTAATCAGCACCCTCAAATCAGTAGAAAACGACACCCATGTCAGTTTTTTGTATCATGATTTGTATCCGCCATTTTGAATTTCAAATTTGACCAGATATTCGTAATCAGCACCCCCAAATTAGTCGAAAACGACACCCATGTCAGTTTTTTGTACCATCATTTGCACCCGCCATTTTGAATTTCAAATCTAACCAGATATTCGTAATCAGCACCCCCAAATTAGTCGAAGACGACACCCATATCAGTTTTAGTACTATGATCTTTACCCGCCATTTTGAATTGAAAACCTGACCACATATTCGTATTTAGCCCCAAACTAAGCATAGGTTGTACTATAGAAACCAGATGACTGATAGAATACTTGTATACCTATGTATTTTTTTGTAAATACAACATAACATCCAGACACAGAACAAACATCTAGGTACGTTTATCACACAAATGTTTGTACACGGTGGGGGTCCAACCCACCACTTACAGCGCAGAAAGCTACTACGAACTGAGGTATGACGGCTGCCCTAACGGATGGATGTCTACTGTGCCTGGGGATTACAGTCGAGAGTCCTTTTGATATGTACCTCATAATAATAAAGTTATTACTATGGTTCGTAATGAAATGTTTTCCCATAATTATCCGAAACTTATTATGTTGGCAATACATGTTCAATCCTCCAAAGTTAGTTTTTTAGGCCGAACTTATTATGAAAACACGGAGAAGAGCGGCAATAACCCACGACCCGCGATTGCCGCGAGCTGGCAACGTCGCGAAACTCACACATATAGAATCGTAGTCGTAAGTGACGACACTATCTGTGTCCACATAAACACTGACAGACATGAACTAAAATTTCGATGCTAGTTTTGCTATTACTCTTCTGTTTTCTTTAATAAAATATAATTTCACGCAAATGAAAACCACTAAAAACACCAACAATATTTATAACAATGTGAAATTATACTACCTTAGCCTACAATTGGTAAAATACATTTGTATGGAAATCGAACCACCTTAATACTAAAAATATTTCAATTTATAAAATAATCAGAAAAAATCTTCTCCTGTAAAGTTGACTTTTTACAGTTATGCCCCTGTTTCTAAGATACGACGAAATAACCAAATAAAGAAGACCAAATAGAGAATATTACAAACGTAGCTAGACTTTACTTTATTATAGGCAATAGCTGCACTTAACATCAGGTGGGCAACTTGCTTGTTCCGTCTTCATATTGTTTACAAAATTAATAATTTAAAAATATAGTGCTGGACAACCCACACAGCATCACCTAGCCCCAAGCTAAGCAGAGCTTGTGTTATGGGTATGCTATTACACATAATATAATACATTACATATATATTTTATCATGCATAGAAAATACCCAGAACAGCCGGAGCAAATATTTACAGATCCTACAATCATTTGTCCCAAGGCGGGAATCGAATCCACAACCACAACCACATTCAGCGCTAAAAAACCGGCAAAATAATACCTTATTATGCTTAGAAAACAAAAATAGGGAGGTTCCTTCATTTATTTACGAAACTATTACTTTACTATAAACAAAGTTTGATCACAAAAGATGAATTTCTAAAGTCAAATAAAATGATCCTACTGCTAATTGCTATACTATGTCGCTGGCGGGGGCATACGAGTTCACTGCCGCTGCGTCCGCGCTACGTATTTCGCGTGCGGCCCGAGACAGCGCTAAATGCCTAAAGTTGCAGGAATACCAAGCCTTAACGTCTGAAAAAGTCTTCTTGTTTCGTCTTATCAAGCATTTTCAGGTTAATGGGAGATAAAATACTTGAACAACAGTATTCACGTACAATCAGCCTCATTTTAAGAAAATTATAGGGACTCCGGATTGGTGCCAGCAATGCTAGTTTAATGTAGGTACCTACTAGAGGTGCTATTATAGTTGCTCGTCTTTCAACCTTTTTGATTGAACGCACAATTGGCCAAGGGGCGTCATTTAGAGCCGCTTCCGCGGCCGCCTAATAGAGTCTCCTTTCTTACCGTACTCAGATCTCCACCTTTTTGTTCTAAGATTATTAAACACTCGACATTGGCAAATTCGTGGCAACCCTCAGCCGCTGAAAAGCCATACAATAAAAGAAGAAGACACCGGTTCAGACAATTTGCGTTAATAACTTTATCTCGCATTGCCTGAAATAAAAAGTTTAGTAATATTCATTCCTAAGCGTGTTTCTAATCGTTTCTTATGCGAATATAATACAACACCTATTAACCCCATTAAAGAGATATACCACATAATATAGAAGGTATTCTTGCATCCTTTTTTATGCCGGGGCTTTACCCTCAGGCTTTACCCTTTACCACAGCCCTCAGGTAGGTAATACCTAAGAATATGGACTTTATTCTATGGGTATACCATAGATTAAATAAATAAACTATTGTAGAACTAAATTATTTATCATTTGCCCATACCTATTCTAAGTCTAAAGTAGGTATAGCATGCATAACCCAATGACGTAGATACAACCTATATAATGCCTGAAATACAAAACACTGAAGTCACTGAATAATAAACAAAATATTTATCACCAAATTATTCTTATTCAAAATTTCAAACCTACTGACTTATTTATAATATTAAAATTTTTGTTTAAAAAAAAAATATCGTGACAAATTTTAGACAGTATTGTTGCCAGGCTGAAAAATTGGATTAGGGTGTTCTTTAGTAAAAAAGTATCTTCCACTAGAAGTGAGGAAATCAGTAATGCATTTTTCGCTTATATCCATATACACTACAATATTATTAGTTTTTCTATATCGGCCTGCTTCTGCTTTTTGCATGCAACACCGTAGGAAAGTGGGTATATTTTACAGGAAGCATGCGTGGTACGGGCATGTCATGATAAGGGATTAAAATCATGTAACCAGAAAAGTTAAAATATAAATAATATGTATGGAGAGGTACCAAAGAAAAGATGGATGACTGTGTGAAAGATGACATGAATAAAAAAGGAGTGTACGGATATGACGGCTGAGAGAAGAGTGGAAGAAAGGAATATGTTGTGCCAGTCCTACATAAAGTGGGATAAGAGCAGGAAGATGATAATAGGTACAGGGTGTAATAAAACTACTCCCAAAAACTTTGAGGGTTTAAAGTACCGATTAATACGTACACCTTTTTCTAACGGAGAACGCAAAATTGGAAGTTAATCTTATATTGTGTGGTGAATATATAGAGATTTTTATTGTTATGTATATAAATATAAATGGTTTTATAGTGTATTATATGTAGGTATTTACAAAAAATATATGTAATTGAACAAATCAGTTCACTGGTTACCATAGTACAAGCTTCGCTTAGTTTTTAATTGCATACATTTTATGATATATCTTCAAATAATATATGAATATATCACAGCTTGCCAGTTTTTAATATACCTACTTGATATTTAAATAAATGTTCGGATGTTTCTGCCTGCGTTGAATAGGTTAACAAAATCGTGTACAATAAAACCAGCCAAGTGCGAGTCGGACTCGCGCATGAAGGGTTCCGTGTAATAAAAACGGCAAAAAAATCACGTTTGTTGTATGAGAGCCCCCTTAAATATTTATTATATTCTGTTTCTTAGTATTTTTTGTTATAGCGGCAACAGCATAACAAATTATACTGGTTGTGAAAATTTCAACTCTCTACCTATCACAGCTCTTAAGATACAGCCTGGTGACAGACGGACAGACAGACAGACAGTGGAGTCTTAGTAATAGGGTCCCGTTTTACCCTTTGGGTACGGAACCCTAAATATGATATTACTGTCTTTCACCATATAAAGTTTATTTCGTAAATAGGTAGGTAGGTACGTATCCTACCGTGTCCTTTCGCTCGGACTTTTTATTTTATTCATTTTATTATTCATCATGACTCCCGTGATTTTCTAATCGATCGATTGACGCATGTTGCCAGTCCAATTTATAATCTATGGACATCCTGATCACACCAAGCAGGATGTTACGAGTAAAGTAAAATAAAAAAGATTGCAAAAGGAAACTATAGTTATAGATAGGTACTTGATGCGTCTTGCAATATTTTTTACTGAGAGATTTGAGATTTATGGGAGAAACTAAGTTTTTCCAGAAAACTATAACGGTCACTTGGATAATATTCAAATGCAAAGGTGGCGCCACAGAGCTGTCACTCTAAATTCAAATGCTTTAGCCTACTTTCGCGAACTCAAGGGAGAATCCTTTCGTGGAAAAGTACAGAAACGCATAACAACATATCGCATGGCTGAAAGAAATTATGAGTCACAGCTTTTAGTAGCGACCTATTCTAAGTCGCGGATCTTCCGTGAATAAGATAAATTACCTGAAGTGTCGTCATGGGTCTGTAAAAACGCTTCAACTTTACGCCTGGCACACTGAGAAAAAAGGATTTCGAGCCTAAGGTTAAAAAAGTCTTACACCGTTGAATTGTAATTACGCTGGGCGAGTTTGTAACGCTTACGTTAGTTTTTACCTTTTAAAGTGAATACGTCAAAATGATACCGGCTATTACACTTACACAGAACGACCGGAACAACTTTATAAGGCGTTTCTGTTTGTTGATACATTTGGTCGGTTTTTTGCCTTCATACGAACTAAATCGGCCGTAATAACGGCACTTTCCGCTTTTCATTTTTCTATTTCAGTGCAGCTTTGATGTCTTTATGCCATCATGATTATAAATTTGTGTGATCAACGTATGTTTGTTCTCTGTCGGGGTGATATATTGTATTCAAAGTAGGTATGTACCTATTTACAAAAAAAACGTACACAAGTATTCTATCAGTCATCTGGTTTCGTCGTCGTCTATCAGACGTCTTGTAGTACAAGACCTGTGTCTTGTAAATAACATTAATAATAATAATAATAATAATTTAGCTACGTAGCCTAGGTACCGAGGCAGTTAGGTATTGCACTATTGTCATGCCTAAGTATAACTTTATTATCTGAGAACTAGGTAGACCTACATAGAAACATGCCTTTACTAATAGACAGTCCACTCTGCAGAAGCTGCCTGCCCACATGTCCTGAAGTGCCCACGTCTCTCCGTCAAGCCAGCGAAGCCTCCAGGAAGGTTCTGTGCTTTTGGGAGAAGTTGGCCACTCTTTACGTATACTGCGTCGCCCAAGAATCGACACAAGTATAGTAGTAGGGCTATTAAAGAAAGTATATGCTAGTAGTGTTGCGAACAGTAGATATATTTCGCGAGCAAAAACATAACACCATAATCCAGGTGCACATTTAACAGTAGCTCTTAGAGAAGGGTTCGTCCAGGGAAGTGCTACCACCATGCCTTCTGCCACTAAGCAGCGCTGTGTCGCGGTTGAAGTGTGCCAGTATTATATACACATGAGGGTTGATGTACGCAAGACAGTGCATCGTAGGGCACATTCCTAACGTGCGTGACCTGCGAGGCAATGCATTGTCGCAGCAAATTGATGATGATTATTATTATTTATTTATTTATTTATTTATTATCACTTCCACCATCTGCTTGTTCCGTCAACAATTCGTAAAAAGAAAAAATTACTTACATCCAACCAAAAAAACATAGTCAATCAGTCGCGTCTGACATTATTATCAGCTAGACAATGTTCTGTCTTATTTGTGATGCGAGATCTAAGTAGATGCGGCCGACAGGAGCTCTAACTGCATCGGCTTATGCAAAAGCTTACACTTAGGTACTTTTGTGTTCGGGAAACTTCTACAAAAAGCAGTTATATTGAATACCTGCAGAATCGTGAGAAAGTTCTTACAAACGGAATTTCCTGATGAAACCAGACACGCTTCTGAGGTACACTTTGCTTAGACCCGTGTGCTTCAGTATTTCACAGTTTCTGCTTTTAAGAAGCAGTAGAATAAAGCTCCCCTCAGATCACCCTTTACCAAGTACACACTCGAGATTCTTTAAGCCTAAGAGGGGTAGTCAGATGTACGTCCAAATATTACGTTTGGTACCTAGTTGATATACATGTTGCAAACCCATCACCACTACTAGAGTACCTACTAATTTTTCAACACAAAGTATGTACCTATTTATAAGGGCCGTACGGCCCGACCACGAGTGTGGAGGTATTTAAATAAACCATTTACACTAATTATTAAATTTAAAAACAAAACAGAAATTATTACTCGGATTTGTACGATGCCCTCGTATCGACTGAGCTTACAGTACATATAATTAGGCAAACAAACTATCGAGCTCACGGTTACCTCTTACAGATCTCACCAAATTTTTACGAGACCAACTTAAGCTAACTTTCAAACAAAAAAGGAACCTCCGAAATCAGATCTCATAAGACGGTACTTTCCACAAACAGGGGGCAACTGAATGCCCCCTGTTCGTGAAAAGTACTACCTGTCTAATCAAAAACCCCTGATGATAAAAACTATAGGGTCGTGGAGCCTGTGTACCAAGTTAAGCACAGATCCGTTGTAAAATACGACGACCGATGTGGCGCGGCGGGCGAATGTCCGCCTGCGACGCAGAGGTAGCGGGTTCGATTCCCGCCTTGGGATAAATGTTTGTACGATCTGCAAATATTTATTACAGGTGTTCTGGGTGTTTTCTATGTATAATAAAAAATATGTATGCATGTTATGTATTGTATTAAGTATATCAGTTATCTAGTACCCATAACACAAGCTCTGCTTAGCTTGGGGCTAGATAATGCTGTGTTGATTGTCCAGTATTATTATTATTATTAAAATATTACCTTTAAAGGAGTACCAACAAACTGGCTGAGAGCGCAAATTTTGCCAGACTCGAGTACTATAAAAATATCATGCAGGTAGGTACTTACCTACTTATTTAGTCAAAAAGAAAAACTTAGGTAAATATGTAACCTCTTTAGTAAGTGGTGTTCCTACTTGCCTACTTATCTATTTTAGGTGTGTATGTCAATGATCTAAAGAAACCTGCGCTAGTTATTACCATAGAAAAACAAATTTTAAGGTCAACCAGAGCTTTCTATGAACTATTTTCGTCTTCTTCTAGAATAAAATGCCCATTGCGATACTATCCTAAATTCTGGATTAACCAAGTTAATACACATAAATAAAATAGGTTTTGTTTTCAGGCAAATAGAGTTGATAATACATTTATGGATCATTCAGCAAAGTTGTCGTTGAAAAACTGAATACAAGAAAATGCTAATCTGGGGTATAAAACGGTGGAGGTTGCTTCAAACCGCGCAGTGCAAGACGGCGAGCGCACGCTTCCCGCCAACACTCCTGTCAAACCGGTGTGGCCACTCTAAATAATTCTTTTAAGAAAATGAGTGCTATCCTCTTTGTGGTGGTCGTGGCGCTAGCGGTGTATAAACTCTTCAAGAGGAACACTGTTTCGCTAAAAAAGCCCAGCAAATATGGCGACGAAAGAGTCGCCATTTTGAAAACCGCGCCGGGGCCGGTATCCTTGCCAATAATCGGTAATTTACACCTTTTGGGCAAACGCGAATCACCATTTCAGGCGTTTACGGATCTAGCCAAGGAGTATGGAGATATTTTCAGCCTCAAGTTGGGAGCGACAAAATGCGTTGTTGTCAACAATCTGGAACTCATTCGGGAAGTTTTGAATCAAAACGGCAAGTTTTTCGGCGGAAGACCGGATTTTCTGAGATTCCACAAGCTGTTTGCAGGCGATAGGAATAATTGTGAGTATTTTTTTAATAACTTAATACTTTTTAAATTACAGGTTAGCCAGTATTTAAAAAAAACATCAGAGGCCTAATTTTTGTAACAAAATATCATCAAATTCCAGTTTCAATCATATCAAACTCCAACTTCTTCGAAACTGTCATTCCAGACAGATCCAATTTTGACAATCAAATTCTTGCTTTAATCTCGTCTCAGCTTTAAAAAAATACGTGAGTGTGGCCTCAGGTTGGTTTACATAAGTAGTGTGCCAATCACAAGTTCATACTTTGTGATTGGCAACGCTGGCTGCTGCAAGGGGTAGTTAGGTACTTTGGGAAACACAAGTAAACGCACATATTAGTTGCTGGCTTTATATATAGGTACACGTATAGAGCTTGCCTATTTTTTTTTGTAAGATTGTTTTTCGGTATTGTGTTGTAATCTGTCTCCTGCCGGTGTACGCTCAATTGTGTAAAAAAAATCCCCAAAACAAGTTTGGGATGGGAAAATTAAATTTCCTCTCTGTGTAGGTACACCCAAATTTGTGTTAGAATAATCCCCAAAACGGGACACATTTAAATTATGACGACGGGCTCATAGGGCCTAGGACTAGCGCGAACTAATTTGACATTATTTTGTGGCGTAAGGTAGCGTAAGGTATCCAAGTGACTGCTCGCCAACCAAGCAACACTCCGCAGCGATATCGCGCAATGTGTAATTCGAATATCTTCCTCTTCCGCCACGCGCAAAGTTTATTAGTATATATAGGTGACGTTCTTGACGAGCGTGACCTGCGAGGCAATGCTTTGTTATAGGTGATGGTAACCACTTAACATCAGGTGGGCCATGTGCTTGTTCCATCAGCAAGTTGTATAAAAAAAAAGGCCTAAAGTTCAAAAAGTATGCTTTCATTTCAAGTCTCTACGACCAGTTTTTTAGGAAATAAACCACTTGTCGTATAGACTTGAAATTTTCAGGATAAACTTGTCTTAATGCCCTAGGATAGGAATTTCTAAAATCAACCCAAACGGGTTGAAAGGGTGCAGTGGGGGTTGAAGTTTCTATGAAAATAACGAAATGCAGACGAGTTACGTACGTTTTCACTATTATCTAATACTTATTTCACTAAGAACTCTAGGTAGAATATCTAAGTATACTAAATAAGACTCTTTGTCCCGACTGACTGATTTACTAACTGACGATATACCTATAGACAACGCCAGCTTTAACCACTGGACGCAGAAACTTGAAATTTTCAGAGTAGGTTCTTGGTGCGAAGAAAGCCATTTCCCGAAATTCAACCCCTAAACGGGTATAACGGGATTTGAAGTTTGTATGAAAATAACTTGACGCGGACGAAATCGCAATAATTTCTTTGGTATAGCTATAAAGCGGTTAAATTCCAATTACGTATTAATAAGTACCTACGTAAGAAAAAAATGCACTTATCTTTACCTGACCTTGTTTCTATGTTTCATTAAAATCTGCAGATGTGCAATATTAATGTATCAGCGACTTAGCTCTTTACAAAGGTCACTCTAAATTAATAAAGTAATAAGTTGCGTAATATTTCTGAGATTTGAATGAATGTTTTGTTTACAATTTAGGCTATTAACTTGATTCGAGTTAGTTAATTAGTCAATTTGGAGCGACACTTGACTGTAAAAAGAACGGCAACAACTTTGTGTGGTCCGTAACTTTTAGTGGTCCGTAATCCAAAAGAAACAGAATCCTCAGGCACGGTAGGTATTCCCTCAGATCACATAGGGCCTACGTTGCGGGCAATTAGCACCAACTCAAGATTCTTTGAGAATGTCTAAGGGGGGGTGTACTCAGAGATACGTCTTAATACCACATTTGGCACGTAGGTACCCACATTTTGCAGTAGTATGTATTCCATACGTGACAGGTTGTAAGCCCATCGTCGCTGTTAGACTACTAACTGGTTCTTCGACAATACAAAATCGGCAATCGATTTCAGGAGTAGACTATCACAGGCCCAACTCTCGTAACATAATATCATCAAATTGGTAGAGTAGTAGTAGAGCTTTTTGTAAAAGGGCTCGTCCGAGGAAGTATAGTTGGCGACAAACTATCCGCAAAATGTCCGCTGACTAACGCACCACGTAAACTGCGTAGTACAAGATTAATATAAGAAATGCGTTCTACGCAGCTTTGTCACGTGATATGTCAGAGGACAATGACAGAGGACGACCGATGTGGTGCGGCGGGCGAATGTCCGCTTGCGACGCAGAGGTTGCGGGTTCGATTCCCGCCTTGGGATAAATGTTTGTACGATCTGCAAATATTTATTCCGGGTATTCTGGGTGTTTTCTATGTATAATAAAAAATATGTATGCATGTAATGTATTGTATTAAGTATATCAGTCATCTAGTACCCATAACACAAGCTCTGCTTAGCTTGGGGCTAGATGATGCTGTGTGGATTGTATAGCATTATTATTATTATACTACCACCGTACTTATTTCAGCAGTGGCTTGTATTGCTGTATTCCGGTTTGAAGGGTGTGGGTGCCGATGAAATAACAGACATGAGGCTTAACACCTGTATGCCTCAGGTTGGTGGACGCAGGGTAGTGCATAGTAGGGCACGTACCTTACGTGCGTGACCTACAAGACAATGCTATGTTATAGGTAATGATTGTCAAATGCTTGTTCCACCAGATGTATTACTGTATTCCGGTTTGAAGGGTGTGGGTGCCGATGAAATTACAGGCATATGAGGCTTAACACTTAGTATGCGTTAGGTGGACGCAGGGCCTTAGGTGGACGCAGGATAGTGAAAAGTAGGGCCTTTCGTGTGCGACCTACAATACAATGCTTTGTTATAGGTAATGATTCCTAAAAGCTTGTTCCACAAGAGCTGGAGCAAAAAAAATACAAATAAAATTGACACGATGTCAATTTCCAATGGTATTTCTTCGATACATTTCAGACAGGCTCAATTTCGACAATCGAATTCTAGATTTATTCTCGTCTCAGCTCAAAAAAAATACTAGAATTGGGCCCCTGACTTTTGCTGTAGCTAAGAATAATAATAATGCTGGACAACCCACACAGCATCATCTAGCCCCAAGCTAAGCAGAGCTTGTGTTATGGGTACTAGATGGCTGATATACTTAACTAGCTGACCCGTGCCCACTTCGTTGGGCGGTAAACATTTTTACAAAGGTACTATGTAAAAATAAAGATGCGCGGTGGCGCTAGTACATAAGTACTGATGATTGTAGTCATTATAAAATAACTGAAGTAGTACTCGGCGTCGCCAACAGATGGCGTTAATTGAGGGTATACGGCATAAAATAGCGGCCACTCGCAGTTTCGCCCGCGTGGCAGATTTATCCCGTTCCCGTTATTTTTTCGGGATAAAAAGTAGCCTATGTCCTATTCCAGCTTACAATCTATATTTATTCCAAATTTCATCCAAATCGGTCCACTGGTTAGAGCGTGAAAGGCTGCGCGCGATATTGGGCAGTACCTACTTGGACATTTTTGATTTTTTCTAAAATAAAAGTAGCATAAGTTACTCCTTATTACATCAGCTATCTGCCAGTGAAAGTCCCATTGAAATCAGTCCAGCCGTTCCAGAGATTACCCGGAACAAACAGACAGACAGACAGACAAAAATTGTAAAAAAATGCTATTTTGGTACATGTACCGTATATATACATTCATATGCATATAGTAAAAAGTGGTTATTTTAATATTACAGACGCTTCATTTTTATTTATTTTTAGGAATATATAGATGAAATAAATTTTTTATCTCTCAACCAGCTGCAGGGGTTGTTTTTTAAAATCATGAAAAACTTGTGTAACAATATCGTATATTGAGTGTCCGAACTGAAATTGAAAGAAATCAAGTCACGCATATAAGGTACAGATTTACCATATATGTATGTAAATGTTGACACCAGACCTTCCCCTTTTCGTAAGGGTAGTTTTAAAAAATGTTGAGCGTTGTTATTACTATTTTTGTATTTTAAGAAGCCAAACTGAGTTTGAAGCAAATCACACCATGCATTATAATTTTTCCATACAAACTTTAACGCCTTATCTTACCCCTCATGAGGGTAGTTTATGAGTCCTTCCCAACGCGTGTTGGTAATGTACAACCATGGAAAACACCACCTGGGAATTGGTGACCATTGCTCTGATTGGTCGAACCAAAGCTTATGCTTCGTTAAGACGCAACTAAAGAGTTTCTTTCTTTCTTTCAAGATGTACCTTAGTATAGGTAGATCATGCAGTTTTATTTCTGGCACTTCGGTGGCTGCTGCCGTAGCACGCTCGCTCCGCTCGCTCGCCTCGCGCGTTTTTTTTTAAGTTCTAACCTAACCTAACCTATCCGAGTCGGATCCGCCCTAGAAAGCGAGTGCAAAGACGCAACTAAAGAGTTAAATTATATCTTAGTATAGGTAGATCATGGAGTTTTATTTCTGGCGCTTCGGCGGCTGCTGCCGCAGCACGCTCGCTCCACTCGCTCGCCTCGCGCGTTTTTTTTATGTTCTAACCTAACCTAACCTATCCGAGTCGGATCCGCCCTAGAAAGCGAGTGCAAAGACGCAACTAAAGAGTCAAGTTGTACATTAGTATAGGTAGATCATTGAGTTTTATTTCTGGCGCTTCGGCGGCTGCTGCCGCAGCACGCTCGCTCCGCTCGCTCGCCTCGCGCGTTTTTTTTAAGTTCTAACCTAACCTAACCTATCCGAGTCGGATCCGCCCTAGAAAGCGAGTGCAAAGACGCAACTAAAGAGTTTCTTTCTTTCTTTCAAGATGTACCTTAGTATAGGTAGATCATGCAGTTTTATTTCTGGCACTTCGGTGGCTGCTGCCGTAGCACGCTCGCTCCGCTCGCTCGCCTCGCGCGTTTTTTTTAAGTTCTAACCTAACCTAACCTATCCGAGTCGGATCCGCCCTAGAAAGCGAGTGCAAAAGACGCAACTAAAGAGTCAAGTTGTATCTTAGTATAGATAGATCATGCAGTTTTATTTCTGGCGCTTTGGCGGCTACTGCCGCAGCACGCTCGCTCCACTCGCTCGCCTCGCGAGTTTTTTTATGTTCTAACCTAACCTAACCTATCCGAGTCGGATCCGCCCTAGAAAGCGAGTGCAAAGACGCAACTAAAGAGTTTCTTTCTTTCTTTCAAGATGTACCTTAGTATAGGTAGATCATGCAGTTTTATTTCTGGCACTTCGGTGGCTGCTGCCGTAGCACGCTCGCTCCGCTCGCTCGCCTCGCGCGTTTTTTTTAAGTTCTAACCTAACCTAACCTATCCGAGTCGGATCCGCCCTAGAAAGCGAGTGCAAAAGACGCAACTAAAGAGTCAAGTTGTATCTTAGTATAGGTAGATCATGCAGTTTTATTTCTGGCGTTTTTTTTTATATTCTAACCTAACCTAACCTATCCGGGTCGGATCCGCCCTAGAAAGCGAGTGCAAAAGACGCAACTAAAGAGTCAAGTTGTACATTAGTATAGGTAGATCATGCAGTTTTATTTTTGGCGCTTTGGCGGCTGCTGCCGGAGGACGCTCGCTCCGTTCGCTCGACTCGCGTGTTTTTTTTATGTTCTAACCTAACCTAACCTATCCGAGTCGGATTCGCCCTAGAAAGCGAGTGCAAAGACGCAACTAAAGAGTTTCTTTCTTTCTTTCAAGATGTACCTTAGTATAGGTAGATCATGCAGTTTTATTTCTGGCACTTCGGTGGCTGCTGCCGTAGCACGCTCGCTCCGCTCGCTCGCCTCGCGCGTTTTTTTTAAGTTCTAACCTAACCTAACCTATCCGAGTCGGATCCGCCCTAGAAAGCGAGTGCAAAAGACGCAACTAAAGAGTCAAGTTGTATCTTAGTATAGGTAGATCATGCAGTTTTATTTCTGGCGCTTTGGCGGCTACTGCCGCAGGACGCTCGCTCCACTCGCTCGCCTCGCGAGTTTTTTTATGTTCTAACCTAACCTAACCTATCCGAGTCGGATCCGCCCTAGAAAGCGAGTGCAAAGACGCAACTAAAGAGTTAAATTATATCTTAGTATAGGTAGATCATTGAGTTTTATTTCTGGCGCTTCGGCGGCTGCTGCCGCAGCACGCTCGCTCCGCTCGCTCGCCTCGCGCGTTTTTGTTATGTTCTAACCTAACCTAACCTATCCGAGTCGGATCCGCCCTAGAAAGCGAGTGCAAAGACGTAACTAAAGAGTCAAGTTGTATCTTAGTATAGTTAGATCATGGAGTTTTATTTCTGGCGTTTTTTTTTATATTCTAACCTAACCTAACCTAACCTATCCGGGTCGGATCCGCCCTAGAAAGCGAGTGCAAAAGACGCAACTAAAGAGTCAAGTTGTACATTAGTATAGGTAGATCATGCAGTTTTATTTTTGGCGCTTTGGCGGCTGCTGCCGGAGGACGCTCGCTCCGTTTGCTTGACTCGCGTGTTTTTTTTATGTTCTAACCTAACCTAACCTATCCGAGTCGGATTCGCCCTAGAAAGCGAGTGCAAAGACGCAACTAAAGAGTCAAGTTGTACCTTAGTATAGGTATATCATGCAGTTTTATTTCTGGCGCTTCGGTGGCTGCTGCCGCAGCACGCTCGCTCCGCTCACTCGCTTCGCGCGTTTTTTTTATGTTCTAACCTAACCTAACCTATCCGAGTCGGATCTGCCCTAGAAAGCGAGTGCAAAAGACGCAACTAAAGAGTCAAGTTGTACCTTAGTATAGGTAGATCATGCAGTTTTATTTTTGGCGCTTTGGCGGCTGCTGCCGCAGCACGCTCGCTTCGCTCGCTCGCCTCACGCGTTTTTTTTATGTTCTAACTTAACCTAACCAATCCGAGTCAGATCCGCGCTAAAATGCGAGTGCAAAGACGCAACTAAAGAATCAAGTTGTACCTTAGTATAGGTAGATCATGCAGTTTTATTTCTGGCGCTTTGGCGGCTGCTGCCGCAGCACGCTCGCTCCGCTCGCTCGCCTCGCACGTTTTTTTTATTGTTGTAACCTAACCTAACCTATCTAAATCGGATCCACCCTAGAAAGCGAGTGCAAACGGAGCATAGGATTTGGCATCCAATCTTAAGCTTGTGTTTTCCAAGAGTGCAGAAAATTTGGTACGACCTGGAAAGCACAACCATGAAATACACGACCATGGAATTGGATGCAAGAATGTAAACCAATTCCTGGCTGTGTTTTCCACAGTTGTGTATTCCATGATTAAGTTTGAAGCTAGTCGCAATAAGCAATATGATTTTTCCATACAAACTTTGACGTCTCATCACACCCTTTATAAGGGCAATTAAAAAAAATACATAATACCTTTTAAAATAACATGTCATAAGTAAAATTTATCCTAAATTTCATTTCAATACGATCGCTAAATATGCATACAAACGTTTACACCCTTTTTCAACCCCTTGGGTGTAAATTTTCATAAATAGTTTATTAGTAAACACCTAAACCTTTCAAAGAATGCCTAAGCCAAATGTTTATAAGTTGGCGTAATTTATGAAATTAATATATTAATTCCTTTCAATTTGCATAATAATAACGTATTTTAAGTGTCTAAACCAAGGTTGAAGTAAATTAAGCCACACATACAAATTTTTCCATATAAAATGTTGACGCCCGACCTCCCCTTTTCATAAGGGTGGGCATGAAAAATTTTAAACGTAGTCATTATTATATTTGTATTTTAAGAAGCCAAACTGAGTTTGAAGCAAATCGCACCACTCATTATGATTTTTCCATACAAACTTTGGCATCCTAGCACACCCCTAATGAGGGTAGTTAAAAAAAAAACATTAATGCATTTTTGAAACTTTGACATTAGTAACATTTAACCAAAGTTTCATTTCAATGTGACCACTAAATACGATTCTGCATACAAACGTTGACGCCCCTTTTCAACCCCCTAGAGTGCGAATTTTCAAAAATCGTTTCTTAGTGAGCACTCAAGCCTTATAAAGAGTGCTTAGTACACCAAATGTTTTTAAGTTCGCATAATTTTATTTTGTATAAAATTATTGGGGTAGGGGTAGCTGTAGGGGTTGTTTTTTAAAACCATGAAAAACTTGTATAGTAATATCGTATTTTAAGTGTCCGAACAAAGATTAAAGTAAATCAAGCCAAGTATACAGATTTTTCCATATAAATGTTGACACCCGACCTCCCCTTTTCGTAAGGGTAGTTTTGAACTATTTTGAATGTATTCATTATTATTTTTGTATTTTAAGAAGCCAAACTGAGTTTGAAGCAAATCGCAATACGCATTACGATTTTTCCATACAAACTTTAACACCCCATCGCACCCCTTATAAGGGTTGTTTAAAAAAAAACTATTTTGCATCTTATAAGCCTTGCCATAAGTAATATTTATCCAAAGTTTCATTTCAATACGACCACTAAATACGATTTTGCATACAAACGTTTACACCCCTTTTCAACCCCTTAGGGTGCGAATTTTCAAAAATCGTTTCTTAGTAAGCACTCAAGCCTTATAAAGAGTGCTTAGTACACCAAATGTTTTTAAGTTCGCATAATTTTATTTTGTACGAAATTATTGGGGTAGGGGTAGCTGTAGGGGTTGTTTTTTAAAACCATGAAAATCTTGTATAGTAATATCGTATTTCAAGTGTCCGAACAAAGATTGAAGTAAATCAAGCCAAGCATACAGATTTTTCCATATAAATGTTGACACCTGAACATCCCTTTTCGTAAGGGTAGTTTTGAAAAATTTTGAATGTAGTCATTAATATTTTTGTATTTTAAGAAGCCAAACTGAGTTTGAAGCAAATCGTAACACGCATTACGATTTTTCCATACAAACTTTAACACCCCATCGCACCCCTTATAAGGGTTGTTTAAAAAAAAACAATGATGCATTTTATTAACCTTGCCATAAGTAACATTTATCCAAAGTTTCATTTCAATACGACCACTGAATACGATTTTGCATACAAACGTTTTCACCCCTTTTCAACCCCTTAGGGTGCGAATTTTCAAAAATCGGTTCTTAGTGAGCGTCTACACCCTCTAAAGAATCCTTGTGCCAAATTTCAGACTTCTAAGCCTTGTAGTTTCGGAGGAATCGTGATGAGTCAGTGAGTGAATGGACTTCTCTTTTATATAATAGATACAATATATTACATACATAGATATTTTTTATTATACATAGAAATACCCAGAACACCCGGAATAAATATTTGCAGATCGTACAAACATTTATCCCGAGGCGGGAATCGAACCCGCAACCTCCTGCGTCGCAGGCGGACATTCACCCGCCGCGCCACATCGGTCGTCAAAACGACGAACATTTACATAACGACGAGACGGTTAATCATCTCTAGGTTAATATGTCAGTTTCTCCGATGACAAGAAACAATAAACTTATTACCACAGCTATACTTAAAAAAGGTAATATAGGATAGGGTAACCTGTGAGATTATGGCACACGAGACTTAGGTACAGTTGCCGGCTATCGCTCTTGCACATACACGGCGACACAGCACTGAGTCTATCATGTTCGGAAACTATGTACAATAATTTCGATACTTAAAAACGAAAAAGCCTATATACTCGCTATCTCTCTTCTTTATATTTAATCTCATCATCATTATCATCATCAACAGCCTGTAGAAGTACACTGCTGGGCCTCCCCATATATTTCCAGGAAGAATGATTTTGAGACTTTCATTCACCGACTTTCCGCGATCATACTTTAATTTAACTAAAAGTTATCATTATAATATAAAAGACTACACATTAATAAGACAAGTAATCTGATTAATCAAAATAAACAAATGATTACGACATTTACTAAATGCTATTTCTATTCCTATTTATATTTCTATTTACAAACTCTATTACCATTGGTGTAACAAAGGCTCGAGGTATTTATTTTGTTCAATATATATCTTACAAACTCTTTATTTTACTGAACGTTTTGAATGTAGTTACAATGTGCCACGGTAGTAGCCGGTAACTATAGTATCCAATGTTTCAGGGTGAGCTCAACTTAATCTGCATCTAGTAGGTCATGGTCACTTTTATCTTATCTTATGAAAATAAATGAAGGAACAAATAGTCCACCTGATATTGAGCGGTTACCTCTGCTTAAATTTATGTACCACAAAGCCAAGACCACTGAGAGATATTATTCAATCTATAATTAGAAAACTCAGTCAGAAAAAAAAATAGAAATCAGAGGGGTAACCGTGAGCTCTAGTTTTTTTGCCTAATTATCTGTACCGTGAGTTCAGTTCGAATAGGCCCGAACAGACCCGAACAATAGATACGAGAGCATCTTCGTACAAATTCGGAATCCGTAACTTGGAATTAATGATTTAAAACAATGCTAACTGTCAAACGATAGCAACGTTTTTTTAGACAATTTGCAACCCCGCTATAAAGAGCCCACGGTAGGGGGCTGGCTTAAAATACATTACTTAATTATATATTAATTATATCATTCATAAAATTGGTAGGTAGGTTATTTGCCTATGTTATAAAATTAACTTCTTAGAATTGGAAAAAATAAAACTATGCAAGATATTCATTCTTGAGTCGGTACTACAAGTTCTAAGAAATTTTTTTTTTATATACGACTTATTGACGGCACAAGCAGTTGGCCCACCTAAGTTAAGTGGTTACCATCACTAGTATATGCCTTGCAATTCAAGTGTATTGTGATCGTGCTCTACTATGCATTGATCTGCGTCCATCAACCTGAAGCCTACAGGTATTAAGCCTCATGTGCGTGTAATTTCACTGGCACCCACACCCTTCCAACCGGAACACATCAATGCTTCTTAGCGGCAGAAACATGTATGGCACTACCCCAGACTAACCCTTCACTAAGGAGCTCTACTGTCTCTACTGATACCATAGGCTACCATTACCGCTTATCTTCAGGTAAATCCTACTATATTATAAATGCGAATGTTTGGATGGATGGATGGATGTTTGTTCCTCTTTCACGCTCTAACCAGTGGACCGATTTGGAATAAAATATAGATTGTAATCTGGAATAGGACATAGGCTACTTTTTATCCCGAAAAATAACGGGAACGGGAAAAAACTGCCACGCGGGCGAAGCTGCGAGTGGCCTCTAGTTTATAATAATCGCGGGCAGGTTACTAGTGTTAGTAGGTACATAAGGTAGTATCTAGGTATATAAGATTGTGCGTTACCCGAAATTGTAATTGGATACGTTTATGTTTTAAATACCTACATACGCAGTATTTCGTAATTATATCCGCAAATTCGGCCGTTTGACATACTTTTGCCAATTTCGGCTTATTTAGGTAATTTACGCATTTCTATAGTAAATCAGGTACCTACCTAATATACTTAACAAATATTTTTATCACGGCATGCATAAATTAATTGCTTGTCACAAGCTAATTGTTTTGCAACTGACTTTACTTGTTTACTAAGTTTAAAGAAGAAAAAAGTTTTTTACATGACTTGCTGATGTAACAAGCTACCACCTGATGTTAAGTCACGTCATTTCATCAGCGGGTAACTTTTTGTATGGATATACGCTAATGCCCATAAGCCGCTAGGAACGCTTATCGTATCTTCATACAAAAGGTTCCAGTTAGCAAACCGAAATCCGGAAAATAAAAAAACTCAGCGCCCAATCCTAGTAACGAAATATCGTCAAATTCAAGTTTCGTTCGTGTCAATCTCCAAATTGCATTCTTTAAAACTGATATTTCAGACAGGCCCAATCTAGTCAATAAAATTCATGTTTTAATCTCGTCTTAGCTCAAAAAATTATAGGAATTGTGCCTCAGCCCAGGCCGCTGGTCATAGAAACGGTATTCTTAGGGTATATTCGTCTCGATTCTTAGCTTAGAGGTTGTAAGAAGAATTTTCGAGATTTAAACCTATAATTGTACCCAATAATCGGTCGGGATTTAAATTTTATGAAAATAACTTCACTCGGAGAGAGTATACCCAGACACAGAACAAACATCTATGTTTATCACACAAATGTTTGTTCTTGGTGGGTATCGAACCCACCACCTACGGTTCAGAAGGTAGCCTGGTCAGGGCTACTACAAACTGAGCTG
Source organism: Electrophaes corylata (assembly GCA_947095575.1). Lineage (NCBI taxonomy): Eukaryota > Metazoa > Arthropoda > Insecta > Lepidoptera > Geometridae > Electrophaes > Electrophaes corylata. The sequence continues at coordinate 2,631,198 of OX352714.1, forward strand.
TGACAGCTGTCAAAATAGGTAAACCTTAATTACCTAAATAAGATCAATAGTAGCTTGATCCTAAGGCCGCGGGTTTTAATCCGGTCGTGCACCAATGGATTTTTCTATCGAAATGTGCGCAATGCCAGTGCTGTAAAACGGTGAAGGAAAACATAGTGAGGATATCAGTTATTATTTTATATATGGAATACCTACTACTGTAAAATGTGACTGTAAACTGACATTCCTCTGACTACCATCATTAGACTGCCTTAAAGAATCTTGAGTAAGTACTTGGTACTAAGAGATCTGAGGGGATATCTACCGTGCTGGGGATTAAGCTATGAAGCTATTTCAATAGTACATCGATACATTGAAAACATTCTGTACTGACGTGTGCCTGTGTACTTTCGGTAAAGTCAGTCTTTGCACGCTCGACCGCCTACACAAACAACTCAACAACCGTAGAAATTGAAAATCCATGAATAATACACGAGGATGGTATGTAGTCTCTAGTAACATTACAATCAGAGCATGAATTGCAAAAATCATTGAAGCTACTAGAAGTAAAAATACGAATAATCATCTCTATGTTCTACGAAACAACGTTGAAATTGCTGTCCCGCAGCAAACAGTTTCGTGTCGTCTAAACGCGCCGTAAGACGCGATTGACTGTTGTGACAAAAGGCGTATTTAGGTTTTTCGCCGTTTTCTGGCAAAGGACTCTTTTTAGGGTCAAGTTCGCCGTTTTTAAATTTGAACATAATCATAAACATAAGCTTAGGCTTACTCTTTTAACTTTACTATGTACAATAAAGATGGTAAAAAACTTTTATTAAACTCCGTTTTCTTTGCTCCCCAGCTTTGGCTCTCTGCGATTGGTCGAACCTACAGACCCGTCGGCGAAACCTCGCACGGCGTCACTGCGGCCCCAAGCAACACACAGACAATTTTGCGCGAATAGGATCCGTTGCCACGTTCGAAGCAATAGAGCTAGTCCAAACACTGAAGGCAAAAGTTAGGACCACAGACGGTGCAATCGAGGTCAAACCATTCCTAATGACATCGGCTATGAACATGTTTACACACTACATGTGCAGCGTCAGGTTTGACCCGGAAAATGACGGTGAGTTCAAGAAAATTGTAGAGCATTTTGACGAAATTTTCTGGGAGATAAACCAGGGGTACGCCGTGGACTTCCTTCCGTGGATGTCTCCGTTTTACACGAAACATATGAACAAACTCTCGCAGTGGTCATCTGATATTCGCACATTCATCCTTTCCCGTATTGTCAAGCAGAGAGAGCATGACTTGGATGTCGACGCGCCAGAAAAGGATTTCTTAGATGGTTTGTTAAGGGTCCTACATGATGACCCTACTGTGGACAGAAACACGATCATATTCATGCTGGAAGATTTCCTCGGAGGTCATTCTTCCGTCGGTAACTTAGTTATGCTTTGCCTTACGGCGGTAGCGAGGGATCCAGAAGTAGGCAGAAAAATACGCAGTGAAATAGATGCGGCTACCAAAGGAAAAAGAGCTATTAGTCTTACTGATAGAAGCAGCTTACCATACACAGAAGCGACTATTCTCGAATGTCTGAGGTATTCGTCTTCACCTATCGTTCCTCACGTTGCCACGGAGAATGCCGCAGTCGCTGGTTTCGGAGTCGAGAAAGGTACTATTGTCTTCATAAACAACTACGAATTAAATATGTCTGCGCAGTACTGGAGCGAGCCGGAGAAATTTGACCCTAGCAGATTTTTGGAGAAGAACAAAATGCGTATGCGTAGAAACTCTCAATGCGATTCAGGTATGGAGTCAGACGGTGAAAAAAACGGACCAATTACTAAAATCTCCGAAGTGGAAAAGGAAGTTTTAACTGTTAAGAGAAATATCCCTCATTTTTTACCTTTTAGCATAGGAAAACGAACGTGTATCGGCCAGACACTGGTCACTACCACAAGCTTTGTTATGTTCGCCAATTTAATGCAAGAGTTTGACGTGAGAGCAGTTGATAGCAAAGATTTGAGACAAAAACCTGCCTGTGTAGCGCTCCCTAGAAACACTTACAGTTTACATTTGGTACCTCGAAAGTGAAATTCAAAAATCACATTTTATAATTATATTCTGCTTGCGGTATACCGATATTACTTAACTCTCAAGAGTCTTTTATTTCCATATTCGTAAAAGTAGGACTTAGTTTAGGGAATATAAGGTGTAGTTTATCAGTTGTTCAGCAGGTAGAAGTTACCTAGTTAAAAAATACACAATTTTTTTCTTCATAAGAATTATAAACACAAAAAAAAACAAATATATTTTATTTTGACTACATTTCATTTTAGTAGAATAGTACTCTTTTTGTACAAAAAATCCTTTTTGTCTCTTATTTATTCTAAGAATGTATCGCATACCGCATGCAGAAAGGGAGTGCTCAAACTTTTATTTATTTTCTCATTAAAAATCACTCGACTAAGTTATTTTAAAATCAATATCAACAAAAAAAAATTGAGACTGTTAAAGTAATTGCTTTCCTAATCATAAATACTATATTATTTTAAAATTATGCCGACAAAGTAATTTTGTCTCTTTCTTTTGTTGTTTTTTCTTTTGTATGATTAGTAAAAATCATTTAATTATTAGATCGAGATCCAAAGAAAATTACTTTTAGGAAAAAGTCCAAGGTTTTTTGTCTATGGCTGTTTGAAAAGACCAAAGAAATTTTACTCCATTGCAACTAATTTTTGTTTTAAAAGGTAATTTTACGTAAGTTCAAATCCCATCCTAAAACCTAGTATTTTAAAATTTAACAAAAAAATATTAATATGTAACATTTGCTTTAGATATACTATTATATTTCGGGATGCTTACTTTCTTTGGTCTGTGTATGAATGTGTAAAAAATGATATATGTAAAAAGGTTGGTTACAGATTAATAGGGAGCTTTTTGAAACTGCGTATAAACAGACCTGCCATACTTTTGCATTAAGATGACGTTTAATAAAAAATAAAACGCCGTCGCGGCACATAATTACCTAATATTAATTAAACTAACCTTAATTATAACTTTATTGTGTAAGTTATTATGTTGGCAATACAATGCCCCTTTTAATGACATAAATGTTTAACTACATAACCCTTCTAAATTATGATACATACCTATTGTATTTTGTTTCTAAGTTTTATTTTTAAACACCAAAATGGATGGCAACCCTGCTATTGGCGCCAAAATTGTACATCTTTTCTGTCACTTTATGAAAAGTTAGTCCCTATAATAAAGCCTAGTATGAATTCATACTATCTCTATGCTTAAATAATATTCCTTACCAAGGTGATCAAATTAAATGTTTTTCTTCAGAGCAAAAAGGTTATGGTACCTAACTGAAAGATATTTACCTAAGGTTTGCCTATGTAGTGCATTGTTGGGCACTTATGTTGGGCACTTACTTGCATTGTGCGTGATCAAAAGGCTTAGGTAAAGTTAGGTAAAGTTTAGTTTAGGGTGTTTTGCCTAACTAAAAAATATTTATTGATAGATATCCAAAATGTTTTTGAGTTCAGTTTTACTGGGATGATAAGTTTAATGTGTGCGAAGCTGGGGTGGGACAGCTAGTCAAATCAAATCGAATTGAATTAAGCGAGACTGATGTGCAAATTTGCCGCCAAATTGAATAGGCTTGCGTTGCCTATTCCAACATGGCTGACACTCGGCATCTCTTATTGACCTAGGTATATTTTAAGTTAGTTTATAGTCGTAGTTACTCGTAGTTAGAAAGAAATTGTGATTTGTAGATGTTTTTTTATAGTGTCTGAAATTATAGTTTGTATTTTGCAATTTGATTCTTGTTTTCTTTGTTTATTAATTGTGCTAGGTACCCTGAAACCTCAAATAGGTAGTAGGTAGGTAACTATGAAAGTGACTATTGAGCCGAATTGCATAAATAAAGTAGGTATCTAGGTATCTACACAATAGGCTAGTATGAATTATTATCAGAAAACTACATACAAAATCACAAATCTAATTGTAATCTAAATAATAAAATCGAATTATACGAACCTATTCGTATACATAGTTAGATTTTAAAAGTGATGATATGGAACTGAGATGTGGTCGCTAACTACTGGTCTCATATACAAGCTCAAAGTCGCACAACGGGCTATGGAGAGCGCTATTCTGGGAGTTTCACTACGAGGTAGATTCAGAAATGAGGTAAACCGTAGAAGAACTGAAGTCACCAACATAGCTCTCAGGATCAGCAAGTTAAAGTGTCTATATTAGGCATGCCATATAGCTCGTAGAACCGACAACCGCTCGGGAATACTAATAATAGGGAATAATAGGTTCGAATGGCGACCACGAACCGGAATACGATGCGTTGCGATGCTCTCCTACCCGATGGAATGACCACAAGGTTGTGGGCCCTTTCCATCCAACGACTCGTCGTTTTGGAACGTATGGAGGAAGCTTAGATCATTTACTCTCTAGATAGAGTCTACTCCTGCAACGCGTACCTAAAAAATAGGCCAAGTTAGGCAAACTTGTTTGCGTGTCACCCATACATCAACACGCGCTCACATTGTCTTACACTCATGCCACGTCATTATATTTGTCACTGTGTGCGTGCGTAACATTACCAGCTGACAATGTGTTTCCCAGTTTATGGGGTAAACAGATCAAATTTAGGTTCCGGTTTTTAAGTAAGATGTGACTGCGTTTTTTAGCACGAGACAGTTTCGGACATATAAAATTGGTCAAGTGCGAGTCGGGCATGAATAATTGACTATTTTTTTCATTCATAAAATGCAAATATGGTTCTTTCAACTACGCTTTGTGAATTATTAAATGTGTGCCCGGAAATTATTTTGCCAAAAAATGGTCAAGGGGAAGTCGGGTTATGAATTTGATTTTCTTAGGTCTGTTTTTGTTACTAACAATCTTATGACTGTTTGTAAAATAAAATGTAAAGCAAATAAAAAGCAAAAATATATAAGTATTTTTTTATTGTACGACAAAACGCTTTGCATTCATCTCACCTGGTTTTAAAAAAAATTTAAAATACGGCTTTTCTGTATAATTTTCACCCATTTACTTTTTTGGATAGGATCACTTGGAATTCTGAAAAAAAATGTAACATAGTTACTATAATTATGGTCAAGGTCAGTGCTAATATATATACTTAGGCCCTTTATTAGTCGAAAACGATACTTAGTGGAAAAAATTGGTATTGGTAAAAAAAAAACAAAAAAGTTTTCACCACCTTGAATTACAAAATTAATGTCATCTTTGAAATTGGTCGAAAACGATACCCATATTAAAAAAGCTTAAAAAATGTCTAAAAATAAAAAAATCAACGATAAATATTCAAGCCCTACTCGCACTTGACCATTTTTGTCAAAATCCTCTTGGGTACATACACAACCACATAACAAAAATTTTGTACTAACTGCCTAATCGGATGAACAGTAAAATGCAGAAGTAAAACCTTCAAACAATATTCAGGGCTACTCGCACTTGACCGATTTCTGAGTCTGAAATAAAACTCACCAGCGCCGTGCGCTTTTTCCATAATTATATAAGTAGAGTGCACACGAGACCTACGAGTGTGTCCTGCAGTAAACTTTATTGAGTACCTAATGAGGATGATGATGATGATTTATGTATATTCTTTTTCATAGTCTGTTACTAACATAAGTAAACGACAATCGCGCACTCACATGGGGAATTGTGTATACAAAACCTTGCAACACTAACAAACATGTCAAGTGCGAGTTGAAATAATACGCGCTAATTTTTGAATTATATTTATCAAATTACTTGGAATTAAACTTAAAATTTAGATACTTACTGATGGAAGGACACTTCACTTGTCATTTTTAATCGTCCTCTGTAGTTTCTGCACACTTTTATTGTACAACTCGCCATTGCAGACACAAAATGTTATACAGAGATGTGACCGTCCGCCATGAAAATTCAATTGACACTGATGGGCGGGGAGCGACTTGTCGGAGTACAGTACTCTGACATTTTTTTCGATGCGTTGGTGCGTTTCAAGCAGTATCTAGAGAGTAAATGATCTAAGGGAGGAAGCATATGTCCAACAGTGGACTTCTACAAGCTATTGATGAAGCAACTCGCCCTCAAAGTAGTTCTAGTATTTAAAATATCTACATTCTAAAAGTTATTTAATTCGTGAGAGTTGGGATGCCACAAGGAAGCGTATTGGGACTTGTAGGTTACCTTTCATACATTTACGCAAGTAATACCATTGCAACCTTCACTGATGACAGTACCATAATAATGGAACGAGCACTAATAGACGAGTCGCCTGGCTTAACAGTATTCTACCGAATACATAGTAGTAGTAGAGCTCTTAGTGAAGGGCTCGTCCGGGGAAGTACTACCACCATGTCTATTTCTGCCGCCAAGCAACTTGCTGTGTTCCGGTTTGAAGGTATGTGGGTGCCGGTGTAATTACAGGCACACGAGGCTTAACACCTGTAGGTAAGTACCTATGCCTATTTTATGCCTCAGGTTGATGGACGCAGAGCAGTGTATTTACAACAAAAAACAAGACAAATAAAAGTTTTGTCTTTCTATCTATTGTGGGTTACGTTCCTAACGAACGTGACTTTCATGGCAATGCTTTGTTATAGGCGATGGTAACCACTTAACATCAGGTGGGCCATATGCTTGTACCATCAGCACATTGTTTAAAAAAAATATATAATAAAAAAGAAATAAAAAAATACATTTCGGTGAATGTGCGCAGGGGTTGTATGAGCTGATTCTTCCATCGCCTTTCTACCTGTAGACTACCCGATGTACTCTTTATGGTTGATACCCCACATTTTCGCACGAAGCGTTTTGCTCCCACTTTTTTAGTGCAAACTGCCAAGGAGTGGAACTCCACCATCATCAGTATTCCTGGATGGATTATAAGTTAATGCTCAACTATCAAAAATTAATAAAAACCGGCCAAGTGCGAGTCGGACTCGTGCACGAAGGGTTCTGTGCCATTATATATAATATACCGATAATTATGAGAATCTTTGTCCTGACTGACTGACTGATTGGGATATAGACAACTCACAGCCTAATCCACTGGTCGTAGAGACTTGAAATTTTTAGGGTATATTCGTCTTGGTACGTAGAGGTACCTACTAAGAAAGGATTTTTTGAAATTTAACCCCTAAACGTGTACAGCGGGGGTTGAAGTTTGTATGAAAATAGCTTCACGCAGACGAAGTCGTGCGCGTTTCTATACCTACTTGCTGATGGAGCAAGGAGATAGTCAAGACTACCTATATGTTAAGTGGTTACCATCGCCTATAAAAAGTATTACCTACTTCGTAGGTCACGTTTGTTAAGAACGTGCCTTACGATGCGCTACTCAGCGTCCATCAACCTGAGGTATACAGGTATTAAGCCTCATGTGTCTGTAATTTCACCGGCACCCACACCTTTCAAACCGGAACACAGCAAGCTGCTTGGCGGCAGAAATAGGCATGGTGGTAGTAGGTACTTCCTCGGACGAGACCTTCACAAAGAGCTCTACTACTACTAAAATACTACTAACCTAGGACTGAACTAATCTAGGAAATGTTTAAACTTAAACATGGTTTAGTATGTAAGGTACTTAATAAAAAAATAAAAAAGGTGATGTTAAGAAGCAATATATAGGTGCAAAAAGTTATAGTTTAATTTGTATTTTAATTGTAGTTACCCTGTTACTAAGCTCGGAGTATCGTTGAAGTAGTTACAGTGATTTGTCTTTAGCATTGACAGGAAGTATTTATTTCAAATTAAATATAAAGAATCAAAACACGGCATACCTACTTACTAACCTATAAGTACAAATAAATAAAATTGAAGTGTCTGTTTGTAATATTAAAATAACCGCTTTTTACTACTTGCATATAAATGTATATACGGTACTTATACCAAAATAGCAATTTTTAAAAATTTTCTCTGTCTGTCTGTCTGTCTGTTTGTTCCGGGTAATCTCTGGAACGGCTGGACCGATTTTGACGGGACTTTCACTGCCAGATAGCTGATGTAACAAGGAGTAACTAGGGCTACTTTTATTTTAGAAAAATTATAAAATGTCCAATTACTGTCCAATAACGCGCGCAGCCCACGCGCATGCCACCACTGCGCCGTCACGTCGGGCGCCTCCCACCGCTTCTATAGCGCGGGTTTATTTGCCAATAAAGCTAATACGAAGAACTAAAAATAAATAATAATTAAAATAAAATGCAAAAAAAACTAAATAACTTTTTTAACTTTACTAAGACGCGGGCACAGCTAGTTAATCTATATATCTAATCTTGGTCATTTAGATATTTATAGACAATATAATTTTCTGTTTCAAAGTAGTTTATGTCACGTAAGAGTATGTTCGAAGTTTTTACGCAAGTAAACTTAGTTTTATTTATTAGTGGTAGGTACTAGGTACTTTGTTATTATATACGCTTGCATAATTTTCCCTATTTTTGACTTGAGAACGACAATTACTAGCGCCATCTAGTATCCAGTAGCGGAACTATAAAATTACTATGGTAATTAAAATAATAGGTAGGTAGGTAGGTACATTTACTTATAATAAATGTACCTACCTATCTGCATCGTTCGACCTATAGTCGATTTTAGTAAATTTATTAGAAAAGTAAAGCTTTTTAGATAGTGCTCTTATGTGATCACTTTTTACATCGTTTTATTACAATAAATTGAATTTCATATCACACGGATGATGTATAATTCAAGATGACCGCTGTTTTCAATGAATAATACAATATTTTATACATCTCTGCCCTCTGCAAAGACAGACGTCATCTAATCGCCTGGGAACGGTAATCGCGGCCCGTCTGCTAACGTTCTTTCCTGGCGGAAACTATAATCGTCAAGGATTCTATTAATTCCCTGCAATGAAATATAATTGCAATATAATATCAATTGAAATATAATAGATTGTAGTTTAACAGTACGTTGGTGAGTAGCCTTATAACAATTGTCAAAACTTTTACACGCTGAAATTATTTTCTTCGTTGCAATCTTCGATCAATGATAATACCCCTAGATGACGGGTACATGACACATAAATACCCATAGCTAAAAGCTGTCCGCGTGAATATATACTTATACAGCTACATTTGTTTACTACCGACGTGAGTTAAAAATAATTATGAACAGTTTTAAGTTCAACCTAATTAAAACATGTCACATAGTAAAAATGTCACTCATTGTCAAAATAAAATAATTATCTTGTTTACCTAGACGAATTTTTTGCACCGACCCCATATCTATGGGTATCAACATCATTGATCGAAGGTTGCAATAACAGTGGCGCCATCTATGGACATGACCACATAAAACGTGCTCACTACATTCCTTATTTCTAGGGATTTTGTTATTGTGGTAGGTTAGTTATATTATTTATGTGCATTGAAATGACAAGGTTATGTCCGTTTATTTATTTGAAGGCAGTTTTTCATTTACAATTTCTCATTTTGTAGTGTTTTTATTTTTACCGGTCTGTCTGAGTTATGGATGTGTGTGTGTGATACATTACCTTCGCACAGATAAGTAGGTATGTACTTACCTACCTTTGTTTTGTTTTGTGGTAGTTGTTTTAATTTAGACACTTTTCGATTGATACTTTTTGATGACTTATGCAAAACAGAAATGTTTCTGCCGCCAAACAGTGACGCTCACACGATAGGGGTAAGATGCGTTTTCTTTCATCCTTACAAGTAACTTAGTTTATTCATTTAAATTGTTTTCCTAGTGTGATTTCAAGTTCTGGTGTGTAATTTCGGTGGTATTTTACCCAACACTAGCGGCCGCTCGCAGCTTCGCCTGCTGGGCAGTTTTTTCCCGTTCCCGTCAAACTTTCATCCGCTATTTTATTCTTGTAGGCCACCCACCGTGGCCTGTGACTGCTGGGAGTCTGTGAGCAATACGCTGTTGGCCATGGGCTGACATATAATGCTAAGAAAACAGACATGGTTTTTGAGGCTGCCGGCAATGGTCGAGATAAGAATACCTGTAGTATTACCCTTAATGGAATGACTGTAAAAAGAGTAACTAAGTTTAGATATCTTGGACATATCATTGCCGACAGTCTCAAAGACGATGCTGACATTGAAAGGGAGCGTAGGGCGTTGGCAGTTAGAGGTAATATGCTGGCCCGCAGGTTTTCCCGGTGTACAGAGCAAGTAAAGGTAACTCTTTTTAAAGCCTACTGCCAAAATATGTACACGGGAAGCTTGTGGTTTAGGCATACCAAAAACTCGCTAGCGACCCTACGTATCCAGTACAATAACATTTTCAGGATGATGTTGAGGCTGCCTCGCTTCTGCAGTGCATCGGGGATGTTTGTAGAACATCAAACAGATGGCTTCGACGCCATCATCCGCAAAAAAACTGCTTCCCTGATCCGCAGAGTGCGGGGCAGCCACAATAGCATCCTGAAAACCATAGCGGATAGATTTTCATCGCCGCTATGGGCAAGCCTGGTTCGCAGAGTGATCCCGGCAAATGTATGTTTGCTATGATAATCGCTCTGGGAACGGGGCATGCATAATTTAAGCTAATTTTAAGGTTTTACTAACACTCTTCTCTTCATTGTTTTATATTTTGTGTGCTTACTAACCCTATATGGATCCTTCTAGTTATCCGAAATAAAGAGATTTTATTTATTTTATTATTTTTATCCCCTTAGGGGTAGAATTAATCAAAATTCTTTCTTAGCGGATGCCTACGTCATACATCTACCTGCATGCCAAATTTCAGCCCGATCCGTCCAGTGGTTTTGGATGTGCGTTGATAGATCACTGTCAGTCAGTCAGTTAGTTAGTCACCTTTGAGTTAGGTAGGTATATATATTTAGATTACCCGAGGTCTTAGCACAAGTGAAATCAATTGAAATGAAAGTGTTAGGTATATGTGACATCCCGGTTTGATAAAAATGTTTTCCTTGTGTTTTGAAGAAAAACTTTTTCAAAAAATCTTTTTCTTCAAAACCAACGACAACCGACTTTACTTTTTTTATTGACTTGACTAAAAACTATTTATCTATTGACAGTCGGACACATGCCTCAAAAATAACGGTTATGGGTGCCTGTGCCTAAGAATAAGGACTAATCTATGGCCTGTGAATAACACGTAGAGCAAGCAAACTCAGCATAGCACCATTACGCCTCAGAGGTGGACAGCAGATTTTTTATTCGTTATCTTTAAGTTAAGTTACCTACAACAAGGTCTTATAGAATATCACCAGTCACCCGTATTCTTCCTGTACCTCCTAATCAGTAGGTGTATCTTTCTTATTTTGGCTTCATTTCAAGTTTCACGATCACGGTTGCGATTTCAAAATACACCATGATTCGTGTATACGATGATATCACTCGTCGGCTGAAGCGTTGCAATGTCTGACACTTTTAATTTATCAGAGGCCCACTCTAAGAATGGGCCCACTCCTCTTTTTTTGTTTTGTGGCATGTGTCCGTCATTTGGACAATTTTGCCAATGTCAAGTGGGTTGAATAAAATACTTAGTCAAGTCGAGTCGGTAAAAAAAGTAAAGTCGGCTGTCATTTGGTTTTGAAGAAAAAGATGGCGTTTTTCTTCAAAACCAAAGGGAAACATTTTCGTTCAAAGCAGGATGCCACATAATACACTTTCATTTCAATTGTTCACACTTGTGCTAAGACCTCAAGTAATGATGGTTAAAATACCACCAAAATTACCCATCAGAACTTAAAATAACACTAGAAAAAACAATTAAAATTAAAATACACCAAAGGTGACAGAAAACGAATCCCCACTTCTCTTTTTCAGTCTATAAAGAAGTACTCTGTGCTTCTCTTATTTTTGTGGAGATAAGACTAGAGTTTAATTGCCAAAACTGGGCCTGTCTGAAATTTTAACTTCAAAGAATACCATTTGGAGATTATACTAACACGTTACACAACTCGGGACTTAAGATTCCCTAAGAATAAAAAAAAAACCGGCCAAGTGCGAGTTGGACTCGCGCACGAAGGGTTCCATACCATTATCTATAATAAACACGGCAAAAAAATCACGTTTGTTGTATGAGAGCCCAATTATATATTTATTTTACTCTGTTTTTTAGTATTTGTTGTTATAGCTGCAACAGTAATACCTACATGTTCTGTGAAAATTTCAACTCTCTTACTATCACGGTTCATGAGATACAGCCTGGTGATAGACGGACAGACAGAGAGACAGATAACGGAGTCTTAAAAAGTAGGAACGAAAACCGTGACCGTTGCAAAAATCGGGAACGAAAAAATCATTTTTCTGCTACGATCTATGTATATTACGGTTAATTGGTACAAATCATACTTACAAGTTTAGTAAAATTTCTTTGTGGAAAAAAATTTTAAATGTACCTAACTTTTTTGTCAGGTTATATCTACAGTATTGTGTCAGTACGCTACGAATGTTTGTTAGTGTTTGGTCTTCCAGATGAGGTTTAATAACAAACGTAATAGTCAGTTCGGAGGGACGCCACTGTGCGCTGGCGTAACGTTACCATCAACGTCACGTCACACGTCACTAACCCTCAAGGGTGTGGCAAAGGGCAGCGCTGCCGATCGATCACTGGAAAGCTACACAGTAGGTATATTCTTTGGTAGGTACCACAGAACGGGTTGTAGTCTGTCTATGGTAGTGAGTGTAGCATTGAAATGAGTATCTTATCATTGGCTTAGTTATTCCAACTGATGACGTTTGTGATAAGTCCTCAAGTGACGTTGGCTAAAATGCCACCGAATTACGCAAAAGAGCGTTTTCCAATAGGGTGACTACTTTTGCCCCACCCAGTATATGACATATCAACTTGATTTGTATTAGTCTCCCTTCTTACCGTACTCAGATCTCCGCCTTTTTGTTCTAAGATTAGTAAACACTTGACATTGGCAAATTCGTGGCAACCCTCAGTCGCTGAAAAGCAAAGAATATGGACTAAGTTTATTATTCTATGCTGAAAAGCCATATAATAAAAGAAGAAGAAGAAGAATCAGAAGAACTAAAAAATATCAGAAGAAAAACAATTGAAATGAAAAGAGCTATAAAACTAGTAGGGAAAGAAAAATAGTTTATTTGGACAAAGAAGAACCCAAAATAGAAAAAGTCTCCAGTTTTTGTTATAATTATCATTAGTCTGGAGAAATCCACTGAACATACCTAGGCCTTCTCCATTTCCTCGAAGAACGATTATGAGCCTTCTCCATCCACCGACTTCTTGTAATCTTCACATTGTCATCGACTCATCATTTGATATGGATACCTAACCTTTATAAATAACTCTTTATAAATAACTAGCTGACCCGTGCAGTAAAAAGTTTTAATTTTTCGGGTTAATTTATAGTCTATGTTACTCACAGGTAACGTGGCTTTCTATTAATAAAAGAATTTTCAAAATCAGTTCAAAGAGTTAAAAAAATAAATAAATATGCAGCTTTGTTAAAGAGCTCGTCCGGGGAAGAACTACCACTGTACTTATTCCTGCCCCCAAGCATGCTCGCATTGCTGTGTTCCGGTTTGAAGGGTGTGGGTACCGGTGAAATTACGGGCACATGAGGCTTAACAACCAGTATGCCTCAGGTTAATATACACATATAGTGCATTTTAGGGAACATACATAACGTGCGTGACCTAAGCAATGCTGGTTTATAGGTGATGGTTACCACTTAACATCAGGTGGGCCATGGGCTAGTTTCACCAGCAGTACCTACCTAGCATAATTGCGGAGTACAGATATTTCGTTATTTTGATGGCGGTCGTTTGCGTCACCCTGATATCATTTTCACCTAGTTCCATGGTAGACACTAAAAATAAATACCATTTTATACGGGTACCTACACACCTTTCTATCTTTAGTGGTTAGGTATACAGATGTCAGTTGATGTCCTGCCCGGGTAAGACACGTATCGCGCTTGACACGAGATATCAGGGGCAGTAGTCTCGACATAGTTAGCGATACGATCGTTGGCTAACGATCGCTAAACTTCGCTTGCCGTATCGACATTTCGATAAACGGTAGTCTCGACTGCTACCACCATGCAACTGGAAATGTCGCAAAGTTAACGACGAAGCGTATTCATAGCCGAGAACTACGATTTTTGGTAATAGCCTCGACAATCTGAACTATCGATATTTGTCGCTATCGTACCAAAAATAACTGTCTGTGTGTGTGTGTGTGTGTGTGTGTGTGTGTGTGTGTGTGTGTGTGTGTGTGTGTGTGTGTGAGGGTGTGTGTGTGTGTGTGTGTGTGTGTGTGATTTTAGCGAATTTCATAGCGATCAAATCTGAGAGCCCGCTAAAGCTTACGAATTATCGCTAAATATAAACGAAGGAGTTATACATGAAAAAGGTTGTAAAATAAACAAGTACTTAGGTAAATTTACATAAAAAGTTTGGTTATGTATGCAGTGCCTCGATCTTTTGATTAGGTAGGTACCTACCTACTTCGATTTACACACGGAACAATGGAGGCAGCATAAGACGAATTACACTACGCTTATTGAGAGGAAGGCAAACAGAGCGAGGACCCAGAAAATATCCTACTTAGGTCAAAAAAACTAGTTACAATTTGTAAGTACTTGATAAATAAATAAATACCTAAATAAATATTTATGGTCATTTTTTTACACAACATCATCTAACCCCAAACTAAGCATCGCTTGTACTATGGGAACCGGATGACTGATAGAATACTTATATACTTTTTTTTGTAAATACATTCTTAGATAGAATACAATATAACACCCAGACAGAGAACAAACATCTATGTTCATCACAGAAATGTTTGCTCTCGGTGGGGATCGAACCCACGGCCTACAGCACAGAAGGCAGAGCTACTGAGCTGAGAGGCCAGTCATGTGATGTTAAATTTTTCTTCTTTTTAATGAAATTCGGAATAATTATAGATTGCAACTGGTTTAACATAAAGGCTAGGTACTTTTTATCCCGAAAAAATAACGGGAACGGGAAAAAAACTGCCACGCGGGCGAAGCTGCGAGCGGCCGCTAGTTTACAATAAACCAGCGGGTAAATATTTACATTGATATTTACCCAGCAGTGAGTAAATGTACAAATGGCAGAATGCCAAATGCATTCGATTCGGTATCTATCTCTTGTTCTCTCTTTTGACGGTCAATGAAAATATGTAGGTAGGTAGCTAGCATTTATGACAGTTGTTTATTTATAATAGAAGAACATTGATACGTTTTACGAGTAGTAAGTAAATAGAGTCATTCTCTATGTTCAAACACGTAGGTACTGGATTTACTAAATAAGAAAGATAAAAATAAAGATAAAGGTAAAAGCAAAGATAAAGACAAAGACAAAGGCAAAGGGAAAGGGAAAGGGAAAAGGAAAGGCAGAGGCAGAGAGAGAGAGAGAAAGAGAAAGAGAAAGAGAAAGAGAAAGAGAAAGAGAAAGAGAAAGAGAAAAGAGAAAGAGAAAGAGAAAGAGAAAGAGAAAGTGAAAGAGAAAGAGAAAGGGAAAGAGAAAGAGAAAGAGAAAGAGAAAGAGAAAGAGAAAGAGAAAGAGAAAGAGAAAGAGAAAGAGAAAGAGAAAGAGAAGAGAGAAAGAGAAAGAAGAGAAAGAGAATAAAGAGAAAGAGAAAGAGAAAGAGAGAAGAGAAAGAGAAAGAGAAAGAGTAAAGAGAAAGAAGAAAGAGAAAGAGAAAGAGAAAGAGAAAGAGAAAGAGAAGGAGAAAGGAGAGAAAGAGAAGAGAGAGAAAGAGAAGAAGAGAGAGAGAAGAGAGAAGAGAAGAAAGAGAAGAGAAAGAGAGAAAGAGAAAGAGAAAGAGAAAGAGAGAGAGTGAGAGATAGAAAGATAAAGAGAAAGAGACAGAGAGAGAGAGAGAAAATAGAAAGGAGAAAAATAAAAGATATTAAAAGAGAAAAGATAATAAAAGATAAAAGTTATCAATGGGAAAAGATAGTAAAAGATAATAAGAGATAAAAAAAGATAAAAAAAGAGGAAAAAGAAAGTAAAAGTGAAAAGATAATAAAAGATAATAAAAGATAAAAGATAATAAAAAATAAAAAAAAGATAAAAGATAATGTAAGATAAAAGATAATAAAAGATAAAAGAAAAAAGATAATAAAAGAGAAAAGATGATAAAAGATAAAAAAGAGAAAAGATGATAAAAGATAAAAGATAATAAAAGAGAAAAGATAATTAAAGATAAAAGAGAAAAGATAATAAAAGATGAAAGATGAAAGATAACTAAAAAATAAATAACTTTACGACTAATCCTTAGGCACGGTAGATATCCCCTAAGATTTCTAAGTACCAAGTACAGCAGCGATCAGACGACACGATTCATCGGGCCGATGAGCAGGGCTCGATAGATTGGGCGTTCTGATCACACTACACGATATCGCCACCCTAACTCACTTCGCAGCCAAACGTCGAGCAGTGAAGATGGTGCCTACGCTTTCAAAGTATCAGGAAACTTGGAATAAAAAAGTACTCTGTGCTTGAAATCGCTGTCGCAACAACAGCGGGTGTAGTAAAAAAAACATGTTGGGTGAAGGAATATTTACTCTTGAGAAATAAAATGTGTAACATGAACATTTTGTATGTGTTAGAGCCGGAGGACTTTAGAAATTACGTCTGAATGAATTCTGGACAATTTAATCATCTTTTAAATTTAGCATTTTCACTTCACACGTCCTTTCGCGTCGAACGCCGCGCGGACACTGAGCGCCCTAACCGCGATCAGACTACACGATTCATCGGGACTTAGGGACTTAAGGCGGTCGGGCACTCTCGATCGCCCTATTTAGGGACACTAACAGCCTAACAGCGATCATACCACCCAATCCATCGGGACTTAGGGGCTTAGGGCACGATGAATCGTGCCGTCTGATCGCTGCTTATCTACTCGAGGTTCTTGAAGGATGGCTAATTGGGTTAGTCAGAGGTAAGTTTAAATATTTACAGTTGTTGGTATTCCATACGTGACACATTGCAAGCTCATCACCTTTGCTAGAACAAAAGGACATAAAGGAAAACTTGCTTAAAATAGAATAGAGTCACGTTTCGTTGATTAAATTTTTTTATGCTACTACTGGTGGAGTGGAACAAGCATATGGCCCACCTGATGTTATGTGGTAACCTAACCATCACCTGTAACAAAGTATTGCCTTGTAACCTTAGACGAGTAAACCACCTTGTAACGCACGTTAAGTACGTGCCCTATGTTGCACTACCAACCTGAGGCATACAGGGTAATATTTATTCCGGGTGTTCTGGGTATTTTATATGCATAATAAAAAATATCTATGTATGTAATATAGTATGTATTGTATTAAGTATATTAGTCATCTAGTACCCATAACACAAGCTCTGCTTAGCTTGGGATTAGATGATACTGTGTGGATTGTTCAGCATTATTTACATTATTTATTTAAAGTCAAAGTCAAAACTCATTTATTCAGTAATATCCGCAGGGATCATCTTGAAACGTCTTAAATCTAGGTGAATCTAAGCGCCAGTTCCAGGTTGCCAGTTTACAGGTGTTAAGCCTCATGTGCCTATAATTTCACCGGCACCCACACCCTTCAAACCGGAACACAGCAAAGTGAAGTAAAGTTTATTTTTACGTGTGTACGAAAATAATACCGCAAACAAAACCGCGGGCCTCACTATGGATATAATTCAATTTTCCAATAGGTATTTAGAAACTGATAAATAAATATTTACAAAGAGTGGATTAACCAGTTGGAACTAAGCCAGTTGCATTTTATTAACGATCCTGATGATATTGGAGCATTTTCCTCATAAGATTCGCGGTTGTATGGTTTAGTGCGGTGTTTAGGAACGCAGTATGGTGTGTTGTGAATATTGTAGTGTACCATGGTTTTGTCGAGTCCAGTTGTTGTTTCATCTTTACAACTACGACAGTCGGCAACTCAGCAGTAACATTCTGTACTAACGCTGCTCCTGAAAGCATTTTCGATCGATTTTTTTGTCAATTGATAATGACGTAAACTTTCGTTTTTTGATAAAACTGTGACGGGTCCCATTGACCATTGACCCATGACCCATTGGGGACCCGTCACAGTTTTATCTGTGAATGCAGTTTTATAGGCCTTGAGAAACTAAAACATAAAGTGCAAAAATTTTTTTTCTACGGCCAAAACTGACTAGGTTATGGGCAAAATACCGAACGAGGCTCACTGACCGCGCGAACAGCCTAGCGTTGAGATATTGTGACGTCATGTCACAATGACCCAGCGCTAGCCGCCGAACCCGCGCGGTTTTATTAAAAAAAAATTTATTTAAACCAGAACACGACCCGCGCAGATCGAGTGAACTTTAAAAAAATAATGGTGGAGAGCGCGAGCGCGGGCGAAAGAGAATCGAGACGTCACGGTTCCCTGACATGAGCTATCCGGCCGCCACGCGGTTGGCTTGTACAAAATGTGTAATATCTTCGCAACCAATGGAACGATTTGAATGATTTAAAAACTATCGTACCTAAACAAGTAAAAGGAACACCATTACATAGATAATATATGCATTTTCCGACTTGGTACGGGAGCTCATTAAATTCAGATAACAATATTCTCTGCATGAATGACTCGACGGAGGCTACGCGACCTCCTTATACCTATATACTTTTTCTTTCTTCGTAGCACTCGTCTTCGTAGCACCAATTTTTTTGAGCTGAGACGAAATTAAAACAAGAATTTGGCTGTCAAAATTGGTCATGTCATAAATGTCAGTTTCAAAAAATGTCATTTGGATATTGACACGATAGAAACTTATTGATAATATTTCGTTACGAGGCCCCTGATGTACGTCATGTATGCATAGTAAAACTAGACTAGAATCTCTTATCGCAGATTACATCACATAAACCCACATAGCACATACTGAGTTTTCGCCGGCCTCCGTGAATAACTGTCATTGTGCGAACCAGCTATAGAATAAAATAGAGTAGTCAGCCAGTCGCTGTTTGAAGAGTGTTGAGACTGACGTGTTTTGGTAAGTTGTTTTCGAATAGTTTTGTTGTTGTTTTGAAACATTCAGGTTGGTTGGACGCTAATTATTGTGATTACTATCTGTTTTTATTAGAATGTCTGGTGCTATTTTTAGTAAAGGTATATAAGCGAAGCACGTCAAACTTTTTATAAAAGTAGCATAAAGGTAAACGAGAGCATATTTTTTTTATGTTATAGTTTTATAACGTTGGGTTAATTATCAGATTTATGCGTGAACATAGTTACATGAATTTATCAAGGCTATTAGAATGGCGGTTCATCATGTATATTTTTTGAAAACTTATAATTTTGTTGTATCTATATGTGCATTTAAGCTAGTTTAGTCGGCGGTTTTTATAAAATGTAATTTGTATTAGGAACCTACTGAACCTGCACATCTAAATTAGTAAATAGAATAATAATAGTACCTACAATACTAATGAATTCGCGGGTCACTTTCCGCGGAGTTATATTCTCCTAATTGTTTAGCGGGCTGTTTAGCGGGGGTAGTAGTGATTATCCCTTTAGTATTTATTCTCGCTGGAATTCCTTAATATGTCAGGGAAATTTCTGACGCACCATGACGAGCACACCCTGAAAATGTCAAGGCTTATGTGAAGGCCCATAGAATAATCAGTAAAGCAAGTGAAGGCCTAACTCAATGAATGGCTGTAAAAAAAATCTGTCACTTTCATGTCACAAAATAAGATGGTGCAGGTGCAGATTCAATTACCATTTTTTTTACTTTTGACAGCCGTCACTCAAAGTAGGTACCTCTGCCTTCTGCAGCGTAGGTTGTGGGTTCGATCCTAACGAGAATAAACAGTCTGTTAGGTATAATGTGTTTTAAGTGTGAATTTACAAAAATAGTACCTATATAAGTATATTCTATCGGCTTTCTGGTTTCCATAGTACAAGCTGTGCTTAGTTTTGGGCTAAAGGGAGTTGCGTGAATGTATACATTGATTGATGTGAATGTATGTATACCAGTACAATACATGCCAATACCTCAGTACCCCTCAGCTACTTATATGAATAAGACTAGCTACGACCACCGGTTTAGGCGGTATGTTGTCTATACTAAAAAAAGATTTAGATACTAGAGGAAAGATTTGAGTGTTTGTTTGCATTGAATAGGCTCCGAAACTACTGGATCGATTTGAAAAATTCTTTCACCGTTGGGAAGCTACACTATCCCCAGGTGACATAGGCTATATATTGTTTTCAAAAAAGTTAAGGATCCTTACTAAAATCCGTGCGAAGCCGGAAGCCGCTAGTCTAATATATCCTATGTGGTGTATGTCGCTTTCCTATGGTTGGCCAACTAGGTGCTGGGTAAGCTTTATCTAAAATCATGTACCAAGAATGATAATAGATAAGTATAGGTAGGTACCTTTGTTGGTAAAAATACTCTATAGCCTCCCGTATAAAGGAGTATCGGAGAAAAGTTGACACTACATTTTTAGGATAGTGTTAAGTTTGTAAAGGCCTTTACTTACTTACCTACATAAATCATAAATGGGTATAATGGTTCACATCTATGTACTAAATAACAGTAGGTTAAGTATGGATATACTTATATCATAAAGGGTTTGGTTGTGTTACTAATTTTCGATAAGGATAAATTTATTTGCATGTAAAATTTGTACAAAACAAATTTAGATGGTAATAGGTACTAATACATTTAGACATAATTAAATGTTCTAATGAATAATTAAAATTAGATAGGGGTAACCGTGGGCTCGATAGTTTGTTTAGGTACTTAATTATCCATAAGTACCATAAGCTCTGTCCAAACAGGCCCGAACAGACTCGAACAATGGATACGAGAGCATCTTCGTACAAGTCCGGAATCCGTTACTTAGTACAAAAAACTGACCAAGTGCGAGTCAGACTCCCGCACGAAGGGTTCCGTACCATTATCTATAATAAAAACGGCAAAAAAATCACGTTTGTTGTATGAGAGCCCCCAAATATGTATTTATTTTATACAAACAGTATAAAATAAATACATATTTAAGGGGGTTTAGTATTTGTTGTTATTTCTATTTGTCGAGCACAATAGCAACGGCAATTTTGGTATTTTTGACAGTTTGCAACCGTGCCTATGAGAGCTTACGGTAGGGGGGCAGTAGGTATGGTACAGTCAGCCAGCATAAACCCGCAAAAAAAGTAGATGATGATTCAACGAAATGTCAAAAACATTTAAAGAATTAAAATTAACGCATTCTATATTTAGGTGTTAATTTATTATCGTTAAGCCAAAAATACTCATCTAGTTATAATTAATTCATGGTGGACACTTCACATAATTCCTATTTTTACCGACAAACAGCGTTGTCCTGCTGAAATTACAGGCACATGAGGCATGCCTAAAGTTAGGTTAGCAATTATTGGAGCTCTTAGTGAAGGGCTCGTCCGGGGAAGTACTACAACCATAGGTACCTATTTTTGCCGCCAAACAGCTTGTTGTGTTCTGGTTTGAAGGGTGTGGGTGCTGTTGAAATTACCTGGATTCACCTGTATACCTCAGGTTGATGGATGCAGAACAGTGCATCGTAGAGCACGTTCCTAACGAGCGTGACCTGCAAGCCAATACTTTGTTAAACCTGATGGTAACTTATAAACGTTTTTTGTTTAAATACATATTTGGAATCTGTAACACCCAGGCAACAAACATTTATGTTTATCACATAAATGTTTGTTCTTGTTGGTAATCGAACCCACAACTTACGGCGCAAAAGGCAGAGCTACTACCATCTGTGCTGTAACGGTTGACAAATCATCAAATAATTTATAATGTAGTACTGTTCGTTTTGTTTTTGTTTAAACAGGTTATCTAGTTCTATGTGTTTAAAAGCAATATTATTACAAACATATGAGTTAATAGTATCCAGCTACGTACCTACAGTAGATATACCTTTGCGTACAGTTTGGGCCAATGTTTTTCAACAAACAAACATTCATTTACTGAATCACTGAGCTCCACTGATGCACGACGACGACGGTCGAGCGGCCTTGACAACAGTTAACTGACTATAGGTAGGTAGCTAACTAAATTCGTTGTAGATGACTGTGAGAAACAGACACACAGTACATAATACCTACAATATTATGTGCCAAAGTTTAGTACATACTCTGAAACATCATTTTCCGGAATTTATTGTCTCTGGTTTAGGCAGCGATTTGCGATGCGACTGGAAGAGTGAAATTTTTTTGAAGCCAAATATTTGATGCACGGTAGGTATAGCCATTTGCGTGAGCATTAATTTATTTGTTTTAATCGCTCATGTGTCGTGAGTCGCGGCCTAATGTAGCCTCAGCCTTATTTCATGACATGGGGTCACACATGTTTTTCTCTTCCATTTCCCTCGGTCAGCCGTCATCCACTCTGTTTCATAAATGTCATCCTTTCATACAGCTCTTATTATAAAACAATTAAAAGTGTCCTGTCTGGCCGATTGACTAGAAAAACTAAGCTTATCTTGTAGGTACTATGGGAACCAGATGACTGATAGAATAAGTATTCTAAAAAAAACGTATAGGTCTAATGGGCCATCATAAATAATAATTATTAGAACACCTTGACACTATCTAAATTTTTTTCGTTCCAATCTTTGTACCTATGACATGCAAGATATTTTTGACTTTGGTCAAATTCACCAAACTATGTAGGTAGGAAGGTAATGATTATTTATGATGGCCCATTAGTAACGAATATCTGCCTACTATAGTCTTCAGGTTCTCGACCAAGAACGGACAGACTGACAGAAAGACATTCTACAGACATTCTACAGTACCTAAATCAATAGATTTCGTTTCTTGTTAGACTGGACCCTGAAAATCCAAGGACAGCTTTAATAGATGTCTGTGTTTTGCCTCTTTCTTTCTTACGGTGAACAAAAGAGACGGGGTGGGTATGGTGAATCTTCTTTTAAATGCCATTGTTTTATTCTGTGTTGTTATGTGCTAAAACGGTTATTTTTAGACGCTTTGTGCCCTTGACTGAAGTCCTCGAACGATAGACGTTGTCTTTGATGTTTTGCTACTAACGGCCTAAGATGTAGACGTAGTAATTGACGACCGATGTGGCGCGGCGGACGAATGTCCGCTTGCGATGCAGGAGGGTTCGATTCCCGCCTTGGGATAAATGTTTGTACGATCTGCAAATATTTATTCTGGGTGTTCTGGGTATTTTCTATGTATAATAAAAAATATGTATGTCATGTATGGTATTAAGTATATCAATCATCTAGTACCCATGACACAAGCTCTGCTTAGCTTGGGGCTAGATGATGCTGTGTGGATTGTCCAGCATTATTATTATTATTAATTAGTCAAGTCTATAAAAAGTACGTGCTACCAGTGTCCGTTTAAGAACCAAAATCACTGATATTGCTCTCAGAATCAGCAAGTTAAAGTGGCAGCCATATAGCTGGTAGAACCGACAACCGCAGGAGAATAAATGTTCTTGAGTTGCAACCATGAACTGGAAGACGAAGCGAAGGACGCCCTTCCACCCGGTAACCCATGTCCAGCTACTTCTTCATGCTGTTAATGATAATGATGATCATGAAGGAGTAATCGGTGTTATGAAGTTTATTCAAATTTTTTTTTTTCACAGAAATGCCAGAAGTCCACCAAGCCTTTGCGAATGCCGGGCAGAAAGCAGGCTTAGAAATATGGAGAATAGAGGTGATATTTTTTTCTAATTTATTGGTTAGAAAAGCAAAAAAAACTTATAGCCGCTAATTTCAGTAATTTTTTAAGCTTTTTCTGAATAAACTATAATACAAAAAACTCTATACCTACTCTTGATAGTAAATAAAATAAATATCCTTCGACCTTACGCAGGCACGGTAGGTATCCCATTAGATATCTTATTGCCAAACACTTCTAGAGGGGTAGTCAGAGGTACGTCCAAAAAATCCATTGCTTGGGCCTGCTCGGGCCTTTGGACTGAGCTCACGGTACAAATAATTAGGCAGACAAGCTGTCAAACCCACGCCTGTGTCCACCTACCAAATTCCATGTAAATCAGACGTTCGACGATTATTCATCAAAGTTATTTCAGAGATCTTCGCCCAATCAATAACACAATCATGCACTTAGCGAAAACAGAAGCTGAAATACTAAAGTACCTACCTACTTTAATAAATATCTTACAAACTGAGTAACAGCCTACTAAATATAAGTAGGTACAACTAAACAGAGCAAATTTTCGAGTACATTTTTTTGCGTACATACTCGTCACAGATAAGAGAACATTATACTAGTAATAATCGTATGGTTTATGCTCAAATAATGTAAAGTGCAAAACCGGATGAAGTGTCTGTGTTCAAGTGGATGTTATGATAATCCACACTATTGATTTATCTAGCTGTTGCACTGGACTTCGACCGCCTTGTTTTCCGTACAGTTCCGTACAGTACAGTACAAAATAAAGTAGATTAAAATGACAGTTATTCAGATAAAAGCGCATTCGCGTGAATTTTTAAAAGAAAATACAATTTAAAATTGCACGGTTCGAGGTCATTTAGTCAGTGATAGCTTGGTATTTCACTGGATCTTTTTCACAAAGAACTCTAATACCAACTAAACTAAGATTAGTTTATAACCAGATTCAGCTTAGGTAAAGCGTAGATTGTAATGAGGTCATTTCGTATGGGAGACGTCTATAAGTTCGGCAGTACAAACATTTGTCACAAGGCGGGAATCGAACCCGCAACCTCCTGCGTCGCCGGCGGACATTCGGCCGCCGCGCCACAATTGGTATTAAACATTTTATTACTTCATTTTGAATAAACAAATAGACACCAGCCAATAAACTATGAAGATTTATTTGTAGAAAAATGTTTCCAGATGATAAGTGTGAAAATATTTCACTCCACAGCTTGGTCAATCATTCTTGGTCTAAAATTAGTCAATATTACTTCCCTCGTATTCTGGAAGTCGTAAAGTAACTTCTTGTGATTTATGGTACAGCAATAAAAATTGTTTTTTTGCGAAAACTGTTTAGTTTAGTGGCGGTAATCTCCACGCTACGATCTTTGCAGCTAGTTATTACAAAAATATACTAGGTTACTACCTACGAGCTTACTATTTTTTCCTTTGGTTAATCGTCATCTATTTTTGATGCTGACTGTGCCTATAGGCTTAAAGAATATTTTTTATCAGAAGAAATTACATTTCACTTAGTGAGAAATAATATAAATCGAATCCTACTACTAATATTATAAACGCGAAAGTTTGTGAGTATGGATGGATGGATGGATGGATGGATGTTTGTTTGTTACTCTTTCACGCTCTAACCAGTGGACCGATTTGGATAAAATTTGGAATAAATATTGATTGTGGCTTGGATTAACATATAGGCTATTTTTTCCCGAAAAAATAACGGGAACGGGAAAAAACTGTCCCGCGGGCGAAGCTGCGAGCGGCCGCTATATAGTGTGTAATATTTCTTACAGCTAAACTATGTAATTGAGGTAGGTTTAAGTAACAAAGGATAATATTACAAAAGCTAGGTTACCTGCAAAAATATTAATGATAAATATTACTTTTCATAAAACCTGCCAACTTAAGAAAACAAATTACTTTAAAGGGCGGCGGTCTAGTGAGAGTGTAACCCGCCTTCAGATCGTCGCGTACAGTAGTGGGTTTGATTCCGGTAGACCAATGGATTCATTATCGAAAAATGTATGTGCGCAATGCCAGTGCTCCCAAACGGTGAAGGAAAACATCGTGAGTTAGTATTCTAGCAGCGCGGCGATGGGCTTGCAACCTGCGCCGCCAATAACAACAAATACTAAAAAACCAGAATAAAAGGGGACTCTCATACAAAAAACGTTAAATGATACGATTTTGTTATAGTGAATGATACGGAAGGTCTTCCGGAAGGCCGGCTCGCACTTGGCCGGTTTTTATTTATGATTTATATGGGTGATAAGTGGTAGAAGTGGCACAAAATAATTTCTGTTGCATGAAGCTAGTAACTACTAACATAACTAATTCGATTAAAAACTATATGCCAAATATTTGTTTGGCTATAGGTTTTAAACTAATTAGTTATTAAATTATATACACTTATTATAGTTATTTATAGATATCCTTATCACAATTTAGCTAAATTAGGTACTCAGACCAAACCCGATATATTTAAATTTTGATCATTAATTATTATTGAGTTATTTTTCCTACACACTAGAATATAATTGAATGTATTTATTGTTTGTAATAGGTAGGTATCATCCAGGGTTTTGTAATTCCCTAAGCAAATTATCCGTATTTCACTTATTTCATAAATTACGATTTCAGGATTTCGAGCCTGTTCCTGTTCCCACAACTCATTTTGGAAATTTCTACTCCGGTGACTCTTACATAGTCCTAAAAGTAAGTATATTAATATATAAATATTTCTGGACATTTTTACACAACATCATCTAGACCCAAACTAAGCATTAGCTTGAACAAGACAAGATGACTGATAGAATACTTATATACTTTTTTTTGTAAATACATACATACTTTAGTATACAATATAACAACACGCAGACACAAAACAAACATTTACGTTTATTACACAAATTTTTATTCTCGGTGGGGATTGAACCCACCACCTACAGCACAGAAGGCAAAACTATTACAAACTGAGCTGTGGCGGCTGTCACTTGTTAATTTTAGAAAAACGGTATTTTCGCTACACCGACAGACAAAATTCTACTTCAATCAATCGCTTTCACGGAATAACATTACGAAAATAACTTTATCGTAGTCACAAATGCTCGACACACATTGAGAGACAAATTGCCGAGACATTACATCTGGTGATGATGAAAATTGTGCCCCTGCTGAAAAGTGAGAGGAGTGGGTTCGATTCCAACGACTTGAAATGTATTGGCGTATTGGTATTTGCAGCTGGTTCCGACTGTATTATTATTATTGTAGGGTTATTACTGAAATTCAGTCTGTCGTTTCAGTGACATTAAAGACAGAATCACATTAAGCCCGTGGCGTGTGTCGCTACGCATCAGAAGCCTATCGGTCTCATTGTAAAAAATGATTACCTACACTAGAGCAGACGGCGCGGTCTACTCCCTCTGTCTCTGTCTGTCTCATACACTCACTTTTATCGCTATGTGCGTGAGAGATGTTTCTCATTCTCTTTGCAATACCTCCCCAGTATATTATTCGTGGTAAATGTCTAAAACAGTCGACGCGGATCCACACAATGTCGTGTCCATGTCTAATGTGATTCTGCCTTTACTCGTGATACAACACAGGGAGACCTGAGGGGCTGAGACTCAAATTTAATGTGAACGTTGCCTGTATTGATCGGCCACCCTTTTAATGACGCCATCGTAGCGCTGGTCTGACCTTGTTTGTCCCAGACGGTCGATCCGTCCTTTATCGCTATTCCCTAAAAAGCTGTTCAATGTTGATCACAAAAATGATAAAGTCATAAGTATTAACGTACATTATTTTACACAAATATTGAACATTTATATCCTACTATAATATTACAAACGCGGCCGCTAGTTAAAAATAAAATTAAAGAAATAAAATTGTTTACAACGGTCCGTAGATAGCTCAACTTTGTGTATGTGTTTTTAACTGTAGTTTCATATGTATTTTGTACATACCAATTATAAATACTTGCATTAGCTTTTATTTTCTTCATAAAAAAATGAACAATTTTAAGATTTTTTGTACTGACTGATATATCAGACATCCCATGCACAGCTAAACTTTGTACACACATAAACTTAGAATACAATATAACATCCAGACAAAAACAAACATATGGCTTGTCACACAACTGTCTGCGCACGTGTGGACGTTATTTATTATTTATTTTATCTATCTATCAAAGTATTTATGAGGCTGGTGTACTTTTTAGACAACAGGAAACAATTCGCACAAGTCCTGGGACATCCACTTCTGGCTCGGCGCGTCTACGTCACAGGATGAGGCGGGTGCTGTGGCCATCCTGACCGTGAACCTCGACGACCAGCAGTTCCAAGGAGCAGCCATACAGCATAGGGAGCTACAGAACTACGAGTCCAAGCAGTTCTTGAGCTATTTTGAACCAGGTTTGTAAATATCCGTCATTTTATCTCTAAGAAAATGTTGTAATATTTATTTTGTTACATGAACGAAGTCACGCACGTTTGGCTAATAGTCATATTATATTTCCTTGTTCCAGCGATCAGGTATCTAGATGGTGGCCATGCGTCTGGTTTCAGCCACGTGACTATAAACCCTGGCGCTGAGAAGAGGCTCTTCCAAGTCAAGGGTAAAAGGGACGTAAGGGTCAAACAGGTATGCATAATGTGGTATAATTTAAAACAGATTATCGTTATTGAAGTGTCGGTGAAACCTCTTTGATTCGATGTTTTTTTGGTGGAAGAAGCACATGGCCCACATGATGTAAAGTGGTAACCATCACCTATAACAAAGTATTGCATGGTAGGTTCCCACATAATATCAGGTTAGCCAAGCCTGTTCCACCAGCAGTAGCATAAAAAAAAACCTATATGCTCTACCGTGCGTCCACAAACCTTAGGTATACTGGTGCTAAGCCTTATGTGCCTGTGATTTCACCGGCACCCACCCTTCAAACAGGAACACGGCAATGCAAGCATTACTGCTTGACGGTAGAAATAGGGTCGGTGGTAGTTATTCCCTGGACGAGCCCTTTACTACTACAGAGATGCAGAATGCATGGTAAATATATTGGTTTGTTTTTTTCAGGTAGAGCCTTCTTTCAAATCGTTGAACAAAGGAGACTGTTTCGTGTTAGATGTGGACCACCAGATCTACTTATACGTCGGAGAGAAGGTAATGCTAAATACAAATTCGTTGTACAATCTTACTAATATTATAATCCAACTAAGATTATAAATGCGAAAAGATATAAGTATGGATGTTTGTTACTCTTTCACGCAAAAACTACTCAATGAAACTTTGCAATATAATAGGTAACACATCAGAATAACACATAGGCGATTATTTATTAAGATATTATGTAAATTGGCCAAAATATAACGATAAGTGTTAAGTAAGTCGGAAAAAATTAACTGTACTCCAAATAAGCGCTTAGTTATTTGTTATGTAAGTACAACTTACTTTAAAATACAGTTAAATATATGAGAATAATAACAGAGACCCAATTTTCGAAACTTAATCTCGTCAAATTCAAGCTTTGAGTGTGTCATTCTAAAAAAAACATTCTTTGAAACTGACAATTCAGACAGGCTCAATTTTGTCGAATCAAATTCAAATTAAAAAAAACAAATTCTTGTTTCAATCTTCTCATAACTCAAACAAATTATGAGAATTGGGCCCCTGATCCCTGTCAGTTTGGTGTACACTAGCTGGTTAAACAAGTCGGTACGTTGTCCATACAAACGCTGTAAGCGTTTAATGTCTACTATTTATCTATTATTTGTCTACGTGCGTCCTGAATTATCTTGCCGTTATCTAGGCTCGTTACCCTATATTCTACAGTAAAATCAGATTACCTTGAAAGTTACAAGCGTCGAAATATTTAGTACTAAACCTTTCGACGCTTGTAACTTTCAAGATTGTTTAGGCGCATTACGTCCCTCCACCAAAAACACGTCCCATTCGCAAAAAGTCTTCTTTGCAAACTACTTGTACAAAATACCCCTATATATTTTTCTATACCTATATATTTTTCAGTTATATATCTTTCGAAATATTTTCAGGCCAAGAGTGTAGAGCGCCTGAAAGCTATTACAGTCGCCAATCAGATTCGTGATCAGGACCACAACGGACGGGCGCACGTCGAGATCGTAGGTGAGACTATTTTTATACGAGTTGCTGTTGGAACAAGGAGATGGATCACTTGATGTTAAGTGATTACCATCCTAAAGCGAAATTCATCAACTGCCTGTAATTTCAACGGTTCCCACACCCTTTAAAGCGGAACACAGCAATCTGCGGCAGAAATAGATAATTATATATGGTGGTAATACTTCCCCGGACGAGCCAAGAACTAAAACCTTTCGCTCCGGTACTTGAACTAGTAGATAAAAGTCTAATTGTACCCATCGTCAAATTTACTAGGTACCTACCTACTACTAAAACTATTGTTTTAGAACCTAGAGCAAGTGAGAGATCTGAACTATCCTTTCACGAGGGGTTCGAAACTTCATCCATCTCAACTTTATTGGGTAGGAACGTATGAAATTAATTCCAACTTAGTAAAAAAACAAAGCAGTTAAAAGTAAGAATGAAAGAATCAAAAACAAAATCCTACTAATATTATAAACGCGAAAGTTACTCTTTCACGCTCTAACTAGTAGACCGATTTGGATTAAATGTGGAATAAACATAGATTATAACTTGGATTAACATATAGGCCCCTTTTTATCCCGAAAAAATAACGGGAACGGGAAAATATGCCACGCGGGCGAAGCTGCGAGCGGTTGCTAGTATGAAATAAAAATAATAAGTATTTATAGAAATTTTTACACGACATGATCTAGCCCCAAACTAAGCATTATTACGGTAGCTAATACAATACTTAGCACAGATAATAAATACGTAGCTCAAATAATTATGTAGGTAACATTGAAGTCTGCTTTTGGTAGTAAGCTCTTTAATTTCTGTAAAACCGCTTATCTTCTGTATTTTATGTTTCTGACTCGCTTGAAACTTTCAGAGCAAGATTCAAGCGAGTCAGATATTGTCAAGTTTTTCGAGGCTCTCGGATCCGGAGACCAGGAGTCTGTGGCAGAAGCCGCTGAAGGAGGTGACGATGAGGTAAGGTTCACGTGGTTCATATATTATTGTGAATCAACTTTTTTTTTTATGGTGGACAATCCACACAGCATCATCTAGTCTCAAGCTAAGCAGAGCTTGTGTTATGGGTACTAGATGACTGATATACTTAATACAATACTATATTATATACATAGATATTTTTTATTATACATAGAAAATACCCAGAACACCCGGAATAAATATTTGCAGATCGTACAAACATTTATCCCAAGGCGGGAATCGAACCCGCAACCTCTTGCGTCACAGGCGGACAATCGCCCGCCGCGCTACATCGGTCGTCAAAAAACTTTATTACCTATTTCTTTTTAATAAAGTTGAGCGCGTTGCAAACGGTATGGTGGATAGCTAAAAAATAGAGTTTGAGCAAGTTAGCCCATGAATGATGTAATCATCATCATTATCATCAGCCTGTAGAAGTCCACTGCTGGACATAGGCCTCCCCCATACGTTTCCAGGAAGAACGATTCTGAGCCCTTTCCATTCATCGACTTCCCGCGGCCCTAACAATGTCGTCAGTCCATCAGGTAAGAGAACGTCCTACGCTTCGTCTTCCGGTTCGTGGTCGCCATTTGAGAACCTTTATTCCCCAACGGTTGTCGGTTCTACGAGCTATATGGCCTGACCGCTGCCACTTAAACTTGCTGATTCTGAGAGCTATGTCGGAATGATGTAATGCAGGTGTAAAATCCAGTTTATTATCAATTTTATAAACTTTCAGTATTTCCAGGAGTTCGAGCGGGGTGAGACTAAGGAGGTGTCTCTATCGGAGATCTCTGACAGCAGCGGCAGTCTTAAGATCACGAAGATAACACCTCCGTTGACCCAGGATCAACTGAACACGAAGGTCAGTTATGGTACCTATAGATACTACAAGCATAAAACTATTTGACAAGTAACACAGCTCTGCAGCCCAATTTACGAACTTTATTGAAGCTAGATTTGAACTAGAATTCGATTAATTTATGTGATGTCAAAATTAGGCCGGTCTGAAAAGTCAGTTTCGGAGAATACTATTCGGAGATGAAGACAATCGAAAGTTGAATTTGATTAAATTTTGTTACGAGAATTATAAGCCTCGTGTTAGTAGTTATTTTTCATCCATGTCTTTCCAAAAGTTCATCCATCTTTTCTTTGGTCTATCTCGACCCACATATTTATCCATCCACATTTATATTCATCACGCTCCTCATTAAGTGACTATGATCCCTCATCATGTCATGCCCGTACCATGCTAGCCTTTGCTCCTCAATCTATCTTCTACTGACGCGGTTTTTAAACTTCTCCTAATGAACTCATTATCTGTATCCCGTATCTTATCTATATCCATTCTAGCCACTCCACAAATTCATCTCAGCATTCGCATCTCTGCCGCATGTAGGGAACATGTATAAATACCTTTTTTTTGTTTCTTGTACCTACCTCTGTGAATCACACATATTTTTTAAAGTTGTCTGAAATAAAGTATAATTTGTTAAAAGTATTTATAATTTCAGGAATGCTACATCTTGGACACGGGAAGCTACAGTGGCATTTACGTATGGGTGGGGCGAGGCTCCAACGAAAAGGTACCTACCTAATATTAAGTGCCTTCACCTACATAGTAGTTCTATACTAATATTATAAAGAGATAAAGTTTGTGAGATTGTGAGTTTGACAAACCGATTTTAAAAATTGTTTTACCAATAGAAAGCCATGTTATACATTACATATATTTATACGCTATATTTATACATTTTTCGGGTTATTAACCATTATTTTATAATTTTCTTGGTGTTTCAGGAGAAATCAGAAGCAATGAACAAAGCTGAACAATATCTAAAAACAAGCAATTATCCACCATGGGTAAGTATCTAACCATTATTAAACTAATTTTATTTTAGGCTTGGATTTTAGACAAAAAAAATTTTTTTTTTTCATCTCATCAGATCTCTCAGGGGTAGGTACGTTATAAAAGATATGAGGAACCTCCAAAGAGTCTTTGAGGATGTCTAAGAGGGTAGTCAGAGGTACGTCCAAATATTACATTTGGTGTATACCCGCATTGTGCAGAAGTTAGTATTCCGTAAAAATCAACAGCCTCCTACATACGTTTCCAGTGAGAACGATCTTATGCCCCTTCCATCTACCGACATTCTGCGATCCTAACAATGTCGTCGGTCCATCGGGTTCCTACCCTACGCGTAGGTACGCAGGAGGGCGTCCTACGCTTCGTCTCCCGCTTCGTGGTCGCTTATTCTCCAGCGAATGTCGGTTTTACGAGCTATACGGCCTACCGATTGCCACTTCAACTGTAGGTTAATGGTATATTTTCTAATCAAACATGTTTTTTCAGGTTCCTGTATCGAGGATTCCTGAAGGAGTGGAACCACCAGCGTTCAAACAGTATTTTGAAGACTGGAATTGAAGAAACCGTTTTTTATTTTTAATAAGTACCTATTAATGTTCACTTTTATTAATAATTTATGTTATACTTTACAACAAACAACTACCTACCGCACAAAACTCGAATAAATATTTTAAGAATAAAAATTACCTTATAAAAAATATTTTGATAGCTTTTTATTTGTTTCTGATACAGAATTATTCTTTATACCTGGGTCAAACTATCAGAGTATATAGAATCACCTAGTACCCGTTATAATTATGTATTCTAAGTAACAAAAAAGTCCCATAGTACCTACAAGATTTGCTTAGTTTGTGGCCGGTGTGTGTGGCGTGGGGTGAATGTGAAAAAACCCAGTACCTAGGTAAAATGAATTGGTAGGTAAATGAATTTTCAGTCGAACGGCGGATATGTGCCATAAAAAAAAGAAAAAGGATTCTCTTCAAAATACAAAGACTGCTGTTTCCTTCAAAGACCATGAACCTTATTTATTTCATCTGGTGAAATTTCTAGTATAGCCTTCAACACTTGCAACACAAACTGACTTGCCCTGAGACTTTGTGGTATTAAAATAAAAATAAATAAAAGCGACAAATAATAGGGTTATGTAGCATTTAACCAACATGAGTTATACCTACTAAAATTAATCACTTAATTCGAAGAAGACTTACTAATACTTAGTATTGTTTACCCTATGGGGTATTTTGCTTGGTTTTCGAAAATAAAGATTTAATTATGTTAACAGTTGAAAGAAATTGGTAGTAAGTGGGTGGGTTCGACCCCAACCGAGAACAAACATTTGTGCGATGAACAGATGTTATATTGTATACTAAGTACCTATGTATATATTTATAAAAAGATTTTGTTTTTTTTATACAACTTGCTGATGGCACTCCTGATGTTAAGTGGTTACCATCGCCTATAACAAAGAATTTCATCGTAGGTCGGTGAGTGAGTGAGCGAGGTGAGGTGAGTAAAAATGTTCACAAATATTTATTATTGTTTTTTTTTTTCTTCTATCTAGTGCCCGTCCCTGCTTCGCACGGGTATTTAACACGGGTATAAAATCAATAGTATTTGCTGCGCACGCGACGTAAGGAATTTTTTAGGTGATTTTTTTACACCTTGGATTACATTATTAGAGCAAAGAGTTAGTGAAAATATAATATAGCCTATGTTACTCGGGGATAGTGTAGCTTCCCAACGGTAAAGTTGATTTATTTATCTTTCACAATATTAGCACAATGGTGAAAGAATTTTTCAAATCGGTCCTGTAGTTTCGGAGCATACATGTTTGCATTGAATGCAAACAACAGCAATCAAATCTTTCCTCTTTATATTATTAACATAGATAAATTCTATGAAATAAGTTTAATCTTGGTGTTTACAAAGAGTTTTCTCAATAATCTGCTAAATTATCAACAAAATTCGGTGAAATAGGAACTATTAGTGGAACCCATATAATAAAGTATTATAAACAAAACAAGCTATATATCTCTTCACAAGACAAACAAATACAATTGATATTGAAATACCTTGAGTGAGCTTAATATTATTGTAGTACTTACATTTTACTATTCCATAAAATGTGTCGGGTCTACTAAAAATAACAATTTGGCAGCCGTTACAGCTCACTTCGTAGTAGGTAGCCCTGCCTTCTGCGCTGGAGATAGTGGGTTCGATCCCCACCGACAACAAACATTTATGTGATGAACATAGCAGATGTTTGTTCTCTGTCTGGGTGTTATATGGTATTCTATGTAGGTATGTATTTACAGAAAAAAACACATGTATGTATTCTATCAGTCATCTGGTTCCCATAGTACAGGTATGCTTAGTTTGGGCACAGTTTGGGGCTAGATGATGTTGTGTAAAAAATGTCCACAAGTAAAAAATAATGCAAAACCACAAACCAGAAATGGAAAACCGTGGTTATGTGAAAAACCTACGGTCAATGGGGACCCGTCACAGTTTTTTCTATGAATGCAGTTTTATAGGCCTTGAGAAACTAAAACATAAAATGCAAAATTTTTTTTTCTACGGCCAAAACTGACTAAGTTATGGGCAAAATACCGAACGAGATTCACTGACCGCGCGAACGGAAGCGATGACGTCACAAAGGCCCAGCGCTAGCCCCCAAACCACTGCGCGCCCCGCGTTTCTGTTCGCGATACTCGTCCGACACGGAGCGTAACGTCACCAAGTGATTTGATTAGGTTTTTATTAGAAGGTTGTTATTTTAATATAACAAATGAGTATTAGAAATAAGGTAGATATCGGCTTTGAGCAAGCGCAATCCGATAATCTACCTAAAGTTGATACCTTCATGGTATTTGATTATCTTAGTAATCATTTAAATTACACAAGCGCTGAAATTCATGGTTGGAAACTTCAGAGGTAAACAAATCTCATTATCAACCTAATCAGAATAACAGGATAATATGTAGGTACACATACTTGGACTAGCCTATAAAATACCTAAAAGTTTTAGGTTAGTCAGCCAGGGAAGTTGTGTTTGTTGGTGTAACTACCTACGCTGTTATTTTCAACATTGGTATGTAGATAAGTATGTAGAAACTTAAAGGTTTAAAGAAAAATATTATGTAGGTATAAAATAAATAAAATTAGACTTAAATACTTAATTTGACAGGAATGTACCTACCTAAGTTCTTTGGACACGTAATTTAGAGCTATGAATAAACGAAAGCGTTAGGTATGTTAAGTTTAAAATAAGCCCTAAGAATTTAAATTATATTTTGTCGTAGGTTATACCCAGATTTATTTAAAAATTATACAATAAATAATCAAGGTCAGGAATACAATACAGGAATGCAATACTTCCTTCTTCAATCTAAGCATTCCTCCCACAAGCCTATACTTGACGTAGTTCTCCATATGACGACCGATGTGGCGCGGCTGGCGAATGTCCGCCTGCGACGCGGAGGTTGCGGGTTCGATTCCCGCCTTGGGATAAATGTTTGTACGATCTGCTAATATTTATTCCGGGTGTTCTGGGTGTTTTCTATGTATAATAAAAAATATCTATGCATGTAATGTATTGTATTAAGTATATCAGTCATCTAGTACCCATAACACAAGCTCTGCTTAGCTTGGGGCTAGATGATGCTGTGTGGATTGTTCAGCATTATTATTATTATTATCAGCTTCCACCTAAAAATATAATAAATTCAGGTATATATTTTTTCTTTTTTATTATATATCACTTTTGCTCGCAACTTCGTTCGCGCTTAGATTTACGTACTTCTTTTTCATTCACTTTGGCTACAGTTTTATTACATGTATAGATAGATATCCTCATCCTCGAGGGTACGACGCCAGAGGCATGGAGCAGGAGT
The DNA here is from genome assembly GCA_947095575.1 of Electrophaes corylata. Classification (NCBI taxonomy): domain Eukaryota; kingdom Metazoa; phylum Arthropoda; class Insecta; order Lepidoptera; family Geometridae; genus Electrophaes; species Electrophaes corylata. The sequence goes on from OX352714.1 coordinate 2,667,754, forward strand.
GTGGTGGTACTGTTCTTTAAGAAAGGTGATAACACCCTTTTGAAGGAGAGTAGTTACTAATCGTCTCGCTCGTAGGCTAGACGACTTCCAGCCTCCCGAACAAGCCGGGTCCCGAAAAGGCTTCAGTACCATAGACCACATTCATACGCTCCGGCAGGTTATACAGAAGACCGAAGAGTATAACCAGCCACTTTGTTTAGCGTTTGTGGACTATGAAAAAGCCTTCGATTCAGTCGAAACCTGGGCAGTGTTACGGTCACTCCAGCGGTGTCAAATTGACTATCGGTACATCGAAGTGTTGAAAGGCCTATATAGTAATGCCACCATGACTATCCGACTCCAGGACCAGAGTACAAATCCTATCCAGTTGCAAAAAGGAGTGAGACAGGGAGATGTAATTTCTCCGAAACTGTTCACGTCTGCACTGGAGGATATTTTCAAGCTCGTGTCCTGGAATAGGTATGGCATCAATATCAATGGCGAACACTTAAGTCACCTTCGATTTGCCGACGATATAGTCATAATGGCGGAATCGCTGGAAGACCTAGAAACAAGGCTTAGAGACCTCAATATTGTCTCCCAACAGGTGGGTCTTAAAATGAACATGAGTAAGACGAAACTTATGTCAAATGCTCATGTCGCACCCGTACCGGTATATGTTGGAGGTCAGCCGACGAATCCAACTCGGATGGGCAGCGTTCGGGAAATTACGGCACATCTTCTCGTCACAGTTACCGCAAAGCCTCAAGACGAAAGTCTATAATCAGTGTGTGTTACCAGTGATGACTTATGGCACTGAGACGTGGTCGCTAACTATTGGTCTCATACACAAGCTTAAAGTCGCACAACGAGCTATGGAGAGAGCGATGCTGGGAGTTTCACTGCGAGGTAGAATCAGAAATGAGGAAATCCGTAGAAGAACCAAGGTCACCGACAGCTCTCAGAATCAGCAAGTTAAAGTGCCAGTGGGCAGGCCATAAAGCTCGTAGAACCGACAACCGTTGGGGAATAAAGGTTCTCGAATGGCGACCACGAACCGGAAGACGAAGCGTAGGACGTCCTCCTACCCGATGGACTGACGACATTGTTAGAACCGCGGGAAGTCGATGGATGGAAAGGGCTCAGAATCGTTCTTCCTGGAAACGTGTGGGGGAGGCCTATGTCCAGCAGTGGACTTCTACAGGCTGATGATGATGATGATGAGATAGAATCTATAACTATAATCCCAAAATGATCCCCGATATCCCGGGAAACTTGTGGGATATTCCCGCATTGGGGAATATTACCGGGAACGGCACATTTTATTGTAGTTAGACCTGAGTACGACCCTGGTTTTAACCCGACTACCGAGGAAGGGTTATTAGAAACTTCACTACTTACATTTTTTATCATTTACTTACTCATTGAAATATACCTAGTAGGTACGACCCTGTATTTTTCTTTAACATTCGTAAACAAGCTTTACTAAGCTACCTACGCACCTGTTTACCACACGAGTAATGATTGAGGACCATTTTGATGTAAGTAGGTACCTCCATAATATACCAACTATTATCATAGTTGGTATATTATGGAGGTACCTACCTACTTACATCAAAATGATCCTCGCAACAAAATCTTGAAGTTTGGCACGAAAGCGGAATTTTGTCATCCCTCTTCATGATAGTGCACCATTTTTTGCGCACTTTCGGGACCTTTGGCACATTGAAAAATAGTTTTTTAGGTGTACTAACTGAAGTATTAGTACACTTCGGTACTATACAGTACTTATAGTTCGGCATATTCACGTAAAAACCACAACACGACCCGCGCAGATCGAGTGAACTCTAATAAATGAATTGCGGAGAGCGCGCCCGCGGGCGGAAAAGATTTCGTGACGTCACATGAGCTATTCGGCCGCCCCGCGGTTGACTGGTACAAAATGTGTAATATCTTCGCAACCAATGGAACGATTTCAATGATTTAAAAAGTATCGTACCTAAACGAGTAAAAGGAACACCATTACATAGATAATATATGCATTTTCCGACTTGGTACGGGAGCTCATTATGTATACATATGTACGTAGTAAGACGTATTTAAAACGTTTGTGACACAGAAGAGGTTTGTGACATGGATTGAGTGAGCTTGAGACAGTGCTCGCTCCTAAGAATACCAGCTTAGCTGCTGATAAAGGAATGACCGGCTTGAATTATTAGTAATTGTGGTAGACTATGGTTTATTCCATGTAAAGGTTTAATATATTACGAGTATATCCATTTACGAAGTATGGCATCACAAAAAAAATGGTGTGGTCTGTCTGTAAAAATAATCATCAGTTTTGTTCTCCATTAAGTACAGTTAGCTGTACTATAATAATAATAGTATACAATTCGTAACTTTCTAAATGTTTATTTTGGTAGACGTGGTTAGCTAAATAACAATAAATCAGATTGTTGTGCAAGCGGGCCGAGAATTTTTCCAAATTGGGCACGATTGAAACTTGAATTTGATGATATTACGTTGCAAGGCCCCTTAACAATTTCATTCGCAAAGTCCCAAATCATCGCTTAAAAGTTACTTCGGGAGAGACACTGCTTTGCAGATGAGACTTTCAGAACAAAACAAAGATACTGGAAAACAAAAATAGCCAAGACGAAGCCGCGTGCGCAGACAACCATATCAATGATTGCTTTATAAACCAGTTTCAACTGTGACATTTTGCTCATTGATCGCCTGTCAGCGGTTGGTCAGTAGTGTGCGCGCTGTGTTTGATAGTGGCCGTAGTTTTAAAGTATAAAAAATCAGTGAAAATAACGTAAGTAGTTCCTGAGGTTACTAAAGCCCGTATTCTAAAACAATACTCCAGTTAAAATCGGGATACCTTTTTTGGTAGGTATATGAGGAAGCCGAGAACTATAACTAGAACTAAATTATATTTTATTGCGAAACTTTTTAATATACACACGTATAGGGAAGGAAGTAAATCTGTTCTTATTAGGAACTGAAGCAGTAAACAGACTTTTTTATTACCTACAGCGGTCTAATCTATTTTTTTTGCGTTATTTAGAAATTATTACTGACCTAAGTTCAAACGGTAACATGATAACCACAATTACTGCCACTATATGTATACACATATAATTTTCGTAGTGCTTAGTCCTATGTAACTAAAGTTTCTTATCGACACATATATTAGTAATTTTTGCTTAGTTTTTAAAAATACGATAAGGCTATTCGCGTCGAATGGAACTACCACGGCGCCTTGATTCATCTTGTGATTGTATTGAGTTACTACCCCTTAGACTTACTTTTTATTCAGGTAGCTGTACAAAGCCCGCAGAGCTTTGCCAGACAAGAGCTAGTGTAAGAAGTTCATAAAAAAAACATAAAATAAAACGCAAAAGTGCGTCTAAAAAGTTCTAATCAGTAAAGACTGAGGATTTATTTTTCAGATGCCATATATTTTTTCCGACACTCATTTCATGTCTAAAATGACAGTGTAATGTAGTAGTAGCTTATAAATTGTATATTTATTTCTCGTTGCAGCTAGGACTTGTGTCTAAAGTACTGTGTATACTATTAATTTCATTTCATTTATTCATAAAAAATATATTGAATTGTATTTGAAATTATGGACACCACAACACATAGATACAACAAATTAAAAATTAATTAATTTACTGATATTTATAATGATGATATTATTCTATAATATATACTGTATATATGAAGATAATTTTTGGGGCGGGAATATACATGTAAGAATCTCTAGGCGAACTCGCACGGTTGGACAACAAAAGATCCACCAGAAACATAAACTTATAAAAAGTATAAAATTGTGGGAGTCAAATAACAAAACAATTTTAATGATTTGCCGGAATGTTATCAGTTATTAAGAAATACGAAGAGGTGAAGAGGTTATACGGTTGTTTATAATTTGTGATAGATTATGATTGCGAGTGTAGGTATTTTGAACAATATACGAGTGAGATGAGTCTACGTTTTAAAATATAGTATAATTTTGCTTTTCTAGAATTGCTAGTTAAAACGAAAAAAACATCAGGATCATTTTTGCAAAAACGATCCTCCGATGTTTTTTTTGTTTTAACGCATGTGTTCTCCGAATCGATATTTCAGTGGATTGACATTTTATGCACATTTGTTGGTAGGTACTCGTATATATTCGATTCCATAATACGGATTGGATCGAAAACTTTGACCAGCTCGGACCACCACCGTTACGTGCAAGTTGTTAAGAGATCTATTCGTTTGCACACTCAATAAATTATACTTTTTTTACAAACAATAATTATAAAATTACGTATCGTGGGATTGACATTGTGTTCAACGAATACATCAATAACCTTGATTTCTTTGTTATTTCCTTAGGAAAAAGAAACATTGTAGGTAGGTACGGACATAGTAGTTGAACATTATCTATCTCACTGTTGAACCTTTTGATGTTTTTTTAAATAGAATGACAAAGAGTGAACCGATCTATGTACCAACATGTTAGGTTTGTAGGGAATTGGTTATCCTATTACCTAGACGTCACGACTATAATCTCTAGGCTCGGTAGATATCGCCTCAGATCTCTTAGTAGGTACTTACCTACTTACTGGAGATTCTTTGGGGGTGTTTATGAGGGGTGGTCAAAGGTACGTCCAAATATTCCATTTGGTACATTATATACATATACATATGTGCAGTAGCTGGTGTTCCATACGTGACAGGTTACAAGCCCATCGCCGCTTGTAGAATACCGTTTTCACCGTTTGAGAGCACTGGAGATGTTTTAAAACTATACTTCCTGCTAAACTCGATACCAAAAGGCTTAACAGAGGTTTGAAAGTTTGACTCCACACAACCTTGAATCATAGAGGTTGTCTACCGCGATGGGGGATAGTGTGAACAATAATATTTTTACTCCTTGACGAAGTTTAATTTTTATTACACTTTTCCATGTCAAAAGTTAAAATGTCTATTCTATAAGTCTGTTCTAACAGGATGGGACATCTGAAGTTACTGGTGCTGCTGGCATGCGTAGCCTGTGCCGTGGCGCGGACCACCGTCCGCCAGCAGTCTGTGTCGGGACCCATTACATCTCTTACGGACAAGGTATGTTATTATACTTGTAATGCGACTTCCAACAAGGTTGCTCTAAACGTTTAACACTACCATGGAGGGGGTATGAAAGCACTGTTCTTTCTCTTTTTCTCTCATAGTCAGTTACTTACGTTTCGTATATGTATTAAAGAAGTTTTACTTCAGTCGTGTGGTCTAAAGCACACTCGTTTTTTTTAGTATATACACCTTAGCATGAATCAAGAGCATAAAATGTATACCTACCTATATGTATAAGATTCTAATGATGACTGACTGACGATAAAGACAATGCATTAAGTAGTCTACCGAGGGTATAGGGAAGCACTGCTTATGAAGAAGGTACCCTAACTTTTTGTGTAGTGTAGTATAATGACCAGAAATATTTTTTGTTTCTAACCATCACACAAATGTTTATCCTCGGTAGGGATCGAACCCACGACCTACAGCACAGAAGGCAGAGCTACTTCTAACTGAGCTGTGTAGCCAGTCGGATATAGCGGGGTTGAAGTTTGTATGAAAATAACTTCACGCGTACGAAGACGCGAGTGTTTCGCTAGTGTGTGTGTGTGTGTTCATCAGAGGGCAGAACATCGAAGCCCTCACACATTATTGAGTTAAAATGCCTGTTCAGTACACAGTCGCCGTAGCCGAAATCGGTTAGGAATAAATATATATATATATATTTTATTGCACAACACAACCGCAAAATTTCCAAATATAATACGGTGCATATCCCATACAAAATAAACATCTAGGTATATATTCAGCACACACATTTTTGGGTGGCAATCGAACACGCAACCTACAGTAGAGATGGTAGAGCTAGGTAGATAGATATAAGATGTATTCAGCTTATAGAATTTTCACCGATCGTCCAATTCTTCTGATGCTATGTACTGTTCCAATTGGGCTCCACACAATCTTCAAGGTTGATAATGTCTTCCAGTACAACTAAATCGTCCTGCTCTATACAAGCGGGCGCGCTGGCCTCATCGTCACTATCAACTGGTGAATTATAATCGGACAATTAGATCGATGACAATAAAGCTATTTTTATTCCGAATACCAGGATGCCAGAACCAAGGCGAGGGTGCACACAGCATTCACCAACGCGGGCAGACAAGCGGGAGTTGAGATTTGGAGAATTCAGGTACTTGTACAATCTAAGCTTGGTTCCGAGGAACTGGCGTTAATCAATGCGTTACTTACAGAGCTGACTCGGCACAGATTTCTTCACGATGTTTCTTAGACCATTTGAAAGCATTGACTTAGCGCCCATAAATCTTGCGTAGCTGACGGAGGAAAGGAGTCTGGTAATGTTTCCGATCCTCTTCTGACTAACTCATCTGCATCATTACTGATAGACCCGCTTATTTCTTCGCTATGCTAATTATTCCTTCTTGTTCCAGAACTTTGCACCGGTACCAGTATCAGCAAAGGATTTCGGCAAATTCTACAAAGGCGATTCCTATATAGTTCTTAAGGTACATGCTTATAAACTAGTGGAACGACGCGAAGTTTTTTTTTATTGCACTGCTGGTGAAACAAAGCATAGTCTACCTGATAATGTTAAATGGTAACCATCACCTACAACAAAGTATTGCCCCGTTGATCACGCACTTTAGGTACGTGTCCTACGATGCACTACCCTGCGTCCACCAACCTGAGGTAGGTATATATATATATATATACTAACTAGCTGACCCGTGCCCACTTCGTTGGGCGGTAAACATTTTTACTTACAAATCTTAACTGAAGTAGTACTCGATGTCGCCAACAGATGGCGTTAATACGGCATAAAATAGCGGCCGTTCCTAGTTTCGCCCGCGTGGTAGTTTTTTCCCGTTCCCGTTATTTTTTCGGGATAAAAAGTAGCCTAAGTTACTCCTTGTTACATCAGCTATTTGCCAGTGAAAGTCCCGTCGAAATCGGTCCAGCCGGTCCAGAGATTACCCGGAACAAACAGACAGACAGGCAGACTGACAAAAATTTAAAAAAATGCTATTTTGGTATATGTATCGCATATACATTCATATGCATGTAGTAAAAAGCGGTTATTTTAATATTACAAACAGACACTTCAATTTTATTTATTTGTATAGATGTTAACCTCATGTGCCTGTAATTACACCCTTCCAACCGGAACACAGCAATACAAGCATCACTGCTTGACGGCAGAAATAGGTATACAATCTTCAACTTACTCATGTTTCTTTCAGACAAACACAGATAAGAGGAACAACCTCTCCTGGGATATCCACTACTGGATCGGTAGTGAGTCGACGCAGGATGAGTCAGGTGCGGCGGCTATCCTCACAGTAGGACTGGATGACAAGTTTAATGGAGCCGCTATACAGCATCGGGAGACTGAGGGTTACGAGAGTGCACAGTTCACAGGATACTTCTCAAGCCGTGAGTACATCTAAACTACGTAGCTACAAAATGTATAAGAAAAAACAATTTGTTATAATAGTAATAATATAATAATAATAAACTAGCTACAAATTTCAACCCCTGCTGCATACCTTTAGGGGTTGATTTCGAAAGTTGCTTTTTTAACACCTCTACGAACCAAGACGAAATACCCTCAAAATTTCAAGTCTCTACGACCAGTGGCTTAGGCTGTGCGTGGCCGGGGCAGACTCAAAAAGGTAATACGTGTAAAAAAGGCCAATGTAACGTATTCAAATTTTACCTAATCAACCTATTTAAGAGATGACGGAGGTATAGCGTAGGTTGATAATTAAACCACGGTTACCATAAATATAGGGTATAATAATAAAGCTAAATCTAATTACCTAAAGTAAGTATTAAAGTTAAATGGGGGAAATATAGAAAAAATGGGGGAAAGTTAAGAACTCAGGTCGCGGTTCTACTCGTCTCCGAAAAACGATGCTGAATCTCCTCTAGGTATGCCACTGGCCTTAGCTCTTCTAGGAGGGACGGCCAACGAGTCCAAGTCCTGGCTTCGTTGTCTGGTACTTCTTCAAGTATCGTCCAGCGTCCCGAGGTTTTCTTCGGCCCGTAGCGAACTCAGCTGGGCAGTGAAGGAAGCCGGAGAAAGAACCCCAATTTGGGGTTTTAACACGGCACAGAGTCTAGATTCTAAACTAGATAGTAAACTAGCAAGTAGGTTGGTAACTCAAGAAGAAGTATGGCACAAAGCTAGTACGTGTGCGCGTGATTTCAGTCTCGAGTCCTCTCACGTTCCCTGACCGCTAGGCTTCGACAGCGGTCACCTACCTCTCGCCCCCGCGCCTCAGTTCTCAACGGTTCATGCCCGTGCTACCAACATACAGGACTAGTTTAGGTAAAATATAAATACCTGTGTAATAAGTGTTCAACTTGTGCTCCGATCGCGAAAGCATAAAAATCTCATGGGCATAAGGTCAGCTTAACCAGCGCCTGTAAAAGTCGAAGTAAACAACATAATCGCCGTGTAAATTGTGACTCACAGCTGCCCTTGAGTTCCATTAGTATTCGTTAGACAACTCCAAAGAAAACCATTCATAGTAACGTACTGACGTCAGCAGCTATTGACCCTATCGCAATCTACAATCACCATCTTTATCCCAAAGGAGGAAATCAAATGTAATAAACATAATTTTTTTGTGTACTTTAGTGTAATATACTAACAAAAACAAAAGCCCCTATAGGTGAAACCATAAAAAATTCAAACATAAGGCTAAACTAAACTAAACTCTATACTTTTGAAACAATAAAAGAAGTTTCGTATTGTCTTTTTGAGGTACACTGCACGGCATAGTAGGCAGCAACAACTTGACTGTGGAATGGGTTAGCAAGGCTCCGCAGTCTAACTCAAAACGACGATACGAAACTTTTTTGTTTATCGTTTCTGAGTAGACCTGCTGGGCATACTGTCGTCTGTAGAAAACTCTGTCCAGACGTTGGGAGTTCTTGGAAGTATTTGCTTCCTCCGTATATACCAAGACATGACCACCGCTCGTAGCGCGGAGACTATGGAGATATCCAGTTGAGACTGTAATAGTGTTTTTTGGTAAACACTATTGTATCAGTCATCTGGTTCCCATAGCTATGCTTAGTATGGGCACAGACAAGAATTATATCTCTCGCCTGTGATATATGGGTATCTTATGTTGTGTATAAAAATTCATTATTATTGTCCAAATATTTGTGATTATTTTTGTTAAACACTGGAACTGCTAGTTCCTATGAATAAATTTATTTCAACTTTGACTATACGAACCCCGCTTTAGTGCCCCCCCACCCCTGCGCAAGACACCAAGCTGGGGTCGCACCATAACTAGTGCCCTTGCCTATCCAGCTAAGCGCTTTCCCCACTCGCCATTGTCAGATGACCAAAAAGTTCCTCTGCTCATAATCGCTTTCCTTGACACCCAGCTCTGACGTACCTGCCTGGAGGCAACCCATCAGGCTTCAACCACGTAGTCACCAACGCCGGAGCCAGCAAGCGTTTGCTACAAGTCAAGGGGAAGAGGAACGTTAGAGTCCGTGAGGTTGGTATTCCTACCCTACCTATCCTACACTCCTCATAAACCCTTTCAGTCTCAATTGTTTCTTATATATTTAGTAGTAGTAGAAGAGCTTTTTGTGAAGGGCTCGTCAGGGGACGTATTCTGCCACCAAGCATGAGGCTTATCAAGTGGGCCATCTGCTTGTTCCATCCACAAGCTGCATAAAAAAACCGGCCAAGTGCGAGTCGGACTCGCGCACGAAGGGTTCCGTACCATTATCTACAATAATAATGCAGCGAAGTATTTGGTAATTTACCATGGCGAAGGCTCCGATTTTCAGACTCAATGCTTATGTTCATTAACTGAAGCGAGATCGGTTGTTTTACGAACTGCATCGAGTGTCAGCAGTAGAATGACCGTACCAACAAAATTAATTATAATAATAAGTTCTTCAATCGTTCCATTTCGGAACAGATTCAGAACAGGTGGCTTTTATAATTTAGACGACCGATGTGGCGCGGCGGGCCTTAAATATTTATTTTATTCTGTTTTTTAGTATTTGTTGTGATAGCGGCAACAGAAATACCTACATCATCTGTGAAAATTTCAACTCTCTATATAATAGTTAGAGAGTTGAAATACCGTGAAACGTTACTATCACGGTTCATGAGATACAGCCTGCTGACAGACGGACGGACAGACAGACAGACAGACAGACAGACTATCTTTCTATCTAAGGAACCCTAAAAACACCCTTATCGAACCTTTTTCTCCAGGTCGACCCTCTCATCTCCTCAATGAACAAAGGAGACGTATTCATTCTAGACAACAACAACGACATCTTAGTGTACGTCGGAGAGAAGGCTAAGAATGTGGAGAAGCTGAAGGCTATTTCTATCGCCAACCAGGTTAGGGACCAAGACCACCATGGTAGGGGACGTGTGGAAGTCATTGGTAAGGAACTTTTTTTTTATTTTTTTTTTATACTTACAACTTGTTGATGGAACAAGCAGATGGCCCACCTGTTGTTAAGTGGTTACCATCACCTATAACAAAGCATTGCCTCGTAGGTCACGCTCGTTAGGAACGTCACCGACGATGCACGACTGAGCGTCCATCAACCTGAGGCATACAGGTGTTAAGCCTCATGTGCCTGTAATTACACCGGCACCCATACCCTTCAAACCGGAACACAGCAAGCTGCTTGGCGGCAGAAATAGGCATGGTGGTAGTACTTACCCGGACGAGCCCTTCACTTATAGCTCTACTACGCCTAACTATCTAACTATCAGTAACCACCCGTAGTAGGTGCTTAGTATTTTTTACTGCAGTTATATTTATTTGGAACTGAAGATTGAAAAGCACTTGAGTCGATGCCGCTTTGCTTAGTTTGGGGCTAAAAGGCATTGTGTGATTGTGTGTATTAATATTAAATAACTTGAAAGTGCTATAATAAGATACAAGAGTGCTGAAGGGATACATATCTACTGCGCTTTCTTTTTGGTGAAGATGGTTGTTTGTTTCTTTTTTTAGCCTAGAGTAAATACAATATTTAATCCTCAAGCACGGTAGGCTTTCCATTTCAAGTATCCCTGCTCAAAATTACCAATAAACCTAAATTCCTAAAAAAATTAAATTTCTTTATACGAAAGAAATATTAATAAATTTCTACGATACATATAATTATTTTTTCTTTTTAATATAGAATTTTGCATATTTTCAATATATCAAGCCCGCTGCTCTACTTTATTGGAACACCCTTACTGGGTAGGTATATTATGTTTTGGCTCTAAAACGTTTCATCTAGCCCTAAGATCCACAGTAAGGCCATAAACATGCTGAACAGGCTTTGAGAACGTAGAATACTACAAGGTGTTCTTTTTTTTATTTAATCTTTGAGCCATAATGACCCCTATGCTGCAATTGGCCCGGGGTCATCAAACCCGGATGTAGATTGACGGTATAAAAAGTTGGCCCGTTCGGGGTCACTACCCGAGGATTATAAGGGTGGAGCTGCTGAAAACCCATTTCCTTTACAGACACGTACTCCAGTGACGTCGATGTTCAGAAGTTCTTCTCATCTCTTGGCTCAGGCACTAAGGATCTCGTCCCTGAGGAGTCAGCCGGTGGTGATGACCAGGTAATACGCCTTAACTCTAACTAGGTACTTTATTTAAAATCCTGACACAGGCGCTAGAACGTCTTAGAAAGTATGAGCGAAAAATTGCCCCCTTGACGCTGTATTAATCATCTAAACCAATTATAAGAATCTTAGTCCTGACTGTCTAATTGACTGACTGACTGACTGACTGACATATAGACAACGCACAGCCTAAACCACTGGTCGTAGAGACTTGAAATTTCAGGGTTTGTTCGTCTTGGTACAATCAGCTGCACTAGAATGTACCTATACAATTCGTAACGTTCAAAACGGTATCAAAACCTTATAGTAAATTCTTCATAATAATCATAATCATAATATATTTATTGCGAATATGGGTGGGAATACAGATGACAAGATGAATAAACTTATGTTCTACCATACTCAACTATACACAGCATGCAATAACAATACAAAAGTTAGTAAAATGTCACAAGTGAATACATCAGAGAATTGAGATCTTAAGCAGTAAAAACTCAAAAATCCTGAAATAAGCTGATAAGTTCACTTATTTTTTGACTTTAGAATTGTAAACATTCTAGTGCAGCTGACTGTTCGTGGAATTCCTGTACCTCTAAACAGGTACCTACCTACAGTGGGGATGGAAGTTTTTGTGAAAGTAACTTCACGCGCAAAAAGTTAGTATACAACATGTTAGTAAGTTAAAAAAACCACTATCAATATCTACTTATCTTTTTCAGGCTTTCGAAAAGAAAGAGGAGACTTCAGTCATGCTTTCAGAAGTTTCGGACAGCACTGGCAAAGTAAAGGTGACTGCCCTCCAGCGGCCGTTCAGGCAGGACCAACTCAAACAAACGGTAAGTTCCGAAATAATGCTCGACCGTGACTGAGTACCTATACAACACAGAAGCCTAGCACAAATACATTTGACATTTGCAGCATAGCGTATCGTTTCGATCGACATCTTATCCGTTTGTTATCCGTATGTTTAGTAGTAGTAGAGCTCTTAGTGAAGGGCTCGTCCGGGGAAGTACTACCACCATGCCTATTTCTGCCGCCAAGCAGCTTGCTGTGTTCCGGCCTGAGGGGTGTGGGTGCCGGTGTAATGACAGGCACGTGAGGCTTAACACATGTACCTATGCCTCAGGTTGATGGACACAGAGCAGTGTATTGTAGGGCACGTTCCTAGCTAACGTGGCCTACAAGGCAATGTTTTGTTATAGGCGATGGTAACCACTTAACGTCAGGTGGGCCATGTGCTTGTTCCATCAGCAAATTGTATAAAAAAAAACCGTTAGTTAGTAAGAGTTTTCTATACCGCCACTATGCCGCCAATGTTATTCAAATGCCAGTATACTTGTTCGTGCTAGGCTCCCTATGGGAGCAAAAAATGATAATCCCTTGTCGTGGGTTCGTAAGTATGCGTAGGCAGCCTGCTGTGATGATGTGAACCAACATTATACTTACCATATATTTTACTATCTTCGTCATCATCATCATACATATGCCTCCTATAAACGTTTCCTGGATGAACAATTTTGAGCTTTTTCCATCCACCGACTTCTAACGAACCTAGCAACGTCTCGTTTCATCAGGTTACGACGCCACCACACACACCACTTTAGACGAGTAAACCACGGTCCCACTTGATCAGTCCTACGCTTCGTCATTCGGTGGTCGCCATTCGAGAACAGACTTTTCAGCGGTTCTAAGAGCTATTTAGGCCTGCCTATTGCCATTTCAACTTATTGATCCTGAGAACTATGTCTGTGACATTGGTTCTTCTACAGACTTTCTCATTTTTCATTCTTTCACGTTGTGATGTAATATCCTAGCATTGCTCTCTCCATAGCCCGTTGTACAACGTTCAGAAAATGATATATTTTATTATAGGATGCGTACATCTTGGACACAATCAGTGGCAGCATCTACGTATGGATCGGTAAGCAAGCCACCGAAAAGGAGAAGAGTGGCGCTATGGCCAAGGCACAGGAGCTTTTCACCGCCAAGAAATACCCGTCTTGGGTGAGTTCTAAACGAGCGAAGCGAGCTTCAACAAATCATAGTACGAAATCACATTATTTAGTTTAGCCGTGTTTAGCCGTAAAAACGTAACAGACAAAGAGAGTTGCACTTTCGCTTTTAATAGAGTGGTGGTATGTATTGTAATGTTTGTCATCAGGTAAAGGTTGAAAGGGTTCTACAGAACACTGAGCCAGCTATCTTCAAGCAGTACTTCATGACCTGGCGCGACGGTGGAATGTCTCACAGCCGGCTAGTATAATATGCAAGTAAGTAAGTAGGTACCTACCTATACCAATTTATTCAATCATCGCCTGCACTAATGCCGGGTTACAATATCTTACAAGACAAGCGTCCGTTAGTACCTATTACTTAGAATCAATCAATCAGTCTTCTGCTTGTACGGCTGCTGGTAAAGGCCTCCAGGAGGCGGTATTTACCCTAGCTTCAACTCTGGAAGATAATACTTCCAGCCTGAATGCGTATCTTCTGTTGCTATCAAACTCATGTGGCTAGTGTCAAATATGACAGATTTTCTATAGCAGATCTGTCATAATGGACATTTGTGGAATTGTCACGCACAGGTTTTTATGAGTGTTAAGTATGTCGGGGTGTGTGAGGAAGTGTGGGGGTGGGTTTTGATGGGTTACACACCCGAGGTGATGGATTATACACCCGAGGCGATGGGTTACACACCAAGGCCCTTACCTGAGCCGTTCCCAAGAATAAGAGATCTGTAGATGACCGGATTGATTGATGTGTTTAATGTTTATACTTAATACCTTCTGAAGCGGGAGGACTATTTGGTCGAAGTTCAAAATCAAATAGCTCGCCTTGGGCCTTGCCGCGACATTCTTCTGAATGTAAGTCTTTAACTAATTTGTAGGTAATATGTTACGCTATAGTTTACACTGACTAATGAGGTGAGTTACTGTTAATCTCATGCACATGCAATACTACTAACGGACGCTCTTAATTATGATATTGGAACCGGGCATTAGAAGGCTTATACAAGTTTTGTATTACGTCTGATAGGTCTAACTAATATTAGTATATTTTTCTTTTTCTAAATTATTTTCATTTATTTACAGGTTCTACAACCAGAAACCACTATACTCCAGTGCCATAATGTAATTTGACATTCTAAATTGTACCTAACATTAATTTACACTATGCATAAACTATTTAGGTACCTACATTGTTTTGGGTACCTACCCTATACTTTTATAATCATTTGTTAACAAATAACTTTGTTATAAGGAGTACCTAATAAAGAGATTATCTTACATTTGACCTAATCATTATTCTGTACCTCCATGAAACAATAAATAAATCTAATTCTAATAATTAATCTACGTGTTGTTTGCAATTAGTTGTTATATGTAAATCACAGTCTAACCTGCCGATCGTAGAGACAAATTGGCCTTACTTCAAACAACTCTGAAAAGATACAATCAGATTTTTACTTCTAGTGTAGATGATTTAAATAGCGTTAGGGCAAACTTTTGCAATTGTGCCTCTATTTACAGGACGCTGTAGGTAAATAGAGGCGGATTCGGAAGGGTTCTTATTACAACATAAAGGGTGTTTTTTTTAGAGGTATAGAACTTTGAAATGGAATAAAACAAAGATATTTTTTTAAAATTGATATGAAATTTACTTTATTCCAAAGATAATCTTCTGTCATTATAATTTAAATATGACTTTAGGCATATGACCACCACGGCTGGCTCGGACGTAGTCTTATCTGGAGGTCCAATTTTCGATGACTTTTTCCAACATTTGTGGCCGTATAGCGGCAATAACGCGGCGAATGTTGTCCTCCAAGTGGTCAATCGTTTCGGGTTTATCGGCGTAGACTAGCGACTTCACATATCCCCACAGAAAATAGTCAAGTGGCGTTAAATCGCACGATCTTGGAGGCCAATTTACGGGTCCGAAACGTGAAATTATTCGGTTACCAAACGTTTCCTTCAATAAACCGATTGTGGCACGAGCTGTGTGACATGTTGCGCCGTCTTGGTGAAACCACAGCTTGTGCACATCATGATTGTTCAATTGATGAACGAAAAAGTCAGTAATCATGCCTCTATAGCGGTAACCATTTACTGTAACGTTCTCGCCAGCATCGTTTTTAAAGAAGTATGGTCCAATTATTCCACCAGCCCATAAAGCACACCAAACAGTCAGTTTTTCTGGATGTAACGGTGTCTCAACATACACTTGAGGATTATCTTCACTCCAAATACGGCAGTTTTGTTTATTGACGTATCCATTAAACCAAAAGTGAGCTTCATCGCTAAACAAAATTCGCTTATGAAAATTAAGATACGTGTTTCGAACAGAACCATGATTTTCAAAATAAATTTGCACAATTTGGAAGCGTTGTTCAGGCGTCAGTCTATTCATGCTGAAATGCCAAACCAAACTAAACGTAAATCACTTGACAGCTCACCAAATGGGCGCCAGCTAAAAAAGTGTTGCCAACTTAAAGTTCTATACCTCTAAAAAAACACCCTTTACTTACTTATATGGACGGATTTCAACTTCCCAAAATTTTAAAGGGCTCGCGAGGTCTACTGTTCTCACAGAACAACTAGTTAGTAGTAGGGTTTGGGTGTACAGCAAGTTTAACAGATAAAAATATATTTATTCAAAGATATTTATTGTGTAAAAAGATCTACAGTGTTATGTTGTCGAGTGAGCGGTAAAGCGGCTAGCCGGTTGTGGGGGTCGGCGAGCCAATCGTACGGTCCGCGCGCACACACCAACCGACCGATCAACCATCGCATCGCCTCCATCTTCTCCACCAGACAACTGAGCTTCCTGGAACAAACATTTTTTATTGAAGTAATACTTCTAATGCGACGCCTAACAAGGTTGCGTTAAACGTTTAACACTACCATGGAGGGGGTATGAAAGCACTGTTCTTTCTCTCTTTCTCTCATAGCCAGTTACGTTTCGTATATTAAAGAAGTTTTACTTCAGTAGTGTGGTCTTAAGCACACTCGTGTGGTGGTAAAGGCGAGAAAAGGTGACGTGCGATAAAAATTACAGCTTATGCTACACATTGGGTGTAATAAGACCACTTCCGAATACTCCAGGAACGTGTAAAGTTACCTACAACAAGCTCTTATAGAATACCTACTTATAGATTTAGAGTAATAAGATTATTTCGCTGAAATTCCTATAATTATCAACCAGCGATGTATTCAACGACCGCGCGGTGGCGGCGGCTACAAGAGCAACTGATCGCGATTTCTTTAAGATTGCTGTTTTTGGTGTTTGCTGTCGTTTATAATTCATATTATCTTTCATAATATGAAAACTTCTCTATATCTTCTATATTATGTTGTCTATGACCAATATTGAGCACGACTATTACCAGCAAGGCGATCGGTTAACGGCCTCACCACGAAAGCGCGGTACACTCTCTTCAATCTATACTAATATTATATAGAGGAAAGATTTGTTTGTTTGTTTGTATTGAATAGGCTCCGAAACTACTGGACGGATTTGAATAATTCTTTCACCGTTGGGAAGCTACACTATCCCCGGGTGACATAGGCTACATTACATTTTCAAAAAAATTAGGGATCCTTACTAAAAACCCGTGCGAAGCCGGGACGGACCGCTAGTTAAAAATAAATTAGCACCAAAAACTTAAAGCTAACGGGAACATCCATTAATTACGTGAGGCGTTTAGAAGGGCGGGGGTCAAGTCGAACCAAGGGAAGAACGTGGGTTGAAAAGACCCCCGAATTGTCTCACCAGTTCTGCCAGTTTTTTTTTTATACAATGTCGCACGTTGAAAACAAAAGTGACACTATCCAAAATTTGGCGGTATTGAGTTACAGCGACATTTGAAATCTACGGGAAAAACTACGTCATCTCCAAAGATCCGTTTCCTTATAGTTCACTTAGACACCCCTAGACGTCACCATGTGTCACTTTATACTTTAAGGTTTTGAGCTGGTTTGTTAAACAAAAACCGACATTAAACCAGTTTGTGCCCGGACACCGGCGATAACTGTCCGTGGGGTAAGTGAAAAAGTGTCATATTTTGTGTAGTGTCAGTAAGTCTAAGGGCCTTAAGCAAAATAATACTTGTCAGTTTAAGAAGAAAAGTGGCACTATGCTTGAACTTTTTTGAAATTTAAGGCACTACGCAAAACAACACTTGATAATGTTAGAGCAAAAGTGGCACTTTACTGAACATTTTTTTAAATTAATTTTTGCTGCCATATCTACCGAATAATTTAATTAAAATCAACTAAAATGTGATAAAATAATATCTGAACTATTATTTAAAACCACAACAGTACGTCATTCTCAATTTATAGTCGAGTTATTGATCCCACTTCCGGTGCGACAGTTGCTAAGTGAAAAGTGTTCTAAGTGCTACGATACAAATTAATTCAAAAAACAGTGAATTACCTTGAAATTCGTCACAAGAAAGTGAGAAACACTAAAATACAACTCGCGGCAAGTGAATCGCTATCAATCACGAATTAATCTCAGTGGAATTTACCAAAAAGTGCTAAAATCAGTTCCGAAATAAATAACCAATAAATTTAAAACCACCTTCATCACGGAAAAAAAAAAAAAAAAAAAATCAACGTCTTCCGGCCAAGTGACAGCAGACACATCAAAACGAGTCCGGTTAATGAACAACCACAGAGAAGCCGAAGCGAATTTAGGGTTGCCTACTCAAAACCAGTGTGGCCACAAAAAAGCTAGAAGCTACCAAATAGTAAAAATTCTAAGCATGGAAAAACAACTTGAATTACTGATGGAAAAAATGAGCGCGAACATGAATGACAAAATGAACGAACTCAAAGAAGAATTTCAAAGACATACAACCTTGCTAACTGAAAACTTTTCTAAAAGCTTGGCTTTAACTATGGTCGAAAAACTAAAACCAATGCAAGAAGAGAACCAAATACTCAAGACTGAAGTTACCTCATTAAAAAATAAAATTCATAACCTCGAGAGAGAAGTGAGAAAAAACAACTTAGTACTCCATGGAATAGAAGAAACCGAGAATAATAATACCCAGCTTCTAAACCTAGTTTTGGATTTTCTCAACAACGCAGGAAAAGGGGAAACCGAAAACTTTGATAAATGGGAAATAAGCGAGGTTCACCGGCTAGGTGTTAAAGAAAGCCAAAAGCGCAGACCTATACTTGTAAAACTTACTCTAGCTTGGAGGAGACTTGAAATCTTGAGGAACAATAAAAATTTTCCTGTGAATACTTACGCCACTGAAGACTTCCCTAAAGACATCCTACTACTAAGAAAAGATTTAAAGATTAAACAACAGGAAGAAATAAGGAACGGGAAATTAGCTATTATCCGCTACGACAAGCTCATTATAAAAGAAACAGCAAAAAAAGGAAATGATAAAAGGAAAAGGTCACCATCCAAAACGCCAACCCAGGCAAGAGGTGACGGTGATGAGGCAAAACAAATGAGAGCATCAAAGAAAATGAACAAAACGAATGCTTTTGAGTACTTAAGCCGGCCTCGAACAAACTCACTACCTACAACTAGCAAACAATAGCAATTAACGAATAATGGTCTCCGGAAGCCCAACAAAGATAAATCAACAAAATCACGCAACAACATTAACAAACACCATTCCCCAAGCCGGACAGCAGTCACCGTGGGGAATCACGACTGCAACCCTCCAGCGGTTCAACCGCTACTACAACCACAACGTCGAAGACGACAACCCCAGAAAAAACCAAAACAACAAATACAAACAAATAAACTTCAAAAACAAAACCATACAAACATCGCAACTCTGAATGTACTAACGCTAAGAACAAATGAAAGACTCCTAGAATTGGAAATTGCACTGGAAACCATCAAATGGGATATTCTTGGATTGAGTGAAGTTAGAAGACTGGGAAACGAAATCAAAGAATATGAAGATTATATTTTTTACTTCATTGGAGAGACCAAGGGACAATACGGAGTTGGATTCCTCGTCAAGAAAAAGTTAAAGAAAAACATAATCGAATTTATAGGTATCTCTGAAAGAGTCGCCGCCTTAAGAGTCAACCTACCAGGATACAAAGACAGCCACAACAAGGACAAGGACTTTAATACAAGTATACGCACCAACAGAAGCAGCCGACGACAGAAAAAAAGATGTATTCTACACAGAATTGTCGGAATTACTAGAGACAGCAGACAAAAACACCATAGTCATGGGTGACTTTAATGGGAAGATAGGCAAACAAAGACCAGGAGAGGAAAACACAATTGGCAAACATGGAATTGGAATAAGAAACAAAAATGGGGAAAGAATGCTAAACTTAGCCTTAGCCCACAACTTAGCTTTTCTTAATAGTTTCTTTAAGAGGAAGCCATCGAAGAAATGGACTTGGGAGTCACCAGGAGGTACTTATCGCAACGAAATAGACCATATACTAAGTAATAAACTGGGATCATTTAGAAATGTGAATGTTATAAACCAACTAAACTTTAACTCAAACCACCGAATGGTCCGAGCAACCATACACCCCAAAGAGCCAAATAGAATAAGGAAGCATTACAAACACCAAATTTGTGAAACAAATGATACCACTCCATTACCGACAATGAGGAATTGCCAAGATGATATATCAAATAAATTACAAGAATACTATGATGACACTATAAATAGCATGTATAAAATGAAGCCAATTGGAAGAAATAGAATAAAAAAAGAAATTATAAGTGTAACAACAAAACAATTAATAAACGAGAGAAAGGAGCTTTTCAAAGAGAAAAAGGACTCGGAAACTCTGAAAAAAATAACAAAACTAAGCAGAGATTAGTAAAAACTTAAAAAAAGACAAGGAGAAAAGGAAATTAGATTGTATCAACGAACATATAACAAGAACAGGAGGGATCAAAAAAGCTCTAAAAGAACTGGAAGATCATAAAACATGGATACCTCAAATGAGAAATAAAGATAGAAAACTACTCACAAAACGAGTTTCCATCCTTGATACCGCAACAAATTTCTATAAAGAACTATACTCAAGCAATAATACACAAGAAGATTCCATCCTAGAGGAGGTATTCGAAGAAGTTACCCCACCAATTTTGAGGAGTGAAGTCGAACGCGCGATAAAAACACAGAAAAATGACAAACCCCCAGGACCTGACAACATCAGAAACGAAACAATGAAAAACACACTACATGACAACCTATCACAACTAACAGACTTATACAACACCATCTTAGACACAGAATACATCCCTTCGCAATGGACGAAAAGCAACATTATTCTTATCCATAAAAAAGGAGACAAAGAGGACATGGGCAACTATCGGCCCATAAGCCTTATGTCTAATGTTTATAAGGTCTTTGCTAAAATAATCCTAAACAGGATCACCAAAAAACTTGAAGAAGAACAACCCAAAGAACAAGCCGGGTTTAGATCAAAATTTTCAACATTAGACCACATGCATGCATTGAAACAAATAATTGAAAAATGTCAAGAATATGAATACCCTTTGTACTTGGCATTTATCGACTATAACAAGGCATTCGATACCATAGAACACAATCATATATGGTGGGCACTCAAAAACCAAGGTATTGAGGGAAAATACTTAAGAATCATAAGAAATGTTTACCGTAATAGTTCAGCTCAAGTAAAACTGGAATCTTTGGGAGAAGTCTTCCCAGTCAACAGAGGAGTCAGACAGGGTGATCCACTTTCACCAAAGATATTCATATCTGTACTAGAAGATACCTTTAGAAGATTGGATTGGGACGAAGCTGGCTATGGAATAAACATAGATGGCACGAGAATAAACAACTTGAGGTTCGCGGATGACATAGTGCTCATAACTGAAAACCCAGAAATCCTTCAAACCATGATCCAGGACCTTGCATATAAAAGTAGAGAGGTTGGCTTAACGATGAACAAAACCAAAACTAAGATAATGACGAACAGAACTGAATTGAATATCTTTGTGGAAGGTGAACAAGTGGAATATGTTAAAGACTACATCTACCTAGGTCAATTGGTATCATTCAATGACCAACTGCAACGAGAAATCGAAAGAAGGGTCACAAACTCGTGGAAAAGATTCTGGTCATTGAAAAACATCATGAAAAATAAACAATATACCATGAAAGTAAAGAGAAAACTGTTCAACACCTGTATTCTACCTATATTGACATATGGAAGCCAAACCTGGGCTACCACTTTAAAAAATAGGCATACACTGGGGATATGTCAAAGGAGTATGGAAAGGAGCATCCTAGGGTTCACAAGGCTAGACAAGAAACGAGCCACACTTATTCGGAAAATCACAAAATGGGAAGATGTAGAGACCAGAATCAGAGCACTAAAATGGAGGTGGGCAGGCCACATGCTTAGGGAACAAACACCAAAGTGGACCAAGGCCATAACAAGTTGGACCCCCCGATACAACGCAAAGAGAAAGAGAGGCAGACAGCTCCAGAGATGGTCAGATGACTTCAGAAAAATCACAGGCCCATTCTGGTCTAGGCTAGCAAGCGATAGATGTGGATGGAAGATGCTGGAGGAGGCCTTTGTGTCCAAAGACACGCTAGGACAGGACTTAAATTAAAACAAAGTGAACTTTATTTTATTATTAGAATATATTGTATAAGGTTCTTTTTTAGCAATAAAGGCTTTGAAATTGAAATTGAATATTGATCCCAGAAAAATTACAAAAACTTTAAATGGCCATACTGAAAAATTTAGTTTTTTGTTAAGTGTCACCTTTGTTTTCAACGTGCGATGTGATGATTGAACAAGCATATGGCCCACCTGATGTTAAGTGGTTACCGTCGCCTATAACAAAGCATTGCCTTGCAGGTCACGTTCTTTAGGAACGTAACCCACAATACACTGCGCTGCATCCATCAACCTGAGGCATACAGGTGTTAAGCCTCATGTGTAATTACACCGGAACCCACACCCTTCAAATCGGAACACAGCAAGCTGCTTGGCGGCAGAAATAGGCATGGTGGTAGTACTTCCCCGGACGAGCCCTACTACTACTAGAGACTACTACCTAGAGACTAGAGACTAGATAGGGAGGTATGGATGGATATCTACCATGTCAAAGTCAAAGTCAAAAAGCATTTATTCAGTAATATCCGCAGGGATCATCTTGAAACGTCTTAAATCTAGGTGAATCTAAGCGCCAGTTCCTCGCGACCAAGCCTAGAACCGGCAAGAAACTTACGGCTTGGTTCCTACCGTTTTTTTGTATGATCCTGTTACAAAATAATAATAATAAATGGGATTGCTGGATGCCATGCGTTGGGATTAAAGTCGTAAAGTTTCTGTTACAAACAAAACAAATATAAGGAATATACCACACATTCGTTGTCTGGTACAAAATTTTGTTTTAAATCCATAGCCATCCTTACCTAAGAAGACCAATATAACCTTTATGGGGTTGTTCACATTGGTGTCAGTGTCACTACCACCACCAGGCGATAACAAACAGGTCTCAAATAAAATAATCATACTTACTCAAACAATGGGCCTCTGTGATCAGGCTCACTAGGATCTCTTTGCTCTTTGGTATCTCTCAGCTCTCCAACCATGTGGTCCCACTGCGCTCTCACCAAAGCATACTCTGTCTCTCTCTCCTTGAGCAGAGCATTAAGATGTCTCAACTGACATTCCGTGTCTCTGAACTGTGTTAGACTCTCAATTATTGCACTGAAAGTATACATCAAATAATAAAACAGTGTCAGTTTGGTTGCCTAAAGGTCACTGCACAATGTGGGTAAGTGAGAGTGAAAGTTAGAAGTTGATAAAATAAACTGTGTTGTAAAAATTTACTTCCAAACACCTAATAAAAATCTGATACGTTGTTTGTCACCAGACTAAAGCTTTTTATTATAACATTTTAGTACTAGTAGTAGTAGTGCTCTTTGTGAAGGCCTCGTCTGGAGAAGTACTACCATCATGCCTATTTCTACCACCAAGCAGCTTACTATATTCTGATTTGAAGGGTGAGGGTGTCGGGGAAATTACAGGCACATGAGGCTTAACACTTATATGCCTCAGGTTGATGAATATTGAGTAGTGCATCGTAGTGCATATTTCTAACTAATGTGAGATATGAGGCAATACTTTATTATAGACGATGGTAACCACTTAACATCAGGTGGGCCATCTGTTTGTTCCATCAGAAATTAGTATAAAAAAATGGTAGAAACCGAGCAGTAAGTTTCTTTGTCTAGGTTTGGTTGCAAGGAACTGCCACCTAGGTTCACCTACTTATAAGACTCATTCTAAGTAATCTCTTTGAACCTATGGAATAAATGATTTTGACTTTATACAGAGTTAGTATTTCAAGTGACAGGTAGCAATCCTACTGCCAATGCTAGAACTCTAACTAGTTTGATATTTCCTTCACCATTTAGGAACCTGGCAGTGTGCATAAATTATTCAATAGATTTTTTTTAACCACTGGTAAAAAGGGTTTCTCTTACTATCATGATCAAATGAATCTTACTTTTTTCTCTTTCTAAGGGTTTCGTCAAGATTACAGTCAGGGGTCGTGATCAATGTCTTTACTGCATGCCCTTGGGTCAATGACTTTGCAGTCACCTGTTCTAGTACTTTCCACACAGCCGTGTCTCCATATTCCTCTAATGCATTATCATTAGCCCGCTCTTGCACTTGTGGTGTAGCTATAAAAATATAATAATAATAAGCCTTTTATTCCGAAATTACAGTTTTTCGTTCAACTAAATAGTCACTAGTGTACTCCTCACAATATATCTCTGATTTCGGTGTGCCTTACGGCATAGACCTCCTCCAACGTTTTCCACTGTTTTCTATCTGTTGCAATTATACAAAGATAAAGTTTTTGAAGTAATACTTCTAATGCGACTTCCAACAAGGTTGTGTTATACGTTTAACACTACCATAGAGGGTGTATGAAAGCACTGTTCTTTCTCTCATAGCCAGTTACGTTTCGTATATTAAAGAAGTTTTACTTCAGTTGTGTGGTCTAAAGCACACTCGTTTTTTTTTGCATCTCTCAAACAGGAGTCAAGTGTGAATGGGTCATGTGATTCTGAAGGTGAGCTAAGGTATACAAGCTGCAGTTTGAAAACGATAAACAAAGTTTCATATTTTAATTTTGAGTTACACTGTGCAGCATCCCAAGCATGAACAACATATGTGTTGATTGTATTACAGAGGTCCCGTAGTGTAACTCAAAACGACAATACGAAACTTTTGCTATCATTTTCAAAAGTACACCTGCAGAAATCCTTCAAAGGACTAGGGTTAGAAGTTGGTCTCCTTCAATGACGAATGAGTGTAGTTAGCAAGCACCAATGGGAGTAGCAGATGGGTGAGATCTTTGCTTAGTAGTGGAACAGTAGCTATTAGTAAGAAAACTGAAAATTAGAAACCAGTGATCCTAATAAAAGGTCTAATAAATCTTCAGACTCCTTACATCAGTAAAATCTAATTGATTTTAATATTACGTAGGTACTTACCGGACAAAGGCTCTGCGTTCAAGAGCTTTAGTTTTGAGGAAAATAAAGCCAAATCCTTAATTTTGTTTTCAATGGTCTCTTCAAACTTACGGCCTACTCTAACCGAAAATAAGTCGGCTGAAGCCTGCTGTAAATCAGATTCAAAATTATGGCTCACATCTCTAAGTGCTTTAAATGAAGTCATTTTTCAAGTTTTTTGAAAGAAAACGAGATTATTTGTTTTGTTCGTTTTGTTTGTTGTTGTTTACTGTCAGTCTCAGTTTTTTTTTAGTCTGTGCAGGCTAAAGTCATAAGACCGTAAAAACCAGAATAAAACCAGAAAATGTATTCTTATGCATGTACTAAAAAGCGGTTATTCTAATATTACAAACAGACACTTCAATTTTATTTATTTGTATAGATGTATAGATAATGGTACGGATCTCTTCGTGCGCGAGTCCGACTCGCACTTGGCTTTTTCTTTACTTATTCGTTTCTCCAATCTCTTGTTTCGTTTTGATTGGAACCACAGAATACTTTGTTACATCGGATGGAAAATCGGAAGTTCTGATTTTCCGATTCGGAACACACACTGGCAACACTATCTGACAGAGATTCGCTTCAATTCGCTTAATTACGAATTCTAGCCTTTAGGTATTTATTTCTTTCATTCAGTAACTATAACTTTTTCGATGATCCGTACTCCACGAATAGGAATAAATAGCAATATCATCGACGTGATTTGTTGTCCTAGTTGCGTGTTCACCTTTGTGTTGATTAATTCAATTCATTATTAGCTACGAGCAAGCAAGATGTCCGGCGCAAGTTTTTAGTGAGTAGATTCTAATAAAAACACTTTAATTTGTCTGTTCATTAGACTCTATTACATACTTAATGTGGCACAAGTAAAAAAACCCTTATCTACCTAAAACTATCAGCAATCTTCATGATGATGGCTGGAGATGACCCGGCTTGCACCGGCGTATTACCTATATTACCCATGGACATTTACTACTTACTTTTTGAGTATTTATCACCGAAAGACATGGTACGGTGCCGTCAAGTTTGTGTCTCATGGAGGGACGCTATCGACTTAACTCTTAAAGAGGATAGCACTTGGGAGAGATTCTGTAGGCGCGAGTTCAAGAATGTCTACAAGCAAGCGATGTGGAAGACCCCAAACATAACAAAATGGTTCGAACTTTACCGGAGCCTGTCTCGCTGGCCAAACTTACGCTTAGCTCAGGATACTATACATGAGATTTGCATTAGCGACACGATCGATGAAGAAATGCGAAGCGCAGTAGTCCAGAAGAACGGCGTTATCATGGTTCACAAAAGAACCAGACTGGTCTACTATAACCTGTTAACTTTAGATGTTGCGAGACGCAAAGGTTTCTCCGGACAATACATCTCCTTACGTGAATTCGAAGATGTCGTGGTCATGCTCGGGTTGAATGCCCAGCTTCACATAGTCAACAAACCGAAGCATGACTGGAGTTCAAACCTCACTCTCAACACTAATCATGATGATGAGATATCGTTTGAATACGTAAAGTCATTCCTAGTTGGGGACAGAACAGTTTTCTACTCAACCTTCCACCACGACTTGTTTGCATTCCATTTGGACAATGACAAAGAAGCATCTCGAATTGTCCTGCCAGAACAATTGCAAGCAGGAATACCAGAAGGACTGGGCGCCATGGGCTACCAAAATGGCTGCTTATACATTCTTACAATGACCGAACATATGTATGTGTATGTTGATAAGAGAGTACATCTGAAATTCACTTTAGATACAGTTACTAACTTGATGGATTGTTTATACCAACATAATATGCTTGAAAATATAGATTGGAGACACTACTACATCTTACAAAGACATTTGGAGCACAAGCCTCACACAGGAATTCTACAATACATCACTAAGATGCAAATCTACGGAGATATTTTCTTCATTGGTACCCAAGGTGGCTTAGTCAGTTTATATTACAAACCGTTTGTTGATGGAGTGTTGGATTTTACTCAATTTGCACCCATAAAAGAGTATGATTTCGCAGCGAGGATTGAAGTACCACTTCTTTCCATGTATCCAATCCTTAACATTGAAGTTGTTGAGACACTGGAAGGACATACAATTTTAGTTTGTATGCCTCGGAAAATCCTTGTTATAATTTATAAACATGGGTCTGAAAGGCCTGTAACAAGGACCGTTGCTTCATCTTCATCGATGGATTAAAATGAAAACCTACATTTGACCATACAGCTAGCATTCCATACATTAAAGGTTTTCTGTCTGGGCTACATTATACTCTATTCATACAACACTGATGAGGAAGCATGCTGTTGTATGCAGTCTAGCCCTTGCCAAATTATAAAACTAGTTTATCTAGCATTCTCATATTTTACATGTTTTAATTTTAAGGATATGCTAAGCGAATCTCAGTTTAATTATTGTTATCTGCTTATTGATTGCCAAAAAAATATGCATTAACCTTCTCAGTAAATGTGTATTTATACTGTAAGGCTCAATTCACACCAAGATATTATTGGAGCTTAGTGTTGCTGTATCCAGTTTCAGATATATATCAATTTAGTACCACATTGTTCTTGGGTCGACCAGGTCACAGTTGCTCCCTTTTTGAGCGATGCGTTAGCAATCTATCCAAACTGAAACTACTCTGCAAGCTGCTGCCATCTTTGTGTAGGTTGAGCCATATGCCCTAATCTCAAGTGTACGCTTTATTTAAACTTTAGTATGATTAGTATGACTGTAGCATAACTCCTTCCTATTATTACAGTCCCTGACATACTGAAGTGTGAGTAGGGCTTTATAATTAAGTTTATATGTGTATTATTATCTTTTGGATGACAGTCTCTGTAAAACAGAAGTCTTCTGATAAAAAAATTGTGTTGAGGGCACAAGATCTTGAAGACTGGCATCCAAAATGTTAAATTATTATCCTCTACTCTTAGAATAAGGCATTTTATAGAAATCTTTTACAATTCTTTAGTGTTTATGTTAGGTAATAATGACATTCTTGGCTTCAGTGGATAGTTTTATGTTACAGGGAATTCTAGTTATAGCATAGCATTTCTATTATAAATTGTAAAACATGTAAACATGACTTCTGTTGATAATTCACCTGTATCGGGGGCATCCCATGTCCCTATTTACATGATTATAACGTTAGCCATGTGTAAACAAAACTCGCTATGCAAGTGTATTTTATTACTGTCGGCATTTTCATAATTACTGATGTTTTGTGTAATCTTCAAATGGCATTTATTAGGATAAAAGGATGTTACCACGAAGTGCGAAGTTACTCAGTATTAGCTTTTCATGTATCTGTATTATTTGCTGTAGGTGTTAGTTTTAAGAATATTTAATGGAGTTTTGTAAGTATACAACCAAAGATGTGTTTGACTAGGTACATTGATGTTACCTACATAAGATGTCTCAGAAGTATTCGGAATTAGATCAGAATTAGTACAAGTTTTTTTAGTTAAGCAACATCTATCTAACTACACAGGATAACCAGCTAACGCTCTTATTATGTAACGCGAGTTAGGGCAGAATCACATTAGACGCAACCCAATCAATCAGCCAGTCAATTCGAACATTATGTATAGGACAGACTAAGACAGGGAGAGACACCCACACCGTCTGCTCTAGTGTAATGACTTCTATATAAAATATATGCGACCGATAGGCTTCTAACATGTGGCGTGAGTATGATGTGATTTTGCCTTTAAACATACATAAAATTACGCCTGTTTCCCATAGGGGTAGGCAGACACCAAGGATTTCCACTTGCTACGATCCTGACACACTTTTGCTATATTCACTCTCATAACAATCTTCATACATGCTCGTCGGTTCAGGGTACACTTGACATGCCGGGCTAAGGTGTGCAACGTGAGATATGTCGCGCTTGACACGTGATACATTTTCTATTAATGGACATTTTATAAATTATATATAAAAGACCCACAGATAAGCTAAACATTAGCATTAAGTCTTCATTTGACAGAACGAGTTAGATTTTTGGCACTGCCATGTTAGCACAGGAAGATGTAAAGAGATCTCTATTTTGCACGAAAAAACGAGTAGACAAAATTTTGTCGCGTTACACATCTTAGCCGGGCTGGCCTTTCATTAAAACGTCTTCCATCTGATTGAGATACGTACGCCGAGGTCTTCCCTTCCCAACAGTCCCATTCACACTCACTTGATGTATCTGTTTCGTCAATCTTCTTTCATTCTTCCTCATTTCAACTGCATTTATTCTACTCTAATGTTTTTTCTGCCATACCCAACTTTCACTACCATACATTAGCCATGCCTTTATAATAGCGCATTTACGCCTTTTGCTGAGTGGGTGAGTTTGTGTATCTACCTACTGACTACTAGTATCATGTTTAAAATACGCACTACATTTTTTTTTATGGAACTAGAACCATAAGATATTAACAATATAATGGGACACTGATGTACTCTGAGGAACTAACTATATTTTTAATGTGTCTTTAATACATAAAAAGTCGTATAAAACAGGTGTTATTATTTATTACCCATTTCATTAGGTAAACTGGATAACAAGTGACGGCAATTTTCGCTGACTATGTAGGTTACCTAGGTAAATGCTTATCTGATGGCTACACAATGCTTGTATAGGTAGTTGATCGATTGTACGATCCGGGATTACCCAGAGGACCAATAGTACTTAGAAGGACCATCAGTTGGATCTTCAGCAGCTTCTACAGATAACCCTAACTTAAACTTTGGTAGCTAACACTTCAAGGTCACGGATTTTTTTATACCTGCCTTCTAAGGCGGGCTTTTTGGTCGGTGCTCCTCTAGAAAACCAGGAACACCCAGAATTTCTCGGAGCTGGAACCACCAGGGTTCTCAGCTGTCTGGTCGCCGCACGTGTAGTGGTGCGAAGGCATTAAGTGGATGTGGCGACCGTCGGTGCGGCCATACGACGCGCCAACCTCACCACGTATTTCTCGACGTATAAAGCGTTAGGTATATGGTGTGGACCCTAAGAACCCCATATATCTCGGTTGTCCGTCAACTGTATGGTGTATCTGACTAGGGGGTTCTTCACTGTCTATGTTAAAAGAATTGAAGCCAAAGCTTCAAATTATATAACGCGGCATCGATGTCCATCGCCTCTGCTAGAATACTAACTGGTTTCCTCAAGATGTTTTACTCCGCCGTTTAAGCACACTGGCATTGCGCACTTACGAACACTGAACAACTGAACAGAAGAACTGGATTTCACGCACAGAAGATCCATTGGTGCACGACTGGATCCGAACCCACAGCCTTAGGCTCAGAAGACGGGGTCGCTTCCACTACCAACATAATCAGTTTAGCAGGTAGATAAGGTAAGTACTAACTCGCAAAATATATGTTAAATATAAAAAAATAGAAATAGGTACTTTTATCGAAGAAGTACCAGGTAGGATTAGTTATTCAATTTTTTTATTACGCCTCATTCTTGAGTACATGTTTCCTATTACACAACCCTAATATAGTTCATTGAAATCTCTGATCGTACTACTGCTTCCCCCTACGGGCTTAAAGTCGTCATGGTCCTCAAATTCGCAGCTAGAAGGAGACGAGTGATACATCATTGATACTTGTTTCTCTCTCTTCGGATTTCTCTTATACGGGACTTCATAGTCGAAACCGTACACTTCAAGTGAATGATTTGATACTTCTTCAAGCTCAGCGGCGTTTCGTCTATAGCCGCTCACTTCAGAGAACTTTTGAGAAATCGATCCGGTTGAGCGCATGTACTCGCTTTCATATTTGGGGCTGGATTTTTTGCTTGGAGATATGACTTTACGTCGTTTTAACATGCACTCAGGAGGCTTATAACCCACTCTCATATTTGCCGATTTATCGAAGTGAATGGTCTTTTGTTTCCTCTTGTTCTTCGCCATGACTTTCAAAGCCTGGTACAGGTTTTCCGGCTCTTGAAACGAGACGTGGTCCATCCTGAGCTGTTCCTTCAAAATATTAAGCAAATCCTCCTTTTTGTTTTTTCTGTAGAAAGATTTGCGTGAGGTGATAACAGTGCTCTTGGACTGAGGTGGTAATATTTTGTTTCTCGTGGAGGCGTAGGATTCTGTTTTCATTCCTCGCCGTTTCGCCGAAGATTTCCACGGCGGCAGTTCGTTTATCCGCTTCGTGGAGCGGATTTCGTTTATCTTCGGAGCAGGCTGGAAGTAATCAATCAATTTATCGTCATGCCAACAGTTATCTTCGTTTTGGATGCAGTAACATTGCTTCGAATGCTCCCGGTTGCTGTCGTTAAACGTGCCTGTTCCCACGTTTAGTTTTCTGGCAACGGATTCATCCATCTCGAGCGCTATTTTGGATGACACTGCGCTGGGTATCGGTGCTGCGGTGTACTCTGCCTTCAAGTTATAAACGCTGAAAGTAGTCTCAAGTAGGTCAACGAAAAAGTTGTATATTTTTTTGTCATCTTTATGTTCTGACACTAACGTGGCTGGATCGGGATCTACAATTTTCACCTTTTTCTCTTTCATCTTTCTTCCTTCGGTAACTTCTCTGACAAGATTGTTTACAATGCTCTCGTTGACTTCATCGTTTTCCGGTTTCACCAGCCTTGGTAGATCAGACCAATTGATATCTTCCTTATAACTCCGTTCGGAGTACAAGGAAGGCGTTTGCACGATTTCTTTTTTAGATTGTAGCACTTCAAACTTATCGATTTGATTTTTGTTTTCGTTCAGTACTTTCGATTTGAACTTTGGTTTCTTTTTCTTCTCATTTTCCACGGGAACGTCTTCTTTTATAACAGTTTTCTTTTTAGTTTTGACCTTTTTGTCGTTGCCTGCAGCGTCAGGGTACTGAGTGCCAGTGGTGGATTTAGACAGTATTGTCAGGACCGAGGCCAGGAATCGTTTACTGCCGGGTCTCGGTCTTGGGGGCGGCTTCGCAGGTTGAATCTCGTCATTTTGTGTCACAGAAGCTGAAAAAAATAACGCTCAGGCACAGGAAATATGCTCAACCCTATCTCTGGTCACTTACGGTTTAGATGGCGAGGCAGATATGCAAGTATATTAAAAACAGACATAGTTACATCGAAATAAGTAGGTACTTTTTACACTTAGTAGCTAATATCATATGTAACTATGTCTGTTTTCAAGTATATTGAAAACAGACATAATTACAGCGAAATAAGTACTTTTTACACTTAGTAGCTAATATCATCGGAAGGCAGAAAAATACCACTTTACAATGGGTAGCGTGACAGCGGTATGCTCTCATACTTAATTTAATTTATGGTTAATTTATGGATGACGAAGTGGTGCGTCGCTCACCATCCATCGCCTCGTGGTGGTGAGCTCTACACATAAACTAGTAAATTCGTATAAGACCCTGTATTCTATAACGACTCGCTCTCAACTAAGAGAAGAAACCATACCTCGAACGTTCAAAGATAACTGAGCGGGCTTATTCTCGACATAGACTCCTCGTTTCTTCACAAGCGTTTGGAATTCTGCATTGCTTCTACTCTTCTTCCTATGACTCTCTGGCTTGTTTCTTTTACGGTCACATTGCGTTGTTATTGCGCTATTGGATGATTTCGACTTTATCACCTTAGATTTTGGTTTCTCCATGTCGACGCTTGTAGAATGAGGCGTTATTGCATTTTTTTCAATTTTTTTTATCACAGCATGTTTTGCAAAAAACTGGTCTTGTAATGTGAAGTTGTCATGTCAAAAGAGCGCAAATTAAAAAGAGGCCCAACCATTTTACCTACAAGAGATAAATAAATTTAACCTTACGGTCAGCAACTAACCTTTTTTCACATAAACTCAATTTCATAATATTGTACGCACTACTTATTTTAAAATACTTGCGAAATAAATAATTACTAAACTAAAATAGTCCCGGTGCGAGACTGCGGTACGACGGAAATACAATACACCAGATTTTGGTAGGTACCTATACCTACCTATCCAAAAGTACATTCAAAAAAGCTTCGGCATTTAGGTATTGTAATCACAGAACAACTATCTAACGATTGTGATACGGGTACTTAGGTAGTTTACCACCATTCCATTTTTTTTTATATTGCTGCTGTTGAAAGAAGCATGTGGCCCACCTGATGTTACCATCATCTATAACAAAGCATTGCCTTGTACCTAAATCACGCATGTTTTGTACGTGCTCTACGATGCACTGCTCTGCGTCCATCAACCTGAGGCATACAGGTGCCAAGCCTTATATGCCTGTAATTTCACAAGCACCCATACTGTTCAAATCGGAACGCAGCAAGCTGCTTGGCGGCAGAAATAGGTATGGTGGTAGGACGTCCCCAGACAAGCCCTTCACTAAGAAAGACTACTTATAATTAACACCCCACTTTTTATCTGTTGTTATTCTTTAAAAAGATCACACAAAAAAACTGTGAGAACCAAGTCGTAAGTTTCTTGTCTGTTCTTCTAAACTTGGTCTCGAGGAACTGGCACCAGCTTTAAGTTTATACATTTCAATTAATAAATGTCTTTTTGACTTTCACATCAATCATAAAGGACTCATTATCCTGCCCGACAGCGCTTTCTCGGCCGACTCGCGAGACCAATGCAAAACTATCTCTTCACTGCAGATATGGTATTCATCTTGGGTTAGGTACTAAAATCAAAATACTGAGTTACTAGATAAGAATTTTATTTGATTAGAATCCAAAAAGTACTTACAAAAATGATGTAAAATACAGTGAGTACGGTTACTATAATGCGCAGACCTGGAATGACTTTATTTTGGAGACGAATTTAACGAATGTATGACCTTAGTTGTATCTATTATACGTTGACGAATGATATTTATTATTTGTGTTTGTTTGGGAAGGAAATTGGTTATTCGACGACGGGCGTTGGGTGTTCTGTGGAAATGTAATAGTCGACTGGTCTTGAGTACTGGCATCGCCTTCGCAAACTGTACCTTTTATGAGGTCTTGCACGTTGGCCCTGGAATTTATACAATTGCTTTTTGACACATTCATCCACGCTCCACCATTTGGCCACACATTTACACATGATTATTGCACTAACATTTCATATACCTATGCATACCTATAGGTATTTATTTATTTATTTATTTGAGTCACCAACATTGTATACACCAATTCACTTACAACAATTTAAATATTAAAAAACAATTCATGCCTAGTGCTACAATAGTTATAGGAGACAGACAGCACCATAAAAAAAAACAAAATAAACAAAGATAAAACTTTGCACCTTTCAATCAACCTGACAAAAGTGTGCTTACGCCTGATACTAGGCACAAATTATTCAGTTTTTATGATAGGTATGACTTTCATACGTAAAAATGGCGTCCAACGTGGGGCCATTTAGGTAAACTGGGTATAGGTTAGACTTAAATTCAAGAAAAACTATGCGAGTCAACATTTTATGAAGTCATGATCAGGCCTGGATTTACCCTAGGGGCAGTCTGGGCTAGTGCCCAGGGCGGCAAATTTTTTGGGGCGGCAAAATTTTGAAAGTGAAAAAAAATTTTTTAGTCTTATCAAGATTGCTCAATATAATTCATAGATATTTTTTTAATATTTTCTGTTTCATTGATAATTCAAAAAATTCAATTCATCCATTATTTGTGAATTATAATTTTGGCACTTTTGGTAAAAAGTAATATTCAAATTTATTTAATTAATTTATTTCTTTGGAGATTTAAAATAATAATCATTTTTTTTCTATTTTCTGGAATTAAAGAAATTTTATTAGTATTTTTCTTTTGAAAAACTAAGAAAATTTCAGAATTATTTTTTGCACATTTCTAAAAAAATGTTATAATTCATAGATTGCACCAAATAATTTTAATTCAACCTGTGAAATAACGCGAATTTATTGACCTACAGGTGCTACAGGTTACGGTTAAAAACTGTCACGCACCATCCACGTGACCTAATTTTTGGTGTATTTTTTTTGTATAGACATCTGTATCTGTACTGTACTGTATCGAATTTTGATCTCGAGTCCTCATTAGATGACGAATTTGTGCACTTCCATGCTAATTGCACTGAAAAAATGACAGAACAGAATTCGCCTTCCGATCTTTTAAAATTGTTGCATGCACTGAGTTTCCAAACGTGGAAATTGCCTATCGAATATTTATTGCTTTAGACATTAGCTGTAACAAACTGCAGCGCAGAACGATCATTTTCATGTTTGAAGAGAGTTAAAAACTTCTTACGTTCTACAATGGCTGCTAATAGACTCAATAGCTTAGCAATTCTATGCATCGAATCCGACGTACTTCAACGTTTAGATTGCGAAGATTTAATCAATCAATTCGCAATTCAAAAAGTCAGACGTGTTTGCCTGTGAAAAAATGGATGTAATATAATTATGCCAATTTAGTGCCAAATTTATAATTGTTAGAAAAAAAAACAAATATTTATTTATGTTCTTGGAATATAGATCATATCATAAAGTTTCTGTAATAAATTAGTTATTTTAATTATGAAAAATAAAATATATAAACTATAAGTTTAAGTAAAATTCCAGTATTGGGGCGGATTTTTTTCCGCTGCCCAGGGGCGGCATTAAGTTTAAATCCGGCCCTGGTCATGATAAGATGTTAGCGAACATAAGGCCTCACTTGTAAATGAAGAAGTTGTACTGGTTGGAGTCCAGCCTGGAGTATCCGAATCTTGGCAACGTGTTGGCGATGACCCATACCTCGTCGCCCGTCACGTGAATATCTGCAGCAAAATATTGAGCCAAAAATTCAAATATATTTCAGTTTTAAGATCACGTTTAGTATGTTTATTACCTTATTATGTTGGTAGGTACATACCTAGTTTATACGGTTTTATTATACAAAAAAACAGTTGTTTAAGATTTATGAGAAAAAAAGCAGACAAGATGGAAATGTCATGCAGCTGAAAACTTTCATAGTTGAATCTTACCAGCGGGATAGCTCATCTTCTGTTTGTCGCTGGCTAGCAGGTGATAGGAGCTTGTGTCTAGCGGACGGCGTATGTTCCAGCAGCCGACGCCGTCGCCGCCGATGTCAGCGTAGAACGTCACGCCGGAGGAATGCATGTCGTGCATTGTTGACTGGGTGTTACTACCGCGGTCGCCTACGATCTGTTTCACATTACACCAATGTTGCAATCTGCTTCAAGTATCTAACTAGCAAACATTACAACCAAATTACTATAGGTACTTAAATCACTCAATGATATCCTCTCGGTGTCTACTCGTATAATTATCACTTAAAATAGCTAAATAAGGAAAGCTAATGTTTGAAGTTTGGAATAGTTTTATAGCTAAACTAAACCTAATGTGGAATGAGATATGATTGTAATGTGTCGAATATTACCGGGGTCTTAGATTTAACACGTTCAACGTCCAGTGCATCATATATGGGTCACTATGAACTGACTCTACACGTCCGTGTCCCACATATGGGTCACTGGACGTTGAATGTGTTAAATAACAGAGTAAGAGAAACCACCCACCGCGTATCTAGTCCAGTAGTCAGGATCAGTGCTGGCGGTGCGGTTGTTGAGCACACAAGTGTTGACGCTAAACTCCTGCGTGCTGATCAACGGATGGAAGTAAGCGGTGCGACAGCCTGAGTCGGGGGTTAACGTTATGCTGAATATACCATCGCTCCACTGGAAGCGTTGTCCTATAAACATAAGATGGTGCTGGTAGATTAGGTAGTGTAATTTGCCACGGCCTAATAGGTATATTAGAGTATACAATATGACGTAAGTAAGAAATAAAGAATATTCTGCAAAAAAGCCTATCGACAATTTGTAAAATATATAGGTATATATTAGTTTGGGTTTGCGTATAGATAGATGTGTGTGAAGGTATAATTCTAGCTCCGTGTCTACTTATGGCACGATTGTGTCTATGTAATTATATCTAGGTTTAACTATTAGACTCTGCGTCAGCATTTACCAGCAATATTCAGGTTAACAGCGGCCGGGTTGAAGTGGAAGTAGTTATGCGTCAAGCGCCAGCTGTCGTTGTCTCTCAACGAGTACACCACTATGCCGAAGGTGGTCAGGTCGGGAATGTACGCGAATGCATCTTCGCAGCCGTTAGTGGTGTCTACTGTTATGGAAGCGAGCCCTGAAATAAACATTAGAAATATTTAGAATCCGTGGACCCAGAAGGTGAAAAATGTTTTTACGTTGAAATTACCATATTTTAAGTTTTAAAAGGTCTGCACTAAGTCTGAGTTACCCATGTTATAGGTATAGCGCCATAGAAGTTGTCAGCCTAACCTAGACTCCTAAATTAATTTTCAGTTTCAATTCAGGCAGAGTTTTGGGGACGCTTCCGATTAGTACTGACGCTTCCGATTAGTACTGATTCTAGATAGTTTGCAACGGTAACAGATATTTCAAACGTTTTACAATGTATCTTGTACAAATACTTATACCTATTATTAATATTAATATTTTATTAATAATTATAATAAAAGTTTAAAGGCTCAAAAACAAATATTTTCTCATATAGGTATCTACCTAACCTAGGACATTTTAAAATATCTAATTCAATGAAGGTTTCTTAGAATTGAAATAGCCCGAAGGCTACCCTCACCTGTAGGCGTGTTGTTGGCTGGCACATCAGACTGCTTGAGCTGGTATCTCATGATTTGTTTGTCGGTACTTAGGTCGAACACTACGATAGCAGGCTGTTGGACCTGGATCGGATTTACTGAAAACAAAAGCAAACAACTGTCGTCAGCACCCAGCGCTGGGTACAAAGCAAAAGAGCTCATAATGAAGGACTTGTCCAGGGAAATACTAGTACCTACCATGCCTCTTTCTGCCGCATAGCAGCTTGCTGTGTTCCGGATTCAAGGGTGTGAGTCCGAGCTAAATTGCAGGCACAAGAGGTTTTACCTTGCTTCAGATTGGTGGACACAGAACAATGTATCGTAGGACACATTCATACGTGACCTGCGACGCATTGCTTTGTTATAGGTGATGGTAACCACTTTAAGATCAGGTGAGCATGTGCTTGTTTCAAGGCATCAGGAGCTAGGTAATGCATCTCGTTTAGTAGGTACCTGGTAGTTCTAAAAGTCCTGTGTCGACAGCCCACAGACGGCCACACTTATCTGCCCTGGTTCTATATATGGAGACCAACTGCTTGGCCTCACGCAGCGAGGGATAAGGCTTTAGCGCAGGGGAACGCGACGTGTCGCTCAGGTCAACGTAGTTCAGGGTGGCTGGGATACCTGGAATAATGTAAGTAATGATAGATGAAATTAATTATGATCAGACTGGCGTTTAAGAACGGGATAAGAGTAGAAATATCAGTCGTCCAGCAACGAGCCTATAAGTGGCGAAGTTTAAAAGGAGTTTATTATTTAGCACATAATAGTCGACATGGGATGACTGCGACACGCTCTTGTGTGCCAAGACTACCATAGGAATAAGATTACCATCAATGCTAACGCCTAACTTATATCTGATGCTCAGGGGAGTGGGACTAAGTGTCTTCCGTGCCACAACCTGTGGAAGACAAGGTTGGGTCCTAGAACCAAGCGCTATCTAGAATCCAGGATGCTAGATTGCAAAACAACACAATTCTTATGTAGCTCGCTAGATGGCGCAAAAGTATCTAAGTAGGTATTCGTTTAGACCATTTTGGATCAGGAAGATTTGGAAGCTAATTTCTTGGGTGCACATCGACAAAATGCTCTGACAGTAAAAAGTGTAATGAGCGTGTAGGTACCTACCGTATCTCCTCCGTGGTAATGCGACGAACAGTCGGTCACCAACTCTCTCAGCACCCATCGGCACATTGTTGTACTGGATGAAGAAACTGTCTGATCTCTCTGAAAATTTCCACGTTTTAAGGCCATCCACCGAGGGAGGCTTGGTTAAAATTTCTTGATGGAAAAAAGCTCATGTCCATAGAAAAACCTCATGTTAGTGTTACGAAATCGATAGACGTTAGGTGTAAACACTTCGCTCGATTTTCAGACACTACAAACTTCACCATCCTATTTTATTTAGGGATGAAAAATACTTGAGCTCTTAAATTTTTGTCATTCCTCAAAATTGGTAAGGTATTTGTAGGCTGGTAGGGTGGCGCAAACGCGCTAAGTTACGCTTCCCAATACCTATTGGGAAGTACCGTAACTTAACGAGCTTGCATCCCTGGATTCGGGGTAAATTTCGTCAAAATTCTACGCACATACTTAGTCTATGTAATACACCACATTATTCTAGAATATGTAATGTCAATACGTTTTATAAAACACGATGTTAACTCACCATCGAGTGTTGAAGCGGTACTCGCAGTAGACGCATTTCCGTTCAACTCTGTTAAAAAAAACAAAGATAACTTTTTGAAAATATGACAATAATTGCTAGTAGTTGAGAGAACAGTAGACCTTGTCTACATAGGCAACTATGTAAGTAGACTTTTGAGCAATATAGAGAGGTGGGGTAGGTACAGGTGTTTTAACGATTGCTCACGTTCCCTTGGTTCTGGAAAGTCGAATCTGGTGTGTCTACAGGTTCATCTAGTACCTAAAGGCAAAGAGGACTGCGTAGCCTGATTGGCATAAGTTAGTACGTATGTATAAATTTTAGGGAAATAAAAATGTAAAGCTACAGCATACTTTCCCCCTTTCCCCCCTCCACTCCCCTCTTTTGGTTTTTTTTGCAACTTCTTGAGTAGAATGAAGTTCTTAGAGAACTTTAAAAATTTGATTGAAATCCATCGATAAGTACCTAACGCTACAGTAAACTTCCCCACATTTCATGATAATGCTCTGATATACCTAATTTTGAAAGTATATCCTTGCCTGTTGTTGAGCATAAGTTTATTAGAAATAGGTATCGAGACGTATAAGTAAACTTACTCTGATTCCAATCCCGCTCTTCATCAGGTGCATTGTTAAAGAACACAGCATCTTGATTGCTAGTCCTGCTTTGTACCCCGTCAGGTGTCGCACGGTCTTGAGAGACTGTAAACATTTTTACGTTCAATTTTGGTCACTTGCGCACCCTCCGCCATCCCTATTTCTGATGACCTGGTTAGTATTTTCGATGAGGAACTCTGCTATAATAATATTGTGTGTCTTGGCAGTTTAGTTTATTTATACTTTTTATTTATACTGACTGTACAAAGCCCCGTTTATCAAGTGCGCGCGTGTTACTGTACCGAGTTACTGGCGCTTAGATTCACCTAGATTTAAGACGTTTTAAGATGATCCCTGCGGATATTACTGAATAAATGATTTTTGACTTTGACTTTGAGTTGACAACAAAAAAAATAGGTAAAATCAGAAGGTGCCAACACTGCCAACTCGCGGGCATCGGCGAGCTTCACGCCCGCGACTTATTAAATAAGCCCTTGAATCGACTTGAATCTTCAATAACACCACTAGTTTAAAAAAAAACAATCAAAATGTTTTAAATCAGATGAGTTAGGTATTTTATGATGTTTTTTAGTATTCATAATTACCTACCTTAGACGAGTTACCTACCTACGTTAAATCGTTAAATATAAATGGAGTACCTGCCTCTTGCTTATATTACTTTTGTCAGTCTTTTTAAATTCAGAATCACCATAAAACAATTCTGTACCTAAAATGAGAAAGTTATCAAGGTATAAACAATCTTCTTCTTTCATTTCGTAGCTTTTCAGTAGCTAAAGGAACTGAATAAATTGTTTTTTTTACTTTGGGCCCTACTTTGTTCCATCAGCAAGTTGTGTAAAAAAAGGTAAGTACCTAAAACCTTTGTTTGTATTTCATTGTTAGATTTGCACAACAACATCCTAGAACAGAACTGGTTTTAGTTGCACTTCATTGCCAACAGGTTTTGATATAAATCTAAGGCGGAATCTCACTTGTCCTGTGCCGCGCCGTATCGCGCGGTCCCAGGAGGTCAATCGGTTCCATACAATTTGTATGAACCCGTGCCAACTATTAGCAGTCCCGTGCCGGCCGTACCGCGCGGATCGCTCGATTTCAATCTGCGTGAGAATCCCCGGGGATATCAGCTAAAATTTGCGATCCGCAAAAATTGCACAATAATCGCGCAGCTAACGTGCGATCGATTGTTTGCTAGACGCAAAAAGTCTAGATCTCTGTCTTTAGTCGTTGTCCGCGCGGGTCACGCACGGCAGCGCGGCGGCGGCGCGCCGTCGCACAGAACAAATGAGATTCCGCCTTTAGTGTCGAGAAATAATGTATTGGTTGGAAAATCAAATGCTTCGCAGTGGTAAGATATACCTATTACCGATAGGTTGATAATAGGTATATCTATACCTATTACCGATAGGTTGATAATAGGTATATCTTACCACGGTCTTACTATTCGGTGACTTAATCAATCTGCAAGGTCGGATGGGAGTTGTTGTGAACTGATCAAGCCAAGCTCAATAAGGAAAAAAATATACATAATGTAGACTAGGTAGGTACATAACTTGTGACTCTTGTAAAACTTAGTGACTCCATGGCAACCAGACGGAAAGCAAAGACGGGGTCAGCCAAGAAAGCGTTGGATGGACGATCTCGACAATGCTAAATACAGAGAGGATTGGAGAGATTTGGGGGATACCTTTAGGTACTTTGCTCTAGGAAAAATTATACATAAACATTTTAGTTTCATTTGATAAAAAAAATACGAGGAAAGGTTTTTGAGCTTAAATGCATCTCAACTTGGTAACGGTTTCCGCGTTTATTATATTTCTTATCTGTCGGATTTATTTATGTGCTTCGTGGATTATCATCAAAAAACTAAACTGATATCAACCTAAATTATCTACACTTCTACACTAATATTATAAAG
Organism: Electrophaes corylata; assembly: GCA_947095575.1. Classification (NCBI taxonomy): domain Eukaryota; kingdom Metazoa; phylum Arthropoda; class Insecta; order Lepidoptera; family Geometridae; genus Electrophaes; species Electrophaes corylata. Next base: position 2,709,784 of record OX352714.1, read on the forward strand.
AGGAAAGATTTGTATTTTTGTATGTTATGAATAAACTCAAAAAGTACTGGACCGATTTTAATAATTCTTTTTTCATTAGAAAGCTACATTATCACTGAGTAACATAGGCTATATTTTATTTTGGAAAAAAATAGCGTTCCGTAAAATATTTGGGTTTTTCAGACACAAGGTGTAAAAAATCAACCAGAAAAGTTACTTATTTTGCGTACGCTGCCTAAACTATAAAAGATAGAACCATAAAATGTTCTACATAATTGTAGATCTTATAAATATCTACAAAAAAGTCCGCGACACACTATACCTATCTATGTCGAGTGAGGCACAACAACCATTTTTTTATTTAAAAATATTGAATTTTTTTTGGACTACATTTAAACGCATTTATTTTACTCATACTATTAATCCTTATCAAAATAAATTATTTTATCACTAAGTACAGTTCATGTAGATAATATTTGGTCTTTAAATGATTAGAATTGGACGTTTGGTTTTGAAGTTATGGCGAAATTAAAATATTACGATTTCTGCTGCACGGCCCGTTGCGAAGTGAGCATCACCAAGTTGGGAGTGCGCGTGCAGGGGAGTAGTTTAGATCTATGAGTAAGGTACTCGCGCGGCTCCGACGCGAGGTCGGCTCCCTACGCAGGTGTTATATAAAAAGGACATTAATTCATAATGTAACATAGTTTTATGACAAAATCTATACAAATAAATAAAATTGAAGTGTCTGTTTGTAATATTAAAATAACGCTTTTTACTACATGCATAGGAATGTATATACGATACATATACCAAAATAGCATTTTTTTAAATTTTTGTCTGTCTGTCTGTCTGTTTGTTCCGTGTAATCTCTGGAACGGCTGGACCGATTTCGACGGGACTTTCACTGGCAGATAGCTAATGTAACAAGGAGTAACTTAGTCTACTTTTTATCCCGAAAAAATAACGGGAACTGATAAAAACTGCCACGCTGGCGAAACTGCGAACGGCCGCTATTTTATGCCGTATTAACGCCATCTGTTGGTGACATCGAGTAGGTACTACTTCAGTTAAGATTTGTAAGTAAACATGTTTACCGCCCAACGAAGTGGGCACCGGTCAGCTAGTATCTCATATTTTGCAATGGCAGCGGTTCTTTTTTTTGCATTTTGCAAGTGCCAAGGTCAAGGTAGACCACAAGATGTTATGAACCTTATTTTGAGGATACTACGTGTGTAATTTGATACGTAGTGGGTCTTGGTTAACGTTACGTGGCCCCTCAATGAAGTCTTGTTTCACTAATAACCATGTACCTATAACTTACCTATGAACCTACTGCTAGGTAGGTGATAAATAAATAAATAAATACATTACCTCATTCATTAGTATTATGTAGGTATAATGATATTATTTAGTACCGACTTGCAAGATTATCAGAAATGTTTTTTCCTGAATAGAAGTACCTATCACATCACAAAAAAGTATTAGATCGGTACCTACTTACAGAAAATACTTTTTCATGATAATTAGAAAAATACGAAGAAAAATGTAAGACGGAATACAAATTTGAGTTTTTTTTAACTGAAACTTTTTTTTTAAAGAACTGTAGGCAGCTATACCTACTGTATCCGAACCTCCCACCGACCGACGACGCGCCACCGACATGAACGTGTTTTTTGCGTTAGGTCTGTTCTGTACTAAAACTAATGAGGTAGGTTAGGCAGGTAGGTAGTTTATCTAGATAAATAAGTAATAATACTCTAATTCTCTACTATAAGTAAGTATTTCAGTTGGTATTAGGTATAACGAAAAAATATTTTTGTCAACAGCTTTGTCATACAAGTAACAGCTGAAAATTATACTTTCTGACCCTCAAACTACACCCCTATACTAGAAGTATTGTCTATGGTACCTTCCTCCACACTTACCTATTTGTCCATCGATGTTGTAAGTAATTTGTTTCCATGCGTACACTTCAGTGAACTTGCCCACGCGTTTCTGTACGCGAAGTGACTGACTGCGAAGGACGCAAACTCCCAATATTATGAGGAGTAGTTTCATCGTAAATAACTGTAAAAAAAAACTTCTAAAGCATACCCCGAAAAGGGGGGGGGGTGGAAATAAACTTTTATGGATGCAATCCAAACATCCAAACACATGGCGTGTATCCATGTAGAATAGACAACACACAGCCTAAGCGGGTGGTCGTTGAACCTTGAAAATTTTAGGGTAGGTTTGTGTTGGTGCGTAGGTTTATGTTGTACTAAGAAAGAAATTTACGAAATTCAACCCCTATAGGGGAAAGCAGGAGTTGAAGTTTGTATAAACATAATCTTCACGCGGACGAAGTCGCGAGCGTTTCCACTAGTATTAACATATTAAAACTAAGCACTGAACATACATGACACAAGATAGATAATTGTTTCAAGATGATCCTTGCGATTGGTAACGCGATTATAATGATTAACCTACTGAATAATTGCTTTTTGACTTTGGCTTTGACACAAATGTTTGTCTTCGTTGGGGATCGAACCTACGACCTACACAACTACAGCCTACATCCTACCTACAAGGCAATGCTTTGTAGGTGATGGTTACCACACAAAATCAGGTGGGCCATATTTGCTTGTTCCACCAAGCATTACCATAAAAAAATCCGTAATCAAACAATGAGAAATTTGTATCTGGGTAGGTCTTCTAAAAGCTGTCTTCAAGTTGACATTGTCTGGTATGCCAAGGAATGTAACTCAAAATGACAATACTTCACTTCGTTTATCGTTTCTATGAGTAGACCTACTGGCATGTCAATTAAACACTCGAGGGGGGGCTCGAGGGCCAATATATGCCTTATTATTATAATCCCCCTCGCAAAGACCTTCGTTCAGGTTACTGAACTCAGTCACTATACCTATATCATATTCAAATCCGTTTGTAAACAAGTCTTTACAATTTACACAATATAGGTACTGTTGAGGGAACTTGTAACAGGTTTTTAAAAAACTAAACTTTAATTAATTCTAAAATAAAAGTAAATGATTACGTCCACACCGATTTCAGGTGATTTTAATAATGAATAAAAGTACAAGGAGCGGATGCAGCCGGTCGATTGGAGACGGCTGAATCAACGAATCTTATATTCTAAGAAGTGAAGATGCAAGCAATAATGGTATTCTTGACCAGAGGTACTATTCTAGAGATGATAATTGTACAGCATCAGAGGCAACAGGAGGCAACCCTATTACACCCTTATACGAAATACAACCGTTTTACAAACGTAAATAAGTTTATGTAGGTATTTTTGTGATACAACCATCTTCACAACTGAGGGTCATTAATATTTGTTACCAAGTTTATAATCAGTATCTAATTACTTTAGATGTCAGCGTCAGCGATGAAGCGTCAAAGTTCAAAGATGAAAGATACAAACAATTCTTTTATGTATATCGTATTGAAAGTATACTATCAGTAAAGTATAAAGTATATATAAAGTATACCTACCTACCTACTTACAAAAAAAATGGTATCATCTGGTTCCCATAGTACAAGCTTTTCTTACTTTGTGACTAGATGATGCGGTGTAAAAATGTCCACAAATATTTGTTCATTAACACTTGATTATTATTGATTACTGGTACTGGTACCTTTGACCAATTCTTTTGTGTAAGCCAAGTTTGAAGACAAACCTACTTACCTAGAAAAGCTATGATCAAATTACTTACCTAACTACAAAAATCTAAGTTCTTTTTTTTATATAAAGTTGTAAAGGTTAAAGGTGCTCCAATGTGCATGAATTGGAATTCAATTGGTTGTTTTTGTAACTTATTTTATGTTTATGTTAAGTTTATGACAGCTCAGGTTTGTAGTAGCCCTGCTTACTGCACTATCGGTTCGATCCCCATCGAGTATAACCATATGTGTGATGAACACATTACATGTTTGTTCTGTGTCTGTATTCTAAGTTTGTATTTACAAAAAAGCATTCTATCAGCTGTCTGGTTCCCAAAGTACAAGCTTTGCTTAGTTTGGGGCTAGAGAGCGTTGTGAATGTATGTCAATATTTATCTATTATTCAATAATGTACAAATATTTTTTATATCTAAAATAGAAAATACTTTGGAAACAATACACCAGATTTTGAATCTAAATACCGAATTCATAATAGGTAGGTAAGCTAGATAGGTAGGTACATACCCCTTTAAACAATCCACGATGCTTTATGTACCTTCGTATATTATATATCGTGCTATCTTTTTTTAATCTTGCAAAAAGTACAATAAGATTTATGGTAAATTCACACTAAAGTTAACTAACGCGTCTTCTCATTACTAAATCCAGACGAAGACTACCTCCTATTATATAAACCGCGTTGATTTATTCGATAACTTAATTCTAGGTTAGGGACGTGCAATTTACTAAGTTGTTTTTGCATAGATAGTAACAAGGTAGCGATGTATGTAAGCAGTAGTAGAGTTCTTAGTAAAGGGCTCGTCCGGGGAAGTACTTCCACCATACCTATTTCTACCGCCAAGCTGATTGCTGTATTCCGGTTTGAAAGGCGTGGTTGCAGGTGATAACAGACGCTGATTGATAGACGCAGAGCAGTGCATCGTAGGACACGTTCCTAACGAACGTGACCTGAGGAGCAAATGTGTAGGCTCTGTCAAGACAAGACCTGCAGGTTTGCACCTCTTAAGATCCTCGGCAAAATCAGCCGCCGCACCAGCCCCAACGTGTGATGTCAGCTAAATAAAACAACATTTAGTGCATGTTGTTTTATTCAGATGCATCATCATCATCAGCCTGAAAGTCCAACAAACACAAAAAAAGTCCTGAAAGTACAGTGAAGCAGTGACAGGGCGGGCCTCTCATGTATGTACGTTTTTAAACCAGCAGATCTAAAGCCTTTTCCATCCGCTGACTTCCCGCAATCCTAAAAATGTCTTCGGTCCACCGAGTTCGGTAAGTCCTACCTACGCTTCGTTTTCTAATAGTTTGTGGTTACCTTTTTTGAGAATATTGATTCCCCCGCGGTTTTCGATTCTACAACCTGCCTTATATTGTCTGGCTATTATCACTAGTAAGTTGCGGAAGAGCTATGTCGGTGACCTTGGATTTATAGATTTCTTCATTTCTGATTCTTCTGGGTCTCGTAGTCGTAGACGTAGTTAAACTCTCACCGTAGGTTCATAGTCCGTTGTGCCAATTCTTACTTGCCAATCCCACATTGCGTTCGGGCACATAATTGAAACAAAAATGTGTATTTGCAATGAGTAAAGCAATAATAAAACTAAAATGTGTGCAATCCCATTACGTTCGGGCACGAGTGTGAAACATAATTTTAGTTTTATTATTGAGAGAGATAGGTGAGTTATGTATTCACTATTCCAAGACACGAGCTTACTAGTAGATGCTAGTAGTCAGTAGGATAGATTTAACGAAGTTCATAGCGAAGCAATCGAAGATTTTATGTTTGTGTGTAGGTAGGTAAGAGTTTGAGAGCCCTTTATTGACAAACAAGTAAATTGTGAAATTTTGAATTAAAAATAAACAAATTTAGTAAAACCTCATTCAAAGATTTCGCAGAAGAAAGAAATGCAAAATAATTGTTTACACAGTATTTATTAAAGTACTCGGTAGGTAAATAAAAATAAATGAGTAAGCATATAATTAATACTAATGAAATCAAGGAGAAAATAATTTATTTATTATGTACCTATTCATCTTTATTTAATTATATTATTTAATTGACACATGTCTTTCATGCAACAGACAATATTGTGTCAAGTTATAAGATCCAGGTAAACAAAATAAGAAGGATTTTGAGAAAAATATGTTGGTTTTTCTTCAAAACTTATAGAAAATTTTCGTTCAAATCAGGATACCAAATAACAAATACACTTTCATTTTAACTGTTCACACTTAGTGCTAAAATCTCAAGTAGTTTTAACTAAAATGTCGCCGAAAATAGGTACCTACCTACATAAGAGTAAGTCTACTCTTAGAAACGATAAACGAAATTTCGTATTGTCGTTAGTTACATTAGGTACGTGTAATGGCAGTCAACGTCAACTTGACTGAGGAACATTGACTGAGTTGCCCCATATTGTGTTTCAAAGTGACAATTCCTACGAAATTCGTTTATCGTTTCTGAGAGTAGACCTACAGAGGCCCAATTCTAGTAACGATTCAAATCCTAGTTTCGATCGTCTCGATCACCAAAATAAAAGTCTCTGAAACTGACGTTTTAACGGGAATTTGGACCAATTTGTAGTTTCATAGTATTCTAGTTTCAACTCGTTTCAGGTTCCAAAAACATACGTGAATTGATCCTCTGAACTCAAGATATAATTATAAAAAAACAAATAAAATAAAAAAGCTATGCTTGCTTTCAAATATGATAGTAATAATGTCAGTCAGTTGTGGTGTGGTGCTGGAAATGTTGAACATCTTCAGGCTTCACACGGCGTGCCCTTGATTAAATCGCTTACTTTGCCTCTAAAATAAAATAGGTACATAAGTATCATAATTACTTATTGATTATTATTTTAATTGATTTGTTTTACTGTCATTGTTATCAAATGTGTTTTGGACCTATTCGTATTAGGTTATCTTGTAAAGGTTGAGGATAATGTAAATATAAGTAGATAAATAATATTTATTTGTCCTGTTACCGTTCCGTGTGTAGATAGTTTAGTTACCAAGTGACCACTGTCCCATATCTTTATTATTATGTACATAATAAGTGGAACACCCACCCAGTGTGAAGTACTGTACAGGACTGCACAATGAGTTGCGTTTTCATACTGCATCAGCATTTACCCGGTGTATAGTTCCTGACAGATATATGTAGTTGACCTCGCGGCTACTTGTAGTTGCCCTCACGGCTACTTGTAGTTGACCTCACGGATACTTGTAGTTGTCCTTACGGCTACTTGTAGTTGATCTCGGCTACTTGTAGTTGATCTTACGGCTACTTGTAGTTTCCCTCACGGTTACTTTTAGTTAAACTGACGAAAACGTGTAGTTCGCTTTTCAGCTACACATAGATAAACTGTGTAGCTGAAAAGCGATGTAACAGGGATACATTTATTTGGCCTCACGGATACGGTGAGTTATTTATTGGTCTTACCTGTGCACATAAAAGTTCTTTTGGTCTGGATTCAGGGCGAAGTACACGAATCGTGGTATTTGGTTGACCAGAACCCATACATCATCTTTGACTACTTTTAGATCTGAAAAAATAAACTTACAAATATTCATAAACTTCGGAATTAGTGAACAGATTCTAATGAAACTTTAGACGTTTATGAAAGATATTTATATGTATGGTGTTTGTAAACAGTTAACAGGTTTTATATTCTGCAGAAATCTCTTGCGTTAATTAATTATACTCGTAGTTACTTACGATGGAATACATGAGACGAAGGAATGCATGGGTGAATTTTTTTCCCAAAATTTACCTGACGATTATTTATACAGATAGATGATAGTGTAGGTAAAGCCTAAATAAGGCAACTGTTAGACGTAGGCCTCTCTCTCTATACGTTTCTATTCTAGGAAGAACGATTTTGAGCCTTTTCCATTCACAGAGTTTTCGTGATCATTTTTATTGTCACCACTAAAAATGTCGTTAGTCTTCAGGTGGGAGAGCGTCCTCGCCATTTGAAAAATTTTACCTCCTAGCGGCTGTCGATTCTACGAGCTAGGTATATGAGCAGCCCGTTGCCACTTCAACTAATAAAAAACTAATCAATCAGTAAATGCCTTATCTTATCTTATCTTAACTTGCTGATTCTGTAAGCTTCTTAATAACCTAACCTAACCTTATTATGTAGGTAAGTAGATGTAAATTCCTGTTTAGTTTACCAGATATGTAGACAAGCTTATCATGGTCCTGTGCAGCCACTCCTACGTTCTCTGGCACCAGTGGCTTGTCGACGTTCCAGCACAGGATGGCATCCTGCGCCACGCCCGCGAAGAACAAAGTGCGAGAACCGGGATGGTAGCCGTGAGTGCCGCTTTGTGTGTTGGGGCCTTTATCGCCTTCCAACTATAAAATCATACTTTTTAACTTAAATACCCGTTTGCATACTTAAACACTGGTTATATCAGCATAAGCAATTAAGCAAGAGCTTTTTTAGAGTCAACGGTTAACATAATAGAATAAGAGGAACCTACATTGACGTTGGTAAAAAAAAATATACACAGAATGTGTATCGCGGCCATTGATGCATTTTGAGAGGGAAAAATACAATTTGCAAAAATGGATTTCTCAAAAACTGTTTGAGTGAGCTTTATTATGTCTAGCTGTGGACAAAACAACCTAATTCTCTACCATCTACGCGGTGTGTGCTGGCACGCGCCACAATACACCTAGAGCAAAATACTTACCACAACATTGAGATCCTTGTTGCCCTTTATCTTCAGCGCATCAGTACTCACGGAGTACTCCCGCGTGGAGGCCAGCGCGTGTAAGTAAAGTTTGTCATCCGCCAGCGCAGCGCTAAACAAGCCGTCCTGCCATGGTATCACGATACCTGAGATCACATAGTTTTATAAACTGAAACCTGGGGTTGATAAGAAACAGACACCAAACAGTCTTAGACATAGTACACAAGGACATTATGAAAGTTTTATGTAAAAGTACTCTGTGATTATGTACTGGAAATGTATAAGACGTCTGGTAGCACAGAGTACTTTTATATGAACTGAAAATCAGTAGCACACAGCGTCTGTTGCACGCTCATCGCTATCACTCAAAATATAAGTAGGTAAGTAAGTAAAACGTACCCATCATTCAGAGATACTAAAAGGTTCAGCTGTTTTATTACGTTATAGTGCACGTAAAATAAAAATCGTAGTATCTCTCGTAGTAATTTCGATACCTACCTACCTACTTGAATTTTCTTAAATTCTTAAATTCTTTATTGTACACAGAAATATTTACAAAATAGTGATTTGTTTGTGAAATAAAATTAACTGGAATTGAATTGAACAATAAGGCATTTCATTCGTCTAGAAGAGATGTAAATCTTACCAGCGACCGTGAAGTTCACAGAGCTAGGATCGTGTCTGAAGTTCGGGTGGCTGAAGGACCAGCTATCCATGTGCTTCAGAGAGAATACCACCAGGCTTTCTGTTGCCAAGTCAGTTATATAGGCGTATGCGTCCTCGCATGTCTCCCCCACATCAACCGTTATTGATGTAAGTCCTGGAATAAATATATAACATATAGTGAATTTTTACCCCCGGCAAAATAGTCATCACTAGACTGAAAAACTCCACTGTTGGACTGTGTTTGATAAGTTTCTTGACTATTCTTGGCTGGAAGCGCTTGGCCGTGAGGAATTGGCACCTAGATTCAGATTTATAAGACTATTTAAAGTAATCGTTTTGATTCAATGGAATAAAGGCCTTTGACTATCGATCTCAACAATATCGTAAGCGATACGTGTGAGGAGGCTCTTAAGCTTTTTCCGATAACTGTGCCCGGACTTCATTGTCATTCCGGATGGGTATGTCTCTCGATAAATAAATAAATAACACTTTATAATACACAGGACACATCATAAATCTAGGCATCAATCAATAAAGTACCGATAATGGCGGCCTTTAACATAGTCCTGCCTAATCCAAACCAATAGTAGATTTCCTAGTGTCAATAGCATCAGAAAATCAGCTCTACACTGTATAATTATTACCTGCACTGGTTCTGTTGTTAATTAAATCAGTAGGCTTCAGCTCGTATTTAAGGAACGTCCTGCCGTCGTTCGATTCCAAGTCAAATACAACGATCGAAGGTGGCTGTACTTGTCTTCGAGCATCTGTAACAAATATGTTTTGTATTTTTAAGTTCAGCTTTGGAAAAATATAATACTAACTTATGAACTCTTCTAGGCTTGGTCGCGAGGAACTGGCGCTTAGATTCACGTTTCAAGATGATCCCTGCGGATATTACCTACTGAATAAATGATTTTTGACTTTGACTTTCTTCTTTCCGTTTTGTTATCGCTCCATTTGTAATATTTACGGTCGAGTACTGTACCTGGTACTTCGAGCAGGCCTGTGTCGACCACCCACAACCTGGCGCAGCGGTCTATAGCCGGCCGGTACACTGACACCAACTCTTCGAAGCGCGGCGGCTCGGGCAGCGGCGTCAAAAACGGAGATAGAGACTTGTGACCCGACACGGAGTTCAATGTTGATGGTATTCCTGAAAGAATACAGCAATTACTTAGGAAACCACGTTATAACTTTTGCCTTTAATCTATAGATAGAGATACTGCGTTAAAGTACTTGTTTTTTTCTACTACTGATGCTGATGTAACTAGGAAATGGCCCAGTTACCATCACCTATAACAGAGTATTGCCCTGCAGGTCACGTTTGTTAGGAACGTGCCTTACAACGCACTGCGCCCATCAACTCAAGGCATACGGTGTTAAAGCGCATGCTCCTGTAACTTCACCCTTTAAATCTGAGGACAGCAACGCTGATTGACGACTGAAAAGGGCAATGGTGATAGTATTCCCCCAAACGAGCTCCTTTTTAAGAGCTGACAATTTTCCTATTCTAAACCCGGTCTTTATATATTTATATTCAGCTCGAGAACCCGCAGTAACTGATGCTGGTTTCTCGAGTTGTCCAGTGTTGAGTCAGCTCCGCACGTACGTGCTGACCTTGGGCTGAGAGGAAAATATGCTGGGCAAGCCGATTGGGACCTAAACATAGTCTTTCTAAAATCTTTATTTTATGACTTGATGATGAAGCAAGCACACGGCCCACCGCCGACTGCTCCGCGTCTATCAACCAGAGGTATACATGCGTGTGCCTGTAATTTCACCGGCATCCACACGCCCACACCATTCAAACCGGAACACAGCAAGCTGCTTTGCGGCAGAAATATGCATGGTGGTTCCCCGGACGAGACCTTTACTAAGAGCTCTAAAGCTACTAAATCTTGTTTGTAGTCACCCACAACATTTTAGTGCACTACAGCGATCTTCTCGTAGATAAATAATACGAACGTAACTGTCAATGTGGCCCTGTGACTTTGTTCAAACTCACCAAATCGTCTTCTCGGTACAGAGATGATCACATCATTGTATTTATCATACACCGCCATCCCAATAGGTACATTGTTGTATTGAATGAAGTACTTTTCACTGTCGTTCAGCTCCTGTTTGAAGATTACCGGACCAGACTTTTTCTTGAAATCGGAGTCTTTTGTATCTAAGATATGAGAATAAGCCAAATATAAATAATACTGGACAATCCACACAGCATCATCTAGCCCCAAGCTAAGCAGAGCTTGTGTTATGGGTACTAGATGACTGATATACTTAATACAATACTATATTACATGCATAGATATTTTTTATTATAAGTACCTACATAGAAAATACCCAGAACACCCGGAATAAATATTTGCAGATTGTACAAACATTTATTCCAAGGCGGGAATCGAACCCGCAACCTCCTGCGTCGCAGGCGGACATTCGCCCGCCGCGCCACATCGGTCGTCAAATATAGAATACAGCTGACCAAAACTTAACATGTTCACTTTTTTTATGACAAATGGAATAAGCAGATGGCCCACTTATTACATATTCTGTAGTTCCATGACCACCTACACGCAGGTCAGGCACATTACATACCTGAGTAGATGTGAGATACTAGATAGATATATCAACTTTGATAGGTGCTTTAAAATTTAATAAATTAGCGTTCCAAGTGATCATAAGGAAAAAGAATAATAAGCAATGCCAAAACACACTTGACCTTTTTGGCTTCGAGTGACTTCGACCTCATATGGCCTTTGATATTAAAGAACTTTAACCTTTATCCTTTTACCTTTGAGACATCCTTACTAAATTGAAAAAAGTGCATTCCAATAGAACTACCCCGGACCAGATCCAGTTCTGAGCACCCCTTTACATCTCAACCCATTCGTTTTCAATATTGTAGTGTCTGAGGGTGGGGCACTCGCCAGCCGGGCGCTTGGAGCGAACGGATCGCTCACTGGTTGCGTGTGACAGATTATAGTTGAGAATGTCAATGTCAAAAGTATATTATCATGGCAACCCAAGAGCATGTTTTAGAATGAAAGAACTATAAACATCGAAATAAGTAAATAATACATTGTTGTGGTAACAGTGTAAATTATAAACAACGGTTTAGTTTGTAATGGCTCATGCAAATAACATTAAGGTTCATTATGCGATATAAGATATTTGAGTATAAAAATGACTACCTTACCTTGTTTGTTATTGTAGTGTTTGAAGTATTATTTATGTCTGACTTTATTCTGAGAATATTATAAATTGATACGAAAATAGTATAATTCATAAAGTAACTTTTAAAAAGGTTCTGTTAAAATGTATTATGTTATAACTGTCTATTTAATACGATAATCTTTGAACACTTGTGATTGGTCCAAAACAGAATTGGGAAATATTGCCTTAAATAATAGGATTTAGTGGTTCTAAATACTTTCATAAGCCATCTATATGGTTTCAAAAGAGTTTAACAACAGCAAATACTGTGGTTATTGCTATTAAGTCAAGATATTTTGGTTTAATATTTCCTTGTCTGTGATTGGTCCAAGATTTTACGACCCTCAGAGGGTATAAATTGAAATGTAAAACATATTGAGAGACAGTCTACAGTCTACAGGAGTCTACAGAACAGTCTTGAACAGACAGTAATTGTGAAACAGAAGGATAGCCTTATACAGTAATATTGTAATAGTGTTTTGTACAAGTGAAGTTCAGTATAATTATCTTCGAGATCGAGTAAACTATGTGCTAACGAGAGACAAGGTATGATGTTATTTCTGGTTGCTTATCTATACCTAATACTGACTTATTGTGTTTGAACTGCTGCTTATTTTATTATGTTAATGTGTTAGTGGGTAATTAATAAATTACTAAGTACCAAAGGCTTCTGATATCTTTATTCATAAAGTATTTGCATAACCTAAATATAGGCAGGTTCTTGTAAGTATAATCTACCCACAAGTCATAGTAAAATAGGTCTAGTGTTCCCATAGCTAATTATTTCATACATCCTGACAGATGAATAGTAAGTTGTTGGTCTATCCATCCATATAGACCAATAACAAGTTCTTGTAACAGATTTAGGTTATGGAGCGGTATTTTTAAAAGTACCTTCTTGAGATAGCAATATTTTATTCTAGCACTAAAATTAGTGCACTTTTGGGTAATTTCATTTAGTAAATAACTAGACCTCTATAAAAATTCTGTCATCAGAAGTGGGATACAATTCATGTCTACATGAGTGTTTTCTAATGCATTTTTACTGTTTTCATGTTGGAACCAAAATTGTCGAGGCGTCGTTGTCGTCGCGTCTTTACAAGCAATCCATCCATGATGTATCGATTGCCGCTTCTACAAGTACCTATGCTACAAGAAGATTCCATGATTTTTGCTGGCCAGATTACCAAATCTGAAACTACCTTCAAAAACAAAAGTTAAGTATTAGTACACATTTGTACCGACAATTTAATTTGAAACCAAACCCTTTGTAAAGAACAGAAATAGATGAAGTTGCTGCATCATTTATAGGTTATTTATTTCTACTGTCGATTAAAAAAAAATATATATATATATTACTTGATAAAAGTGATCTTGTTGAGTGACTGGTTAAATTCCAGGTGCTTTATTGTTTATCTTTGCTTTTCTAAGCTTTCTGACTTTGGGCTTTTTTACCAGCCAGAATGTGGTGATTTTAGAGGAAAGTTATATTTGTGTATGTACATTATTCTAATGCAATTTGTTTTCTGGTTTTCATATGGTACCTGTCATGGATAATAATCTACATTGATGTCTCCACCTACCCTCCTCGTCAAAAAACCGTCAGAACGACAACACGGTGACGACGTGGCATTGCGCATCAGTAGCAAGTGATCCTGGCATTGATACTGTAATGTATTTTGGGATTCATAGGTATTATGTAATAATATGATGTAATGTTGGAAACATGATGACTATGTTGAGTCGGGTTCGCACCATGCTTTAAAAATATTTTAGTATACAAGAATATTCATAGTTGTTATGATTTTGTAATTGATTTAAAAATGGCATGAATATCCTTTCGCTGTGGATAAGGACGTGGATAGGGCTGAGGATAGGGATATGGAGATGAATATGGATAGGGACGCGGATAGGGATGATGCGGATAGGGATGCGGGTAGGGATGCGGATAGGGACGTGGATAGGGATGCGGATAGGGATGCGGTTAGGAACGTGGATAGGAATGCAGATAGTAACTTGGATAAGAATATGGATTAAAATTGAACGGTTAGTTATGCGGATAAGGACGCGGATAGTGATGCGGATAGGAATGTGGTTAAAAACATGGATAGGGAAGCGGATAAGAATATGGATTAGAATTGAACACTGTAAATTATCTGATACTGAGCCAGTTAGTTTTAAAAATCAGTAAATGGGTACTTTGCGAGCAAAATATTTACACAATTTTTTTTACTTTAAAAAACTTTGCCACTTAACTACTCTTTTGGCTCTATTTTTATTTTGGGTCAGTATGCCCGAGCGATTGTGTTTTTAATGAAGTACCTGTTTATTAATTTACTTATAAAAATATAATTGTAAAAGAGATCGCTTAGGTAGTCGCGAAAAGAAATTACCCCACCGAGGTTTCTTGCTTGTTCTTTTACTCAAGATGGGCCGGATAGGGTTGGAACAAGTGTAAACTTACTTTAAAGTCTTCAGATTATACGGTGATCTTTTTAGATAATATGTACTAATGTTATTATATTAAGGGCTCTTGTATAAATAGAATTTCCTATGTACTTCGGGACGCAGTACTTGTCAGTCTGGCCGTGACAGATTATAGTTGAGAATGTCAATGTCAAAAGTATATTATCATGGCAACCCAAGAGCATGTTTTAGAATGAAAGAACTATAAACATCGAAATAAGTAAATAATACATTGTTGTGGTAACAGTGTAAATTATAAACAACGGTTTAGTTTGTAATGGCTCATGCAAATAACATTAAGGTTCATTATGCGATATAAGATATTTGAGTATAAAAATGACTACCTTACCTTGTTTGTTATTGTAGTGTTTGAAGTATTATTTATGTCTGACTTTATTCTGAGAATATTATAAATTGATACGAAAATAGTATAATTCATAAAGTAACTTTTAAAAAGGTTCTGTTAAAATGTATTATGTTATAACTGTCTATTTAATACGATAATCTTTGAACACTTGTGATTGGTCCAAAACAGAATTGGGAAATATTGCCTTAAATAATAGGATTTAGTGGTTCTAAATACTTTCATAAGCCATCTATATGGTTTCAAAAGAGTTTAACAACAGCAAATACTGTGGTTATTGCTATTAAGTCAAGATATTTTGGTTTAATATTTCCTTGTCTGTGATTGGTCCAAGATTTTACGACCCTCAGAGGGTATAAATTGAAATGTAAAACATATTGAGAGACAGTCTACAGTCTACAGGAGTCTACAGAACAGTCTTGAACAGACAGTAATTGTGAAACAGAAGGATAGCCTTATACAGTAATATTGTAATAGTGTTTTGTACAAGTGAAGTTCAGTATAATTATCTTCGAGATCGAGTAAACTATGTGCTAACGAGAGACAAGGTATGATGTTATTTCTGGTTGCTTATCTATACCTAATACTGACTTATTGTGTTTGAACTGCTGCTTATTTTATTATGTTAATGTGTTAGTGGGTAATTAATAAATTACTAAGTACCAAAGGCTTCTGATATCTTTATTCATAAAGTATTTGCATAACCTAAATATAGGCAGGTTCTTGTAAGTATAATCTACCCACAAGTCATAGTAAAATAGGTCTAGTGTTCCCATAGCTAATTATTTCATACATCCTGACAGATGAATAGTAAGTTGTTGGTCTATCCATCCATATAGACCAATAACAAGTTCTTGTAACAGATTTAGGTTATGGAGCGGTATTTTTAAAAGTACCTTCTTGAGATAGCAATATTTTATTCTAGCACTAAAATTAGTGCACTTTTGGGTAATTTCATTTAGTAAATAACTAGACCTCTATAAAAATTCTGTCACGTGCACTCAGCTACGCCTCGTAACGATATTATGGGTGTTTTATTGGATACCTAAGGCATCCTGTAGACCCTACAAATATAATTTACACACTACTACACCTCAACTAACTAATAATAATAATAATAATAAAATTTGTTTATTGACATGTTTTTTTTTAACAGACATCCTATGAAGTCCCTGACTACTAAGTAAGTAAGTAGCTAGGTAAGTACCTACAATGACCTGTGTTACAGAAGTCAGTGTCTTCCTCAGTCCTCAGTCACTGTAACTAACTTCTATTTTCATTACAATATGTTTATAAGCTTCCGTTGTTGACTGTACCTAGGTAAGTACAGTAGGCAACAAAATTTATCAGTTTGTAACAGTTTGAATTTATAAAAAAAAACACATTTTTGTCCTGTTCGTGCTCTAAAAATTATGATGTGTGAGCAAATTTAAGTTTGTCCAGCGTTTTGACGAAATTACTCACATTTTACTCCGTAAACATCATATGTAATTTGGTTCCATGAAAAGTATTCTTCCAATTTCCCCTGAGCAACACTTTCGACATATTTAATAACAAAAATCAAGAATAAAATCTTCAGAAACATTGTACTACTCTCACGGAGGTTGATTTGACTGACTGGTTTTACCGAGTGCCTACCTACCTACCTACATATCCTGTATAAATAGTTAGGTGGTAGGTAAAGTCGCTTCTTCGATAGGAGTGTTCTGTATAAAGTAATCTATTTGACAGTCATGTACCTAAGTGTTAGTACCCTACCATTTTACAAGTATTTAGAACTTTAAGCAGCAAGCTTTATGTGACTACCCAAATAAAAAAATAAAAAAATAGTGCACCTACAATTTTTTACAAGCCTTACTTCTTGAAGTACCTACTTGGGGCGTAGGTACTTAGCTTGTTTGGTAATTGTAAAGTTTTTTATGCATAATTTTTTTTTAATTATGAATGATTATGATTCCAAGCCGAACCGATCTGCACCAGTGTACTTCTGGTACCTACATTTGAGTACTTACTTTTTATACAAAATGGCCACTCAATAATGTACGGAACCCCATAAAACCAGATCTGCATAAACGGTTCTCTTGATTGTGACGGCCGCCATGTATTAACATAGGTACAGTCAGCTGCACTAGAATGTATACAATTCGTAACTTTCGAAACGGTATTAAAACCTAACAGTAGGTAAGGTCTTAAACAGTAAAAACTCCAAAATCGTGAAATTAGTTAATATATTTACTTAATTTTTGAGTTTTTGTCCTGTAAATATTAATTCTTACGCTGTAAAACCATTCTGTAAGTTACGAATTGTATACATTCTAGTGCATCTGACTGTACTACATGTTTCTTATATTTTACATCGACTTTCCACAACGTCGTCGGTCCATCGGGCATCCTAGTTTTCGTCTTCCGGTTCGTAATAGCCTTCGAAAGAAAACTTTTATTTCTCAGTGTCAAGCACTTATTTTTTTAAATACCTACATCTCGCTAGCAAGGTAAGCAGGTAGTCAAGATGGTAGGCTATTGAAAAGTTGCTCGTATAGATTGTTATATATAGATCACATCAAATTAACATTAATATAGGGTGCCGGTAAAATTACAGGCGCCTTAACACCTGCATGCCTTAGGTTGATGAACGCGGAGCAATGCATCGTAGGCACGTTACTGGCAATGCTTTGTTATAGGTGATAGTAGGTAACCACTTAACATCAGGTGTGCCACTAGTTTGTTCAATCAGCAAATTGCATTTTTTTTTATTAATAATAGACGGTACGTAGGTATAAGTATATAGATAGTAGAATAGGAAAAGAGTTTGCCGCATTATTCATAACGGGCTTACCTACGTCAAACACTGCGGCCGTTTAATTTTATTTGTGGTTGTTGTTTTTATTATCCTCCTATAATACAGTACCTACCTAAGTCGTAGGAGGATAATAATGATACAAAATGTTGTTTGTTAATCCCATTCCCTGTTTATGCTCGATAGATATAATAATACCTATGTGCATAAAACGGTTTTGAAAAAAAATATAGGTATTGTTTTTTTATGTATTTTAAAACATTATTATTAATTATATTGATGTTGAATGCAAAAAATTAAAAAAAATAGTTTTGTTATAAAACTTGTATATGATCATTCCATTTACCTACCGCAAAAAAAATAATGCAAAACCCCAATTGTATAGGTATAGTCAGCTGCACTAGAATGTATGCAATTCGTAACTTTCAAAACAGTACCAAAACCTTATAGTAAACTATTAAACGTAAAAACTAAAAAATCGTGAAATTAGCTGATAAATTCATTTATTTTTTGAGTTTTTGCCCTGTAGTAATTAGGTAGTAATAAATAATCCGAAAAAAATAAAATCACATACCTAAGTATAGAGAACTTTCCCGCTTCCACTTCCCCATTTTAGATTTTTTTTCGCAATATTGTTTAGAGGGAAGTCTTTAGTGTGCTTTTTAAATTTGATTAAAATCCGTCTACTCATAAGCTATCCTTTGGAGTTCAGCCGAATCCCTCCCTTTAGGCATGGGATTCTTTTGAAACGGAAATCTCCAGAAATGGTAGGTACCTACCTATAAATCCTACACGTATGACTGTCTTAACTAAAAACTATTTTGATAATCCATTCTGGTGACTGAAAACGATTCCGGTCATTCCTCGTGATAAACAATAAACAAAGAATGACAAAAATCAAGATGGCATAGAAACGTCATGGTTTGGTAAACATGGAAACAAAATTTTCAGTGAAACTACTATCTAATTTACAAGTTACAAATACAATGGACAAGAAGACGAACAAAGGCGTAGAAAAGAAAACAGAAAGAGTCAAGGATCGAGGAGACCTTCGAAAAATAAACAACAGTAAACCAAATCATGAAGACATAGCACTAAAGGATTTTATGCCCGACCGAGGGGACTCTCAGATCACTAACCAAAAGTCTATCTCAAAACCTAGCATTGAAAAGAAAAAGCCAGAAGACAGTAAGAAAAACAGTGATTTGGTAAAGAAAGATTCAAATAAAAAAGAAGAAACCCCAATACAGATCAGAACATACTTGGATTTGGAAGGTAGAAAA
Organism: Electrophaes corylata; assembly: GCA_947095575.1. Classification (NCBI taxonomy): domain Eukaryota; kingdom Metazoa; phylum Arthropoda; class Insecta; order Lepidoptera; family Geometridae; genus Electrophaes; species Electrophaes corylata. Next base: position 2,728,946 of record OX352714.1, read on the forward strand.
CGTCTAAGAGAACGTTATACGCTCAAATTGAAAAATAGTCAAAATTTGAGTAAAAACTCTGACGTGAAAGTTGAGACTAGGGAAAATGATAATAAAAACGGTAAGATCCACTACCATACCACCTACCTACCTATCTGTGAACAGCAAGAAGTAGCGTTGCGTAGCTGTCGTCGTCGTCATTCATGTCATTATTTATTTTTAACAGTTCAGTGTAAGCAGTTACCATTTCGCTGGGTCACTAAGGATAGGTACCTACCTACTTAGGATAGGCACCTGCAGGCAAACAAACCTGGTAGGTAGGTACTTACCTACTTACCTTTATTACAACAGATACCTACTTGTTTCAGATAAAAAAGCTGATGACGAACCGACCTTCAAAGGCAACGAATCATCGAAGGACTCTGTCTACACGGAACCAAGAACGGACAAGAAGCCGATGAAAGAAGCGCCGCCATGCAGTCGGAGAAAACCGATAATAAAAACAATAACTGTTAAAAACGACAATCGTGTGTACAAAGCGGTCACCTTCGTCGACCAGAAACAACATACTCCTCTACAGATCAACATTCCCAATGAATACAAAAAGAAAGCTAAAGATGTAAATTACAAAGTAAAGCTAAAATTGAGCAAAGAGTCCCTAAAAGAAAAGCCAGTGAAGAGGGTTACAAAACGCAGGAAGAAATCTCGCGTGTTATCGCCGGAACTGCTCATGAAAGGGAGCGCTTCACCGCCCACGGAAGTAGCGAAGTGGGCGCCATCTTGTATCAATCACCACACGAAGCCTTATTATGAAGCGTGGGTCGATACTACTCTAGCTGCTATTTCGAAATGCTCAAAGAATGATAAGCTGTACTTGGAGAAACAAAACATAATTCAGACGTTTCAGAGAGCACTGCTGCAGAGGCCAAATACTCCCGATCTCGTGTATGAAAATTATAATGACGAACGGTATACGGGGAAGATCAAAGTCAGGCAGCGGTAGACATATTTTTAGCGGAGACTTGTTATTGAATAAATGTAGGTACATGTTTGTATGTTTAAAATACCTACCTAGTCCTTTTTTAGAATAGGTAGGTAGGTACCTATCCTATATCTTTTATGCAACGAATTGCGCGAGCCAGACGACCCTTTCAAAATTGTAAAGACCTTAACTTACTGGCCAAACACCCAGGTAATACTTATTACCTGGGTGTTGTGTGTTCTAGAGATGTAACTATCGACAAATCTACTTATTAATGTTCCGAGTAAACAACTCTAAAACTTCTAAATAAAGGCAGGACCACATTCGGCTCGCGCCACGTGTTGCGTCACGTCAGAAGCTTATTGATACATACATTTCGTATAGAAGTGATTACACTAGAGCAGACGCCGCGCCGGCGCAGGTCTGCTCCCTTTGTCTCTGTCTGCCCTATACAAAATGTCTGGTCGTGTCTAATGTGATTCTGCCTTAATGCACCACGTGATCTGCGCAATTCATAAAAACATACATGAGGTTCATTCAACAGAGGATTTCAAGGAGAGTCAATTTTTAGTTTGTAAAAAAAAGCACCCTGTGCTACCGCTAGTTATACTGGAGAAGGCTGTTGTGTAAACTAGAACCAAGAGTCGTCCAAGATTTATTTAGTGGATGATGATGATGATATGATGGTTATGACTTTAAAAAAACAGTAGATTATATTTATTTTATTTATTTACAGCACAATAAGTACTAAATTAACTAAGATTTACAAGTAAGATTTAAAAGGAGCTTTATAAAAATTATCACACAGTACCTAGACGGTAATCTACCTAAAATCTACATAAATTGCTAATAAACAAGAAAGTAACATGTAAGTATTATATTATTCCGTTACATACGAGTTATTCTTCTACCAGAGTAAGGCTTGCTAGGAATGCATAGGAAGCAAACTAACAGCCACTATTTGTCTTCATATTATTATGTATAACCGTGGGTTACGATGGTCTTTGAAATGAAACTCAGGATTTACTGTGACGTCTATTTTTGGGCAGAGCTTCGCCTCTGTCTAGTTTAGTATTACAATTCCCCACGAATACTTATTGCTACCGCTTTTATACAGCCAGAAGATTGTTTACAATTCAAAAGTAGCCCTACCGGCAGTATTCATACTTCCGTAATATCAATTTTATATAAATTCCATGAAATTAATATATCTAAATGCACGAAAATTACTAATAAGATTTATGATAATTATTAAAACCATAATAGTAAGACTTTCTTAAAATATTAATTAAATTAGAAATCAATTATAAAATACTTCCGGAAATAATGAAACTGAATAGGTAATCATTATTTAAACATATACGAGAGTAACATCTAAATTCATTAAAAATAAAGAAAATTATTATGCTGATTTTACATTAATTATTTCACGGTTATTTACGTTATCAATTACTGTAATTAATAAATGTATTTAAATGAACTTCCGATAAGTAAAACTACCAAAATATCTGTACCTAAATTCATGATAAATATTTAAATGATTATTTATAATATTATAATGAATTTATATAATTGATTTACTATTAGCCAAATTAAAATTAATCAAATGCAGTATGTGGTATTTTTGTATGTACGTCAGCTACTGGCGGACATCCTTCGCTAACATTCGGCCATCCTGCAACGACCGTGTCCCACGGGCGGTCGGAGAACGGCACTCTGGCTTCGGCAGCATCAGTCACCTGAAATTAAATAAAAGATGCAGTAGTCTGCTTTCCAAGTTAAGCAGTAGTCTGCTGAAGTGTTCGATGTTGGTTGTACCGTACAATATACTGGAACCAGTTTTTATTTTAACGTCGGTTATTCTTTTTGCTATGGTAAGTTTTGCTAATTATATCTCACAGTGCACACAGCTTTTGCTTTACCCCCCCTCAAATGTCATATTTATTAACCCAGACTGTTTTACTGCTTTTGCAACATTCTGAGGTACATTTAGAGTAGGTTACAATAAGATAAACCACTAGCAAAACCTAGGTCACAAAGACAAAACTTTTATAGGTCACATAGACGGTAAGTAGTATCGTTTGTTTAATTATTTTGAGGGTCCGTTAAACATTGTTGGAAGCCCACGTAAATCTTAGAATGCATACGCAGTAGGTTACAGTGAGAACAGTGTCTGTCACACAGCCGATAAATAATGTAGGTCACATAGACAATATTCAACGTACAACGTAAGTCTCACAGACAATAAAATGTATAACACATAGAGTCATAGACAATAAAAATGTATATCACACATACAATAATCAGCGTAGGTCACACAGTTCATTATCAGCGTAGATCACATAGATAATACTCAATGTAGGTCACACAGACAATAGACAACATAGGTTACACAAATGATACTTAATGTAGGTCACACAGACAATACTCAGCGTAGGTCACACAGTTCATTATCAGCGTAGATCACATAGATAATACTCAATGTAGGTCACACAGACAATAGACAACATAGGTTACACAAATGATACTTAATGTAGGTCACACAGACAATACTCAGCGTAGGTCACACAGACAATACTCAACGTAGGTCACACAGACAGTACTCCACGTAGATCACACAGACTTATCAGACATTTTAATCATTTGGGGTACGTCACGCAGCCTCATGCTTAATCGGCTAATCGGTCACATAGACATTGATTTTGGTTTTTTTTTTTTGCTGCAGTACCTATCTAATGTTATTTTTGTTACAGCTTGCTCAAACGCCCGAGAGGTCGTCAAGGAGTTTGAAGGAGAAGAACTGCAGTGGATGTTATCTGTTTAACTTAAAAGTCTTATTTGTAGAAGGACCTTTATATTTTAAAGTATTTTTAACATGTATGTATAATAAATAACTTAGAGTTTTATTTACAGATGTGTAGGCAATGATCTTTTACATCCTCTTTTATATTATTATATTTTAGGTAGGTATATAACCTCCATTATGAATCAGGTACTTAGGTAGGCGGACGTTACCAGCATCTCAAATAATTGTCATTAGGTTTTTTTTTCTTAGCATGCAAAAGTGGTGGATTAACTGTGGATAGTTATGATAATATTTATATTTTATGAAGAAATATGGGGGAGGCCTATGTGTAGCAGTGGACTTCTACAGACTGATTATGATGATGATGATGAAGATATATAAGATCTTCCATATCTATTTCCTAGTCTTGATTTGTAAGGCCTTAGGACTTCCCGAACCACTGCATTGAATTTTGTACACGTACCTATTATTTCTTTAACGCTAGATATTGTATAGCAATCTACATCAGAATTTAATAGGGACTGGCATACGAGGCTCTTTAATTTTTATGAAACTTTAGCAAAAGAGTTACTAGCCCCTACTAGTTCAGTCTCTTTACAGTACTACTATTTGTCCTACTGAATAATTTATCATATCGGGTTTTTTTTATGACCGTTATTTTGCAATTTTGCATTCTGCCTCCCTATCTTGTAGTGCTTCCCATGCGAACGAACGTTGATGCCTGCCTTGATGGGTGAGTAGGCAAACAGGAGTTTTCATACCCGAACACTACAAAACACACCGAACGAACGGAGAAAACGTGGTAGTAGCACTAGGTGTATTGTTTATTCCCTATAAGACATCGTGAAGTTTCGCGTCCCATGTACCCTTATTTTCGGACATAGTATTTAAGCCGTTCGCTTGGCTTAAGTCTGGTTGTAGCGTTTTTTTATTGTTTTTGTTGAGTTTTTTTTCGGCATAACGACCTAGTGAAAACTTTTCTTTTATCTACATACTAATATTATAAAAAGGTTAAATTTGTGAGTTTGCATGGGGTAATCGCTGGATCTACTGAACAGATTATGAAAATTCCTTTATCAATAGAAAGCCACGTTATTTGTGATATTTTAACCCGCTAATTTGTCATATTTAATTTATCATAGGCTATACATTATACATTAACCCGAAAAATGAAAAGTAAAAATGTTTACCGCCCAGCGAAGTGGGCACGGATCAGCTAGTCTGTAATAATTCTACTTTGATTGCCAAACAATTTGATCATCTACTTTAAGTGCTTAATTGTTTTCATGGAACTAACGAGACAGGTAACGGCTCTAGCAATTACGAACTTAGTAAAAGTATCTATAGCGACTAGAACACAAACGTTTAACTTTCTTGTTTTAACAAAAGGCGCATCTTTTGAACGCTGGGTGTCCATTGTATATTTGGTCATGACACTCATACAAGGTCATATTTTGCTAGTTTTGCAACTACGAAGCATTTACCGTGCAATGTTTTCCAAATAAACAATTATTTTTACAACGTAATTATTGATAATATCTGGGTCAGTCGTATGTTCTTTTTACGTGTAAGTAAAGTATAGTATACCATCTTCTTTTAATTGAATTTTAATTCTTTTAATTTTGTTAATAGCCAATCATATCCTTCAGTTTGAAAATTTTATTGTTATTATTATTACCTACGTGTTTCATACGTTCTTCTTGGCTAACCAAAATAGAGCTATTCGGGGAACGAGATATTAGTTGTAATGCGAAAAGGTCGCTCATTTTGTGATAACTTTTAAAGGAATTCTCGTGAAATAGATACGAAAACGTTACAGTGATTACAACAGCGATGGTCTCCAGTTCGTAACACTGTGGTAGAACTGTCCCTGTTTAGAAGCTACTTTATTAAAATATGCTACTGGTTTTACTGATTCATCAGGCTGATGTTGCATGAGAAAGCCACCTAGACTTGGCTCGCGTCAATATGTACCCCTGTAACCGCTTTACTATCATAGATACTTAAATATAAATATTTGTGGACATTTACATACCATCAACTAAACACAAACTAAGCATAGCTTGTATTATGGGAACTAGACGACTGATAGACTGCGTATATTTTTTGTAAATACATACTTAGAATACAATTTAATACCCATATAGAACAACATCTGTTTTCACCACGAAAATGTTAGTTTTCGGTGGAGATCGAAGCCACCGCCTACAGCGCAAAAGTCAGTCCTGCTACGAACGGCTGTAACGACTATCACAGCACAGCACTGGCCTTTCGACTAATCTTTGTTTTAATGTTTATCTCTTCATTGTTCGAGATACCAATCCCATTCAACAGTCCCATTCTAAAGTCTAATACAAGGAAGAGCAATTTCAGCAAACCCAATAACTTCCTAAAACATGAAGTTAGCCTAAACTATCCCGAAGGAATCACAAATGCAGTTTTATGAACAGAGTCTTCCGCATTTCTAATTTCATAGTAAGTACCCTTGAGTTCAATAAAATGTTTGTAAATTTTAAAAATAACATTTTTTATAACGATATTTTTTTAAGCAAAAATAACAACTTTGAGACCCGATCGTCAATATGTGGCAAGTGATATCGGTTTTTGACGGTTTGAGAGTAAACCTAAGCCTATAAAAGTGTTCTCGAGAACTTAGTTTTCCTTATGCGACACTTTGCATGGTTTAAAGTGAAAAAAGTTTGTCTTATTTTTTGTATTACCTAAGTAGCTAATAGAGGAGCATAGTTATTTAATAACACACAGGCTATCGCGGTTCGTACCCTCTAGTTCTCCTAAATCTTTATCGCCCTTTTACATAATGCAAGAGAACTAACTAAGGCGTTAACAAATTATGAGTCATGACGTCATGAACGTGATCAGCGGCAAGTACAAGTTCAGAACGTGCTGTTAGTTTATAAGTTGGGAAAGTTGTTGCTAAGTATATCACCCATATTCAGCTTTAATTGTCCTTCAATGCAAATAACTCTTTCAGGAATGACGTAACATAGTTTCTCATATTGCTCATATTGCAAACAGAATTTGTTAAGAAATTAATTAAAAATCTAGCGATGGATTAAATATCAGCATACATATTAATAAGGAAAAGCGCTCTTAGCCGAAATAGTCACACTGCGGACACCCTACGTTGCGTCGTGATCATTTTTCAAGGTCAATAGGTTTTAGGTAGTCATTTACCAGAGAAGTTTCAATAAGCAAAGTTTGAAGTGGTTTACTAGGTAAGGTTGATAAATCATCGGTTGACCTATTATCTATATCAATAAGGTAGGTATATTCCTATCGGTTATTTAGACAGAACTTTTCAAGCACACAGCCTATATACCTATACACAATACGTCTCTACTTGTAACCTGCAGTCCGCATGTGAGCACCGCCATCCGCTTCATTACAACGGCAGAGTCTAGCTTTACTTTCAGTTAAATTCTTTAGTTTACTACCCGAATCCATGTGCAGCTAGTTCATTAGTGCCAATGTATGCAAGGCGTTTGTAGATGCTCAGAGATAATTAGTAGAAGTGAACATAATACGACTCACCAGAGATGCTTAGCAGTTTTGTCCCGTTGTCTTAGAAGTGGCTCGTTGAAGTTTGACCGGCGCGCTGGCAGATTCCGCAGCGTTGTTGAGCTCGGCAGTCCCGTACCTCGTGTCCAACTCGGTGACAGACGTAGCATTACTTCAGGCTGCTGTGGCGTCGTAGAGGCTGAACTTCCATTAGTAGCACCTATTTTCCAGGCAGGCGTTGCGGCTTCATGTTTAGTTTCATAGTCTTCGAGTGATGACTAATACCCGAAGTAAGGTTCAGAGATTTTGATCTCTACAGACAGACTTTTTATAATTCACGAGAAAGCTTTTTCTTCATGGGTGTTACACTTTTTAAGCAGGGACACCTTACTACTGTATCATGATTTCGAAATTTATCTTCGTCATTGCCAGCATAACCTCAAGTTTGTTCGCGTGGTCGGCAGATCGTGGGAAAGCAGCATTCAATAAGTCCTCCAGATTAGCGTACTAGCACCTGGCAGAACCACGTAAGCGGAGTTGCATCATCTTTTGGCGGAGTTGCATCATCTTTTGGTCGTGTTACAGCCATAAATTTCACAAAGATTTTCGATCATACGTAGGCAGCTACCGATGTTACTGCAGCTATCTTCAGGCCGAAGTTTGGTGATTACTTCTGCGTCGGCACTGGTTCCTCCGTGCAGTTTTCTTGGTGCGGGCATGGTGACGGACAAGAGAAAAAAAAAGTTAGGTCTTCTTCAGTTTGTTCATTGTCCGACGCAGCTTTTGGCAGAGATTCCTCTTCTTTTTGACAATAACAGAAGCACATATGCAAGATATCCCACTTCTGAGGTATAACCGTGGGTTACGATGGTCTTTGAAATGAAACTCAGGATTTACTGTGACGTCTATTTTTGGGCAGAGCTTCGCCTCTGTCTAGTTTAGTATTACAATTCCCCACGAATACTTATTGCTACCGCTTTTATACAGCCAGAAGATTGTTTACAATTCAAAAGTAGCCCTACCGGCAGTATTCATACTTCCGTAATATCAATTTTATACAAATTCCATGAAATTAATATATCTAAATGCACGAAAATTACTAATAAGATTTATGATAATTATTAAAACCATAATAGTAAGACTTTCTTAAAATATTAATTAAATTAGAAATCAATTATAAAATACTTCCGGAAATAATGAAACTGAATAGGTAATCATTATTTAAACATATACGAGAGTAACATCTAAATTCATTAAAAATAAAGAAAATTATTATGCTGATTTTACATTAATTATTTCACGGTTATTTACGTTATCAATTACTGTAATTAATAAATGTATTTAAATGAACTTCCGATAAGTAAAACTACCAAAATATCTGTACCTAAATTCATGATAAATATTTAAATGATTATTTATAATATTATAATGAATTTATATAATTGATTTACTATTAGCCAAATTAAAATTAATCAAATGCAGTATGTGGTATTTTTGTATGTACGTCAGCTACTGGCGGACATCCTTCGCTAACATATGTTTCACATCGTGTCGTGTACCTATCACATAAAATTCACTCCGCCCGCGCTTTTATAGACTACTAGCTAACCCGTAAACATTCTTTCTTTTAATTTTTCGGGTTAATTTAACGTTAGCCTATGTCACTCACAAATGTAAAATAATTTTTATTAAATCGCTTCAGTAGATCCAGAAATTACCCCCTACAACCTCACAAACTTTCTCTTTATGATATTAGTATAGATTACGGGGATAACTCCAACGTAAAATAGTTCACTACAGTAAACCCCCCATTTTTTTATGACTTATTGCTGGAACATGCAGATGACCCACCTGATGTCAAGTGGTTAGCATCACCTACAATAAAGCACTTCCTCGCAGGTGACGTTTGTTAAGAACGTGCCTGTATTTTCACCGGTACCCTTCAAGCCGGGACACAGCAAGCTGCTTGGCGGTAGTAATAGGCATGACATGCAAGCGAGCTGATTATTAAATTATTTACAATACTACGCGGCACAGAATAGAAATAAATACTACGGGAAGTCCGCGCACTTTTTCTACTCCTTCGATCAATGATACCTGTAGATATAGGGTCGGCGCAAAAAAATCCTCGGTAAATAAGAGCTCACTTCTCAAGTGAGCTCTTTTGTTTTGACAATTAGTGGCATTATTTACAGGTGACATGGTTTTAATTAGGTTGAACTTAAAACTGTTTATCATTTTTTCTCACTTCGTTAACAAACAAATGTAGCTGTCTAAGTATATATTCACGCGGACAGCTTTTAGCTATGATTTTGTATGTGACCTGTCATCTAGGGGTATCATTGATCGAAGTTCTACCCACACGCTTTAATTCAATCACTAGGCGTACTGCTACGTTGCGGTGTGAAGATGCTTTGTGTTCAATCTCCGTACTGCACAACCTCACAGGCAATTACATTAGGGTAGCTTTCTTCTTCAGTCTCGTAAACTTCATAATCTTCTCCGTCTACCTCGTGACCGCCCCCGTCTACTTCGTTACCGACCCCCTCCACTTCGTCACCAACCCCTTCTACTTCGTCACCACCCTCTTCCACTTCGTCAGCACCCACGGCTGCTTCATCACCGCCCCCCTCTACTTCGTCACCGGTTTTTGCCGCTTGCGCCTTTACCAGTTGATCTCTGCGCTCATGGTTAATGACTATCTGCCTGTATTTATGTTTTTGTTCGTCTGTCATGTTGGCAGGATGGTTTTTCAGATGGTAGTTCAGATGACTGGCTTGCTGGAATAAAATAAATATACACAGATCAGATACAATGACTTTGCCCGGAGAATCGCTATTGAAATACTTATGTCTACCGTCAAGTTGCAAACTTCTGCTGTGAGCGGATTAAAGTATTCGACCCATTTTTATTTCAGAAGTGGTCTTTCTACTGTCCTCAAGTTTCAGTCAAATCAGCCATTATAAAGACAGATACAATTCGGTTAGGAAATTCAGTAATTCTTTTTTATTCCACTTGTACAATTTTAAGTCTCTACAAACAGCAGTTTAGGCATTGCATATACTCCTTAGACGAGTGGTTTACTCGTCTAAGATATACTCCCTTACTTATTTCAATTTGAGTATTGCTTAAAATGAGTCCTGTCTCTGTTTGTGACATTGATGATAAATATAAATAATTTAAACATTGTTTATTTTTCGACAGATTATTTATCAGTAAGTATAGTCAGAGAATCAAATTATAATAAAAAAAATAGCCTCAAAACTTTAATCCCCATCATATGCCCTCTGATCTCTTAGTACCAAGTACCTACTCAAGATCCTTTGAAGATGTCTAAGGGGGGTAGTCAAAGATACGTCCAGATAGTACATTTGGTACGTACCCACATTTTGCAGTAGGTAGTATTCCAAACGGGACAGGTTGCAAGCTCATCGCCACTGCTAGAATACTAACTGGTTTCCTCACGATTTTTTCCTTCACTGTTTGAGAGCGCTGCCATTGCACACATATATTTTTTAACAGAAAAACCCTTTTGGTGTACGACCGGATTTGAACACATTACCTTGATCAGAAGGCGAAGTCACTACCACTAGACCACCGGTACTCTGAATCAAGTTATAAGATACGATAATATCATAATACAGTTTATTATTATAGCATACCTTGAATCGTTTTTCGCATATAATGCACTGGAAGGGCGTCACGTTAGTGTGTGTCCGCATGTGTTGCTTCAGGTGAACAGTTTGTATGAAGCTTTTGGAACATATCACACAGCGGAAAGGCTTAACCTATAAATTAAAAAATGAGTTCTTTTAATCCATTTAGTCATCATTATCAACGAAATCCACTGTTATTTATACTATAATGAAACTGTAGAGGAAAAGTAAATGTATAGAACAATAGACATATTTTTCTGAAATCTTGCTGATATTACTTTGAAAAAGGGAAATAAAATGGTATAAAAAAAAATGTTTCTTTGTACTTGCATCACGCTAAAACTTCATTGAACTAATACTGATGCGATTTGCAGAACTAGTTCCACTTAAAACTTAGTATGAGTTTCGTTGAGCTGTTATCCCTAAAACGGGTGTAAAACGGATGTAGTTTGTATACCGGGTCAGCTAGTAATGTCCTAGTAACGAAGTCATAGGCCACCCATACCATATGGGTTTTGTCAAAGTCAAAGTCAAAAAGAATCCGAGGGATCATCTTGAAACGTCTTAAATAAATGTAGGTGAATCTAAGCGCCGCGCCAGTTCTTTGCGACCAAGCCTTGAAGAACAGGCAAGAAACTTACGTTTTTCGGGTGGTCCTTTTACAAAATAATGTCATGATATAAAGCTCCAGTGTGGTGACAGAAGGATGTATACTTAACTTCAGATCTAGAGACTTTGTTACCCTTGATATAGTTTACCTTAGTGTGGGTGCGGATATGTTGTTCGAGACCAGACTTCTGCGTGAACGCTTTGGGGCAAAAGGTGCAGGAATAAGGCCGATCGCCTGTGTGCAATCGCATATGTTGAATAACACCGCCCTGTGGAGAAAACATCATTGATCGAGCTAGCAAAACCAGCGAAGATTTCTCAAACAATTTAAACGAATCCGCGTTACATGTTTGTTTAAACAACCCACCGAGAACAAACATTTGTGTGATGAATGTTCTTTGTTGTCACAGATGTTGGTTCTCTGTCAGGATGTCGCATCTAATGACACCCACAGGGGCTGATTAACGGGTTCAATTTCTTATCGGGACCACCACAGGGTGGCCTATCAATAGTCAATATAAATAAAAATTATTTATAACTCTCCAAAAAAAAATATTAGTTATTATAATTTTTTAGTTATTATTAAAAAATAAGTTACACTAATTCATTTTTGTTTTGGAGAGTATAATAGAAAACTTACCTGAGCAGAGAATCTCTTCTGGCAGACCGAGCACGCAAACCGTTTCTTTTGAAAGTGAAACAAGTTTTTGTGTTCGAGCAGCTCGTTAACATTGTCAAAACCTTCCAAGCATTGCTGAAATGTACAACAAAAATTATAAGTCACAGCTCGTTCAGCTTCGCACGGGTTTTAGTAAGGATTCCTAATTTTTAAGAAAATATAATATAGCCTAGTCACCCGGGGATAGAGTAGCTTCCCAACAGTGAAAGAATTTTTCAAATCGGACCAGTAGTTTTGTTTGTGACTTGAATTAGCACTATTTTTACCAGGATACCAAACGGAAGCTACCGGTAAATAAATTGTACCTAAATCAAATGCATGTATGAGATTACCTCGCACGTGAAGTCCTTGGGCCCTGTTTGGTGTAGCTGTGATAATGGACGCTCGCAAACCTGACAAAATAATGAAACAACACATTTACGAACAAAAGAAAAAAAAAGAAAAAGCATCAAGACTAAGCCCCAATCACCGTAAACATCTCCTCGAATCTCTTAATTCCGTATACATACTCGGGATTCTTATAGGATTTCTAATGGGGGTAGTCAGAGGTACGTCACATAGTACATTTGGTATATAACCACATTTTGCAGTATTTTGTATTCAATACGTGACAGGTTGCAAGCCCATCTGATAACTGGTAGAATACTAACTGGTTTCCTCACGATGTTTTTTTTACCGTTTTAGAGCACTGGCATTACACTGCTCACTGGTTTTACATTTTTTAAACGGAAAATCCATTGGTGCACGACCAGATTCGAACCCACGGCCTTAGGATCAGAAGGCAGGGTCACTCCAGATCACCGGTACTCACTCACAATTAATACAGGGTTATAGATTTGATTCTAAATTAATATTTCTCTATTGCACACAAAACATAGTAAATTACAAACTATAGGACATGCAAAATGAGTTTAATCTTAAGAGGGTTCTTACAAACCATTGGGGCTAATTAGTTATGTATTATACAATATATAATGCTGGACAATCCACACAGCATCATTTAGCCCCAAGCTAAGCAGAGTTTGTGTTATGAGTACTAGATGACTGATATACTTAATACAATACATTACATGCATAGATATTTTTTATTATATATAGAAAATACCCAGAACACCCAGGATAAATATTTGCTGATCGTACATTTATCCTAAGGCGGGAATCGAACCCGCAACCTCTTGCGTCGCAGGCGGACATTCGCCCGCCGCGCCACATCGGTCATCAAATATCGTTAAATACCGTCGGTATTGGTTGTATACCTGACAGCGGGCAGCGCGGCGCCGTGGCCTCGCATGCTCACTCAACTGGTGTTCAGAGTACTCGCAGCATGAGAAGAACATCTGATGACAAGTGCCGTCTACGCCGAACGTGGACGTCTCCAGACACTCGAACGGACCCCTGGAACATTCAAAGTCAAAGTCAAAAAGCATTTATTCAGTAATATCCGCAGGGATCATCTTGAAACGTTTTAAATCTAGGTGAATCTAAGCGCCAGTTCCTCGCGACCAAGCCTAGAAGAACCGGCAAGAAACTTACGGCTTGGTTCCTACCGTTTTTTTGTATGATCCTGTTACAAAATAATAATAATGTAAATAATGAGGCTCCAGTGTGGTGCCAATCTATCTGAATGCAAGACAGAAAACATGCTAAGGCAATTATTCCAAGAACTTAATATACAACAGAAGTTCAAAAGGCAGCACACGCTTCAACTAATAGTAATGCTTACAATCTAATGAAATCAATTAAGAGAATAGTACAGTACAGTAGTACATTCAACAACAGGACTGAAAATGAAATGAAAAAATATCTATTACAGCAAAACACGACACGAATTACATTATAACAGAATACATACAGGTTTAAAAATAGCTTAAAAGGATACAGGGTTCTTAGAGTATAAAGGTCCTCTTTGCTGAGTGATAAGCGTAATCTAATTACCTATGATACCCACACTAGATGATAAATCTGTATCGTGAGTATCTGTATGATTACAAATATGGTAAAGCCTCTGATACTGGTACACATATTCTAGTTCCACCATTTTTTCTTCTACAAATGCCATATTTTGTAACTTTCACCCACGATTAATCGCATCCCCGTATCAAAGGGAAGGTCGTGGGTTCAAATCCCACTCGAGGAAATAATTTTTGGGATGATATAAAAGTCTTTGTTAGCTTAGAATTTAGTAAAACGCTGGATCGATAGATTTGAGAAGTTTTACTGAATTTATCGATAAGCTATCTAAGGATTTCCCCTAGATAATAATAAACTTACGTTATAACTTCAGGGTCCTTCTTCGTCTCAGTTTTCTTAACCTTAGCTTCCTTGACTTCTTTCTCTTTCTTCGGCCGCTTTCTCTTTCTCGGAGGCGGCGGCTGCGGTTCATCTTCTTTGATGATGATATAACTTACATCCTCAGCCGAATGTCTTGACACGTCAGTGGGTCTAATGCGAGATAAGATCTCTTCTCTTTTCTTAGCTTCCTGGTCACGTTTCTGTTTTTTAGCCACTTTTTTGGGTGATTCCTGGAAGTTTTCAAACTAGGTAATATTGGCGACATACGTTTTACTGCTGCCTTACACAAAAGTGTAGCTTCATACTCAAGCCTAGCCACACAGCCCGTCTATAAATAGCCTATACTATATTTCTACACATCTAGGATAATATGCTCAAAATTTCCCTAGGTGATAGAATCAGAAACGAGAAAATCTGTAAAACCAGTCCCATACAGTTAGCTACAAAGATCATGGGAAATTGGTGCGCTAGATAGAGAAGAATACTCAAAAACTATCATAGTGTAATACTTTGGGAGAGTCCTATTATAAGTAAGTTAAGACTACATTATATATGATTGTTGGGTGGTAATTTTAAATGAAACTTGTATACCATACCAACCAACCAATGTAACTACCAACTTTACCTCATCAACCCACTCTTTAGGATTGCCAGTTTCATAGGCATCTGTATGTACGATTCGGGCATGGTTCTGGAAAAAACACAATGGTATAATTAATATAACAATTATAAGCGCTTTAGGTTGTAGGTTCAATTCCTACTCAAAACAAACACTAGCTCATACAAAGTCATTTTTGCCCCTTAGTGCGTTTTTAAAGACTCATATTTAAGAAGGATATTTGCATGCTTAGCAAATAACCCTTACTACTTCTGCTGCACTAGCCTTATTTAATTGTAACTACTCTAACTTAAATCAATATGTTACCTGCAATGCCATGCAGCTGGCAAACACTTTGTTGCAGAGTCGACATAACACTTCTAGCTCGTCACCTGACTCTGGCTCCGACTACAATAAATAAAGCATTATAACATTATTTGATCATGCTTCCACATTGTTTTATGTAAATGGGTTTATGTAAAAGTCCATGAAAGGGCTTTCTATTATTATGTAAGTATATAATGAAGTCACTTCCGCTGTGTGTTTGCTTAGATCTGTTAAAATAACCAACAGATTTTAATGCAGTTTTCAGCAATAGATAGAGTGATTCAAGAGGAAGAGTGATATGTATAATACATACATATTATAGCACAGAAAACATGAAAAATTCAAAGATTTGTACCGTGCAACAAAGTGGGCACGGGTCAGCTAGTCAAGAATAAATATTTATGTGGTGAACATAGATGTTTGTTGTATCTGGGTGTTACATGTATGTAAGTAGGTACACATTTACAAACAAAAGTATCTATGTATTCAACCAACTTTCTGCTTCCCATAGCACAAGCTTTAGAAAGAAGCTGTAGTGTGAATGTTTGCTGATATCTAAGTGTTTGATTATTTAGATAGAAATGTCTGGAGTGGTGTTGGGGGTAAGGCTCAGATGCTAAAAATATTTACACACGAGGTTTCAAAATTTCAGTGTCTTATGCGTAGACCTAACATGATAAAAGTTTCAGCCTTGTAGTCAACCCTTACATATTGGACAGCTCAGCCATCATAAAACTAATTTGTTGCACCTCTGTAGATTAGGCTCTTGATAGGATCTAGGCTTCAGAGATGGCAAGATGTTAGTTAGGGTAAAGCGAGCCTCCCCCATCAAAAACCATGTCTAACACTCAGGAACCAGAAGCATCCAGTATCCCTTATATATAAAGAGCTGGGTAAGCTGTAGCCCTTATTATTATGCTGTATACTACAGTAGGTAGATGGTGGTAGGTAAAGGTCTGCATATAAAATCTTCAATTGGGATCTATAGAGTGTTTTTGCTCACCTTAATATGCTCTGGAGACATCGAGTAAACAAATACTTCTTCGTCTGCCATCATGTAGTTCAAGCAGAGAACAGAACACAGTTACTCGTCAAAAAATTACTGAAAATAATGGAAAAACGTTTTTACTAATTTTATGTAGGTCCTTTGCTAGGTTAAATTAGCTATTCACGGTAGCCCGTTTGAAAGAAAGAACCTAAGCGCAGGTTAAATGGTATAGAATTCTTAATTACTTATAGAATCTTATTACACTCTTTTCACATTGAAAACTTAGTAATTAGGTATATACTCTCGTACAAAATTTCGAATCAAAATATGCAGGCGGGAAAAATACTGACCAACCAAAGTCAAAGAAAATTTATTACTTTTTTATATGAAAAATAAAAATTTGGCTATGGCATGGTGGTATGGCACGTTGCGAGCGACGCGTCTCACTCGTCGTCCGGTCCGCATACATTTTAGGTGGAAGTTATTAAAATCGTAACATTTTTTAGTCTAGAAAACCTGTGAAAACCATTATCTAACCGTTAACCTACCAAATATGAAACCAATGATCATTCTTTATATCACAACAATCGGAATGAAACTTTAATTTCTGCCATTCGGGAATAGACTGGCGTTTGTTTTTTTTTTACTGTTTATGCCAAAAGAAGGTTGAATTAAAAAAGAAAAAAAAAATAAAAAGAAGTATGGCCCAAAGTATGGCCACACGTAAGACTCAAACAAGTCCTACCTTTTTTACGTCTTTTACCCTTCCTTCAGCCACGTAACCACGTAACCACGTTTTAAGATCACACTGAACCAAATTGAAACAAAAAATTGCACCACACCCAAAATCATTTATAATAGCGGGGTGTGGACTATAGACGCCATTTCGAGACTTTTCAATCGATTGGTCCGCGGTGGCAGACAGACAGTCAAACATGGCATGACAGACAAACTCCGCGTTCCGTTCGCGGGTGATACGAAGCATTCTTTGGGTGGTACAATTTGATGTAAAATGGCGCCAAGTTTAAATTTAACAGATGCTCATGCTCTACACTACATTCATTCAAGCATTTCAAAAGACCGGGCGGGCACGAAGTGGGTTACCTTTGTTTTATCAATATCTAGTTACTATGAATTAATCAAGACTCTATTAGGTGCATGCCTAGGGAAACGGAATCAAACAGCTGTAACAGCATTGACCCACAAAATATTATGCTGCGTGGAAAATAGTAGAAATTCTTATATTTTAAATGCAAACTAAATAAATAGTTACCTACCCTACCTATAATGGCAGTCGCTAAAGCAACGACAATTAAAGAGGCTATCAAAAAATGGGAAGATAAAACTGGGCTCAAGTCTGAAACTGCAACTGATATCAGTTTGATTTTCCAATGGCCGCCAATTGAAAAGATGGACAATACTTTGGCAACTCTCGTTAACTGCGAGTAAGTAGTAACTGCCTACATAGCTTAGCTAACTTACAGCGAATATTTACGTGAAGGGATAATGTTTGGTGTTTGCTCACTGGGTGATTATATATTACAGAAAGCTGAGCTTATCAACAAATACGATAGAGAAAGTGACAGGATTAAGCAGTCTCAAAAAGCTACGCGTACTGTCTTTAGGAAGAAACTATTTGAAATCCTTTGCAGGCATGGTATGTAGAACTAACAAAACAACTAACCACAGTGCCAACCACGCTAAACGTTTGTCTAACGGCATTAAACTGTGTTTTTAAAGCTGCTGGAAAATTATCGAAATAGGTGTGTCGAAGTAGGTATCTAGTACGTTAGTACTTAATGAATATAAAAATTAATAAACCTAGGAGGCAATATAGTACTGTTACTAGGGCTTCTTGTGAGTGGCCAATAGTAGGTTACGGTCATGGTACCGGATAGGTACATTTTGGCTGGTCGGTTTTTAGGAATCACTTGGAGATACACTAGAGGAGCTGTGGATATCATACAACTTGGTAGAAAAATTGAAAGGTATTCACGTGCTGCGAAGTTTAAAAGTACTTTACATGAGTAATAACTTAGTGAAGGAATGGAGCGAGTTCAACAAGTTGCAGGTAAGTAATATTTTAGGTGGGGTGGGTAGGTTCTGACTCTGAACGTTCAGTCTATAAAAAAGTACTCTGTGCTCTGAACTGTAGAGAGATATGTGAAGAACATTGTGGTCACATTGGTGACCCCGATAAGGTTGGAATGAATGTGTCTCCAAGGAAAAAGGAAGGAAGCGACCAAGCGACCAAGGCTCGAGGTCTTAGAAGCTACAGATGGTATTCGGAAGTCTTTCTTATACAGTTATATTATCAATCTTCAAAACTTCTTAAGCGCAATCTACGATATTTTTTATATTGTGTATGTTCCTAACCGACGTATGTGTATGACCAATGCACTTAAAAGACATACGTTTACTAGTCTAGACTCAGCGGGATCTTAGTAATTACCTTCCTACTCATTAAAGCTTCAGACCCTAGTATAGCTATACGGCTTTGAAGAACTACCTAAGTCATGCTCTCTCTTAGGTTATGTAGGTACCTCTATGTAACATAGGTAGGTACTTACTTTATGTACTTAATAGTTTTATTGATAAGTAAACGTACGGCATTAGCTAAGTATATAGATGATAATCTTCAGGAACTGCCGCATTTAGAGGATCTGCTATTCGTCGGCAACCCGCTTTACGACGCTTGTGAGTTAGAAGCGTGGCGGTCCGAAGCAGCACGGCGCTTACCTAACTTGAAGAAGCTAGATGGGGAGACAGTACTGCGAGATGATGATCCGCCTTTGACCGTGGCCGATATGCAGGTTTGATATTTTTATTCAATCACACACACTATACCTCCAGGTAGGTACTCGTACACCTACCTACTACCGTGCTACTACTTAATTTTATGTTTTGTACTTCAAATTTTGCTGGAGGAGCGCATTTATCAATACCGACCACGTCCGAAACAAATTTAATTTTGTGCTAGATAAAGTTATATTATCGAAAATAACTCTTTCTTTTAGCCGGATGGTGGTGATGCTGTGGAAACTCTCGTCAGCGCGGAAGGCAATGATTGACGAACTTTAAAATACACTTTACTCATTGTTAGCTACGCTGTATTTATTATTCAGAGGTTGGTGCTTAAAATTGCTACTTAACCTAGAATACTACTGATTCTAGGTTTTTTTTTGTAAAGGAATTCCTGATGTACCTATGCAAATAAAGAAACGAAAGTTATGTGGGAAATATAATTTTATTTACAATCTAACTACAGGTTTATTATTGTACATCTTCATAGAAGGCATTCTATAACACACTAATCATTAAAAGGCAGGGGTTCATGGGATTACCCCTTTTCGATCTCTGCCATACAAGACTCAGGGTACCCCCTTAGAATTACAATACAGTTTTTACAAGAGGTTTATTTTTATTTTGGAGTGTTACACCCGGTTCGTATACATCCCGAGCATCCGTTAGTAAGCACTACGAATCGTCAACCGTCGGCTAATTTATTGTCTGATGTAAACAGTTATTACAAACAATATTAAAAAAAAAACTTTATTAGGTGCAAAACTTTACTAAAGTTATAAAACAGCTAATAAAGTTACTGTTATTAGTCAGTGAGATGAGACAAATCCGACGGACAACAATCCATGCTACTAACGGATAGTCGAAGAATATTTACAAAGAAAATCTATAATAACCCAAAAGCTACAGCTGATTGCGCCACTAAAGTAACTGAGGTGAAAGTCTTAAGTTCGAATCCGATTGTGTTCATAAACTTTAGGGATTTTTAATGCCTTAGCTGCTTTGCATATTTATTTTGACCCACCCTATGTACCGTTTAATAAATTATGATTTGTTCAAAGTTATTTTCTTATGGATTAAAGAATGCCAAACATCACACCAGTAAATGTTAAGAAATAAAATGTTGGTATTTTATCACTACATACCATATCCTCATACATACGCGTAGTAAGAACAAAAATATGCCCATTTAACGCTAAGTTTGTAAACAATGTGCATATAATCAGCAACAAAAGTTAAAACCACACCTACATCAAGTGTTTTTGAACACTTTGAAACCGTTACCCACGATATCTATATTCCTAAAACCATACTCAAATATAATTATAACTTTTTTATAATTTTATAAAAATAATTGCTTGGATAACTGGTGTAGAGTCAGTGACCAGAAGTTTTCTATCATGATCTATTGAAATACATGCCGTGGGCGACGGCTTTACACTGACCAAGATACTCAATGTATATTTAACATCTTTATGGTTGCATAAATTGTGCTATTGTCAACTATAAAGAAATATCAGCTGAAAGTACATATTATATTACCTATAATAAAAAAAATACGCCCGAAAGGTCGTAGAACAAACAATGTTCAAACCAATGACGGGAATGCCGTCTTTCCAAATACTATTGCTAAGTTGAATTGAAATACCTGTTTCATATCTTTCATTCATCGTTCTTCTGTTTCAAGTGTATTTTATACGTACTAGCTTAGAATTATTGTGCAATATTTTAATCAGCAAATAAATTGAATTATCATAATTATTAATTAAATCACAGTTATACTAAAAATTGTATAAGCGAAGATACTCCTATTCCGATACGTATACAATATTGTATGAAGTTATTTACAAGAAGTCAAAGTAGTGGGTATAAGGAATCTTAATCCAGAATCATAACGCCTTTCAACAGCTAAATCAGACTTATTTTCACTCTATCTTCATCAAATCATTCTTTAAACTCAAATAATAATTAAAACTCTCAAGGTTGTCTTTTATGTACGAGTTGGAAAACTCGCATAAAAACCGATATTAACGGCATTTTGAACGAACCTAGCCATATTTCTAGTGCCCTTATTAAAATGCCCGAATTCTACAGAATGTAGCAAAACCCTGCGTGATCCTAAGAGGTGTGACGCCGATACCACACACGTTATAATGTCAGTAATGGTGAAAAAAGGACATTTTCAAATATAAGAGCTTTGTTTTTAAATACGGTAGCTTCACACCACTGTATGTAGGGTACGGGGTAGGTTCACTTCACATGTAGATCCGACGTAGATGCTGGGCCGAAGTGATGACATTGCACTGAGGGCAAATTTTCTTGGCATGTAAAGATTGTAGCCAGCACACCTGTAATAGATAATAAATTAGGCTCACGACTAAGCCCCAGCCACACGGAGGCATTGCCTCTATAGGGACTACTCTAAGTCTATAGGCAAGCGTATAATCCCTATAAGGTTTCCGGTTTTAGTGTCGTATGTTACTTAACACCGCTAAAAATTTAACCGATAAGGAATAAATTCTCGAAAAGCGACCACAAATCGGAAGACGAAGCGTAGGACGCCCACCCACGCCGATGCATGGACAGACGACGTTGGATGGAAAAGGTTGTCCCATATGTTTGAAGCCTTAAAGCCTATGTCCAGCAGTGGACTTATATGATGATGATGATGTTGATGATTGAGTAGATTACTTACCTCGCAGTAGACATGCCAGCACTGGATGGAGACAGCGGGCGACACGTATGGAGCCAGGCATATCAGACACTTTGCCTGAAACAGAAACTTTTTTTATACAAAAATTCTGATGAAACAACTAAATGGCCCGGCCCGCCTATGCGTTGTCTTGAAAGTTACGTTTGTTGGAAAAAAACGTGTTCTGTATTTATCAATCAGAGGCATATGGTGTTAAACCACATGTGCTTATAATTTCATGGGCACCCACCAGACCCTTTGAACTGAAATGCAACAATGTTGCTGGCGGCCACAGAATGTATGCACAGGCATGTGTAGGCATGATACATTTAAGAAATTTTAACTAAAATGGTAAAGACAGTATTAGGCATAGCCAGGTAGGGTTGTAGTTTCAAGGCAACTTATGACTATTTTATATGATTTTTACGATTTTAATAAATATATGTTTTTTTGACTATAATATCTTTGACAAATATGTTTTAGCTACTTTCTTCCACAGATCACTCCTTCCTAATCTCTAAAAAAACCAAACATAATTAAATAAAAACTTTGACGCCTTAAATAAATCTTACCTCCGCACCACCATTTTGTTTCTGTTCCAAATCTTTGATTTTCGCTTTTAATGCTTGTATTCGAGTCTGAAACAATTACTTAATTAAACAAAATGTGAAAACTACACCAAAAGTTTACTCAAATCCAAAAACTGTCTGGAAAACATTGTTTGAGTTATAAAAGTACCAATTGTTGTTTCTTGTGACATTATTCAATAGGTGACATGGTAGTAATTAGGTTGAACTTAAAACTTTTTACCTTTTTTTTCCTCAATTCGTTAGTAAACAAATGTAGCTGTCTAAGTAATATTCACGTGGACACCTTTTAGCTATGATTTTGTACAAGACCTGTCATCTAGGGGTATCATTGATCGAAGCTTATTAAGAAAAAACTATTTTCAGTAGTTGGTTGGTAAGACTTATTAAACTATTTATTATATTTGTTTTTACCTCTGCACTGGCTTCCACAAGACCATTGGGTTTAGGAGCGTGTTCTACTTCTTTCTTTTCTTCAACTGCATTTGTATTGCCTAGTTCCATATCATTTGGTTCCTCTGCCTCTGGTATTTCCTCTGCCTGAAAATAACACCCAACAGTCATATACAGTCAAAATGGTTAGAATGTTAGCCAGGGAATGTTAGCTAATTGTTGTTGTTGTTGTTTGTTATTTCTTTCCATACTTTGCCTGCTTCCTGTATTTCCTACATATTACCTACATACTTGTTAAGAGCACCAGTGGTTTAATGGATGCGATCCCGCCTTCTGAATCTAAAGTTCGAATCCGGTCGTGCACCAGTAGATTTTCTGCTCGAAAAATCTCTAGTTCTCTCAAATACTTCACTAATACTCTCAAACGGTGAAGGAAAACATCGTAAGGAAACTAGTAGCTTAGCTTAGGAGTTAGCTCCGCATGTATTGAGCATGCCTTTCCTGTAGACTGACTAAGCTATGAGGATATAATAGATGCTAGGCAAGCCTGCTCCATCTAAAATCCTCTCCCAGGTAATACAGCATCCCGTAAATACAAGCACTATTGAAAAAGTTGCCTGTGATGCTGCATAAATCATCTGCAATAGATGCAAAATGCTTGAAAAGATGCTTATATCCATACTTTTATCATAGATCTTACATATTAGTTATTTATTGGAGAACAGCTTATGCTAATAAAACAGAATATACTCGGATAATACTCGTAGAAGTGGATACACTTACATCGGGTGCTGTCCTTGATGGTGAATACTGCACTGGTCCATACAACTCTGTGTCTTCATCACCGTCCACCACCTAGAATAATAGTAACACTAACTTGTTATAATTTGCATATTTGTAGATAGTATAGCTCTGAGTGAAGGGCTTGTCGAGCGAAGTACTACCAGCATGCCTATTTCTGCCACCAAGCAGCTTGTTGTTTCAGTTTGAATTGGTGTGGGCGCTGGTGTAATTTTAGGTGCGCGTGGCTTAACACCTGTTTGCTTCAGGTTGAGCATAATAATATATACCGGAAGCTTTTCCGCGATACAGGGTTGTCCTAGTGCGGGGACCACCAGCAAAATGTACTGTTGCAAAAAAATTGGTATGAATAAATATATTTGTATTTGTAGCTAATTGACTGTCAGCCAAGTAGTATTATATAAGACATTTTTGTAATAGGTGACTTTACACGCTCCTAGAGTATTCGGAAGTGGTCTTATTACACCCGGTATAACAATAATAAATAGCTAGGTACACACTAGTGCCTGGTCGTTGGAGGCGCGACGCACGCAGATTGCGGACCGTGCTTCGGTATCTTGTAGAGCAGTAGCTCGCACTCGCCACTCGCCACACCATTGATACTCAGTGAAGGAACCCCCTGGTTCATCACCCTGAAAACACATTCACTAAGATTAAAGTTTATCAGGTGGTTAAACTCTGCAGCAAGAGGCTTTTGCTCTTGCAGGGAGTCCTCTTCCAAGAACTATATCACCAAGACACGTGGTGACTATGGCTAACTCTCCCAAATATGGGGAGGGAGACCTTTGAACACCTATGTCTAACAGGCTACCCTTGGGGGATGATGATGACTGCCCATTTTCTTTGGATCAGCAAAGATCTGCTGGTAGATATGGCTTAGTTGGATCTAAGTTCAAAACTTAGACCAAGTAACATGTTTAAGGAATATTTTAACTTTAACAAACAACTACTTTATGGTTATCTACTCTGACCATAATACGGCAGAAGTGGACATTTTGCCTTCTAGCATTACTGTCTGAAAAGCTTAGTATTACCACAATGCCAATACAATAGTGAAATGACTATTTACTTACTAACAGATGGACCGAAAGTTTAATTGTCAGTGAGTTGAGTAAAACCCTCACCTCCACATCAATAGTCCCTTCATCCTCGCTATCAGATAGCTCATCCACTGAAGCCCCGGTCCGTTTCAAGCACCGTAGCGCGTGTCTCTGCAGGCGCGATACAGGCAGTACAGCGTTGCAAACTGGACACTCCCCTTCAGCTGCGAGGGCGGGAGGAGGCGAGCTACGTCTGCGTGCTCGAAGACGACGAAGGCGGTTGCCATGGACCCTCTAACGAGGATAAAAATACAAGAGTTGTGAGAACCAGATTTTCATTGCATCAAAAGATACACAATCACCTCGCAGATATACATAGAAGTACAAATTAATAGGCAGCAATAAAAATTACAAAAAAAAAATAGCATCACAACTTTAATCCTTTCAGATCTCTTGCACAAAGTACATACTCTAGATTCTTTAAAGATGTCTAAAGGGTAAATGATGTATTCAGAGGGTAAATGATGTACATATGGTACAGACCCACATTTTGTAGTAGACAGGTTGGAAGCCCATCGCTGCTGCTAGATTACTAACTGGTTTCTTCACCATGTTTTCCTTCACCAGTTGAGAGCACTGGAACTGCACACATAAATTTTTCAAACAGAAAAATCCATTTGTCGCAATTAGATTCGAACCCACAACCCTAGGATTAGAAGATGGGGTCACTTCCCACTTTCACTTGACCACTGGTGCTCTTTGATGAGTGCTTTTGCACCAAATCAGCTCCAGCTCAGCATTATGCTTAACCACCTTGGCAGGTCAATGCTGTTATTCTACTGAAACCATTTAGACTTATCTTTACTTTATTACTTAACCATTAAAGGCATTCAAAATTAAGATGAAATAATAACTGCAAAAATAAGTTGAGGTTTTAAATAAATAGTCCATAGTTTTTTGATTTGCAATGGTGTACACATCTATTATGATGATTTTTAAATATATATTGTCAGTGGAAAGTTAATTAACTTTAAAGTTGATTTCCCACAAATAGCATTTTGGCGCTTTAGCATTTTTTTCTTTCCACTGACAATATTTATTTTAATTTAATTCATTTTATTTTAATTTGGGAGAATTTGGAGAAGCCTGGCAGTAGGACACATTAAGTTAGAATAAAAAAAAATTAAGACATACATTATTTGATTGAGCCTAACATTTTTCTTACCATAGTACTATAATAATAAAACTGTAAAATGTAATAATGATCATATCAAACTCTAGCTGTTACAACAGCAGAGATTTTGTTACTTTAGTAGGTACACCACAATCTCTTCATTGTAATATCATGTCATTGATATGATAAGCAATCTTTCAAACCATATACCTACATCTTGAATGCGTGAACTAGTCCACTAATATGAAAACACACAAAAATGAATGAAACTAGGAATAGAGATTGTTTGAGGCAAGGAAAAGTAAGATCAGCTGATTTTTATGTAGGTGCCACAGGGTAATTTATGTGACACAGCTACAGGGGAAGCAATACGATAGTAAACAATAATATCATACCTGATAAACATCACTTCCTGGGCATCCAGTTACATCCACTTCCTGGTCGTCAGGAACGTCAACGTCAGGACTAGTGCTGGGTCCTGGCAATGCTAAACCAGAATTTACGCTAAGCTTCCTTTTACTTCCACCACAGGACAGCTTTTGCAACCTTTCTACTTCTAACGCTACATGGGATTCTAACTCTCCTTGCCTAATAGTGCAACTGCACACAGGACAATTCGGATGCTCACTAACTTTCTTCCTACTACGAACACAATTCAAAATTACGTTCTCGTCATACTGTCCGAAATTCAGATTTAGATTCCCGCTGGAACTTCCTTCCATGTTATTGTACAGTACTATCGGTAACATCTCAAAACAGTTGTTGTTGACATCGGTTATAAATCGGTCTTCATCACAGTGATTGTAACAGAAAAGTTCAACAAACCCCTTTGCACTTGTAATTAGAAGTTCGATGAACCCGCATGAACTTATTTTGCAGACATTTCATTTGTAATTATGTAATTTTAATTTGTTGAAATGTAGCAAAACAATAACACCGGATCTTCTGATCTTTCGCTTATGACTTCTTTCTTCTTCTTGTATATGCATATGCACAGAGTGCTTTAGAAGAGTAATCTGGGCATCTGGGGCAATTTATGCAATCGATGTCATTTCGGTACCTATAAATACCTTTTTTTGGTTATTTTACAGACAAAACACTATAATTTCACGGTACAATTACAAGTAGGTAGTGTAAGTTATTTTATTATCAATAAAATTTCCAGATAAATTTCCATATAAACCATCTTTCGCTAAACCTGTTAGTTTGCTGTGGAATATCTCGAGAGAAAATTACATAAAATTATGGATCTGTGGTTCTTTTATTGTGTTTTCGAAAGTTTATAACCTCGCCTCAATCAAATTCACATGTGAAAATTCCATTTCCTGTTCTTCTGATAATTTGTTATGAAAGATGTAAAAATGCCCACTATTCAGATAGACGAAGTCTATCCAAAACGTGAAATCTATCCGTATATAGTGAATTTTCAAAATGGTTATCCCACTGAACATTTCAAAACTCGAGAATGTTTGATATTGAGTGATGAGAAAAAAGACTCCAAAATAATTGCAGCTGATGTAGAGAACACTCTATACACAGGAGAAGAGAGCGAGGAAGTGTTGGGTACAACATTAATACTCGCGCGCAATAAGAAAACCGGCAAAGTCCGACTCATAGAGGTAGGTAACATAGAATTGAAACCTAAGATCGTAGATGACTTGGAATCTGCTCAATTGCTCGATAACTCGGCGTTAGAGCTCGGCAGAAAATTCGGCTCGAAAAAATACAAGAAACGCTTGGAGCAGTATGAGAAGCTGAAGCAGAATGAGCAAGCTGTTGTGGCACAGATGGCAAATGTCTCGCAAAACCTCTCTCAGGATCAACTAGATGTGTCCTACAACACTCAGACTGAAACAGATAACTTTTACATACCTCTCATAGACAGACAGGCTACTGCACTCACAGAAGTCTATAAGCTTGATACAATTTTGAGTCCAGAACAGTATGAATCAATAACCAGAGAAATCAGTAGTATAGAATTAACAAATACACTGAATCCACTTATACAAGGTCTGATGAGAAATGATATGACGCAAAAGCAGAAGGTTTTAGCTTTGTATGCTAGTTCATTGTTCAATCTCTACAATGTGAAATCAACAGAAATACAGAAAAAAAGTTTCATAGCATGTTATGAATCCTTGACATTAAACAAGCACATTCTTAGGCATTTCTTCGCGTATGTAAATGGAAAAAGATGTAGACCTGTCCAGTATAGAGATAAAACTTTGATCCATACTATGGTGCTAATGTTGTTGATTAATAATTTTAGGTTTAATTTTGACGAGTTTTGTAAGCTCACAAAAGCAGCTGCCAGGACCATGTCGGCTAAGCTAGCTATGACAGGAGGATATGTGGTGATGACTAATACTGTCAGAATGGCACAGTTAAAGCTACCTCTAAACAAATTTCCTACAGGGAGGAAAAGTTTTAGATAGTTATTAAAGTATTATTTTACAACAAATATTTTATTTATGACCTCAGAAGATTTGTTACATTGGTTATTGCCAATACAAGTAGGTAAGAAGCTAAGACCTTTTTATTAGATCACTAACTGACCCGCTCGCTACTTTGTTGTTCTTTGAATTTTTCATACAAACTAGCTCCTGTTAATTTAACCCACACTAAGTTTTAAGTTGAACTATAAGTTAACTAATTCTGCAAATCTCATCAACATTAACTCAGTAGTTTCTGCATGATGTGTGTTTAAGGAAATGTACATTCAAGTTTGTTTGTCTATTTTTCATCAAAAACTCAAAAATACGAGACATATCAGCCAATTCAGGAACTACGAATTTTGAGCTTTTACTGTTTAAGAGTTTACTATAAGGTTTTGATATCGTTTTGAAAGTTACGAATTGTATACATTCTAGTGCAGCTGACTGTACATAAAAAAACACGAGGCGAGCGTGCAAAGCAAACGTGCTGCGGCAACAGTTGCCGAAGCGCCAGAAACAAAACTGCATGACCTACTCTACAGTCCTACACTAATCTCAAAATAGGATGCTACAACTTTAGTTGCGTCTAAACGAGGCCTAAGTTTTTGTTCGACCAATCACAGCAATGGTCGCCGATTACTAGGTTGTGTATTCCCAACACGTGTTGGGAATGTACAACCATGGATTTCGTGTACATTCTGGCTGCGTTTTCCTTGGCTGTGTATACTTGCCTGCGCATTCCTGGCTGTGATTTCCCGAACTGTGTATTCCATGGTTGTACATTAACCAGCCTGTACTTTGGTGGCTAAAAAAGTACTCTGTGGTGGCTATCCTCGGAAGTCGGAACAATAGCGCAGCAAAACAATCAAAAAATAGGTACTTTGATAAATCGGAAAATTGCAATCACAGAATACTTTGTTACATTGGAAAGTTAAAAGTTACAATATGAATATTGTACTTCGCTGGTTCACTGTACATAACTAAAGTAACTAAAATATGGATTTGGTTGGAGGGTTTTGGATGTTTTAGTTTAGTAAAAAAGTTGTTTGTTACCTTCGATTCCCATTCTACAAAACAATATACTTATTATTACAATATATTATTTTTAAAATTAACCTACATACAGATAAATTAGACAACCAATTTGTTGTTCGGTCTGATTATTGTGACTAGAAATTATTGAAAAATAAACCGAAGTCTAGCGGGTTAAAATGACTGATTTCACGCTCTGTAGAGTGTGTTTAGCCGATAATATAAAAGTGCATTCGATTGCCAACACAAAGCTTCAAGAAATGTATGAAAGTCTCACAAAAACAAAGGTAGGTTTTGATTTGTTTCCAAAAAACAATAACCTAATAATTAAGTGCAGAGAATGTGACTTTGTTCAAAACACTGCTCGAGGACACCGACTACTTATTAAGTTAAGTAGTACCTAACATCATCTCTAGCTGGTACATACACTATACATACCTAATTACAGAATGCTTTGCTAGGCGAAAACTTTGTTATTTGTAGTTAATAATACTGAACTACATTTGACACAGCGCCATCTAGCGCCAAACTAAGCTTGTAATATGGGAACCAGATAACTGTAGAATACCTAGATACTTCTTTTGTAAATAAATAGGTACATAGAATTCAATATAACACCCAGAAACAGAACAAACACCTGTGTTCTTTATATATGTTTTTTCTTGGTGGGGATCTAACCCGTAACCTACAATGCAGAAGGCAGAAATGCTACTTAATGCTGAGAGATAAATAATAATAATAATGCTGGATAATCCACACAACATCATCTAGCCCCAAGCTAAGCAGAGCTTGTGTTATGGGTACTAGATGACTTATATACTTAATACAATACATTACATACATAGATACTTTTTATTATACATAGACAATACACAGAACACCCGGAATAAATATTTACAGATCATACAAATATTAATCCCAAGGAGGATCTTAGAGGATATTTGTTTAAATTAAAGTTATGAAGTTATTGTCATATTTTATTTATATGTTTATTAAATGTGGGCACAACTGAGCCTAGTGGGCCTTTTTTACATGGTGGTGGTTGCTAGTCAAGCCTTCTGATACCCTAAAGGGACCAGCTGCTTACTTTGGTGGAACCTTAAATTAATATCCCTAACCATTCTTTAACAATACAGCTCTTTGCTCAAGATGACTGGCCAATCACAGTGTGCTATATTTGCCACGCAAGGCTTCAAAGTTGCTTCAAGTTTGTGGATTTGGCAAAACACTCTGAGTTACTGCTTCTGCAACTCTACCACAGCAGTATTAAGGTATGTTTCTATATCTATAATTTTTGTTCCAATAAGGTTACTATAACTATTAGAGTAACAACTCAAGCCTGTGTTACTCTGCATTGAGTAAAAATTTTAACAATTCTTTTTCTTAAAGCTTTCTCAAGACTCAATTATCCTGATTAACAGACTATCACTCAACTATTCAATAACGCCAGTAGAGTCTATATCCCTGCTCGATAAGCCATTGGATTTTGAACTTGATAAAAAGGTTTCTAATGTGAAGGTTGAACTGAAAAAGTTGAAACAAGAACCTATTGATAGTGGAGAGAGGTATATGACTGAAATTGAAACAGGTGCAGTAACTCTTAATAATATAAAAATATATATTTGACAATTTATATTTAAAACTATGATTAAAGGAAGTGGAATGAGTATGGGTTACATTTTATTTTACAACTTTGTTGATGGAACAAGCAGATGACCCACCTGATGTTAAGTGGCAACCATCACCTATAAGGCATTACACTGCAGGGCAAATTCATTAGACACATTTCCTACGAGGCATATACTTGTTAAACCTCATGTGCTTGTGATGTTGTAAAAATTATTATTTTTATTATTTATAATTTCTATTCATTTTGTGGGAAAAGGGCGTTGTGTGAATATATATTATTTTATTTGCAACTTTTTTAGATAATTTTGTAATAAAAAAAGATCTAGACAATGATGATAATATTGCTTCATCGGACTCTGAAGACAACATTCCACTGACAGCATTTCAAGTGGCCAGTCAAATAGTTAAACATGTGAAAATTAAACGAAGAGAAAAACAAAAACGGGGGTATCAAAAAGGTAAGAATTTTAATCCTTGTCTGTGCAAGACAGGTTAAGGAAAAATAAATCACCTATGGACGATTGTGGGGTTGAGTTCCACTCCGTTCATAATTTCTAGGATTCTATGAAATCTGTATAATACGTGATATTTATTTATTGAACGTGGCCCACTGCACAAAGGCCCTCATTATCACCAAACCACGCGAGTAAGCAGCTACCTCACACGCAGACTGTGAGAGGTAGATTCACTCGCACACTAACTATCTGTAACTACTTATATTTCGAGGTTACGCAGAGTTTTTTAGAAGTTTGGGGTTTGGGGGGGAAGGTATAAAAATTGTTCACGTAGTATGGATACGTTCCTTAGGTCCATTATGATCTAACAGAACATATACACTCACAAACGCGTTTAAACTACTAGTGTGATTTTCCAGATGTCAAAATAGACGCTCAAGAAGTGTTCCTCACCAAAGAGCAACAGACTGACGAAGTTACAGCTCGTTCGAAATCACTCAATTACCTTAATTCTCCGTTCAAATGCCACTTGTGTTACAAGGGGTTCGTCAATGAGGTCACTTACAGCAACCACACACAGAAACACGATGAGGTAAGTCTACCTCAGTTAGGTAAATGAGGTAAGTATACCTGCACTACACTCGCGAAGTTGCTTCGACGAAGTACGTGGCTACTTGTGCAACCTCGCGAGAAGCGCTTCGAATCCTCAAAAAACAGCAATCGAAAGTCACCCGAAGCGAGTAGAGGTTACACGAAGATGCACGTAGAACCGGCAACCGCTGGGGAGTAAAGGTTCTCCAATGGTGACCACCAACCGAAAGACGAAGCGTAGGACGTCCTCCTACCCGATGGACTGATGACATTATATGTATGGACCGCGTGCCGCGGGAAGTCAATGGCTGGAAAAGGCTCAAAATCGTTCTTCCTGGAAACGTGTGGGGTAGGTCTATGTCCAGCTGTGGACTTCTACAGCTTGATGATGATGACAGCCTAAACCACTGGTCGTAGATACTTCAGTCATTTTCAGGGTTGGTCTTGGTGCGTAAAGGTGTATAAAAAAGGAAGGTGGGAAGGTTTGTAAGAAAGGAATTCCCGAAATTCAACCCCCAAAATTACAGAGGGTCGCTAAGTTTGTATAAAAATTACATCACGAGCGATCATACGAGTCTGGGTACTATATTTTTTCTCATTAAAATGTAAATTCTAGCGCAGCGGTGTACATAGATGCGAAGTGTGTTTACTTCGTTACCACAACCCTCGGCTGCTGCGTAGGCATGTCTCACTAGCGCATGCGCGTCGGTACCGCTGCAACAAGTGTGAACATGTCTCTCGATCCACGTGAGTAAAACATCATCTACCAACAAAACATTGGCTCGCAGGTCACGCACGTTGATGGACGCTGAGCAGTGCGTCGTAAGGTACGTTACCTTACGACGCACTGCTCAGCGTCCTATAACCTGAGGTATACAGGTTAACCTCATATGCTTGTATAAACATGCTGGATACTGAGCATGTTAAGGTGGAACAAGTCGTTACTATTTCCATACAAACGCTGTAACTGAATATCTCTACTATTTATTAACGTGCGTCCGAAGTTAAGTTTGATACTAAATTATCTTGCCATTATCTAGGCTCATTACCCTATATTCTAAGTAAAAAAGGTCAACCTTGAAAGTTACAAACGTCGAAAGATTTAGTACCAAATCTTGCGCCGCTTGTAACTTTCAAGGTAATCTGATTTTACGGTAGAATATAGGGTAACGAGCCTATATAACGGCAAGATAATTCAGTAGCAAACTTAACTTCGGAGGCACGTTAATAAATAGTAGAGATATTCAGTTACAGCGTTTGTATGGAAATAGTAACGACTTGTTCCACCTTATTATTTGTATTTAATATTTGTTTCAGTTACCAGGCTCGGGACCACGACAAGTGGCATGAAGGATTTAGCTTCGAATGCCAATTATGCAGCAAAGTATTTAGGTCAGTATTATCAAAGCCAAAAACTCAATAGCATGCGTCAATGACTGACTGACTGACATAATATAGACGTACTAATCTGTACCACTTATAAGAATCGTTGAAATGGCTAACTGACAAATAGACTTACTAATTTTTACCGCTTACACAAATCGTTATCTGATTGACATATAGACGTATTAATATATACCACCTAAACAAATTGTTGACGTGACTGACTGACATATGTCACTAACGACTGATGTGGTGCGGCGGGCTAATGTCCGCTTGCGACGCAGGAGGTTGCGGGTTCGATTCCCGCCTTGGGATAAATGTTTGTACGATCTGCAAATATTTATTCCGGGTGTTCTGGGTATTTTCTATGGATAATAAAAAATATCTATGCATGTAATTAAATTACATATTTATTTATGTAATGTATTGTATTAAGTATATCAGCCATCTAGTACCCATAACAAAAGTTCTGCTTAGCTTGGGCTGGATGATGCTGTGTGGATTGTCCAGCAATAATATTATTATTATATGGACGTACTAGTCTATACCAGTAATAATAATCGTTGACCTGACTGACTGACATATAGATGATGATGTGTTTGATGATCACAATTGTTTTTTTTTAGGAAAAGAACGTCCTACTTAACGCACATCCGTAAGAAGCATCCTACAGAGTGCGTTTGCGATCTTTGCGGATTCAGTTTCGTAAGCCAACACGGATTACTGCTGCATAAAACCAAAACGCACAAACTGGACATGCAGGTAATCATTAATTAAGCGAGCGAAGCGAGAACATTTCTCAAGCAAATCGGACTAATGTGCCTTATACCGGTGTAACGAAGACTACTACTGAAAACTTCGAAGGGTCAAAGTACTCTTCAATATGAACAAGTTTTTATATGAACCCACGCAATAAGCGCAAAAAATACCAGCTGTTTCATTATATGTTACAAGCAAGTATTAAACGTTTGCATAGAGAGGCTGATTTTTTTAAATTTATAAACTAAGAACTCTTCGACAGGTAGGCCTCCAAATTAATTCCTATTTTCCGCTTTCTAGTTGGGTTATAAGTTTGTATGTAATCAACACAATGTATGTATGTTGACAGGAGGAGACGCCGCAAGTACCGGAGTCTGAGAGGTTTTGCGCAAGTTGTAACATACAGTTTGCCTGCTTAGATGCCTATCAGCGACATCTGCTAAGCTCCGTCAGACACACGCCACGAGAAGAGTATAGGTATATATATTTTGTTAACTACAATGGATTTTGTATCGGTACGTGGCTGTATTTAATAATAAATAATAATAATGCTGAACAATTAACACAGCATCATCTAGCCCCAAGCTAAGCAGAGCTTGTGATATGGGTACTAGATGACTGATATACTTGATACAATACATTACATACATAGGTATTTTTTATTATACATAGAAAACACCCAGATCACCCGGAATAAATATTTGCAGATCGTACAAACATTTATTCCAAGGCGGGAATCGAACCCGCAACCTCCTGCGTCGCAGGCGGACCTTCACCTGCCGCGCCACATCGGTCGTCAAACTCATCAAAATATTTGAAAAACTTCTCTCAAGTACAAGGTTAAAAAAGTATAGGTACAGTCAGCTGCACTAGAATGTATACAATTTGTAACTTGCACAACGGTATTACAGCATAACCATGAACTCTTACACCTCAAAAACTAAAAAGTCATGAAATTAATTGATGGCCTCACTTGTTTTTTTATCTGGTCCACAGTCAAAGTGAAAGTCTAATGACCGATGTGGCGCGGCGGGCGAATGTCCGCTTGCGACGCTGGAGGTTGCGGGTTCGATTCCCGCCTTGGGATAAATGTTTGTACGCTCAGCAAATATTTATTCCGGGTGTTCTGGGTGTTTTCTATGTATAATAAAAAATATCTATATATGTAATGTATTGTATTAAGTATATCAATCATCTAGTACCCATAACACAAGCTCTGCTTAGCTTGGGGCTAGATGATGCTGTGTGGACTGTCCAGCATTATTAAAAAAAAAAATGATGTTTATTCATCAAAGACTTGCTTATTTCTATTTTACACTACCAGCGCTTGGTTTTTATATGATTATAATTATTTCCAGCACCCAATGCGATATTTGTAAGCAGAATCATCTGGACCACGGATCTCTAATCATGCACATGAAGGTAACAAACTTCTGTAGAATGTAAACATATGAAAATACTACTGTACAAACTTCAACCCCCGCGGTACACGTTTAGGGGTTGAATTTCGGGAATTACTTCCTTAGTACACCTCTACGCACCAAGACGAATATACTCTGAAAATGTCAAGTCTCTACGGCCAGTGGTTTAGGCTGTGCGTTGTCTATATCCCAGTCAGTCAGCCAGGACAAAGATTCTTATAATTGGTATAGATAGATGTTGGTTGGACATGCCCCTGCCAAAACTCTATACAACTTAAGGATATAGTGTGATCTGAGGGGATGTCTACTCACTTGGGGGATTAAGGCGTGTCTATTTTATTTTGATTAGTGTACCTACCCCCATGTTATTCCTACTACCCAAAGGTTAGCTGGTAGATAATGCTATGTAGCATTAAGTTCGCCTATGTACTTTTATTTTAAGTTGTGCAATAAAAAAAATTCTATCTATCTATCTACCCTCGGCCTCGGCCTCTGCCCGGGGGCCCCGATTTAAACTAAACTAAAGACTAGTTAGAACTAGTTTCGTTTGACAAATACATCTATTTAACTAAAGCTTAAGGATAGTGCATTGGTTACTAGAGGTCCCCAGGTACAGGCACTAACTAGGTCGAGTCTGTGTCGCAGGAGGCCGACTTTTAAAACAATACTATTAAAAACTCGAAACAAACGAAAGAAAAATAAATAAAATAGTAATAATAAAACCTGTAAAACCTGGCGAGGCAATGCTCTGTTATAGGTAATGGTAACCACTTAACATCAGGTGGGCCATCTGCTTGTTCCAACAACAAGTCACATAAATAAAAAAACCTGTACCGTATATAACAGCAAGGGACGATTTTTTTAAGGTTGATAGAATAATGAGTAATCTAAGAAAAATAAATGAAATAGCACCACGACTTGAATCCTAAGGCACGGTAGATATCCCCTCAGATCTCTTAGTACAAAGTACCCACTGGATCACTGGAGATTCTTCGTGGGCATGTGCCAAATATAATATCTGGACATGCCTCTGATTACCCCCTTCATCTAATATACCTATATAGATAAAAAGAAGCTTATGTCTGACTGACAGCTGCTGTACAGTTTTTAACTTTTGCAATCTCACTTTTGTTGTTTGTAATTCGCTTACTCTGTATTGTACTGAATAAACAAGTAATGGTACAAATATCTAATTGTACAATCTTATATCTTTTGGTAAATAAAAATGTATTATTATTATTAAATTTTAAATAAATTTAAAATAAATAATGCTGGACAACTCACACAGCATCATCTAGCCCCAAGCTAAGCAGAGCTTGTGTTATGGGTACTAGATGACTGATATCTATAATATAAAAATGAATCGCAAAATGTTCGTGAACGCATAACTCAACAACGCCTGAACCAATTTGGCCAATTCTTTTTTTAAAATGTTTGTTGAAGTTCAAAGATGGTTTTTACGGCGAGAAAAATTCGAATAATTGCCGAAAAACCCCTAAAAACAGCCCTTTTCTTTTTCCCATACAAACGTTTTCTAACTAAAACGAGCTTTATTGCTATAACATAAAGTTCATATTGAATTACAAGCACCCACTGTTGTTTAAACAATGTAGGTATGTTCCTAACGTCAAAGAGTCAATTTGCACTTTATTACCTCTGCACAAAGTTCAAATTCAATCATATCTATCAAAACAGTGTGCGTTGGAGCACAGATAAACAAAAAAAAGAAAACGAAATCGAATAGTTCAATTTGGTCGGCTTCGCGATATTATTTCATTTGTTTTACTTTAAAATGCATTAGTTTTCAAGTCATTACAATAGTCAAACAAAACCAGCGTTACCAAAAGTGTTTTATTATTTTAAGTTTTTATTATTTCATATCCTTATTTTAAATACGGCTTGAAGGATTTAACTCCAAGTCATATCAAATTTAAAAAAAGTTGAAACAACAACAAACTGTCAATGTCAGTGTTTTTTTTTTCTTGGATTTTCGGTTACCTACTCTAATGTTTGCAGTTTGCTTTTGTCAATTGATACACGAAACAAATTCGTACCTATATAGTATTTTGTGCAGTGTTTATTGTGACAAAATAATCTATAAAAATAAATAAAATTGAAGTGTCTGTTTGTAATATTAAAATAACCGCTTTTTACTACATGCATATGAATGTATATGCGATACATATACCAAAATAGCATTTTTTTTAAATTGTTGTCTGTCTGTCTGTCTGTTTGTTCCGGGTAATCTCTGGAACGGCTGGACCGATTTCGACGGGACTTTCACTGGCAGATAGCTGATGTAACAAGGAGTAACTTAGGCTACTTTTTATCCCGAAAAAATAACGTGAACGGGAAAAAACTGACACGCGGGCGAAACTGCGAACGGCCGTTTTATGCCGTATTAACGCCATCTGTTGGCGGATGGATGGAAGTGGCTAGCTTTATTCTTTAACGAATGGTGCCACAGCTCGCTGGTGCCCATCTTCAAAAACAAGGGTGATGTACAGGATTGTAACAACTATAGAGGAATAAAGCTCATGTCACACAGTATGAAAATTTGGGAAAAGGTTGTAGCGCGACGGATGAGAGAAGAAAGTGGGGTATCACAGAACCAGTTTGGATTCATGCCTGGGCGCGGGACTATGGATGCCATCTTTGCGCTTCGTCAACTTTGTGAGAAACACAGACGAGTACACAAAAATTTGCATATGGTGTTTATAGATCTTGAGAAGGCGTATGATAGAGTACCCCGAGAGGTTCTGTGGTGGAGTATGAAAGTTAAGGGAGTGCCTGAGAAGTACATACAGCTCATTCGAGCTATGTACGATCGAGCGAGTACTCACGTCCGGTCTGAGGCCGGAGTTACCGCCAAGTTCAATGTGGGTGTAGGCTTGCATCAGGGGTCGGCTTTGAGCCCTTATTTGTTTTTCCTGGTGATGGATGCTCTGACATCAGACATACAGGAAGAAGCACCCTGGTGCATGCTGTTTGCCGATGACATTGTTCTGGTTGGAGAAGATGCGCTTGAGGTCCAGAGCAGACTAGGAAAATGGTGGGATAAATTGGAGAGTGTCGGACTGAAGATCAGTAGAACCAAAACAGAGCATCTGTTTTGTGACTTCGGTGGTCCATCCAATTTTATCCCAATAGCCTTAGATGGTGTATTAGGGATACACCAGTTTGTTCCGATTTCGGTACCTCGGCTCATTGATACAGAGCGACGGCGATATTGACCGAGACGTAAAGAATAGAATAAATGCGGGATGGATGAAATGGCGACAGGTCTCAGGAACCACGTGTGATCCGAAAATGCCCCTTAAACTTAGGGGGAAAGTTTACAAAATGATCATTAGACCTGTCGTATTGTATGGATCTGAGTGTTGGACAACTAAAGGGACTAATGAAAGAAGGGTACTTGCGGCAGAGATGCGAATGTTGAGATGGATATGTGGAGTTACTAGAATGGACAAGATACGAAATGAGTATATCAGGGGTAGTTTGAAAGTAGCGCCAGTGACGGAAAAATTGAGGAGCAATAGGGTAGCGTGGTATGGGCATGTCATGAGGAGGGATGAAAGTCATTTAACCTTGAGAGCGATGAACATCAATGTTGATGGATATGTGGGTAGAGGTAGACCAAAGAAAAGATGGATGAATTGTGTGAAAGATGACATGGATAAGAAAGGAGTGAGTACAGATATGACGGCTGATAGAGGGGAGTGGAAGAAAAGAACATGTTGTGCCGACCCCACATAAAGTGGGATAAGGGCAGGAAGATGATGATAACGCCATCTGTTGGCGACATCGAGTACTACTTCAGTTAAGATTTGTAAGTAAAAATGTTTACCGCCCAACGAAGTGGGCACGGGTCAGCTAGTACTTAATACAATACTATATTACATGCATAGATATTTTTTATTATATATATAAAATACCCAGAACACCCGGAATAAATATTTGTAGATCGTACAAACATTTATCCCAAGGCGGGAATCGAACCCGCAACCTTCTGCGTCGCAGGCGGACATTCGCCCGCCGCGCCACATCGGTCGTCATATTATTAAGTCATCTAGTACCCATAACACAAGCTCTGCTTAGCTTATTGTCCAGTATTATTATTATTATTATGTATTATTAATATTATTGACTTTTTAGGTCCACAAAAGCAAGTTGTTGCCACCACCTCGGGCTGTTAACCTGAACTCCGCACTAGTCAAGCTCTCTTGTGACGTGGTAATTTTTTTTTACAGTTTATAGGTAAACGTTAGACCGCAATCACACTTGCAGGCGGATTCTGAGTTTTTTACGTTTTCCGGATAAAGGACGACCGATGTGGCGCGGCGGGCGAATGTCCGCCTGCGACGCAGGAGGTTGTGGGTTCGATTCCCGCCTTGGGATAAATATTTGTACGATCTGCAAATATTTATTTCGGGTGTTCTGGGTGTTTTCTATGTATAATAAAAAAATATCTATATACCCATAACACAAGCTTTGCTTAGCTTGGGGCTAGATGATGCTGTGTGGATTGTCCAGCATTATTATTATTACGGTTTGCGTGCTCGAATATTTTGTATGGAAATACGGTAGTGCCGCTAAAGGCGCTTATCATATCTCCATATCGTGACAAGTTGCAAGCCCATTGCCGCTGCTAGAATACTAACTAGTTTCCCCACGATGTTTTCCTTCGCCGTTTGAATGCACTGTCTTTGCGCACATACTTTTTTCGAACGGTAACATCCTATGGTGCACGACCGGATTCGAACCCACGACCTTAGGATCAAAAGGCGGGGTCACTCCCACTACACCACCGGTGCTCTCGATGCTTTGTGACTTTTCTTAGCACGACTTACTGATTTTACTTTGTTTTGTATACATATCTGGATAAAATATGTATAGTGTATTGTGTATTATTATGTTTGACGACCGATGTGGCGCGGCGGGCGAATGTCCGCCTGCGACGCAGGGGTTGCGGGTTCGATTCCCGCCTTGGGATAAATATTTGTACGATCTGCAAATTGTTATTCCGGGTGTTCTGGGTATTTTTTATGTATAATAAAAAATATCTATGTATGTAATATAGTTTTGTATTAAGTATATCAGTCATCCAGTAGCCATAACACAAGCTCTGCTTAGCTTGGGGCTAGATGATGCTGTGTGGATTGTCCAGCATTATTTAGATAGATAAGATAGATAGATAGATA
This sequence comes from Electrophaes corylata, assembly GCA_947095575.1. Taxonomy (NCBI): domain Eukaryota; kingdom Metazoa; phylum Arthropoda; class Insecta; order Lepidoptera; family Geometridae; genus Electrophaes; species Electrophaes corylata. Next base: position 2,769,776 of record OX352714.1, read on the forward strand.
ACACTTTATTGTACACAAGGATAGATTATAAATCTAGATTTAACAGAGTACCTACAAAGGGCGGCCTTATCGCTGAAAACGATTTCTTCCAGGCATTATTTATTTATTGAGTGTATGTTTGTCAGTGTGGTGCAATGTTCGTGAGCAGATCTCGTCTGGCGGCGCACGTCACTCGCAAGCACTTCGGCGTGAAGCGTTCCAAGTGTGTTGTATGCGAAGTTTGCGGACGGCAATTCTCGGTAAATATATCGTCACATGTATGGCGAATTCACGAATCAGGTTCGTTCGTCCCCATTCTTTATTTCCTATCGGGGATGAGCGAGAATAAAAAAAACGAACACCTTTCCACATTTAATATTCGTTTTTAAAGTTCTGTACCCAAAGGGTAAAACAGGATCTCTATTACTAAAACTCCGCTGTCCGTCCGTCCGTCCGTCTGTCTGTCACCAGGCTGATTTCATGAACCGTGATGGTTAGAGAGTTGAGGTTTTCACAGATGATGCATTTCTGTTGCCGCTATAATAACAAATACTAAAAAATAATAAAATGAATATAATATAAGGGGGCTCTCATACAACAAACCTTTTTACTATAGATAATAGTACGGAACCCTGCGTGCGCGAGTCCGACTCGCACTTGGCCGGTTTAATTGTTGAATCATCTGTAAAATGTAGTGTGCCTACAACAAAGTATTGCAAAGATTGGACATGCCTCTGACGACCCTCCTCATTATGCTCACGGATATGAAACCTTTTTTTTAGGTTTTAAGCTACTATTGATAAAATTACCGCTATTTTTTGTGTCAAATAAATAAATAAATATTGGAACTCTTTAATCTGACTATAAAGCCGCCTTATTATATTATTATTATCTGTTTCCCAGTGCAATGCTCTGCTCCGGTACCACTTGCGTCGTCACCGCGGCGAGCGCCCGTTCTCGTGCGTGCGTTGCTCGAAGCGGTTCGCGGACGCGTCACAGCTGCGCATCCACGCGCGGACGCACTCCGGAGAGCGTCCCTACGCTTGCCACACCTGCGCCAAACGCTTCGCGCAGAAGGCGGCACTCAACAGACATCACCGGGTAAATAATACACCGGGAACATTTTGAAGTAATACTTCTAATGCGACATCCAACAAGGTTGCGTTAAACGTTTAACACAGTAATTCTCAAAGTGGCCCAGGGTCCACGGGAGACTCGACGGGGGTCTACGTTGGACGTGACAAAAAAATGGGGGTCTACAATCGTAAGCAGGGGTGCATGAAAATTAATTTGGTTTCGATAGTGAAGAACTAAAATGTTGGCTTGTTATATTAAGTAATATGATACCTAAATTAAACCTTCTCAATAACACAATTTATAAATCAATTGAAAAAAAATGGATAGTTATAAACTGGGAGTCGAACCCAGACCATGTCGGTATCGAGCCGAGATTTAGAAATTGGTAGTTATGTAGATGCAGGGAGTCCACCGGATCCCGCAAAATTTTGAAAGTGGTCTATGAAACAAAAGAGTCTGGGAACCACTGGTCACTATCACTACTATGAACCACTATCATGGAGTTTAACACTACACTATAAAATATGGTAAAGTATGAAAACTTTTTAATATACATAAATAATAGTTTAAAAAAACTAAAAAAACATGCTTTCATAATAAATCCAACTAAAAATCGATTTTTTTTTTAATAAATTTGGATTAATAGTGTAAATTAGAAATGAATGTACATTATTGTAAAAAAGCGTGGGGTGCATAGTGTCAATAATTATAAACATTTTACTGACAGATAACGAGTAGAAGAATCATCACTTTGATTATAATATCGTAAACAGCGCTTTGAATACACCCCACGCTTTTTTACAAAAATGTACATTCATTTCTAATTTACACTATTCTTAATCCAAATTTATTAAATTTTATTTTCTGATTTTTAGTTGGATTTATTATGAAAGCGTGTTTTTTTAGTTTTTTTAAACTATTATTTATTTTTCATTTTTTAGTTAAATTTTTTAACTAAAAAATGAAAGGTTGTGCTGAGCTGAGTGCCCGAAAGAGTAAGTGTGGTGCACGCATGCGTAGTTCGCGCACTAGCTCTATCTCTCTTACTCGCATGCAAAGGATGCGGAAAGAAATTAATGAATCCTGGCGAATTTAATTAAAATAATCGGATGCTTAGATCGGATTATTGCATTGTCATCGACTTTTGACAGGTGTGCAAAGTTTGAATTAAATCTGATCGTTCAAAGTAGGACAAAATCGAGCTCAAAGGGGTCGGTTACATACATACATACATACATACATACAGGTGAAGCTAATAAAAGCGTGTTAAAAACGTACCTGGCTATGAGAGAAAGAGAGAAAGAACAGTGCTTTCATACCCCCTCCATGGTAGTGTTAAACGTATAACGCAACCTTGTTGGAAGTCGCATAAGAAGTATTACTTCAATAAAATAAAAACCGTTTATTTCAAGCAATTTACATGCTCATATAAGGTACATTACAACATATTATTATTATTATTATTATGTATCGATACATGTTAAAAATTCATTATTACACATAAAAATCATTATTATAAACAACATTACATACAGTACCTACTAGTAAAATGGTGTTGTTAAATGAAAGTTAATTCGGCAGGTGCACACTGGCGCCAAACCCTACGCCTGCCAACTTTGCTCGAAATCCTTCAGCCAATCCAACTCTTTGAAGACACACGTACAATGCGTGCATTTAAAAATGGCGCCTTACAGGAAACGGAAACGGGCTACAACGTCAAAAGACTGTCAAATTGAAAATAAAGATAAGTAATTGTTAAAAGTGTTTATTTTTCCCTCAAATTCTTTCTCCAGTTTACACTAATGTGTAATTTTTTAAAACTGCCTGGTTCATATATCGTCCGAGCGTCCGTTAGTAGAAGTACGGGTCGTTGCCTGTCACCTCAACGATTAAGAACGATGTTAGAATGGAACTTGTTGCTGTCGTCTGGTTTTCCACTCATTATAATTTGAATATTTTTAAGAGAAGAGTGAATAGGTATCTTCTAGGTACACAAGCTCTACTTAGCTTGGGGCTAGAGAGCTGTGTGGAATTTCCAGCATTACTATTATTATTACTCTTGTGCTGCTGACTGTATAATGTTTACAATCAAACTAGAAGATGGCGTCGAAGAAGAGTCTCAAAACCTACCACATTGAACTCGTACAGTCAGCTGCACTAGAATGTATCAATTTGTAACTTTCAAAATAATTTCACAGCGGTGCTAAAAATAATAACACTACAATTATTAAATAAAATAAGTGGGGCCATCAACTAATTTCATGACTTTTTAGTTTTTGAGATGTAAGAGTTCATTATTTGCTGTAATACCATTGTGAAAGTTACAAATTGTATGCATTCTAGTGCAGCTGACTGTACATACAATAATACCCTTTATGAATGTGTGGTTAACCCATACCATACAAGCACGGGCGAAGTAGGTAGTTATGCTATACAATGTGCTATGTAAGATTACTAGATAAGATTATTTCTTACTTGTTTTTTTGTTTTTCTTTTGTTTTTTTACTATTAGGTTGTGTATACTTTACTAGGAGAATGCACTGTCTACTGTAACACAGTTTTCTCATAAACTAAAACAGGAGACAGAGTCGACTTTTATCTTTGTTAACACTTTCTTTTGGAAAATAAACATTTGTATTTGTATTTGTACAATATTAATACCAATACTCAATCGACCATCCATAGTGTAATTCAAATGGCCTGAAACAAAAGTTCACAGTTAAGTTAGGCACAGTTGCTTGCAAATATAGGTAGGTAATGTATACAAAACATAATATTCATATATCATGTCACATGTTTAATTTTCACAAACATGTATACCTGTAAGCGACTGTACACATTATAAAAAAATAATGGCGCAACTAGTGATGTTCCAATCAAGAGCAGAGTTTCGTAGGGCATGTTTCTAATGGTCGGTACAGATTGGTGCAATGCAACATGTAATGCAACATGCAATGCAAGAATTTGACGTCCACATTGCTGCAATGTATCATGTAATGTAGCAGAATTCCAATAGTGTGGACGCCTCGCGCGCACGAACTGCGCCTGGGTCGCGCACGCTCCGAGCGTTACAATACGTGCGCGGCTCGATCCGAGATTTGTCGGTTTTTAGTACGAACACAAAGGGGCGCGCAGTGTGCGCAGGACTCAGCCGTGGACGGTTGTTCGTTTCGTTCGCATGCGCAACGATCTTGGCGGTGAAAGAGGGTGCGTGTGACGAGGGCTAGTGTTTGTAACGAAATGCGGGAACTTTTTTTTTTTTTTTTTCGAACGGACTAAAATGCTGGTATAATCGCCTAGCGATTTCCGACAGCGTTACCGGGCTAGGGCGGGAACAGATGTCCTCGTTCTGATTCGTAGTCAATGCGCGTACCGCGCGCGCCACACGTCCAAGGCAGCAGGGAACATGCAATGTAAGGCAGAATATTACATTACATGTTGCATTGCACCAATCTGTACCCACCATTATAGGTGGTGGTTACCGTTTAACATCAGGTAGGTTTTTTGCTTGCTCAGTTGCGCGTACGTTATTGTAAGTAAAGATAGACTTAGTTTTTTTTGTGTTTATAGTATAGCGCATTGGAAATTGTCTGTAATGTTGGACTAATATTAATAAGGGGTAATGTTTGTGAGGTAAACTCTGGATCTACTGAACCGAGTACCCAGAAAACAAATACTAATGTCACAGTGTTTTTTCATGAACATGATAAGTACAAACTAATATCAAATGGTGTGTTTAGTAAACTGCATCATTTCATAAATCCAAGCTAATTTACCAGATACAATAAGTACTTATATATAATACAATACAGCACCCAGACACAACAAACAATCATGTTCATCACACAAATATTTGTACAGCGCGGTAGACAGTGCTATGAGTACCACCTTACTTTATACCGACGACGACTGATGTGGCGCGGCGGGCGAAAGTCCGCCTGCGACGCAGGAGGTTGCGGGTTCGATTCCCGCCTTGGGATAAATGGTTGTACGATCTGCAAATATCTTTTCCAGGTGTCCTGGGTATTTTCTATGCATACCTAATATAAAATATCTTTGTATGTAATGTATTGTATTATGTATATTAGTCATCTAGTTCCCATAACTCAAGCTCTGCTTAGCTTGGGGCTAGATGATGCTGTGTGGATTGTCCGGCATCATCATTATTATTATTATACGTCTGTTGGTCTTTGTACCTACACCTTTAGCTAGAGTAATGTTTTAAAGGCAAAATCACAGGTACGACCCGCGTGGACCCGCGTGGACCCGCGTGGACCCGCGTCGGCTGTCTCAGACATTTTGTATGGGATAGACAGATACAGAGGAAGCAGACCCGCGCCGTCTATTCTACTGTTATTACTTTACGAAACGTATGGGACCGATAGGCTTCTAAATTCTGATTCCTCGCGACACTGGGTGTAACGTGATTCTGCCTTTAAGCATATGACGTGACCGAGAGAATTACCCTTTCTTAGGACGCCTGGTCCTAGTGGTGAATACGCCAGCTTTGAACAGTCTCTTCTTTTCCTTTTGCTTGCGCTTCTGCTCCTTGAGAAACTCTTCTTCGAATTTCTTCATTTTATTTTCGTCGAATGGGCTTTTAAATGGTGCTCCTGTTGCTATTGTTTTTTAAATAAATAAGATGAATCAACTAAGATAAAATGACAAATATCACTCTTTCTATCATCGATCAATACTAAAATCACACAAAACGCAAACGCAAACGCAAACACAAAACGTAATGCAAACGAAACGCTCGCAACTCTGCGTGAAGGTTGTTACCGTTTTGGGATTGATTTTGGGGAATTCCTTTCGTAGGACAATATAATTATCCTTTACGCACAATGTACCCTGAAATTGACAAGTTTCTACGACCAGTGGCTTAGGCCAGTGTATGCGTCGTCAGTCAGGATGCCTATCCCAACAGATGGATGGGCCGATATTGTGGCCACCACGGTCTTCAGACCTAAATCCTCTGGATTTATTTTATTGGGGCTGTTTGAAGGAGCAGGTTTACAAGAACCCATAAACTCGTTAGTAGAACTTCGACTTCGAACCAGAATGATATCTTAAAAAATTATAATTACACATTACAAAAATCTTTTATAAAAAGGTGTAGAGCTTGCATAAGGGCAGAAGGAGCCCAAATTGAACATTTATTATGATTATTTTTATAATAAATACTATTTTGGTCATTATTTGTTTTTTATTTTTCTTCATGCAATTTTGTAGGAAAACGCCTACCTACTTTTACACATTAGTAGCTATAGCTCAGTAATTTTACTATAAAAATAGATAGTATGCTACTGTTTTAGAATCCTTATGGTGTAGGTAATTTTTTTATGTGGTTTGCCACACAACTCCAATACATTTTTTTTACACCACAGGTGCTCAAACTTTGCAGTAAAATAAATTTCAGAAATAAAATTTATGTTTAGGGACTACAAGTTAACTACTTACTATACAAAGTAGTTCAGTTGTTTGAAGGTAATTTAGGAAAACCATTATAAGGGAACACGTTAAAGAAAAAAATCCAAACTAGGCCTCATATAGCGGACGTGATGCAGACAAATGTGAGGAAAACTGGGATATTTCTAAATTTTACAAAACATGTCGTAGAGCGTGGACTGTTGGGAATGGTTTTTTTTTGTTGGGATGTGGGATTATCCACAATTTCTGGTAAACCCTGTATGTGGACGGGTTTCAAATTTGGGAAAGGGGAAAGTTACGGTTACCTATTGCATTGTTATAAGGGCTCGCGAGGTCTACTGTTCTCACAGAACCAAGTATTATGATATTACCTAGGTGACCGTATATCTGGACTCGTACTTACACGGTAAGTGATAATCCATGAATACTGTATCCGGATGTTGCTTGTATTTGTTTTCTATCTCATGCAGCATATTGCATAGATGTAATATAGTCTTGCACTGGTAAAGTATATTTGTATACATGTAAAACATGTACGTGACTGGTGTTAGATATCTGTTGTAATCAAAAGTACATCGATTATTGTATTGTAGGTAGGTCCCTATGTATAGGTACTTTATAAGCTACTAGCAGCCGCTCGCAGCTTCGCCCGCGTGGTAGTTTTTTTCCCGTTCCCGTTATTTTTTCGGGATAAAAAGTAGCTACTTTTATAGGCTACTTTTTTAGTAGCTACTTTTACATTATAGGCTAGCCTATAATGTTAATCCAAGTTATAATCTATGTTCATTCCAAATTTCATTCAAATCGGTCTACTGGTTAGAGCGTGAAAGAGTACAAACATCCATCCATCCATACATCTATACTTACAAACTTTTGCGTTTATAATATTAGTAGGATTATATGATTATACTAGGAGTTAAATTAGGAATAAGGTAAGGACACCGGTGTTGGACGACCAACCAGTAATGGACGAAAAAAAATGAAATCATTAAAAATAAGAAAAATAACACTAATATTTGCAATTGCAATAGTCTAACGTAAACGTTATAATATCGGTCTGTCAAATACCATGACATTTATTGATTCTACGATTTTGTTCAAAATTACGATGCTGATGTAGTTGTAGTGGTGTTGTTATTTTAGTTTTATCCAGATTTACTAAGAAAATCATTAAGGAAGTAAGTAGAGATTTTTGGTAATGATTTAAGCATTAATTGTTGTACAATAAACAAACATTATTTCATGAAATGAGAGATTATCAAGAAAGCTAATTTAAAAGTTTATTTTTGAATTGTATAAATATTTTGGAAATTATTGTCGATTTTCATCACTGGATATTTTATTTCATAGGTTACCAATCATGGACAAGTGTCGAAACTTATTTTATTTTTCATTTTAATAATGAATTAACTAATAAGTTTGATCTTTAATTACTGAGTAATAATATCGTTTTGAAAACTCATTCCAATAATGGCTTCCAATAATGTACACGAGTGTCCATTACTGGAAAAATCATACAATCCAATGTTGGACATATCAAGAAGATATTATATAATTTTCCTACAGGAATGGCGCCAAGGATAGATTACACCAGCTAAACCAGCTATCAAAAATAGGGCTAAAGTTGCAGCTCAGCTTAACGATACGGTGTACCGAGAATCAAAGTCAACTCTATAAGTACAAAAAAAATTCAAGCCTAAATCAAAAGTAGATAATTCGACGAACGTAAGTGATACAATCATAATGGTGTAATGGCGGTAGTCATAATGGCGGAATCGCTGGAAGACCTAGAAACAATGCTCAGAGACCTCAATATTGTCCCCCAACAAGTGGGTCTTAAGATGAACATGAGTAAAATGAAACATGTCAAATGCTCATATCGCACCCGTGCCGGTTTATGTTGCGAGCGATATCATCAAAGTTGTAGACCACTATGTATATTTGGGTCAGACGGTCCAACTAGGAAAGTCCAACTTCGACAAATAGGTTAGCCGACGAATCCAACTCGGATAGGCAGCGTTCGGGAAATTACGGCACATCTTCTCGTCACAGTTACCGCAAAGCCTCAAGACGAAAGTCTATAATCAGTGTGTGTTACCAGTGATGATTTATGGAACTGAGACGTGGTTGCTAACTATGGAAAGAGCTATGCTGGGAGTTTCACTGTGAGATAGAATCAGGAATGTGTAAATCCGTAACAGAACCAAGGTCACCGACGTAGCTTTCAGAATCAGCAAGTTAAAGTGGCAGTGGCAGGCCATATAGCTCGTAAAGCCGACAACCGTTGGGAGGAGGTTCTCGAATGGCGACCACGAACCGGAAGACGAAGCGAAGGACATCCTCCTACCCGATAAACTGACGACATTGTTAGGACCACGGGAACATAAAGGATGAAACGAGCTTAGAATTGTTCTTCCTGGAAACGTATGGGGGAGGCCTATGCCCAGCAGTAGACTTCTATAGGCTTATGATGATGGTGAAGTGATACTAACCATCAATCAAATATCCAAGAACCAATAGTGGTTGCAAACACACAAAAGCCAATCATTCATGAACCAGCCATTCAAGAACCAACCATTCAAGAACCAACTATACAGGAATCAACCATTCAAGAGCCAACTATTCAAAAAACAATCGGTCGAATTCTAATTGTTCAAGAGCCAACACTCAAGATCCAAACATACAAACAAATTAAACTGCACCAAGCATTTAAGATCCTATCACGCCTATCCAGAATCGATGACCCAAAAACATTATTCAAGAATCAGAAAAGTTATTCGATCGTTTCCATATAATTTAGAAATCTCCACAGCCAAGACAAGAAACATATGTGCCTATCCAAGAAAAAACACCAGTCATAAAAAGACAAGGTATGTATATAGAAATCATCATTTTAGAAAATCTTTTCTGGCCTGATGAAATAAAATCTAAGAAAGGGAGGAAAAGAAAATTAAAAGAAAACATTCCGTGTGCTTGGAAGTAGTATCATGAAAAGAAAGACTTGGAAAAGGAAAATAAACTACTCGAACGCGAAGAAGCGTGCACATGCAAGGAAAGAAAAAAAGACAGTTGGAACAGAAAAAATGAAATAGTAAACTAAAGCAACCCCGAAAAAGGAACCGCAGAACTAGCTATGATATAATATCTTCAGATGAAACAGCATCTGTTTAATGAAATTTAGTATGCTGTGAGTGGTGATAGCTATTTATATTTTTCTATTTCTATTCCATGGTTTATTATAAATACACATGCAAAAATTATTAGGTGGTATGTCCATAAGTGGATGTACATAACTAGGTCTTGTTCATAATTGGGTGTCCATAACTAGAGTTTGTCCATAACTGGGTGTCCATTAATGGATTTTTGCTGTCCATTACTAGGAAAATGCATGGTGTGATTTTCGTCGCATTTATCTCGTAAGTGAAGGTTTTAAGCGGTAGTTGTTAGATTGAAAATTATAGCTTAATTATTTAGCTATCAAATGAGCTTAATCTGATAATGTTCTAACAAAAAAAACATTACGAAATTATCAAAATCAATTGTCACGACCCTTAATGTGTCCATAATTGGTGTCTTTACCTTATATCGTTTTATGTTGAAAATTTAACAAGTTTTGTTATGTCTAAGAAAATATGTATTTCTTATCTTCTCTATGGCATCATACTATTTTGTGATGGCATCCGTCCGTCATACGACAGACAATGTTACCAGTGGCAAGTGAATTAATTGTAATATATTTGTTTAATCGAAGTATCCTCACTATCTTCACAGTTTTTATAACATTTTGAACTTATACTGCTAAAAACTTCTGAATTTAGAATGCTCTTGGTAAAAACATTAACCACAAATATTGAAACTTGGTTTCAAAATAAACTAAGCAAAGCTTTTATTATGGAAACCAGATGACTCATAGATTACTTAAATATATATACTTATATATATAAGTAAATACATATATATTACAATTTAACAGCCAGACACAGAAGAAACATCTGTGTTCATCACACAAATATCTTTCTCGGCGGGGATTGATTGAACCCAATACCTGCAGCGCAGAAGACAGAGCTAATACCGACACTGAGCTGTGACGGCTGTCTAGAGCTATAGGTTTTGTAATAAAAATAATAGTTGGAAGGTAACTTTTTCCGAAATCGCTAGACAGTAGGTTACCAGCATACCTACCTACCAGCATTTAAGTCCATCCGAAAAAAAACAAATGAAAATAAAATAAAAAAACCCTTACCCTGGTAGGTACTAATAAACTCTGCGTAACGTTCAAATAGTTACACCGTATTTTGTCTTTTGCATTAACAAGAAATTTCAAATACGATCGAAAAAGACAAAACATGGTGCGAAGTTACGCAAAATTTTTTAGTAGTAGGTACGGTGCAGCAGTTAAAGTTACCACACCTGTCTCTTTGGGCCCCGTACTTTACCATCATGAGATGGTAAAGCTCCACGGCAATTTCATAATGAACGATTATCTCTTCGACCAAATATCCAATTTCATAGTCCCGGTTGTTAGTATACAAGTATCGAAGCTTGTAATACGCCTTGATGTCTTCTACGCTGAAATAGAAGTAGTGCTTGGTACTTGCATGAGCATTATGGCCAGGGCCGGTTTTAGCACTACCAGCGCCCTGGGCGAGATTTCTACGGCGCCCCCTAACTGCAATTTAAACCCATACGAAAAAAAGGTAACGGATATAATGAAACAACCATTCATTACTTATAATATTTGTCTAATTAGTACAGTCATTTGGTTGACAAAATAGAGGTTACCTGGAAAGTTTTCCAGGAGTTTTGAAAAATGGCAATTTTATAGATTTTGACATGCTCTTTCCGAATTTCAACTTTGCCACCTCGTAGCTTTGCCGCTCGCGCCGCCATTTTGGAAAAATGGCCCCTAAAAGCAGTTTTTTGATAATAACTCCTTTTCGACGGATTTTACAGGAAAAACATATGTATACAAAATAATTGTGAGAAAATTTCCTACAATTTATGTTATAACCTTTTTTTTCCTAAAACCAATAGTTTCGCGGTACGAGCGCCGTAAAGTGTAGTTCAACACACGTTTCGGCAGAAATACTCATTTCCACACCACCATGAGGTAGCGAAAGCGGCGCATTTTTTGTATCGTGGTTCTCATCGAATTATACAGTGACAGTGATGTAACAATTCGTAAAAGTACATCTTTAAATAATTATAGATATGCATGCTTCACAACATCAGCATATTAAAGTAAATTTAATATTGCGTCGCTACCACCAACAGAACATTCGTTTCGAACTTATCACCAGGTTCAGCAGTGGTATGGGAACGAACAAAATGTAGAACAATGGGGTTGGAAAAAAGATAAGAACTGGCTCATTCCTGTTACTACATTCGAGCCCCCTGCTCCGGAAAGCTTGCTGAAACTTATTTCTTGCAAATGCAAGAAAGGTTGTCAAAAAGCTTGCGGATGCAGAAAAGCAAGGCTAAAGTGCTCCGTTGTGTGCACGAACTGTGATAATTCGCAATTTTCATCACAAGATAGCAGTGAAGAAGAAGAAACGGACACTATTCTCGAGCAAATAAACGACGAAATCCAGAACGAAGAGGACCGCGATGAAACTTTTACGAATTGTCACATCACTGTAACTGTATAATTTGATGAGAACCACGATAAAAAAATGCGCCGCTTTCGCTAGGTACCTCATGGTGGTGTGGAAATGAGTATTTCTGCCGAAACGTGTGTTGAACTACACTTTACGGCGCTCGTACCGCGAAACTATTGATTTTAGGAAAAAAAAAGGTTATAACATAAATTGTAGGAAATGTTCTCACAATTATTTTGTATACATATGTTTTTCCTGTAAAATGCGTCGAAAAGGAGTTATTATCAAAAAACTGTTTTTAGGCGCCATTTTTCCAATATGGCGGCGCGAGCGGCAAAGCTACGAGGTGGCAAAGTTGAAATTCGGAAAGAGCACGTCAAAATCCCGGAAAACTTTCCAGGTAAAAATACCTAATGACTGTACTAAATCCCGCGCGAAGTTGCGGGCTAGTTAACAATAAATTGACATAAAAATTTGCCTGAAAATTTACAACTTTTTTTAGTCAATTTTTGAAGTGAATTTGCATTCTAGTTAAGGTAGGTATTTAATTTCGATTGCATGGCAAGTTGTATACCAAATTGTCGTCGAAAACGGAAAAAACCCGATGTTGAAGGACATTTGACGAAAAATTCATGAAACTTTTGTAAAGTAAACTTTTAGCAAACTGTGGTATTAGGGTAAGTAGGCCTCGCTGAAAGAGTAAGAGGATATGAAGGGGCGCCTGCGGCGCCCCTTCACATCTGGCGCCCTAGGCGGTCGCCCAACCGCGCCATACCCTAACGCCGCTACTATGGCTCATTAAGTACAAATAAACGTGCCTAGGTTTAATACAACTTGCTGATGGAACAAGCAGATGGCCCACCTGATGTTAAGTGGTTAAGGTACGTTAATATCAAAAATAAATAAAGAAGAAAATCAAATTTATACAAAATTATCTTAGTACCTTTGGTAGTACTCTACGCACCAAGAAAATACCCTGAAAATTTCTAGTTCAACCAGTGGTTTATGTTTAGACCGTGCATTGTCTTTATGTCAGGACTAAGATTCTTATAATTTTTTAGAAGATTTTATGAATTCTAAAGAATTTATTGGTACTGACTGTGCTTAGGCTAGGTACTCACGCGTGTTTGTAGGTAACTCCGATGAAGTAGCACGATATGAGTTTTTCTCTGTGCGAGCCCACGTGATGTCTATAAGACATCCACTCGCCCGTGCCTTTTATTTTCTGCAAAGTTACTTCCCATTTGTCATGTTTAGCGTCGTAGCCAGCTAAAGATTAAGTAATAGAAGTAAGCATGGTCCTAAAAAATGTCATCTAAATAGGTACAAGTTAAAATTTACTTAAGTAAATGTTTTTGAAGTCGTGCATAAAAAGTAGAAGTAGGTAGGTAGGTATGTACTTACGTTCACCGTCGTCTTCATCTACAATTTCAGAGCGGTTGAAAAGAGAGGTGTATGCTCTTGGCGTCAGATCTTCCATATCCCTTTCCCTTAGGTTCTCTATACTGGCGTTCGTGAGTTCCCTTACATCTATCTCTCTGAGAATAGTATGTTCTGTAATGGTAAAGAACTTCGGATGTTATTCGTGTGTGGTTTTGTATGCTACTAGTTCTATAAATTGTTTATACTAGGTAGGTACTATTCTCTTTATGGTATCTTCAAAATGTCAAATGGGTAATAAATTAAGCATCCTTTCAAATATAATAAAATATTTTTTTTATATTGAGGTAATATCTTAAATTGAAGTCTGTGGAAAATATGAAGTACTTGCCGACCTGTGCCGGTTGGGCGGTAAATATTTTTACTTATGATGAAATTATAAGTGTGGTCCAGTTAATACAGAGTGCTATGTCTTATTTCCTTCCTGACTGCCAAAAGGAGTTACGACACGGTCGATTACCCCTACAACCTCACAAACTATCTCTTTATAATATACCTATAGTAGCATAGATTTAAAGTTGAGGTAGGTATAGTTTGAGGCCAGAAGAAGAAACGGGCACGCATAACATCACAAAACTTTGTTTGTTTTTAGTGTAACTTCCATAAAACTTGTTTTTTGTGCAAAAAAAATGTGGTCTAATAAAAATTACTATATAAATTTATATTTTTCTGTGTATTTTAATCATTTTAACGGATACGTTACCGTTGGGGTCCTGCTCCTTATCAGGTGGTTTTCCTGGTAAATTCACTGTAAGAAACGAGACGAAACTTTCACTTGTATTTTAAGTCGTGACAAAAGTTGACGTTATACTTCAGTTTATAGAAGCTATTTGTAAACAAAATTCAACCCTTGCTGGGCCCCTATAGGGGTTCAATATCAAAAATCCCATAGTACACTCTTACACGCACCAGGAGTCGATGGATGTCTAGTTTATATGAAACATTAATCCTGCTCCATTCTTTTTGAAGTAGAAATTGTTAGAGAATTTGTTGAACAATTTACACCACGGTTTATACCGTTGCAGATAAAAACACGTCGAACGTAACTTTGAAGTAAATAAGTATTGGTTTGGGGTGTATTGGAATTAACTGAAGACAAACTGGAATATCCATCAGATCGGTATGTTCGGTACCTATCGGTATTCGGGGAACCGAATGGTTAGGTACTTCAAACTAGTAAAATTCTTAAATACATTTTTTTGTAAATACATATACACAACTGATCAATACATATTCAAATGTATGAATTAGGCAACATTTTTTATACGCCTTGCAGACGTTATGCCTCATGTGCCTGTAATTTTACCGGCATCCATATCCTTCAAACCGAAACACAGCAAGCTGCTTGGCGACAGAAATAGGCATGGTGGTAGCACTTATCATAGAAAATATCCAGAACACTGGAATAAATACTTGCAGATCGTACAAACATTTATCCTTAGACGAGTAAACCACCATTTATCCCAAAGCGGGAATCGAACCCGCAACCTCCTGCGTCGCAGGCGGACATTCGCCTGCCGCGCCACATCGGTCGTCATAAATAAAGAGACCTAATGGTTGATGTTTTGTGATTTTTTAACAAGAATTTGATGAAATCAGTCCTTAGTCTCATAAGCTCCCGTTACGTACACTCTGCTTCGCTGATTGGTGTAGGTAGCGTTCCATTTAGATTTCGTTCAGCGCAACAACACAATTCAGCAAAATCTAAAAGTATAAAAATCATGATTCAAATAGGTTATGTGGGATACGTGCATCGAGGTGGCAAATTGGGTTCCATACTGGTCGTGAAACAATGGATTTTTCTGTTAGAAACTGCAATGCCAGTGAACTCAAACGGCGAAGGAAGACATCGTGAGGATGTACAATTTTTATTAATATACTAGCTGTGCTCGCGACTTCGTCCGCGCGGAATTTAACGCGTGCGCGTGGGCTGCGCGCGGTATTGGACAGTACTTGGACATTTTAGAATTTTTCTAAAATAAAAGAGCCTAAGTTACTCCTTGTTACATCAGCTATCTGCCAGTGAAAGTCCCGTCAAAATCAGTCCAGCCATTCCAGAAATTACCCGAAACAAACAGACAGACAGACAGACAAAAATTTTAAAAATTGTTATTTTGGTAAGTATATGCACCGTATATACATTCATATTATGCGGTACAATAAGTAGTAAAAAGCGGTTATTTTAATATTACAAACAGACACTTCAATTTTATTTATTTGTATAGATGTATAAATATCTAGTCCAGTAAAGAAGCCGTCGCCGTCGCCGTTCTAAAAATGAAGTGAAATCAGTTTTTATTATAATCTGTAGATAGCAGCAGGTCTATTCTTGAAAACGATAAACGATGTTTTGAATTTGTCGTTACACTGCGCGGCATTTTACGAAGCGATAACTTGACTGTGTAATAGATTACCGAGGCGTCGCAGGTAACTCAAAACAACAATACGAAACTTCAGTTTATCGTTTTCAAGAGTACACCTGCAGGACTTGGATAGGTTACTTATTGTACCTTTACATAATCTTTACATTATCGGTTATATGGATACGTCAGTACGTAATTCTACTATTTTAGTGATATTTATTAATAGTACCCACTTACATAGCAGTAATAGTAATTTGAAGTACTTCATTTCCCGTTTTTTTCAAACATAAATTATAGCAAGTAAGAATTGTAAGCCTTGCTGTCTGTACCTTGGTACCGGACTAGGCACTAGGACTTAGGTTATCTAGCCATTACTAATCCTAACTTCTAATCCAAAGTTAGATTTTTTGTATGTTTGTTGGTAATGGATAATTCACCAATGTTAAAAAATCCTTAACTAGCAACAATCAAAAAAAATTGAGAAGGAATTATTGTTTTTTTTATTCGATTGCGGCTGGAACAAGCAGTTGGCCCACGTGATGTGAAATGGTTACCATGACTTTTAGCAAAGTATTACCTCGCAGACCACGCTTGATAGAAACGTGCCCTACGACGCAACCTGAGACATACAGATGTTAAGCCTCATATGCCTATAATTTCACCGGCACCCACACTCTTCAAACCGGAACACAGTAAGCTGCTTGGTGGCTGAAATAGGCATACTGGTAGTACTTCCCCGCTCTATTTGTCCAAATAAAGTACCTAATAATTTATCTGTCTATCTATCTATACCTACTGGTCGAAGCCGGGGCGTGTCGCCAGTTAGATGAAACATCGTAAGCAATGTTATTTTCGTGACTAGTGCCCACTTCATAGAGATTTAAGTAATTACATAAAAACCCATAAACGGTTCCGCAGTGAAAAAATAATTAAAATTAATTTTCCATTAAATTTTGCACATGTAAGAAATATGGACATTAGTTGGACTCTGTTACTAATGTAGTAGGTACCTACCTACCTTCTATCTTTTTATTATTCGCCATAAGATTTTTATGTGAAACAACTCAATAGCATTGGTAAAGGCTTGGGCACCAGAATTGAAGACAAAGACGGACCAAGTCTCACTAAGGGTTTTTGCCTGTTACAAACGGAACCCTATAAACAGTTGGCAGTTTGTGATCCACCCGACTGCGACAGTACCTACCGGCATTCAGGATGTGCATTACAATTTATTGGATCAAAATTAAACCGTTGAGAATGGCGTGTTCTACTATGATTATTTTTTGGATAGTCTTATTTGGAAGGTTTTTGGGTAAGTAAGTAGTTAAGTAAGGTTTTTATACACTGTCAAGCTGCTGCCCGATTGATTGATAGGCCTCACAGCCGTATAAGAAATCCTAAATACCGGGTGTAATAAGACCACTTCCGAATAACGTGTAAAGTTACCTACAACAAGGTCTTATAGAATACCACTTAGCTGACAGTCAAATACATTACGATTATTTTACTGAAATTCTTATTTATCAATCAGCGATGGATTTTTTTTTGTAATGTCTTGCCTGCGTTTGGAAAATCGCGGAACATACATGGGGTAATTTGGGTACCGCAGGGGTGCTCTTATCTCTAGACTTCCGCTTGACACTATTTTTCGAGACAACCTGTATAATGCTATCGCAAACTTCCCCCACTTTTCCCTTCCACTCCTCCCTTTTGCATTTGGAAGTGGAAGTGGAATTTGAATTTTATGTAACATGGGTAGAATAAAGTCCTAAGTATGCCTCTCAAATTTGATTGAAATCCTTAATAAATAACGCTACAGCAAACTTTCTCTCTTTCTCTGTCTATGTGTTGTATTTTACCACAGTTAAAAATCGTTTTCTTGCTTGATTAATAAAGGTGCTTTTCACAGTCTCAGAGTGCGACTGGACTTTCGGCATTCGGGATTTTATGGACAGAAGGGACAAGGAAATTATGATTAGGCTGGTTAGACAACTAATAGCAGACTGTAAAGTAAGTTTTAATAAATTATTTGTTAGTTCCATGCAATGACTTCGTAGTTCAGCTCAGATAGAATAAAATAAAACCACTAGATTTATAGGATAGATCTATGCTAATATTATAAAGAGGTAGATTTTGTGAGATTGTGAGTTAATCTCTGGATATACTGGATATCCACTATAACACACATTTCACATTTCATTTATAAAACGAAATGCTCCATTTTGCGGAAATTTATATTCTCACGGTGATTTCGCAGTAAGTATATTTATGAAAATCTATTGTACACTCATAAACACATAAGAAATTTTAAGAAAAAAAGTGATGTGCATAGTATTAAAGAAAGAAAGAAAGAAAGAAAAGCTTTTTATTAACCCAACACAAACATTAACAACTATTTAAGGTAAGGACACCGGTGTTGGACGACTAACCAGTAATGGACGAAAAAAAATTAAATCTATAAAAATAAGAAAAATAATACAGATATTTGCAATCGCAATAGTTTAACGTAAACGTTATAATTTCGGTCTGTCAAATACCATGACATTTATTGATTCTACCATTTTGTTCAAAATTGCGATGCTGAAGTAGTTGTAGTGGTGTTGTTATTTTAGTTTTATCCAGATTTACTAAGAAAATCAATAAGAAAGTAGGTAGAGATTTTTGGTAATGATTCAGGCATTAATTGTTATACAATAAACAAACATTATCTTATGGAATGAGAGATTATCAAGAAAGCTAATTTAAAAGTTTATTTGTGAATTGTATAAATATTTTGGAAATTATTGTCAATGTTCATCACTGGATATTTTATTTCATAGGTTACCAATCATGGACAAGTGTCGAAACTTATTTTATTTTTCATTTTAATAATGAATTAACTAATAAGTTTGAGCTTTAATTACTGAGTAGTAATATCGTTTTGAAAACTCATTCTAATAATGGCTTCCAATAATGTACACGAGTGTCTATTACTGGAAATAGCATACAATCCAATGTTGGACAAATAAAGAACATATTATATAATTTTCCTATAGGAATGGCGCCAAGAATAGATTACACACTTTTGCAGATGTCTCAGGCTATACAAGCTATCAAAAATAGGGCTAAAGTTGCAGCTTGGCTTAACGATACGGTGTACCGAGAATAACTCAAAAAGTACAATAAAATTTTAAGCCTAAATAAAAAGTAGATAATTCGACGAACGTAAGTGATACTAATCATAATGGCGTAATGGCGGTAGTCATAATGGCGGAATCGCTGGAAGACCTAGAAACAATGCTGAGAGACCTCAATATTGTCTCCCAACAGGTGGGTCTTAAGATGAACATGAGTAAGATGAAACTTATGTCAAATGCTCATATCGCACCCGTGCCGGTACCATATTATGTTGGGAGCGATATCATTGGAGCTGTAGACTACTATGTATATTTGGGTCAGACGGTCTAACTAGGAAAGTCCAACTTCGAGAAAGAGGTTAGCCGACGAATCAAACTTGGATGGGCAGCGTTCGGGAAATTACGGCACATCTCTTCGTCACAGTTACCGCAAAGCCTCAAGACGAAATCAGTGTGTGTTACCAGTGATGACTTATGGAACTAAGACGTGGCCGCTAACTATTGGTCTCATACACAAGCTCAAAAGTCACACAACAAGCTATGGAGAGAGCTATGCTCGGAGTCACTGCGAGATAGTTCTCAGAATCAGCAAGTTGAAGTGGCAGTGGGCAGGCTATATAGCTCGTAGAGCCGACAACCGTTGGGAAGTAAAGTAGGACGTCCTTCTACCCGATGAACTGACGACATTGTTAGGATCGCGGGAAGTTAATGGATGGAAAGAGCTCAGAATCGTTCTTCCTGAAAACGTATGTCCCCCATGACCTATGTCCAGCAGTGGACTTCTATAGGCTGATGATGATGATGATGGTGAAGTGATACTAACCATCAATCAAATATCCAAGAACCAATAGTGGTTGCAAACACACAAGAGCCAACCATTCAAGAGCTAATCATTTACGAATCAACAATTTAAGAGCCAACCATTAAAAAAAAAAACAATTGGTCGAATTCTAACTGTTCAAGAGCCAACACTCAAGATCCAAACATATAAGCAATTAAAACTGCACCACGCATTCAAGATTCTGTAGCGCCTAATAATCCAGAATTACAAATATCAACCCAAAAACATTATTCAAGAATCAGAAAAGTTATCCGATCGTGTCCATATAATTTAGAAATCTCCACAGCCAGTAGATAAGAAACATATGTGCCTATCCAAGAAAAAACACCAGTCATCAAAATACAAGGTATGTATATACCGTCATCATTTTAGAAAATCTTTTCTGGCCTGATGAAATAAAGTCTAAGAAAGGAAAAAAAAGAAAATTAAAAGAAAACATTCCGTGTGCTTGGAAGTAGTATCATGAAAAGAAAGACTTGGAAAAGGAAAATAAATTACTCGAGAAAGAAAAGCGTGCACATGCAAAGGAAGAAAAAAAGACAGTTGGAACAGAAAAAAATTAATAGTAAACTAAAGCAACCCCGAAAAAGGAACCGCAGAACTAGCTATGATACTATAATATCTTCAGATTAAACAGCATCTGTTCAATTAAATTTAGTATGCTGTGAGTGGTGATAGCTATTTATATTTTTCTATTTCTATTCCATGGTTTATTATAAATACACATGCAAAAATTATTAGGTGGTATGTCCATAAGTGGATGTACATAACTAGGTCTTGTTTATAATTGGGTGTCCATAACTAGAGTTTGTCCGTAACTGGGTTGGGATTTTTGCTGTCCATTACTAGGAAAATACATGGTATGATTTTCGTCGCACTTATCTCGTAAGTGAGGGTTTTAATCGGTAGTTTTTAGATCGAAAATTATAGCTTAATTATTTAGCTATCAAATGAGCTAGATCTGATAATGTTCTAACAAAAAGAACATTACGAAATTATCAAAATCAATCGTCACGACCCTTAATGTGTCCATAATTGGTGTCTTTACCTTACCTACTTACATCTGTAAACTGAAAACTACATAATAAGAAGCACCTAGGTACCCAGGTAGGTAATACTTACGTAGGTACCTACCTTCCTCCACAAGAATAAAATAGAAAAAATAAAAATAAAAAACAAAAGGTAGGCATTGGTATTCAGAACCTTGAAATAAGTGGCGGTAAAAAAACAGAAGTTTGGTGGGGTCAATTAGGTCCCTGGCTCTAAACTAAAGCTAGAAACAATAGTAAATTATGTATTCCGAAATTTTGACTGCAAAATTAAAATGGGCCATTTATAGGGAACACTGTACGCTCCTCCTATAATAAACTTCCAGAAAAAGCCACTAAACTTCCCATTCGGAAATTTAACAAATCTTATGAAGAAAGCATAGATAGCTACCCTGATAAATCTGCGTGGCCAGAAGTTCCGATCGCTCTACCCATCGACAGCTAGGATATAGTTTTGCAATGTCTGTACTATTCTCTTATTTGAATTCATTAGATTGTAAGCATTACTATTCGTTGAAGCGTATAGCGTGTGCTGTCTTTTGAACTTCTGTTGTATAAAAGCTCTTGGTATGATTGCCTTAGCATGTTTTCTGTCACACATTCAATTAGATTGGCACTACACTGGAGCTTAATTATTTACATTGATATTATTTTGTAACAGGATCATACAAAAAAACGGTAGGCCGCTACTGTACTGAACGAGCCTTCCTTATTACGTGCCATTATCACGTTTCCAGGAAGAACGATTCTGAGCCTTTTCCATTCATATCGACTTCCCGCAGTCCTAACATTGTCGTCAATCCATCGGGTAGGAGGACCTCCTATGCTTCGTCTTCCGGTTTTCCTGATATTATATCCTAAGTATATATTTACAACAAAAAAAATGCTTAGCTTGGGGCTAGCTGATGTTGTGTAAAAATATCCATAAATATTTATTTAATGAATATTTTTTTTAATAATAAAGGTGAAGCAGCGGCAAATTCATCCGGTTCGAGAGAAGCATAACCGTTTCCTACCTTACGATATTGGCCTCGTTATGGGTGAGATGAATATTTATCTATGAATAGCAAAACGAGCGGTACTTCATCCGCGTGAATTATTTGTATACAATCTTCTACCTACCCCCACTGTATCCGTTTAGGTGTAGAATTTCGGGAATTGCTCAGTTACACCAAAGCACCAAGAAGAATATACCCTGAATTTCAAGCCTCTACAACCAGCGGCCTAGCTGTGCGCTGTCTATATGTCAGTCAGTCGGTTAGGACAAAGATTATTTTAATTGGTATAGATAATAGGTAGAGATAAACTAGTCTAAAAATACCCGCCCCTCTACGGCATTTCTAAACTTTGACGTACAGTAAATTACTTTAAAATAGTCCTTGTCAGATAAGTAATAAAGAACAATTCACTTTGAATAATTGAAATAGTGGGGCGTGCAATTTAAGATTGGACTCTCTACTTACCTACAAAACTTGACGATCGAGTGAGATTCGTCGAACCCTTGTCTAGAACTCGTATATTTTAAGCTTAGTGCAAACATATATTTAGTACAAGTGCGTACACAAGTGTAAGTAAAATAGTCAAAATCTAACGTCTTATATAGTATATCAATGCTCTACTATTTATTGAAGTAATACTTCTAATGCGATTTCCAACAAGGTTGCGTTAAATGTTTAACACTACCATGGAGGGGGTATGAAAGCACTGTTCTTTCTCTCTTGCTCTCATAGCCAGTTATGTTTCGTATAGGTATTAATAAAGAAGTTTTACTTCAGTCGTGTTGTCTAAAGCACACTCGTTTTTTTTTCGGCGCGAGCCTGCTGCAACAAACAGAGACAAGAACAGAGAGCTGTATCTGTCTCTGTATGTCACATAAACATTGTCTGGCAGAGCCATAGAATAAGGTCCATATTCTTAGGGCAGAGCCGATGTGAGTCCACGTGAGATATGTCCAGTGTGATTCTGCCTTTATTATTGCACCCTAACCTTAAGGTACGTAACATAGTACCTAATGTAATTACGAAAACAATGTCGGCACATAAGAAAGAAACAACAAATGAAATTACACACATATGCCAGTGTAGTGACCTACATAGCAATACCTTGCGGTGTAAGTATCGGTGATAGGCGATGATTCACACTTGTTCCACAAGAAATAGCATTAAAAAAAAACAAATGGAACATGCAGTCGCTGTTCCCTAGATGTGTATCCCTAGGCGCAGTATTATTTAATAAATATGTTACATACTTACATAATTATACAACCTCCTTTATAGTAAAACTTATAAGTTCTGTATGCAGGTAAAGTTCGTGAGAAATACAGGCGAATGATGACAATCTACCGCATGGCGTATGATAGAAGCTACAACAGATCAAATGTGCATCCTCCAGCCGTATGGAACTATAAGGCTCTCCACTGGATCATCGACATGGAGTTATTGCGCTCTTTAGAAACGGACATAGACAAGCTAATCCATGTTTTAGAAGTAAACACCTTACCTTATTCTTTCACAATACAATCATAATGAAGAAATTCGTAGAGGAACCAAGAAAGAGCTACGTCGCTGCTTTTAGAGTTAGTACTTGAAAAAACAATGGGCAGGGCAGGACATATAACCGAGTACCCTGGAGTAGAGGTTCTGGAATAGCAATCAACTATCAGATAAGGAAGCGTATGAAGCCACTGACAATATTATGAATCTCAAAACCTTTCTGCCAATATATGTATGGGGGAGGCCTTTGTCCAGCTGTGGACTTCTTTAGGCTTAATTTATGGAGCGCAACTAAATTACGGACGCCTGCATGTAGTCGAAGGGGAGAGGACGGATAGACTCGTCGCCATACCTACGCAGTACCTAATAGCGCTCACTACGACGTGTACCTACCTACTGGCTATTCTTATATATAAATAAATAAAAATGAATCGTCGAAATGTAAATATGTACGCGCATGACTTTCAAACGACTGCACCAAATTGGATAATTCTTGTTTTTGTGTTCGTTAGTTCAGGAAAAGGTTAAATCCGATGATTCAACGCTTGAAATTATTGATAATCCAACCGATTTGAATTTATCTAACTGATTTAAATTTCATTAGTCTGGCACGGGAAAAATATATGGCGGTATGAAGTTCGCCGGGTTAGCTATAGTATGTAATGAATTGTACCAGCAGGCGGATTCTGAGTTTTTTTCGTTTTCCAAAAACCGGATTTCAGATATGAAGGCACTAGTGTATTTCGTATACGGAAAACAAAAAAACTCTGAATCCGCCTACTAGTAGTATATAGGCAATTGGGGTTTTGAAAAAAAATATAGATTTTTTTTATGTATTTTAAAACATTATTATTAATAATATATTTAATATATTTAATTTAATATATATATTTAATGCAAAAAACTTAATAAGATTAAAAATTCAATTAATAATAAACAATTAAAAATTGATAAAATGTAGAAAAAAACCACGTGACTAGAAACGCGCCATGATTGATCACCATAGTTGTGACGTCATAATTTTATACCTACAGTACAGCGTTTGCGGCTATTGAATGAGTGAAAACTAAAATAATGACGTCACACGCGCTCGGGTTTGTTCGGCGTGTTTTCGGTACTGGATTCAAAAATTAATTTTTATTTTGAAATAACTTTTGAATTATTGCGAAAAAAAAATTCAAAAAATAGTTTTGTTACAAAACTTATATGTGATCTTTCCATTTACCGCAAAAAAAAAAAAAATTCAAAACCCCAATTGAGTTCTAGGAACCAATTACGGCGGAGCGAGTTCAACATTGATTTCTTTCAGTCGATACCATCACTACAGCAGCCTGCATCGACAAACAGCCAAATACCACCTGGCCCAGGGCGATCAGGCCGTACACTAATAGGACCGGGTGTAGATTCAGGTAAGTACCTGTTCATGCCAAGTATTCTTTACGATGTATAGATGTTAGACATGACACACATACTCAAAATATAACACTCTTTGGCGAATTGTTTTTTTCCCGTTTTTTCTTTTGTTCTCAAACAAAAGAAAAATCGAGAATCAAACCTGTTTATAGTGTTCATCGTTTATCTGATTCAACTACAACACCCTCTGGGGGTAAAATCATGGGTTAAAATGGGGAGATATCCCCTTTTTGACTTGTATTACCCCGCTATCCATGGGGACCATTTTGTCAATTTAAACATGATATCACATCATGCTCTTGTTCATTTTTTCTAATAATAAATAAATACAATTTTGTAGACATTCTTACACAACAAACATAGGGGAACCAGATGACTGATAGAATACATTATATATATATTTTGTTAATTAATACTACCTACTTAGAAAACATTTTAGTACCCAGACATTGAAAAAACATTCATCACACAAATGTGTTTTCTCGGTGGTGATTAAACCCACCTACTACAGCGCAGAAGGTAGGTTTACTACAAATAACCTGTGCCAGTTGTTAGTTAAGTAGGCTGTCAAGTTAGTTAGTATCGTAGGTTATCTTACTTGTTAAAATTTTGTATCAAAGTAAATACATATCTACATACTTAGGTGCCTTCCTTTATAAAATATGTTATATTGAATAGATTCAGAAGAACGCAGCGGTGAACGACCACCTAACACACCAAAACCTCAGCTGCGGACGTCTAACAACACAGACGGTAAACTTTTATCTAACCCTTTTTAGTCACACCCCATTATTATAATCAGTCCTGATGACTCTATTGCTGGATATACGCCTTTCCCTGTGTATAGGGGTGGGGGTTATCATAATCAGCACGCAGTAGTCGTCTGAGGAAGTACTACCACTATGCCTATTTCTTCTGCTAGACTTCTTCTTCTTCTTCTCCAACCAGCTTTGCTATATTTCGGTTTGAGAGGTGGGGGTGGCGGTGAAATTACAAGTACTTAACAACGGTATGCTTCATATTGATAACACAAGAAGTAGTAAGCGCAGACAACAGTAAGTACAGTAGTAGTAAGTACAATAAGAAGTAAGAGCAGACAGCCCACCTGACGTGGAATGGTAAACATCTCCTATAACAAGGCATCAATCTCTTGCAGGTTACATTCGTTAGGAAGGCTAGCCTTTCACGTTCCTAACGAATGTGCGAACGTCTTACCTCTTAAAACTCCCCGCACTATCGAATTATGAAAAACAACGGTTAGACATCAACGGTACGGTTTACTCTGTATTGTATATCTATATTTTTTTCAGTGATAACGCCCTCACCAAACTCAAGGTTTCAAAATGAGGATGATCTAAAACAACATTACAGGGAACAATACAAAGCAAGAAGCGGCCACCAGGGTAACTGGACTCTGGATGAATACTATGGTATTGGTTAACCGTAAAATCCGGCAAAATCCGGTTAAAATATATCGCTCACCAAGGGTTCCGCGCTGAAACAATAATTTAAATGTGTTCACAATTCAAAATCTGTAATTTTTTTTTACCCAATTTTTTTTACTTACTGTTTGTTATCCAAATAAAATAAACTAAAAAAAAAAAACCAGTTTAGGGGGGAGAGAATAGGAAAAACAAACAGGGGTGGATGACAATTCCTTCCTTCGAGGCTATTTGTCCAGGGATGCCTACTTCATACTGGAAATTTAAAACCTAATTTCTTGTATTTTATTTTTATCGTAATCAATTCGAAAGTTCTGCTCGACCTACATTAATACAAATTTTATACAACATATGATGTTGTATAAAATTTGTAAATTTGTAGGTATACCTAAGTTAGAAATAGTGAGTTTGTATCTAGATATACTATATACATATTTTTATTTTCTTTAGTAGTGTCCTATAGACATAACGATTTGGAGTAGGTACTCTGTAATGTTAGGTCTTTGTGTATATATAAATAAATAAATAAATCAAACTAACAAGGATCTAAGTTGCCACAGAGACCTTCGATCGCTTCGCTCTCCCGATCATTTAAAAAATTGTGATGCTTGCTCTACACCGCGACGGTGCACGCGTCCGGAGTGCTAGCTAACTGGTAAACCATACTGGCATTTAAATTTAGAAAGAAAAACGTAGGGTAATTATCGAATAATTGTTGCTATAGGCTATACAATAATAAAAAAGCCCGCGAAAAAACGTTAATTCCTCGCCTGGCGAGAGACATAAATACATAAATTTCAATAATAGGTAATAATAACTTTATTAGGCCCATAAAATGAGACACATTAAATACAAGTGTAAAGGTAGGCATAGTCGGAAAACAAATTAGGTAAAGTAGTACAATTTGCCTACCTACTAAGTGAAGTACAAGAAAATTCAGGAATTAAAAGGTTGAGTTGAGATCACTAGCTCCCACCCTAGGTAAAAACCTGTGTTGTGGGAGATAGTCTCTTTCGTCTGGGTCAGTGGGCATTTTAGAGATGGCTACAGAAAAATAAAAAATTTAGCAGCATAGATTGGTATGTACCTACGGCATAAATGGGTATGTTATTAAGGGGATAAAGGTAAAGCTACGGGGTGTGTTAATCTTGTATGTATGGGGTGTGTTGGTGTTTGGTGTGAGTGTTGCATGCGGTGTGGAGATACTCCTGCTACCACCAGACTTTTCACAGCCTGGTTATCACAGGAGTATCTGGAGGGAGTAGGTGCATGGGTGTCTTTGGGAACATACTTCCCATGTATAAAAGTAATTGTGTGAAAGTGCGGTATAATGCGGTTGGTATGTATGTGAGAAGGGAGTGTATTTGTGGTTAGTTTGGTGAGAAGATGCTCCTGTTACTACCAGTCTCATAGGAGTCTGGGTATCGCAGGAGTATCTGGAATAAGTGTGTATGTGTGGGTGTTATTGTCGGGGGAGTTTTATGAGATGGTGTGCAGATGCTATTGCGACTAAAAAGTCTCTCGAGAGTTTGGGTACTGCGGGAGCATCTGGCTGGAGTGTGTAAGTAGTTGTTAATGAGTTTGATTTGATGAGTTGTTGGTGAGTTTCAGTGATGGGCAAGGTTTTGACTGGAGGCTTTTGCTGGCCATCTTCTCTTTATCCTTGGTTCGGTGACTTATGTTGGCGTAATAAGAAGGCTTTCAGTTTGATTGTAGTTCAGAGTTAGGAGCCAAGCTATGAGCTTTTTCTTACACACTTTTGTTGCATGATGTTGAGTTCTCTGTTCAGTCTAGTATAGAGTAATGGTCCAACAAAGTTATAGCTTCTTTTGCCAAAGCTAGTTGGGGTTCACCATGCTGTACGTCTACTTGAGTTGTCAGTAATTTTAGTTAGCGAGCTTTTGTGGAATTTCGAAATAACCGAAGATATATATATTTGTACGTAGATATATATAGATATACGAGGATATATGTACTATACTCTTTGCACTACTAATACCAGTAGTCTATATCCCATCCATATTCTAAAGGCCAGTTGAGGTTGGGTTTTTTTTTTTCTTTTGGTCTTTCAGTGTACGAAAGAAGACCTTCTCTAATCAACTCTCTCCTCTTCTTGAGAATTTTCTTCCACTGCTTAGCGTTTGCACTTTTTTTATTTAAGGCGTCCAACATATCCGAATCAGCTTTGTCTTTGGCTTTACTAGTTTTGTTCACCTTATTTTTGACTTTTGGCTTGAATTCCTCTGCATACTGCCATTTGAAGGGTATCTCGTGCATCATGTTAACGAGATGGTATATTTCGAAGTATAATCTCAGTATCAGCTCGAATCGATCAATGTTTTCGTACAGGGTGTTTGTTTTGAAAGCTGTTAATGTGTACATTTGCTCTACCATTTTTCTATACCTGCAATTAGTAAAACTTGGACGAATTGGCGTTGTAGGCACCTATTACCGTATATGTATATCCTATTATATTAAACTTTTTACATAGGTAACTTAATTACATACTCTGCCTCTGACAATATCAGTAAAATATTGGTCGTTGGGTAAATTACCACGTTACCTACATATTTTTATGATGTTGGATTCTAAAAGTGTACGGGTTTAACGATTACTAGAAATGACTACCTACCTATTAGGTAGGTAGTACCTAACTCTGCGCGTGCTTGAAATGGCGTTCGAAAAATCCTTCGGACATCTTTCGGCATAGTGTGTTGGCACCTGTCATAAACACACTTAAGTTGACTGAAGATGGCTGCACAGCACACGATTGTTTCAGCAGGTCTACTCTTAAAAACGTTGAACGAAGTTTCGTACGATCGTTTTGCGTTCCACTGCGGGGCCTCGGTAACGCATTCCACAGTCAAGTTGTCGCTGCCTGACATGCCGCGCAGTCAAAATCAAAGTCAAAAAGCATTAATTCAGTAAAATCCGCAGTAATTCCTTGCTACCGAGCCTAGAAGACTTATCGTTTTCAAGGGTAGACCTACTGATTTCGGCCACGTGCAGAGTTATCTTGCTCTTATCGTACTCTAGTACTCTAGTATAAATTTGGTGATAGAAGTGTGCAGAAATTACAAAACGTAGGTATAAAAACAACTAGAAAACAGGTACGTGACCTACCCTTAGAAAAATTTCAGAAATCGAAATATTTCCTAAGCTGCTGTTTTACGATGACCAACTCCGAAACTTAAACGAAGTGAAAACGAGAACTGTCTTAACTGTCGAACTGTCTCTAAAAGCCCCACTGCTGAGAAGGCCTTGCTATTTTGGTGTATAACATGTAAAAAGTCGGGCTTTCCCATTATCGAAGAGACTAGTGTACATACCTACCTTTCGATTACCTCGTGCATGACGTATCCCATCTCGTAGTGGGGAGACTCTTCGTACATAAACCGTATATGGTTGTATTCTGCCACGCGCTGACTGGCGTCTTCGTAGTAAGATCGTATGTTTGAAAGTAGTCTGGTGGAAACCTCATATCTGTTCAAATCATAATCATTGATTTTCCACCAGTTGTGGTACTGCCATCCCAATGCGAAGGGGAGACCTAGAAAATGTCAATGTCATTGAAATATTTGGTAGAAGATTGGAAGCCGAGGCAACCAGACAATATCCGCCCATAGATGACCTACTCGACGCCATTGAGTAGGTACCTAGATCATCTCATGAAAGTTTCCAAACAGGTGACCGCGGTATAGAGCTATTAATCGAAATTAACATGTTATTTTGATATATCGATCTGTCAATCGATCCTTTGTTTTGTAATCTGTAAAATGTTCTGTTATCTGTTAATATTCTATTAATCTGTTAGGGCAACATTCATTTGAGGTTATTTAGTTTTTATGCGCTGGTAATTTTTTTTTATTGTCAAGATTCAAGAATCCACGGTGCAGGCTGGTCAGCCCTTGGTCATTTTAATTTTTAATTCAATTCAATAATTCATGTAAAAGTGCAGTAAATAAACGAGTCAGTGTTTTACTCAACGGTTTATTTAATAATAATAATAGCCATTTATTCCTAAACATAGGGTTACAAGAGGTCCCTAAGTTCGGTGTGCCTTTTAGCGTAGACCTCCTCCAATTCCTTCCAATGTGTCCTGTCTCTTGCTACTCTCGACCAAAATGGTCCCGCTGTCTGTTTCAAGTCATCGTCCCATTTCCTGACTTGACTCTTTTGCCGTCTCTTGGTTGCCAGAGAGTGACTTGCTTGCTCCATTTGTGCATGTCCAGCCCATCTCCATTTTTGTACGTCTACCCGGGTAAGAATGTCTGTGAGTTTTGTTCTTGTTCTTATGTCTACGTTCCTGAATCTGTCTTTGATTTTTAGCCCTATAGCATGCTTCTTTCCATGGCACGTTGGCATTTTGTTAGCTTCTCCCTGTGGTGAAGTGTTATTGACCAAGTTTCACAGCCATAAGTGAGAACTGGTAGAATACAGGTCTCGAATGTTTTCTTTTTTATGTGATCGCTTAGATCCTTACTTTTCACTATTTCCTTCAGTGACAAGTATTTTCTCCACCCTTGGTCTATTCACCTGTTTATTTCCTTAGTCATTTCATCCGAAGGGGATATTATCTTTCCTAAGTATCTACTTAGGAAAGATAATATCCCCTTCCCTTATAATTTAATATGTCAAAGAATATATCTATATTCTTTGACATATTCGATCTTGTTACCATCTACCGTACGCCCTTTTTGATAGGAAATGATTCTCCTGATGATTCTAGTTTAATACTGGCCTTGCTAGATTTGTAGATATAGTTGCTCTGGACCCCTTGTTGCTCAAGGCTCTGCTATTATGTATTGGTGCCTGAGGCTGTTGAATGCCTTTGAGTAGTCTATAAACGCCAAGTTGATTTGTTTATTATATTCGTTATACTTCTGTATCACCTGTTTTATTGTGTGAATGTGATCTATTGCGCTGAAGTCATTTCTGAATCCTGCCTGCTCTACGGGTTGGCTTTCGTTTAGTATTAAAGAAAGAAGAAAGAAAGAAAATACATTTATTTTTGGACACACAGCACACAAACAAATACAGACAATAAATCAATAAAACTAGAGTTAGGTACAAAAAAGAAAAGTTACAATAAAATTTTGAATAGATTTTGTAGGTAAGTGCAGTACGACAATACGACACTATAAAATACTAGTTAGGTACTTACCTACCTACTCACTTAGATTAGGTGGATACCTAGACCTACCTACCTAAATATATAGGCAGATATCCAACCCATTTCACAACATCGCATCGCAAATCAGTCTGTCCCATCGTCCGCGCAGAGGCGCGGTTGGTTTAAGCTTAGGCAGCTTTAAGAAGCTGCCTAAGCTTAAACCAACCCAAAATCCCCGTAATCACCGTATGGCTTACCCGTATGGTAATGCCATACGGTGGTCTGTGTTAAAGTTCAGGTTTTTAATTATGTTGGTATCTGTGAACGCGCTTGCTTTGTTGGTTATAATAAAGTCAATTACAGTTTTGAATTTTGCACCTGGGGAGGACCACGTCCATTTGCTTTTAGTTTTTTTGTAAAAACGTGAGTTCATTAAAATAAGGTTATTTTCCATCATGAATTCAACTAGTTTTTGTCCATTTTGGCTTCTTTTGCCATGCCCAAACTTCCCGATTGCGGATTCTTCTCCAACCTGTGCGTTTAAGTCGCTCATTATTATTATGTTATTGTTGCAGTGCAGTTTTATTGCTTCTGAGATACTCTCAATGAAATATTCTATGACTGATTTCCCCGCTTGTTCTGTTGGGGCGTCGTTGTACCCCGGAAATTTTAAATGAACCACCGCAATTCTGTCCGAAACTCCTTCAAATCCCATGACGTTCTTCAGTTTAGACTTAATAAGGAAATCTACTCCTTTTTGTCCGGTGTGTTCTCCTTTGTGGAACATGATATAGTCGTTCTACTCTTCTATCCCTTCTCTTGGCCTTCTCATCTCGCTGATGCCTATTATGTCCCATTCAGACAAAACCGCGGCACCGAGTGATCTCTGAACCCGCTTGCTCGGTGCGCGCACAAGACGACTCAAAGGAGGTGCCTCTGAGCGTAAATTTAAAATTTACTAAGAAAACTAATGTATGTGAACGATACTTACAGTATAATACAATTATTTTAACACTCATTATTCTCTCACCACAGTTTAAGTTATGTGAAAATTTAATTATTTTCATAGGTACTACCTTTAGTGGGTACTTAACATAAAACTGATAGTCTATCGTTTTATTATTAGGTACTTAAACAGCGAGACGCTCGATACAATATTAGTAGTAGGTACCTATCTAGGTACTCTTTGTTATGGGCCCGCCCAGGGAAGTACCACCACCTATGCCTATTTCTGCCGCCAAGCAATTCGCTTTATTCTGGCTTGAGCCGGTGAAATTAACGCTCATGAGGCTTAAGAGCACACTCTTTTCCGTCTCGAACTCGGCAATGGGCGAGGCTAATATGCTTGCTATTTCACCATATAGGCCATGTACTATGCATGCGAGAAAAGGATTGACTCAGTGATGTTGTTTGCCGGCTGTTGGCTCAGCTGTCTGCCTCTGGTCGATGGGCGCACGGCACTGCGTCGTGACCTGCGAGGCAACGCTTTGTAGTATATTATAGGTGATGGTTACAACTTAACACCATGTGGAAAAGTGTGTACAAATCTTTATTTTATAAGTCCACAGCGGGACATAGACCGCCCTCGTATTTAGGGGGTTTGCCACTGTCACCTCGCTCAGCCAAGCGGAATGACGACACCAGTGTCAGTCTTGAGTACTCCGGGGATCTCTTCTCCTCTACTCTACCTTGTGGTGCCTTGCATTTCCTAGATAAGTGCATGCTTACCTACAGCTAACTACAAGTACAACACACTAACTACCTGGTTGACCTGAGGCCAAATTCTCATATTTTTTTGAAGCTTTTGAAGACGAGATTGAAATGAAACTAGAGTTTGATTGTCAAAAATGGTCCTGTCTGAAATGTCAAAGAATACCTACCACTTGGAGATAGACACAATTGATACTTGAATTTACGTACCGGGCCTGCCAACATATTGGATTCGGTTAAAAATAGCTAAATGCAGCAGTTTTTTTTATACACATCAAATTAATTGAAAAAAGAATGATCTAGTCGCTAGAAGTGCACTGAACACAGAAAGAAATGCCATTCCGTGTTCTGAGGGTAAATTTAAAAACAGCACTGGATGTAATCTTCCAGCTATAACTGAATTTACGCCCTTGCCCTCATCTGAATCCAACCAATAATAAAACTGAAAGTTTGAGGATTATAATATAAGGCAATAAATGTTTTTTTATTTATTTTTATTTCTTTAGCTTATTGTCGTGTTGTCGCGTCGCTTTCCATGGCGTCCCGCTTATTGGCCAACCTCATAAGATCAATTAAATGACTAATCTCAATCGCTTGGTTTGCAATCTGCTCATACGCATTAATATGCTCAATCGGCTTCCATGCCTTATAAAACCTGTCCAGCGTAGTCGATATATCAGTCATTATGGAAAATTTATCAGTAACATCCCCCATTAGATATCCTATTTGGAACGACGTCGTGTTTGAGTAGTGGTCTTGGATCAACTCAGCGCGTTTGACTTTAAGATCGCTGTCTCTAACAGTTTCGTACATGAGGCGAAATAGTTTAAGCCTCATGTTATTCTCGTCTGGACTGATTTCCTCTGGAGTTCGAGGTTCCTGCATGTTAACTTGCCGACGCTTCACAGTATCATCACGGTCCGAACGCTCCACTAACGATTCTATGCCTACTCTTCGGGAAGGAAGACGAGCGACATTTCCGCTTCTTCCTCTTTGTTCCTCTTTATTGAACACTGGTTGCTCTGGGGCGGGTGTTGTGCTCATTTCACTGAGGAGTTTCACTTTAAGCGCCCACGATAGGTCTTGCAAAAGCTCTTTAAGCTCCAGCGGAGTAGTAGATGCTCCTGAAACTAATTTTGATTACGAATGAGACACGACGGTATTCCCAGACACATCTCTTAGTACCGAATAAAAACTTTTGTTTATTTTCGTAATTCGTAATTCTGCATGCATAATGGGTACCTACAGTTTTCGAAAACTGCAAACCACATATTATCGGAGTAGCCGCGCTGGCCCCGGTATAGGTAGGACCCCACATAACATGAAAGCCGTAAAGGTCGACTGAGGGAACACACCAGAAGAGGTAAGTAAACCGCCTGCCATGCCAAACGTAGTGGCTATGGTCAAAAATAGGTGTCTGACGACCAGCCCACACTTTTGGTATATATTCCCCACGTATTTAGTAAGTACTAGTATTAACTAATAAGTAAGCAAAGCTACTATACTAAGGTAACATTATTATTAACAGTCATCAGGAATACTAAAATAAAACGAATTAAACTTACTTAAAAAAAATAGCCACAGTATTATTAACATCATAGTTTATGTTTATTATGTGAGTTTTATTAGGTACATCATTATGGTATGATTTGTTTGGCACAATTAAAAACATAATTTATTTTTCATACTTACCTACCACTGATAATATTATACTAGTAGTTAAGTAAATACCTATATAAATACCAATTAAATTTTATGATAGTTACCTGCGTTTATTTCATTGCGTATCTAAGGGTCAGCGTATATTGGAGCAGCGAGACGCGGCAAAGTATCATACATAGTGCCATAAATTTGCCGATATGCCAGGGTAGGTATAGATAGAGGTATATCAATTCGTGATGTTGGCGTAATTTTTGATTCGACACTGTCTTTCAAATTTCACTGTGATAGTATTGTAAGTAAGGTCAATAGAATGTTGGGCTTTGTGACACAAACCCAACATTCTTGGCATTGAGGGCTTGGCTGTACGCATCAGATGCGTACAGCCAAGCCCTTCACGAGGACTGAAACATTTAAAATTTTGTACCAGTCGTTAGTCTGTAGTCAGATGGAGTTCTCATGGATATCCACCGCTACGGTAGTATCCATGAGGATTCTCCAACGAAATAAAAAAAAGGTGGGTACTTAATTAGAGTAGTACCTAACCTTACCCTGCCCTAGGTTATCGGCAGGGCTGGTTGGTGCCGACATTTCTTGTTCTCTTAGAGTCAATCGCAAAGACATCGCGAGTTATTATTTCGGGGTATACTACTGATACCTACATTGACAAATCTCTCTGACGTGCGCCAGTGTGCGTTGACGGTAAGTTACGTGCCACTACCACCTACCACAACTTGTACTTACCTGCTTAGACACCTACTAACGAACACAACCGCAGTAAATGATAAACATTCAGAAAGTTATAACATTTTAAAAGTAGTGTTTCAAAATAACAAAATGTTGAAAATGTTACAACTGTTATTTTTATTATTGTGCATTCAGAAGGTAAATTACTTACATCACAATACAAATAAGGTTTTGTTGTTGGAAACGTTTTTAACTTTCCTACGTTCCATGTCTTATCGTGCACCTTGTCGCTAAGGTACTATGCAGAATAGTATTCTGGGAATAAAAAAAATCCTTTATATTGGAAACAATTAATTTAACATGAGTTGTGAAACGAAATAAATAATGAATACTAATACCCGGAAAGATAAGATACAGACAGTAGCAAAATATCGAAATGGTGACTGGTGCCTTGAAAATTTGGTTTATAAATTCGTAAATCGAGTATACCTACGTATTCTAAGTACCTACCTAGATTTAGAATACATTTATATAACACCCAGATACAGGACAATCATCTCAGTTTATCACACGAATTATGGTAGAAGGAATATATGGTGTATGTGGGTGCACAAATATTTAATACCTAACCTACCTACCTACCTACCTACCTACCTGATGACATGAAATCTTGCAAGTCACTTCCGACGTTCAAAAATAAACTAGATGTACCACCCGCTTGATCTCCGAAATGTTTACTTGCTTTAGTAACTATCGTAGTAAATAGTAATTGTATAGTTTTTAAGCTCATTTTAAGTAAACTATGTTCTTTATGTAATAAATTCTCTTTAACCATATTTATTCTACAATCTTTTTTACCGCCAAGCAAAAAGTTCCGTGTTTGGGTTTGAAAGGTGGGTGCCGCACTAAGACGAGGTTCCGCTTCGGTTAAAAATCAGGCATATGAGGCATGCCTGTTTATCACAGGTGGGCTGTGCATCTTGGTACAGCCTGCTGACGGTATCTTAAAAACGTGGTTTCTCTATGTAGACCTAAAAGGAATTATTTTCAGTCTTTTCCATCGGATACAAGATATTGGAGACCTGGAGCCAAAAGACCTGGTTGGATCAACAATTGGCAAGAAAATCTCGTCAACGTACGTTTGACTAACATGACTGGAGATATTCTAAAAGGTACCTTACTTACACAGACAATGGTCACAAAATCAAATGAAAGATTATATCGTCAGTGGAAAGGAAAAAATGCTAAAGCGCCAAAATGCTGCTTGTGGAAATTAAGTTTAAAGTTAATAACGTCAGTGGAAAGGAAAAAATGCTAAAGCGCCAAAATGCTACTTGTGGAAAATCAAGTTTAAAGTTCGATAACTTTTAACTTGATTTCCCAGAAGTGGCATTTTGGCGCTTTAGCATTTTTTCCTTTCCACTGACGATATAGACCCACGATTAGTTGACTTATACACTCCCCGCAGGCACGGTAAACATAGGTAAACTCTCAAGCACGAACAACATTGACATCCGATCATTGATTGATCATTTTTCCGATCCGCCGCCGGGGCGGCGCGGGTCAGCTTGAGGACCTCCTCCTTGACTCGCTCCGCTGCCTCCTTCTGTAAGATCACATCTTGACAGAAGGACACCATGGCTTCCCATTTCCTCTCACTGCTGAGCATGGCATCAACAACGCTCACAAGAGAGGTCTTGTCCCACTTCAGCCTCCAGCGACTGACGCTGCTGTGCCGCTGTGCCCAAGAACTTCACTCGTGTAGGGTGTATTACCCTCTCTTCTTGCGGTTTTATGCAGATACCGTCTGAAGCATCCATGCCCGAGCAGTACTTGCACCAACCGAAAAGTGAGAACACCGTGTTCACGGTTTACCTAGTTCTTTAATTTGGGACGTATTGCGTCAATAATCCACCGGCTGTACATAGTTACGTTGCCTACATCCACCAGCCGTAGCATCTTTGCAGCCAACTAACTCTCCTAAATTCGTAAGAACCGCTCACGCGCAGTGCGTCGTCTAATCTAGACCATGCCGGTTTGCTGATGTAGTAATCTCGAGCTGCGGATGTTTATATGGAGTTTTGTTCATTCTGTTCTAGCCACTGCTTGCATGTCTATTATAATATTTTTTTATTCAGTTATATTTGCGTACCTTTTTAAATAAGAATTTCCACGCTTTCTTAACATGTCTACCTACATAGTAAATACTTTAGTTTTACATCCAAGAAAAGCCTTGTGAGATACACAGTCATCTTTGCATGATTTTACGGTACTTTGTTTTGCCTTGAAAAAATGTCTTGTAACAGATATGAAGCTGAAAATGAAGCAAGTAAGGATTGTAGAACATTCGTACATGGATCCAATGTTGTATGAGCTCGGCGGTATTTTTGCCACCATCAAGTCTGACTTCGCACACATGCTGTCGGTGAATAATTTTTTTGCAAATCTCATCTACCTATATCTATACCAATTATTAGAATGTTTGTCCTCACTGACTATAAGTGACTTGTGTTATAAATATGATATCAATAATTATTATTTAGTGACATACCCTTTAAGTTAGGTCAGATATAATATATTATAATAGTTAGGTTATGTGTAGGTATGAATTATGTCTAGTTTATTAGTTAAGACACATCTAACGCCAACTTATTTCAGCTACCTTTAAGGTTGGCAGTTTGGTAGGTAGAAAATGCTCATAGCCCACCTTTTGTACCTACACTTGTTTTTATAATTGAGCAATAAAGTGTTAAGTAGGTACATAAATAAATAATGGATTTACCGAAATTCAGCCAGCAGGGGTTGAAGTTTGTATGAACATAACTTTACGCGGGCGAATTCGCCCGCGTAAACGCTAAACGTTAAACGCGTTTCGCTATTTTATTTACTAGCAGTTGCCCGCGGCTCCGCCCGCGTCTATGTCGGTTATCGCTACAAAAAGTATCCTATGTGTTATTCCAGGTTATAAGCTACCTGTGTACCAAATTTTATTAAAATCCATCCAGTAGTTTTTGAGTGAAAGAGGAACAAACATCCACACATTCATTCGGCTTTATAATTTTATAGTAGGACTAGCTGACTCGTGCCCACTTCGTTGGGCGGTAAACATGTTTACTTACAAATCTTAACTGAAGTAGTACTCGATGTCGCCAACAGATGGCGTTAATACGGCATAAAATAGCAGCCGTTCGCAGTTTCGCCCGCGTGGCAGTTTTTATCCGTTCCCGTTATTGTTTTGGGATAAAAAGTCTAAGTTACTCCTTGTTGCATTAGCTATCTGCCAGTGAAAGTCCCGTCGAAATCGGTCCAGCCGTTCCAGAGATTACCCGGAACAAACAGACAGACAGACAAAAATTTAAAAAAATGCTATTTTGGTATATGTATCGTATATACATTCCTATGCATGTAGTAAAAAGCGGTTATTTTAATATTACAAACAGACACTTCAATCTTATTTATTTGTATAGACTTTCTCATAACACTATATTACATTATGAATTAATGTCCTTTTAATAAAACACCTGCGTAGGGAGCCGACCTCGCGTCTGAGCCGCGCGGGTACCTACCTTTCTCATAGATCTAAACTCCCGCACGCGCAACGCCACCTTGGTGACGCTCACTTCGCAACGGGCCGTGCAGCAGAAATCGTAATATTTTAATTTCGCCATAACTTCAAAACCAAACGTCCAATTTTAATCATTCAAAGACCAAATATTATCTACATGAATTGTACTTAGTGATAAAATATTATTTCGATAAGGATTAATAGTATGAGTAAAATAAATGCGTTTAAATGTAGTCCAAAAAAAATTCAAGATTTTTAAATAAAAAAATGGTTGTTGTGCCTCACTCGACATAGATAGGTATAGTGTGTCGCGGACTTTTTTGTAGATAGATCTATAATTATTTAGAACATTTTATGGTTCTATCTTTTATAGTTTAGGCAGCGTACGCAAAATAAGTAACTTTTCTGGTTGATTTTTTACACCTTGTGTCTGAAAAACCCAAATATTTTACGGAACGCTATTTTTTTCCAAAATAAAATTTAGCCTATGTTACTCAGTGATAATGTAGCTTTCTAATGAAAAAAGAATTATTAAAATCGGTCCAGTACTTTTTGAGTTTATTCGTAACATATAAAAATACAAAAATACAAATCTTTCCTTCCTTTCCTTTCCTTTATAATATTATACTAGCTGACCCGTGCCCACTTCGTTGGGCGGTAAACATTTACTTACAAATCTTAACTAAGTAGTACTCGATGTTGCCAACAGATGGCGTTAATACGACATAAAATAGCGGTCGTTTGCAGTATCGCCCGCGTGGCAGTTTTTTCCCGTTCCCGTTATTTTTTCGGGATAAAAAGTAGCCTAAGTTACTCCTTGTTACATCAGCTATCTGCCAGTGAAAGTCCCGTCAAAATCGGTCCAGCCGTTCCAGAGACTACCCGGAACAAATGGACAGACAGACAGTCAGACAGACAAAAATTTAAAAAAATGCTATTTTGGAATATGTATCGCATATACATTCATATGCATGTAGTAAAAAGCGGTTAT
Organism: Electrophaes corylata; assembly: GCA_947095575.1. NCBI lineage: Eukaryota > Metazoa > Arthropoda > Insecta > Lepidoptera > Geometridae > Electrophaes > Electrophaes corylata. The sequence goes on from OX352714.1 coordinate 2,809,740, forward strand.
TTTAATATTAAAAACAGACACTTCAATTTTATTTATTTGTATAGATTAGTGTAGATATAGGCACCTACTCGGTGACCCGCTTGCGACTTCGTCTACGTTCTTTGATTTTTCATACAAACTTCACTACCCTTTTTACACCCGTTTTAGGGATGACAGCTCAATGAAACTCATACGTTGGACTATAAACTAATTCTGCGACCCGCATCAATATTAATTCAGTAGTTTTTTCGTATAATGATAAACAATCGTACAAAATTTTTTTTAAAAGACTCGTATTTTTGCTAAGTACAATTGCAAGATTTCGCAGAAAGCATAAAAATATGATAAGATTGTATAAATCTTAGTAATCGGGCCCCAGTAGGGAAGTAAGCGGGTTATTAATGTCTATCTATACCTACTTAGGTAGGTACCTCTATTGAATTTATGGATTGGAATTTGAATTTGAGAATTGGATTTAAAATTGTGCGTGGCCCGTACCTACGGGCCAGCTAACGTTTGTTGCAGATTTACAAAGCATTTGCGGGCATAGTTGTGATTGTAAATAAATGGTACTCACTGGAAGAAATGCTAAGGGCCTATCAAGTCGTACGTAAGTATACTTAAGGTTACCTGGAAGAGATCGCTTTCAGCGATAAGGTCGCCCATTGTTTAACCTAGCTGTGTATATGTCCTGTATTATGTTTCTGTGTGGTGAACAATAAAGAGTTATCTATCTATCTATCTATCTATAGACGCGTTTTGCTTTTTGAAAAGTAAGTACTACTTCCAGGTAGGTATTGCGCTAATAGAGAGACGCCCGGTAGGTATTGAAAATTGTGAAATAAAACTTAGAAGTCAATAAGAAACTTTGTTTATCGTTTCTAAGAGTAGATCCTAAGGTTTGCTGGAAGAATAGCTCTCCTTTGTGCATGTCTTTTGTAATCATTGTTTTGTTTCATTTTTTTATTTATTTTCAATTCGTACCTACACCTAATTTTAAATTGGTGGTACAGCATTACAAATAAACTCTTACATAGGTAAAACAAACAAAAAAAAAATACAGCAAACACTCGAGAATTATGAAATCAATTAATGAGTTCACTTATTTTTATGAGAAATGTATTTAACGCTTGTGACATTATCCTACTGGGTAAGTACCTACCTACTTAGATATGATTTAGATTTGCTCTGAACAACCAAATCGGTACCTAGGTAGATATCGCGTAGCATAGGCATAAAAAACTGGCCCAGTTCGAGTCGGACTTGCGCACGAAGGGTCCGTAGGTACCATTACCTACCATCATCCATATCTATGTTAAAAACATAATCATAAGTATAGTAAAAAAACCATATCTTACAAAAAGTAAGTAGTTATTCCAGGCCGCTCTGGACTCGTTATCACTCGTAGACCAACTTGGTCCAGCGTGCCCAATGACTACCTACTTTTTTGTATGAGAGATGTAATAAAAAAATGTTTATTTTATTCTGTTTTTTTAGTATTTGTTGTTATAGCGGCAACAGAAATACATCATCTGTGAAAATTTCAACTCTAACTATCACTGTTCATGAGATACATCCTGCATGGTGACAGATGGACAGATAGACAGACAGCGGAGTCTTAGTAATAATAGGGTCCCGTTTTACCCTTTGGGTACGGAACCCTAAAAACAACCTGACCAACCCATACCTCCTTTTGGCCTGTAATAGAAATAACTATATACTTATACTCTAATCTGTGCTTATACTTAGGTACTTTAACTCGCTTCCAGAGGGCTCCTATAACCAAATTCACCACGAGAAAACCATATTCTATAAAGTCGTAGAAAAGCACATGAATGAAAGCGGCGGCGGCATGAAAAATTTCAAAAGTCCGAAGAAAAGGGGTAGAAAACGCAGAGACTTTAGAAGCGACAGCAGAATCTTGAATGAAGAGGAACAGTGGATGGATAACATTCATGATGATAAAAAAACACAGGTGAAAATATTAGTGGAGCGCCGCTGTAAGGCGTAAAAATTGTAAGATCTCGGAATCCAGGGCTAGTCAATGAATTTTCATAAAAACTGTTGGACTTCATTGTTAAAAGCTCAAATAAAGCACAATTTTGCGATCTTGATTGTAACAATTTACTGAAAAATTCATGGGACATGATATAAAAATGTTTAGAGCTAAGATTTCAATTTTATACCTAAAAAATAATATTTGCAAACTAACTTTAATTTATTATATTAAGTAACTAGCTGACCCGTGCCCACTTCGTTGGGCGGTAAACATTTTTACTTACAAATCTTAACTGAAGTAGTACTCGATATCGCCAACAGATGGCGTTAATACGGCATAAAATAGCGGCTGTTCGTAGTTTAGCCCGCGTGTCAGTTTTTTCCCGTTACTCGATATCGCCAACAGATGGCGTTAATACGGCATAAAATAGCGGCCGTTCGTAGTTTCGCCCACGTGTCAGTTTTTCCCGTTCCCGTTATTTTTTCGGGATAAAAAATAGCCTAAGTTACTCCTTTTTACATCAGCTATCTGCCAGTGAAAGTCCCGTCGAAATCGGTCCAGCCGTTCCAGAGATTACCCGGAACAAACAGACAGACAGACAAAAATTAAAAAAATGCTATTTTGGTTTATGTATCGCATATACATTTATATGCATGTTGTAAAAAGCGGTTATTTTAATATTACAAACAGACACTTCAATTTTATTTATTTGTATAGATTAATTAATTCATATTTCGCAAAACAATAACGAGTCACAACAAAAAAATCCACGTGATATTTAACTCCTTGAGCCACTAAATATAACACGCCTACAATTCTTTTATGAATCTTGCGACAATATTATTTTTCTTTTTTTCTCGACTTATTTTCTTTGTTTTTAATTTTTAATTGTTTTATTGTAATCTACCTAGCTAATTTGTTGTCTTGACGATTTGGATTTTCTCTTTTCATTCATTTTATCTGCGTTTTTTTCATAAAAAAACACATATTACTTTTCTAATTAAGGTTAAACAAGTCGGTACGTTGTCCATACAAACGCTGTAAGTGTTTAATGTCTACTATTTATTAACGTGCGTCCGAAGTTAAGTTTGATACTGAATTATCTTGCCGTTATCTAGGTACGTTACCCTATATGCTACAGTAAATTCAGATTACCTTGAAAGTTACAAGCGTTACAAGATTTAGTACTAAATCTTTCGACGCTTGTAACTTTCAAGGTAATCTGATTTTACTGTAGAATATAGGGTAAGCCGAGCCTCGATAACGGCAAGATAATTCAGTATCAAACTTAACTTCGGACGCACGTTAATAAATAGTAGACATTAAACACTTACAGCGTTTGTATGGACAACGTACCGACTTGTTACACCTTAAATATCAATATTATTAATAATAATGTTTTAAAATACATAAAATAAAACAATTTTTTTTTCAAAGCCCCAATTGCTAGGGCTATTATCCTTGGGCCTCAAGTGACTGCCCTTAAGGCCCAAGGACAATAGCAAATTTTTTCGTTTTCGCATTATATTTTAATTATTATTTACACAGACAGGCAGACAGACAGCATACATTCATATGCATGTAGTAAAAAGCGGTTATTTTAATATTACAAACAGACACTTCAATTTTATTTATTTGTAATTTATTTTATATTACGGTCGTAAATTTTATTTTAGCCTTTTTTTGTATTTATTTAAATACATGACGGAATGAGCAAAATAATGTACCTCAAGCTGCTACTGGGCGTCAGGGGGCGCTTGAGTGCATTAAACAAAACGCACGGAACCACAGACTATGATTTTTCTAGTGAATCTGTGGAGTGACGAAAAGCAGATTTTGGACGTAGAAAAAGGCGGTCGGTGGAAAATAGATCATCCGTAGCGGATTGTTTTTGCTAATTCCAAGTGAACCTTAATAAAATTGTTTGATTAAATTTATAAGAAGTTTCATAATAGTCGTTCAAAGCAGGAATGTCGAAGTCTCCTGGGGATCACCCGCCGACATCATATGTGGGATCTGAATCCCACGCTCACAATCAGGAAACATCTTCGGCTGAGAAACAGCCTGTAATAAGTGATGAAAGTACAAATGACATGTTCTTGAGATTCATTCGTGGATTTACTACTGGGATAGACTCTCGATCGCCTCCAAAGCTGATAAAGTTTGATCCTGACGATGATGACGCTGACGTCGAGGGTTGGTGTAAAGTTACCGAGGTGATTGTAAAACACAAGAAGCTAAAAAGTACAGATTTGTTACTAACTCTTACACAAGCATTGCGTGGTCGTGCTGCAACATGTCTGACTAAAATATCTCCTGATAACTTGACTTGGGAAAGCGTGAAAGACTATTTGATTGCCAGATTTGCCAAACCAAAGTTAATGCAAGATTATTTTGAAGAAGTTTTAGCATTTAAAATGCTTGAAAAAGAAACTGCAACTGATGCAGCTGTGCGTTTATGGTACCTAATAGAATCAATACCAAAAGTAGATATGAGTGATGAAGTTATAACTGGCTTTGTAATCAGCATTTTGTCACGCATTGATGTTAACATTAGAAGAGAATTTAACTCTCACAACATTGTGAGTAAACATCACCTGTGCCGTGTGTTGCGTGGAGTACCCCTGAAAAGAAACAATGAGGAATCACATAACCAGCCTGAAAATAAACGCCCACGTCTGAACACCCACCGTGTAACTAATTTTACTGGAAATTGCCATCGTTGTGGAGAACAAGGCCACAAAATTAAAAATTGTCCGAAGCCTCGTGGTGAAAGTCCACATAATATTATGATGAAGCCTCGCTTTGATGAAAAACACCAAGTTACCTGTTACACATGCGGAAAAAAAGGGCATGTGTCTAGTGTATGCCAATATGCCAAAAGCTCGTCCCCAATAAACAAGAAAGAAATCCAATTATGTGGCAAACAAGCTGTTACTGGTGAGCTACAAGTTGCAGGTATGACTATTGATTTCTTATTTGACTCTGGTTCGGAATGTTCACTGATCAAAAGAAGTTTGTCTGATAGTATGGGAGGAACCAAATTAAATGAAGTAGTCTCACTTGTAGGAATAGGAAATACAAGTGTAAAGTGTAGAGAACAAAAAGAATTTGATGTCATTATACAGGGTGTCTCTTTCAAAATTTTATTTCATGTGGTTGATGACATTTTTTTGACTGAATCAATTATTTTAGGTCGTGACATTGTTGACATGGGAGTTCATGTAGAAATTAATTCCAAGGGTGTAACGATTTTTAGATCAAAGCTTACCCAATTGTGCATAAATACAAAATCATCTGAGACTATAATAGATACTGATTTGACAGGTGGAAACAAAGACAGCCTTCTTAATCTGCTTAGTAAATTTTCTGATAGTTTTGTGGAAGGTACACCTACCGAACGGGCAAAAACAGGCGTAATGAAAATAAATCTAATAGACCCAAACAAAACAGTTCAAAGACGACCTTATCGCTTGTCAGCTAGTGAAAGAGAAATAGTTAATAACAAAATAACAGAACTATTAGACGCAGGTGTCATACAAGAAAGCAATTCGCCGTTTGCAAGTCCAATATTATTGGTAAAGAAGAAAGATGGTAGTGACCGTATGGTAGTTGACTATAGAGAGCTTAATGCAAATACTCGACCTGACAATTATCCTCTACCTCGAATCAGTGATCAGATCGATAGATTGCATGGTGCCAATTTCTTCACCTCTCTTGACATGACTTCTGGTTTTCACTGTATTTCAATTGACCCCGAATCAGTTGAGCGGACTGCATTTGTAACACCCGATGGTCAATTTGAGTATCTGGCCATGCCATTTGGACTGAAAAATGCACCTTCAGTGTTTCAGCGAAGCATACAAACTGCTCTTAGGGACTGTAGCTATGCACAGGTGTATATAGATGATGTTTTGATACCATCAAAAACTGTAGAGCAGGGCCTAGAGCGACTTGAAGAGGTTCTGAAAGCACTTAAAAGCGCAGGTTTTTCACTTAATATGAAGAAGTGTAGTTTTTTAAAGGATAAAATTACTTATCTAGGATATGTAATCAGGTCAGGTGAAATAATGCCAAACCCCGACAAAATTCGAGCCCTTGCAGATAGTCCCCCTCCTCGAACTGCTACCCAGGTACGTCAATTTATAGGACTGGCCTCATATTTTAGGCAATTTATCCCCAATTTCTGCAAGTTAATGACCCCCCTGTACCCACTCGTCCAACAAAAGGGTGAAATAAAATGGACCGATGAGCACAGTGCAGTTCATAAACATATTGTGAATATCCTAACATCTGAACCTGTTCTTGCCATATTTGACCCCGAAAAGGAAATCGAGCTCCATACTGATGCGAGTTCTCTAGGGTACGGTGCAATTCTAATTCAGCGATACGACAAGATACCTCACGTAGTTGCGTATTTCAGCCATAGAACTTCTGAAACGGAATCTCGATATCATTCGTACGAACTGGAGACATTAGCTGTAGTACGTGCAGTAGAGCATTTTCGACACTATTTGTACGGTCGACATTTCACAGTTCGTACGGATTGTAATGCCCTGAAAGCATCCAGCACCAAACGAGATCTGACTCCCAGAGTGCACAGATGGTGGGCTATATTACAAAGTTATGACTTTAATGTAGAATACAAGGAAGGTCGTTATATGTCTCATGCTGATTTTTTGTCCCGAAACCCATTACCATGCATTGATGCTACCGGAACTAATGCAAATAATCAAAAAATAAAAGTTGTAAAAGTTTTAGACCTTCATCAAGAATGGATTATTGTAGAGCAACAAAGGGATCCGGAAATTACCAACCTTATGGAAAAATGGAGAGCAGGGGACATTCCTAATGATGTTGCACAAACCTATGATATTAGAAAAGGAATTTTCTTTCGTAAAATTCACCGTAATAAGAAACAAAGTTGGTTACCCATAGTTCCAAAGTCTTTAGCTTGGTCTTTGATTTCCCATGTTCATGCTGAAATCAAACATCTTGGTGTTGATAAAACTCTTGAGAAATTGTGGGAGTCATATTGGTTCCCCGGAATGAATAAGGCAGTCAAAAGGTTCGTCGATTCGTGTGTAGTTTGTAAAGCATGTAAGGGTACGTCTGGAACTTCACAAATGCAATTGCATCCCATACCTAAGGCCCCATGTCCGTGGCACACAATCCACATTGATATCAGTGGAAAACTTAGCGGTAAAAGTCAAAGAAAAGAATATGTAACTGTTATTATTGATGCGTTTACGAAGTACGTTTTACTGCGACATACGTTGAACCTAGACGCATCCACTGCTGTAGAAAATTTGAAAGAAGCTGTGCATTTGTTTGGGACCCCTAAACGAGTAATTGTTGACCAAGGCCGCTGTTTTATCAGTTCAGAATTCAAAAATTTCTGTGGCGAAAACAACATAGAGCTACATTTTATTGCGGTCGGAGCAAGTAGGGCAAACGGTCAGGTTGAAAGAGTAATGCAAACGCTGAAAAATTTGCTTACTATTGTCGAAAACAGTACAGATAGTGTCTGGAGGGATGAATTAGGAGAAATCCAGCTTGTTCTCAATACAACAAAGTGTAGGGTCACTGGGTACACACCTACTGAATTGATGTTCGGAATCAAAGCGCTTACTCCCGGTCTCTCAAAAATTTCTTGTGAAGGTAGCGTAACTGAATATAAATTAAATCTTGATGAAATTCGTGATGATGCGTTGCGAAATATAGAAAATGCAGCGAAAGCTGACACTGAACGGTTCAATAAAACAAAAGCGTGTGTTAAACCTTTTAAACAGGGTGATTTTGTATTTCTTAAATGTTGTGAACGGAATCAGACTAAACTGGATAGGAAATTTAGAGGCCCCTTTAAAGTCATTAAAGTATTGGAAAATGATCGTTATGAACTGCAGCATGTAGATGGCTCTAAAAGAGTATGTAAATACCCACATGAAAGCTTGCGTGAAGTGCCAAGGGGGCGAGCTGGACTAACAGAACTTGCAGAGGCTTTATGCGAACAGGCTTTTAACGAAGATGAGACCATGACGGAATTGGGTATAAGTAATGCGAAAAATGTTGATGTCTCAACTAACAGCGTTGACTTAGCAGGCGACGGTAATATAATAACGGAAATGGGTGCAAGTAATTTGGTAAATGTGGACACCTCAACCAACAACGGCGAATTAACAGGAGATGAAACCCCAATTAGCCCTTATAGAATATGCGACGAAGATGATAGTGAGGTTACGGTGTGGAGAATAGTTGATGACGACGCAGGTAACCATATCATTTGCATCGGGTCGTATGATTAAGCGATTAAACGGAGACCAGTGGTGACAAACTTAATTAGGATAAAACGGATACTGTAACTTTAATAGACAAAAGGTCAACGTACTTTCCAATGGACTAGCTGGTCACTGTCGAATTGTGTACACATGAAAACTGCAGGTTTCAGTAATTCGCGAGAAATAGAGTGTTTTCTTTCGGAGAAGCAGATAAATGGTTGAGTTGTACGCACTTGTGTCACAGGTGAACCGGACTGCAGTATCCTCATTGACGGGCTGTGAACTTCCGGAATCGCATGCCTTAGGCGTGACGACGTCTGGCGGTGATCATGCCACTATGAGAGCTGCTGCGGTTAGTGTGTAGGTGTTGCGTATGTGATCCAATTAACCGGACTGCAGTGGTCTCATTAGTCGACTGTGAACTTCTGGAATCGCATGCCCTAGGCGTGACGACGTCTAGGCAGTGAACATGCCACAATGAGAGCTGCAGAGGTTATTGTGCAAGTGTTGCGAACGGCGGCTAGATGTTGAGCGTACGACGGATGAGTGTTGCTGTGGCCGTCAGCAAACGAGAGACATTTCAAAATTAAGATCAGCGGATGTTTTATGGTTGATAGCAAATCGTAAAGAACTCTTTCTTTTTCAGATGAGTAAAGGAGCGAGCCGAGAGGTCCCTGAATGTGTACGCCTGTCGACTTAGAACGCCTGAGGGCAGGCGTATGTCAGGAGAGGCCGTGACGGAATGAGCAAAATAATGTACCTCAAGCTGCTACTGGGCGTCAGGGGGCGCTTGAGTGCATTAAACAAAACGCACGGAACCACAGACTATGATTTTTCTAGTGAATCTGTGGAGTGACGAAAAGCAGATTTTGGACGTAGAAAAAGGCGGTCGGTGGAAAATAGATCATCCGTAGCGGATTGTTTTTGCTAATTCCAAGTGAACCTTAATAAAATTGTTTGATTAAATTTATAAGAAGTTTCATAATAGTCGTTCAAAGCAGGAATGTCGAAGTCTCCTGGGGATCACCCGCCGACATACACATTTCAAGTCGGCGGTAGGCAGTCTCGACATTTTGTTACCGATCGTTAACTTAACGATTTTATCTGTCAATATTATGTCAATATTTGATCTGTCAATGAGTTTTAAATGAAAAGGTTTTATGTGCAATAATTTTTATTTATTTATTTAGGTTCGCCAACAGCGTATACACAACTCTTGCATAAACTTAAAACTTATTGGCCTTAATCTATGTGTATAAACCTTTTACAGGCAAACACACATGCAGATGTTAAATAGAAATAACTATTTATTAACCAAAATCTAAAAGGAACATTTTAAAAAGAAAATAGAAACTAAACCAAACCAAACTTAAACCTTAAACTATTAGGTATTTATATTAACAAAGAACTTAAACTATTAAATAAGCATGCACAAAATAAAATTATAGGCAAAACAAACAGGTATCTTAAAACTAGGTTCCGTTGAGTCCTGCAAGATGTTGGCGGAACATGGCTAAACTGTCGGAATGAACATCTAATCAACTCATTTGTTAAGCACCTTGCAGAAACGAGCTATCGGAGAGTTAGCTCCTAATACTGTTCTTCGTAGTGGAGGGACAAGTGGCGTAATCTTGCAGCGGGGGTATCGCGATGGTGTTTTAAATATTACCCTCTGCAACAGCAATAGACAATCGATCTTAGCGCGTAGTAATTTAAAAATAAAATTTAAATCCAGTGTTTCCTAGCTTGATACGATACAGTTCTCTTAGCAAGAGGTAATAATAACAATTTAAAAAAATTACAGCTAATACAAGTATTTATAATTGATATGTACCTACAAAATACATATGAAACAGTTGAGCTAGCTCTCTAAAGACCGTTTGTAAACGCAGTTTAAAATCAAAAATTATAAATTATAAAAAAACTTGCACTGCATAACCAATCTTTTTATGTAAAGTTACCTACTTATTCATTTTACAACCTCCTTCGTTTATATTTAGCGATAATTCGTAAACTTTAGCGGGCTCTCAGATTCGGTCGCTTTGAAATTCGCTAAAATCATTAAATTGACAGCTATTTTCGGTACGATAGTGACAAATATCGATAGTTCCGAATAAAACTCCATACAATATTGACAGATAAAATCGTTAAGTTAGCGATCGCTAACAAAATGTCGAGACTACCGCCCGATTCCAAGGCTAAAATCTTACGGCGGCGCGCGCTCACTAATAACCAAAGAGGTTCGTCTCGTAGGTATGAATGACCTACGGTATCGTGTTGTTATTTTATATAGAGGGCGTTGATATTCGCGATACAGGACACAGTATATATTACTCCTGCGGATATCATCGTTTTTCATATTTGTTTTTATACATCTGGTTGTGTTCCAAATAAACATATTTTGATTTTGATTTTTTTGAATATCCTCAAATTAAAGTCCAAAAGAACATGATTTGCATAATAACAAAAATATTATATGGAAGCTGCGCCGCCGCCTCTGGCGCGTTCTGAGTTTTATAGTGGCGCGTCACAACGTAGTTCCTACCATACCATACCTTTTTGTTGGGTAGGTACCTTGATCGAATATACCTATACCTACCCAGCTAGGCGAAACTCGGGAACATCAAAATGTATGAAAACACGAAATTACCTGATGTCCCCGAGTCATATCCGTGAGCCGTGGGTTCACATCCTAGGTAGGTACCTACTCATTTCAAAATACAAAAGTGTGTATAGCTGTATCACAACTACCTAAACCACGGATCTATCTTGATTAAATTTGGTATTGTGTCGGTGCGGTTATAGCTTGTAGGTACCTACTCTGGAAACGGGACACTTTCCGTATACCAGAAGGGTACTGACTGACGTTATTTATATTTACCTAAATCATCTACAAGAGATGCAAAAGCGTGTTTCCTTTTACCAGTCATCCGAGAAGATGGCGTGGTTTTATAAAATAAAAAAATATCCATCCAAGTACTAAAATAGTTAAATAAGTAGGTACCTAAATAAGTAATTAATTATTCTAATGAGAACTGTGGGATTGGCATAGTTATGAATACATAAGTAAATGAGCCAAGTACTGATAAAATGGATAAATGAAAGCTAATTGCGATAAGTAAAATAACTTATTTTTTTCTACTCATATGAAATGCAGGTAGATCAAAGACCGCTGGAAAGGAATGCGCAAAACTGGGAATATACCGACAACCGTGACCTGCCGCTGCGCGAGTCCACGAAAACCACGCGCAAGAAATTATGGAGTCACCGTGCCGAGCAGTTTGGCGGGAAACCTCGTTCAAATGTTTAATAAAATAAGCCGATTCGGAAAATAAATTAAACGCTGTCGTTATTACACCTCTTTTCTTAAAAATAAAACTCTACGTTTGTCGCTATATGTAGGTATCTACCTACCTATTAAGCTATGATCAGTTTTGAACCTTGAAAAAAATTTAAGATTGCTTTAATTGGGCCAAATTATACAAATCACATCAAATCTCGCGCATTCGCTTTTAAAATTTCCCACCTTCTGTCTGACTTTTAGTTTATGAGAGCATTTGTAGATGGCATACGCTTCTATGTGATAAACTTTTTGGCTTAGGCGAATAAACCAGGTTTACTCGTCTAAGCTTTTTGGAGTTGTTGTCGTTTTCTCGCTAAAGAGAGAGAGAGAGCATTAGATTAGATTCTTTGGACAGGAGAAACCACAGAGTATTTGAATTTTTGACAAACTGAATACGCTGTAACGGTTTCGCTAGTGCAATAAAAGCAGTTATGTGCTCTGTGATAAATTGACAGAAGAGAAGAGAAAATAGAAATACGAAAGAAGTAACATTTTGTGTATGAAACAATACGGACAAAAATGTATAAATAATGTCCTGTTTAGCTTTATGCAGAGTGTGCCTGTTGGGGGATGTTAGAATCCATTCCATTCGAAACACCCCACTGCAACAGCTATATGAAAAACTTACAAGTTACAGGGTAAGTAAGTACAAGTTACAAACCGTAAGTTTCTTGCCGGTTCTTCTAGGCTTGGTCGCGAGGAACTGGCGCTTAGATTCACCTACATTTAAGACGTTTCAAGATGATCCCTGCGGATATTACTGAATAAATGATTTTTTACTTTGACTTTGGTAAGTATCCTACCTATCTTATTTCCTTCTTTTTGATTACATTCAAGTAAGTTCCCCAAACCTTAACTTGAATCAGTCAATAAACAGTAAAGATTATTACCTGATTTGGGCTCATAGAACGCAGTTTTATGTCTTAGTGCTTCCTTTAACCTAAGTATAAGATAAGATAATGTTTATTTAAAAAGCAACTTATTACATAGGTATACTTGGTTCATACAATACAATTTCCTATATACTATTCTACATTTTTTATTTACTATATTATATTTCTAGCTCACTACAAAAGATAAAAGGCCTGAGACGTTATGCTATAACTGCCTGGCACAGCTGCAAAGATACCATCGAATGCATATTAAATCACAGAAATCCAAAGAAATTTTGACACAGCTGTCCAATAATGGAATTGAGGTATTTACATACCAACTAAAATAAATCATGTTTTTGAATTGTTCTTAACTCACCTTGAAATTTTATAGAACTCATAAATTAACAAAAATAACCAAAGAATCACGAGTAGGTACTTGGTACTAAGAGATTTAAGGGGATATCTACCATACCTGGGGATTAAAGTTGTGAAGCTATTTTGCTTTCTTTCTCAAATGAACTCTTGCTGTTCCGCTTTTTGAAAAAAAAACAGCAATATTTATAGAGCTAGAGCTATTAAAGTAGCATCGGTGGATAGTTTAGGATATTATTACAACAACACTACCACCAATGGCTTAATCTGCTATTCCCTTATTTACCCAACTGCCAAAGTAGAGTAAAACTACTTTTAAGTTGGTTAGCTTGGAATTAGCCATGATAGTCCCAGCAAATGTGGTGGCATTGTGAATCCTAAAAATTTGGGGGAACGTATAAATCCTGCAGTGGACTTATTTAGGCTGATGATGTGATTTTAACTAGTTACCTCTGTAAACTGCATCAACTGGTAATAATAGCACTTGTATAAAAAAAATAGCACAATGTGTAAAACCATACCCTCCTCCTCATGCACTTTCAGGAAAAGTAATTTTGAGCATTCTCTGGTTTGGTTATGTCAATGAGCTTGCCTATTGAATTTGTGTTGTTTTGGTCAGTAGGTTAAACCTTGTATCATAATAATTAGGATAAAAAAAAACTCACATACTTTCAGATATTAAAAGAGACTGTATCTATATTAAACAGAGGCATAGAACATGACTATTGTATCACTACAATAGAGGCTTACAACAGTCCTAAATATGAACAAGCAAAGATTAAAGAAGAAAAAGTCTCCGTTAAAGAAGAAATGGTGACAGAGAACAATATGCAAGTTGAAAATGGTGGAACAGGTTTGAATAGACTGTGTTTTTTTACAATATCATTTTTTTTTTTTTTTCATGCTATAGGTAAACGTTTGACCGCAATCTCACCTGATGTTAAGTGATGGCGCAGTCTACGGTGTAGCACGTTTACCTAGAAGATACCTATTCACTCTTCTCTTGAAGACATCCAAATTATACGTGATCGGAAAAACAGACGACGGCAACGAGTTCCATTCCTTTGCTGTACGCATAATAAAAGTTGAGGCAAAGCGCTTGGTGCGGGTGGAAGGGGTGTCTACCGACCTGTCTGTTGGTCTGCCAAGGCTTCCACTTGCTATCACCAAGTCTTGCCGTTTCCTTCTTGGTACTTGGTGCGCGGACTGGTTTCCGCAACTAGGCCGCTGATAGGCCCTTTTTGCGCGACGGGTGGTGTTTGCTAGGCGAGCCTCCTGATGTCCTCCAGGCAAACAGCTCACTTATGCCGGCGCAGGCCTCCCTAGGCGTACCCGGTGTTCAGAGGTAGTAGGCACGTTGAGTTGCCACGCTGCTACACTCCAGATTACGTGCGCAGCAGTTTCCTCTGTGGGCATACTCGCCCAGTTCCACTTGAGTTTAGTAATACGGTGTCCAATATCTACTTCATTTATCATATACGCCGGATTTCTGTATTACGTTTGTAATCAATCTATTAAAGAGATGTTTAGCATGGCATGATCCATTGCTTTTTGTGACTTCATTTTGTGCAGCATCTTCTGTTGCTCATATAGAGATTATCTATGTAAGGGAAATAAAAAGTTTTTTAGAAAAATCTAACCGCTAATTAACTTTCGTTGTTGACTGTGCATACTTGTGTATTATCCCAAAAGTTTTGCCCTGAGTGGGATTTCATCCTGCATGCATTAGCCACTTGGGCCTTCGGAGCCCATTCCCACTCGACGAAGAACTCTTAGCGTATCCCCGTATCAAGGAGATATCGTAGGTTCAAATCTCCACTTGGTGCATATTTTTCGGGACAAATCTTTCTGATTTCCATAAGTGTAGTCAAACACTTTTGATTTCAGCGAGCGACTCTAACGCAGCTCTTTGCATAGTGTGTCTCGTTAGTGGTGTCAAAACAAGCTCCATCAAAAGCATGCAGCTTCAAAGAGTCTATGAAAAACTTACCAACTGCCAGGTAAATACAAAACTTAGCTTCGTCACTAATTATCATTGCTAAACAATGCATCAATTAAAAGGCATCACTTTTTTTTGAATAAAAAAATATTCCCGGTACTTTTAGTGCTTTAATCATAGTTAATGATAACTACGAGTGCGTGGTCACGACTACGTTCAAGACTGCTGGATTTTGATTTAATCTATATTTCAGTTGAGCACTGCGATGGAGAGATCTGATATAGTTTGCTTCATGTGTCACTGGCAACTGCTTAAATGTCTGAAATTCATCAACAAGTCGAAGAAGTCTGAAAGCATCATGTCGGAATTATTTCGTAACGGCATTCAGGTATTACTTTTCAAGTCAGAATGCATTTTGTTCAATGAAATTATATGGATCACTTATAATCGTCCTAGGCCGCGCTCACGCGGATGGATGCGAATTATATCGTACGTAAACGTATGAACACTGTTCGTACGAATTGAGTGCGCACACTGAATACGTATTTCTCCGTCAAATAGACAGAGTACCGGTGTTAGCGCATACGTGAAGTCCATTATTGATGATGAACGCACGAACGCGTAATAAAATCCCAACAAGTTCGGATTGATTTCGGACGTCGGACTTGCACGTACGTATACGTACGACTAACTCGCGCGCAGTGTGAGCGCTTTCATAGTAGGTACTCAGAAAGTTGGGAATGTTCGTGCGTGTTCGTACGTTTCTGCACGAATGGAATTCGTACGAAAACGTATCCAAAGTGAGCGCGGCCTTATAGTTAGGCACCTGTTCCTCGCGACCTGGGGGAGGCAAGAAACTTACGATTTGGTTTCGACCGTTTTTTGTGTGATCCAGCAATCTACTAGTATTTCCATAGAAACGCCATCACAGCTCAGGTGAAAGAGCTCTGCCTTCTGCAATGTATGGTGCGGGCTCAATCTTCACTGAGAACAAATATGAATTGTGTGTTGAACGCATGTTTGTTCTGTGTCACACCCAGAGTGTTGGTTTGGTGAGGTTGGTTTTTCGAGAAGGGCCTTGATGGACAAGTCCGAAACCACGCGACTTGAAGAAAAGTAGTTGAAGGAGTCATACCCTCTTATAAATATAAGAAAACAATAACTGCATATTTAGTTTTACTATAAACCTTTTACTTTTGTCGGAAATGGACACAAATTATTTTTCAAAAAAAGACACCTGTATTATAACAACGGATTTTGTTGCTGATAAGGATTAATATTTGCAAAGAAATGTATTACTAAAAATGAAAGGAAATAGCAAATTTTTACCTGGCAATAACACCCCACAAATGTTTGTTCTCGGTGTGGATCGAACCCACAACCAGCGCAGCAGGCAAAGCTACCACCGATTGACGTATGACGACTGTCAACGTCACTTAAACTTGTTTTAATTCGGCTTAAAAATAGTTCTTACTTTATTTTTCAGCTTACACAGAATACTGTAACCCTGCTCAATAGACAAATAAAATCAAACCTTGCGTTAGCACCTGTGGAAACCTCTTATTGTAAGTAAACATGCATTAACATCGTTCTTACATAATTTTTTATAGACAAGCGCCTCTACCATGGAGATTGCGCAAGAAAGCGGCGCGTGGCGAACGAAATAATCAAGTCACTGCTATTTGTGCGCTGCAAATACTTAAAATCGATCAAAAAAACCGGCAGAGTGCGAGTTAGACTCGCGCATGAAGGGTTCCGTACCATTTATCTGTAATAAAAACGGCAAAAAAATAACGTTTGTTGTACGAGATCCCCCTTAAATATTTATTTTATTCTGTTTTTTAGTACTTATTTGTTGTTATAGCGGCAACAGAAATACATCATCTGTGAAGATTTCAACTCACTGACTATCACTGTTCATGAAATATAGCCTGGTGACAGACAGACAGACAGCAGTCTTAGTAATAGGGTCCCGTTTTACCCTTTGGATACGGAACTCTAAAAATACCATACTAGAGGAATCTCTCATTGCGTTATTCTTTGGTAAAGGTAGCCATCCTCAACCGAATTTTAAACAATAATGCTCAATCAGTCTCTCAATCAATCTCCTCAACTTAATTGATCTGTAATATCCACCAGTGTACAAATGGATCCATAAATTATCTATTTTCAGACTCACCAAATACAGAAGCGAGGGAAGAATCTCCTGAATATCAGCCGAAGAATAAAAATAACAATAAATTATGTAAAAAACGTTATAACTTTGAATGCAACATGTGCAACTACAAATGTAACATTAACAGTCAAATTGAATATCACTCGCGATTGCACGATACTAAAAGACGATATGTATGTGATATCTGCTCATATCGGTTCCTGTACTCGAGCCATCTAGCAACGCACAGGCTAAATGTCCACCAATTCAATTATGAATGCAAAAAATGTGATATAAAATTCGTGAAAAAACGACAGTTCAATATGCATATGCTGACTCATACAGAAAAAGCCTCTGCTAGCTGTAAAAAGTGTGAGAAGGTATTCAAGAACAGACTTATCCTAAGGGAACATAATAAAAAGGTACATCCGTTAGATAAATACCCGTGTGAACGTTGCAACGCGTCATTCACTAGCGATCATTGGTTGAGAGACCACGTCCTCAAGACTCACGCTGTACACTTCCCGTTTTATATTTGTGATATATGCGGCGGGAAGTTTTCGGACAGAAATTGTGTCAAAAAGCACATAAGACGGGTTCACATGCGCAAGAATAGAAAGTATCAATGTAATATCTGCAAAAAAATGTTGTCTAGTAAGTTAACTTTGAACGAGCACGTATTAAGACACGCTCAATTAAAACCGTATAAGTGCAAATTGTGCCCTAAAACATTCGGCTATCGATCGGGTTATATAATACATATGAAAAGGCACACTGGAGTAAAGCCATTCGTCTGCGAAATATGCAATAAAACCTTTGCATACAAATGTTCACTGAAGGCACACTACACGTCACACTCAAAATTTACCTGTGACATATGTGGCAAGCAATACACAAGGAAACGTTTTCTTGCAGAACATGTGCAGAACCATATGACTAAAGAAAAAAATACACATACCTGTGTCGAATGTGGTAAAACATTTCCATTAAATGGACAATTGAAACTTCATATGTATATTCACCAAAGATTACCAAAAGAAATACCATCTGAAACATGCAGCATATGCGGCAAACAAACAAAATCTTTAAAACAGCATATGAGACTTCACACCGGGGAAAAGCCATACAGTTGTAAATTATGTGGGAAATCCTATAGTAGTTTAGGAAGTTTAGGCTATCATGTAACTACACATACAAAACATGTCACACAAAACAAACCATATGCCTGCCCTACGTGTGGCAAACTTTTTAAAAGAAAAGCGCATATGGAATTACATGAGAGTATTCACAGTAAACTCAAACCATATGCTTGCGAGTTTTGCCCTCGCACTTACCCTCATTTAAATAAACTTAACTGTCATATGAGAAAGCATCGAGAAAAGATTATATTTTCATGTGAGCAATGCGGCAGATCATTTGGTGAGAAACGCGGCCTAGATTGCCACATGACTATCTCTCACCCTGTAAACAAAAAACAATGCTACGTATGTGATATGTGTTTTAAAGTGTACTTAGACAAGAAAGCTTTAATTGTTCATATAAAAACTCATAAAAAAACAAAGCCGTTTAGATGTGATGGTGATAATTGCAAAAAATGCTTTTCTAGAGTCAGCAAACTAGCTCAACATTTTAAAACGCATCTTCGTGATAGAAAATATGCATGCACTTTTTGCAAGGCACTGGTAATCAGAGGCAATTTAATTCGTCACTATAGAGTTAAACACGAAGGTATAACGCCATATTCTTGCAACAGTTGCGATGAAGGATTTGTGCATTTTCAACGTGTTTATGGTCACTATTTAAGATGTCACAACGGAGAATCCCCATACGTCTGTGACATTTGTGGAAAGGCGTACACGCGAGGTAGCCACATGAAAAAACATATTCTGAACGTTCACAAAAAATAAAACGCATACTTTTTTGTTCTTCCTAAAAACACAAAAGTTTTCAGTTTTAGTTGTCTTAATCAAAGGCCCAATAGTACCATAAAAAAATTATATTTAAGATACTATCGCGTCCAAAAGTTATTTCACCATTCTTAACACTTAGGCATAAAATGAGACGCCAGCATTACCGATTTGGCGCGACGGGCGAATGTCCGCCTGCGACGCAGGAGATTGCGGGTTCGATTCCCGCCTTGGGATAAATGTTTGTACGATCTGCAAATATTTATTCCGGGTGTTCTGGGTATTTTCTATATATAATAAAAAATATCTATGCATGTAATGTATTGTATTAAGTATATCAGTCATCTAGTACCCATAACACAAGCTCTGCTTAGCTTGGGGCTAGATGACGCTGTGTGGATTGTTCAGCATCATTATTATTATTTGTTACAAGATTTTGTGACTTCTAAAGAAAACTATGAAAACTCGACAAAACTGTGTCTTGATTATAAATACGTTATGTAAGTTATGAAATATGAGCATATATTTATGTTAATAATAGGTAGGTACCTACATAAAAAAATTACTTATGATACCTTATAGGAATAACAAGTTACGTTTTTTTCATGTTTTATTAAAATAGATAAATACATTATAAAATTATTTCTATTACATAGTTATAAATTAAATATTATAGTGATCAGATCTTTTCATTAAATTTATATCATGCATAAAGTAGATACAAGTTAAACAAGTGCTTGTAAAATAAATAATATTTTTAAATCATTTTCGCCTTATTTATTGCGTTATCAAATAAATACCTTATACTAAGAAAAGACGGAGCAACTGTTGCGGTTACTCGCAACTAACTATTGAAACTGCGGCTAACGAAAACCGAATTAAACCGGCGTTTGTGACAGAACGTTGGCAGTTGCGCGTTAACTAAAGTTGGCCGTCTGCGAAGCGCCTTAAATAACAATAATATATTTTTACAATTAATGGCTCTCAAGACTATAGTTTATTATAGGTTTCCAATAGCTGGAACTAATAATATGGCATTTTAAAACTATATTTACATACAGATCACGCTATAAATTATAAAGGTTTTTAATAATGGATATTCTAATAGTAGTTCGACGGTGATCTATCGAGATCGACTCCGCCATCTGATCTTTAGGTCGTAGGTTTGAATCCAGTCGTGCACCAATGATTGTTCAATTCGAAAATTCTACGTACGCGTGCGTGTGTATACTCAAACGGTGAAAGAAAACATCGTCAGAAAACCAGTTAGTATTCTAGCAGCAGTGATGGACATGCAACCTCAAGTATGGAGTACATTCTACTTTCTATTGACGACAGATGTGGCGCGGCGGGCGAACCACCTCCACCTGCGACGCAGGACGTTGCGATAAAGCAGGATGTTTTAGGGCAAGAGTTTTAAGAATTTCTTTTGTAGTACCTCTATGCTCAAAAAAATATACTTAGCTTAAAAATTCAAGTCAACCAGTGGTTCAGGCTGTGCGATATATATATGTCAATCAGTCAGGAGAAAGATTGTAATAATTGGTATAGATTGCTAACACTTCATAAAACACTTGTAAGTGTTGAATCGTCATCTACTTTGATGTTAACTGTAAACAACACACTTAAATGTATTCAGCTATTATCTGTAATAGATAGGCTTATCGTCCATCATGTTGATGTCAGCAAGCTTGGGGTCACAAGCCGACCATACCGGCGGTATCTCCATCTCGTTCGCACTTGCCTCCGTAGGCGAACCCTGGAAAGAGACAGATATACAGGTAAGATAGTGAGAAGTGAGCATGTTGTTAGGTCGCCCAAATGCTTCCATTTATGACTTGAGTTTAGCTCCTAGGTCTGGTCACAACAGAAAATGTATGATATCGAAAAAGTGTCTCTCAATCAAATTTTGTTGCCAACTGTACTCATTCAGTGTACAGTATCTTAACTTGCTTTTTTTCTCGATGATAATGATGAACCAGTTTAACACTTAGATGAGAGTACAGAACAGATGCTGGGCAGTTCGCACAATTCGTAGTAAACACGAAAGATATTTTATACTACTGCTAGTGGAACAAGCATGGCCATCTCAAAGTCAAAGTCAAAGTCAAAAATCATTTATTCAGTAATATCCGCAGGGATCATCTTGAAACGTCTTAAATCTAGGTGAATCTAAGCGCCAGTTCCTCGCGACCAAGCCTAGAAGAACCGGCATCTGATGTTAAGTAGTAATAGGTGATATGACAAAGCATTGTCTTGTAGGTCACGCACGTTAGGTACGTGTACTATGATGTACTTCTCTGCGTCTATCACCTGAGAGATACAGATTAAGCCTCATGTGCCTGTAATTTCACTACACGAACTTTACGCGAAACCAACAGATTCGTCCAAATCAGCTAGAATCTTGGTAAGGTAGGTAAAAGTCAAAGTCAAAAAGCATTTATTCAGTAATATCCGCAGGGATCATCTTGAAACGTCTTAAATCTAGGTGAATCTAAGCGCCAGTTCCTCGCGACCAAGCCTAGAAGAACCTAAAAGTATTGCAGCTCCCTAGTTTTGTGTAACCGGGAAAGTCTGGAGGAGTACCGGCTCTCAGTTTTATATTAATTTTAACTTCAGCATGCAACTACCCGGTGCTCGGGAAAAACCACTCTTCTCTTTCGCTCATCGTTTTACAGTGGCGCGTGTTTAGTTTAGAAATGCCACGCCACAGTAGCATCAATGCTTGGCTTATACTTTTTGATTTGTACAATTTACTTCAACGAGAAACAGAGAAAAGCTTATCATGTGTTTATAGGAGTCTCCCATGGTGAATGAGCGGGCTAAAGGTAGCTTACCTCTCTGTGTGTCCGCTTGGAGCGTGCACGCTTCGGCCAAGGTTTCTTGAGATGAACATAGGTAACATGTGCACGTTTCTCACTAGCATGCTTGAACCCCTTTCCGCACATCTCGCATTTGAACGGTTTTAGCCCTGTGTGGATCTGTCGACAAAACGTATGTTATTATTGAGCAGGTTTACAAATAAAGAAATACCATCACGACTTTAATTTCCAAGCACGGTAGATATCCACTCCGATCTCTTAGTATCAAGTACTTAGGTCGAAATTCTTCGAGGATGTCTGCGGAGGTAGTCAGAGTTACGTCCAGATATTACATTTAGTACACATTTTGCAAAAATAAAGAAAGTTATAAGTAATCTATACTTACCAATTATAAGAATCTTTGCCCTGATTGACTGACTGAATTACATTATGTCATAGACAACGCACAGCCTAAACCACTGATCGTAAAGACATGAAATTTTCAGGGTATACTTTTCTTGGTGCGTAGAGGGTGTTCTAAGAAAGGAATTCCTGAAATTTAACTCTTAAATGGGTACTACCAGTGGTTAAGGCTGTGCATTGTCTATATGTCAGTCAGTCAGTCAAGACAAAAAAAATTATAGTTGGTATAGGTAAAATATGTATAGGTAGGTACTAATCGGACTGACGTGTGTCGCCTCGCCAGTCGTCTCTGGTTAACGGTAATATCTGTACGTATGCTTGTGTAAAAAAAAAAGATGCGTTTATTATTCGTGTTAACATTGGTGACCCCGACGTGATATACTCACAAACATATGCCGTTGTCGATTACTATGCGTTGAGAAGTGTTTCCCACACACAGAGCACACATAACTGGTTCTTGCGTCGCTGTGTACCCTCCGATGTGCTACCAGACGTTGTTTCATACGGAAGCTTTTCCCGCATTGCTCGCATTTGAATGGACGCTCGCCCGTGTGGACCCATGTATGGTCTTTCAGTAGTGCGTAACTCTGGAACAAACTTTATTTATAAGAGTTCTGATTTTCTTTTATTTTATTGAAAAAACTTACAGCTGCCCAAGCATGTATGTATCGATAAACAAAATTTTACATACATTCTCGATATAACAGGGGTTTATCGAAATTTATCGAGGTTGGTATAGATAAGGTGGGCCATTTGCTTGTTCCAGCAACAAGTCAAATAAAAAAAACGTGAGGAGTCCAGACAGTATTCTGGCAACGGCGATGGGCCTGAACCTGTTACGTATGGAATACCAACAAATGTAATAACTGGACGTTCCTCTGTGTACCCCTTCACCCATCCATCTATTGAACATCCTCTAAGATTGTTGAGTCAGTGCTACTTGGTACTACCTATTTCAGAGATATCTCAAGGAATGTCTACCGTACCTGGTTACTAAAAGTTATTTCTTTCTTTTTATTTTAATGCGTTACCTGGAATATCCGCCCGCAGACCTCACACATGCAAGGAGACTTCATAGAAGGGTAGTTGGTTCGGTTCTTGTCAGGGTGCACCCGCCGGAAATGACCGTGGTACGCGCGAGAGTCCTCTAGCTGCATTCCACACTGAAATAACGGATAAATAATAGTAGTACCTTTACCTTCTGCGCTGTAGGCCCGATCCCCATTTGTGGAGAACAGAGAACAAACTTTTGTGAGAAACACAGATGTTTGTTCTCTGTCTGGGTTTATATTGACGACCGATGTGGCGCGGCGGACGACTGTCCGCCTGCGACGCAGGTGGTTACGGGTTCGATTCCCGCCTTGGGATAAATGTTTGTACGATCTGGTGTTTTCTATATATAATAAAAAAATATCTATGCATGTATTGTATTAATATACGAAACGTAACTGGCTATGAGAGAAAGAGAGAAAGAACAGTGCTTTCATACCCCCTCCATGGTAGGGTTAACTTGTTGGAAGTTGCATTAGAAGTTTTACTTCAACAACTTGACGAAAATATGGGGTGGCAGTGGCATGTCCAACAGTGAACTTATGACTAGTAGAACTTGAATAAACCTGTTCGCAGGATATCGGTCCCTCGACCTTTCGCATTTGGCTCGGATATATTCTTCTCTTATCGTCGTCGTCCGGATTGTTTAACTTATCTCTGAAACAAATAAATAACTAATGATTATAGAAATAAAAACTGTCACAGTTTAACCAATATCGTTTCCTCAAAGCCAGAAGTTTTACGAGAGCTCGAGAAGTTCTATGGACAATTATACATCTCATCGCAATGTCCTGTCGCAAGCACGACTAGTGATGCAAGAGCCCGTTTAACCCGACACTATACGGAAGATATCCCGGACGTCAGCCTTTACGAGATTAGAACTGCTCTCAAGCAGCTTAAGAACAACAAGGCACCGGGGGAAGACGGAATAACGACTGAGCTTCTGAAAGCGGGCGGAACGCCGATACTTAAAGTCCTTCGAAAGCTCTTTAATTCCGTCATCCTCGAGGGTACGACGCCAGAGGCATGGAGCAGGAGCGTGGTGGTACTGTTCTCTAAGAAAGGTGATAACACCCTTTTAAAGAATTATAGGCCCATCTCGCTGCTGAGCCATGTCTATAAGCTGTTTTCAAGAGTAGTTACTAACCGTCTCGCTCGTAGGTTAGACGACTTCTAGCCTCCCGAACAAGCTGGGTTCCGAAAAGGCTTCAGTACCATAGACCACATTCATACGCTCCGGCAGGTTATACAGAAGACCGAAGAGTACAACCAGCCACTTTGTTTAGCGTTTGTGGACTATGAAAAAGCCTTCGATTCAGTCGAAACCTGGGCAGTGTTACGGTCACTCCAGCGGTGTCAAATTGACTATCGGTACATCGAAGTGTTGAAAGGCCTGTATAGTAATGCCACCATGACTATCCGACTTCAGGACCAGAGTACAAATCCTATCCAGTTGCAAAAAGGAGTGAGACAGGGAGATGTAATTTCTCCGAAACTGTTCACGTCTGCACTGGAGGATATTTTCAAGCTCGTGTCCTGGAGTAGGTATGGCATCAATATCAATGGCGAACACTTAACTCACCTTCGATTTGCCGACGATATAGTCATAATGGCGGAATCGCTGGAAGACCTAGAAACAATGCTCAGAGACCTCAATATTGTCTCCCATTTGTCATAACGTCGTGGTAATAAACTTGATATCGACTCGCACACCGACTCGGCGCTTGCGACAACTCGCTCGGTTAAAAGTTCTAATTATTTGTTACGCTAAAAAAACAGATTTCTGGAAAACTTTGGTACTCCTATCATTTATAAGCGATTTCGAAATGTATTTTTTTTATTATAAAAAAAAAGTCCTCTTAAAAGAGTCATCAGTAAAGTTGAAGTAAGTCTTAAGGTTAAACAAGTCGGTAGTCGGTACTATGTCCGTCCATACAAACGCTGTAAGCGTTTAATGTCTACTATTTATTAGCGTGCGTCCGAAGTTAAGTTTGATACTAAATTATCTTGCCGTTATCTAGGCTCGTTACCCTATAGTCTACAGTAAAATCAGATTACCTTGAAAGTTACAAGCGTCGAAAGATTTAGTACTAAACCTTGACTTGTTTAACCTTAAGAGTGTTTTATGAAGCTTAATAATTTACGTTATCTTATGCCCTACCTATCTGGTTGCTGTGTGCTCTTGCGGTTCTTAGTCGGCTTGTTGTGCTCTCTGTCTGCGCCGGCGTGTCTCGCAGACACATTCATATGCTTGCGATGCGCCTCCACTGATACAAAGCGAACGTCGCACAACGCACAGTACGGCCCGTCTGCTGCTATCTGCAACGAATAAATACATGAATCAATTGATAGAGCACTGGTGTTTTCTTGGTCCTAGAAAGTCGAAACTGGTGTCTACAGTTTTGTCTCGTGAACGTAAAGAGGACTGCGTAGTCTGATTGGAATAGGTACGTATAAATATTCCAAAAAAACAAAAAAATTCTAGTTATAGAAAACTTTCCCTTCCTCTTTTACCCCCTGCACTTCCTTATTTTGTTTTTTTTTTCCACATTATCTTGTATAGAATGATGCTATTAGTGTGCTTTTCAAATTTGATAGAAATTCGTCGATAAATATTACGGTAAACTTCCCCCCTTTCCCCCCGCCCCTAATCAAAAATCGTGATCGATAAGATTTTTTTAATAACTCAAGGAGCTTGTGTGCCAATTTTCGTCAGAACTAGTTGCATATAGATAACAGACAGACTGACAGCCGGACAAAAGCATTTTTGGCCAATATCGAAACTGAGACGCTTCGCTCGCTCGGTCAATAAGAATCTTTATCCTGACTGACATATAGATAACGCACACCTAGTAGTAGCAGAGCCCGCTGGTCGCAGAGAATTGAAATTTTCATGGTATATTCGTCTCGGTAATCGTCTTGTCTTGTGTTATGTTTGGTATATACTCACAGTAGTATCATCCCCTCTATGTTTCAACTTCTTGTGCAGTTCAATGCCCTTAGCGCTTACAAACGAGTAGCCACATAACTCGCAAACGAAGTCTGAAGGGTGCTTTATACGGACGTGGCCCATATACGTTGTGAATTTTCTGCGAAAACATAGTCATTTTAAATATTACAAGTTGTTTGTGGTGACGTACACTTTTATGTAGGTAACTGAGTCGGCATTTTACTCAGCCTCGATAGGTTTACAACATTATTAAAGACAGTGCGAATCTTACAACCGAGTACATTTTAGCCCTTCGAGCCCGATTAAAAATTCGTTTGAAAAATGTATGTGCGCAATGCCAGTGCTTTCAAATGGTGACAGAAAACATCGTAAAGAAACCAGTTAGTATTTCAGCAGCAGCGATGGGCTTGCAACCTGTCATGTACTTCCAAATGTGGGTATGAACCAAATGTAAGATCTGGACTGACCTCTGACTACTCTCCTTAGACATCCTCGAAGTCTCGAGTAGGTGAGATCTAAGGGGATATCTACCGTGCTTGAATTGATGTTATTTTTTTAAATACTTACAGGAACTCTAGGTTGCAATGTGGGCATTGGTACTTAGTGCCCTTGTGCCATCGTTCGTGCAGGCGAGCCGTCTGCCTGTGCGTGGTGACGTACGGACAATGGTTACAGCTAAACCTCTGTAGGTGATGAGCAGTGATGTGCTTCCTCAGTGCGTGAGAATGCTTGAAATGCGTCTTGCAGATATCGCATCTGTGTTCGCCGCACTCCTATAAATTCAAACATCAAATAACGCACCCAATAAGGGCAGATATCACGGATTGACACTTTTTGCATTCACTCTCGTAACATTCTTCATACATACTCGATTAGCAAATTCAAATCCTACTAATCCTACTAATATTATAAATGCGAATGTTTGGATGGATGGATGGATGGATGTTTGTTCCTCTTTCACGCTCTAACCAGTGGACCGATTTGGATAAAATTTGGAATAAATATAGATTGTAATCTGGAATAGGACTAACTAATATTGTGTTCTCGTTTGAAGGGTGCCAGTGCTCAACATCAGGTATCTGTGTCACCATCATTTTTTTATAAAAAAATTAGGTACTTACACTGGTATGCCTGACCATATGACTAGTGTACGCATCCTGATCCAAAAACCCTTTAAAACACTCCGTGCACTTAAACACTGAATGCTTATAATTATCCGTGTGTTGCCGTTTCATAACTTCAGCCATTTGCTCATCTACTGTTAAATCCGTTACTGTGAACAAAGTTTCATTCAAATCCTGGTTCAAAAATGGTTTTCTTCGGCGATCTATCTTAGGTTCTGCAGACTTTATCTTCTTTACTTTTTTTTCTTTCACTGGCGTCTTCTTTTTTTTCTTTCTAGCAACTTCTAGGGGTAAACTGTCATCTGTATCGAAACCTTTGTCGGATACTATTAATTCATTTTCACTAATGTGTTCCGAATAGTCTTTTGATTCGTCTTTTGGGCTGAAGTCATCGACGAAAATGTCATTCTGTACTTCATTTTTAATGTCTACTTCCACCTCAATAGATTTAATGTCTGATTCGTCTGCAGTTTGTTTATCATCTGTGTGCTCGATAAGGTAGTCATAGTGGTTAGGGCTACTGTACTTTTTGTGCAGTCTAGGTGGGAATTGGTTTAGGTCGTCTGCTATTGATATCAATGTGTTTGTTGAGAGCTGTAATATAGTAATTATCTACACTTCTACAAAGATTTAAAAACATACAAACAAAATGCTTAAAACATAAAAACTAAAGCCACTTAAACTTAGTTCTCTCTGTCCCCACACTAGGATTCTCTGTGTCGTGGGTATCAGAAACGATGCGATGATACAGTCCATGAAACCTCTTTCTTACCTCTATAGGTAGAAAATGCTCATAACATGAAGTCCATCTTTTGTACACATACAGTAAACGACAGTTTATGCTTTAATTCAAAGTAATGTGAAACCGTCAGATTCTGAGGCTACGAACTCGAGAGTGGAAAAATATACGATTTAGAAAAAAACTCGCTCACGAATTTAATCCTCAAGTATGTTTAATATCCCCTCATTATCTCTTAGTACCAAGCAGTACTGGCTCAAGATTTTTCTAAGATATGTAAGATAAAATAAAATAAAAATGTATAACCCCTTACATATTTTTGCCTCCTATTGTACTCTGTATTAAAAAGCAGTTTGTTTGCGCTCACAGTGTTGTACAAAGTTGTTCAAATCGATGGACACTCTGATACCTCTTCCCCTTGCAGTTTTATTACGCCCCGTATACTTACATGAACCTGAGTTTTTAATAATTCTATCATCAGGTTATGGGCCCAGAGAGTTCTGTCTCTGAATTTATCACAGTTGAGTAGACGCGTGGCGCATTCGGAGCACAGATTTTGCGGTAAGCGGTCGTCTTCGTCTAGCTGTAAAGAATTATGTGATATGGATAATAAGATTATCTAAAATAAATGAATAGCTCTCTTCATAGTCCATCCTACTAATATTATAAATGCGAATGTTTGGATGGATGGATGGATGGATGTTTGTTCCTCTTTCACGCTCTAACCAGTGGACCGATTAGGATATACCGATTGGAATAAATACAGATTGTAATCTGGCATAGGACATATGCTACTTTATATCCCAAAAAAATAACAGGAACGGGAAAAAACTGCCACGCGGGCGAAGCTGCGAGTGGCCTCTAGTATAATAATAATTGTAAATTAAACAGATGGTACTCACAGACACGCCAGTGAGCCGAAGGAAGGACCTCTCCAGATTGTATTTTCTGATGCAGAACAGTCTCTGACTGAAGACCAGACACATTCTACACACCTGGATAAAAATATTATAACTTTACCAAAACATTATCAGATTCGGGCCCAGATCGCGCGCCTAAAACATAGATTGGGGCTGTGGCGTGGAATAGGACCTATCCATCATGGATATCGTAAACGGCGGTTAAGGAAACGTGCGTTCCCTACGTGCGTAGGAGATAGACTGCAGCATCTCTACCTAGGTATGTCTAACGTAGACTTTTTCAGACTGATTATGAATATACTGTCTCACTGTTTTGAATTTGAATAGGTACACAAAGTTTGAATAGGTATTTATTGATAAGTGAAGTGAAAATTACCTTCGAAGTGTCTGGCTCACCAAAATCACATGTAGTACTTATAACCTGCAATTAACATATATTTTCATATTCATATTATAATGTACTATTCATATTTAAAATAAGTAATAACACAGACCCCTCCTAGCCGACGGACTGACGACATTGTTAGGATCGCGGGAAGTCAATGGATTGAAAGGGCTCAAAATCGTTCTTCATGCGGAAAGATGTGGGGGAAGCCTACGTCCAGCAATGGACTATAGGCTGTTGATGATGCATTTTCAGAAAAACACTTTCAGAAACTTGATACAGATTTAAACGCCTGATCTTGAATGTGCAGAAGTAAATTTAGGGTCTGTTTGGCACGTGATATAATGCACTTATCTTCACTACATTTTGCTTGCACCTCGAGATCTGTGCCGGAGCTTATGTAACGAGGTCAGTTGGTAGAAGTTTATCTGCCTTAATGTGTGTGTTCTTTAACATAAAACACAGCTTGATTGATCTGAGGATGTCTTTTCCCCTAGGGCTTATGGGATTCTATTTGCCCCTAAGCCCCATCTTAAGCCTAAGGTGGTCAGATGCAATAGGTAGTTTTCGACCAGTCAGGATGTGATACTTTCCGAATCAGTGCCACCAGGCTGTCAACACTGCTATAAATTAAGTTGGGCTTTTGATAAAAATCTGGTTCCCATAGTTAGTTAGGGGTTTGATGATGCTTTATAAATCGCAAGTCCGGCCTCATATGGAGTACTGCTGTCATCTCTGGGCAGGAGCACCTGGATATCAGCTTGGACCTCTTGATTCGGTCCAAAGACGTGCTGTGAGAATTGTTGACGATCCCAAGCTCACAAGCGGTATTGAACCTTTAAGTCTGAGGAGAGACTTCTCCTCACTGTGCGTGTTCTACCGCTTGTATAACGGGGTATGCTCTGAAGAGCTGTTCGACATAATGCCAACAGCTTCGTTCTACCATCGCACTGCTCGCCATAGGCAGGGAGTTCATCCTCACACCTTGGAACCTGGGTGGTCGCGCACCGTGCGGTTTCAGAGGAACTTCCTCCCGCGAACACTCAGGCTGTGGAATGATCTTCCTGCTGAGGTTTTCACTAAGGACTATAGTATGGGGTTCTTCAAAAAGGGCGTTTTAAAATTTTTAAAGGGTCGGCAACGCGCTTGTAATTCCTTTGGTGTTGCAGGCGTCCATAGGCTACGGTAACCACTTTCCATCAGGTGGGCCGTAAGCTTGTTTGTCTACTTTGTTGTATTAAAAAAAAAAAAAAAAAAATGCTGCGTGAAATAGGTAATACGGGCCGACTGATTTGTGAGCTTGCTAATGGAAGAGTAAACCAATAGTAGTATACGCACATACCTGATTTATAACTGGTACGGCCCCTGTCCGTACCTTCCTCAGGCCACAAGGAGTTTCATACAGGTCCTCAGCCAAGAAGTGCTCAGAGCATATTGTGCTCCGTTCTTTTGGTCGCCAGCTTGGCTTGCCCAGAGCTTCAAGCCACGACTTTCTCATTGAGGGCTCCATTGGAAACCTGAAGTAGGTGAATAAATGAGTATTAGTTGATGGTCGCCTTAAGGCCTCTGTCATGGAAGTGCTCATGTAAGATGTCAGGGCAGAATTAACCAATTAGTTAGGAATGAACAAGCCTAGGTATGAACCTATCATACATATATGGTTTTTAAAAGATTTAAGAAGAGACGATGAAAATAATTTATAGGCAGTAAGATCCTTACAACTTAGTCGCTAATTCACTAATACCTATTGTGTGTTACTCTACTCTGTCTACATGTTATATTTAATTAGTGCCTGGGTGTTATATTTTATAATATTCTCTATCTTGTCTGGTTAACATAGTACAAGTTTTGCTTAGTTTGTGCCTAGATTTGGTTATAAACAAATAAATAAATAATGCCGGACGATCCACACAGCATCATCTAGCCCCAAGCTAAGCAGAGCTTGTGTTATGGGTACTAGATGACTGATATACTTAATACAATATTATATTACATACATATATATTTTTTATTATACATAGAAAATACCCAGAACACCCGGAATAAATATTTGCAGATCTTACAAACATTTATCCCAAGGCGGGAATCGAACCCGCAACCTCTGCGTCGCAGGCAGACATTCGCCCGCCGCGCCACATCGGTCGTCAAATGTTATCGTTATGTCTAATGTATATCAATATTATTGTTTATTATCAATTGTACCTACCTATACCTACTAGTCATGTAAATCGACAACTACAGCGAAATCAGGTAAAACAACATCAGCTGTATACAACGATTCGAATGAAGCATTTTGTTGTTATGTTGATGTTACTCATGTTACTATTGATTATGGATACATACGAGTGAAAAGTGATGCCTTCCGACTTGCAATTGTTCCTCGAGTCATTCTTGCACCCAGCAACGACGCACCGCATATTATTAAAAAAATTAGATGATTCTTTACATTATTAGTTAATATTTCAAGCAGTACTATGTAGGAAGGAATACACGCTATTATTTCTTATGCCAGCACAGCGTTAGGGCAGACATATTAAAATAGTGTTACTGGGGTAGTTTAATTTATAAAACCCAACAAATGTTCCACATAGCAACGATTTATTTTAATTCCATTTGATTAAAAAATTTGTTACACTACAAACATAACATGAAATAAAATTACTTTTCCTTTCTTCTTCTTTATTGGTTTGGTTTTCACAATATTGTGCCAATAATGTACGGCCATACAAATTGCATCCTGTTACTGTACAGCCTGTTAATGTACACCCGATAATCCGTGCCCGTAAGGCGCATTTATTTATGTTCTAGCCCTACCTCCTAATGCCAAAATCCTCTTCCATTTTGGCATTCATGTCATGTACAACCCAGGTAGGGTTAGAACATAAATAAATGCGCCGTACGGGCACGGATTTTGTCACGGAGAGAACTGTTCACCACCGTAGTATATTTTTGGACTAAACTTCATACATCGTTTTGATGTACTCGAATTTCACCTTAGCTGGTGCGTTGCGTTTTTCAGTCTATAAAAAAGTACTCTGTGGTTGCGTTGCGTTATGTTTGTTTGTTTTTGTATTAGCTTGCAAAGAAGCGAATAAATAAATATTTATTTATCAAGTAAAACTGGGCTTGACTGACTGAATAACTTGAAAAAAATTGCAATGAACTACTACGGCACTGATACTGACTTCGATATTGGATAATCTTTTTCAAAGTTAATGTGGGGTTCTAAGAATGCGTTGCTGCGTTCTCAACTGCAGCAATGATACAAAAAAAACCAATAAAGACCATGGCATCACGTTCCATTTGTGAGTACCTCCTAAAACTGTGTTGTAAAATTATTTGTACATAGAATAGAATATAATAGTACATGCACCCTAGTCTCTGGTAGCGAAATTTAAGGTCGCTCCAAGGCCTCTATCATGGTATAGCGACCGCCAAAACCAGGACTAACAGGTTATCGTGCTCTCTGAAGCACGGTGGGCATTCTAGGAATTGATTAATGCAAGATCTCATTTTAAAATTATTAATGTACCTATTCACTGACTAGCTACAATCTCTATAATGTTCTTGGTCCATGGGGTATGGGACATCCGAACCTCTGCCTTCCAGGCTGTAGTTGCCATTTATATCACTTACTATATGCCTCTATTTAAAAGTGCTTATATTTATAAATCTGTTTATTGATTAGGTTTCCAAAGGACCCCATTTTGAAATCAGCATGGATGGAAGCTATTTGCAATCCAGAATGGGCTCTTAAAGAGAGAAGCACTATTTGCTCTGAACATTTTCGGAATGAAGACTTCTACCAGACAAAGACAGGCATGAGAAAAATCAGAGATGGGGCAGTGCCTGTTATAATTGATGTATGTATCAGAACACCTATGTTACCAGCCTCCAAGTCTGTGAAGCTCCCAGGAAGCTTCTGTGCTGTTGGGTTTAGGCTGGTTGCAAATCTCACCCAGCATGCATAATCAACAATCTTTACAGACACAGTACAGTCCACAACAGTTTGGGTACAAGTAGCCTTGTAGCATCTTATTGGAATTGGTCAAAGTCATAAAGTCGAAAATGTCTTAAAGCAAATATCTGATAAATAAAAATGTTTATTTTTACTATAAAATAAAATAGCATGTATTGTGAAAACCACTACAAAAATATTAGCTTCAATATTACCTTGATATATAAAAAAAAATGTTTTGTGCAAATTATTTTGTGGTAGGTAATAGTAGCTTAAGTACCAATATTTGTTTTTAGATATTTTTAAACCCAATAAATTAAATATTTATTTATATGCTCAAGTATCGGTCATTCTTCACATAATATTTTTAATCACTTATCTGGTTGGTAAAAGATCACTTTTAAGCAGCCAAGCAACTAGCAGCAAGCATACCTACCTACTTGGCTTCTTACATTTTTATTTCCATAATCTTAGCAAATCAATATTAATTGATTTCAGGATTCCACTGAGGATCTGGAAGCGCCAGCCACATTCAGGGTAAGTAAAAAAATAAACAACTTTTAAAAGCACTATGTAGCCTATACAAATTATAAAAATCTTTGTCCTGACTGACTGACCGACATATAGACAACGCATAGCCTAAACGGCCTAGCTTCAGTTTCGGTAGTCTCTTCTAAAATCCGAAAAGTTAATTACTTGAAATATATCTATACTAGTTGTAGGAATCTTGGTCCTAACTGACTGACGATATATAGACAAAGCACAGCGGCTGGTCATAGAGACTTGAAATTTTCAGGGTATATTTGTCTTAGTGCGTAGAGGTGTCCTAAAACAATTTCACGTGGACGAAGTCGCGTGCGTTCCACTAGTATTTAATAAAAATTAACGAATAATTCACCCTAAAAAAATGTTACTGGCTTCTCAGCTCAGTTAGTAGTTAGATTCATTGCCTTCTGTGCTGTAAGTTGTGTGTTCGATCCCCACCAAGTACAAATTTAAATATACTATGCTTGTGAATAATTATATACAGTGACTACATTCATGCATATAATAATAATAATAATAATAATAATGCTGGACAGTCCTCACAGCATCATCTAGCCCCAAGCTAAGCAGAGCTTGTGTTATGGGTACTAGATGACTGATATACTTAATACAATACATTACATATATAGATATTTTTTATTATACATAGAAAACACCCAGAACACCCGGAATAAATATTTGCAGATCGTACAAACATTTATCCCAAGGCGGGAATCGAACCCGCAACCTCCTGCGTCGCAAGCGGACAGTCGCCCGCTGCGCCACATCGGTCGTCAAAGTATATATAGTAGGTATATAGGTGAATATAGTGAATAGGTGTCTTCCAGACCGTCCTGCTTCATCGTTAGCTTCATTGTCTCTTACCACCAGGTGAGATTGAAGCCAAAGAACGGTCTATCAATGATAAAAAAAATAATTACATAGTTGCATTCGTTTGTTCGTTCGATCACATGTTTTGTGGAAGAGGGGGTTTATAGGTATGATGAAATGATCTTGTAATTCTCTATGGTTTCAGGTTTGCAGGATATGCCTCGCGATGGACACCAGGCTATTTGACATCCGCGAGCACAGGCTTGATCAGTTTTATCTACAAATCACTGGGATTTTCGTAAGTGGCTTGACAAATATCTGTAGGACCATTTTCCCCGTTGGTTTGGCCAGCGCGTTAGGACTT
The DNA here is from genome assembly GCA_947095575.1 of Electrophaes corylata. Taxonomy (NCBI): domain Eukaryota; kingdom Metazoa; phylum Arthropoda; class Insecta; order Lepidoptera; family Geometridae; genus Electrophaes; species Electrophaes corylata. The sequence continues at coordinate 2,844,657 of OX352714.1, forward strand.
TATTAATCACTAGCGGCCGCTCGCAGCTTCGCCCGCGCGGCAGTTTTTTCCCGTTCCCGTTATTTTTTCGGGATAAAAAGTAGCCTATTTAATCCAGGTTACAATCTATATTTATTCCAAATTTCATCCAAATCGGTCCACTGGTTAGAGCGTGAAAGATTAACAAACATCCATCCATTCTTACAAACTTTTGCGTTTATAATATTAGTAGGATATGCCCAAACAAACCCACTGTTTCATAGGCGCATCCCCTATATTTGTGAAGTTATATCTCTATATTTATATGCTATAATCTCCACCCTTGGCAGGCTAATTAGTGACCGAGTGTTGCCCAACTCTTGGTTAGGTTGTGGTAACCACTCAACATCAGGTGCTTGCTCTATCAGAAATCTCCTAAAAATGATCTAGAATTGTCGCAAGACAGGATACGGGAGACCTAGCTAGGTCACTTAGATGTGTCGTTGGCTCAGCCGGTCTACTCTTGCGGGTTCGATTCCCGCCTTGGGATAAATGTTTGTACGATCTGCATATATTTATTCCGGGTGTTCTGGGTATTTTCTATGTAAAATAAAATTATCTATGTGTAATGTATTGTACCTACTAAGTATATCAGTCATCTAGTACCCATAACTCAAGCTCTGCTTAGCTTGGGGCTAGATGATGCTGTGTGGATTGTCCAGCATTATTATTATTGACAGGTAAATGATGAGGACAGGCTGCCTCAGCGCGTGTGCTGGGAATGCTCGCACCGCCTTCGGTCCGCGGCCGCGTTTCGGGGTAAATCGTTACGAGCACACTCACTTCTTCTAGACTCATTGCAAGCTGACAAACATGTAAGTACCTATATTACATCGATCTACAGGGATAAACCCTAATGCCGCTAACTGAAAGAATACTTTTGTCTTTTTTAGGGTTCCCTACCCAAAGAGTGAAACGGGACCCAATTACTAAGACTCCGCTGTCTGTCTGTCTGTCCGTCTGTCTCCAGGCTTTATCTCATGAACCGTAATAGTTATAGAGTCGAAATTTTCACAGATGATGTATTTCTGTTGCCGCTGTATTCTGGAAATGTATGGGGTAGACCTATGTTCAGCAATGACTTCTACAGGCTGTTGATGATGATGAACCTATTACAGTTTTTTGTTTGTCTTTGTCTGGCGTAAGATGGCGCTGTATGAAATGTCAGCCTTTTGAATTATGCATCTTTTGTTTCAGATAACAATTAGAGATATCAAATCTATCAATCGGACAACCGAAAAACTAACCACTAACTTAGAAAAAAAGATATTATATGTTTGCAACAACTCTGATATAGAAATCCGTGACGATGAAGTAATTAAATCAGAAATACACACTGAATACAATGAAAACGGTGATGATTATAATGATGATGATTTTGATTATAAGAGTGAGGAAGTAAAAGAATTACCCGAAGTTGAAATCAAAGATGAAAGTAATGAGATATTTGTGAATGAGTTCAACGATTTTGAGTCTGACGATGAAAAGACACTCAGTGTGCTGTCCAGTCAAGTGTTAGAGCCGAAGAAGGTTAAAGTTAAAAAGAAAAAGGTTAAAGTTAAGAAAGTGAAAGTTAAAGTTAAGAAAAGTGAACCTGTTAAAAGAAAGGATGAAGATGAAAACCCTGAGACTACTATGGATAAGTATGTATTTAACTATACAATTTATAAAAACATTTGTCCTGACTGACCGACATATAAACAAAGCACAGTCTGAACCGCTGGTAGTAAACACTTGAATTTTACAAAATATATTCGTCTTGGTGCGTAGAGGTTTACTAAGAAAGGAATTCCCGAAATTCAACCCCCAAGCGCGCGTTTTTACTAAGAATAATTGCTTCTCAAATAAGCTTTTATCTCATTAGCTGACCACTACTGTGCTAAGTAAATACTGACACACAGTCAAACGTCTTCTAGCCCCAAACTAATTATAGCTTGTTCTATGGAAACTTCAGAAACTGATAGAATACTTATAATATATTTTTTTTTGTACATACATACTTAGAATACCATATAACCCCCAGGCAAAGAACAAACATATATGTTGATCACACAAATGTTTGGCCTGTCAAAGCCGGTCGAGCTAGTGTGACAGTGACCGTTTACACTGACAAATAATAATAATGGAGGACAATCCACATAGCATCATCTAGCCCCAAGCTAAGCAGAGCTTGTGTTCTGGGTACTAGATGACTGATATACTTAATGCAATACATTACATACATAGATATTTTTTATTATACATAGAAAACACCCAGAACACCCGGAATGAAAATTAGCAGATTATATAAACATTTATCCCAAGGCGGGAATCGAACCCGCGACCTCCTACGTGACAGGCGTACATTCACCCGCCGCGTCATGTGGTGAGAGTTTATCTGACAGGCACCGACCTACTAACGCTTGTAGAATATTGGAACCAGGCATTAGTGGGTTCCTGTGTCATATAGGTGGTTCGCCCTATACTGTTTGTTTGTTCTAGGTACAAAACGTCAGATATCAAACGTCGCAAGCCGAATGATGGGTTGGACGAGTCTCTCTTCACAATCACCACTTTAACCTACGAGGAGCAAATTGCAGAGGTATACTTGCATAAAATTACAGCTGTTTGTTAGTAGCACTAAACCAGCGGTGCTCTCACCGCTGGTTTAGTGGGAGTGACTCCGCCTTCTGATCCTAAGGTCGTAGGTTCAAACCCGGTAGTGCACCAATGGATTTTTCCGTTCGAAAACTTGTGCGCAATGCCAGCGCTCCCAAACGGTTAAGCAAAACATCATGAGGAAACCAGTTAGTAGAATACTAACTGGTTACAGCGGCGATGGGCTTGCAATCTATCACGTATGGAATCCTAACTACTGAAAAATTTATGTACCAAATGTACCATCTGGACGTACTTCTGACTACCCTCTTAGACTTCCTCGAAGAATTTAGAGTAGGTACTTGGTACTAAAATATCGGAGGGAATGTGAACCGTGCTTGGGGATTAGAGTCGTGATGCTATTTCTTTCTATTTTTATATTGGCTTTATTTTTTCAGTTAATAAGAAATGCTTATGAATGACGGCTATGAAGTGCATGAGAAAAAACTATCAGATCTGATGTGGCTGTCTTGTTATAGGTGGAGAAACGTCAGGATTCCAATGCGTATAAAAACGCATTGTTTAAATGTACCACGTGTTACCGCGGCTTTCAGATCAGAGACAGATTCGAGGCGCATATTGTAAGGCATAGCGAGGTGAGTACTGTATGAAATCTATCATCATCAGCCTAGAAAAGATAAGCATAACCGTGAAATCTACAGCAGATCATTTAAAAACGACATTGAGCTATCTGTCTACCGATTTCTCGTGATCCGATTTTTAGGGTTCCGTACCCAAAGGGTAAAACAGGACCCTATTACTAAGACTCCGCTGTCTGTCTGTCTGACCCCAGGCTGTATCTCATGAACCGTGATAGTTAGAGAGTTGAAATTGCATAGATGATGCATTTCTTTTGCCGCTATAAACAATAAAATAAATATTGAAGGGTTCTCATACAGCAAACGTGATTTTTTTGCCGTTTTTGCTATAGATAATGGTACGGAATCCTTCGTGCGCGAGTCCGACACGCACTTTGTTTTATTTTTATACAGTTCGTTGATGCAACAAGCAGATGATTCACCTGGTTTTAAAGTGGTAACCATTACCTATGACAAAGCATTACCTCGCAGGTCACGCACGTTAAGGACGCACGCTACAATTCACAGTCCGTCTAACCTGAAGCATGCAGCTTAGATTTAGGGACAATAAAGATGCCTGTAGCTAAAGGTTTGGGCCACAGTGGTCCATTACAGAAACGTCTGGAAAACATGGCATTACATGTCGTCGTTCCATCATGTTGTAGTAGTAGTAGACTTCTTAGTGAAGGGCTCGTCCGGGTAAGTACTACCACCATGCCTATTTCTGCCGCCAAGCAGCTTGCTGTGTTCCGGTTTGAAGGGTGTGGGTGCCGGTGTAATTACAGCCACATGAGGCTTAACACCTGTATGCCTCAGGTTGATGGACGCAGAGCAGTGTATTGTAGGGCACGTTCCTAACTAACGTGACCTACAAGGCAATGCTTTGTTATAGGCTATGGTACCCACTTAACATTAGGTGGGCCATATGCTTGTTCCATTAACAAATTGTATAAAAAAAATGTGGAAGGCTGTTCTGAGTTCTCCGGTTCGTGTTCGCCATCCGAGAACAACATATTGAGTTACAGTAATTGCTTACAGAAATGCGGTATGTACGAGTGTTTTATTTGCAAGACGCGACTTAAAGCTGCGCGGGCGCTTCGGAAACATATCACGGCTCAGCATACGGAGCAGTTCAGCTGTAAAGGATGTCCCTTTCTTACGAGAAACAGGTATATATACACATATTGTGTCTCATACAAACTGACCAAACGATAACACTCAGTCCTAAAACAAACTATGGTTTATATGATATATTTGGATGTTCCTCTGTCTACCCCCTTAGACATCATCTGAGGGATATCTAACGTGCTTAGGGATAAAATTCTTACACTAGTTATAAAAACAAATACTATATCAATCTAATACTAGATCGTTCAAATATTATAATAGAATTCTTCGTATATCACACTGCTTATATTGTAATACATTTCCAAAATGGAATTACTAAATAAAAAGCCACATTACTAAATAAAAAGCCACAATTTTTGTAACAAGCAAATGGCCCACCTGATGTCAACCTTTGGTCATAGTGCCTTTAAAATTTGTACAGTCAGCTGCACTAGAATGTATACAATTTGTAACTTTCTAAATGGTCTCACAGCGGTACTAAAAATATTCATCAACTAATTTCATGACTAGTTTTTGGAGTGTAAGGGTTCATTGTTTTGCTGTAATACCATTGTGAAAGTTACAAATTGTATACATTCTAGTGCAGCTGCCTGTACCTACCTCTTACAAGCAATAAAGAAGTTCTATTGTATTCAGGGGCGTGGCTAGAGAGCACGAGAAATGGCATGCAGGGACCAAGTATCATTGTCCGCACTGTGCTATGGAGTTTGAGTGAGTATACAAATGTTCTCTATCATTTTCTCACATGACAAGCTTTTACTTAGAACCGGATAACTGATGTAACTACCTATTTAAACTCACTTGATTAGCCTCTGCCTTCTGCACTGTAGGTTATGGGTTCAATCCTCTGGTCTGTGTGATATATTGTAATCTAAGTATGTATGTACTAGTGGCCGCTCGCAGCTTCGCCCGCGAGGCAGTTTTTCCCGTTCCCGTTATTTTTTCGGGATAAAAAGTAGCCTATATGTTAATCCAGGTTATAATCTATATTTATTCCAAATTTCATCCAAATCGGTCCACTAGTTAGAGCGTAAAAGAGTAACAAGCATCCATCCATCCATCCATACTTACAAACTTTCGCGTTTATAATATTAGTAGGATTTACAAAACAACCGTACATAAATATTCTGTCATTTGGTTCCCATAGCTAATGCTTAGTTTGGGGCTTGATGACGTTGCGAAAAATTGTTTTCATTTTGTTTATGAACAAAGTAATAAATAATAGTAAAATAGCGACTAAAACAATTCCGCGTGTTCCAGTAAGCTTACAACATACATGGGTCACATCCGCATAAAGCACGCTTCAGACTGGGTGTGCGCGCTGTGTGGATATACATTCGTGAGTCGCAAAGGCGTTGAAGTGCACAAACGGAAGAAACATCGCCTTAACGATGACAATGTAAGTTACATCATCATCAGTCTTAAGAAGTTACTACTGGACATAAGATGTAAAAGACTCAAAATTGACTTAAATTGTTAGAGTAGCAATTTAACTGAAACCGAAACTAGTAATTTGTATTGTTTTTGCTAATGGATGGCCAACCTGATGTTAAGTGGTTACTATCACCTATAACAAAGCATTGTCTAGCGGGTCTAGGAACGTGCCCTACGCGCTGACCTGCGTCCATTAACCTGAAGTATACATGTGTTAAGCCTCATATGCCTGTTATATCACCGACACCCACACCCATCAAACCGGAACACAGCAAAACTACTTGGCAGCAGAAGTAGGCATGGTGGATTTTGCTGAAGTAGCAAGCATATAGCCTACCTGATGTTCAGTGGTAACCATACCTAAGCATCGCCTCGCAGGTAGCGAGCATTAGGAACGTGCCCTACGATGCACCGATTTGCATCCATATATGTATTAAGCCTCATGTGCCTGTAATTTCACTGTCTCTAAACCGAATATCCTGGATTCACCCTTCAAACCGAAACAGCAATACTGCTTGGCGGCAGAATACGCACGGTATGGCAGGCATTGTTAAATCTATATCAATTATAAGAATCTTTGTCCTGATTGACTGACTGGGATATAGACAACGCATAGCCTAAACCACTAGTCGTAGAGACTTGAAATTATCAGAGTATATTCGTCTTGGTGCGTAGAGGTGTACTGAAAAGACTACTAAGGTGTAAGGAATTCCCGAAATTCAACCCCTAAACGGGTACAGCGGGGGTTGAAGTTTATATGAAAATAGCTTCATGATTTTTTTGCCGTTTTTATTTATAGCTAATGGCACGGAAACCTTCGTGCGCGAGTCCGACTCGCGCTTGTTCGATTTTTATAAGCATTTTTATATTTACTTAATTATAATATGTTGTTTGATAGACTCCGCTAGACGGACCCACGTGTACCGTTTGCGAGGTACAGTTCGCGACAGAAGAGGCGCATGCGCGGCACCTTAAGCTTTCATCGCGTCACATGACCGAGAGTGACCCGTAAGTACTATTCAGACGACGATATATATACATGTAAATAACACATGTAAATAAATAAATGATTGAAAGCCGTTACGGCTTAGTTAGTAGTAGCTCTGCCTTATGCGCTATAGGTTGTGGGTTCGATCCCCATCGAGGACAAAAACTTGTGTGATGAACACAGGTGTTATATTGTATTCTAAGTATATATTTACTAAAAAAATATTTTATCAGTGATCTGGTTCCCATAGTACAGTCAGCTGCACTAGAATGTATACAATAGGTTACTTACAGAATGGTTTTATAGCGTAACAATTAATTTTTACAGGCCAAAAACTCTAAACATAAGTGAACTTATCAGCTAACTTCAGGCTTTGAGGTTTTTACTGTTTATAATAAATAAATAATGCCGGACGATCCACACAGCATCATCTAGCCCCAAGCTAAGCAGAGCTTACTAGATGACTGATATACTTAATACAATATTATATTTTTTATTATACATAGAAAATACCCAGAACACCCGGAATAAATATTTGCAGATCGTACAAACATTTATCCCAAGGCGGGAATCGAACCCGCAACCTCTGCGTCGCAGGCGGACATTCGCCCGCCGCGCCTCATCGGACGTCATTCAAAAGATTGCAAGAGACAAAACACAGTGTAACAGTGAAATTACACTCACATGAGGTTAAACACCAGTATGCCTGAGGTTGGTGAAAGCAGGGTGGTGCTTTTTTTTCATCCGTCCGTCCGGTCGTCATAAGAATCCCAACTTCCCAACTAATATTATAAATGCGAAAGTAACTCTGTCTGTCTGTCTGTCTGTCTGTCTGTTACGCTTTCCCGCTTAAACCTCTCAACCGATTTTGATGAAATTTGGCACAGACAATCTTTAGACCCTGAGAAAGAACATAGGCTACCTTTTATTGCGAAAAAAAGGGATGAAGGGGTTGAAATAGAGGTTGAAAGTTTGTATGGGATTTCTTAATTTTAAAAGATAAAACCATGAAACTTTATATTTAAGCACTTGATAAGAAGTAATTAAACATTTGTTCTAGCGTTTTTGAAATTTCGACCCGTGAGGGGATGAAATAGGGGTTGAAAGTTTGTATGAAGTTCGTCATTTTTGAAGATAAAAACATTACATTTTGTATTTAGGCACTAAATAAGAAACAAAAAATCGTTTGTTCTAGCAATTTGAAATTTTTACCAGTGTGGGGGTGAAATAGGGGTTGAAAGTTTGTATGGGTGTTCGTCATTTTTGAAGATAAAACCATGAAACTTGGTACGTAGGTCTCTTACTATGTGCAGAGTTTTTCTACCAACGGAATTCCCGAAATTCGAACGGAACGGAACGGATTCGGAACGGGAACTACGAAGCCAAACTTTTTGTATACAAAATCTTAACCACTGAACCTAGGAACATGATAATGACAGGAATAGCTAAAGATGAAGAAGTTTTGATTCCCCGCATACCCATGATCCCTACAGATTTACCTCTTCAGTTTAAAAGAATCCAGTTTCCCCTCAAACCAGCCTTCGCAATGACCATTAACAAAGCGCAAAGGCAAACACTTAAAGTAGCAGGTGTCCATTTAGAGAAAAACTGTTTTTCGCATGGTACGTGGCCTGCTCGCGAGTGTCGAGTCCAAACAATCTCCACATTTTAACAAATAATAACAAAACAGCAAACGTTGTATACAAAAATGTTTCAAATTAGGTCATTTTAAATATTTTTAAATATTTTAATATATTTTCAACGTGACGCTGGCCCCTGTAAGTGTCTCTTGGACATAAGGGATCAATAAATTTTCCTAGGTACTTTCTCCCACTCAATGGAATACAAAGGTACCTTATATATACTGTAAACAGTTTTTTTTTTTTAAATATACCTACTCTCTTTTAATCTAATGCTATACCCAAATCTATACCGTTCTTTTAATATAATCCATAATATTCAAATTAAAAGTACGCAGACGAAGTCGCGGGTACCAGCTAGTTTACTATAAGGTTTTGATACCGTTTCGAAAGTTACGAATTGTACATTCTAATGCAGCTGACTGTACAAGCTATGCTTAGTTTTGGGGCTAGAAGTTGTGTAAAAATGACAAAAAAATACAATAACTATTCTTTCATGGCTTTTGTTTCAGTAATCGCCTTCGAAACGACTCGCAGAGTATGAATGCAGAGCGCAACGGTCGTGTGATGCGTCGCATTGAGCGGCGGCCGGTCATTCACCCGCGTCTGCCCGGCGAGGTGGCGCCCGACGCCCCGCGACCCGTCACATGTGAGCAGGTACACATCTCTTTTTCAAAACTAAAAAACTCAGTGTTATGATGATTATCGATAGTTGTTATATTTCTTGAAAAATTATAACGTAAATTATGGACTTCATGTTTGGATATTAAGGCCCTTCATTCTCAAAGATTTTATATCATCCCAAAAAATTTATTTTCCGAGTAGGATTTGAACCCACGACCTTCCCCTTGATACGGGGATGCAATAACCAACTTCGCTACCGAGGATTCAAATTCAATTCATTTCAATTCTTCTTCTTTCTTCTAAGTGATTTGTCGTGTTGTCTTGTTGTGTTGTGTGATGACGAAAAAGTAAGTACCTATATAACTTTCAGTGTGGCGTACAACTGCGCGACTTGCGTCTATACGCGCAACACTTCCGACGCGCGCATCCCGACAAGAACCGAACCAAGTACCCCGCCATGAAGACACCGGCCATGTGCGAACTATGCGGGCGGATCTTCCAGGTAAGTGCTCGTACAATTATTACAAGTGTTCTTTGCATAAATTAAAGTAGTTAAATACGACAGCCCTTGTCTGTTCTTTTAGACTTGATCGCGAGGAACTGGCATCTAGATTCATCTAGTTATAAAACTATTTTATGCAAATTTTAGTGTAGTAACCGCTGGAGGCGCTGTGTTGAACTCTATACAATTTAATAACTCTGTACTCACACCGACGTCACAGACAGATCAAACGAAGTTTATCGAGGTTTGTAGCTTAGAACTTAATAGATAAGCGCTAGGTTGATAAATTTGAGAAGTTTTACCGAATTTATCGACAAATTGTCAACAATCAAGGTCAAATCAGTTTGGGTAATGATTTTGTATGCACTACAAAACATAGTCTAGCAACGTTTTGATAACTAAAATGTTTGTGTTTATTGATACAGAGTATGGCACTCCTGAAGGACCACATGTGGGTGCACACGGGAGAGAAACGCTTCAAATGCGCCGGCTGTCCGAAGAGCTTCACTCAGAAGAGCAACCTTGTGTTCCACGAGCGCGTGCACAGCGAGGCACGCCCCTCGTTCCCGTGCCCGCTGTGCGGGAAGCACTTCGCGTTCTATAACAACAGACGCCGACATATGTTTGTGAGTATACAACTTTTCTTCAACATCAGCTTGAATAAGTTAACGACCGATGTGGCGGATGGTGTGGATCTGCAAATATTTATTCCGGGTGTTTTGGGTATTTCTATGTGTAATAAAAAACATCGATGTATGTAATGCATTGTATTAAGTATATCAGTCATCTAGTACCCATAACACAAGCTCTGCTTAGCTTGGGGCTAGATGATGCTGTGTGAATTGTCTGTGTGCTTGGGGCTAGATGAATGGGGAACATTCCAGTGCGAATTTTATGGCTTTCCACACTCCCACGCCTTGGTGGGGCAGAGTGGAACAATTCGGTATAGGTATAAGCTGACCTTTTCTTTTATTTCAGATACACACGGGACTAAAGCCCTTCAAGTGTGGCTCGTGTGGAAAGTGCTTTACTACAGCGGGAGAGCAACGCGCGCACTCAGAGCACGTGCACATGAAGAAGCCATGGCCGAAGCGAGCGCGCAAGGAACTCTATCCCGACAAGTGCACTGAACCCTGAACCCACTAACTCTTGCTATCGTGCACCTGAGGCATACAGCAGGGGTATTTTAAAACGTTCGATTACGATCGGATTCCTTAAAGATTGCCGTTTCGGAATATTCGTCGAAAGCTTCCGATACTGAATCAAAATGGCATAACAAACGTTTTTAAAATAGCTTTGTTCCCTCCAAAGTTGTTGATACCGAACCGGAATGGCGTAACGATCGTTTTAAAATTGCGTTTTTTTCGGAATTTTTGTCGGAAGCTACCGGTACCCAACCGAAATGGCATAATGAACGTTTTAAAATAGCAGTGTTGGTGTTAAGCCTCATTAGGATCGATATCAATGACCGAACATGCTACTGAAATACTAATAAAATAAGCTTAGTTGAAGGAATAAACTACAATAATGTTACATAATAAGTAACCACAGCATATTTTAAGAAACACAACTCTACTTACCTATTCTGCGAACTCCATCTTTTCCTTAAGGCACTTCTATTTCAGTAGATACAAATAATCTAATGTTAGAATCTTTGTCCTGACTGACATAGACTACGCATAGCCATTGGTCTTAGACTTGTGTCTGTACTAAAAAGGAATTCTTGAAATTCAACCCCTAATGAGCAGCAGCAGGGGTTGAAGTTTATTTGAAAATAACATGTTGACGAAGTTGTGTGTGTTTGCTCTAGTTTTAATATATTTGGTGATACAGCAGTCAAAGCGCCAAAAGTGTAGTATTCGTGTACAGTCAGGTGACTCTTGAAATATACTTCAAACTTTGGAGTGTGCTGGGATATTTGTTGCTAGCAATCATATGAAAAATGTTAAGGATTTTAAATTACTCCTTTCACAACTTATACACTTGCATGCAATTCAACGTCAATGAGAAATATGTGTATTTTTTATGTAGAAATCTAAAACCTAAAAATAAAAATTTGTTGCGAAAAGTTTTTGAGGTATTTCAAAAAGTAAATTATTTGCAAGTTTGGCCGTTCGATTGGCATGATGTCACAGCACCTTAAACCACGTCACAATGAGAATTCCCACGATTACAAACAAACCGGCGATTGCAATTTCTCAACTGTGCGTTTATGCCAAACGTAATGTTTGGACGTACCTCTGCTCTGACTAACCTCATTAAACACTCGGAATCTTGAATGGGTATTTGGTAAAGTACAAAGAGATCGTAGTAATCTACCGTGTCTATGGATTTGTAATTCTCATAATTGTATTACCTATGTCATAAATTTATTGATTAGCAAAAAAATATGGCAACAACCTTAGATCATATAAATGATCTAAGGCAACAACTTAATTTATTTAGTAAATAGGCAATGGTGTTGATTTTGTTGTTTATTTTCCTGAACTAATAATTCCTAATAAAACCGCTCTTGTGAGTCTGTGAAAGAGGCGGCAGAATTTTTAGTACCGTCAAATTAGGTTCGTTGCGAAATTGATACAATAGAATTGGCACTATTATATTGATTTTAAAAGAAAATTCCCGAGGGGTGCCACTGTGCGAAATGACAATTTTGGATCTCAGTAATTTTTAGAAGACGTCACTTAAATTTAAGCATTGCTTACAATGTTGTCACTATTTCTAATTCAATCTAAGGTAAGAGATGGCATTAGTTTATGCTTTGTTTATCTTATTACATAATTATGAGGCCAAGGAGGGTAAAAGGTAGGTCATATACGTATTAGTAGGATGCTAGAGATTTTATACCTAATTTTAAATGATTATTTATGTAGATAATTTTAATTTATGATAAAATGTGATGTAATACTGATTTAATATTATTTTAATTGTGTATGTGAATTATATTTATAAATAAACATCAATTTTAAAATAAGTTTGTGTCTGGATCATTATTTTTTAAAACTATCCTTTGAAAGCTTATTCTTTTTAAATATATCGTGAGACTCTCTTCACAATGCGATTTGTAGTTCTATACCAATTTTAAGAATCTTTGTCCTGACTGACTGACATATCAGACAATGTACAGCCTAAGCCACTGCCTGGTGGTAGAGACTTAAGCTTTCAGAGTACATATTGTTTTGGTATGTAGAGATATACTAAGAAAGAAATTCACTAATGGGAACCAGATGATCTGATTTGAGAGTAGCTAACTAGGTACTTGTTTTTTGTGTAAGTACATACCTACTCAGAATACAATTTAACACCCAAACAGGGAACAAACACCTATATTCATCACACAAACGTTTTTTCTCGGTGGGGATCGAACCCACTATCTACAGCGCAGAAGGCAGGGCTACTGGCTGTCATAATAAATGAGTCATTATCATCAGCCTGTTGGAATTCACTGCTGGACAACGGCCTAGGTACCCCATACGTTTCCAGGAAGATTTTGTGAGTCCTTTCCATCCATCGACTTTCCGCGATCTTATTAGGTGTTTGGACCGGGTAATAAAAAAATCCGATACTTTTAACTTTTACTTGAAAACATAAAAAACTATAGAGCACATAAGTAGGTTTTTTATTTATGCCTCAAAAAACGTACACAGCCCAGTCAAAGTTTACGCCAAACGTATAACAAACAACCAAAATAAAACAAACACATTATTTAGGTACGTCGGTAATCAGGTTTAACCAGCTTTATAGTACAACTAGTACTTTTTTCAACTTTCTCAGGGCCGACTCAAAATCGGTTAACACCGGTACCCTATTATAATCGGTACTAGATTATAATAGGTAGGGTTTAGACATGTGGTTTCTACCACCTCATATATACCTATATCTACACTACACCTAATGACTTCGATTTGCAGTAAGACGCATCATGATTTACAAAGAACGAGAGAGAATTTTAGGTACTGTAGCAATATTACCTTTATCCATAGTGTTGTCAAACTGCGAATGAGAAAATACTGTTTTATATTCCTACAAATCTAATAATACACCTTTCTGAAACAATAAACAACTTCCTGAATGTGTATAGGTACTTAGGTACATTCAGGAAGGTTTATTATTGCCTTAATTCGTGCATTTTTTTGCCTAGCACGAACAAATTTGACATTCGTAGGTAACGTAAAAGTATTGTATGTACCAAACACGTGTTACACTGCGCGGCAACCAAGCAACACCTCCGCAGGTAATTTATCGATGCCGCGCAATGTAATTCAAATATCAACACGCTTACGCCACAAATGTCAAATTTATTTGTGATGGCCCTTTAATTGCATGACATGTTTTTTGTCATAACCATGTATGATTTGTAATAGGTATATCATGATTTGATTCATTTGGTTACATTTATAATAATTTTTAGAACTGAATGTTTTATGACATTGGTTGCACAAATGTGACTTTTTTCTATTTTTTTTTTAAATGTTATTCAAAGATATTTCACATTTGTTGCAAATGGTTTGTCGCGAGAATGTACTTGCATGTGTCTTGTGACGGCATATCTATAACTGAATTTTTTGTCACATTGGTTACATGAAAACGTTTTTCCTGTGTGACGGCGCAAGTGTAATGTCAAATTACTTTTATATGTAAAAGCCTTATTACATATATCACAGTAATATGGTTTTTCTCCAGTGTGTAATCGCATGTGTATTGTTAGGTCACCATTACGAGTGAATGCCTTATGACATATCATGCATGCATAAAGTTTTTCTCCAGTGTGTGTTTTTATATGTCGTGTCATATCACTTTTAGTAGAGAATGATTTACCACATTTAATGCATGAAAATGGTCTTTCACCAGTATGCGACCGCATGTGTATTTCCAAGACACTCTTATAAGTGAATGCCTTATCACATTGGTTGCACAAATGGGCTTTTTTTCTATTGTGTATTCGCAGGTGTGATTCGAAATTATATTTACGAATGTATGATCTACTACATTTACTGCACGAATACGGTTTTTCTCTCGTGTGAATTTTCAAATGTTTAACCAATTGATATTTTGATCTAGCTTTTTTGTTGCACACATCACAATAGAAACCTGAATCAATGTCAGTTTCCTTATTTTCCACATCATTTAAATCTTTAAGAATTAATTCAGTATTCTTGGTTCCAACAATAACTTCAGTATCAGGTATCATTTGTGATTCCTCAAAGACATTTTCTTCAAATTCATTTGCTTCTTCTATTTTCACAACAACTTCAGCTGCCGGAGTATTTATAACGTTAAAATAATCAGTCGGTTCTTCTATTTTCACTTTAACTTGTTCTTCTTTAACTGTTACCGGAGTACTTGTAGTATTTAAATCAATAACAGATATGAATTGGGCTGGAGTAACTGATAGTGTTGGTGCTGCTGCCAAAGATAGTTTCGTGATTGTCTTGTATGTTACCTGAAAACAAATAGGTATTTACAGGATGATTGACACAGTCCTCTCTATCCCTGTTTCAAACAAGCCAACGAAAATTTCATACAGCCTATTTACGGCTTTATTCATTTTCATACGGCTTATTTCAGTGTTAGCCAACAGTAACATAACGTAACATAACGGACGGACATAGGTAGTTTGACGGTCCATATAATAACAGAATAAACGTACAGTCGACAGCAGAAGTTCATTTGATGATTTTATTAACTCAAATATTGAACATACTATCAAAATTTCGGCAAATGCCTACCAATTTTTTTAAGATAAACAAAATCTCAAGATTAATTTTCTTTTAAATATTATGTATGTATAACAAAATAGTAATTCGTAGTTGTCGTAGTAGAAGATGTAGCAGAGCGAACGCCACACAGGTAAAAAAAAAAAAAAAAAGCACTACCCTGCTTTCACCAACCTCAGGCATACTGGTAATTTCACTGTTACACTGTGTTTTGTCTCTTGCAATCTTTTGAATGACGTCCGATGAGGCGCGGCGGGCGAATGTCCGCCTGTGACGCAGGAGGTTGCGGGTTCGAATCCCGCCTTGGGATAAATGTTTGTATGATCTGCAAATATTTATTCCGGGTGTTCTGGGTATTTTCTATGTAAAATAAAAAAATATCTATGTATGTAATGTTTTGTATAAAGTATGTATGTATATCAGTCATCTAGTACCCATAACACAAGCTCTGCTTAGCTTGGGGCTAAGATGATGCTGTGTGGATTGTCCAGCATTATTATTATTAATTTGAATCTTCCTGTCAATGCAATAGGCAAAATGAATAGACACTATAACTATATCAATGCTATACCGTCAAATTTATTAGTACCAGGGTAAGATTACAGTCAGCTGCACTAGAATGTATAGAATTTATAAGTTTCACAACGGTATTACAGCAAAACAATGAACTCGTACACCTCAAAACCTAAAAAATCATGATATTAGTTGATGACCTCACTTATTTTTTGAATAAGTGTCGTATAAATATTTTTAACACCGCTGTAAAACCACGTTAAAAGTTACAAGTTGTATACATTCTAGTGCAGCTGACTGTACATTGTACTGTTGTGATAAACTTTCAAAAGAGATGCATAAATTGTGGTCTAACTGACTGTGCTTATGTCCAGCAGTGGACTTCATCAAGCTGATGATGATGATGATAAAGTAGGGTACCTCAATGCCACTCTGTAACATAACACGCAGGTTTTTGTTAGATCTGTGAGCCATTTCAGTAAACATGTAGCACTTCTGTAGCTGCCGATGACAGACATAGCACACTGAGCTGGGCATCCCTGCATCGGACTCTGTACTAAACTGAAACAGAATGTATCATACCGATATTATTATTATTTTTGGTATATGGAATATTTACAAATGGGGTAAACACTAAGAAAATAGGCAAAAGATATTATACAAAATTATTGTGGTGTATACATGATATGAATAATAATACCTACATAGGTAGAGCATATCTGTAGGTATCTAGGGTGTGAAATAATGATAGTGGTGACATCATTTTTGTTTCATATTTGATACCTAATAATATTTTCTAATAATATTAATAAATAATTATGTGGGTAGGTACCTACTTAGTAAGACACTTGCAAGAAGTTACAGAACTACCCTATACAGCCAGTCTTGAATAATAACAATAATAAGTCATGAGATTACTTGCGTAGGAATTTATGTAAAAACAAAAGTATGCACCCTCTATTTTTTAAACGTCGGTTAAAAACGACAGCCCGCGCCACTTCACGCGGGTATTTTAATAATTGTACTATAGGTAGGTAATTCAAATTGATCTTACTTACCTTTGAGCTTGTAAGTTTCTCGAAAATGTCTAGGAGATGCACGTTATCAAATTTCAACATTCTGATATTCCCGGTCAGACATATTCTGCACACAGAACTAGCCATCTCGGCTAGTTTTTAGTTGGCTCTCTGTAGATGTATATTCCTTTGGAAGCGGATCAGCGAAGAGTCGGATGGACTCAACACTTGACACAGTTTTAGTACAGCTTTGGTTAGACAATTTTTCACCTCAGTTTTCCTGAATCCTGATTATAAAATTAAAATAGGAAGTTTTGTAACTTTATAACAAAAACAAAGGCAGCCAGCCTGCCTGCATGTTGAGTGAGAGTCCATTTATTGTACATCCAGTTAATGTACTGCACGTTATTGTACACCCGATAATTCAAAACTATAAGTAGATTTGTTTTCAGGCTGTACATTATCGGATGTGTTTATAATGGATGTGAGCCACGTGTCGATATTGTACTGCATGCTAATTCAAACTACATGGGCGAAGTTCAACTACCGCGCCACCACCCCGGAACGCTGGCTGTGGTGTGTCGTCTATGCTTTGTTTGAATGTCGTGCTTCGTTTAGGTGCAACTAATGAGTAATTGCAATAAATTGTACTGTCTTTTTCTGACGCTTCGGCGACTGCTACCGCAACACGCTCACTCCACTCGCTCACCTTGCGCATTTTTTATGTTCTAACATAGCCTACTTAATCTATCCAAGTTGGGTCCGCCCTAGAAAGCCGCTGATTGCACTGGCAAAGACAAACAAATGTATGTATGTATACACTTTTTCCTGGCTGTGTGTTCCGTGGTTGTTTATTCCATGTCCATGGTTATGAAATTACATGACCCGATACAAAGTTGGCCAAAATTTTGTAAATGTCAAGAAGTACTTTGTGATGTCAAGCAAGTCAAGTCAGTCCAGTAAAGTAGAGCTGTAAATTTTACTGAAGCGGATTTTTATTTTTCGCTATATTTATTCGAGATTTGCGAAGATGTGTCTTCAATATTCATTGTCTAGACCTAACTGTGGGAAGAAAATTAGCCTAGCGTTAGATACATTATACAGTTGAGCAGAGCCCAACCTTGGTTGGATACCTTAGACGAGTTGAATACCTACCTAGAAAGAAATAGATGTCCTAGTTGACCTAGCTAGCTTAATAATTTATTTTTCTAGAAAAAAAATACTTATCTACACTTACAATGTCCTCTACAGCCGTATGTAGAATATGCCTATCCGGTGATGTGAAAGCTATCACTATTCAGAACACCCAGCTTCACGTGTTTTATGAAAAACTCATGAGTTGTAAGGTAATTAATAACAGAAGACAAGTGAAATAAGTATGTAAAATATCTTAGTTTATCCATGAACTATTACCATTATCTATCAAAAGAATATCTCTTTATAGTGGCAACGATAAACCGTGGCAGGGTAATTCATTGTGAAGAGAATCCTAAAGAATGCTCATAATACCTAAAACGTTTGCACCCGGTTTATACTACTAATAGGGATTTACGGACATTTCCTGGTATCATCAGCCTGATTGTAATGAAATAATAATAATAATAATGCTGGACAATCCACACAGCATCATCTAGCTTCAAGCTAAGCAGAGCTTGTGTTATGGGTACTAGATTACTGATGTACTTAATACAATACATTACATGCATAGATATTTTTTATTATACATAGAAAATACCCAGAACACTCGGAATGAATATTTGCAGATCGTACAAACATCCCAAGGCGGGAATTGAACCAGTAACCTCCTGCGTCGCAGGTGGACTTTTGCCCGCCGCGCCACATTGGTCGTCAATAACTCATTAAAAAATAACTCATTACAATTTTTTTCAGCTAGTCACAGAAGATAATCGCCCCTGCACAGTATGCTATATTTGTCATGCACACTTACAAAGGTGTTGTCAGTTTCTTGACAATTGTCAGAAGACTCGAGATATCCTAACAGAACTATTTCACAATAAAATTGAGGTATTTTTTTATATATTCTTGGTAACAAATATCTGGCAGCTGAAATATTTTTCTCTTCTAAATAAGAAGTAGAATCAAACACAGTTTTAGCTAGTATGGGAGGCTAAACTTAACATTAACAATTTACTAGCTACCTATGTCAATGTTATTATTTGGTGACTGTACTATCTTTTAAGGTACTTAGTTATAATAAAAATCGGCTAAGCACATGTCA
Organism: Electrophaes corylata; assembly: GCA_947095575.1. Lineage (NCBI taxonomy): Eukaryota > Metazoa > Arthropoda > Insecta > Lepidoptera > Geometridae > Electrophaes > Electrophaes corylata. The sequence continues at coordinate 2,863,691 of OX352714.1, forward strand.
AATCACTCCCAGTGACAGCAATATTGTTTAATATTTAGTTTAGGTACCCATAGTCGGCTGCATCTACTGGTTAACTATTCTTGTTTAAAAATTAAATACCTGAATCATTAATAAGTTTGGTATTTTTGTATTCTTAAAATATTTTTTTATTTTATTTTAATCTTGACACGATTGGAAGTAGATGATAAGTGGTAAGAACCAAACTGTTAGTGCAGCTTAGCATACCTAGTACAGTCAAAAGCAAAAATGTGTATACACTCCACTGCTTCATAAAATGTCACCGTCAACACGATTATAAATATGGAAACATCTAAGAGTTTCTAAATTACAAACGGGTTACCTACTTTGCTTCCTTTTGTAATGTTAGATTAGAATAAACTGAGGAAAATATTCTTGAATTTGTATCACATAAACAAAGTTTCGAGCATTTCAGAGAAGTCTCATAAACAACTGTAAGTCTATATATTTTGCATTTTTACAGATATCTCCAGAAATGGTTGCTGTTTTACATAAAGAAATGGGAATTAATTTCTGTGTAACCCCCATTGAATCAGTCTCGATCAGTTCACAAGAAGGCAAGAAGGATGTAAAATATGAACTAATTAATATCAAAAAAGAAATACATTCTTACGTCAAAGAAGAAACGGAAGGTAAGAATAAAACACCTAGAATCAGAACTAATATTTGTCAAGGATGTGAAATTTTTGTAGGTTGTACCTACCCCCGAATTTAAAGGCACATATCGTCACCTGTATGGCAAACTCGTGAATCTGCACTTTTCACGAAAATAACTTTTCAACGCCAAACAGCTTAAAATGCTTTTAAGAAAAGCTTATGAAACATGGTTTCAATTAAATTAACAAAGAGATATAAAAGTTCAAAATAGGTCTTTGGAAACTATTTGAAAAGTGCAAAAATATATTTTTACGAAGTTTTTTTGCTCTCCTGTGAAATGTGTATTTTGCAGATTCGTGAATTCGCCATACAGGTGACGATATTACGAAACTTGCGGCTTTTTTTGTGTATCATTATAAAAATATTTTTTATTAGAAGCTGCCACATAGTGAGTAGTGGGGCGAAACGAAAACAGAAAATAGATAGGTACCTATCTATTTTCTGTATAATCGATAAATTATATTGATTCCATTTAATATTTCCAAACATTTTGACTGACGAAGTATGTGATAAATTACTATTATTTATAGTCATTATAGTATAATATCACGTAAAAATTTACAATTATATTTGAGTGAGTGTCGTGCTTCATCGCCATTTCACTCACAGCATCCGAATGCAAGCAAGATGCGTCGTGTATCGAGTTACGACGTAGAGATCTCAAGTCCGTAACAAGTTACCTTTAGAGTTTAGAGCTTCATAATTATTTAAGTACCTAAGTACCTACTGACATTTTATTTTCAGTGATATCTGCAAATACTGCATGCAAAGTGTGCCTTGCGTGTAATGTCAAAAGGTACTCCATAAATAACAACTCACTTCAAAAAATATTTGAAAAAATCACGAATACAAAGGTAAAAACTATCAAATTATAATCTCGAACACATTTTCTTGTATCATTTCAATATGCGTGACCTGTGAGGCAATGCTATGTTATATTGAATGGTTATCACTTATAGAGTGGACCATCTGGTTATTCCACCAGTCTTCTATTTTTGTACCTATGTTTGATCCACTTCTATAGATGATAATGTTAGAAAGAGTTAAAATTAGAATGAGTATTTCTGTTTCCAGGTCGGTACAGGAGATGTTATTTGTTATATCTGCCACCCGCAGCTGCGAAGATGTTGGAAGCTAAGAAAAAAGTCTAAAAAAACAGAAAATATCCTGACTGAGTTGTTTCATAATGGTATCCAGGTATTATTCTTAGTACCTACTTGTAATTGTATCGTGTGACCTTCTAGTTTTCCTACGGTTTGATTTGCATGAATCAGACAGATTTGAGAGAGACAGTTGAATATTTTTTTCATAATTACAACTTCATATTGACCCTACTTAAACTTACACTTCTCAATCACAGTTTCTCCTTAAACTAAGTCATAAATTACGTGTAAACATGATTTTTAAACATTTTCTCAATAGCCTTCTGCGCTGTAGGTATGTGGGTTCGATAAGGGGGTTCCACTAAGAACAAACATTTGTGTGATAAACACAGATGTTGTTTCATGTCTGATATGGTATGTATTTTTACAATAAAAAATAACAATTGTCATTTCCTTCCTTTGACACCTCCTTCTAAGAATCTTCTCATAAAAACCGCCTTCGTAAAAATAATAAAGTTAGTAAGCTAACTTTTTTGATGTTGCCCTGAAATGTTTATTGTATCGTTGTCCTAGGCAATACCTAGGACAAAAGTAAAGGATCTTAGTTTTATCAAAATTGATCAAGCTGTCACGCTGTGATTGAGTCACAGACATCATCACCATTAGGATAAGACACCGGTTTTCATGGTATGCTTTATTTCAGCTAACACAAAGTGTGGCGTCTATTCTCAATATTAGAACCAAACCTAGTTACTCGAGCACCCCTGTTAAGTATGCATCTTACTATGCAACAGATGTGGACTATTCAGTTGAAATGAATGAAACAGAAGAAATCGTATTCAAAGCTGAATTCATAGAAGTAGACTGTACAAATGAAATGAAAAAAGAAGAAACAGAAGAAATCATAGTGAAAGAGGAATTATTAGAAGTAGAATGTACAATTGAAGACGATAAAATTAAAGGTAAATATAAGCTACAATCTACACCAATTAAAAGAATCTATATCCTGACTGAAATATAGACAACGCACAGCCTAAACCACTGCTCGTAGTGACTTAAAATTTTCAGGGTATATTCGTCAAGACGAATTCCTTTCTTAGGTCCTACACTAGGAACTCCTAACTAGGAAAGGAATTCTCGAAATTTAACCCCGAAAGAAGTGCAGCGGGGGTTGGAATTTGTATGAAATTAACTTACTTAAATAACTAGCGGCTTAGGCTACGCTTTGTCTATGTCAGGTAGGTAGACCAAGTTTCTTAGTTTTTTAATCTTATAAAAAAAGGTCTGATCAAAGTAACAGCTGTCGTTTTACAACAGGTACACCTACACTTAATACAATAAGCGATGTGAAGATGGATCCCGAAGACACAAAACCAACGATATCAAATTTTAATAACTCTATTACGCAGGAAGAAATCATAACTGACGCTCGTTTGTTCTACGAATACTGTGATTTATGCAACTTCAAATGTAGATCTCATCATATTTTGAAAAATCATCTGCGTATGCACGATCCACAGCGAAAGTTTTCATGTGGAACCTGCTCATATAGATTTTCTTCATCCAGTCATTTACGTTACCACAAACTGAACGTTCATAAAAAAAACCGCCATTGTAGTAAATGCGATGAAAAATTTTCGACAAAAACGCAATTGAAAATGCACATGCTGACTCACTCTGCAAAAGATATATACCCCTGTGAGAAATGTAGCAAAATATTTAAGAACCATAAGAATCTAAGAAGCCACTATGCTGTTATCCACCGCGGAGAGAGGCATCCGTGCGATCGATGCCAGTTTACTTCTTCCAGCTTGCGTTGCCTGCACGATCATATCCTGAGGATCCACGCGGCGAGTCAACATTATATCTGCGATATATGTCACAAAACATTAACAAAAAAAAAAAGTTTGAAGTCACATATTTTGCGCCACGCTGCTACAATAAAACCATACCAATGCAAAACATGCTTCAAAATTTTTAGCACCTCACAAATTTTAAGAGTACATAATGCATACCACGTCATAGAAAAGCCATTTAAATGCAGTATATGCAAAAAAGGTTACAGACAAAAGCGTTATCTGCAAATACATATGCTAAAACATACTGGAGACAAACCGTTTTCTTGCCCTGTTTGCGGATATAGTTTTAATCGAAAAGATGTCCTAAAAAAACATATGGTAATTCATACAGGAGAAAAAATGTACGCATGTGAAATTTGCGATGCGACATTTCTTAGTGATATGTACGTCAAAAAACACATGGGGACTCATACAGAATTAAGACCATACACTTGTGATGTATGCCAAAGAAAATTTAAAAGTCGCGCTGCTGTGAAAAACCATATGGTAGTTCACATCGGGAATGGAAAATATACCTGTGATAAGTGTAACAGGTCGTTTGCTAGAAAGCAATATTTAATCGGACACATCCGATATCATTCCGGTGTGCGACCATTTGCTTGCAACACGTGCCATAAATTCTTTTATACGAAACAAATATTAGAAATGCACACAAGAACCCACACTGGCGAGAAACCTTATGCCTGTAACAAATGCGACAAAAAATTCTCACAAGCGTGCGCACTAAAGCGACACATCAGAGCTCACAACGGCCTAAAGCCGTACGCCTGTAACGAATGCAATAAAACATTTGCCGAAAAAATTTCCTTATACAGTCACAAAATAAGTATTCACACTGATTTAAAAAAACACATCTGTGACATATGTAATAAAGTATTCATTGAGAAGGTAAAACTCAGGAAGCACATACGATTTCACAACTTAACGACGCCCTATAAATGTGATATATGTCTTAGATCGTTTTCCAAACTCTGTTCCTTGACGCAACACGTAAGAATTCATACAGAAAACCGCCAAACGCAGTGTGGTTTTTGTGACAGAAGGTTCCAGGTGAAATTTGCCTTGGATCGGCATAATGTTAAAGCGCACGGAGGTGTTAAAAGGTTTGCCTGCAACTGGTGCGAAAAACCATTCGATGTGTTGATCAGATTAAACAGTCATATAAGACTCCACACCGGAGAAAAGCAATTTTGTTGCGAATTTTGTGAGAAGACTTACGTGGAGAGAAGAGATCTGTTACATCACATGAGAGTTATACATAATAAGCGATATTGCTTTGAGTAATAATATCACATTATTTTACATACCTACCGGCAGCGCAGTGTATGCTCGTAAAATAGGTAAGTAAATAAGGTAGTCGTAGACGGGTGGTTCGGTCAACGACAAAAGTAGATTTTCAAGTTGTTGTTTCTAGTTTTCTAGTTCTTTTTAAACTTTTTAACTTTTAAATTTATATGTCGCCATTACTATCTCACGGTTTTTTTACCGGGTGTACTAAGACTCCTTCCGAAAACTTAAACTGTGCATTCAGACCATGATTCTAATTACATAAAAAATGTCAAAACGAAATATTATCTTATTTCAAAACGCGTAGAAACGATTAAACACCAAAAACAGCAATCTAAAGTAAATCTCAACAATCTGACCGCGCGATGACCGTGTGGCGATGACCGCTCTGTACGGAATACATATATATGGGTTTGACTGTCAGCCGAGTGGATTTCCATAAGACCTTGTTGTAGGTAACTTGACACGTTCCTAGAGTATTCGGAAGTGGTCTTAATACATCCGGTAAATAACCAACAAATTACTGAATTTCAACTTTTGTCGCTGACTGTACAGCAATTGGATTCACGAGACGCAGCTTCATATCCAAGATAAGTTTTTGTTTTATAGACCAAAATTGGATCTATTGTTCGATTGCCAGCTAGATTATACAAGTTTAAAAGGTCTAAACATATTAACTTATAGAGGTTATACCAATTAGTGTCGTTTACTGTCTATAAGATAAACATTAAAAAAAAAAAAATTATATAAAACCAATTTTTTCTTGTAAAAAAATCTTTATTAGACAGACATGTTGACTATGGTCAATTCCAATAAGATATCCAATTGAAATAAAAACAACATAATAGGAAATCCGCACCTAATAGTGAGCAACGGGTTCAAATCCGGTCGTGCACAGATGGGTTTTTCTGTTCGAAAAATTTATGTGTGCAATGGCAGTGCTCTCAAACTGTGAAGGAAAACATCGTAAAGGAAACCAGTTAGTATTGTAGCAGTGGAGATGGGCTAGCAACCTGTCACGTATGGAATATCTACTATCTACAGCAAAATGTATGAAATGGTACCAAATGTACTATGTCGACGTACCTCTGACTACCCCCTTAGACATTCTCTCGAAAAATCTTAAGTAGGTAGGTAGTTAGGTACTTGGTACTAAGAGATCGGAGAGGATATCTACCGTGCTTAAGGATTAAAGGCGTGATGTTATTTATTTTATTTTTTAATAGGAGATATCATCCCAAATCCTGGAATGCTTCCCTGAATCTAATCATCGACATCGGAATCGAAGGCTCCGCGATGTTAGGATTGGAGGCAGATTTTCTGTGCCAAGTAGGTTAGGATTTTCTGATATAAATTAAAGTTTCTGTCAATATCGACTGACAGTTTCGCAGGCAAACCATAGAGTATTACTGTACTACACGGTTTGGAAACGATATTGCACAACCCTTTAGTGAGAGTCACTGTTAAGTTTGAAGCATTGTTTATCTTTCTTTACAATTCAAACATTTTGCATTTTTTTGATGGCGATTGATAAAATCTCGGATCGCTCGACCCATGCTTATAGACATCCCATGCATGATAGATAATTGACCCGCTTGTATTTTTTCAATGATAGGTGTTGATGATGATCTTTGACTGGCGTACCTAGGTGGATAGATAGATAAAAATCTACATAAGCGTAAGGTCCAGTAAGGTATCGATTGTTTGACTGTAAGTAGAAAGCTTTGATTATTAACCTGGTTAATAATCAAAGGTAGAAAGCTGTGCCTATTATCCAGCAGGTCTTCTCTTGAATACGATAAGCGCGGTAGGTAACCCGTTCCACAGTGGGCTGTCGCTGCCTGATCTGACTGACTGACATGCCGCGCAATGTTACTCAAAACGACGATACGAAACGACGTTCACTAATGTGTTCAAGTAGAACCTACCCCCTTATTGCGTAGGTAGGTATCTTCTGTTGCTAGCAGACTCCTGTTGCAAGTGTCAAATAAGACAGATTTTCTCTATCAAATCTGTCATATTTGACACTTGCAACAGGAATCTGTTATCAACAATACTTACACAATCACCCCTCTGACTTAAGCACCTAGTAACTATCTACTAGAGTTCATTTGGTCTGAGTCTGTTAAAAGAGTAAGTAGATATTATATTCTTTGAGACTATAGTCCACAACAATCTGTGGTCTTGCTGTCACACACACTAGTTTCATTTTTAAAAGCCAAAGAATCCTAGAACATATTTTGAGTTACTCGGGCGGGCTGCCTTTCTTGGCCTGTAGGTACCTACTTCACTTTAGCAGACAGACATTGCTACCAACCTTTTTTCTAGAATGTGAAGAACTACTTAACTACCTACCTATAAAAAACATTTTATTTTTAAATTGCTTTGCTTATGAGTAATTGCGATGTCCGAATGCCGAGTGTGTCTAGTCGATAATGTGCGAATGCACTCTTTAAGAAACTCCCGGTATAAAGAAATATACGAGAAACTTTCAGGATTTAAGGTACCTACGAGGCATTCAATTTACACCGATTAAGTTATCATTTTAACAAGCTTTATTTTTATTGAGCAGCTTTTAAGTCGTGAGGAATCTTATTACTTTTAGGTAAGCACAGAAGATGGAAGGCCCGACACAGTCTGCTACTTATGCAGCTCGCAGTTGCAGAAGTTCGGTAAATTCTTGGAAGTGGTTCAAAAGGCTGAACATATATTCACAATACGACTTCTCGGTGGTATTGAGGTGAGATACTAAATTAAACAAATATTTGTACTGAATAAACATTGGAGAGATTTATTATTCTCTTAAATACTCAGTACATTGCTACGGAGCCATTTTTTTACAACTTAACACAGTTGAAAAAAAAAATGCCTCCGACTACGATCCCCATGCAGATATCCTCACAGATACTTACCTCATCTTAAGTTGTAAATATATCTTGCTTTAAGTTGAGATTGCTTCCACAAAAAATTACTTCCACATCCATTCTTTACACTCATGAAATCATACATCTCAGAGAGAATATTTCAAGTGAAAGATGGCGAATTCACTTCTGGATTCTATGACATACAGGCCGGCGTGCCTCAAGGATCGGTACTAGGCCCAGTCCTGTATACCATATTCACATGTGACTTACCCGTAACATCAAATGTAGTTACGGCGACGTTTGCAGACGATACTGCAATCCTCGCAAGCAGTAAAGATAGAACCAAAGCCTCAGAGGCTCTCCAAACCGGGCTAGACGAAATCGCAGAATGGCTGAGCAAGTGGCGAATAAAGGCTAGCGCGTCGAAATCCAACCACATCACGTTTGCCCTCCGCGCTGGAGACTGCCCTCTAGTGCACTTAGGAAACACCGTCCTACCACACAACGAGTCAGTAAAGTACTTGGGTATGCACCTGGATAGACGATTGACATGGAAAAAACACCTACAAAAGAAAAGAAATGAACTGAACCTAAAATACCGCGACCTACATTGGCTCCTCGGAAGGAACTCTGTGCTTAGCACAGACAACAAACTCCTCATATACAAGGTCGTTCTAAAACCGATATGGACGTATGGCATCCAGTTGTGGGGCTCAGCACGCAACTCCAACATCGCTATCATACAAAGAGCCCAAAACGGCATACTGAGAAACATAACAAATGCACCGTGGTTCCTAAAAAACACTGAACTACACGAACAGGTCCAAATCAACACAGTTGCGGAAGAAGTCAAACGTTTCTCGACTGCCTATAAAAGCAGGCTGGAACGGCATCCCAACCGCCTGGCAGCCGAATTGACCACCATCACCTATCCTAAGAGGCTAAAAAGACACCACATAGTCGAACTCGACTTGTAAGAAAAAGGAGGAAGAGGTCACTGGACCTCTCGTCCTGCAAACCACGCCACTCACAACACACCTGCTCATAGTTCGGAGAACTGATCGCAGATGAACATGGAAAAAAAAAAAAAAAAAAAAAAGTTGAGATTGCACCAAGACAGCCGGAAAATTATATCTGTACTTCAATAAATTCAAGTTGAGTAATAAATTTTTGTGCCCAACACCATATTTTTGTTTATTTATTTTCAGATGTCACAAAAGACACAAGATGACTTGAAATTGTATGACTTAACTACAACATCCATAAAATCTATATCTTACGTTGATAATGGGGGAGATGTTGAGCCGGAAGTAACTGTGACTATTAAAGAGGAACCTATTGATTTTGATGAGAGTGAAGAATATAAAGCAGAATATTTAGGTGAGTTTGCTATTTATTGCATTGCAATAAGTTCGAGCTAACTAGGGTTTCAATCTGTTGCATAGATTACACTGTTCTTTGTATGGATTCTAGAAAGTGTACAACAAACTTTTATGAAGGCTGCTTTTGTTAGAGATTTTATTTTACAACTTAATATTTTATTGAATATTATAACTATAATACTGGCCTATGGTAACCCAGACCACTAACACTAAGGCCTACTTGCACAGTGGTCACTAAATGCTTGTGATTTTAAATGAGTGATTTTAAATCAACATTTAGTTATCTTTCATAATCAATGAGTTTTATAAATTCATTGTTTCTGAATGAAAAAATAATACCCTCCTATTATTTTGTGATAAAAACAATAGAACTATAGTATCATCATCAACAGCTTGTGGAAGTCCACTGCTGGACATAGGCCTCCTCCATACTAGACCTGAAAATTTTAAAAAATAATAAGGTCTAAAAATTGATTTGCAATGAATGAAATTGCAAACCCTGAAAATTTATTTTATTTATAATGATGTACCTATTAGTATCTAAGTAAAGCTAGCCTTTGTATTCTTGTTTTTAAACATAAATTTATGAAACAAAAGTATACTATATAACTCTCATTTTACTGGTTTATTTATCCTTAAATTTATTGAGGAAACAGTAAAACATAAGCAGGAAGTAGTACCTAGGTACTTTTTTTTATTTGACAAACAGATGTTCCACCTGGTCTTAAGTGGCTACCGTCACCTATAACAAAGCATTGCCTTGCAGGTCATGTTCGTTAGGAATGTGCTTTACGGTGCAAAGCTCTGCTTATATCAACCTGTGGCATACGGATGTTAAACCTTATGTGCCTGTAACTTCACCGATATCCAAACCCAAACAAAGCAAACTGCTTGATGGCAGAAATAGGCCTGGTGGTTACTTCCCCTGACTTACCTCTGACTTAAAGTATATGATATACATTTTTTAAATGTATTTGAATAACAGCCATCACAGCCTAATTCGTAGTAGCCCTGCCTTCTGCATTGTAAGTGGTGGGTGCAATCCCTACCGAGAACAAACACTTGTGAGATAAACATAGGTGTTTATTCAGTGGCTAGGTGTTATTGTAATCTATGTAAAAATGTTCACAAATATTTATTTATAAATTTCAGACTCACCACCTCTAGACGCTGATAGAGCTATGGAAACCGCTACGACCCTTGCATCTCATCCTCTTGAAGAGAAACAACTAGGACCTGAAAAACCTACATCACTGCCTGAAGTTTCAAGCATGGAATTCAGCCATAATGAAGTTTTTATCAAAAGAGAAGTTACTGACCCTGCAGAGGACAACTCGGAAATTACCCAATCAATACTGAGAAATTTAAGCATAGCTCTCGAAAAACTACCACAGCACAATCTAGATTTAAAATATTGCCCCAAATTTTCTGCTAAAACTGGGGAACTTGAAAACAAATACTTCTGCAGTAATTGCAGCTACAAATCTCGTACTTCAGGGGCATTAAGAAAACATAAGAAAGTTCATGATCAGAGTTACATGTTTGTATGTGAATTTTGCTCATATCGGTTCATAAGCGATAAAAAACTTACAGCTCATCGGAACTACTGCACTGTTTGTAGTATCTGTGGCAAGAGATTTTCTAACATACACGGTTTAAGAATACATGTGAGACTTCACACCGGGATCCAGCCATATTCCTGTGACAGTTGCGGGAGGGGATTCAACCAAAAAACAAACTTGCAAACACATATGAGGGTTCACTCTAGACAAAATCAGTACCCTTGTAAAATTTGTAACAAAACGTTTCCCTTCAGAACGTATTTAAAACGCCACATGTTACTGCATGGGGAAAACCCACTGGATAATGAAAGTTTCCGTCGAACCATCAACTGTCATAAACTTCATGTTCCCAAAAGAAACAAACCTTGTGTGTGTTTTGTATGCGGGAGAATATTGCAAAGTAAGAAGGGGCTAGTCGTCCATATGAGACAGCATACTGGAGAACGGCCATTCGCTTGCGAGAGTTGCGAACGTGTATTTACACAGAAATACAATTTACTGACGCATATAGAGAGAGTTCACACGGGCGACGAATTGTTCTCTTGCAGAGTGTGTCACCAAGTGTTTCCTTTCAACTCTGAAATGAAACAGCATTTGTCTACTCACAAGGAGGGACTTTCTGCGCGAGATTTTGAAATGTTTCAGCAGAAACATATATACACTATCCATAGGAACATCGGCCACAATGGCCAATCAACACCATACGCTTGTGATATGTGCAAAACTAGGATATTGTCATATTAATAAAAAGACTTCAAAAATTACAAACTACTATTTATATTTAGATCTTCCTACCTGTATAATAAACGTTAATATTGCTGCAATAAACCTTAGAATAATATCTCACTCATTTGATATTATGTTTTCCTTTGATTGATCTCTTTTTATGAAAAGGATGTGTCATGCAGCTTCATAAGCGCGTTGAATTTGTAGTTAGTGGTGAAGACATCATTGCAGATCTTACAAACGCTCGGTTTTTCAGCTTAAAACAACAATTACAATGAGTTTTATATGTACACACAAAACTTTATTATCAGAAACCTAATTCTCATTAGAAGAACACCGGTGGTCTAGTGGGAGTGACCCCGCCTTCTGATCCTAAGGTCGTGGGTTCAAACTAGGTCGTGCGCCAGTGGATTTGAAAAATTTATGCGCACAACGCCAGGCCTCTCAAACAGTGAAGGAAAACATGAGGAAACCAGTTACTATTCTAGTAGCGGCGATGGACTTGTAACATGTCACGTATGAAATACTAAAATGTAGGTGTATGTAGGTACCAAATGTACTATCTGAACGTACCTCTGATTACCCGCTTTTAGATATCCTCGAAGAATCTCGAGTAGGTACTTGGTACTAAGAGATCTGCGGGGATATTTACCGTGACTGGAAAGTCGTAAAGCTATTTCTTTTTCTAATTCTCATACACGCGATATAGTGTCGTTTTGACCATTTTGTCTCTCACTTTGTGCCGAGCATTTGTGTCTACAATAAAGTCATTTCGTGACGCCTATTCTTGGAAACGGTGATTGATTGGATTCTACTTACTCAGCATCAATTCCACCAAATGCACCTCCTAAGACTCCGGTTAACTACATAGAAGTGTCTCACCAAGTGATTGCTTCCACTTCCCTCGTCTTCGCACGTGATGCCGCATTCAGGACATTATGACGGGTCGGCAATGCTTGCACACGTTCTTGTACAACTCCTCTCGGCATGGTAAGGCATGTCTTAAAGATTACTTGGTCAATCGCTTTTCTATCTATGACTCTGAAAATAAATATTTTATTCTATATAATGAAAAATTTTAGACCAATGACATTGACAAGATCGCGGAATGTCAACTTAACGACTTTATTCCCCAAGCATAGTAGATATTTAAAATAACAGAGTGGTCCTCACGGGACAAGAGGTCAACAACATAAAATCTGAGAAGATGACATTAAAAAAGTAGCAGGAAGCCAATGGAGTAGAGTGGCTATAGATAGAGGTGAATACATGAGATTAGAGGAGGCCTACTACCAACCTGTACTAAAGGACTAACAATAAGACAGTTTAGTAGTAGTAGTGTACTTTGTGAAAGGGCTCATCCATGGAAGATCTACCACCATACCCAAAGGGCACAAAGCCGCAAAGCAGTGATGCTCGCATTTTGTGTTACGGTTTGAAGGATATGGGTGCCAGTAAGATTACCGGCACATGAGGCTTAACACCAGTATGCCTTCGGTTGGTGGATGCAGGGTAGTGTTTCGTAGAGCATGGACCTAACGTGAGTGACCTACCAGGCAATGCTTTAATATATGTGATGATTACCACTTAATATCAGGTGGGTCATATGCTTGTTGCACCAGTAGTAGCATAAAAAAAGGATAGTGCATTAGTTTGTAAGGTAATAATGTACTTTAGTCAAGAAATAAAGCCTAAAATTAGGGTTATATAACTCTGTGTGAAAAATGTCTTATGGGTAGTAATAATAATAATGCCGGACAATCCACACAGCATCATCTAGCCCCAAGCTAAGCAGAGTTTGTGTTATGGGTACTAGATGATACACTTAATTAACATTAATTACAATGTTAATTGCCGTGGGTACAAAAGAAATACCGTTGTATATTGGCATGCAGTGTCGGCAGCCCTCAACTTTATTTGTATATCAATAGGTTATATTTTTATTCGTCTAAAAAATACCTTGACATGCCGTGCTGCCAATGTGTGCCGGCCTTAAGTCAGGACAAAGATTCTTATAATTAATTGGTATATATATATGGAATCAAAGTGATCACTTGAAGTACTTTTATAGCTAGGTGAATGTAGGTGCCGCCAGTTCTTCGCGACCAAGTTTAGAAGAATATGCAAGAAACTTACGGCTTGGTTCCTGCGATTATTTTGTTTCATGAGTTACCTACCTACTTACCCCCAATGGGTGGTATGGCTCAGTATTTTTTGAACACAATGCTGACCAAACTTCGTTGCGGTCCCCAACACACACCTCCTTTTTGTTCATCACCCACATAATATTGCGAAATATGGGCTTAGCTAGGCATTAAGCCCAGTATAAAAGTTACTTTATGATTAAGCCGATCAAAAAAATCTACCTTTTGGCACAGTAGTCGCACGTAAACGGTGGCTTTGCATGAGTGGGCAAATGTTTTGTAAACGATTTTCATAGGCTGTAAGGCCAATCAAATAGCTAGGCATGCAAAGTTAACTTCTACTACTTTGCAAATTTATAAAACGGAAATGTTGTGTTCGCAAAACAATGGCATTTGCAGAGTGTAGTGTTGCCCACAAAACGCGTAGACAAAACACCTTTTTCTTCTTCTTTTATTACCTATATGGCTTTTCACTCGGAACAGCATTATGTTTGAGAGTTTAAAACATCTGTTAAAATGACCACAATACAAAATAAAGCAATACCCTAAAAACAGAACAAATACGTCATTAAAATACACCTCACTAAAAATTTCATGAGAATGAAGTTCACATTATTAGTATAATATCTATATAAAATTGGCTTCATGTGGTGGTGAAACAGCCTCAGTGCAGCATGCTGGACTGATTTTCTTTTCTGCTCAAGCCAGTGTTGACTTCACGAGCGCAAAGACCTATTTCATTACATTTTTGCAAACCTGTCCGGAATGTACAGGAAAATGAATGGAATGGAAATGATAGACCACCATATTAATAGACCTTAGCATTTCCATTCACACATTTCCCATTAGGTACTTATTTGACGGCCACCTATTATTATTTTCTCCTTTGGTCTTGAGCAGCTTGTATGGCTGCGGTGCGGGTAAGGGGCTCCAGCTAGCGCTATTTTCCCTGTTTTCAACTCTGGAAGCTAAGGGACGGTGGCGTGAGGGTGGCGTAGGCGGCGGGCGGGGCCCCCAAAATTCCTCGGGACAGGGGTGTGAGCTTTCATAAATATTATTGAAAACTAAATATTTAATTTACAAAGAAAATTATGACTAATACAAGTATTTATAATTGGTATGTACAAAATACATTTGAAACAGTTGAGCTATCTAAAGACCGTTGAAAACTTGACTTGACGTATGACAAGTTATCCAGGATGACAGCAGGTAGGTACCTAGCGTAAAGTTGCTGTTATTTTTTTGAGTGGAAATTGAAAATGCAAAATGTAAATCTGAAATATATTGTGAAATATTTAAGTAATTCTTGATGCCAAGTTAAACTTACATTATATACTGTATTAGTCGCAATCGTGACGAAATTATTATTAACAAATAGTAAAATTGAGTAATTTGGAACTGATTCACAGCGATTTGACCGACTAGTGCGTTAGTAAAGTAACACTGCCCTGCCCGATCGACTATTACCTATTGTGTTGTTTATTTGCTACTTTATTTCGTGTAGCGAACCGCTTCACGTCACAATAATATTTTGGCGGTGTTCCTGTGTTTGTTTTGCGACGCTTGGAGCGGCTAGTTCACATTTGTGCTTGACACTTTGTTGGCAATAGGTACAGCCGATTATTCAGTGACCTTGGATTTACAAAACAGCTGTTGGTAAGTCCTACCTTTTGCTATTTTAAGAAAAATTACATGAAAACTTACCTCTAATTTATTGACTGAATACTTCAATGTATAAGCATTTCACAGAAGGGCAGATACCCTACAAAGCATTAAATATTTATCTATTTCCCAACTATTGCTTCTTTTGATATACTACTCTTTTATGGTAGGTATGACCTTGCCTAATGCCATCCCTTTCAAATATAGAAAGTACTATTTCAATACATTATGAAATATTAGAACCCAATTGCTCTAATAAAAAATACATTTAACTAAAAAGAATATAACACAATTAAGACGTATTGTTACATGCAAAATACACAATAAAACAGTTATCTGTAACAGTTGAACATGAAGGGCTCAACTAAAATAATAATAATAATAATAATAATAAGCCTTTTATTCCGAATTTTTTACAGTTTTCCGTTTAACTAAATAGTCACTAGTTTACTCCTCACAATATGTCTCTGATTTCGGTGTGCCTTACAGCATAGGCCTCCTCCAACGTTTTCCATTGTTTCCTATCTGTTGCGATTCTTAGCCAGAGGGGACCTAGAGTCAACTTCACATCATCTTCCCATCTTCTCACTTTGCGACCTCGGCTTCTTGACCCATCTCTTGGATACCAGACCGTTACTTGTTTGCTCCATTTTTCCTGCTTGCAACGGAGCATATGCCCTGTCCATCTCCATTTTAATTGGTCAATACGTGTAAGGATGTCTGTGAGTTTAGTTTTGTGTCTGATGTCTACATTCCTGACTCTATCCTTTAACTTTAGCCCCAGTATGCTCCTTTCCATTGCTCGTTGACATTTTGTAAGCTTTTCCCTTTGGTTTTTTGTCAAAGCCCAGGTTTCGCAGCCGTATGTAATGCCAGGGAGAATGCATGTATCAAAGGTTTTCTTCTTGACCTTGATGCTGAGTTCCTTGCTTTTCATTATTTCTTTCAAGGCCCAAAACTTTTTCCACCCGGTAGCAATTCTTTTGTCAATTTCTTTGGACATTTGGTCGCTTGTGGAAATAATCTGACCCAGATATACATATTCCTCGACATATTCAAGTTTTTGTCCGTTGACAGTTATGTCTGCAGCTGTTGCGTTTGTCATCATTTTTGTTTTGCTCGAGTTCATTTCCAGGCCCACTTCACGGCTTCTGTCTGCTAGCGTTTGTATCATGGATTCCAGTAATTTTGGATTCTCCTCCACTATGACCAGGTCATCAGCAAATCTTAGATGGTTAAGTCGCGATCCGTTTATGTTTAGCCCTAGATGCTTCCAATCCAATTTTCTAAACATTTGTTCGAGTACTGCTGAAAATAACTTTGGTGAGAGAGGGTCACCTTGCCTGACTCCCCTTTCAATTGGAAAAGTATCCCCCAGAGATTCCAACTTGATTTTGGCTTTACTCTCACTGTAGATCTTTTTGATGACGTTTACGTAAGCATACTGTACTCCCTGCTCCATAAGACTTTGCCATACGAACCTATGCTTAAGACTATCAAAGGCTTTTGAATAGTCTATGAAGGCCAGATATATAGGTTTGTTGTACTCGTTATATTTTTGTAGAAGCTGTTTGATGGTGTGTATATGGTCGATTGTGCTAAAGTTTTTCCTGAACCCTGCCTGTTCCACGGGTTGGTTTTCGTCAAGAGTATTCGCTATTCTGTTCAATATCACTTTCGCAAAAACCTTATACACATTTGAGATGAGAGATATGGGTCTGTAATTTCCAATATCATCCTTTGAACCTTTCTTATATAAAAGTATAATGTGAGATTCTGCCCATTGGCTTGGGATGTTGCCAGTAAATAGTATCTCGTTGAACACCTTTGTTAGTATTGGACTCAATTCGTCGACTGTTCCTCGCATCAGTTCATTTGGAATTTTATCAGGGCCAGGAGATTTTTCCATTTTTTGGCTATTTATAGCCTTTACCACTTCTGATTTTAGTATTTGTGGTACTTCTTCGATGTTTTTTATTGTGTTTTCCAGTCTAGGTTCTTTGTTGGGTGATTCTGTATTTGCCTGAGTGGAATATAACCGGCGATAGTAGTCTGTAGCAATGTTTCGAATCGTACTGCGTGTAGTGGTTAGACGATCTTTGCCTCTTAACTTTGGTATCCATTCTTTTCCTGTTTCTCTGAGTTCCTTGAGAGCTTTTCGTGTACCTCCCGTTTTGATAATGTGGTTTTCCAGAGTTTTGATTCTCCTATTTTTCCTGTCTTTCCTCATATTTGTACGAATGCATTTGCTTAAGTACGAAATATATTTAATATTTTTCTTCGTCTTCTTTTTTGCTATTAAATTCTTTCTATCTTCAATTAATTTTAGCGTTTCCTGGCTTAGATGAGAATCTATGTTTTTACCTGTTTTTGATTCTATCTGCTCTTGGAGCTTGCTTTCTACTCTCGCATATTTTTCGTTTAGTTTTTTATTAGAAGTAACAATTTCCATCAGCTCCTCCGTAGAATCTTTTTGAACCTTCTCATTGCTGATTATGTGGTTAATTTGAAATGCTTTCGGCCTAGGTTTTCTTGGAAACTGCTCAGAAAGACAGCACCTTACCATGCGGTGGTTAGTATTGAAGTTCAGATGTTGTATTACACTTGTGTCACTGAACAGTCTTGCTTTGTTAGACAAGATGTAGTCTATCTCATTTTTAACCTTTCCATCTGGAGATATCCAAGTCCATTTAGATTTAGGTTTTTTCCGGAACATGGAGTTTAACAGCGTTAGGTTATGTTCAAGCAGGAACTCCACCAGTTGTGCACCATTTTTGCTTCGTTTGCCTCTTCCAAATTTTCCTATTACATGTTCTTCTCCAGATGATTGAGCACCTACTTGAGCATTAAAATCTCCCATAATTACTAAATTATTATCTGAGTATTTTTCAGTAATTTCACTAAGACTGTTGTAGAACCTTTCCATATCTGTTGCAGTAGCTTGTTCCGTCGGTGAATATACTTGAATAATAGTCCACAGTTTTGTATATTTCGGTATGTTTATGTGAACTATTGCTATTCGGTCTGATATGCCTTCGAAACCAATAATTTGTTTTTTGAGTTTTGACTTTATCATGAAGCCTACTCCTCTGTGTCCAGCCACTTCTCCCTTGTAAAACATAACATACTGACTCCTCTCTTCTATTCCTTCACCCACTCTCCGCATCTCACTTATACCCAGGACGTCCCATTTCATATTTTCGACTGCCAGCTCTAGCTCCTGTAAGCTTTCTGGTGTTCTCAACGTTCGTGTGTTCAATGTACATAGATATATATTATTTGCATTTCGTTTTTGTTTTATTTCCTTTGTTGGAGGGTAGCGGTCTTCTTCCCCCTCGGTGACCAGCCGGCTTGGGGTGTGTTTTTCCGTAGTTGGTTTGTTTAAAGTTGTGGTTTGTGTTTTGTTTTGATTTCGGGTGCCGGTGGTCATTACAAGTTTTTTGGAGCGTCAGACAAGGATGATGTTCTGCCTCGTGCAACATAGTTTAGGATACTTGGTTTAATAACTTCATTTGATATTCCTTTGGTAGTTTGTGATATCTGCGTATCCTCTCTATTAACTTTTTTCTGAGTTGACGAGTTGGGTGAGCCTGACTCCTCTCTTTTTCTTTTGTCTCTGGATTGGTCTGATGGCTTTTTCACAATTATTTTATCGTATTTTAGGTAGGCTACATTTCCCTTTTTCTTTTCTTCTATGACTTGAGCTTGAAGCTGCTTCCTTTTTTCAAGAATTTCTTTAGGGAAATCTTCTTTCACAGTTATTCCTGGTGGAAATTCTCTCTTGTTCTTTAGTATAATATGTTTTTTCCACATGGATGTAATAGACACTATAACAGGCCGATTCTCGTTGGTACCTTTCTTGCCAATTCTATATATGTTACTGATTTCTTGGCTGTCCAGATGTGTTCCTGTTCCTATTACTGTTTCTTTAATGTAGTCTACCAGCTCTGCTTCTGATTTTCCTTGCTCTTCCAATCCAAAGAACACTAAGTTGTATTTCCGTTTCTCCTTTTCCATTACGCTGATTTTCTGTTCTAGCGACGATATTTTCGTTTTAAGTTGAGTATTTTCTTCTTCTATTGATTTGAGTCTTTCGTCTAACGCTTCCATAACGCATTTAGTCACTGATGCAGTGATTATTTTTGTTTGTTGATTTAATTTTTTGTCTAGTTTTGACAGCAATAACTCCATGCTCTTTTCCATTTTCCGTAGGTGGCAACTCTGTTTTGTCTATTGGTCTGTAGTCTGAACTGCCGTTCTGACGGACACGCAGTTGACACTCTTTTCGTTAGGTTGGTGTCACTGTTGGTTGATACAAATAACACTTTTAGGTTAGGTCTCTGAATGGAGAATATTGCAGTTTTTATGACAAATTAATATGTTTCGCACTGAGATCACTTCCTAATCGCGTTTTCCGATGGCTTATCTATCGGATCTTGTGGCGTGAGACGTTTATTAAACACTCTTTACACTGTTTTTAGTTGATATTTACGGAGCACGGTAACGTATGTATTCACTCTATGATCGCCGGAACCGGAACTAAAATAAACAGCTGTTAAATTCAAAACAATTTTTAGGATTCTCTGGGAGTAAGGGCTTCCTACTACACACATACATACATACTACATACTAGCTTATCCCTCTTAGCCGTAATAAAATTAAATAAATTAAAATCCTATAAATTAAATATTAACCTGTCTAGTTATCTAGAATAAAGTAGATGAAAGTACTATAAACTGTGTTTAGTTTTGAGTGAAATATTTGTAATGTAAGTTAAAAATCCACTTCTAAATCCAAACAATGTGGTGTCAATATACACCACAGTTCTACCATCTGTACATCTCTGTTACACTGTACATCTACACATCTACATAGATCTTCTTGCTTTTTGCATAATTCATCCTTTGTTTATTGTTATAAAGTATTAAAGGAACCTACCACAATGAGATGAGTCATCAATTTTTGTAACCAAAGAATTGTAAAAAGTTACTTAGTCTTACAACTGGAATAGTGTATATTTGTGGTGGCTGATATATTTACATTCTACAAATATATTTTCCTGCTTTAGGTAATCTATCTAAAGGTATATAAAGTATCTGGACACTAGTTTTTGGCTACACGCTACTTTTTTTTATAGCTGATAAAATACATAAACTTTTTTTTGTAAATACATAAGTACTTGGAATACATATATCACTCAGACAGAGAACCAACACTATGTTTATCACACAAATGTTTGTTCTCAGTGGGGATCAAACTCACGACCTACACCACAGAAGGTAGCGCTACTACGAACTGAGCTGTAAGGGCTGTGATATAGTGCTATTGTAAATAAACATAATTCTTTTACAATAACAAAGTCACCAAGACCAAGAGTGAATGACCTCTAGTTTAGTATACCTACAAGAAATCTTTGCGAGATTGCGATAATATTAGATTGTGCAGTTGTTATCTGACAAATTAATTTGTATTTTGGCGCACTACCAATTCCCGGATTGTGTTCTGTTAATAATGCGAAACACAAGTACCTACTAGATTCCACTTGCACCTTCATCTGTACTTCGTGTTCACAGATATAAGTATAATTTAACTAAGCCTGAACGTACCACTAACTCCCACCTTAGGTTAAACCTGTGTTGTGGAAAGATAGTCTCTATCGTCCATTTGTAACTTAGATGTGCATGCTGTTCACAGATATGGACTTCTTAAGCTTGTTCGACCCTAGCGACGGCAACCAGAAAACGAAAACGCGGCACAAAGATCTCAGCCAGGACACTGTTAGGAAGAAACCTGAGGGAGCGAAAGGTAACCTTTAACAACTTGCTTAGAAATAAGTAGAGGATACATAGGTACCATACCTACCATATACTTAAGCATCTATCTACAAATATATTTGCTGTCCTATTCCTTCTCTATTTGTAGAGCACCGATTATCTACCGGGAGTGATTCGCCGCCTTCTGATCCTAAGGTCGTGGGTTCGAATCCAGTTGTGCACCAATGGTTTTTTCTAATGAAAACATTATCTGCACAAAATTCTCGGACGATGAAGGAAAACATCGTAAGGAAACAAGTTAGTATTCTATCAGCAACGATGAGCTTGCAGCTTGTTACGTTTGGAATACGAACTATTGTAAAATGTAGGTATATACAAAATATAATATGTGGACGTACTCTGACTACCCCTCAAAGAATCTCGAGTAGAAACTGTATACTAAGAGATCTTAGGGGATATGTACCGTACCTAAACTATTTCTATTTTTCCTTTCTTTATTTGTAGTAAACCTACAGGTATTACCTGTATCTACATACCTGACGATCGATGTGGCGCGGCGTGCGAATTTCCACCTGCGACGCAGGAGGTTGCGGGTTCGATTCCCGCCTTGGGATAAATGTTTGTACGATCTACAAATATTTATTCCGGGTGTTCTGGGTATTTTATGGAAAATACCCAGAACACCACACACATACACTCATACATATTTTTATTATGCATAGGCATAATAAAAATATGTATGTATGTAATGTATTGTATTAAGGTATATCAGTCATCTAGTACCGATAACACAAGCTCTGCTTAGCTTGAGGCTAGAAGATGCTGTGTGGATTGTCCAGCATTATTATTATAGTATTGAACCACTCACACTTCGTTGGTCCATCGTCTGGAGGGTTCAATACTTCGATACTTATACTTTCATACTTTAGTTTGAAATATTATGTTTTAGGACGAAGACGGGGGCGTCGCTCTAACGGGAAGAATGAGACGCTTCCTGAAGAGTCCTCGTTCCTGAACGAACCTGATCTGAGCACTGAAGTTATGGTTAAAGACGGCAGCTATATCGATAGCTACATGATGCCTAACCAAAATGGTGAGTGACATTAAATTTGTTAAATGAGAATTAGGGGAATTATAAATATACAATGTGTCCTAAAATTCAACGATAAGCGGACACCAGAGGGTGGACCTCATGACTATTTGAGAAAAATGAAAAAAATAGTTCAATCTATTTTGAAATTACAAATAAATAGATATTGTTTGTGTAAAATCTACAGGCATTCTGGGATTTTAAGTCATAAATGTAAAAGTAATAAATGCTATCTTTATTTTCAGATAGTACAAACGAAGAAAAAAAAAATAAGAAGCGAAACACAGGTCGAAAGTCACGAAGAAGGAAAAAGGTCTCCCCAGCCAAGGAACTCTCTTTCGAGAAGATCTACACTTCAAAAAACAACCTTAATGCTAATGCTGCAAAGTCCAAAATAGAGATTGGCAAAAATGTGAATGATTTAACAGCAGATTTCAAAACTCAATACAGAATAGACGACGAAGAAGCTATGGAGTTCAAAGATAGGGCAGTTTACAATATTATAGATAAATTGGAGAAGGTAATTATTTCTCAAACTGGAATAAGGATGATTGTAGAATTGGAGAATTGTCTTCTGGAAATTAAAGGGTTAGGCATGTGTACAATAGCTGAGTTCTTCAAACTAATGATGAAACTAATATCTATATATAATAACTGTGTTCTGTGAGGTAATGGAATTATAGGCAGAGGTAACTACTCAACATCAGGTGGACCATCACTTGATCACATTTTAAAAACTCAGAATTGTACCTAAATAGCGCACTTACCTTTGTTGAAAACTATAGCATAAATTGGCTTTGTTTATTTTCAGGTAAGTTTAAAAGACGACATGTACTTAGCAGGAGACTTCTCTGCTCAGGACTTGGAGAGTGACTTCTTCTACTGTGACGATGATGATGAAGAGTTTCTGGATGAAGAGTGAGTAATAATATTGGGTGTTGAACTTTGTTAAACAATTTTTTCTTATTTTGTTTTATCGCTATCATTATGACCGTCATCTCCGTTCTATCATCGGACCACCAGACGTACGGAGACGAGACACCCATTCATGGTTGACACCCCTTCCACCCGCACCAAGCGCTTTGCCTCAACTTTTATTATGCGTACAGCAAAGGAATGGAACTCGTTGCCGTCGTCTGTTTTTCCGATCACGTATAATTTGGATGTCTTCAAGAGAAGAGTGAATAGGTATCTTCTAGGTAAACGTGCTACACCGTAGACTGCGTCATCACTTAACATCAGGTGAGATTGCGGTCAAACGTTTACCTATAAAAAAAAAAAATGACGAACAGTGACAGACCGAACTAATAAAATATAACTAAATAAAATTATAAGAATTTTTGTCCTGACTAACTGACATACAGATAACGCACAGCTTAAACCACTGGTCGTAGAGGCTTGATATTTTTAGGGTATATTCGTCTTGGTGTGTAGAGGTGTACTAAAAAAGAAATTCCCGAAATTCAACCCCTAAACGGGTACGGCGAGGGTTGAACTTTGTATGAAAATAATTTCACGCGTTTTGCAGTAGTTTCTACATTGTTTATCTTTTGACAGATTTTTATAGTCATAAATACATATTTTTGAAGTAATCCTTCTTATGCGACTTCCAACAAGGTTGCGTTAAACGTTTAACACTACCATGGAGGGGGTATGAAAGCACTGTTTTTCTCTCTTTCTCTCATAGCCAGTTACGTTTCGTATATTAAAGAAGTTTTACTTCAGTCGTGTGGTCTAAAGCACACTTGTTTTTTTTTGTAATGTAGCTTCTATCGGCTGTAATACACGTATTTATATTTATTTATCAGCACGTCAGAAGAGTCAGATTCCGGTGACGAGGCGGTGAACAGCCTGCCGCCAGAGCCTCGCTTTGGGAACGTTGAATACAAGTTACGATTATCTGCGAGCTGCGAACGACGCTTTCAGCATCTTGTTACACAGGTACGCCCTTTCTTTTTTTATTACAGGCACATAAGGCTTAACACCTGTATGCCTCAGGTTGATGGACGCACACCCGAGGCCCTTACCTGCATTTCCCAAGAATAAAAAGCTGTAGATGACCGGATTGATTGATGATATTTTTTTTCCTTAATTAGTTTACCAACTAAATACAGTAGATACCCTAATAAAATTACAATCTAGCCAATTAGGTTAATAAGTAACTTTGCTTTGACTTATTTTTATAGGAGACTAGCGGCCGCTCGCAGCTTCGCCCGCGTGGCACTTTTTTTCACGTTCCCGTTATTTTTTCGGAATAAAAAGTAGCCTATATGTTATTTATTGTGTTGGTGTAATTACAGACACATGAGGCTTAACACCTGTATGCCTCAGGTTGATGGACGCTGAGTAGTGCATCGTCGGTAACGTTCCTAACGAACGTGACCTATGAGGCAATGCTTTGTTATAGGTGGTGGTAACCATAACATCAGGTGGGCCATCTGCTTGTTCCATCAACAAGTTGTATAAAAAAAAAATACAGGTTACAATCTATATTTATTTCAAATTCCATCCAAATCGGTCCACTGGTTAGAGCGTGAAAGAGTAACAAACATCCATCCATCCATACTTACAAACTTTCGCGTTTATAATATTAAGTAGGATTGATGTTTGATGTGTGGCATGTTGCATGTTGTCAGTTGAAATGGCGTCTGGTGTCGGGCGGCGGCAGCTGCGTGTACGTGATCGGCGTGCGGGACTGCGGCGCGCTGGTGGGGCTGCGCGCTCGGGCTCTGCGCTCCTCGCTGCGGGCGCTGCGCCGCATGGCCGCCGTGCTGCACGCCACCGTCGCCACGCTCACCGCGCGCCGCGTGCACAAGCACAGGGCCGTCGCCGAGGTCTACATCAAAAAGGTACATAAACTATGCATCCATTATGATCATTCTCATTCGACGACCGATGTGGCGCGGCGGGCGAATGTCTGGCTGCGACGCAAGAGGTTGCGGGTTCGATTCCCGCCTTGGGATAAATGTTTGTAAGATCTGCAAATATTTATTCCGGGAGTTCTGGGTATTTTCTATGTAATCAAAAAATATGTATGCATGTATTGTATTGTAATAAGTATATCAGTCATCTAGTACCCATAACACAAGCTCTGCTTAGCTTGTGTTATAACAAAATCTTTATTATTTTCCAGTTAGCCCACCCGCAGCAGAATATAGAATTGCGCGTTGCTGTGATGGGAGCCAACGAAGCCGGGAAGTCTACCCTTATAGGCGTGCTCACACAGGGTAACTACTAATGTTATTATGGCTAAAGATATATTTTTTTAAGCTGTGGTGCAGTTGACGGGAATCTTGTCATTAATGTGTTTCAGCACAAATTATATAATATATTTTTTACAAACTACCCTTAAATATATAACACCCAATGGAAAGAGCTCAAAATCGTTCTTCCTGTAAATGTATAAGGGAGGTCTATGTTCGGCAGTGGACAGGCTGTTGATGATGATAACCCTTAAAAAAGGGAGTGCAATTGTGTGTTTTTAATTGAAACGATACAGTGCGATTTGATTGGTTGAGACTTAGTAAAACTTGGTTTGAATACTATTTTATAATAAATTACAAAATTAATTGAATGTGTTACAAGATTTATCAAAACAACCCTACCTAATTCCCGTGGTTTTCCTGGCTTAGTGACAGTTCAGTGAAGTACTACTGAGCTGTGAGTTAACGTTCACCTACCTATGAACTTTCAGAGTGATCCTTCAAGTAAGCTATAGATTAAGAGGGATTTTTTTTATTTGTAAAAATTTTATTTGTAGGTGAGTTGGATAATGGCAACGGGTCAGCTCGTCTCAACATGTTCCGCCATGCGCACGAGGTGAAGACAGGGCGTACTTCGTCTCTCAGCCACGAGATACTGGGGTTTGATGCTCAGGTAACAGCTACACTCATTATATCATTACAGGGGCGGCCTTATCCTCATTTTAAATTTTTCTATAGTGTGAAGCATTTAGTATCTACGATCAAGTCATTACAAAGAACGCCGTATCTCAGATTAAAAAAAAAACATCAACTGTAACATTGCCTCGCAGGTCACGTTTATTAGTAACGTGCCCTACGATGCATTGCTTAGCGTCCGTCAGCCTGAGGTATACAGGTGTTAAGCCTCATGTGCCTGTAATTTCACCGGCATCCACACCCTTCAAATCAGAACACAGCAAGCTGCTTGGTGGCAGAGATAGGCATGGTGGTTGTACTTCCCTGGACGAGACCTTTACTAAAAGCTTTACTACTTCTTGATGATTGGAGTTCACTATTGTCAATCGAAACTACAGTATTGTTGGTTAGATTTTGATATCATTCGTTTCGAAGCGATTCGATTTCTACATTTACATCTCTCTCTCTCTCTTAATGTCTATATATACTATTATATATCCTTGGCAATAGACCACGTGACTTGTCGAATCTGCCAACGAATATGAAATAGTATGGATAACGAAGTTCAGAGGAAAATTGGTTGACCCCACTAGTCTGATCGTTATAATCTTTGTTTGATATATTTCAGGGTAATGTAGTTAATTACGGCTGTTCAGAGCTTATGACAGCGGAACGCATCGGAGAGAGATCTGCCAAGCTTGTGTCGTTCTTAGACCTCGCTGGTCACGCTAGATACCAACGCACTACGCGGCACGGCCTCACTGGATACTCGCCGCATCGTGCCATGCTTGTGGTAAGTTCTTGCAGTTACGTCACGTCCCGTCATCAGTGTTCCAGTTTGAAAAGTGTGGGTGTCAGTGCAGTCACATGAGGTTTAACATCTGTATTCCTCGTAGAGCACGTGCTTGAAGAAATGCTCTATTATAGGCGATGGTACCTACTTAACACTGCGTGGGCCATCTGCTTGTAACAACAACAGGTATAAGTAAAAACAGAAAATCAGAGAGTTTTTAAGTTTAACATTGTATGTCTTGTATGTTGTTTGTTGTGTCATCGTGGCCACACCGGATTAAGCGATTGATTGGTTTACATGATTGAGAGTGTTCTTAACTATGATTCAAGAAAATCCGTTTAGTGATTTAGGATCATTAGATATTTAATAATTCTTAATATTTTAAATTTATTTCTACATATTTCTTGTTATTAGCAAATAGTTCTTTTATTTTCTAAATAACTTATATAAATAAGCTGTTATTTTTTTCAGATTTCAGCAACCGCTGGCATTACCCCCATAACAGAAGAGCACATGGGCATGTTACTGGCACTACGGCTGCCGTTCTCAATAGTGATCAATAAGTGTGAGCTAGCGCGGGATGCTGTGCCACTCCTGCTGGCGAGGCTCGCCTCCACGCTGGCCCCCCATCGCAAGGTACGGTTACTTGGTACTTGGTACCAGCGGTGGCCTTACCCATTGCGAGGCTCCGGGCGGCGGCAGGTCTTTGCGAGGCCCTTTGTCCTTCGTGAAAAAGATGTACTCAAAATTAAAAGTTTTGAATAAAGAAAATATAGTTGTACTTGTACTAAGATATCTGAAGGGATATCTACCGTGCCTGAGGAATTAAGTCGTGATGCTATTTCTTTTCTTTATAGCCCCAAACCAAGCAAAAAAATAAATCAGGCACACGATCAGCCCGGCTAAGATGTACAACGCGATAAAATTTTTGTCGCGTTAGAGTAGTGTAGTGCAGGTTTAAGAATAGGCCTTTTACATAACTTTTGTTACTCATTCTGACGTTTTTTTCTTTCCAGAAGCCGTTACTGATAACGAACGAAGTGCTGGCTCGAAGCTGCTGTGGCCCGCAGAATCTCATCCTCGACAACCTCGAGCTGAGCGCGCAGTCATCATCCAACAGCGACGACGATCAGTAAGCACTATCATACCACCTCTAATTATTGTTAACTAGTGGAGACTTGCGCGACTTCGCGTGAAACTATTTTTATACAAACTTCAGCCCCTGCACCTCTTAAGACCAGGTATTCCTGCAACTGTAGGCATTTAGCGCTGTCTCGGGCCGCACGCGAAATACGTAGCGCGGACGCAGCGGCAGTGAACTCGTATGCCCCCGCCAGCGACATAGTATAGAAATTAGCAGTAGGATCATTTTATTTGACTTTAGAAATGCATTTTTTGCGATCAAACTTTGTTTATAGTATTATATTGTTTATATATTTATTTATTATTTATTTAATTAGGAAATTGGGTTTGTATGTAGGTACTCAAATAGTTGATTTGACGACCGATGTGACGCGGCGGCCTGTGACGCAGAAGTTTGCGGGTTCGATTCCCGCCTTGGAATAAAATGTTTAAACGATCTGCAAATATTTAATCCGGGTGTTCTGAGTATTTTCTATGTTTAGTAAAAATGTGTATGTATATAACGTCAGATTTGGAATTCAAAATGGCGGGTGCAAATGATGGTACAAAAAACTGACATGGGTGTCTTTTTCGACTAATTTAGGGGTGCTGATTACGAATATCTGGTCAGATTTGAAATTCAAAATGGCGGGTGCAAATGATGGTACAAAAAATTTACATGGGGGTTTTTATGACTAATTTGGGGGTGCTGATTACGAATATCTGGTCAGATTTGAAATTCAAAATGGCGTGTACAAATCATGGTACAAAAAACTGACATGGGGGTCTTTTTCGACTAATTTGGGGGTGCTGATTACGAATAGCTGGTCAGATTTGAAATTCAAAATGGCGGGTGCAAATGATGGTACAAAAAATTGACATGGGGGTCTTTTTCGACTAATTTGGGGGTGCTGATTACGAATATCTGGTCAGATTTGAAATTTCCTCAAGAAAAAAGACCCCCCATGGTTAGTTTTTTGTACCATCAGTTACGACTTTACGACTTTACGACGACCGCTGCGGCGCGGTAGGCGAATGTCCGCCTGCGACGCAGAAGGTTGCGGGTTCGATTCCCGCCTCGGGATAAATGTTTGTACGATCTGCAAATATTTATTCCAGGTGTTCTAGGTATTTTCTATGTATAATAAAAAATATCTATGCATGTAATGTATTGTATTAAGTATATAAGTCATCTAGCACCCTTAACACAAGCTCTTCTTAGCTTTGGGTTAGATGATGCTGTGTGGATTGTCTAGTATTATTATTATTATTTTAATGTCTGAATTTTAGAAATTCAGTAAAAAAAATACGAAAAGTACCTTATATATTAATTAAAGCAAAGCGCCTAAATATTGATGGTTGCTAGTTGTTGATTATATGCTCTCCATCATCCAGGGTCCTGGAGCAGGTGGCAGTGTTCCCCGTGTCCTGTGTACGAGGGTTTGGACTCAATGCTCTTCACGCTCATCTTTTAGCATTACAGCCGCCGGTTCAAGATGCCTCGCAACCACCTGAAGAGGTATGCTCTTCTTCATAAGGGTCCGAGGCAAAAAGCCAAGCCAGGGATCATATTACAACGTCTTAAAGCTAGGTAATTTAGTACCACGCGATAAACTTACTTGATTCCTACCGTTTTATATCCTGAAGGTTTCGAAGAGACTGAAGTAAGTGAAATTACGGGTAGAGGTAACCAGTCAACATTAGGTGGGATATGTTGTTGGTGATATTTTTATAATTTGGACTAGACGCATGAGACTGTTAAAACAAATCCATAGAAATCTGTCAATATATAATAAAATTAAAGTAATAGTGCTTCGATATGTCATTTCTAACTAATGGGAACCGACAAACAATGATAGGACTGGTTTGAAGCTGTGTTTAGGTTTTACTTAAATATGTGTATGGGTGTAAATATTGTCTAGTTTGTATTATCATTATTTTTTTATCATTGATTGACTGTCTTTTGGCTTCAATCTCACCTGGTGGTAAGTGACGATGAAGCCGACGATTAAGCAGAACGCCTAGACAACTATTCACTCTTGCCTTAAAGAGATTCAGATTATAGTGTCTATAAATGAAAATAAAAAGTGTTCAGGGAAAACAGACACTTGAATGAATTTCACGTCTTAGCGGTTGTATAATTTTTATGTACATATTTTCAGGAAACATGCGAGTTCCAGATAGATGAGATATTTCACGTGGGAGATAGTGGCGAACCCGTGGTGGGAGGGTTGCTGACGAGAGGCAGGCTGTACGAGCGAGACAGATTACTTGTTGGTGAGTAAAATAAAAAATCCCTTTGTTGTGTACCGTGGGAGTGTACTGCGTGAAACGATAATTGATAGTTCGTTCTGACACTGTGTGAAATTGCGTGGCAACTGCAACACGTTCCGCAGTCAAATTGTCGCTGCCGAGTATTCAGCGCAATGTAACGTAAAATAATAAAATAACACGAACCTTCGTTTGTTGTTCTGCGGTGTAGAAGATAAGGTCACGCACATTAGGTGCCTACAAACTAATGCTCTCTTACCAATAAGTCATGACAGATAAAGCTAATTTTAAACCGTATTTAAATATTAGTAACGTTTATAAGAATGGGGGCAAGTTTCCATTTTGTAACGTATCATCTGAATCTATGTATTATTTTATGTATTTATTTTAACAAAATACAGACTTAACTAGTCTGTATTTTTATTACGATGACCAACTACAAGTGAATATGGGTATACCAATTGAACTGTTTGGACAAACATCTAACTACCTCTTAGATAGATATCCTCAATGATATCAATATATCTGAGGGTCTACCGTGCCCGAGGATTGAGCTGTGAGACTGTTTCATTTTGACAGGTCCCTTAGACGACGGTTCGTTCAAGCCGGTTGGAGTGAGAAGTATCTATCGGAACCGCGTCCCATGCGGGGCTGCAAGCGCGGGTCAACCCGCCTCACTAGGCCTCCAGCAGCCGTGTCCGCCTGTAAGTACATCAAGTAACAAGAAGTAATAAGCGCCTCTAAAACTGGTCTAACAAATCTACTACTTAGTAGTAGATCTGCCTTCTGTGCTGCTGTAGGTTCGATCACCACCGAGGACAACATCTGTGTGTATGTATTCACAACAAAACAACGCATATAAGTCTATCAGTCTGGTTCCCATAGTAAAAGCTATGGCGTTGTCCTAATAGAACGCGAATGCGCGATCATCGTAAGTTCGCGCGAATTTTACTCGTACGAACGCGCGATCAAACATATTGAACTCTAATAGGTGTCCTAACTGACAATCGCACGACGCGGTCGCGCGACTCAAATGTTTGAAACTCTATTCGCGCGATCTTAGTTCGTACGAACGCGCGATTAAACATATTGAATTCGAATAGGTGTCCTTATTGAAATTCGTGCGAAAACGTCGGCGTGGTACCGCGCCCGCGAGATTCGCGGAATCGCCTATTCGCGTTCTATTAGGACACCCAGTTTTTGACGTCGCGCGAACACGCGATGGTCGCATCGCTCGCATCGCGCATTCGCGTTCTATTAGGACAACGCCTAAGACTAGTTTGGGGCTAGTAGATGTTGTGTAAAAAATTCCACAATAAAAAAAAAACAACTGCGCTCCATAACTATCTGCAAATATGTCATGTAATTTTTGAGATATACACTTTTCGTTTTTCGTTCGTTTAAGTCGTATTATAATGATCTTGTTTAACAAATATCGGTTATAGGTGCGGCCAGGAATGGTTTTACTGGCGGTGCCGGAAGGATATAGGAAAACAAGAAGACGTGCATGGGCGGCTTGCGACGGCCCGTGCAAGAAAAAGGACCAGGTAATTATTATTAAATAGAGAAACTCCTTTTTAGTGTTGGGCTTACAGCCCATCGCCACTGCTAGAATACTAAGTGGTCTCCTCACTATGTTTTCCTTCACCGTTTGAGAGCACTGGCATACACTTACAGAACCTGCCTAATGATATCGCTGCCTCGCAGGCCGCGCAGTATAACTCCAAATGAAAATCGAAAACTTCGTTTATTATTTTTCATAGTATACAAGCTGAACTGTGAGACCAATAATAAATGTGTTATAATGTGTTTCAGATATCTGAGGTGATCCGAACAAAGCAATCACCGATGGAGACGCGCCTTCGCAACAAAAATAAGAATATTCTGCAGGTAACTCATCATCAGCTTTTAGAAGTTCACTGCTGGACATATCATCATTTTCCTGCCCTGGTTTTGCCCTCCACAATCCTCTGTCAGCCTTCATATGTACGCACTCCCTTTAACCATGTTATATTTCACACAGTTCATCCATCTTGTCTTTGGTCTACTTCTACCCCCATATTTATCCACATTCATGTTCATCACTCTCCTAGTAACATGAGTTCTATAGAGTAGACACATCACAGCTCAGTTGGTAGTTGGCTCAATTCTTAGATCATCATCATCATCATCAGCCTGTTGAAGTCCACATAGTCCTCCCCCATACATTTCCATGAAGAACGATTCTGAGCCTTTTCAACCATCGACTTTCCGCGGTTCTAACAATGTCGTGAGTATTCCGGTTCGTGGTCGCCATTCGAGAACCTATAGCCCCCAGCCTTTATTCCATTAGCCTTTATTCTCCAGCGGTTGTAGGTTCTACGAGCTATATGGCCTGCCCTTTGCCACTTCAACTTGCTGATTCTGAGAGCTTTGTCGATGACCTTGGTTCTTCTACGGATTTCTTGACCTTCTTAGATACAATAGTTTAATCTGTCATGATATAATGTATGTACCTTTCAGGATATAGCACACGCAGAAGAGGTACTGACCAAAGCCATGGACAATAACGAGTGCAACCTTTACCGAGCCCACAACGACAACACAGAGACCGACAAACAGGTTTGTTATAACTGTGCATAACGAACCTATAATAAGCCGGATGTAATAAGAGCACTTCCGAATACGCCAGGAACGTGTAATAAATTCAAAATAAGTAAATTTATGCTCTCAAATGCTTAACACAAAAGACTTTTCCCTTTTACTGCATATAATTTGGACGAATAGGCTTCGACAGCTAGGACATAGTTTTGCAATGTCTGTACTATTCTCTTATTTGAACTCATTAGATTGTAAGCATTACTATTCGTTGAAGCGTAGCGTGTGCTGTCTTTTGAACTTCTGTTGTGTATAAAGTTCTTAGTATGATTGCCTTAGCATATTTTCTGTCTTGCATTCAGTTAGATTGGAACCACATTGGAGCCTCATTATTTATATTATTATTATTTTGTAACAGGATCATACAAAAAAAAACCGTAGGAACCAAGCCGTAAGTTTCTTGCCGGTTCTTCTAGGCTTGTCGCGAGGAACTGGCGTTTATATTCAACTAGATTTAAGACTTTTCAAGAAGATCCCGGCGGATTTTGCTGAATAAATGCTCTTTGACTTTGACTAGTTAAAGGGATAATAAGACGTTTACCGCCCAACGATGTGGGCACGGGTTAGCTAGTTAATAATAAGATAGTTCATGATATGTATGTTTTCACTTTTCAGTGTGACAATAAATACTCGCAAGACGAAAATAGCAACAATAATCGTGATGAGTGCGTGTGTGAAGACAGGGTTCCCCTTGAAGATCCCAACGACCCAAGAGGCTGTTTATACTTTCAGGTAACATAAGTAGATATCTTCGAGCCACATAAATAAATATTAATTAATAAATATTCACACAACTCTAGCCCCAACCTAAACAAAGCTTTTACTATGGGAGTCAGAGAGCTAATAGAATACTTATATACTTTTTTTTGTAAATATATGTTTAGATTATTTTATAACACCAAGACTGAGACAAACATCTATGATCATCACACAAATGTTTGTTCTTGGTGAGGATCGAACCCACAGCGCAGATGGCAGGGTTACGAACTGAGCTGTGGTGGCTGTAAACAGAAATATGAATAAAACCGGCTAAGTGCGAGTCGGACTCGTGCACGTCGTACCATTATCTATAATAAAAACGGCAAAAAAAAACACGTTTGTTGTATGAGAGCCCCCTAAAATATTTATTTTATTGTTTTTTAGTATTTTTTGTTATAGCGGCAACAAAAACACATCTGTGAAAATTTCAACTCTAACTATCACGGTTCATGAGATACAGCCTGGTGACATATACCAGACAGACAGCTGAGTCTTATTAATAGGGTCCCGTTTTACCCACGGAACCCTAAAAATGTTCATGATGTGATAGCAATGTTGCATGAAAACTATCAAATCATGCGACTTGAAACTTAGTTGATGTGTTTGTTTATTTTATTTTATTGTTGTGTGCTTAGGCAACTGTCCACGTGATCCGGCACTCAACAGCCATCCATCCTGGCTTCCAATGCACCGTACATGTTGGCAACGTGCGACAGACAGCTATCATAGTGGTATGTTTCATAGGGTATATCCATCCATACTTACAAACTTTCGCGCTTATAATATTAGTAGGATTCTCTGTCATTTAAATTCCACACATAAATGTATATGTTTATTATGGAATGAGCTCTTAATTACCGAGACAGATTTTTTTCGCCGACCCTATATCTAGGGGTAACATTGATCGAATATTTATATAAACAAAACTAGGAAGAAAAGAAGTAGCGAGAAATAGCTTCATGACTTTAATCCCCAGGTATCATCCCACAGTAGATGGGATATCTACCGTGCCGAGTCAAGCACCAATAGATTTTTTAACCACAAAATTATATGCGGAATGCCAATGCTCTCAAACGGTAAAGGAAAACATAGTGGCGAAACCAGTTAGTATGCTAGCAGCGCCGATGGGCTTGCAACCTGTCACGTATGGAATACCAACTACAGGTAATTGTGGGTATGTGCCAAATGTAACATTTGGACGTACCTTTGACTCTGATCCCCTTAGACATCCTCAAAGAATTTCTAGTGAGTAGGTACTTTGTACTAAGAGATTTGAGGGGATATCTACAGTGTCTGTGAGTCGTGAGGCTATTTCTTTTTTCTTTAACTTGTATAAAAAAAATTGTGCGTGGAGTCCCTCCGCGCGGAAGAAGTGAAACTTCGTGTTCGAGTGCCTTGCATTCACTCTCGTTCTGTCTCTTTCTATTCCCCCTCCATGGTAGTGTTAAACATTTGAACGACCGATGTGGCGCGGCGGGCGAATGTCCGCCTGCGACGCAGGAGGTTGCGGGTTCGATTTGTGCCTCGGGATAAATGTTTGCACGATCTGCAAATATTTATTCCGGGTGTTCTGGGTATTTTCTATGTATAATAAAAAATATGAATGTATTAATGTATTGTACCTATTAAGTATACCCGTAAATAACACAAGCTCTGTTTAGCTTAGGGCTAGATGATGCTGTGTGGATTGTCCAGCATTATTATTATTATTGTTGGAAATCGCATTAGAAGTTTTACTTCAAAAAAATTGTGTTTCCAATTTCAAGTACTAATTGTATGTTTTGTTGTCAGGGTATAATGTCACGTGACAACGTGATCCGAGCAGGCGAGCACGCCAGTGCACTATTCCGCTTTGTCAGATCCTGCGAGTATCTCACAAGAGATAGACAGCTTCTATTTACGCAGGGGCTAGGCACTAGGTAAGTCTCAATAACTTTATTGTCTACTAGCGGCCCGTCCCGGCTTCGCACGGGTTTTATAAAGGATTTCTAATTTTTTTTGAAAATATAATATACTAGCTGACCGGTGCCCACTTCGTTGGGCGGTAAACATGTTTACTTACAAATCTTAACTGAAGTAGTACTCGATGTCGCCAACAGATGGCGTTAATACGGCATAAAATAGCGGCCGTTCGCAGTTTCGCCCGCGTGGCAGTTTTTATCCGTTCCCGTTATTTTTTCGGGATAAAAAGTAGCCTAAGTTACTCCTTGTTACATTAGCTATCTGCCAGTGAAAGTCCCGTCGAAATCGGTCCAGCCGTTCCAGAGATTACCCGGAACAAACAGACAGACAGACAAAAATCGTATATACATTCCTATGCATGTAGTAAAAAGCGTTATTTTAATATTACAAACAGACACTTCAATTTTATTTATTTGTATAGATTTTGTCATAAAACTATATTACATTATGAATTAATGTCCTTTTTATAAAACACCTGCGTAGGGAGCCGACCTCGCGGCTGAGCCGCGCGGGTACCTCTAAACTCACGCACGTGCACCCCCACCTTGGTGACGCTCACTTCGCAACGGGCCGTGCAGCAGAAATCGTAATATTTTAATTTCGCCATAACTTCAAAACCAAACGTCCAATTTTAATCATTCAAAGACCAAATATTATCTACATGAACTGTACTTAGTGATAAAATAATTTATTTCGATAAGGATTAATAGTATGAGTAAAATAAATGCTTTTAAATGTAGTCCAAAAAAATTCAAGATTTTTAAATAAAAAAATGGTTGTTGTGCCTCACTCGACATAGATAGGTATAGTGTGTCGCGGACTTTTTTTGTAGATATTTATAAGATCTACAATTGTTTAGAACATTTTATGGTTCTATCTTTTATAGTTTAGGCAGCGTACGCAAAATAAGTAACTTTTCTGGTTGATTTTTTACACCTTACGGAACGCTATTTTTTTCCAAAATAAAATATAGCCTATGTTACTCAGTGATAATGTAGCTTTCTAATGAAAAAAGAATTATTAAAATCGGTCCAGTACTTTTTGAGTTTATTCGTAACATACAAAAATACAAATCTTTCCTCTTTATAATACCTATTAGTGTAGACTAGATGTCGCTAGTAAATTTGTCCATTTCCTAGATCGCGCTGACGAAAACTCACGGCGCTGCACGACCACGTTTGGTTGATTTTGTATCGGCAACAGACAGCGCATATATTTGGCAAATATTAGTAGGATTTTGAAGAATGTTTTAAATCGGTAGTATAAGATTAGCAAAACACGTGTGACTTCGTCCGCGTGAAGTTATCTGCATACATACTTCAACCCCCGTTGTTTAGGGGTTGAATCTCGGGACTCGGGCGTTCCTTAGTACACCTCTACGCACCAACACGAATATACCCTGCAAATTTCAAGTCTCTACGACCAGCGGTTTAGGCTGTGCGTTATCTATTATGTCAGTCAGGACAACATTTCTTATATTGGTAGGTTCTATCTCCACCAATGGCAGCCTATGACAGCACTCACAGCTTAGTTGATAATAACTCTGCTTTCTGCGCTGTACGTTTCAGGTTCGATTCTCACTGAGGCTAAATGATGATGAACATATATGTTTGTCTGGGTGTTCATTCTCGCCGTTCTAAATATATATAACTCAAAAGGTGACTGACTGACTGACATAGTGATCTAGCAACGCACAGCCCAAACCACTGGACGGATCGGGCTGAAATTTGGCATGCAGGTAGATGTTATGACGTAGGTATCCGCTAAGAAAGGAATTTGATTAATTCTACCCCCAAGGGGATAAAATAGGGGATGAAATTTTGTATGAAACTTTGTCAATTTTAAACCGATCGGGCTGAGACTTTGCATGCATAAAGCTACTATGATTTTATCCGAAAAAATAATGGGAACGAGAAAAAACTGCCACGCAGGCGAAGCTGCG
This sequence comes from Electrophaes corylata, assembly GCA_947095575.1. NCBI lineage: Eukaryota > Metazoa > Arthropoda > Insecta > Lepidoptera > Geometridae > Electrophaes > Electrophaes corylata. The sequence goes on from OX352714.1 coordinate 2,901,183, forward strand.
AGCGGCCGCTAGTTACTAATAAACTTGGCATGAAAATTCATGTCAATGCAAAAGACAAGACATCGGGGTTAATATCCAGGCTGACTTAAACTATTTTTGTTTCAGAGGTGTTGGCAGAATCACACAGGTGTTCCCTTACGTACCTTGAGTGTTCAACTTAACTCATCTATCACTTCTATACAAACATCTTGACGATCGATGTGGCGCGACGGGCGAGTGTCCGTCTGCGACGCAGGAGGTTGCGGGTTCGATTCCCACCTTGGGGTAAATGTTTGTACGATCTACAAATATTTATTCCGGGTGTTCTGGGTATTTTCTATGTGTAATAAAAAATATCTATGTATGTAATGTATTGTATTAAGTATATCAGTCATCTAGTACCCATAACACAAGCTCTGCTTAGCTTGGGGCTAGATGATGCTGTGTGGATTGTCCGGCATTATTTATTTATCTTCAAAAACTGAAGTGTGTTTATTTTTGGTTTTAAAGTCACCAGTTTCTGACCACCGCCGTAGTGCTGCGATATTTTAAGGCCACTGCCAACTAATATTGTGTATGCGATAGTTTAAGATGACTCACCGATACTGTAACGGCTGGACCGATTTTGGTGGAATTTAGAATAGTGTAATCCTTGTTAGAATCGCTTAGAAGTTACTGTTATCGGGATACAGTCGGCGGCAAAAGTAGATTAACAATTTTAGTTACTAAACACCTATTTTCTCAGATTTTTGAAATTGCATGAAATGGTAGCCTCAGTTCTGAGATAGTTATGGCTTAAATCAAAAGTTAAAAACTTGCTGATTAAAAATGAACTGGATGGAACATTGGAGCTTTACAAACCTGAAATGTTCATCTATTTTTGTCGCTCACAGTTCCACATAAAACCGCGGCAGAAACTAGTCTTTAGTAAAATTATATTTTTCGTGACGTTAATTTGATTGTTTTCAAGTGTGATTTAAACAAAGGTCTAACAAACGCGTTCTACCTTGCATATACAGGCATTCTACCTTACATATCTATCAACCCCTCTCGGTTGATAGGACGCAGATAGAACGCGTTGGTTTTACCTTGGTTTGAGAAAGATACTTTCTCTAGAAAACACTTTTAAGCCCGCTTGCACAACGATCACTAAGCGTGTTGAGCGCGCCTGTACATTAATGTAGGAAAATAATGACGTTTAATATCTTGCACAACGAAAATAAGTAGCTATTACGCTGACGTTAAACATGTTTACCTTTTTAAACGTGATTAGATAAATAAAATTAAATGAGATTGTTGTGTAAGCGGGTTTTTTTTAAGAATTTCATTAGTTATTGACAAGAAATCTTAGTACTTATTTATATTCAGGTAATAGTTAAGAAAAGTATAAAAGGCACGCCCACAGACATCCAGATGTCTAGGTTATATCTGTCTATGCACTGTAATATGCAGGTAGACACCACAAAGGGATCCATGTTTTATAATTATGTGTCGATAGATCCGCCATTTTGTTTCTTAAATTAGAAAAGGCGGTAGTTTTGATAGACAAAAGTCAACTTCAATCAATTGCCGTCAAGTGGCGGCATATAAATACCAGGTTCAAAGATATACCTTATTCTCATTGGTTTATGTTACAGTAACAAATTACTTGGTAAATGTTACTTTGTCAACAAGGTGAGAGTTTATCTGACAGGCAACGACCCGTTGTACTAACGGACACTAGTAGAATATCGAAACAGGGATATTTATCGTAGACACAAATACTCTCACAGAAGCAATTTGTCGAATCGACAATAAGTCTTGTGAAAAATCAGACCAGCGCCTCTAGATACATACTATTATTTATTGTATTGTTGTTTAGGCGATAACGAATTCGCTTTGAAGCGATCGAACATTGACTAGTCTCTTATCTCTTGTCACCCATTATGGAGGAAGTAGAAGTAGTCACTGAATAATGTGTGGAAAATATTATATAGTACTAACAGCTTTATAGTGTAATTTTCATAGGTACAAATAATATACTTTGGTAGGTACAATCCAGTACATAAAATAAATAGAAAATATGAAAAATAGTTTCAAGTGTTTTAGAATGAGAACTAGCAAATTATTATGTTTAAATGTTATAAATATAAGATAATTAAAAATTTAAACTAAGTAGTATTATAAATTACATAAACATGTATATTGAACTATATGACTAGGTATCTAAAATTATGACCAATGTTAAATAATTCGGAATTCAAATCGAATTTGACAGCACGTACTTTTTTTAATACCTGGTGGTACAAGCAGACAGCCCGCCTGATGTTGAGTGATAACCATTACGGTAGACTTAGTAAACAAAAAAAAGCGTTTTGTCATCATGTGACTCTAAAGTTAAAAACCAGTTCTTGATCCTAGTCCTAGGGGGTCCTACTAATAAACTTGACATTTATGGTGGGAGCGTATAGTGTTGATATTTGAACTTCAATGCGCGGTATTGATAACTCGATGGCAACACTCCCCGTGTTGCTGTTGAGTTATGGTCATAGAATAAGAAACAGTCCATATTCTTAGGTTATGGTTGCTGTGCAGTGTAAATGATAGTTTACGTTTAACAGTCAAATGTCAAATTTATTTCTGCGTAGTATAACCACAAATCAGTTTTGTGTTTTAAACATACAAAACATAAAAATGTTAGCCCGTTTTGTGTGTGGTTTTGTAAAGGCTCTAGACTGAGCACGCTCGATAGGCTTATCGTGTTTCCAAACTATCGTTTAACACAAAGCGAAAACCACAAAAAAACTCCACTTGACACTTTGTGCTCATAATTTGATTCTAATAGCTTCTAATTTGTTAAATTAAACGATGAAAAAATGCTTTTCCTAAATCCAGTTTGCTATAAGTTTTATTGTACTATTAAGTAGGTCATGAAAATTGTATTTCACTACCTAGTCAATCTTCAGGAATGTAGTTTCAGAAAGGCGTTATCACACTTGTGATTTTCGGCAACGGGTTCGAGTTGCGGTTGCGCCGCGTTTTTTACGCTCAGCGTTGTGGTTGCCTGTAAAGGTTCCCCTGAACTAACAAGCATACTATTTATGCTCACTATAATATTGTTATGTAGTTAGATCTTACATTTTGTATCGCACACCATAGATCTTAATAAAAATATCTTGGTAATTCACAGTAAACAAATTGTTTTTTAATGTATTTTAAAATAACTGCCGTATTTTCATACACACTGTCATATTAGCCACGGCAATTTTACGATCATATCTTTATGTAGGTACACGCCAAATGTAAAATTTGGACGTACCTCTAACTACCCCCATAAATATCCTCAAAGTATCTTTAGTTTGTGCTACTTGTTAGGTCCTAAGAGATCTGAGGGGATATCTACCGTGAGGCTGTTTCTGTTTTTCTGTTTCTTTATCATCATTATCATCATCAACAGCCTCTAGTCGTCCACTGCTGGACATCGGCCTCCCCTATACGTTTTCAGGAAGAACGGTTTTGAGATCTTTCCCCATATAATATCTTAGAAAGAATAAATTAGCAAAAGAAGTAGGTAGATCAAAAGGCTTAAAACTCAGTATGCCCATTACATTGATGGACGCAGAGCAGTGCATCGTAGGGCACGTTCCTAACGAAAGTGACTTGCAGAGTTGCGAGGCAATACTTTGTCAAGAATATTTGCTACTTTTACCCCCAAACTTACCTTATACCAGGCGTTCAAGAAGACATCTCCACAACGCTTGTTCCTTATATCCCTGTTGACTACGCCATGGTTTTAGGAGTTTGAAGGGAATCATCGCATCACGTTGCCTTAATTTTCGCAGTAGGGCCGCAGCCTAGCTTTCTGGGCGACCGCCAACCACGACCTAGAAAAAGGTAAGTACTATCTACGCCCCTCATCGATAGGTATACCTACGTCATAAGGCCCTGGTCTAGAATCTGTTAAAATTTAGGACACCGCTTGAAGTGCCAAATTTAACTACCAGTTATATTTTAACTGTGGTTAGTGCAGTACGTTTATAGTGAGTGAGAAGTGGAAAGTAAAAAGCCTGGTAGAAAGCGGATATTGAATGTAAGTACACTTTTTTGCTTTTTTCTAATTATCGCTTGTTGGACGTACATTATTATACAATGCTAGACAATTTACACTGCATCATAGATCGCATTTCGCATTGGTAACACAAGGTGTGTAAATACCACAAAGGGAATTTTTATAAACAAACGCTTTTGTGTTAGGAAATATGAATAAAAGTCGTAGCTTTTGATCAATTCATTCTTATTTAGATATCATTATCATAAGCCTGTAGAAGTCCACTGATGGACATAGGCCTTCCCTGCATACATATATTTCGATGTAATATAAGTAAATTAAGACCAATACCTATGTGTTGTATAGGTGTTTGCATACATTGTTTGAAAGATCTTAACTTGCTTAGCTCACCTAACTCGCTTCGCTCGCCTGTTTGCTTGCGTGAACTTTAACACCAGCTTCCTAATTTTGTCAGCTAGATGGAGCTGGACGTGCATTTGACTAGAGAGGGCGATGAACCCTGGGGACTCGAGTTCGACGGAGGAAGAGACTGTCACTCACCTCTCACCATCGCTCTGGTAAAAATCTTTTTTGTGCTAAGTACAGTCAGCTGCACTAAAATGTACAGTTCGTAACTTTCAAAATGGTATCACAATATTACTTACAAAAAAATCTCACACAACAAGAACTCAAAAATCATGAAATCAAATGGTGACCTTACTTAGGTTTGAGAATTTGCCATGTAAATTTTTACTGGAACATTATAACATCGTTTTGAAAGTTTAGATTTGTATACATTCTAGTGCAGCTGACTGTACATACCAAGCCGACAAACATACATGCTCCCTATAGGATGTAATAGGTAAGTATTTTACCAAATCTAATGAACGCTTGCACTAACGAATGCAAGTGCTTGTTTAGTGTAGCTTGTTTGGTCATTCCTATCCGATCGCGTAAATTAAGCAACGTTCAGCACGATCACCACTTGGATGAATGACCGCTAGCTTCATCTACTGTAAGCACTTATGGTTTGTAACTTACAAATTGTAAGGCACGTTAAGAAAGATAAGATAACACTGTAACATAAACATGAATACATCATACACCTAGGCGTAAACGAAACAAGTACGATGGGCGGCCTTATCACTGAGAGTGATCTCTTCCAGGTAACCCTCGTAGTTAAATCATGACAAAGGCAATATGGCGGCCTCCTTTCGTGTTGTTAAAACTAGTATGTTAACATCTGTAATTTACTAATGATTTAATTATAATAAGCAGCTGGTGGGAAATCACCAAAGATCGAGAAAGCGGAAGATTTTGGGGAGACCTTTGCCCTACTGGGTAAAGACTATCTTTAGAGGTACAAAATAGGATAACTAAAAAAGAAATATTTAGGTAGTAGGTGTTCTATTAGTCGTAGATCCCATAGGTCACTACTTCTATTTATCTAGTCTCTGGCTGTACCTACCTAGACTAGACCTAGATACCTACAGATTATTTATTTAGCCATTATTGCTGACATGCTGCCAATTTGATCGATCTTGGCTGACAGTGATCTTGTGCAAGCGCGGACTGATTGGCACGTATTGACAGCTGCAAATAGATTCTAATTTTAGCATATATAGCTGTTGTTAGACCACGGTCACCGGTCTCTTTTTGGTCACCCGGAGTTTAGTCATTCTAGGGTCAGGGGCAACCACCGCCTCAGCGTTTGTATGGAAATAGTAACGACTTGTTCCACCTCAAAACTAGACCTTCATAAAGCAAGCTTACTCTAATAATGCAGACGCAAAGGTATGTTAGTGACGTCATTATAAATGATTTCTGAAAGAACTACCTATTACCATCATCATCAGCCTGTAGAAGTCCACAACTGGACAAGTACACTATGGACAGACGAAAGCTAGTGCTTAATTAATTAATTAATTAGTTTTTATCACATCTAAAAGAGCTAATTTATTCTTCGTAAACAGGGGCTAAAGTTAGAAGCTCGGGCGTGGCGAGGGACTCTTATTTAATTTGACTCTAGAGAATCACTCTCGCCTTGAAAATAGTTGCTTACTCCCTTGGTGAATAATCTACTATTTCATTTGTCAGGTGTATCCATCATCACCAGCTGACGCGGCGGGACTGCAGCCTGGCGACAGAGTGACGCGCGTTGGAGATAAACTAGCAAGCGAGCTGACTCAGCACTCCGCGGACTCTCTGCTTGCCGAGGCTGTGGGGAGCATTTCATTTGGAGTCTACCGGTAAGTACACCACGCCGGCTCAGTCTATAGCGACAACACAATGACAAACTGGCGAGTCAGCTACCTGCGCTTTACACGCATTCATAAGTAGGTATAGTTTGTTACAAAACGTCGCCTTAGCGATTTAATCCTACTAATATTATAAATTCGAAAGTTAGCGAGTGTATGTTCCTCCCTTCCATCTTCGTAACCTGAACAATTTGGATGAAACTTGGATTATACATTATAGGTTGACCTGGAGAACATTATAGGTTACTTTTTAGGTAGGTAGGGGGTTCCACGTGATCGAAGCCACTGCTGCGGGCCGATACTAGTTATGCTATAGTTCTTGTCTGCACCACATCCTCCCCGTGGTGTGATTCGTCCAAAAACTATGTGAACTGGCACCAAGCCACAGAAGATGTAATAGTTTTCCATATAAGATGTACAGCCAGAATCAAAAATATTATTCGGGTTTCATCATCGTCATCATGATTTAAGCCCGTCTGCAACCAGTGCAGAACATTCATGCCTCCTCTTTATTGATGACGAAGACTTTATTTATTTAATACCAAAAGCCATCAAACGCTCGTTTTATAAGTTCTAAGACGTATTTATGTATTCTATCAGTCATCCTGGTTCTTATAGTACAAGCTGTGGTTAGTTTAAGGCTAGATGATAAAATGAACCGCCAAAATGTATGTGCGTCAATCTATTCTATTCTATTAAATTTCTTTTAATTTTTAAATTTTAAACAGTTTTTTTGTAAGTCCGGTAATTTTTGAGCCACCGGGTTAATCACTTTCTATAGATAAAACAGTTTATAATATATGGAATTGTTAATAGTCCAACTGATTTGAATTTATCTAACTAATTTACAATTCCTTAGTCTGCGACTGGAAAAAAAATATGGGGGTACGAAGTTCGCCGGGTCAGCAAGTTTATTCTAAAATAACATTATGTTTTGATGATGACTGTACAAACGCGATGACGGTCGAATGAATCAATTCGTAACAAGCCTATAAATAAATGAATGTCAATAGATTACAAATCGATATTTAACTGTCCTTTACCTACTAAAAATCATGGTTAACCAATTTTGGCCAAATGATGCTCTTATTTTCATTTGCCTTTCGGTGTAGGACGAAAACGAACTTATTTATATTGTTTTTTTATTTATTTCTACCAATAAGCGGTCGGTATAATGAAGTTCTATTTGTTATATAAAAATCAGTAAGTTTACGTGTATTCTTGCTTTCTTTACATGGTGATTTAGTGGTGTTCTAGATAAGGATTGTGCTCGAAACTGTTGGATTCATGAAAATAGTGTGAAGTGGATTAAATAAATACATTTTTAGTTTATTTTTGATACTGGTGGTACAATATTGTATGGTTTTCAACCAACTGGGTGATGTGGGTCTACAATAAACCTGGATTATAATAATAATCATTTATTAGTTGGCAAAAACGTGTACATATTGTATTTTTTCGTACAGTACGTCCTGCCTGACTCCCAAATTAGGAGTACAATAAACCTGGGGTTTCATTGGACTCGTGGTTTTTGGTAGTGATGTCCACGATACAGGGAAATCTAGTGTACCTAACTCTTTAACTGATTTATTTATAAATTCATCAAAATATACCACAAAAAAGTACGACAGTTTTAAACTATCCCAACGTTTGTGTGTGCCCTTGCAAAGGATTAAATAATTCATCAAAATGAGTGGTGAAAGTAAAAGTGAAGTGTCATTAATGTCGATTATCATCTGGAAATACTACAGAAATGATAATAATGTAAAGTATTTTCGCGATATTTTTTTTAAACATATTTTTTTACTAGTATCTCAGAATGTAAAAAGCTCTGGTAGGATCCTGCTTGATTCTTAGGCCGTGGATTCCAATCCGGTGTGCGTAATGCTAGTACTCTCGAACGATAAAAGAAAACATAGTAAGGAAACCAGTTAGTATTCTAGCAGCACTGATGCTTGCAACCGATTACTTAAAGAATAGGTACAACTATTGATTACGTGGACATGTGATCTGCTAAATGTCATGTTTGTCTCTGAATACCTCTTTTGGCATCCTCAATAATCTTAGGCAGAGATCTGAGAGTATGCTTATTAGGTCTAGATACATGACTACATGAGGATGTTTAATTGTTGATTGTGATGTGTTGTTTCAGCGGGCTGTACGACCCGGTGCTCGACGATTTCGAGGCGATATACGAGCCGGTCGAGAGGGCAGATTCCGACCTTCGATCGGAGCCCACTGAGGTATCACCACCCCGCTGTGTAGAATTCCCCGAACTCCCCCTCTCCGATCTGTATGACTTCCGTCCTATCACCGAATCTCGCTCCCTCACAGCTTCTCCTTTCCTCACCCAAACAAAACCATACCGCCCATTTTCTACAGAACCGCTTAGCGTTCCACCTTTAGAAGACCCTATTATACTAAACCCTAAGTTCAAAGATGCCATCGCTGAAATATTGGACGGTATCGATATTGATAAAGTTGAAACTAAATTTAAGTTGCCAGTTTCGAAGCTTTATGATCCGAATTATAAAAAGAAAATTGATGGACTTCTGGAAAAGAGCATGGAAAGAGATGTTCACAATATAAACGGAGTTATAGAAAGAAATGATCAAAATGTAAGTGATACTTTAGAAATCAGAACAGAGGTTAAAGAAATCAAAGAGATACAGCAGGAATTAATGCAATTGAAAGAAGTCCGGTTTGAAGAAGAAACAAAGTTGAATGAAGAAATGGTGAACATTGAACAGACGGCGTTAGATGTGGTCGAAGAAAGTATTGAACGAGCTGTCTCGGTTACAAAAGAAATTCAAGAAGCAGTAGAAGAAGAACTAAGAGAGTCAGCTACGCGTGATGTTGTTGAAGAAAAAATTCAGCTCGAATCCGAAGAACATAGGCTACATCAAGAATCAGTTCAGACATTAGATACTTTAGAAGTATTTCAATCAGAGGAGATAAGAGATGAAGTTATTGAAGAATCTAAGGAAACAAAGCGGAAGGAGGCAGTTTTTGAGAGTTCTGAAATATTAACAAATAAACCTAAAGAGCTTCTGTACGTCCGAGAAAATAAAAAAAAAATGAAAACTCACGAAGTCAAAACGGAAATGAGCGAATTTATCAAGGAAGATCACGAAAAGACGTCTGAAACTGTAAAAGATTCAGAAGGAAAACAGAAATCTTTCAATATAGGCTTACAGACTATACCAAACATCAAAGGAATGGCACAGTCTTCGTATCACTTTGACTTACTCATGAGGACATTCTTTATTCACCTCACTGATGTAATGGTTGCTATGTCGAGATTTATACTGACTCAACCTGCTTTAGAACTTGAGACTAAAGCCGAAAGAGTGATAAATGATAATCTCATCGTTGGATTAGGAAGAGACAAAGCTGTAAAACGTGATATGAAAAGCCAGGAGTTCTTTAAATCGCAACAAAGTTCAGACTCTACAAAGAATGTAGAGAAACAAGAATCCAATGCTAGAAATGAACAAAATATAGAGAGAAAGAAACAAGTTGAAAAGCATAGTGAGATCACAAAGTATGAGCATCTTGATATAGATTTAGAAGAAATCGAAAGAAAAAAATTATCTGGTGCAGAAATGTCGCAAATGACGCAGCGAAAACCTAAAGAACTTACTCATATAATGGATGCAGTTATTTCTGAGTTTGAAACAAAGACCGGCATAGAAGATAGACTAGAAGTTACAGAACAGCGCGCAAGATCAAAAAGCCACAGTCGCATTGAAGAGGAAGTCATGAATGAAAGCGATCCTCTAGAATGGCTCGACCAACAAACGAATACTTCTAAAAAAACCTTATTACATACCGAATCAAAGAAAACACGATCAGAACACGAGTCAAGAGAGGTAAAAACGAGTAAAACTAATCCCGAAAAGCAAATGTATGTAGCTGTAGTCGAATCTCACGTGTATACAAATAAAGACGCAATATTACAAGAGATGCTGGAGACATCATCCGTTGAAAGCACTGAAGAAATTTGCACAGCGGAAATTAATCAAAGCGTTAAACAAAAGGCGGTTGAAGTCATCACACAAGCGCTCGAAGAGTCTAACGTTGTAGCCGTTGCTGGCTCAACTGTGTCTAACACAGAATCTTTAAAAACCACAGAGATAAGCTTAGAAGCGTCTAAAGCATTTACAAAAACAAAAGTGAGCGTACAAGAAACCGTCGAATCCAAACAAGAATCTCTTACGACTGTAGCATCAGAAACTACGGAAATAGTCGAAGACTTGCAAGCTAAATCTTTTAACGTTTTAGAAGTGTCTGAAAAAACAGCTGTTGTGTCAACCGAAGAAAACTATAAAGCGACTGCGGTTCAGTCTACCGAAACTATCTTCGAAGAGAGCAAGGAAGAATGTACTGAACTAAAAATAAGCGAAAAACATGCTACCAGCAAAATAGAGCAACTTGCAATTGCCGTCGCAGAATCCACCGACGTAGTCTTTGACGACTTTAAAGTTGAAATATTTGAAGCAGAAGCATCGAGAGCTAAAATAGCTATTGTGAAAGAAGAAGAGGGGTTTAAAACTGCTGCAGTTGAGACTACAGAAGTTACTTTGGAAGAAGCGATTGAACAACACTCTGTTATCTTAGAAACGGGTCATGCAACTATCAGAGAAACTAATAACTTGGCTGTAGCCGGTATTATTGAAACTAAAACTGAAGAGGATAAGGTTATAACCCCCAAACCAACAGAAGATGAATATGCTTCTCTAAAAATAATTAAACAAGAAATCATAGATGACCCATCAGACGACATCACAGAAATAACAGAAACTGAAGTCATCAAAAAGAGTGTAGAGATAGAAAATTTCGTTTCGCAAGAGACATCATCGTATCAATCTGAAAAGTTACTGAAACGAACTGATTTAGCCCAACTGGTATTCAACCAAACTTCAGTTGACAGCGATGAGAACAACAACATAGATACTCCAACCCCTTCCACTGTCCCTCCAACTCCTCTAACAGACGAATACGTATTTAAGCTTCAAATCCCGCTACCTAAAAATACAGGTCCTATTATCAAAGAAGACAGCCCAGACCACGAAGATCTTTCTATAGTTAAAAAGAAGTTGATTCCTCATATAGAAACAAGTGTAGAAGAGGTGATTATTTATGACCCGCCCCTGCCTACCCCCACGGAGGATAAAGTTCAACCTGTTTATACTAAGCCTGGACTGAATGGGGGTAATAGACCAATGTATATCAAGCCAGGGTTAAAAGGGGGCGCCAGTGTTCCTTGCCATAGAAAGGTGAGTCTTCATTGTTGCATAACAGTGACCAAATGTAATATAATAAATAAAAATAAATAGATTTTTACACTGTTTGAAATAGCTTTATCAACATTTTCAATTAATTATTTCATTATAACATTTTATGATATCTAGAGTTGATAGTATTATTAATTATGTACCTAGGTAACTACCTATCAATCTATGCTTAGTGAAAAAATTGACAGTTACAAGTCTTCGAAAACAATTGTGATATGTTTATTAGAAAATTTGTGACACTATTCACACGTGAAGTTATTTTCACATAAACTGCAACCCCTGCGCTCATGAATTCCATTCTAAGTACACCTCTATGCATCTAGATAAATATACCCTGAAACTTGTCCTCAAAAGTTAGGTAACGCTAGATTAAAGTCACATGACCTCAAAATTACAATAATTATTTCACTATTTTTACTATAGTTTTTTTATGGAGTAAATAAAAAGGTGAGTATCTGGCTCAGAACATCAGCATTTCCATTTAACATGACAATGCAGACAGCGTTTTGAGGACGCTTCCGGTTGGTACTGATTTAAATCAGTTGAGCTATCTCTAGATCGCTTGCAGAGGTTTGCAGATAGCTCAACTGTTTCATACGTCATATGTCACCTCTTATAAATACTTATATTAAAAGTAATATTCTTTATAGTAAATAAAATTAATATTTATTTAAAATTATTACTATTTTTATCGTAAAAAAAATAAAACTTCAGATAGTTTAAATAGATTTTTTATTTTACGACTGTGGCCAAAGTTGTATATTAAAAAAAAAACAAAAATGCCCGTGATTTTGTTCACGTGAAGTCATTTTCATACAAACTTCAACCCCGATATACCCGTTTGGGGGTTGAATTTCGGGAATTCCTTTCTTAGTACACCTCTATGCCTCAAGAAAAAAATACTCTCACAATTTCAAGCTTCTACGACCAGTGGTTTAGGCGTTAGGTGGTGCGTTGTCAGTCAGGACAAAAAATCGTATATAATAGATACCTAATGTTTTTTTGTCCATGGAAATAAATCTATGTTTGTACAACTACTGACATATTATTTTCCTAACAGGAATACATTCGGGAAATCGAAAGGAAATCATCCCTCCTTGCTTCAGCGATCGACCAAACTATAAAAAGCATAGAGGAGTATAAAGAGGAAGTGGGCATAGACAAGGTAGAGGTGATTGAGGAGGTGCCAGAGCCTGATAATGGCGAGACACCGGAGGAAGAGCTGCTTGGCTTCAGAGCAGTACAGTTCGAGCCGGAAGGCTTGCCTAAGATGACCACACCAGTCAATATACCGGTTAGTAGTATTGGGCTCGTCTGGAAGTATACCATGTCTATTCCTGCCGCAAAAGCTTTGCTGTGTTTCAGTTTCAGCTGGCTTTTAACACCTATAGGCCTCAAGTTAATGGACGCTGATCAATGCATCGTAAAGCCACGTTCAAGGTCCTAGGTTATATAGGTGACAATAACCACTTAACATTAAGTACACTATCTGCTTGTTTCAAGAAGTACAAAGATTTTCCTTTCCAGAAGATTTCCAGAAGAACCTAATTTTCAAACATATCTACAAAATCATTTTTAAAAATTAAATCACAAGTACTAACTATTAAACGTTTTACGAGTTCTTATTCAATCTCGTTTTGAGCTGAACTTAGTAATTCATAATGAATTATAAAAATAGAACATAATCTTTCTGACATTCCGAGAGATCGAAATCAGTGTGATACGACTACAAGGTATGCTCCGAAACCCAAAGTAGAAGTACCCATCTGTAGTGGTCTGGTGTTTTCGTATTTTTACGTGTACTTTACTATAGTAGTACATATTTGCCGGGGTCGTCCCGGCTTAGTATAGACCTTTATTACCTTCCATGGATTTTGTAAGAGGCGACCAAGGCAACGTCCACGATGGGCAGCACCTTCTGTGTACTAAACAAATAGTAGGACAAACAATCCGCGTGACAAGTGACTATAGCAAACCTCTCCGAATTTGGGAGAAGCTTACGTCCAGCAATGGAATCATGATGATGTGACATTACGACATATTTGCAGGTAATGCCAGATCAAAGGACACCACAGCCGTACCTGACCGAATCGGGTGAACCAATCGGCACAATACAAGGAATTATAGATGGATTGGAAGTGGCCACCGTAGACGAAGAAACTGCTAGTATGTACTGGTCACATAATTAAAACCTTCTCCGATGTTAAATCCGATATACTTTGCTTCTTGTTCAAATTACCTATGAAATAAGTGATTAAAAAGGGTCGATGGACAACAAATTGATCCTATAATGATTCTGTTTTTTACTTGTTGTGGTACGGAACCCTTCAAATTGAGCTTGAACTTTAAATAAGTAATTTTTTAAATTAGTTTAAGTAAATTCCGGTATTTGAAGTTAAGAAATAGAAGTTCTGAACCTTCAGAGCGAGAGTCTCACTCGAAAACCAGTCCGTTTTAAATTAAGAATTATATAACCCTGATAATTTATTATTAGGACAGCCACAGTAATATTAGACAATATATTAATTTCAATAATAATATTAAAATTGAGCATTGGTGTAGTAGTGGGTCTACGACGTAGTAGAAGCTACGGTGCTACGGCGTAGACTGCGTTTCGTTCGTAGATTGGATTGTAAAATAATTTAACTTGCTTCTGGGTTGAATAAATACTGTCTTCTTCGATTGGTTATTTGCCGTGGAAACCAATGCTGCAGCTACCAATCCGCCTGTCGCCTGTCAAGCGTGGTGACTATGATAAATTCCCCAATATGAGGGAGGCGTATAAATATAAAACAAACAAATATGAGCGGACATTTCACTCAGTATTTTTTTGCAGAAGAGTTGGGAAAGCCCGGACTTACCGAGGATAAGATAGCAGAACTTATGTCTGGAGAGTCTGAGATGTTGAGGGAAGCACACGTTATGGGGTAAGTATTAGAAGCGGTACAGGTCTTGTTGCTAGTCACATCTACGATAAAATGTAGGCATGTAATACAATTTTTGGATTTTTGGATGTTTTTCACTGATGCACGTCGTAGAAGATTTATTGATTGAGAGACCAAGCGAGCTAAGATTTAGCTTGAGATTGATGGACGACGTTGTATGTCTGTCCAGACTGTTAGTTTGATCAGAACCCCAAGTCGGAGTTTTTTTGCGGTATGCTAGTGGTTGTATAGAAACATGATCATCCCTGTAAATATTAATTATTATAAATAAATATTGGCAGACATCTCTCACAATGCCATCTAGTCCCAAAATAAGCATTGCTTGTATGTCAAGCTATGGGAATAAGAATATATACGTACTCAACTAATAAAGTGGCCTTACAACTCACTAGTAACTCTGCCTTGTGTGCTGGAGGTTGAGGGCCCCAACGAGGGCAAACATTTCTGTGATGAACGTCGATGTTTTTTCTCTGTCTGAGTATTATATTGTATTAGTAAGTATTTATAAAAATAAATCCAAAGTATTTTATCTGTCATCTGGTTCCCATAGTACACATAGTACAAGTTAGTTTGGGGTTAGATTATGTTGTGTACAATTAATGTCCAAAAAAAGGCTCACCGTAATCTCGAAATACTTATATTGTGTTTTTTGTCTCTTTCAATCTAATTTGAAACTTCATGTCAATGCAGAAGACAAAACACGGTGTAACTATTTCAACGCCACACTTATTAGAACTAGGTATATACTTTAGTTTTTGTCATTTATTTCATAGTCTCATTTTCAACCGTTTTTATGCACTCTCATTTACATTAGTTAATTACACGATATAATAGTACTCATGTACGTTTGCACTGTTACTTTAGTTAAAAAGTAAGTCCATTTAAGTGTTAGAATCAGCATATTTTGTCCAAAGTTTTATGCTAAATTTAAAGGTGTATTTACTATTTTTTAGTTATTTCAGTTAGGTACCATATAAATCCAAAGAAAATTAACATTAAATAACTAAAGTTGTTAATCTACTTTTATCGCTGACTGTACCATATCATGTAAATGAAAACGGCCTTCATATTCTGTTCCTATAAATGTAATAATAATTATAACACGGCATTACAATCTGACACCAATGTGCCATGTTATACATAAAGATTACTATTACTTATATGTATACTTACAAGCGTTCGTTAGTAGCCTCATCTCAGTTACTAATAAACTGTCACTTTTAATTTATCCAGTGAGATTATCCGATAGACGACTATTTATAGATGATAAAATTCTCCGTAACCGGTCCATTCCAATAGCCTACGAGCGTCTGTTAGTAGTACTACGGGTCGTTTCCTGTCAGATAAACTCTCGTCTCATTTTCAGCAACGCTCCTTAATAATGCTAATGGACGCTAGTAAGATATTGGAAACGGGCATTAGTTAGTTAATCAATTTTTTTTTACTTCAACTCTGAGGACAGACAGACACTTCAACAATTTCTGTATAAAATAACTTTATCGTTGCAAGTCACGATCAAGTTTTCAAGAGCTATTTCCAAACAAAATAAAAAGCATACAAAAAAAAAGTTTAGTATAAAAACGGTTGAAATTTGAAACAGGCTGAGCCGCGCACTCTCAACACACATGAACAAACCGGACGATTCCAGCGTCGACTTCAACAAGATCAAACCTCTCATGGAGTCCCTCAAGCACTCTCAAGTCATCGCGGCACTCAACGAAGAGCTGTTGAAGAATAAGGAAGAAGAGAAGAAGAAAGAAGAGAGGAAGTGGACGACGTTCCTACAGAAACCACAGCGGCCAGCGCCACGAGCTAAATGCGGATACTACGGGTATCTACCGCAGGAGGAGAATGAAGAGGTATGGTAGAGAAGAAAGAGTTATACGAGGTATGGTACCTAAGTGTAAGGAAGAGAGAGTGATTAAGTTGGAAGAAAAAAGTAGACACAACGAATAGTATGAAATAAAAGTGGTGAGTGTTGGAAAAAGAGTGAAAAGGAATGGGAAGACAAAGGAAGACAGTTGAAGTTGAAAAATTTGTATGAGAATAGATTGAAAAAAACCTTCTGTGACAGTTATATTATTTAGGTACTTACTCGTTTTGCTTTTTGTTTTCCTATAAATAAATGGTTGAGCTGGGACGTCAGTTTCTGAGTGTTGATAAATGAATTACTAGAGTGACCGTTTTTAAGTACGATTACAGCAAGAAAGACAACGCAAAGTTGAGGTAAGAGAATTAAAAAATTGCAGATTGAATCCTCCTATTATAGTCCGGTCAAATTAGACCAAAAAATAAGAGTAAAGTTACATTAATTCCCACCAAGCTGAAAATCAGTATGATTGTTTAAAATATGATTAAAAATAAATTTTGAAAGTTCCCCATCTTTCCCCTGTATGGAAAATTTTTTATTCAAGGTCAAATGTCAAAAAAATAAGTTTATCGCAAATTTCACCAAAATGGTAAATTTTATCACAAAAATACTAAGACAAAAATTGTAGGTCATTAAATTATCTACAAAAAATGTTTCAATACTTTTTTTTCTACGAGCCACAGTTTTTGAGATATAACGATTCAAAAAGTTGTAAAAGTTGTTGTCATAATATTATGCATGAGTACGCCACGTATATACAGCTCTGACTTGTAAACAGTGGTACTGCCTAACTTCCTATTCTCTTCCGAGACCTGGGTTGTATACCGCAAGCACATTCACACACTCGATAGATTTCATCTCAAATAAAAACAAGTTATAACTATAAGACTATCAGGTAAAATGAAACCCAGTCCCTTCATTTATACGCCATTGTATCCTTAAGACTTTTTTTTACTTAAATTGCTTTTATCTTTTCAACCTCTGCTAATATCCATTATTTTGCAATAGTTTAAAATTTAACAGGATCACAACTGACCCGTGGAAAAGGCCTAATGGGGAAACCACGTTAAAAAAAACGCTAAGTGACAACCTCATAGGTGGCGTGGAAACGTGTGCATATTATGACGATTACAACTTTTACAACTTTTTGAATCGTTATATCTCAAAAACGGTGGCTCGTAGAAAAAAAAGTATTGAAAGATTTTTTGTAGATAATTTAATGATCTACAATTTTTGTCTTAGTATTTTTATGATAAAACTTACCATTTTTGTAAAAATCGCGAAAAACTCATTTTTTTGACCTTTGACCTTGAATAAAAAAAATTCCATACAGGGGAAAGATGGGGAACTTTCAAATTTTATTTTTAATCATATTTTAAACAATCATACTGATTTTCAGCTTGGTGGGAATTAATGTAACTTCGAATGTCTAAATTGACCGGGCTATTAAAAAATGTTGTGTACATTTAAACAAGGCTTAAACTAGCTGTCACTGTTTGGCATTACCCATTGGTAAGAGATGGCAATCGTTTTTATAAGTAAGGCAAATAGTAATCAAATCTACGAGTATCAATAACCTGGGCTGACTGCCAATACGTCAATTTGTCGATACCGCATACCACTCGATCTGACAGATCGACTTCCTAGGCCTCCAAACTGTCCCAATGCAGAATCTCCCAATACAGATTCGATGCGTGGGAAACGCACCTGTCCAAATCAAGGTTTGGACGGGCGGAAATGTTTCACCTACAATACAATACGTACAAATGCGGCCGTCGTGGTCCCAGAAATATAAGACCCCCCCCCCCCCCCCCCGTCACCTTTCCTGAAACTTGTAAAGGGACCAAGGGAATGCACCACAAACAGGAGCAGCACCTCTTGTGCGTAACACTCTAACAATGCAAGATTCACTGCTTGGTAACACAAATAGGTAAATACGGTGGTACCTTAGTACTTCTGCGGACGAACTCTTTCACAAAGGGTTTTATTAGGTATTTTTAAATACCCTCGTAAATATAGAAGGATTTTTATTTTATTTATTTAAGGTACAGAAACAGTTAGCAAATCAGAACACAGATAGAAACATAAGCTTAAAAAATGTTAAGTTTTGTAAATCTAAATGTTATCACTGTATAAAAAAGTGTATAAAAAAACTCATTGGCAGTACTCATTCAGGCTGACAAAGGACGTAGGTAGAATAAAGAACCAGTAATTCATCGGTTTAGTCGAGACGCCACCATCGAAAATTGCCATCAGTTTCTCTAACCCTGAACAAATAAGTTAGTGGTAATGCTTCCTTGTGCTATATAGATTCGTTTGACACGCCATGGCAACCGCCATTAATTGTATTAATTGAATATTCCAAGGTGCTTGGCCATCATTCAATAATTATTTTCGTCAAAACAATAGGAATCGTTTTTAGTATTTTATTCGGTGTCAAAGTTAGTGGTTGTGTCTGTGAGTGTTCTTCTTATTTATTTTTGATTATTTTTGGTTTGGTTATCTTGTGAAAATTGAAACCATTGGAGTACCTAGTAGTAAATATTATAGGCAATTACATAAACCGAAAGTATTCGCGTGTAGAACGAAACTTGAATATATTTCTTTTTTAATAAATAATATTTAATTATTAGGCTTGTCCAGCTCCTAAATCATCCTATCCGCCTAGTCGACATTATCAATAGAAAGGTCGTGGTCAATACGATGCGGTTTAGAAAGTCGGTGGATGGAAAAACCTTAAAACCATTATTGCTGAAAATGTATAGGGGAAGCCTTAGTCCAGCAGCGGACTTCTTCAGGCAGATGATTATGTTAACCGTGGTCGCAGGTAGAATTAGCTGAGTTGACTTAAGTATTGAACTTGAGAACTACCGTCATCGTCGTCGAGAAAAGAAGTGTTTCAAAAAAATTCTTAAACAATTCTCTCTTTCTTTTCAGGGGCCTTATAAAGTTAAAATAGTTAAGCAACCCAAGCCTAAAATAGCTCCAGATTTCAAACCTGAGGTAATTTAATAAATTATTGTATGTTAGTGAAAGCGCAGTAATCCGAAAGTCTCTACATCTCTTCTCTACAGTCTACATCTCTACTTCAGAAAAAATCTAGAGAAAGTTATCTTTAGTACCTACTCCCTTACTCTTAGACAAAAATTCCCTAAAAATCTCAAATCCAACAATCGTTCAGCAAGCTCGACCTGCAGTTTAGGATGTGCATTGTCTATTCTGTCAGTCAGTCAGGGCCAAAATTCATAGAATTAAAAAGTAAGGTAAGAAAATTATTTTAAAACGTTTTCCATAAAGGAATTTTATTAAATAAACTATAGGTACATTATAAAACTTATAAAATATCATTGTGAGCAATTAATTAATTGTAAGAACACACATTGGTCAGATGACATTATAAAGGCAGTGAGACCTCGATGGATTCGCTTGGCGCAGAACCGAAAAGAGTGGCGTGCTAAAGAGAAGGCCTATACTCAGCAGTGGGTGAATGTGGGCCGATTAGATAGATAGATAGAAGAACACACATACCCTAGGAATAATATTCCATTTCTGATTGAAAAATCGGCTCTTTCAATCAGAAAAAACTTTGATTAACATTTTTTTACTTAATTTGAGATTCACTTTATTTCCTTATTTGTTTATGAAGTGCAATGGGTTTCATTGTTGGTTAACACGTTTTTATGACAAGTCATTAAATTATAATAAAGGATGAATCTTGCTATACTTACTACTTACTTCAAAATGTGGGCATCTGCCAAAGGTAATAAGGTACAGTAGCTGGGGAAACCATCATAGTTAAGAAAAATCGAATAAATGGTAAATGACGCTGGGTTTTATATCTATCCTACCTCCTGGGTTACTGCGTTTTTTTAAATTAACAAATTTTAACATAAATTATTATAATAGATTTATTTCTTAGCATATCCTTGATGATAATAATAATTATAGTAAATGTTCCTTACTGAAATAATATAACAAGTTTCTATCGAACTTCTATAGAATAACATAGCTTATAAGTAGGTGATTACCTTTTCTCCTATTAAATGATGTTACAGGCGTTTAAACCTTACTTTACTAAGATTTTTTATAATAGCCCGAATGTATTGAACTGTGTGGAATTCGAACATTTTGAACCTAATATTGCTCCTAAAGTTGGGAATGCGATTATGGTTGGGAATTTGGGATATTAAGAAATCTTTGTAATTTCCTTACAAACACTATTAAAACAAATAAGTTTAAACCTTAATTTGCTCTGTATGTTTTTAATTATTATGTAAGTTTCCAATAAATAATTTATATCCTCAATTTACCTTTTAATATTCCTTGAGACTTGCATAATTGTATCCAAGAAATAAAAATATTATAAAAACAAATGCACGTTTTAAATAAAAAGTCAGCATGATAGTTAGATTTATCTAATCCATACTTATCCCACCACTATACCACAGTTATTTTTTCCCCTTTTGAACGCACTGCGTGTCAGCATTTGGTGAGACCACCATAAGTGGTCGCTATTGGCATTGCTGTCAAGGTAAAAAATAGTAAATAATTCAAAATGATAATACTCCGCAAAAGTATAGACGAAGTTTCATGACTAGTGGAAACGCACCTTCATGCGCGAACCCTCAACCCTCAACCCTCGCTGTACCCGCTTAGGAGTTGAATTGCGGGAATTCTTATCTTCGTAGATCTCAAACAAAGACGAATAAACCCTGAAAATTCCAACTGCGAGAACTAGGTCATCCCTTCATAAAAATCATGAAATCAGCGGATGAGTGCACTTATTTGTTATGTATTTGTCATATAAAAGATTTGCATCGCTCTGTGACTTCATAATTAACGTTACGAATTGTATACATTCTGGTGCAGCTGACTATACATTATACATGATTTTTTTAAGAAAAACTAGCTGCCCCGGCAAACTTGGTACCGCCAGTAAGTGGTCTTCTTCCCTTGAAACCTTCCATAGACTTCTACAAATATTTCAAAACCAAAATTAGGCAAATCGGTACACTCGTTCTCGAGTTTTTGTGAGACTAGCAAACGTCAATTCATTTTAAATTATATCAAAGAATATGGACTAAAAGCTGAATTATATAGATGATGACAAACTGTCACTGACTTCGATCAATGTTACCCCTAGATGACGGGTCACATATAAATCATAGCTAAAAGCTGTCCGCATGATATAAACCTACTTAGACAGCTAGGTACCTACATTCGTTTACTAACGATGTCAGAAAAAAATGATGAACAGTTATAAGTTCAACCTAATTACAACCATGTCACCTAGTAAATAATTTTACTAATTGTCAAAACAAAGCTTTATGTAATAAAGTACCTAAGGTTTTACATACATGTGTCGGCCCGGCCTCAAGTAGGTACGTTTATATACGTGACTATAACCTATAACGCCACCATAGGGGGCAGTGTTATAATATCTGTCTTAATGTAGGTTTTGCAACGATTCTTAGTAATATTAACGGCTTCTAGTTAGGTATTAGAACCAGGCGTTAATCAACGGGAATGAGCAAGCAAGCCACGTCACTCGCGCTTCATTGGCTGCACACTGTATATACCACACCATCATATTTCAGCCATATCGATAATTACTTTACAGGATTTTGAGACAGGGCCTTTGCCGTGGGAACAGCGCGCTTTGACAGAGCCTCCTCCACCCCCTGTGGCTCTGGAGGACCCGATACTGATACCTGAGGACGGCCCTGAGTTCTTGGAGGCTGTGGATCCACTTACGGAGAGCCAAGTGCCAGATTTGCAAGATACTGGTTAGTATATTTAGTTAGTAGTAGAGCTTTTATTAAAGGGCTCGTCCGGAGAAGTACTATATCTTGTTATAAATATTACTGTCATTTAACAGCAAAAAAGGTTTGGATAATTTTGTATGATATCAAACTTTAAGTTCCATAGTTGTTGGTTGACTCGGAGCTAAGATAATTGAATTCAGAGAAGTGCACTACTATAATATAGTCTTACGATTCGTGGTCACCATTCGAAAACCTTTATTTGTTAGCGTTTCTTAGTTCTACCAGCTGTCTCTTCAAATTGCTGTTTCATGTCACCTTAGTGATTTAGTAATGATTTCTTAGGTATAATTCTACCCCCACCAAAGCCAGATATCCCAGAGACAATCCTTGAACCCGAAGAAACGCCGCCAGTCGAAGAACAAGACACACAAGCAGAGGATAAGAAAGAGGAGAATATAGAAGAGAATAAAGAAGAAATGAAGGGGGAAGTAGAAGAAATGGCAGAACAATTGGTGCAGAACGTCAAGAATATGGTTGGTGAGTGAAAATATGAAGTAAATAATTATTTTATGATATTTTATTCAGGCTGCGTTTTATGCGTTTTTTTTCCATCGCCCTTAGCCTTCTTTAAAAATAATACGAGTATTTACGAGTATACGGTAGTTTTACTTTATAAGAGCCCTATTACTACTGAAAATTATTGTTAAATTTTATTATTTTAATTATAAAATTTACACATTAGGTACAAACTTTATTTGTGATTTCACAGAGACGCGTTTTTATTGTATGTGAAGGCATGTACCTACGGCCAGTCGATGTGTAAAATTACAGCAAAAAATGGCAGTGTGTAACCGCTTTATTTGTCTGTTTAGACCCACATGCTCCGATCCAGCAACAGTTGGCTCAGATGCGTGCCCAGTTGACAGCACTGGCGCAGCTGCCGTGTGTGATCCAGCAGTCTCTAGAGATATTGACCTGTCACCTGGCCAACATTAGCCAGCAGGTAATATTGAACACTATTCCAAGACGGAAATATATTGTTTTCGTACATGAGGTAAATTATCTTTTTCTGGTAATCCTTTCCAGTAAGTTTTACCCCATTTTTAGGGTAATCTTTCGACTTTTTTGGTTCTTTTAAGGCGTATTTAGACTTCTTTTGGGATCTTTTGATGGGCACAAGCCGCGAGCTGCTGGCAGCGAGCGAGTCGCGCTAGAAAAAGTTGCAAGGTTTTGGAACATTAAGGCGTTACTCAACTTAATGAAGGTTTTAAAGGCAAACGGACCTGTAATGTTGCCTGCTTATAAAATATCCCCATTTTTAGGGAAATTTACCCAACTTTCAACCTATATAGGTCTTTTAAGACGTTTTTCGACTTTTTTGGGATTGGGATTTTTACAAGTCCAAACTATAACACACGCGAGTTGCTTGCAACTCGCGCACCACTCAACCTCTTAGTTATATAATAAAGATATCCTGACTTCAGATGTGTGGCCCACTTTTGGCCAATTTCTAGTTCGTTTTATGACGCACTGCCGCTGTGAATCTACATGTGTTATTTCATCACGATAGTACCTAATAATATTTCCTGCTGGGTGTCTTTCAGGAAACTCGCCAGGCTATCAGCGAGCAAGTGAAGACAGAGAGCTTTGAAGAAGTCGATTGTGAGTTTTAGTAAAATCACCATTGATATATCTGATTAGAGTTCCAACCAAAGTGACCCTATACCGACTAGCATTTATACAGAATGTGGCGAAAGTGAAGCAACAGAGATTACTGTACCTATAGTGACGATCGTAGTAAAAGAAGATCCGTAGTTTCTACCTACCGTTATCATACCCCACCACTAGAAGTTTGCTATTTTATACAAACATCAATCCCCGTTTACTCTTTTAGGGGTTGAATTTCAAATATGCCCCTAATGTACATAATATTTCTTAGTTATTACCCGTGTATTTCAACAGCAATCTTCCTCTAAATTTAATACTCCTAGCACTAATTAGTAAGAGATTATTAATTAGAAGATCATTGTTGAAAGAAAAAGACTATGTACAAGTACCTACATGTTGAAATTCAGTATCGTTTATAGTGTCCACCAACGCGGAAAACCGAGATCAATACCAGGAGAACTCGGAAAACGATATAGGACACGTGACCATCGAAGAAATCGGAGCTGTGGACATAAATGAAAACATTATACAAGTAAGCAAAGGGCCAAATAGTATTGAGTTTAAATTTATTTTTCTTGTAGTTATAATCTGATTCATAACAAACGCGTGATTACTTAAATGAAAATAATAGTAAAGTTTATTTAGGCATAATAATAGAGTACCTACAGAGGTATACAATCAAATTTTTACATAATAAATTCAGCACTTAGAAATAGCCTACCTTAGATAAGCGACCTAATAGACCTACATGTAGCGGGATCACAGCTACTCGCCTCGATCTCTATCTAATCTAATTGTTTATATATATGTAAAAGCGGTTGCGTATGTACCTATACGTGTACCACGTGTTAATGTGAAATATTTTAATAGGAAGAGGTTCCCGAAGCTAAGATCACTCTCACAGCGGAAGAGTACGCCGCACTGAAAAGAGAAGAGGAAATGCTTTTAGAAGAACAGATGAAAAGCGACAAACTGAAGAAGGTATGTGCCTTTGTAAGTAACTATATTTATTGCTTTACGAGAAGCTGGTTCGATTTCAGTCTACCAATCTAGCACCACTTTTGTCATTTGTAACTTATTACATCCCTTAAACGACGCTTTACGCGATCATCATTTAGATGGAGCTATGTTCTCCATCTTCTTCTTCATGAATCGCAATGTCAGTTTTTTGTCTTGCAATCACCTTACTAAGTTAGATTGGCACCACACTGGAGTTTCATTATTTACATTATTATTACTTTGTAAAAGGATCATACAAAAAAACGGTAGGAACCAAGCCGTAAGTTTCTTGTCGGTTCTTCTAGGCTTGGTCGCGAGGAACTGGCGCTTAGATTCACCTAGATTTAAGACGTTTCAAGATGATCCCTGCGGATATTACTGAATAAATGATTTTTGACTTTGACTTTGAGTGCAAACGGTGGAGGAAAACATCGTGAGGAACCAGTCAGTAAACTAGTAGCAGCGATGGACTTGCAACATATCACGTAAAGTAATTCAAAGTATTGAAATGCGAGTATATGCTAAATGTAATGATTGATCGCGACTCTGACTACCCTCTTAGGAGTCTAATGTGGAGGGGAGGAGAGATGATGTTTACTGTACTTGAGGATCATCGTGAGCCTGATTCTCATAAAAACAAGTTTTGTTTACCTTGTCGTTGGTTGGCGCTGCATAAAATGTCCACTATAATATTATCGATGTAATTTTATCTTCCTAGACTTTTTTAACGTTCCAAACATAGATTCAAGAGAAGATTGACCAAGAATCTCGGCAGCGCAGCGTGGGCCCACGTGTGGGGAAGCCCCAGCCATCGTTTGGGCCTCTGAACCCTGAGGTTAGGCCTCTGGTGCTGCCTGGAGGGCGGCGGTGGAAGGGGCCTAAGGATGTTTTCAACGATCAGTTCATTGCTGAAACTCTGCAAGCCCAGTCAGAGATCATACAAGGAAAAGTCATGGGGTATACCGCAGACTCTTTATTACTACTGTCATTGAATCTTTAGAGGGTCCAACAAAATAGTCGCTTGCAGTAAGGTAGATAGTTCAATAAGATGGTTTTTGACTGCTCTTACCGCTCAGTGCGCTGTAGGTTGTGGATTCGATCCCTACCAAGAACAAACACTCATTTGGTGAACATAGATGTTTGTTCTTTGTCTGGGTGTTATATTGTATTCTTAGTTCGTATCTGGTTCCCATTGTACGAGTTTTGCTTATCCAAACCAATTTTTAAAGTAAGAATGTTTTTAAACCCTCTATAATACTCTATAGCAAGCAAAACTAGACATTATTTTAAAAGATGAACACACTTTATACCTATCTTGTTTCAGTTAATGAAATGAAATTATTTTGATGTTTTTTTTTTGGAAAGAAAATAGTCGATTGTACTCTTATCTACATACATTAGCCATTACAGTAGTTATACTTATGAAATAATTTAAAATCAGTGGTAGGCACTTAACCTACTACTTATAAACTCAGCGTAACCTCGAAACTAACAAGTGGCGATCACAATAGGCCATATGGCCGCAGTGATACCAAAGCCGCAAAAATATAATAAAAAAAAAAAACCTCGAAACTATCACACCTATATTTCAGACAAAATGTATAAGAAATAGTACAGTCAGCTGCACTAGAATGCATACAATTCGTAACTTTCAAAACGGTACCAAAAGCTAATAGTAAACTTTTAAACAGTAAAAACTCAAAAATAGTGGAATTTGCTGATAAGTTCACTTAATTTTTGAGTTTTTACTCTGTAAATATTAATTGTAACGCTGTAAAACCATTCTTTAAGTTACGAATTATATACATTCTAGTGCAGCTAACTGTTCATAAATATCTATAGCCAAATTAGATTCTTAACAATAGCATACATATTCATTGTACCAAGTAGGTTGATCATTCAAAAATTCGATCAATTGTATTCATCACTAGAACGCCCTAAAGTTAGTCATCAACTTTTATTTATACTTTTTAAATAAGAGGCCTACATTTTTGCTACATTCAGGGCGTAAGAAGTAATATTGTCTGTGCTTTAGTAAAAATAACGTGCATTGCACTTTCTAAAGTCTTTACGCAAAAGTGAAACTGCAAAGATTCTTTATTATATCCCCAAACTTATGTAGATATCGAGTGGTATTCGAACCTAAAGGCATGAGTTAGCACTTTCGGTTGGGGTCTCACTTTTATCCCTTTTTTTGGGGTTCCCGCTTCAAGTAAACGGTCATAGGTTCGAACGCCAATCGGTTCATAACTATTGGGATATTATAAAATCATCATACATTACATTCTAGGTTTGAGAGTGAACGCCTACCATTTGATGAAAGGTTCGTCATTTCATGAAATTATGCATGTTTTTCGTTTGCAGCGCGCCGCTTGGTCACTAACATGTTTAATTGTAAACTTGATCTTGTGTAATCTTGCTTTATCGGTAGTCAATTTTATATATTATAAAAAGCTTCCGTTACACAGCAGTGATTGTACTTTTTACACTAGTTGCAAACCTCTAGTCTCAAACAGACAATAACTGCCGCCAATTAAACACAAATGTGTCGTTTTACAGCAATAATTGCTTCAGGTTGTGGTCCAGGATCTGGGGTCCCGGGGTTAATACAAACGAATAGAGACACCATTGCAAATTAACCTAATGTCTCTCTGAACTGAACGCAAACGCATAATGGAAAAAGCGCAACGTTTGACCTTGCCTTTGATTCCCTTTCTTATGCGCGGGATAGAAACGTCGCGTTATTTCTCGCGAGCGGCTGTTACCTCTTGTCTAGGTGCCACTGGGACAATGTATTGTACATAGGTAGTAGGTACCTAATAGAGGTAACCACAAAATGGTCTTGAGATTAAGATCAGAGAAAAACATACATAGTTATGTAAAATATGTAGGTGGGTAGGTACATAAGGTTGTGAATAATTATGTAAGTGTAGTTATCATGTAGCGTTTTGACCGATATGCGATTTATACCGTGAATAGCCTAGCTTTACTTTGTAGGAGATATGTTACATTTGTTCTGTAAAAATACAAACATTCGTTGTACCTAACTCTAGATAAATGTTATATTGTTTTAGTTAGTTTTTACGTATTGTATTTAATTTTATTCATTATTAGACATTTGTAAGCCATATGTTTCTGTGTATAGTCTATAGTGTCGTAAGCATTTGTGGTTGCATTATGGATTTTGAACTGGAAGTCCATCAATTTGCGCAACGTCAATGCACGTAATTTTATTAAAATTAGCGCCAAGCATTAACAAATTTCACATTTGTAACGTAACGTGTTGTACTGACGCAGACATCCGATAAATCTGAATCACATTACCTATATGCGCCTGCGCCGCATAATGCGACGCGTCAAGAGCCTATCGGTCCCATACTTTTTATATAGGAGTGATTACACTAGAGCAGACAGCACGGTTCTGCTCCCTCTGTCTGTCCTATACCATTGTCGGCGCGGGTCAACGCGGGTTGGGCCTAAATGTGATTCTGCCTTGAGTAACAGCCAGGCATTACTCAATTGTAATGTACCTAATTTAATTGTCAACACGTTACGCTTACGCCACGAATGTCAAATTTATTCATGCTAGGCCCCTAGATTACACGTAGTTTAGTTTACGTGGTTTTCTCGCAATGTATTCGTACAGTCAGCTGCACTAGAATGTATACAGTTCGTAACTTACAGAATGGTTACTATAGGTAAGGTTTTGATACCTTTTTGAAAGTTACGAACTGTATACATTCTTGTGCAGCTGACTGACTGTAGGTACATAACCGTTTACCGATCTCATACTGTATTTAATTAATGTGTACCTAACTCGAGCTTAAGAACCACGTGGGTAGGTGTTACGTTCTAGATGCTAGAATGGTCTTCCGTAGTGTCATAGCTTGTGTGTGTGTGTTTATGTTTGTTTTTCTGTTTGTTTGCATGTGTGCTGTGGCAGATCGAAAATTGGAACAACATCTGGCCCTGGCAGGATTCAAAATCTCTCTGTAGACAATATAGGTATGTAGAACGAAAACTAAAAGCATAGGTTACATATTATTTAAATAGGTATAGTAAAATCTAATCTAAGTAGTTGCCAACTTTTGGAAGTTTAAAAATTATAGTAAGCAACATAAAAAAGTCATGGGCCTAGGCCAAGCGTGCCAAAAAATCGTTTACAAAATTTCTAAGTTCTAAATCTATTTTACACGTTCCAGGGAGTCAAACTGCCACCTAGTTGATCTAAATAACGTTCGAGAAAAAATGGTGGTTATTTTTAATAATGTTACCGGTGTAAGTAAAGTATTAAAGAACAATCCAATTTTAAGAATATGAAGCATGTTTTGCACACCCTCGCCATTACTTAATATTTCTTACGATAGGCAGAATAGGCCAGATTGGCAAAAACCATCCGTGTATTTCTATGGGATTATATAATTCGCGTCACGTTAAATAAACGCTACTGGATACTGGATGTAACTACGTAAGATTCCGTACAAAAAAAGTTTCAGATTTTAGCATGAAAATAAAAAAAATGGCTTCCATTCGATCTGTCACAGTGATCAACTAATTTTTGTCACACACCTAGGCATTTTTGCAGCCTTAATATTAATCACCACACTTATCAGCATATCAACATTAAAACGCTCTACTTCTCATGAAGAGAATGTATCACATTTAATTCTGAATAAAAACAAATCAAGGCGCTTTTAAATTGGGTTGGTGTCCGACTACAAAAAAAACAGTCTAAACCTATGATTTTTTCACCCTATAGCCGTCCCTGCCTGACGAGAGTGGAAATATTGACACCATTTAACTTCGCTGTTAGTCGCTAAGTAAAGGTATCAATCTTTTCTTACATTTATAAAGGTGATGGCGCACCTCAGAGCTCCTGTGTGACGTAGTCTGACACAAACCGTGTAATTTAAAAGTACCTTTAGCAGACTCTGTGGTAACCTTTCCATCAGCTTTTAGGTAACATGAGCCTCTGTGCAGGGTAAACTTCATGAAGTACGAGAAGCCGCCAGTAAGCCTGGATCACTTGCAGCACTCGCACGTGTATAAGGCAGTGCACGGCATGGAGCAGCCGATGCGACGTGTTGACTTGCTGACGCCTGTTGTTGCCGAGGCGGATTATCGCGAGGTAAATATCACTAGTAGTTCTGTGAGAGTAGTAGACCTTACGAGCCTTTACAACCATGTAATAATATACCCCTTTTCTAAAATAGAAATCCGTCCATATATAACGCTACAAAGAAATCGCCCCTCCCCCTTCTGATATTTTTTTTGGAACATTGTGTAGAATGAGATCCCTAGTGTGCCTCTTAAATTTGATTCATATCTGTCGATAAATAACACTACAGCAAACTTCCCCCTTCACCCCCAAAACCGCGAAGAACAAAAAAAAATTAAAAAACTTGTGTGCTAATTTTCGTCAACATCCTTACCTACATAATGTATATAAGCTAAATAAATAAATAAATAATGCCGGACGATCCACACAGCTTCATCTAGCCCCAAGCTAAGCAGAGCTTGTTATGGGTACTAGATGACTGATATACTTAATACAATACATTACATATATAGATATTTTTTATTATACATAGAAAACACCCAGAACACCCGGAATAAATATTTGCAGATCGTACAAACATTTATCCCAAGGCGGGAATCGAACCCGCAACCTCTGCGTCGCAGGCGGACATTCGCCCGCCGCGCCACATCGGTCGTCAAAAAATTATATATCGTCAAATATTAGCAATTGGTCTTCAAATTTTTTAAACCAAATAATATTTTACAGAGATGCCGCTCCATGACTCCTGGTACTCGGGTTGAAGAACATTTGGACATCCCCCAACAGCTACAACCCTGAACCTACCCCCTAATCCTGAACTAACCTTTGTTTTTTTATTTAACCACATTGTTTTGAAATAAAACTGTGTTATAAAAACTGGTTGTTTAATTACGTACAGTCAGCCGCACTAGAATGTATACAATTTGTAACTTTCAAAAGCGGTGTTAAAAATATTTTAACGAAAATTATTAAAAAAACAAGTTCATTGTTTTGCTGTAATAACGTTGTGATAGGTACAAATTGTATACATTCTAGTGCAGCTAACTGTACCTAACTTAAACATGTATACTACAAATATGTATAGTACATCCTACGGACTAAGTTACGGATTGTATACAATATACGATTGTGTGCATCCATACATGTATACAATCCGTAACTTTTAAAATAGTGTCACGGTATCACAAACACTAACATGGCAAGTACTTATTACAAAAAAAATTTGAACTTAACTGACTTATTGAGTTTTTGCTATGAAATTAATCTGACTGCAGTCGACTGTCCTTTACTATAAATGCTATTTATGAGATCGACAACAAAATACAAAAAAATACAGAATTCCCTTCACATATTTATTAAACGAATAACTATACAGAGTAATAAAGTATTGTATGACATGTAACCAACTCCATAACACTACCTGACTTGTGCGTCAGTGCAAGTAATAAATAAACTTAAAATAGGTACTTAAGAAAAATAACTTATAATAGTATCACCAAATTATACATTGTAATATATGCCCCATGTCTCGTATATGGTCCATCATAATATAACTGGGTATAGTACACCGCCCTTCTCCTTCATTTGTAAACATTGAATGTGTTTAAGTTATTTATCTACCTTTTTTTCATCTATATAAAAAGTGTACTATACCCACAGGTAGTAACCTACTGCGAGAAAAAGAGACCGATGTATTTTACTTTGTACCTACTGCATTGTCGCGCACAGAATCAATGTTATAAAGTGGGAGAATGCATATGATGCGATGACAAAGGTTGGTTGTTTAGCAAAGTTTTCGCGTGGCACTTGTGGTGCGGGTATAACACATTTGCCTTTCTTTTTTTTAAGAATAATTGTCAAAAATCCTTTGGCTAGGCTGTATTCTGTGTGAAAAAGATTTGAGAATTTGTTTTTTTTTTCGATGGTAACTTTTTTAGGCTTATTGATTACAACAACTAGATTCACCTAGTACAGGATGTTTAAATAATACCCGAATAACATTTCCACCTAGTATAATCATAGCTTTCTTCGTACTTTTAAAAAATAATGCACTTTTTACTGTCTAGCTTGAGTATCAGCCTCTCTCTCTCCCGTAGCACTTTATATCTCTCAGTCCCTATCCCACGATCGGTTTGTTTCGTAATCTTAGACCTTACAGCAAGGTTTTGTTTTAGCATTGCTGTCTCCTTCTTTCTCACAGCACCGTTTAGCTCTTCGTGCTTGTCCTGCAAGCGGTTTGTCTCTTTCATCCCATACGACGACGCCATCGCATTGGCAGATACGCTTCGGGTTTTCGAAGATGCCGGCGGAGCGAGCTATGATGCCGCACGCTATTCTGAAAAAGATTCATCATGATCAGCCTAAAGATGTCTAGTCCACGTTCATATCGTCACAGCATCAGCCTAAACTAGTCTATATAACTTTTTAAACTATCATGGTTTCGATAAATATTTTGGATAGTCGATAACTGAACAGTTCGACCCGTGATCATGGCGCATGCAACTGTGCCATCAAACTAAAAAATCATGGTAAATATCCCGATTCTATCCAAAATATTAAACAAGTCTACTGCTGGACATGGGCCTCCCCCATATTTGGGGGGGGTTTTCAAAATTACCATGCTTGGCACGCGGCTTACTGATCGCAGGGTCGATGTTTAGTACTCAAGAGATCCGCTGTTAAGATTACGATAAGATACCTAACTTGAAGATGTCATCTTCGTGCATCCGACTGTACAAGAGCTCTCTCTTAAGTTACGGACAAATCATGCACATAACTTCTTATTCTTCCATTTCCAAAGAGAGGGGCACAGAATTAAAAAAAAAACATAATTGACACATTCTATAGTTAGGCTATACATACGGTCTTCCACTGTCTCCATCCACTTTAGAATTGGGCGAGGAGCCTCGCCCTAGGTCATCAGCTCGCTCTGTTACAGCTATGCACCTCCCGATTATATCAGAAATCTGAAATAGTAAGTGCATTAGTCTACAAAGTTGGTTCAAAATGACACTTTTTATTATTAACTACTGAAAACACTATTATTTAGCACCCTTTTCATACAAACTTCATGCCCTTGCACTTTCTTAGGGACTGGATTTCAAGAATTCTTTTCCTAGATATCCACCGAGATAAGTACACCCTGAAAATATCAAGTCTCTGCGACTAGTGGCTAGTGGCTATGTGATGTCTATATGACAGTCAGTCAAGACAAACACATACACATACAAACACATACACATATATTATACAGACCCTTATAAGAAACAGGATCGATTGGCATCAAAAAAAGTTTTTGTGTAAAATTACCATTTTCTTGCTGACTGTACACTTTTTACAAAATCTGTAAATACATTTTAGAATATCTCAAAAATTTATGGATAGTTTCCTAAAAACGTTTTCCTGTAACTATAACGATTAAGGTACCTGCCCGTAAGGGCAAGGAGAGTAATCTCCCGTCTCAAAAATTCACCCTGTGTATCGATTTTGACAGACATCACACTAATACAATATCGAACGTGAGTGAGTTTGTTCTCTCTAATTTATGTAATGACTGAACGGATTTAGATAGAACTAGGAATTAACAATATATTACTCATAAATCAACTCGCTTAATTTCTTGCAAGATAATAATTACCTGCAGCACGCTATCAACAATGCGAAAAGTCGCGCGACCAGCTTCGTCCGCGACTATGTTCCCGAGGTCGCCGGCGTGTCGCGCGACAACCGGGTCGTGGGGTGAGCCATGTTCAGCGTTTAAGGGGTTGTAGTGTTCGCCTATCGAACTGCAACCCTGCAGGTTAAACATTTCAAAGGGAAATGAAGTATTCAAAAGTTAGCATAATAATAATGCTGGACAATCCACACAGCAACACCTAACCCCAAGCTAAGCAGAGCTTGTTTTATGGGTGCTAGATGACTGATATACTTAATACAATACATTACATACATAGATATTTTTTATTATATATAGAAAATACCCAGAACACCTGGAATAAATATTTGCAGATTGTACAAACATTTATCTCAAGGCAGGAATCGAACCCGCAACCTCCTGCGTCGCAGGTGGACATTCGTCCGCGGCTCCACACCGGTCGTCCAGCTAAGTTTCACTTAGTTAAGTGTTATTTTTTTATGCTACTTCTGGTGGACCAAGCATATGGCCCACCTAATGTTAAGTGGTAACCATCACCAAAAAAAAGCCTTGCAAAGCTTGCCTTGTAGGTCACTCATGCTAGGTACCTGCCCTACTATACACTACCCTGCATCCACCAACATGAGTTATACTGTTGTTAAGCCTCATGTGCCTGTAATTTCAAAAGGAACCACACTTGTCAAACCAGAACACAACAATGCGAGCATCTCTGCTTGGCGGCAAAAATAGGTATGGTGGTATTACTTTCACCTTTCACAAAGTCACAAAGAGCTCTACTACTACTTAAAAGGAGTAGCGCAAAATCTTATTCTTATACAGTTTTTGACAAGTTTATAATGTACCTGGCTGAGGTCACCATCAGCTCTCACATGCAAGCCATGGGGACCTGGAGGTAGCCGGTCTATACTGCCATCTGCAACCAGCACACCCGAGTTTTGCTGGAAACGAATGATGCCAAGTGCACCATCACCACATGCTTGGGATGATACCATCGCAACTGCTGACTGTGTGTCTGGAATATTAGTCAAAAATTAAAAATTAAATTAAATTAAAATTCATTCATTTCAGACAACACAAAAATTAATTTTAGGTCCATATTATGTTAGTCAAAACTTATTCTATGTTAGTATTAGTTTGAGTATTACAAAAATAATAATAATTTCAAGCACTGCAATCCAGTTACTGATGAAACTACTTTATCATTATCCGATTGCTGTGCTCGAGGAACAGGCTATCCCATTTATTGGATAAATCTTACCGCAATAGAGAAAGAGAGTTAGTTTTTTTTGCTTCTAGGGGTATAGTATTCTCCCACTAAACCACTAGTGCTATAGAACAGCAATAGAAATTATGGAAAGTAGTTTTACCCCCAAAACCCTGCAGCACAGTCCTCTTTCCAGTACTTTTGGACACTAGATCCAAGACCACCTGATTGGGCAATGTAGTCTCAACAACAATTGCTCCATCTTTGAATATTGCATTTTTCACACCATCTTGAGAATTCAGATTGTTTAATGTACGGTTAAGGGAATTTTGATCTGGATTGGGACCAAGGTCGACAAGCACTTCCAACTGAAACCAAAATAAATACAACAACTTATAGGAGGCTACAGACTAGGCCTAATTGAATACTATGATTCTATTTTTTTGCAAGAAAATAAATTATTAATGTAGGTAGAGATGTTTACAATTACCTTCGTAGTTATCATTTTAAAGTTATTTAAATGGGTCCTGAGACCGGTAGGCTTCCAAGTTATGTATTTAAATGCAGTGAGCACTACTTTGTTTCACAGAACACAATCTAATACTTGAGGTACCTAGGTAATTTCACTAAACGAATTCTCTAGAATAATAAATAATAGTAAAGTAAAGAAGAGGGTCACAGACAGAATAAAATACTTTGATAAGAGAGAGAAGGTGCCGTAATTACACAACCATGGAATACACAACCTTGGAATACACCGCCAGAAATTTGTGTACATTTTGGCATCAGTTTCCATGGTCGTGTTTTCCAGGTCGTACAAAATTTTCTATACCCATGGAAAACACAGCCATGGAATTTGATGCCAAAACCTGGCTTCTTTTGCACTTGGTGTACATTTTGACATGGTCGTGTGTTCCGTGGCTGTACATTCCCAACACGTGGTTGTAACCAAATACATTTTGGCTGCGTATTTCTGGCTGTGTATTCCTGCCTGCGCATTCCATGGCTGTAATGTCCTGGGTTGTGTATTCTATGGTGGTACATTAACCGGACTCAGTCATTCATATTTCATTTTTTCAAGTTTCAGTCTATAAAAAAGTACTCTGTGATTTCAAGTGATCAATCAAGCAAGAAAGCAAGAGTGCTTTTTGATGTTTTGACTTTGTTGATTCAGTGATGATGGCTACGTTGCAAATAAGTACCCAGTTCGAACCCTAAACATCTAATCCTGTGAGTCACGGATAGTCCTATAAATTAATTATCGTTTCACCATGGAAACGTGCAGAGCATGTCTATGTAGAGGAGTAGAGATGGTGCTTATGGACGAAAAATTCCTAATTAAATTCAACATGTTCACCAATCTTGATGTAAGTGCATATTAGGTTCTACCTAAGTTTAAGGCAGCAACTGAAAACATGGAAGCAATGAAAACATTCTCCTTGTTACTTACCTCCTTGATACTTGTGTGTTCTGTTGGTAGGTACCTACCTACCATTTGTAATGTTATTTTGTAATACAACCTACATGCATAAAATAAGTATTACACTTGGTGGAAAACATTCAGTAATTATATAAAAAGTACTTTGTGGTAATTTAGAAGTTAAGTGCAAGCATGAATGTAGGAAATAAAATACTGTTGGTTTTAGATCTTGCTCTTGAAACAATTACATTTTTAAATTGATTTAAATTGCAGGTAACAATGGAAGACGATTTTCTTAGTATGTGCAGTACATGTTTTGATGGCGCTACATTCTGCTTTGAGTTTCGGGAGAAATGTATTAAATCAGACCAATCTCTAAATAGATTAATTATTGTAAGTTAACTATAACATCTGTACCTATATATTTAATTTAAATACTATAGACACCCGTAGGAGTAAAAACAGCAATATCTGTTAACTGTAAACATATTATATAGCAAAATTAAGTTTTCCAGAACATACCTAAAGAAGTAGATGATATTGAAACACTAGGAATAGTGAAGAAGGAGCCGCTAGAATGTGTCGCAGATATTGATGAAGCTGAACTTATAGAGGAGTTTTATAATTATGGTGAAGACTATGTCCAACCTACAACTGAATCAGATGAGAAGAAACCTCAAGACATTCGCAAAAGTACAAGAACTAAGAAAAAGGCTAGCAAGGTAGCCAATGATTCAAAATTAAAATGTGGTAAGTGTACTGATTTGGCATAATAATACATAGAATCTAAAAAAAAAACAATTAATTTCACAACTTTAATAATACCCCTGTACATTAAATATTAACTAAGATCTCTTAGTACCAAGAAAAAAAAGTATCATCTCAACTGTAATCCCCAAGCATGGTTGATATCTCTCTATTCTCTTAGTACCAAGTAGGAACTTACAAGAGGTTCTTTGAGGATGTCTTAGGGGGGTAGTCAGAGTTGTATATTTATTTTTTTGTTTTTTGTTGGGGGTAGTTGTTATTCCATATGAATCAAGTAGAATCTAAGCTAGGTCCTAAATGAATGTTCTCATAGGAGGTAATTCACAGTAATAAAATTGTGGGCCTTTAAACTTAGCTTTGATTTGTATGAAAATATAGATAGATCGGAATGTCTACACTGCACAGTAATCAGTGATGGTTTGCCGTTTATTGCAATAAGAATCTGGTTGCAGCTGTCAAATATGTGTGAATTGTTACAGCATATTGTATATTCTGTCTATAGATATACAGTTTAGTAGTAGTAGAGCTCTTAGTGAAGGGCTCGTCCAGGAAAGTACTACCACCATGCCTATTTCTGCCTCCAAGCAGCTTGCTGTGTTCCGGTTTGAAGGGTGTGGGTGTCGGTGTAATTACAGGCACACGAGGCTTAACACCTGTATGCCTCAGGTTGATGGACGCAGAACAGTGTATTGTGGGTTATGTTCCTAAAGAACGTGATATTCAAGGCAATGCTTTATTATAGGCGATAGTAACCACTTAACATCAGGTGGGACATATGCTTGTTTCATCAGCACATTATATAAAAAAAAAGACAGATATCCTGATGACATCACCAACTTTGGACGCACATTGTCAAAGACCCTGAAATTCACTTCACACTCACAATCTACTTAGTTGTACATTTGTAATCCACAGGATTATGCCCAATCATATTGAAGAGCATAGATGAGCTAACAGATCACTTAGACCATCATAAAACTGACTATGCATGTTCCCTATGCAAGGAGAGTGTTATCAGTGTGCCGAACATGCTGGGCCATAGAATGAAACATGTGCCATATAATCAAAAACGATGTCACATCTGCAGTAAAAAGGTCATATCCTCTGAAAACTTGGAATTCCATTATATGAGGGACCATGAGATGGCAGAAAAGGTATGAATATAATAATATCATGCTCATATAGACCTATAGCATTTTTTGAAGCAATCGTTTTTTAAGAGACTAGTCACATTTTGAATGTTAAGTCGTACTCTCATCTCGTCGCTTCTGTTGCTTCAAAGAAGGCTGTGACACCAAAACCCAGAATCCCATATCGTAAGTGGTAGATTTGATTGTGGTGGTCTCGAGATAGAATAGGAGCACTCCACCATCCACCTCCCATGTAGTTGTACAGTCCTTAGAGAAGGAGCATGGTAGATAACCTTAAGATTTTTTAGTACCAAATACCTACTCTTCTTCGAGGATTTGTAGTAAGGAGGTAGTCAGAAGTACGTCCAGCTATAACATTTGGTAAGGAAGTCCCATCTTTAATCTTCAAAATCTTAATCTAATATTGATTGATTGATTGACAGTAAGTGCTCCTAAACTCTCATTGCTGTCCCTACCTACTTTATCTGTTATACTGCCGCAGCGAAGTAGCGGTTTTCAGTTTCCTCAGTTCCTTTTCAGTAGTCCTACGCGACATTATTTAGGCTGATTATGATGATTGGTACTTTCAATATTTTTTACTCCTAACATCATTACCTTCTGGCTTATTTATCTTTTTATAAAAGCAAAATTTTACAGGATGCAAAAATTCTGTGCAAGAAGTGCCTAAAACCGTTTTCGACAGTAAAACAACTGCAAAAGCACTTGGCTCATCACGCAGAAATGAAGTACACGTGCGACCATTGTTCTAAAAAGTAGGTATTTATGTATTTCGATTATATGCACAAGAGCCGTGGTGATTAAGGCAATACCGGGTATAATAAGACCACTACCGAATACTGTAGGAACGTGTAAAGTTGCCTATAACAAGGTCTTATAGAATAAACGCTGACAGTCAAATACATTTACGATTATTTTGCTGAAATTTCTATTGATCCAATTTCTGCCGCCAAACAGTTTGCCGTGTTCAGGTTTGAAGGGAGTGGGTGCCTGTAAAATTACAGGCACATGAGGCTTAACACCTCAATGCTAATTAATGAATGCTTAATTAATTGGCAATGTTTTTTCAATAATTATTTAGAAGTTAGGCGTATCTCTCTTATATTATTTCATAGAGCACTACCACCCACTCCACATCACACACAGGTTAACTGGAAGAAAATGCTAATTAGCATTAAGTTCGCCTATGTACTTATTTTTTGTGCAATAAAGGATTTTCTAATCTAATCTAATCTAACACCTGTATGCCTCAGGTTGATGGACACTGAGTAGTGCATCGTAGGTTCCTAACGAGCGCGACCTACGAGGCAATACTTTGTTGTAGGCGATAGTAACCACTTAACATCAGGTGGGCCATTAGTTCCATAGACAAAAACAAGCATCTCCTTCACTAATCCACCTACCAAGCGTCGTGACTATAGCAAACCTAAATATGAGAGCGACCTATGTCCAGCGGTAAACTTCTTTAGACTGATGACGTTAAGTGATGTATGGTATTTAAATAATTAGTATTATACCTACCAAAAGTTATGCGCAACACAGGCGCCATCGGAACCAAATCCCACTCGACGAAAAACTTTTTTTTATATTATTTGCTGACGGAACAAGATACTATGATGCCAGTTTATTTGATAATTAATTATATTTTTTAATGTTTTGAAATGAAATGAAATGTTTATTTGCGAGAAACATGGTTAGAAGTTCTTAAAGTAGTTAGGCACAGTATCACATATTTCACCAAATCACTGGCATGAAATTTAAATGGTTTACATAATTTTCAATATTATTATCAATTGACCATAAATTGTTGTTTCAGGTTTCGTAGCCTTAAACTTGTACGAATCCACATTGAACACAAACACGTACAAAAACCTACCTATAAATGCAACTTATGTGATTACAGCAACACCTCCTCAAGTGCACTTGCAGTAAGTTGAATAAAACATAGTAATAATAATGCTGGACAATCCACACAGCATCATCTAGCCCCAAGCTAAGCAGAGCTTGTGTTATGGGCACTAGATGACTGATATACTTAATACAATACATTACATACATAGTTTTTTTATACATAAAAAATACCCAGAACACCCGGAATTAATTTTTGCAGATTGTACAAATATTTATCCCAAGACGGGAATCGAACCCGCAACCTCCTGCGTCGCAGGCGGACATTCGCCCGCCGCGCCACATTGGTCGTCACATTGTAGGATATACCATGAAAAGAGGTTTATTATACGCTTGTGAACGATTTAGTAATGCCTAAAAGCGTTCAGAAAAAATCTTAAACAGGCTTGAATTGAAAGATATAGTGTTGAACAATCAGTTTGGGGTTAGATTATGCTGTGTAAAAAGGTCCACAAATATTTGTTTATTTAATTGTTTTGAGTTTTATAAATTAGTTTTATTTAGAGTTCAAGTCAAACCAAAGTAATTGCTATTATATGTAGTATATGTATACCAAATTATCCTATTTTAGTTTCATATACCTATTTATTTAGATTATATTAATAAGTAGATTTTTTCATTACCGACATAATTATTTATACAAATTTTTAGAGAAAGAATCCCTTAATGCTTCGTCTTTCTGTCTGTTTGTCCTTAGATTATATGCTATTTCAGAGTCATAAGTTGCGGTTGCACTCTCTCGACAAAGCGGTATGTAAGACGTGCGGGCGCTACTTCCCAAGCCAGGAGAAACTGGCCAAGCACGACTGCAAGCATCGCCTGCCCGTCGTCTGTCCTGTATGCGGGATCACGTACCAAGCCAAGGGGAAGCGCACGGTGAATGAACCACCCATATTATATATCCTACTAATATTATAAATGCGAATGTTTGGATGGATGGATGTTTGTTTCTCTTTCACGCTCTAACCAGTGGACCGATTTGGATTAAATATAGATTGTAATCTGGAATAGGACATAGGCTACTTTTTATCTCGAAAAAATAACGGGAACGGGAAAAAACTGCGACGCGGGCGAAGCTGCGAGTGGCATCTAGTACCAATTATAAAAATCTTCGTCCTGACTGACATATAGACAATGGACAGCCTAAACCACAGGTCGTAGAGACACGAAATTTTCAGAATATATTCATCCTGATTTATAGGGGTGTACTGAGAAAGGAATTCCCGAATGTCAACCCCTAATAAGGTACATCGAGGTTTGAAGTTTGCATGAAAATAACTTCACGCGGGTTAAGTCGCGCGTTTCGCTAGTTATACAATAAACTAGCACAGCGTCATCTGGTTTCGATTTTAAAAACGTGGTCGCATTTTATTTTACAGATCAACGATCATTTAAAAGTGCACAATAACGTTGGGTACAAGTGCTTGCAATGCCCCGCCACATTCAAATCTAAAGGCTGTTTCCGCGCGCACATGGACAGACACGCCGGCACTCCGCGCTTCCGTTGTCCGTACTGCGACCGCAGCTTTTACAATCAGTCGTGCATGTCCAAGCATCGACGAACGCATACGGGTAAATAATAATAATAATGCTGGACAATCCACACAGCATCATCTAGCCCCAAGCTAAGCAGAGCTTGTGTTATGGGTACTAGATGACTGATATACTTAATACAATACATTACATACATAGATACTTTTTATTATACATAGAAAACACCCAGAACACCCGGAATAAATATTTGCAGATCGTACAAACATTTATCCCAAGGTGGGAATCGAACCCGCAACCTCCTGCTTCGCAGGCAGACATTCGCCCGCCGCGCCACATCGGTCGTCAAAATGTCGGTAAATGTTTATTTATGAGAAAAAGCCCACCCTTAGATGAATAGACCAACGTCTATGAGTCCAGTTAATGAGAGTAACGTCTATCCCAATTGTATTATCCCACAGAGCACACTTACAGAAAACAAGTCCTGTGAGGCATTGCACTGCGTCCCTCGGTATCCATACCCAACAAATCTGCAATGCGAGTATTACTACTTGGTGGTATGACACTCTTTCTGAAAGAGTTGGACTAGTTCTCTTCATTTCACCATCAAATAGCATAATTTTGTTTGTCAGCGAAATAAGTCAAATAATAAAACTTATTCTCAAGCACTAAATACAAGTTTTGTCGCTGATTTTTATTATATGTAGGTACTATTTTTGATCTCAGCTATGTACCTTGACAGCCGTCATAGCTGTTCGTAGTAGGTTCTATGGTAGTAGGCCTGCCTTTTGCGCTGTAGGTGGTGGGTTCGATTCCCACCGAGAACAAACATTTGTGTGATGAACATAGATGTTTGTTCTGTGTCCGTGTGTTATTTTGTATTCTAAGTATGTATTTACAAAAAAAAGTAAATGCGTACGTACCTATATATTCTATTAGTCTGGTTCCCATAGTACAAGCTATGCTTAGTTTGTGGTTAGATGATGATATGTAAAAATGTTCACAAATATTTATTTAATTGTTATGTTTTTCAGGTGAAAAGCCGTACGTTTGTAAGATCTGCGATCGTGGCTTCACCGGGAATCACAACCTGAAGGTGCATATGAAGGTGCACGGCATCCACAACCTCATCAAGAAGAAAGATAGCCTCGAGAAAGATGATGACCAAAAGTGATACTCATAATGATTTTGTATTTATTTAAGTAATATTACTTTTATTACCTATGCATACTGTAAAATGTGGGTATGTCATGTACCAAATGTAATATCTGGACATGCCTCTGACTACTGCCCTTGGACATCTTCGAAGAATCTCGAGTAGGTACTTGGTACTAAGAGATCGGAGGGGATAGCTACCGTGCTTCGGGAATAAAGTCGTTATACTATTTCTTTTTATAAACATAATAAAATACTGGTTTGAAAAAATAAAACTAATTTATTTTCACAAGGTAGGTAGGTAAGTACCTGCATCAAAGTTATTCACGGTATGCATTATAAAAATAGTAGTGCTAATTCACGGTGTACCATAAATAGTACATTATTCTGTTGAATTGCCAGGAACTGCAAGAATTGACGTCAAAAACTAGGTACATTAGTCTTCAATATACCATTAGACTTATTTTATTTGGCATTAATTGAAACGACATTACACATATCCGAACCAATGACGATCGATGTGGCGCGGCAGGCATGTGGTCCTGCGACGCAGGAGGTTGTGGGTTCGATTCCCGGGATAAATGATTGTGCTATCTGCAAATATTTATTTCGGGTGTTCTGGGTGTTTTCTGAATACTGAATGTGTTCCACACTATTATTGTATGAGGCAATAATTTGCAAGTTACAAGGTTTTTTATAATTTTGATTATTCAAATAATTGTGTTTCGCCCTTTTTTGGGAACACGGGCTGGCAACATTGCGAACAGTCGATGTCATACCACAGAATATTTTTTTCTAGCAGATCGGCAAAATACCGTAGCCTAGCGTAGGTACCACAGAATACTTTGTTTCATCAGAAACGTATTCGTTGTGCGTGCGTACATCTGTGATTAACGTAACGTAATCTTAGACGAGTAAACCACAACGTAATGTAAACATTGTAAACTTTGTTTAGATTAGATAGAATAGAACAATTTCGACAGTATGTACTTATGAATCTAGTGATAGGTATCACACACAGAATACTTTGTTAATACAGTCGCTCAACATTCAACATTCCACCATGGAAATATGCAGGGCTTGCTTAGCCACAGAAGTGGAAATGGTGCCTATGGACGATAAATTCCTAAACAAATTTAACATGTTTACCAATTTAAATGTAAGTATGTTCTATCTAGTAATGTTAACATATAACTCTCAACATCACATGCGTAGCCATTTATTTATTTACTGCATAGTACACTCAAAACAGCAAAAAACTAACACATCAAATAAGAAAGATTTATGAAAGAAAGGGCAGTTCTTGATAATTTTGTTGTGCTTCTGTGCGTAAAACTGCAATAAAAGGGCTTTGACTGCATAATATCTAGTCTGCATAATCTGTGAGGAAGCTAGGCATACCTATTTCATGATATCTTGTTTACATTTTAAATTTATGTGTTCATTTTACAGATAACAATGGAAGATAAGTCTCTTTACACATGCAGTGCATGTTTTAACGCGTTC
The DNA here is from genome assembly GCA_947095575.1 of Electrophaes corylata. Lineage (NCBI taxonomy): Eukaryota > Metazoa > Arthropoda > Insecta > Lepidoptera > Geometridae > Electrophaes > Electrophaes corylata. Next base: position 2,945,305 of record OX352714.1, read on the forward strand.
ACATTCTGTATTATGTTTCGGGAGAAATGCATTGCATCAGACCAAACTTTAAAAGGCTTGATTCCTGTAAGTATCTATTTAGATTATAATGCGTAGAAGGGCTACAGCATGATTCCAGCTTGGTGGGTGAGTACAGCGAAAGATGTAGGTACTGGCATTACTGTAATTAAGTCAGATGCATCAAAGTAAGTGGAACTACTTATAGTTAAAGTGAATGAGACTAATAATAGCATAATACTCCATGGAATAAATGACTTTTGACTTGGCTTTGAAATGCCAATCTACAGCTTGCTGATAGGTATTAATAAACTATGAGCATTATCTCTGTAAATTATAACTCACTAATGAATTATGAAAGAAAGAAATAAAGTTTATTTAACACACACATTCACAGAACTACAATATATTAAGTTAAAAATAATATTTAAATAAAAAATAAAAGGCAACAAGTAGGTACTAGAGAAAAATTAAAAGAAAAGATGAGTATAGAGAGAAGGTATGTAGATGCAGAGTAGTGCCTGTATGCTGGCTGAGTGTGATAAACAGGCGCCATCTCAGCAAAATAAAATAATAATAATAATAAATAATGCTGGACAATCCACACAGCAAAATGCACCAACCATAAGGTAGTGGATGATTGGCAGTACTGGTTGATCAGATGAAACCCGTAGGTGGCTTCGCCAACGCAAATATGAAGTTATTTTCTTACAAGCTTTAACTCCCGTTGTATTTGGTTAGAGGTTGGTTTTCAGATATTGTTTTCCTAGTGCCCCTCTCTGCACTAAGATAATAATACCCTGAATAGTTCAAGTCTCTACAAGTGGTTTGGCCTGTCCATTGTCTATACATATATCAGTGAGGACAAAGATATTCTGCTTATAATTGGTATAGATAGTATGATCTGTTTCAGGACATCAAAGTACCTAAGGAAGAAATTGATGATGAGATACCAATAATAGTGAAAGCGGAGTTTAAACAGGAATATGTTGATGATGCTGCTAATGCTGAGTTTATAGATGAGTGCTATAACTATGGTGAAGATTACGTTGAGCCCACAACTGAACCTGAACCGAAGAAACCTCAAAAGGTCCGCAAAAGTACAAGAAAATATAAGAAAAGTGAAGTTGTAATCTTTGATACCAACTTTAATTGTGGTGAGTATTTATTACTGATTCTATACTTAGCTACATGAGACCTGTACTCATTACAGTTCGTACAAATGTTTTCCGGTAAAGTTGGTAATAGAAGGAGCTCATTAATTTATCTGCCAAGTTATATCCTGCAGGATTATGCCCAACCATATTGAAGAGCAAAGATGAACTAACAGATCATTTGGATCATCATAAAACAGACTTCACATGTGCCCTGTGCAAGGAGAGTGTTATAAGTGTCCCACACTTGTTAGGCCATCGGATGAAACACTTACCTAAGAACCAAAAACGATGTCACATCTGCAGTAAAAAGTTCATAACTTCTGAAAACTTGGAGTTCCACTATATGAGGGTCCATTCGATGGCAGAAAAGGTAAGCTCAAATTATTATTTTCTTGACGAATTTGCTAGCAAGGCCTTTCTGTAGCCTCAGTATAAAACTATTAACTAGTATATCTGCGAACAGTAGACCGCGACAATGAATTAACTACTAAAGTTATTTAAAACGGGACATTTATTTTACGGGGTTTTGTTTTTAAAAACATGGTAAATATACCATCTTGCGGAGTACAGTAGCGCTAACTAAGGTACCTGTGAGGTGACTCAGTAATACTAACATTATTAACCCAGGTGCTCTTTTAATCCTTACGAGTCAAAATGCAATTAACTGCAATACAAATACATTGCATTTTGTGGAGCTATTCTGCTAATATCTTCTATATACCTACCTGTTAGATAAAATCAAAATTTACAAAAGGGCATTCATATTTTTCAATGAGCAATAATAATAAGTACCTAGGTACCTTACAGAAGGTAGGTATAGGTACTCACTCGGCTAAGACCGCAAGATGATTATGGCGAGCGGAGCAAACTCTCTCAGCAGTACCTGTACACTCAAACAGTCAAAGTAACATCCTGAGATACCTAACTAGCTTCGAGTAAACCAAGCTAACTAGTTAATACTATAGCAGCGGCGATAGGCTTGCACTTAGTACTTAATACATTTTAATAAAAGCTACTTTTTGCAGGATGCACAAATTCTGTGTAAGGATTGCTTAAAACCGTTTGCATCAGTTGGTAAACTGCAAAAGCATTTTGTCAATCACGCAGAGAGAAAGTACACGTGCGATTATTGTTCCAACAGGTACCTACCTACCTACGCCTGTTTGTTTCTGGCTACGAGATCTATCGACATTTAGCTTTTTCATTTGCATAGTATAATAACTTACATGAATAAACCAAGGGACGCGTTACTGAGGTGTTTTTGCTTTTACCCTTCTGGCCACGAACGGTGCTTGTATGCTAGACATCATCTGTGAAAATTTCAACTAACTATGACGTTTCATGATATACAACAGCCTGTTGACAGAAGGACAGTCAGACAGACAGACAGCGTAGTCTTAGTAATGGGTTCCGTTTTACCCTTTTGGTACGGAACCCTAAAAAAGTATATGAGTAATATATTAGCTTCTGGTTCTACACGCTTTGCTTAGTTTGGGGTTAGAGGGCTCTGTGTGAATGTTTGTAAATATTTGTTTATTTATTTCTAGATATTATCATATCCATTTTCAGGTTTCGCAGCCGTAAACTTTTACAAACCCACATTGTAGGCAGACACACGGCAATACCTTCATTTAAATGCAATCTTTGTGATTTCACCTGCAATTATGCCTCAGGAGTTACAGTAAGTTGAACTTTATTACCTACTAGCGGCTCGCCCCGGCTTCGCGCGGGTTTTAGTGAGGATCTTTATTTTATTTGAAAATACAATATAGCCTATGTCACCCGGGGATAGTGTAGCATCCCAATGGTGAAAGAATTTTTAGTTATATATAAAATTATAAATAACTAGTGAAACGCGCGTGACCTCGTCCGCGTGAAGCTATTTTCATACAAACTTCAACCCCCGCTGTACATGTTTAGAGGTTGAATTTCGAGAATTCCTTTCTTAGTACACCTCTACGCACCAAGACGATTTACCCTGAAAATTTCAAGACCAGTGGTTTAGGCTATGCGTTGTCTATATCCCAGTCAGTCAGTCAGGACAAAGATTCTTATAATTGGTATAGATATAGATATTTATTTATTTAATTTTATTTTTAGCCTAAACTGTCCCACTGCAGGGCAAAGGCATTTTTTATATTAAAATATTTTTTATTACATTTAAAAAAAAAGATATGATAGATTAGTATAAATTAAAATTAAGACCTATATGACTATTTAATATGAATGATTTATATGGTGCTATTTTTCAGAGTCATAAAGTTCGGATGCATTCTGTTGATAAAGTGGCCTGCAAAACGTGCGGGCGCTATTTCCCAAACCAGGAGAAACTGGACAAGCACGTGTGCAAGCATCGCTTGCCTGTCATCTGTCCCGTGTGCGGTATCACGTTCCAAGCCAAGGGCAGGCGTACAGTAAGCTACTAGTATATGTCTGTCACTACGGGAAACACTCGTGTCTTCGTCCGTGAATTTTGTTTGTTACAAACTTAAAAGTGTTATTAGAAGTTGAATTTTCGGAATTCCTTTCTTAAAACCTCTACGCACCAAGACAAATAAACCCTGAAGTTTCAAGTCTCTACGACCAGTGGCGTAGGCTGTGCGTTGTCTATAATGTTAGTCAGTCAGTAAATTAGTCAGGAAGGACAAAGATTCTTATAATTATAAATTACTGATCGATTCTGAGTTTTCCAAATATCAGATTTGGAAAACGTATAAAACTCAATTATTGAGATACGCTAGTGCCCCCATAGGTCGCTGGGGGCGCTTAGCGTATCTCCATACAAGAAATTCGAGCTCGCAAACCGAAATCCGATATCTGGAAATCGAAAAAAACTTACAATTGGCCTACTGCTATGTGTTTTTGATATGCTTTAAACCAGGGGTTTCCAAACTTTTATATTATACATATATCACGCCTCTATTGTCTAAAATAAAAATTCCCTCCCTCGGCCCAACGAGTAGCAGTAAACGGGAACTAAACTGAACTAACTGAAGATACGAAAAAAAGAATGTCTTATTATAAAAAATATTATTGACACACACCTATTATTAAAAATTCAGTGTAAAGCTTGTTAAATAAATGTGATGATGGTATTTTCAGTTCAACGCTCACATAAAAACGCACAATAGGGAGACGTACAAGTGCCTGCAATGCCCCGCCACATTCAAATCAAAAGAATGTTTCCGCGCGCACATGGACAAACACGCGGGAACGCCGCGCTTCCGCTGCACCACTTGCGACCGAAGATTTTACAACCAGCCCTGCTTGAACAAGCATCAAAGGACGCATACAGGTACAACACCTCACTCACGCCACGCCATTACTTCGGCGTTACTTCCTTACGTGTTTTTAGATTAAATATTCGTTCAGAGGGCCAAGCAAGATTAACGAACTTGATAATACTAATTAAAAAAAAAATAAGTACCTGTAATAATTTCCCGCGTTTGTCAACTTTTGCTTAAAATTATTTTGATGTCGAACGTTTTCGGGATTAAACTTGTAGGTCTGTCAAAAGTAAGTTGCTTGAAAAGTTGTTTTATTCGCAACGTAAACGTTATCCGAATTACACTGCGCGCCAACCACGAAAACTTCTCAGTTGAGTTATCGACGCCGCGCAATATAATTTAAATATCAACACGATACGCTTACGCTACAAATTTCAAATTTATTCGTCCTTGGCCCTCACCGCGACTACGTCCGCGGTATAAAGTACACAGCAGCGTATATAGTCTAGCCTCTCTATGGCTACTGAAGACTTTGTAAAGGTTTCGAAAGTCTGTGCATGAAGGCTCAAACTAACCTTGGAAATGTACGCCTGTGTCCTGCAGTGAACTTGATAATGATGATAACTACCTAATGAAATTGAAAATCTCAATAACTGCTGGAGTTTTTGAATATAATATGATTGTATTACAATTCTTGCTATTACCTATGCATGCATAATATATGACAACCGACGTGGCGCGGCGGGCAAGGGTCCGCTTGCGAAGCAGGAGGTTGCGGGCTCGATTCCCGCCTTGGGATAAATGTTTGTACGATCTGCAAATATTTATTCCAGGTGATCTGGGTATTTTCCATGTATCATAAAAATATCTATGTAAGTAATGTATCGTATTAAGTATATCAATCATCTAGTACCCATAACACAAGCTCTGCTTAGCTTCAGGCTAGATGATGCTGTGTGGATTGTCCAGCATATTATTTATTATTATATATATGTAAAGAACATGACATAAGTTGGACCAGCGCATAGTTGCGTCGTCTCTCGTAATAGTAGGTAGGTAGGTATTTATTTCAAATTAAGTAATTATTTTTTTCTTATCGAATCCGATAAGAAAAAAATAATTATTTAGTATATTACAATGCCATATGAAAGCCCTACGCCAGGCACGGACGCACGATTACGGTCTGGCTTTTACGTGCCAATGTAATAAAAACGATAATTCGATTAATTAAGTAGAATATACGTTGATAAATTAAATTTCTCTGTGCCATGCTTACGAAATATTGTCTGGTTGTCAGGTGAGAAGCCATACGTTTGTAAGATCTGCAATCGTGGCTTCACCGGCAATCACAACCTGAAGATGCATATGAAGGTGCACGGCATCCACAACCTCATCAAGAAGAAAGATAGCCTCGAGAAAGACAATGACTGAAATGTCTATAAAAAAGTACTCTGTGAATGAGACTGATTGTGTAGAACTTGCTTATCATATAATACTAAAATGTATTCTTTACGGAATACCTATCTTCAAGAGACATTTGAGAAACTTATCAGTAAAAAGGTACCTATTCATTTTGTAAAAATATGAATCTTACCTTACCTAGCCAACACGGAATTTTCATCTGAGCTATTGCATGTTTCAAAAGAGACGATGAGTACCTATTTTCGTTGACTACGTGGACCCTAGCCACTACGTTTTAAATCTAGGTGACCTGAGGATTTGGTCCCCAGAACACATAGGTAGGTACCTACTTACTAACCAGCCTATTTAAAACCGACCGAAATGGCGCGGCGGGCGAATGTCCGCCTGCGACGCAGGTGGTTGCGGGTTCGATTCCCGCCTTGGGATAAACGTTTTTACGATCTGCAAATATTTATTCTGGGTATTTTCTATGCATAATAAAAAATATGTACCATGTAATTCTAGACTTGATTGTGTGGAGCTGCAACCTAGATTCACGTAACTATATGATGTTTCTAAGTAATCCTGGATATTATCACATGTTTCAGATGACTGAAAGTGTTTTGATATGTTACATCTGCTATGCACAGTTGCTGAGATGCTATAGATTTGCAGACATGTCTTGGAAATCAGAGGTGGTCTTCAGAGAACTCATTGATAAAGGTGTTAAGGTAATAACACCATAGCAAAATGATAGGTAGCTTGGTAACATATAGAATCGAGTAAGCCTGGCAACTTTACTTATATCAGGACAAACATTTATGTTCATCACAGAAATGATTGTTGTTGGTGAGGATCAAAAACCGACAACCTACTGCACAGGCATCAGGAACATTTACTACCGACTGGGCTATGAGGCCACTATCATAATAACTTAATTAGGTACTTGTTGTTGTATACAGAGATAGAAAATACCGGTGGTTTAGTGGAAGGGTCCGCTTCCTGATCCAAGGTTGTGGGTTCAAATCTAGTCATGCGCCAATGGGTTTTTCTGTGCGAAAAGATTTGTGTGCACAATGCCAGTGCTTTCAAACGGTGAAGGAAAGCATTGTGAGGAAACCAGTTATTCTAACAGCGGCGATGGGCTTGCAACCAGTCACATATGGAATACTAACTATTGCTATATGAGTATGTATCAAATGTACTAGCTGGACGTACCTCTGACTACCCTTTTAGACATCCTCGAAGAATCTCGAGCACATATTTGGTACTAAGAAATCGGAAGGGATATCTACCGTGCTTGGAGATTAAATGCTATTTTTTTCTTTTTTCTACTTTCAGATAACGCAAGAAATAGTAGCTCAAATAGGAAGTCAACCTCCATATTCAATCACACCTATAGACTACTTCTATAATAGCTTAGATGACACACCAGAAGTGACTAATGACCCGGATGACATCGATTTTCAAATAGTTGTCAAAGCAGAAAATATTGAAATAGAGGAGAGTGAGGTCCAGAATGATTTAAACAGTGAGATGAGAGACGTTATCTTAAAACAAGAACCATTTATTGAAGAAAATATAGAAATAGAGCAGGGTAAGGTCCAGAATGATTTAAACAGTGAGATGAGAGACCTTATCTTAAAACAAGAACCATTTATTGAAGAAAGTATAGAAATAGAGCAGGGTGAGGTCCAGAATGATTTAAACATTGAGATGAGAGGCATTGTCTTAAAACAAGAACTATTTACAGACGTAATCATTATAAAAGAAGAGTTTAATGAAGAGATGTGGCTAGAAGAAGATATTGATGTTGAAGGAGAAGTTACTCTTGATTACGAATCAATTATAAAATCAGAGAATATAATACTTGAAGAAGAATATGTAGATGTTGAACATATAGAGGGCAAGGAAAACCTTCCATTACCAAATATCAATGAAGTTACCAAAGAGCCTCAAATGCTTATAAAATGCACACAAAAGCTAAAAACCCATTTCAAAAACAGTTACACCTGCGATATTTGTAGTAAGACTTTCAATACAAAAAATAAAATCATTCGTCACATCACAATACACAGTCAAGAAAAACTCTTTATCTGTCAGTTATGTGACAAAGGGTTCCACCAACAAAGATATTTGAAAGAGCACATAAAAGTACATGCCAAAGAAAAACGATTTATCTGTCACATATGTGGCCATCCATTTACTGATAAAAGCAGTATGAATAGACACACAATGACTCATGCTGATAAGAAAATCCCTAAAATAAAATCTTTTGCTTGCGATATATGCGATAAAAAATTCTTAAGGCGGTGTCATTTACATATACATATGTCCGTACATACTGGTTCTAAACCTTATACATGCTCTGTTTGCAAACACTCGTTTTCACAAAAATGCAGTCTTATAGGGCACATGCGAATACACACTGGTGAAAAAACACATTATTGTGGTAAATGTAATAAAGGTTTTTATAGAAAAGGCCACTTGCACCAACATATGAGTGTTCATACAGTGGAGAGACTATTTAAGTGCACTCAATGTGATAAAAGGTATACAACTAAAAGAAATTTGAGTCAACATGCTTGTAGAGTTAATACACAAATGTAGTCAAGGAACCAGCAATTAAATATATGTACCTAACATGAGAGATGAGGTCCGCCCTGATGGTCTGGATTTAATAATCACGGTTAGCACCAAATAAAATCAAAGAAGATAAATAGCATCACAGTTTTAACTCTTAGTACAAAGTACCTTCCAGGATTTCTAAGGGAGAGTAGTCACAGGTACGTCCATTTGGTACATACCCACATTTTGCAGTAGTTAAAATCCAGACGTGACAGGTTCAAGCCAGCTGCTAGAATACTAACTGGTTTCCTCGCGATGTTTTCCTTCATCGTTTGATAGCACTGGTATAGTGTACATACAGTTTTCGAATGTAAAAATTCATTGGTGCACAACCGGATTTGAACCCACGTCTTTAGGATCAGAAGGCGGGGTCACTAAATTAATGTAGAGGTACAATCAGCATGAAAAGTTAATGACAATGTAGTAAAAGTTTGAAATTTCCCAGATTAATATTATAGTTGAGATTAGTAGGTATGCATAATTATAGTAGCTATTGAGTTTAATATTATCAAGAGTTTAACATTAACAAATGGATTGATAATTAATCGAGTCTCGAGGGTGGTTCGAGGTGATAAAAAATGATAGACAACTGTCTAAAAATAAAACAAAACACCTCGAAAAAAATCTAGTCTTGTATTAAAAGTATAAAATATACTTAATGTATATGAGGCTAAGAAGGTTAATAAGAGATAGGAAAATAATTATCGAGTTTATATAGTTACCTATAATGTTTAAATATCTAGGTTAGGTATGTTGTTTGTTTAAAATAAAAAACTTTCAAATAATGCATTAGTTTTATTGAATACGTACTTACTTAATAGTCAGGTTAAAGAAAGTACCTACAAACCTTAGAAGATACCACTTAGGTTTGATCTTAACCCTTCATCTTATTAGTCAAAGATCTCTCTCGACTTACTGAACATTGTTTATTTAATTTAATGATTATACATAATACCTAACTAATGACCTACGTACACGAAATAATATATTACCCCGACACTAGACAAGAACCATTCTCTCCAGTAGAAAACAACACATCAATACATTTACCACTAAAACCTGCATTACACGATTATAATTACATAGTGTCAGGGATAAAACACGGTGACACAACATTCAAAAGTTACTACGCCAACATAAAACTGTATCTAGTAAGCGCTTCTTTTGATTATTTTTTGTGATAATTGTAACTAGATTACCTACCCAACAGCCGTGAAAAATTACCCAGTAGAATATTTACCCATCTTTTACTGTTGGGTAATTAAGCTACGGTGCAGCGGTGTTTTGAGCCCACTCCAAGTTTCCCGCCGCATCAGAAACTACAAGTATCGTATCATGATACAGTCAGCGACAAAAATAATTTTTTAAAGTTAAATGAAAACTCTTCTTTAAAAACTGTATAATGATAAACGTGATTGTAGATAATTCTGAATAAGTATTTATCTCTGCCAACTGTTCGGTAAGCAACAAAAGTAGATAACATTTGTTTTTTTGTTGTCTAAAGTATTGAAAGCTATTAAAAAGAGTTAGAGGCAACTTACGCGAATATAAAAGAAATCATTTAGCTTGTTTTATTCGTCGTACATTGGTACGCACTTTGGTACTAGCAGTGATCGAAATCTAACTAATATTTTCGGTGAAAAGCTAATTAATTAATTTAAATTTACAAAAATATAATATGAACTTATACAAAAATATGTGCGTATTTATTGTATAAGCAAACCTACACACATCTATTAGCACACAAGGAATACACAATCACAATAGGTACAGTCAGCAACGGAAGATCATGAACATTGCTTGAATAAAATTTGCCTTTTCTCATTATTTTCAAGGCACTGTTACTATGTATATATCTACGTAGTGTGAAGAAAAAGTGTTTAAAATACTCCAACTGTTAATCAACTTTTGTTGCTGACTGTATTAAACAAATCAACCAATTCAAAAGTTTTAGGCACCATCAGACATTACAATACAAAAATCTACTCCGTGTCGGTAAAATGAAAATAGGCTGACAATATGGCAGACATCCTCACAGATTTTTACTTATACCTACTGCAGATCTTTAATAGGTGTCTTATAGGTTAGTCAGAAGTACGTCCAAACATAACTTTTAGCACATGCCTCCAATTTGCGTATAAAATTATAGGTACCTATAGGATAGGTATAGTTTCCTGATTATTGTTAGGTATCTATCTATAAGTACCTATCTACAAAAGATAATTAAGTACATATTACGTAATGCTCATTAGTAACATTTAGGTCACATGCAGAGACAGGTTGAAATAGATACCGCCAGACCATTACATGTGCAAGAGTGCCCAATTTTTTTACCTACTACAAACTCACTCCTAAGTTCGTTGCACTAAAAACAATCAAGGTAAGTGTTTCACAATTATATCTAATTAAGTGTGCCACGATAAAATACCGATGTGGCGCGGCGGGTGAATTTCCGCCTGCGACACAGGAGGTTTCGAATTCCCGCCTTGGGATAAATGTTTGTACGATCTGCAAATATTTATTCCGGGTGTTCTGGGTATTTTCTGTGTATAATAAAAAATGTGTCATGTATTGTATTAAGTATATCAGTCATCTAGTATCCATAACACAAGCTCTGCTTAGCTTGGGGCTAGATGATGCTGTGTAGGTTGTCCAGCATTAAAAAAAAGTGTTTACTTACCTACTATCCCACCACTACACACTACACACCTACACACAATTTTAAAAGCGTTCAATTGAGCGCATTGCACCCACTGTGCGTATGGCACGCAGAGAGCACGTGCCATTAGTTAGTTCCTTAAATCCTTAGTCTGAGGGTACCTATTTCAATCGTCGTCTATAGTCTATGGTTTAAATACAGACTCACTAAAAAAAGGCATAGACAATTACACGCCATAACTTTCAAATTAACTTTTTCGATTTTAGTTAAGCTATCTACTTACCGTTGTAAATGACTTGTACCTAGATACTGTTTAATGTTTATTTTTGTAGATTAAATACTGGCAGGTAATATACAGCTTTCTTGTTTTGCATGTATACGTAAATATACCAACTTTTAGTTTTAAGATGGCAGTTCACATTTCCGAACTTGTCTGAAAGTTCATTTTAGAAAGTTAATACTAATGTTTCCGTTATGTTCAATCAACCGATGATTCAGTATCCTCGTTTTTAGTACAAATGTGGAATGCTATGACGGGAATCGAACCCAGTACCATGCAAGACCCCATGCCGTAGAAGGTCCATGAGTAGCCGCCGGTAACATCACGAAGTAAACCTGAAAGTATAAAAAAATGATTAATTTTCATTTTTATGTAGTGACTAGTACCAACCTACCTACATACAGTCACCGCCAATTCATTCATTCAGGCGTTGCCTAAATTGTGTTGTTTTTACAGATGATGAATTTCTGTTGCCGCTTGATTTTTTTGCCGTTTTTACTATACATAATGATGCGAAACCCTACGTGTGCTAGTCCGACTCGCACTTGGCCGGTTTTTTTTTAATCTATTGCGGAAAAATACGATGGCACGTCTAGGCAGTAAATTCAGCTATTTGATTGCGCCATTTTAATATGTAAATAGAATAGCGCCTTGGAATTCGTTCTGTAACGTCAAGCGAATAAATTAAATAAATCGATACACATTTTGTCGCCTCACAGCTACCTGCACGATTGTCTGTCTCCGCCGACAGTACTGTAAAATAACTTACCAGCGGTGGGGGGCACGGAGATAGCAGCGATGCTCTGGAACATGCGCACGAGTCCATAGGAGGATGCAATTCGAGCTGTGCCGAACGTGTCTGCCAGTAGCACAGGAACTAGAAGAAACCAACAGCCCAGGCACAAGCCGTACGCACCTGGACAACAGTAGTTTTAAGTACAAGTAGGTCACAAAATTATACTGGCATTCGATACCTCTACTATTCTACTAGAAACGTTAGTTATACAACATTCACAGATAGTGATGTGCTAAAGTGTATTTTTTCTGCAACTGTATGAACTAGGCAAGACAAGTAGTGGAGCAACATTAGGGGAGTAACGTAATATAAGAAACTAGTAGTACAAGGTAGACCTTAACTCAAGTGAACTCAATGTATGTAAGTGTACCTAGTGGTTAATTCTATACACTTGACCCCATCCACGTAGATATTAAAAACATACTCTCTTATTGGGCTCGTCAACTTACCGGATGCAACAGCAAGAGCCCACCACGACGTTAAACTTGGCAGTGATAAAACTGCCAACCCGGCTACCAGGATGCTGAAAATTACAAAAAATTAAAGGCTCTGGCTAACCCTTTTACGAATTATCGCACTCACTAGGAAATCACGAGCGTGCTTCTACGCCTGCTACGAATCCACGCGTCTACGCCTGCTACGAATTCACGCGTCTACGTCTGCTACGAAACCACGCGTCTACGCCTGCTACGAATCCACGCGTCTACGCCTGCTACAAATCCACGTGTCTACGCCTGCTACGAATCCATGCGACTACGCTTACTAAGATTTTCAACTTGCTACGCGTCTACGTTTGCTACCAACATACGTTGCATACCTAGATATCTACAGATATTTATGCATTTGTTTGCACAATCAATGGAGTGATTCTTGTAATATTATTGAATAAGCAAACTATGTTTTAGTTTATGCTTAATCTTTTTCATTTTACCTGACGATATACGCTTTCCTCCTGCAGAATAGATGCAGGTCACACAGCCAGCCCAGGCCCAGTCGACCACACAGGTCAAGGACAGCGCTAATAGCTACTAGGCGACCTAGAAAAACAAGTAATAAGTAAGTAATCATAATCTAGTTTTGTGTGGTAATCGATTGCGAAGCAAATTTTCAAAAATGTATCTGGAAATAATTCGCTTTTTTACGTATGCACCTATAGAATAAATAAGTGAAGCAGTATCAAAATCGTATGGTGATTAAAAAAATATTGTAATCCCCTAATTTTCTATATAAACTTTTTAATACAATAATAAATCCAGGTTTCCGTTGCTGATTCATTTCCACAGCGATGCAGTGCAAGCGCGGAGAGACGACTGATGGCAACGCAACATTATAAAACTCGATTGGTACCAGCTAGCTGCCACAAAAATATGCAAAAGTGAGAAAAAGACAAAAAGAAAAAGTGCAAAAGATGGCGTAACATAATTGTTTAATGTTTCATAAAGTTTTTAGATTGACATAACTTTAGTAACAAAACGGATACCATGTAATAACAAACCTGCAGCAGTCTTCGTATGTCCTGCCGCAACGGTATAAGCCGGTAGGTAGTAGAGCGCGTACGGCGAGCCACATGACATCAGAGCTACCGATGTACACAGCAGACCGAAACGCCACGACTTTAGCAGTGACACGTCTAAGTATCTGTGGAAAAGTAACTAACGTGAATCTATAATTTAGGTTAGGTAGTAAACGCGAAAGTTTAGTTTTTTGGATGCTTGTACGACAAGGTAAACGCAGACGTATAGTTTCATACTTTCAAAAAGATATTGACCTCAGAGCATTATGTCCATTGGTGGCAGTTACGGCGCGGTTTGGCTCAATCATGGCGTAATAGCTGGATCGATTTGAATGAAGTTTTTATTCAATTAATTTATTTTTCAGATTGTTACATCCATTTGTTAGTAGTTCTTATAAATTTAAAACTTAAATACTATTGTTAGTAGGTACACAGAGAAATACAAAATAATAACTTAGATAATTAAGGACTGACATTCAGACTAGATTCGGACTTTATCGAGAGGATGTTGTTACTAGGTCACTAACTGGTTTTATACCTAATTAATCCGGGTACCACGGAAACGAATATGCGTGCAGAAACAACAAGTACCAACATGTTTTGTTTGTTATTTCATAGTTTTTATAGGTATTTAAAACCAACCTGGAGATCTTGTCAACACAGCTGGTTTTCTTCTCAATAACCACCTCCTTCTGTTCTTCTTGCTCTGGTTTGGTGACTGTCTCAAGTTTGGTTTGGATGATGCGTGCGGGCATTGGGGGACGGATGTATAGTGATCTAAAATATTAAATCATTAATCTCTAAACGATTCAATTACAACTGTAGAAAGAGATGGTCGCAAAATGCTACAGCTCTAACCGGCTGATCTTCCGGCGACTAGCCTTGTAGACACAGGTGCTGTCAGTAGACAGGTCCTCTACGGAGTGCAGGATGGACGACGAACGAGTCGGACGAAGCCGGAGTCGCGCCACCTCTCGGGGTAACCCTGAAACATATAGTGGTGGACATTTGCACGCAGCACAATCTAGCCTCTAACTAACTTGTATAGTATTTACAACTAGAAAAACTGTTTTATCTTTGACTCTATTGTACCCCAACTCACCCACAACACCCAGCACGTCCAAACCTTCAGAGTCTTCAGAATCAGACTGATAAGGCCCCGGTAGTGGAGGACGAGAATTCTGAAAAAAAAAACTATCATTATTACTTTAATTTTTATTTTGATATACCCACCTCATGCGGTTGGGTATCTACTAGTACTATACACTTATAAAAAAACGTAAATTCTCCCTAATAATATTACTTTACTCATGGTTCGCTAGTGTGTTACCAGCGTTGTTAACTTACTAGTTTCAAGTCTGTTCACTCACCTCGATATAACTAGGATGCATAAAGTTTCGTTTCTCATCAGACAGCAGATTATGTTGATTGAGAGCTAACTCCGTGTCAGGCCGGAACAGACTCTGGAGCCGGTTGTCTTTGCATGTCGGGAGGGACTCGGTTTTACCTGAAACAGATGCAATACCTATTGGTTTGACGCCAAAAAACAGCAGACAAATTAACTATAAACACTGCAAGGGCGTAATACAAGTTGTATAAAAAAAAAAGGAATGAAATCAATATGGCTTGATTTTTTCAGAATATATCCATCGCTTTACCGCGTACAAATTTGTATGAATATAATTTCATGCGGGCGAAGTTGCGCGCGCATTTATACTAGTTGTGTCATAGAACAGCTGAAAAGATTGGTACCTAGTTGAAATTAGTTACCTTCTTGAATATCCATGAGTAGCGTGGTGTGTTCCGTAGTAGTTGTTGTCGGCGGTGAGTCTACTGGTGGCAACGGCGTCGGCGCCGGACGGTACAAACAAGCGGCCACACATACGTGTAGCATACCACCTCCTGTTAACAAGGGAGACTGTAACTCCTGTTAAAAAGCTTAGCTTTTTTATACCTACGACTTGCCGCTAGGACAAGCAGTCACCATCACCATTGTCTCGCAGGTCACGCATGCTTGTTTCTAGCTGTACTGGGGAAAAGAACTCCGGAATACTGAAGGTTGCACCAGTTTCTCCAACATAGACCAAAGAGCTTTGCCTCTAAAAAGGTATTCAAATTATTACAGTTTCAATGAGCCTGCTGTCTGAAATATCATTCAAAATCAGCATTTGTTGTGCAGGCTCTTAACCAACAACAACTAGAACATACAGTAAATAGGATTGTTGAATAGGTACTCCATATTAATCCATAGCCAAATGTTTAACAAGACATTCTCTTACCCAGCAATAAGACGGTGCCATGCAGACCGTACATATCCACCAGCTTTTCTATCAGCATAGGAAACACAAAACTTCCTGCAGCCGTCCCACTCACACAGATGCCATTCGCCATGGCTCTAGAAAAAGATAAAAATATAGTTGTGTGGCTGCTACAAGCTACGCCGTAGCAGCTACAGTACTTGTAGGACTGGAAATGCCATCGTGACTAATGACTTATCAGGTATATCATTTTTTAAATTAATAATAATAATAATAATATTCTAGGCTTCTAAGCTTGGTCGCGAGGAACTGGCGCTTAGATTCACCTAGATTTAAGACGTTTCAAGATGATCCCTGCGGATATTACTGAATAAATGCTTTTTGACTTTGACTTTAACGAATTGTCTCATGTTTGTCACCAAACGGAGAAGGAAAGCATTGTAAAAAACTAGTTAGGTAGTATATTTTAGTAGCGACGGCGATGGTGCAATTCCACTTAGTACGTATAATGTTAGTAGGAATGTGCCGAAAACTGCCGTGATATTTGACTACACGTTATTTTCATCTGAGGATTTGAGAATAACAGCACATGTCACTATAATTAACTAAAAATTATAAGTAAAATTGGTAAATACATAAAAAACATAGGTACCTGTGTTTATCGAAGTACTGTGAGACGATCACAATGCCAGGAGTAGTTGAGAGACCACCACCAATTCCTGTAAATTAACTGTTTTATTTTCTAATGTTTGAAGACTGAAAACTTGTCACAAAATTAAAATGTTGAAGTAAATTACAGGTATCACCCCGACTTGTCTACGATAGCATGACTTGTCTACTGAGGTATACCTATAGAACCACCTCTTTAAAAGAAAGTGAAACCCTAAAGTGGATGAAAATGAAGAAGGAAGATGGTTCACACGTGGAGAAACAACACAGTTTATAGCCAGCTTTGGTTTACCAGTCATGATCCCGAAGCTGAGCAGCAGATGTAAGAGCCCACGACTGAAGTATGACAAAGCCAGTCCAGTAGCGCAGAACAGGCCTCCGATGAAGACCACTAACCGACACGAGTATTTCTCACAAAGCGCTGACGACAATGGAGCTGGGGACAAACAATTATAGGTAACATCGTATCTTGCGATCAAGGCTTCCATAGGACTCATCTTTAGTGAACGTAATTTGTGTGGTAATACCGATGTTATAGGGAGAGGAAAACACTTTATATCAGGTGGACCATCTACTTGCTCCGTCATTTTTATAAGGAAGTGTAGACTAACCTAACTAAACTAAAGCCAAAGTTAAAAAAACTAACCTAAAGCCAAACACAGTGTGGACAATGCAGCCGGTATCCACGACGCGACGCTCTCCGAGGAGTCAGGAAACGTCTCCATGATCTCCACGTACAAGACGCCATACGATTTGAACAGACCAGCCACCCAGAACTGCACCATAAAAGCACCGAATACCACTACCCACCCGTAGCCGCCGTCCGGGGGCGAGTTACTGAAAGTGAAATACAGAGTTAGTTTGTATTCCTTGCATTGCGGCTATATTTGGTATTTCTACGTATAAAATGGTAAGCATGATATGAAAAGAAATGGCAGAAAGCAACTTTGTTCTTGGAACTCACTGAGAGTGGCATAATGATGTTAGAACGAACATTTAATTTTGGCCTCTAGTCTTGGCTTAATATTCCTTGATCTGACCTTCTTAGATCAAGACCAAGGATCTTGAGGACTGGAACACGTTCATGACGGACGGTTTAACCTTTGGGCGGTGTAAAAACTCCGTCACCGAGAATCTGACGTTTCACGTATCTCTAGTTCAGTTGTTCAGTAAACTTACTTTTTTTCAACTTTAGTTCAAATTAGAAAAGGTTGGTAAAATGGTACTTGCTCGGTGGATTCGGCCGTGGTGTGCAGTGCCCTCGAGGCGGCTAGAAGCGGACGCGCCGTCACGGAGGAAAGCGTCAAAAGTGAGTCTTCCTCCTGCTCGGTCGGCGACATCGCTGACAGATACGCGCCAAGTTGCTGTGAAACAAGATAAAAAGATAAAGCTTTTGTAACAAGCAGTGATTCGATATAGTTTCAAAACATTTTATCAAATTATTTCATAATCATTAACATATTCTTCTACACTTCGCACCCAAACAGATCATTAATCATAGTCACACATGGGCCGTACACACGTACTTACATCCAATGAATTAATGAAAACACTTTATTGCACCCACTAAACAGAACAGCAGATAGGAACCAACTTACAATGGCGGTCTCACCGCTTAGAGCGATCTTTTCCATACTTGCATCCAAATCAAGCCTCTGTAGACTTACCGTAGCTAGCGGCAGCTCGAGGCTTAAGCTGGGATGCCGTTCTGCAGCCGGCGCCGATTGCACTGAGAGCATCGACCCTGCCTTGTCCGGGGAAAGGGCCGCCTGCAGGCAGAGGGGCAAAACATCTTTTACTACCGCAGCAGATCTGCATGGCACAACGGTTGGTAAGTGTTAACCCGTTAACTTAAGGCCGCTTGCAATACCAAAGGTCAATCAAATATTTAGTCTAGTTTTCTCAGTAACTTCACAGTAAGTACGTGTCCTTATAGGCTACACTAAGTAAGATTACACTGCAAAATATTTGACACTGGCTTCTGGCAGAATATGACCACGATTCGAAAACTTAGTTCCGCGTTTTCAAATCAAAGCTCTTACAAAATGTCTAAGTCTTAAGTCTAAAATAATACGGTAGTCTACTAAGATAGACTCTTGGTGCACAGTCCTACCACCGGGCACTAACCTCTGCGATTGTGTCATTGCAGGTGGACAGGTCGATGGAGCAGGAGACGGGGGCTGCGTCTGGTGGCGCGGAGAATCCGTGTACCTGCTCGTCCAGCTGCGCCAGCTCCTGGATAATCAATACTTAATGATCGAGAGAGCGAAGTGATCGAACATCTGTATGGCAATTTGGCAACTTGTATGATTTTGCTTTGTATGTTTGTTCAAGCTAACTTTTGAACCCTTGTAATTGATTTGATCTGCATGAAAATTGGTAGGTCTATAGGTAGTTTGTTGTTAAGAAATTACTATATCTATATTATGATATGCAAAGAAACAGATTTCGCAGTCTCGAAAAACATTGTCAGACGATCTTAGACAAGCTGGTAGGCTGGTAGAGAGCTGGAGCTGCGGACGAGGACTACACAAATGCTGTAGACACAACCGAAAGAGGCTGTTGTGTGAAAAGTGTTGAAATGTAACCTCCGAACTTATACCTACCATCCTATCCTATCCTATCCTATCCTATAAATATTCTTACGTATGGTATAGACCTAATGCAAATCCATGGTCAATAAGTAACTACCTACCCATGCAGTACATAAAGTAGGTGCCACAGGTTGTGTGGCGGTTTTATCTGGCACTTCGCAACGCAACACACCCGCATTGTTCATGACACAAAATAAATGACGCATGTAGTTCCTAAGGTTTCCAGATCTCAACAAAGAGTTCAACAAGTACAAAGGTACCTTGATAACCCACTGTACCACATGGCGAATAATAGAAGAGAATAGAAATTGTGAAAAAAAAAATTGAAACTCCGGCACTACCAACCAAGATAAACT
Organism: Electrophaes corylata; assembly: GCA_947095575.1. Classification (NCBI taxonomy): domain Eukaryota; kingdom Metazoa; phylum Arthropoda; class Insecta; order Lepidoptera; family Geometridae; genus Electrophaes; species Electrophaes corylata. The sequence goes on from OX352714.1 coordinate 2,964,840, forward strand.
CACAGTATATCTACGTTTTAGCCTAGAGCCTTATACCACCTTACCTTGCCTAGGCATAACAACCAATATGCTATTTCAAATCCACCTTGAAGAGACCTTGACGACCCTATCCAATAAAGTACCTTGGTTTAAACCTACTCAACTATTCAATGGTACAAGAATAGTCATCTACCACTCTAGTAGGTAATCAATGATCGATTTTATGCTTGTGAATCTTGTGATTGCAAAGCACTTTGCATCTACTGTACGATTTTGATGTTACTAGTAGATACATACACACTTAGTCCTTATTAAACTACTCTGATTAAAAAAGAAATAAAAAAATAGAAAAAGCATCACGACTTTAATGCCCTAGCACGGTAGCACCACTCTCAGTACCAAGTACCTACTCTAGATTCTTCGAAGATGTCTAAGGAGGGTAGTCAGAGGTACGTCTAATCAGGCACATACCCACATTTTTCAGTAGTTAATAGTATTCAATACGTGATAGCTTGCAACTTGCAACCTCGTCGCTACTGCTAGAATACTAAATTCAGAGTAGGTATCTAAGTAATACAAAGATAAGTTAGAAAAGCACTAAATTTAAACCTTCGGATCTCTCTAACTGAATCGATCAAGATCTATCTGAGGACTCTATGCGAGTCAGAAAGTCAAAACCCATCCTGAGTGCATTACAATATCCTTGTTCCATCAGCTAGTAGTATAAAAAAACAATCAGTTTGTTCTATAAGTACCTATGCAAAAATATATTTGTGCAACGCCGCGTTTCATAGAATACGGGCATGGTTCGGTACGGCACGGCGCAAAAGTTACACCGCTAAGTACATAGTTGGACAGTCACCAATGCAGCGTAGGTAGCTTGGTACAATTCGGATCAATACTTTGGTCACAAAGTATATTCGATACCAGGCAATACCAGGCGCAACTGTCGATGGAAGACATCTTCAATCCTATAGTAACGTCAAGTTCAATGCCAATGATTTTAAAACACGCGATTGGAGTTTTTTAGTAGGTACCCTACCCGCCCGTATACTACCATAAATTATTTAATAATTTAAGATTATAAATGAAAACCGACTTTAATTACTTCGATATGAAATACAATACAATAGATCCCGACAAATCTATAAATAGATTTTTAAATATTATGTCAAGCACCCGAGATTAGTCGACTAATGAATATTATGTTGAGTTCGTTTGTCAGCTGCGTTTTTGATGCAGTCTTTAGGATAACCTCTGTGGTCCAGATGCACCCTAAGGTCTTCGTCATGGCTTCATGGACTATATTATAACAAACGATAGCAACTTGTATCCCGATACCATGAAAATGCCAGTACCAATCCAAAGCGCGATCGCGTTGAGACCGCGACAGCGCTTCAGGTGTATTCGCTAGAAGTTATAGTCTGTACCAGCTTGGACAGGATTCCGGGTTCACGCGATGACCTCAGACAGAGACAACGGCGGCGATCGATTGGTACGTGGAATGGCGCTGCTGCAGTGAAACAGCGGCTGAGCAATGTTATAAAGTACTTCTCCTAGAAAAGTGCAGACTTGCACAATATACACATCTACGTAGGTATAGGGCTCATGACGAGACAAAACATCGTAGGCTTATCAGGAGCTTACACTGCCTAAATAGATGAAATATCAGAAAAAGAATATAATATATATAATATACAAGAGCCCATGTTGCCTAAGTAGTTTATTTATTTGTGACCTCGTTTATTACTTGAACCCACAAAAAGTTATTAACTTCCTATCTCTAGAACCTTCCGGTTGATTCGTACCGGTAAGATTCCGGGTTCATGCAGTGACCTCACACAAAACAGTCAAGTCGATCGATACCGATGTCTGATGGCGCGCCTTTGATATGGATTTCTACACTCTGTCTTTTTGAAATGCACTCTCTTTATGTTTTAACTGACAATACTTTGAATAATAATTATAGAATAATTGACACCTCCTTCTCAAATCTTTAAGAAGCAAGCGGTAATTATTACTTTTATTATTCCAAAATGTGTGTACCTACCTATACCCAAATGGCAGATCGAACAACATATTTTTTTAATATAATAAATGTACGTAAAAAAACTGATTTACAGAATTGATTTAGATTTCTCTTGTTGATAGTATTAGCTTTGTACCAGTCATTATTACTATTTTGTTGAAAAAGTGACAAATAAATTTCCACTGGATGAAGAAATATTTTTATTTGCACTGAATTGAATCTTTGGAATGTTTCTAGGGCTGAATCTACAAACTGACAATATGGCTATAATAGCGAAACAAAACAATTTGACTTTGCATGACCTAATTTCTGAAAGGCTGCTGCACCAAACCAACTGCTGGTTAATGTGTATACCGGGTCAATGTTGGGCCTCTATACGCTTTATGCTAGGTCAGGATAGTAATAGACCAAATATTTTGTTCTGATGCTTCGCCAAATAAAGTTATATACTTACATATTAAATTTAGCATTATTAATTAATTTATAAATGTCCAGGATATTTTATAAAAACAAGTCGTAACAACAATTAGGAACCTGTACTGTGAGAGACTGGTGCCTGAAGTAGGTTAAGAAAAAACTTGTGATACATGTCACCAGGACTCCACACAAAAGGAAAGATTAATTAATGAGACTGGCATAATAAAAGCAACATAAAAAACAAGCACTAGTAAGTATAAGGGTACACAAAAGATAAATTAAGTATAGGGCGTGACCCGTATCCCGAACTTCATTAGGGTGACAAATAATAATGATATAAGAGTATCTAGGTGCCTATTACCTACCTACCAAGCCCTAAGCACACTCAGACAAATCTAGATAGGCAAGTACCTAGAGTAAAAGTTGTGTTTGGGGTTAAATGGGTTCATATTTCAACTCTAAGCAGCACGATGTACAACGGTTGCGGTTCGGATAAGGGTCTAGACAGAGGACATTAATATTATAGAGATGAAGCAGAAGATTAGAAAGAAAGAATAAGTAAATAAGTGGTGCACAAGTATGACCATAATGTGTCACCTGATTATAAAGAATCTTTCTAACCGGCTGATTCGGTTCTGCAACTGTACGGATAAATGTGTATTACTTTTTCTAAATTGTTATTAGTTTTACATTGTTATTATTGAGTAATAGTCTGTTTTTTTGTCCTTTATTGACAAGTCCTTTTTAGATTTTTATATGCGAATACGTCTATTTTAAATATAAAACAATACGTTTTCTGAATAAAATTTAAAAAAATTATCCGTTTGTTCCTTTTTTTGTTCAAGGATATTTAGAGGTAACATTTATTGATAAAGAAGAATAAATTCAGAATTGCAAAGTTTGCGCTTCTAAAAACCAGCTTTACTATAGAGTTGAAATTTGAGTGGGTAGAAGTAACTGAGTGGAAGGCTACGACGTAGATTGTATAAATACTACGTCGCAGCTTCTTCTATAAATAAGACTTAACGAAATGCGCGCAACTTCGTCCGCGTGATGCTATTTTTATACAAACTTCATCCCCCGCTGTACCCTTTTCAGGGTTGAAATTTCTTTCTTAGTACTTCTCTACGTACCAAGACGAATATACCCTGAAAACTTAGACTCTTTACGACATTGAGCTGTGCGTTGTCTATATGTGAGTCAGGCAGGCAGGACAAAGATTCATACAATTGGTAAAACAATCGGAATTGCAGTGTACCTTGCTATTCTATAAACCTATCTAATTTCAAGAAATTAAATAAACTGGGTTAGGAATTAAGAATTTCGTAGAAGGTCTACGACGTAAAGCTCTACGTCATCTACGCCGTAGCTTCCTTTGCATACGATTTTTCCAGTAGAGAGCCAAAATGCATTTTCAATCATGTTTAGCTATGAATACATAATTAAGTAGTAGTCAATATAGGTAATATGCATGTAGGTAGTAATTTATTACCAAATTTTAGAGGTATTATTATATTATTCTATGAACACTCTTAACACCAATTACCTGATTGCAATTGTGTCTGTCTGCAGCGTTGCAGACTTTTTAGACATTACACCAACACAAATTATAAAAAATGATATAGACCTCAGATAAAAAATTATAGAATAGTCGCACAAGAGACGCTCCAACAATAACGTAATTAAATATAACGGTTTAATTAAATATAACGTAATTAATATTCGGTTTGTATCTGTACGTTGATACACTACGTAGTTACTGTACGTAGTACTAGTGATAGTAATATTAACATGTAAACTTGTAACTAATATATTTACTGAATGTTTATGTGTGTATTCTTTTTTGTCAATTTTATCGTACGAATGTACGTATTTTTAGCTACTCCACCCCAGATCTGCTGCATCAGGCTGCAGATCTGTCCTTTATTTGTACTAAATAATGTATTACCTACATAGTTCGATGCAGAATGCAATGGCGGAAGCCATTGGACAGGGTGAGTTTAGGTGTCGGTACCCTAAGGTTATCAGTAAACTTAATATCTCATATCCATTGCTGTCGAACTTTATGTTTAAGCTGATGCAAGTGAATAAGAAAAACACGCGTGTTATACCTAATAAACCTCGTCATAATAATATTTAAAACAGTTGCTCATATTTTCCGAGGCTCTCATTGATATTAACGTTTGATATTTTATATAACATAAAAACAAAACTTTACATTTATTTACGTCTGTGTTTTTTCTGTCTAAACATTATTGATACAAAAACAAGCTACAGGCTCTCTAAGAAAATAGTAATAAAATTATGTTATAGATTATGTATTGACAGTTTTAATTATTTAAATAATTGAAATAATGAAAGTGAATTTTAGTAAACTTGTAGCTTGACATTTCACTACCGATTGAAGATAGGGATAGATGACGCTACCTATACTGACCTGATTAAAGGTAAATTCCCTGGGCAGCGACATATTTCAATATCTGGTGGCAGCGGCAAACAAAATTGGTCCTCAGACTCTGTAGACTCTAGTTCACACCTATTTATATGGACGGCAAGAGCCGAATTATGCATTTGTTCTTTAAAACTGATTCTCTTTAACGAAGCCGTTTTCACTAATTTATTTATCCCTTTTCGATAAAAATACGAACGAAGTAAAAAGTATTAGGTGAATTACTGAGGGTTTTATCACGGCGCGTGCATTTTTATCACTGAAATAAGATTTCAAATGTTTTCTTTTTGTGTTTTTGGCACTTTGCTTTGGTAGAACAAGTGTTATGTCTCGGGCTTCAGCGGGGAATGATGGCAAGCATGCGCGTTGCGTACGATCAATAGTAGTCAAGGAGATGGTATATGCTTGATACGCAGAAACTTGTGAAAGGGCAAAAGCCTTTCCTGTACTGTATGATTCAGAGGTAAAGAACACCAACTTCCAACTGCCAAAAGACAAAATGCTTTATCTGTAAGTGATATGTCTTTCCAATTAGTAATAAGCGAAAATAACTCATTATGGCTGATAATGATGATGAGTAATGATAAATAGTGACAGAGATGTTTGAATTACATGTACCTACCTTCCTATGTTTATAACGGAAGAAGAAACTTATTGTGGGGATATTACAAAGGTAGGTTGCAAACACTTAGTAGTTAATATTAATAAGTAGTGTTTGTGACCTAAAAAAATAGGTACTAACTAAGTACCATGCTAACTTTAAGAAGAGTCTGAATAAAAGCAGTAGGTATAAGATAAACTGTTTTGAACATCGACTGGCGTAATCAAAACGAATCGATGTGAATATTTTATTACGACATATTATTTATTTTTATTGAACCCTAACTTTTACACTCATTCGCTACTAAATCACGTTGCATATGCACTTTACAATAACGAAATAAGTTCCAGTATTTATGGTCTGCGTCGTATCATCAAGCGAGCTGCTACGCCGTAGAGATGTAGACTGTCTACATCTCTACGGCGTAACTGCTCGCTTCAACAAAGGTGGTGCCCTAAGATCTTCTGTAAACAACATGAACACAATAAATATATTTGATTTGATTTGTATGTATAACTAAAACAAAACAGAAGTCTTTCGATTTCTGTAGAGTTGGTATGCATAATTTACATTACAACAATTACTGGCACCCCTATTAGGCACCTCGCGACAGTTCTGTAAGGCAATAAAAAATTACATAACTACCTACCTCTTGTGCCTCTTATTTCATACTAAAATGTACTCTCGTAGGTATACCTACTTCTAAATTATAATCCAACAGTTACGCGTAAGAATGTTTGGAACAAAAACAATCATATAAATCACAAGATAAAACTAACTACTATCTCTCGGTCTACTTATACAAAATAGGAATACACACAGGGGTGATGGTTAGAAACGTTCGACAAATCTATATATCACTAGGAGAGATGACGTCATAGATAAAAAGACTACTTTGTGTAATAAGTTTGGATAAAAGTGATTTGGTGATAGAATACTATCCGGTTTCCGTTTGGGAGTACCACCAGCATTGCGCACATAAATTCGAATAAAAAAATCTGCACGACCGAATTCAAACCTACCTTAGGACCAGAAAAACTAAAAAATGCACCATATAACAGTACACCTGCAACGTTAGGTACACCTCATTTCATCCTCTCTGAATGAAAATGTCGTAGGTATATAACTTTTTAAACTATCATGGTTTTGATCAATATTTTGGATAGAAACGGGATATTCACCATGATTTTTGAGTTTGATTGTTTCCCGATATTTCGGCACAGTTGCATGCGCCATGACCCGTTCGACCCGTGATCATAGCGCATGCAACTGTGCCGAAATATCGGGAAACAATCAAACTCAAAAATCATGGTAAATATCCCGTTTCTATCCAAAATATTAAAATATCGAATGTTTTCGAGATGGTTCCCAACTGTGTGATTTGACTGTCAGTACAGAATAATAGTACTACTAGTACTATGTATGCTGTCAGTAGACTTCCCTTGAAGCGTTGACTCATAGTTTTTTTATTTAGTAGAGCCTGTCTCAAGGTTGTTTTAACCTATAATCTATGTTTGATAAGTGCCTACATAGGTAATGGGAACTTCAGGTAATTTGTTTCATAAAAAATTGGAAATAGACAGCAGCGAAAGTGCCGACGAGCTAGCGCGCTTGTCGGAGCTATAATAATAATAATAATAATGCTGGACACTCCACACAGCATCATCTAGCCCCAAGCTAAGCAGAGCTTGTTTTATGGGTAATAGATGACTGATATATTTAATACAATACACTACATGCATAGATATTTTTTTATTATACATAGAAAATACCCAGAAACTATGAGACACACCTATCGAGGCTAATGAGAGGCCAAGCCAGCTTTTTTGCCAAGCCGAAGCTTTTTGGTATACCATAGAGGCCGAGCCTTTATGATTTCCTGCCTTGAGTAGTCGACCAAACATTCGATAACTGGTTCACCAACCGAATCTTAGCGATCAGTTGGAGTAACTTAATGGACCATACTCATGTTACTCGAGATCCGCACCTAGGATGCCTAACCTATAAATATTTGTGGGCATTTTTACACTACATCATCTAGGCCCAAACTAAGCATAGCTTGTACTTTGGGAACCATGCGGATGTTGTTTTCTGTGGGGACCGAACCCACCACCTACAGCGCAGAAGGCAAGGCTACTACAAACTGAACTGTGACGGCTGTCGAATATACGCTATACGCAGCGTACTTACCGAACACTGGTATATCACATTAGATGGACTTAAAAACAAAAATTATTTTAGGATACAAATGAAAATACAATTTGCAATTCCTGTCATAGTACTTTATTGAGAACAGGCGTCGCAAAAAAGTGGGTGTCAAAATATGTATTTCAGCACATATTCAAAGTATATGAATGTGCTTACATTTTGGTTAGTTAGGTAGGTACAGCGTTTCGGTGAGAAGAGACAGATGTGGACTGGTTCGAAGGCCAACCAAGTCACATTCGCTAATGTTTATAGTATACAGAAAAAAAGAAAGGATCGAAAAGAAACAATTGAAAATTATGCTCTAGCGCTTGCAAAAAAGAATACTCATTGACTTGGCTATACTATTTGTACATATAACTGTTCAAGACGTTTTTTGACGACCCACGTGTGATTTCCATAGCATACTATATCAATCATGTACCTACATAATCAGAGTTTAATAATGTAGAATGTGACTTGGCTATAGGCACTGAGGTACTAAGCACCGAAAACGCTCGACAAGTCACTAGGAGATGACGTCAAATCTCGGATCAAAACAGAAGTATATTATCATGCCTTCCTAAAGGCAAGCCCACATATACGTATCATACAATTTTTGCAGTAATATTACTCTTAAAGTAGGTACTGGTGTCGATTCTGTTCTTTCATTTTTCCAGCTCTTCTTTCTGTATTTCTAGGAAGAGACGGCATCAACTTTTTTGCTCTCAAATTAGTGATAGTTTAAGAAAATTAAAAAACAGAATTAACACCACTATGACCTAAGAAAGAAGGCACTTGTCATCCAGAGATGATTTTGACAGTGTGCCCGAAAACAGCCAATTCGGATAGATTTATATGACGCGGTTGTTGATGACTACTTGAGTAGAGTTTTATGTAGTTTTTGACGTCATCTCTCATAGTGACATTTAATATTGTCAAACGATTCTTAGGTGTGAACGCAAGCGAATCTTGAAAATCAAGAATGTACAATTCGCATCTCAAAGTAGGTATACAATTTAATAACTTCCAATAATTGTGACTTAAAACAGTTAAAATAACAATAATAGGACTTACAATTTTAATTAAAACAAACTTAAATGAGCTTTGTCAGCTTCAACGGTACAATCGACATGTTACTGTAGAGGCGGGTAGTCAGTCGGCTATACATTATTTATAATGTCTATACGTCATTTATAGTAAATGATTTAGCTTACAGCCGACCAGACTGAGAGGATGGAATAGTACCTACATGTAGGTGATAGACAAACCAACTTCATCTAAAGAAAAGAGCCTAGAAAGTATAGGTATTCTACCAGTAATCTGGTTTTCATAGTAGTTACGCTTAGTTTGGGGCTAAATTGCGGGTTATTCATTAATAGCTACATGATAGGGCCTAATTTATTCCAAACAGATGTTTACGACTCAAACATTGTGCCGTAAATATTCGTTAGGAATATATAATTGCCAACGCGACCAAGACGTATCAAAGAGATCACACTCAATGACCACACCATCACCAACTGTAAACCTCATTAAACTTAGCGCAGCGACTGTGCGCGCAACAGTGGCTTGAATGTAATTCGCTAATAATGAAATAACCTGTAATTACTTTATCATTTCATTAATAAATTGAAGCTTTGTAAGAATCTTCAAATCAGTAAAAAAGTAACTTTGTAAATTGTACCGTCAAAAGTTGAACCCTTAACTTAGGGATAATACAAAATAAAACTTTAATAACAACGCTTTTCTGTCAAGAGTCTTAGCTCTAAAAATAATTTTGAAAATAACAAGTTAAATAGTAAAATATTTGTGTTGTTAGTACCAAATAGGTATTGTTTTTTCAAGTCAAACATATACGTTTGTTTACATTTCAGTCATTTGCTGTTTCCTCGATTTCTAAAGTTCAATAGATATAATTACAAGTACCTCCACCGACTACACTTGTACGGATTGCCGTAGGTTAAAACTTTAATACATTTTGAGAAAAAAAATTGTATTCCGGTCACTATTGATAGTTCCGCCCACCTCAGTTCGGCTACGTAGTTTTTGTGACAAACGTGAATTCTGCACTCATTACTGTCCACTTTTGTACAACAAATCCGTTGGTTGATTGCAACAAATCCGTTGGCTGATTGCAACAAATCCGTTGCCTAATGGCATGAACTAAAAATGCATTCTACATAAAAGGCTTAATGAGTAACAAGGCGGGCGATCGGCGGAGTTGACTTTGTTATACGATTGTTCACGTCATTTGACAGATCGTGTACTACTGTCGCTATTGCTAACCAGCCAGCGGAACAGTTATCTTCTCTCCTTTGTATCATGAAAAACAAACTAGATTTTAAATATTAGCGGTAGAGGCACATCTACCCTGTAAAATATGAACATATTCAACTAAAAATTATAATATTTGAAAAAAGTTATCTTATGTAACGGCTGCGTTAATAGATAAATCTAAGATTTTTTTATATTTTGTTTCACTAATAATTTTTCTCTATGAACTAAAATTTAAACACTAACAAACCTCTAAACCTAATTGGTGGATACTTTTTCAGAAAACCATAAATTTTGAGAATATTTTGGAAGATAATTTTCAATAGTAAGTATAAAAATGAACATGAGGGCAATATACACTTAGAACTGTGGTCCCCAGGCTTACTTTACCTTTGATTTCTTAGTACCTACTCATGATCCTTGAGGATATCCATGAGGGGTTGTCAGAACATGTCCAAACATAGAACATGGTAATGTTCTACTTTTTGCGTAATAAGCATTCCATTCAGACATGGTTTACGACAAAAACTAATTTTGCTACAAATTTATTGAATTTTCTCAAAAAGTTCCATCAAATAATAATAAACCCAAAAAAACAGTGCATTTTCATATACATTTTTATAACTCATTTACATATTTTAACGCTAAAGTTAGATTATATGGACTCACCTATAATAACTAAGCTAGTAGGTCTTAGCTATGCCGTATTCAACGCAACTTGGTTATAGTAGTCTCTTTTTTTCATATTTGAAATGTGGAAAGAAAGAAAGAGACAACAATAGCCAATCTGTTACGTTATTAACATCTGAGGATAGCAATCTACGTTCACAGAGTGAGTAGGCTTGTATTGCTTCAAATTTGTATTCATTTTTAAATTTATTAATTCTACAAACTTACATAAAACATTCAAATTGACATATCAATTCACTCTTACGAACGACAGCGCAGGTCGATGTCCTCAGACATTTTTTTTATTCTTTTTATATTCACATACTTAAATATTTATACATTCTTTTTTATTTTTAATGTTTTTTTTTAATCAATAAAATGCAAGATAGATTATATCACATGCTACAATTAAATTTATATAGGTACCAAATTAATTGGCATTGGGGCGAAAAAAAATTAGGCCTTAATTTATTAAAAATTATTAACATTATTAGGATATTAAAGACTAACTCGAAAATTACTTTAAAAATAACTATATTATAATTTATTTATATAATTTCAACTCCAAAAACTATCAAACAAACTTATTTATTATACTTTTGCAGAAAAACCTTCTAAAATTGCAAATTCAAACTATAAATTTATATACAGCAAGTTGAAGAGTTGCCAGTTTCAAAAAACTACTCTTTAGTAGAACTGGGAGCTTCATTGCCAGTATTAAGAATTTAAAATATTTCCAAATTACATAACAAATAAAGAAACAACTTGAGTAATAATTTAATAGTATTAACAGTTGTATATGAAAAGCTATTCTATACATCTAAAATGTTTTACACCCAAACTACTAAAGTAACACCCAAAAGATCTTATTGCCAAGAGTTTCAAGATCTGACATATTTCCATATTTATAATTAAACTTATTGTAACCTGATAGGAATATTGTGTAGAACTGGGACTTGTGGCGTAGTTTGTTAACGCTTCATCGTACTTCAAAAATTTCGCCCTGTCGATACTTTTGGGTTAGTTTATCATAGGATATAATATAAATTTAAGTGCTAGACAAATTTTAGTATAAGAAATTTGTATAATATAATTTAAAAGTAAAAACCAGTAGCGAACCAGTTCTCATATCGGTCGATAGCAGCTATGATATTAAAAAAAAAACTTTGCCTAGTGGATTTTACTTTTTGTTACAACTTTGAATCTTATATTCAAACCACTCAGGCTATGACTTAAAAACTATTTTTGCCAACAAAACTAATAACTAAAGTTTTTGTACTGCCTTAATAATAAGGCATAATCATTAGAATTTTACTGATTATGGCAACATATTAAACATTGCCAGTATACAAAATCACTTATACGAAATTTATAGACCAATAGGAAAACTTTACGAATTTGACAATAAGAGAACATTTCATCACCATAGATTTGTTTTTTATTTACAATGCTTTGTAACACTAAACTGTAGACTTAAAACAGAGAAGAAAGAAACATCACTAATCCAACTGTGCTCAAGGTTAAACTATCAACTAATAATATTTTTGTCTAGTTATCTAATATTTTTGATATATTTACAAACAAGTTAATCATTCGTATAGTTTATATTTATACATAAAATAAAATCTCGAGGTAAAGATTTCGTTATATCAACCACTAGTTGTCAATAATCCGTTCAAAAAGCACTTTATTGTATGTGGCTGGAACAAATAGTCTCCATATAAGACTTGTTTTGTGTTTTATGCAGAACCACGAGTGAGCAAGAAACAAAAGCACAGTTAAACTAATGATATTCAAATTGACAAGGACGTTACACCATTTATTTCCATCACTACTACACAAAACGTCTTTTAGAGAAGGCACACAATCAAGTTTTACTGCCTTTGTAGTAATGATGAAAAGCGTTCACTCGGAGTTAAAGTAATTTAGTCCTTCGCCAATTGAATCCCTCGCGAAAGGAGTGATTCTATCAATGACCTTCGCTCATTTCTTTAGCGAGGGATTTAATAATTTGTCTACTTCAAAAACAACCTTATTTACACCTCGGATCACTGAATCCCTTGCGAATTTAATAACGATCACTCGCTAATTTTTTCGCTCGGAATTCAATACTTCACCCCAATCAATATATCATACTTTAACCCCTTGTGACAATTTGAAACATCTACTTAGTAGAGTTTTTTCTGACCTTATCCTTCGGCTTAGCTTGAATCTTGACTTTGAGTTCTTTCTTCTCAACTGGTTTAGGTTCCTTCTCGATGGGTTTAGGTTCCTTCTCAACGGGTTTGAGCTCTTTTTCGGTGGGTTTGGGTTTCGGTTTCATGGCTTTTGCCGCTGCGGCGTAGTTTATAGGCTTTGGGCCAGAGATGGGTTCTTCTACAGGAACTACTGGCGGGATCACAGACGGGATCTGCAATAAATACAAAGCAATTAAATAATAACAAAAAATAATAATAAATAATGCTGGACAATCCACACAGCATCATCTAGCCCCAAGCTAAGCAGAGCTTGTGTTATGGGTACTAGATGACTGATATACTTAATACAATACATTACATACATAGATATTTTTATTATACATAGAAAACACCCAGAACACCCGGAATAAATATTTGCAGATCGTACAAACATTTACCCCAAGGCGGGAATCGAACCTGCTACCTTTGCGTCGCAGGCGGACATTCGCCCGCCTCACCACATCGGTCTTTGTTATAGGTGATGGTAACCACTTAACATCAGTGCTTGTTCCATCAGCTTTACGTAAAAAAAAAGTAGCCGCAGTTCCAAGAAGCAAAGTTCATCAAATAAACATTATTTATAAGAGCTTACTTGAGGTGCACTATCTACAGCGTCTTCAGTTGTGGCAGAGTTGGTACTCTCTTCCACATCACTCTTCGTAGCTTTAACTTGTTTAGTTTCCTTCTGAATCTTCGGCTCCGATCGTACAACCACTGGTTTAACCTTCTTTATCTCTTGAACAATCTGGAACAATGAGAGGAATTGCTTTTAACTAGAAAACTATAAATAACTAGCCCAATGTAGTATCAATATTGATAATACATCATAAAATAGACATAAGTACCTGATTATCCTATTAAAAAACGCGTAAAAAATAAAGCACCAAAAACAGCTATCTAAAGGAAATTGCGATCATCTGACCAGGATAAACAGGAATTAAGATTCTTGTTGTAGGTAACTTTACACGTTTCTGGAGTATTCGGAAGTGGTTTAATTACACCCAGTATAATATAAACTTTTTATGCTTTGTACCTTGGGAGGTTTCTTAGGTTCCGGTCGCTTGTCTTTCGGCTTGCTTTTCTGTATCGGCTGCACGTCTGCTGCGCTAACCTCAGGCGGGTCTTTGGGTGGCGTTAGGGATTCTGAAAGTTACAAGTATGCAATCAGTAACCAGGATTAAAACAGAGTTTGAGTTGCACTCATTGTTTTTTGTCAATTCGATCATATCGCCACAACAGCTTTGAAATCAAATAAGTCCACGCAACAAAACCTAGAAGAACAGACAAGAAACTTGTACGTTGGTTTTAACGATTTCTTGTGTGATCCTTTATACAAACTAATAATATAATTAAGTGGAACTTAATTATGGCGCCAACCCTACTTTGTGAGGCGTAAGTAAGATAGAAATATGTGACATGCAAGCCCGTTTTGCAAATGGATTTTGTATGGGTAATGGGAATCACTAAAATATTTTACCCGTAGGACAAGCTTATCAAATTACCTTCTGTTTTAGTTTCTTCGGTGAGTTCAGGTTTGGGTTCCTCTACGAGTTCACTCTCTGCCGCGTCTGTTCTACTCGGTTCCTTCTCTTCTGTGCTGGGTTCTTCTGTGTTGGACACTTCTGTGTTGGACACTTCTGTGTTTGACACTTCTGTGTTGGGCGCTTCTGTGGTTTCTGCTTTTACTAACAATTATGAAAATGTTAATATATAGAGCAAACCACACCAATAGAAATCTCTAAAATTAAATTCCAGTACTTGTCGTGTTCCGCCAAGACATCAGACTGTAATACACAAGTTCAACTGAATCAATACTTTCATTCAGATAATGAGATTTCCAAATAAAGCAATAATATTTTTATTGATATTTTCGCATTTTTGATAATAAATAATATTAAGAAAACGAATGAGTGAAGGCTCTGCTTCAAGTTTGGTAAAATTTGACAACTGATCTGAATGATAAATTTTACGACTTTATAGATTTTTTGTCATGGGGGATTTTTAATTAGAGATTAGATTAACAGGAACAAAAAAGAGACTGTTGAATGTACCCTTCAACAGTCTGTATGTTTGTACTGTTGCCTTATGAGATTCGACTTCAATGTTTTTTTATTATAAAGGCAAGTTTGTCTCATAAAAAATTGGTGAATATCTGATGAGGATCTTCTGCATGATGAGCAGAATAGCTTCTCAAAATGGAGTAGATTGCTTTATTTTGGATTTTTACTAGAACCAAAAGTTTTGTTCACAAGGACTGTTCGCAGAACTACCAAGTTTATTCTGTGCTGATATTCACCCAACTAGATAAGTTCTATAAGATAAGATGCTTGGTGATAATTACCAGTGGTTATAGACGGTGGATTTGGGTTAGTAGGAGGTAGCCTGACTCTCGTGGGCACAAACTCTGCCGCTAGCGGGTTCAGCGTCGACTTTGACACCGCCTCTTCCAACGACAGGCCAGGGTTACCATTACAGGTGCTTGTGCTGCGAAAAATACATTAATTTTACTAATAGAATTACGTACATATATGCCTATACTAATTATAAGAATCTTTGTCCTGACTGACTGACTGGGAATAAAATAACCTACAACGCTGGACAATCCACACAGCATCATCTAGCCCCAAGCTAAGCAGAGCTTGTTTTATGAGTACTAGACTCATAACACAAGCTCTGCTTGACTGATATAATTAAAACAATACATTACATACATAGATATTTTTATTATACATAAAAAATACCCAGAAAACCAGAGATAATGGAAGTGTCCAATGGTGTCCATTAACTCTAATAGATGCCGTAAGAAGTAATTGAGGGAACACACTAGCGCATGCGCAGAAGCATCTCCAGTGTTTGATAACAACACTGCGGTCATCGGGAGAAGACCTATATCCAACATTTGGGAGTAGGTTTATTCAGGCTTATGACGTAACTCAACATAACTCATTATTATTAAAATGATAAGGTTTAATAATTCAGTGCAGGCGACTGTAGGGGATGTCAACCGTGCCCATGGCCTAGGAAATCAGAGGCTAAGTAAAGTACTAACGTGGGTGCGTTCGGATCTCTCTGCCTGGTGACACGCCTTCCTCGCCTCTCCCGCTGTTCGTCCTCTAACATCGCTTCTATGCATTGCTCCATTAACGCCTCTTCTTCTAGCTGCTGTATAACCTGACAATAAATAATTTAAATATTTTTGAACCGCTTAAATACTAGCATGCATTTAAAAAATAACAAGCCTATTCCATTACTTTCTTTCATAAAAAAATAGTAGCTCACTCCAAACTGAGATCTCACGATATCCACGATGGTTTAACAAATATCATCAGCAAAATACTTTATTCCAGGTCTGATTTATTTATATGAATTCATATTCATATCATAGTTTACTAATGGTACCATACTCTATTAGTAGGGACAGGACTCGTCATCAGCAAAAAAACGTCCCTCCAAATATGTAAACAGAAGTTTTCACATGATATTACATAGTTACGGTAGATTACTTTAACCGTCAAACCCACGACAACAGATTTCCTACAAAATATGTATAAGTGATAACCTTTCTATTGGGTTTACTCTTGTATATGACAGTTGTGTGCTTATTTATTATGCATTACCTGCTTGTCAAACTCTTCTTCGTTCTCCATCCACATGTAGTCCTCAAAGTCAGTTGGTTGGGGTGGAACGGGTGGAGCAAACTGAGGAGGGTAGTAGGCACCTGCCATCACATACCCAGCTGCGAAAGATAGATCGTATTGTAGCATTTTACCAGTGATCCACTTATAGTAGTGAGCTTTCTGAAGCATTGAAGATGATGAACGAACGATTGATCTCAGGAGATGTGCAAAGGGGCGTGGTACGTGTGGCCCGCAACGTTTCCACCAAGCCAGATGCGCTAGATTATTCAATCATGTAACGAAGCGCATAACGACAGCTGCGTCACGTAATGGAGTCTTTTGTCATTGAATTTAAGATTGGAGCATTTATTATGTCACGAGTTCTTGATTTTAGATGTTAAACATCGTATGAAAGTCATGACTGCTTTTACAGTATATTTACATTCCAATCAAAAAATTAGGAGGACACACAAGACGACATACTGGAACATCGAAAGATCATGGCGAGTGAAATAATGAAGCTAACACCACGTTTATACAATTGTCGCTTATCATTGGAGTCAAAGGACTCTACTACATGTATTCTTTGGACATAGTGTTGAATATACAAATGTTTAAATGCATCTTATTCTCATACCTTTTCAATGCCGTAAGTACTTTTAATATGGCTTCTATATTGGGTTACCGAAGATTGTGTGAAAGGTAGGCTCGTAGGCAACTCTTCGACGAGGGACGAGGCGAGTGGCAAGCACGATTATGTAAGCCCGGTTTAAAATTTAATACGGGATAACGTAACCCTCAAAGCACGAAAGCGCTCAGATGAAAATGTCAGAAAAATTTAGAATGACGCGTAATAGAGAAAACATACCGGGCATGTGTCGTGGGATATGAACCGGGTACACTGGCCGAACTCCCGCGTCGCCGCTGCCCACCACTCCGCCGCCGACGCCGTTGTCTATGATCACACCGTTCGGCTGCAAATACATCGTCTACGCTCAGTTTAGTTTGGCTGTGTGGTCAGCCATGACGGGATATTGTCAACGTTTTAAATCATACCAATCAATTCTATGGGCATCAGTCATGTATGGAGAATTGGGTATGTGCCAAATATGAGTATAATATTTGGACGTGCCTCTAACTACAACCCTTAGATATCTTGAAGGGAATGTCTACGTAAGGATTAGAGGTGTACACTCTAGGCAAACATCATCCTTAAATTTTTTAAATGTATTGATATAACATCAAATGTAATTTGACAGAAACTATATGTAGTTTTGATTATTTAATCGGCAGTACCATACTATCACCAAACCTAAAGTAAATTTTCTTTTGAGCAAAGTTTACAGTTTTTATTTTTTGACATACAATGCAATCCATATTTAAATAAAACACAATTTTAACCTCGATAACCAACAAAATATGCATAAGGCTTATCAAATAAGTACTCGAGCTGTTATGAAATTACTGAGAAGTTAAAGATATGAGGTACTTTGGAGTACATGATAAAAACAATAAGTCATTAGAGATGGGACTACCTACCTAGTAGACAATGTTACAGTTTGTTAGTCACCCAATCAGTTAGCAGAAACTTAAGCAAATAGATACCTACTGTGTACAGTCAGCTGCACTAGGTTGTATACAATTTGTAACTTTCACAATAGTAATAACAGTATTACTGTGTAAGAGTTATATACACAACAAAAACTAAAAAATCATGAGATCAGTTGCACTTGAGTTATAACACAGTGACATTTAGAATGTTACGAACGATTCCGTAGTTAGACCATGAAAATCTGCATCCTGGTTGCAGACATAGTTGTGAGAAGCTAGAACGAGATACGATGATGCAACAACTACCATAAAACCCGCAAAAAAAACTGTTTAACTACTACCCAGATACATACTTATGGGGATTAATATTATTTAATTTAATAAAATTAATTAAATGAAGGTGAGCACTATAAAAAAGAAATAAAATATCTACACTTAGTATTAAAAATAAGTAAGAGTAAAAGTGAGGCTGCAAATACTAGTTACAACTTAATTAAATCACATCTTATGTCAAAGTAAAAAACCATTTATTTTGTGATATCCAAAAATTTTTTTCAAATGTCTCAAAGATTCGTGTATTAAGGTGCCTCAGCTCCTTGCATCTAGAAGAACAGGTAAACAAACATATGGTTTCCTATAATTTTCGTCTCTATAATTTGTTTGCATGGTCTTTTTAAAATATGAATAGATAGATATTGTAATAATATGGACAAGGACATAGCCACCATCTACTTATAATATTAGCATTCAGGGGAATCCCCATCAATTCAATAAAGTACCTAATCCTGTAGCAGTATAATGACATAGTAGGTACTTGTGGTTACTGATACTCAGCACAGACTAACATATTGTGTGAATACAGCAACATAAACATGACTGTATGATGTCTATTATTTATGAGGGGTGTCATCTTATCTTATTTATAGAGGAAAGAGGGGTGGAAGTCATAAAAAAGTTGCATTTCAAGGCTTACCTGCCACTGTCCATTCTCCTCGTTTCCGTAATAAGCTCCAACGTTGGCTGAAGTCTCAGGTATCTTCATTGTATCACTAATATTTATAACTTTACACACTAACTATCCATATACTAAAATTTATAAACAAAACAATTATTTACTTTTAGCTGCTTATAACTGGCACAATAAATTTTCTTAGAGTGAATATATAATCTCAATTCAGTATTTTTCAGTTCAATTTCAACTTAGTTTTGTTGCTTTTGAGCTCTAAATTTTATGTTGAAAGAAATATAGTTTAGTAGGCACTATTATCATAAGTTTCTCAATGTGATTTGTGCTTGTTGTGACAATCTTCATTTCTGGTGTGCTCTGCAACTGCAATTTTAGAAAATAAAATCTCATTTATTTTTTATTGTTTTCATTATATTGTTATGATTTCATTATATTTCTTATTATTTTGTAAGTACATAAAGTGATTTATCATTAGCATTTACTACCTAACTCCTTACCATCACATCTTATTGGGATTCTAAAACTAAATCCTTCTGCTTGGACAGATTCACTGTGATCAGACTGACAACCACTAAGAACTATATCATGGTGGAATAAATGGAATAGAATCTGTTCAAATGGAGTTATTCAGTTTAGGTCTAAAACTAAATTGCAATAAGAAGTGGTAAGGGAGCTGGAAAAAAACACAAAGGTTTGTATGTAAAAACTGAGCAGGCACCCACTGAACTATTACATCTTGACATTGACCCAATAATATAATACCACCTGTGCCTGGGGTAGTTATAAGGCAATTATTTTGTTATACTTCTCAGTTCATGAGCTGATGCTGTTAGTTTCATCAATTACAATGAATAAAGTAACACTAGTTGGAATTGTGGTTTGTTTATTTGCTTATCAACCAAACAGTTAGTCATTGGTGTTGGTAACCAATTTGTTAAAAGGTAGCTGCTTAGAGAGGTAACATAATAATTATCTTGACAGTTGACAAACAACCCAATAATGAAAGTAAATAAACACAAGATTACATAGTGCATATAAGATTTGACACAGAATATACAGACATTAATTTAGTAAGTATTCTAAAAGTAAGTATTCCTACTAAAAACCAAAAAATAGAAGACTCTTCCTAGTACTTAATAGGAAGTGACTGGACATGATGACAACCAATTAGAATCATTATTCAATCCAATGTAAACATATCAAATTGACAGAGATTGAATAGAATGTTGTATGTCAACAAAAGAAAGGTGCCCTGATTTGCATATAATTTATTCAACTTTCTATTTTACACTAGAAAAAGGTCGTAAAAACGTACACGTATGCTTTTTGTTTGCGACTTTAAGCGGCAAAAGATCATAACATATATCTGCGAAATTAGCAGGACTAGAAAATAGGTGCATTCAGCCAAACCAAAAATAGATCAACCCAGAAACCAAAATACTTTGTTACAATTGAATTCAATCTAGCAGCGATTCGCCGCGAATCAAAGTACAAAGTCGACAGTAAATTGCACCTCACAGACACGTAAATTGAGAAAATTTTAAACGAATAGAACACGTGTATGTATCCTTGCAACGTAGGACTGATATACATTCATTGAAGATGATACTCACTGTATATTTAGCACCTAAAGTGCTTCTTATTGAAATTGGCTGACACTTCGAGGGGTCTCGAGGACTGCAGACACTTAGAACGCACTAATAATAAGCCGTGTTTCATCACTCTAACCTATAATTTCATCAAAATCACACACAAGATCATCAGCCAGCAATCGTGGCGCAAATGGCGACCGTCGTGAACTCAGCCGCGAAAGTTGCGAAACAGCAAATTGCGCGAAACGAAACGCAAAATTGTTAACTTCGTGGCAGTTAATACCGGCTTCTTCTGCATAAAAATATTACTATTGTAAACACCACGATAAAACAAGAATTATGTACTAA
Organism: Electrophaes corylata; assembly: GCA_947095575.1. Lineage (NCBI taxonomy): Eukaryota > Metazoa > Arthropoda > Insecta > Lepidoptera > Geometridae > Electrophaes > Electrophaes corylata. The sequence continues at coordinate 2,985,757 of OX352714.1, forward strand.
ATTACCTTTTTATGAGACAATCATACTCTTGTAAATTTTGCGGAGCCAAAGAAAATGCCAAAATTGACAAACATTTAATTGTTTTTCATGTGCTTGTCTATGAAAAAACCAAACTCTTTTCTCTACTTTATAGAAGTATTCAAACTCATCTTTCTGCGTAGGAAAGGAACTACATGCAATGTTCTCATGCGCGCGTGCAACTAGAAATTCAAAGGACACGGCCACGCGCATGAAAACAGACCACTTGCTCGTGCAGTCATTGAGTGTCGGTTTTTGCCAAAAGGAGAAGTGATGAGTCCGCGTTCGTGTACTTATTCACACGCGGGCGCAGTCAGAACCGCATGCGACTTCGTGGTGATACGCATTCATTTATTCACATAGTGTGTAGTTTCATTCACGTAGTGGTTCTGTGAGAACAGTATCTAGACCTCGTGAGCCCATAAAACCATGCAGTAACTGACACTTTCCCTTGCGCAAAATTTAAATCCGTCCATATGTTCCACTGTTTTATAAATATTTCTGTGTACAAAAAGGAATTTAAGAAAAACGCAACCTGTAGGCGAGAACAGACAATCAGACGGATAATATCATTTTTTTGGTCAATCTCGAAACTGAGACGCATAGCTCGCTTCGCACGCTCTCGGTCAATTAAAGCGGATGACTGCAATACGTTCCAAAAAAATATATTTATTTATATACCTACCAACATTTTTGCTAGATATACGCATATAAAAAAACATTATAGGTAATCCAATAAATATATTATGTTAAACCCAGATATATTTCTTCAGTGCCCACCACTGTTTACATTACATTGCTGGCTTGCTTGCCCACGTTCGTTGTTCACACGTGCGTGCGTGCATGAAGCTTCTTGGGCTGCTTGGCGGGCTATACCTACACAGCAGCGTGCATGAGAGCTTAGTATTAGAAATTGTGTGACCGTAGACCCATAATAACGTCGTTAGGTGCTTCGATCGGGGAACCTGAAAACCTGACGAATGTTGCAGCGCGGCGTGCTGTGCCAAGGGTTTGACAAACAAAAAAAAAATTACGAAGAAGAAGAATACGAATTGACTAGATCCGTTTAACAAAGTATTCTGTGGACTAGATTTTGATCGAATGAATTGACAATATTATTTTATGATGCAGAAGAAACCAAATATTTTGCAAAAACTTAACAAATGCTTTAGGAAAATGACTGCTCCATACGTGAAACTGGATACGCCTCTCAGCGACCTCGCTGTAGTATGCCGCGGTTGCCTTGCCGACTGCGGGCAGATGAAAGACATCAGAGAATGGGGCCTGATTGAAGACTTTCGCAAATACGCTGGAATTCAGGTGCGTAGGTTGCTAAGCTTTAATTTGCAGTGACACTGTTGTGTGGTTCACTTACCCATATACATAAATGAATTCTTGTGTCCAGATCACTATAAGGTATTTATCTATTGCATTTCCAGCTCCGCAGATCAGATGGAGTGTCAGAGCTGATATGTACTTCATGTGAAGAATCCCTACTGAAGAGCAAGCTCTTCGAGCAACAGTGCAAGAAATCAGACATTACCTTGAAAAATTCTGTCACGGTAACTATTCAAAGTACTAATATACAACAAATACACAATGTCTATCTTTTATGGAAGGATTTGATTGCTAGAACAACCCAATTTTTGTAGCTTTTTGTACTAAGTATTTCTGAATCTTCTACCTAGAGGATAAATGAGTTGACTAATAATTCTCAATTCAAGTGAACCTTGTTTTTTTTTTTTTTGAATAGTCATCTCTAAGTGGTAATGGGCTCACACCTGACTGGTATGAAGTTTAACTTTCTTATTGAAGTGTGCTCAGAGTAGATCTTCCAGACAACTTTAACTTTTGTGATGTCGGAGCTAGGTAGTTGATGAGTAGTGTGTGTGTGTGTGTGTATACAGTGAGTTTCATTGCAAGTGGTAAAATCTAAAGTATGCAGTCATAGAATTTGTAACTGCATTTTAAAAACATTTTATTAGATTTTTTGTACCGGTGAACATACCTATCAAATCGAGGTCATGACTTCTATCAACATTTATCTATGAAATAAATATTTGTTAACATTTTACCAATACTAAGCAAAGCTGATAAAATACTTATATCATTTTTTATATACTTAGAATACATCAGTTATGTTGTGTATCACACAAATATTTATCCTAATTGAATCCACAGCCTGCAGCGCAGAAGGCAAAGCTACTACTAATTGAGCTATAGTTATTTAGATGCCTATTTTAGAGTTTATTTAGATTTACTAAATAATCTTAAAACTGATCCAAGGTTGGTAAGATTTCTGACAATTTGAGGCTAAAGATGCACATTTGATTAACTAGAAATGAAAATGAAAAACGGCACGGTAGATATCACCTCCGATCTCATAATATCAAGTACCTACTCAAGATTCTTTGAGGATGTCTAGAGTTACATCCAAAAAGTTTATTTGGTACATACCCACATTTTGCAGTAGTTAGTATTCCATACGTGACAGGTTGCAAGACCATCGCCGCTGCTAGAATACTAACTGGTTTCCTCACGATGTTTTCCTTCACCGTTTTGAGAGCAGTGGCATTTCGCACACTGGCATTAATGAACTATATTCGATTGTTTGAATTATTCTCTATTTAAACAATCATTCTTTAATTACAGAGCAAATCAAAGAACACCATAATGGATTTAAACAACATATCTTTCGAATTTAGCGAGACAAATCTAATCTTTACTATAGAAGCATCAGACCTAGACAATAACGTTAACATTCCCTGCCCCTACAACTGTAAAGAAAAATACACAAAGAAAAGCGACCTCTTAAACCATCTTATTAAAGTTCACGAGCATAACAAAGATTACGGAATTGAATACCACTACCATTGTTGGCAGTCAGACTGTCCGTACAACAAACAGTCGAGCAAAAACAAGTATTTTACCGAACGTAAATATATCAACCAACATTATAATAGGGTTCATAAAAGCAAAATATTCCATTGCGATAAGTGCGAGGCGGACTTTGCTACAACCGCCGAGTTTAACCGACACCACAGCACGTGCAACATGGTCTTCCTATGTGACGATTGTAACAAGGAGTATAGCAACCGTGATAGATTACTCGTCCACTTAATGCGACGCCACCCTGAGAAGCATAAAGAATACAAAGCCGCCAAAAAAGCTGAGAAGAGAAAAGCAGTCACCGAAACTATTACTAAAAAACCTAAAATGGCCATAGAAAGTTTGTTTGAAACAGATAGTCCGAAGCGGTCTTTTGCTACCCAAACAAATCCTAAGGATAGCATTAAGAACGATATTGCACTGCCTTCGTGGCAAAATGCAAATGAAATATCCACACAAACTGGATTTGAAGACTTACTGAGAGTAAGTCAATCAAACAGTGAAGATGACTCCTTCTTCTACTCTGAGACAACCTTGTCCGACATTCACACTCAGACATTCCCCTTAGAGTTTGGATTGGTTGTCAACCGCTCTCATAAAGAAACATTGACAGAATCACTTGATATGAGCATAAAAGGTACTCAGACATGTTTTTGTTTCTGCGATTCACCAAAACTTTCGATAGGAGCCCTTGAAAGTGTTTCCTCTAGTCCTCGAAGTGGAAATCTAACTTCCACTGAAACACAGACAGCTGAATACAAGTCAAATGATATATCCGACGTGCTTTTAAGTCTGAATTCGACGGAGACTCAAACGTGCTTCGATGAAGCCTTTAAGGAGAGTTTGTGACGATGGCAATTCCAATAGGTTATGTGATTCACACATTGAACCTTTTTTAAACCTCTTGAGACATGTTTGTCTGTACACAATAGAAAAAGAACTGGAATCTCCAGTGTAGAGGTTCCATTAAGAGCCACCAACAATAACTGATTAGTGAAACGACTATTAACATTTGTAAATAATATTATTTATGAAATCCTCGAGTTCCGACATGATTTTTATATTTTATCCGATTCCAGAACGTTAGGAATTGAATAAGGAAAATATTCATAATTATATAATTTTATAAGTCTACCTAGTGTATTTAACCAAAGAATGCTATTAAAAATGTGTAGGTATCAAAAGAATAATTTATCTTGCTATTTAAATACATAGGTATAGTGTATGTATAACCAAAGAATTGTGATTAGAAAATGTGTTTCCTGCCGTATACTATATGCTTGTCTCTACTATACTTAGCGAGCAGAGCTCGAAGTATATTAATGCAACTTTATGATTCTCTTTATTAGGTAAGTATGTATTAAATAATTAACCTTAGTAGAGCCCGAAATAGGTATTATATTTATTCACTTCACCTTCGGAAACTCTGATGGCACTACTGCAACTGATGATAATACAATCAGAATGTTACATATTAGACAGCATTTACCGCACCTCTTAAACATAAGTTAATTTTAATCTTTTCTCATGTCCTAAATGAATTTATTCATAAGAGAAATAAATATCTTAAACCGAACCCGTATTTATTTTCCAAGAACAGAATGTTTGAAACGAAATTAGAGAGTATCTAACTAATTTTAGTTTTCAGTAGGTAACATTTTCTACTTGCAAATTTTAAACATGTTACTATCATAAATGTTATAAAATGAACTTGTCAGTGTAGATGAGATAACCCTCTCAAAAATACATACCTACCTATTGACAGCTAACTTCTATTCTAACAATCTAATAACACGAAAGAAGAAGAAGACCACCCAGACGTCGGTCGTAAAAAAACAAACTATTGAACAGTTATAATATTTTATTTCCATTTAGACATCTAGACATATAATATGGTAAAGCAAGTTTTACAAAGAACCACAACAACTCAATTTGATCCATCATGAACACACTCTTTGCCTTTTTTTTAATTGCAAGTTTGTAAAATTTTTATTTACAAGATGACGTAGCACGATTTTCATGTTGCTGGATGCAGAGTGGTTATATTTTTTCGTATAGGTACCCTACATTTATGAAGTGGGCAATTCTATGCGCAACGCAACAAACGCGAACTTTTATTCAGTGTTACTAAAGATTATACTAAGTTTTTTTACAAGCTCTATGTTCAAGCTATAAAATCGCAGACATTTATCTAAGTTAAGGTTTCTAAGGCCACATAAATATCACGAATCGATATATATAATATATTCTATCAACAAATGCAGCGAAATCTTTTCAACAATACCTACATTTGTTTTATTTCTTAAAATTGACTCCTTTACTCCTTATTAGTACTTGTTGGCGTAAATGTTATATTAATTTATTAAAATTTGCAAAATTTTTACAGGTCCATACAAATATCAAACAAGATTTTGTCCCGTCGCAGGTAAATTAATTTGCAAGTAAAATATGCAAGGTCAAGCATCTTTGCAAGTATCGCCATAGTTATCCATGGTACATTGCTAACGTGTCACGTCACGCCACCGTCGCACCAGGCCTCGACACAATTCGACAACAAAGTGATATTCTATAAATGCGAAGCATCAAAGTCAAACTATATCATAAATTCAGAAGAAAATCGAAGGAAAAAATCTCATCTCGTATAAAAATATGTGCACTGTTTAATACATTTTAAATTATAAGTATGGGGTTAGTCACGATTACAGCCATACTTATAAAACCTGTTAAAGCGCCAATACATGTTGGCCCAACGTTGCCGAGCGAAGGCCAATACCAACGTGTAGACGGTATGTTTGCCTTGCCTTGCCATCGCTCGGCGTCGCTCGCCTAGTTGGCCGAGTGAATACAAGCGCCAACGTGTATAGAGGTCATTTGCAATGACTTGTCACCACTCGCGGTCGCTCGCGGTCGCTTGCGGCCACTCGCCTCACTTCGGAGCCGTGTCGGTTTTTTTGCACAAATCAAAGGCGCTTGTCTACACTCGGCCAATCGTGTCCACATGTTTGTCAGCCCGCCATTACGCGTTTGGTGTCGGTCATCGTCGCACGTGTATAATGAAATAATATCGACCGATGTGACGTAGCGGGCGAATGTCCGCCTGCGACGCAGGAGGTTGCGGGTTCGATTCATGGCGTTATCACTCAATACAAATGTGATGTGCCGTATTTGAGAAAAGTTTATCCAAATTATCAATAGATGTCGCAAAAATAAGTTAAATAATTAGAAAGTTTTTATATTAATAATATTGGCATTAAGTGTCCCACACTTCTAATCGTGTGAGATAATCATTTGCTATTTAATGCAAGATTTTTTACTATTTATTTGAAATTTCAGCCTTTGCAGTCAGAAATCGGTCTCTGGCAAATTGGGTTTCGGTCTTTTTTGAAAACACACGCTGGCAACACTAATAATGTCTACCGTTTAGCTCTGTGTCTATGTTTGTTTTACATTTTTCTAAAAAAAGCTTTCACATGCCCTTCCCGGTAATATTAGTGATATTTGTATGATGACTGTGCTGTGTTTGGACTCCGTACATTCGGCCTTTGCTGATAAACTACTGCTTTTCCACCTGGACTTGGATTTGGCTTGTAATTTGGTTACCGGCGATACTTCGATCTCCAGCGATGAATAGAGCTGATCAAACGTGTTGTGTGTGCAAAACTATCTTATGATTACCTATTAGCTACAGAAAAGGTGTAAATTTAAAATAAATATCATAATTATGAACAATGTGCATTTATGTTTTCATAGCATTCCCAAGTATGTAGTAGTAACCCACCCCACGACTAGAAAATAATATAGGTATATGATAGGGTACTGGGTAGATAGGTTTCTTTCTATAGATAAAAGTTTGCCCAAATTAGCACGAGATGTCGCACGCTCAAATCTTTGAATGATGCCTCTATCTCCAGTATAAAAGTTACTTTATGGTTCGATTCCCGCCTTGGGATAAATGTTTGTATGATCTGCAAATATTTATTCCGGGTGTTCTGGGTATTTTCTATGTATAATAAAAAATATCTATGCATGTAATGTATTGTATTAAGTATATCAGTCATCTAGTACCCATAACACAAGCTCTGCTTAGTTTGGGGCTAGATGATGCTGTGTGTATTGTCCAGCATTATTATTATTATTATTATCGTTCGAAACCAACGATGATGTGTTCAAGTTTGTTCTATTTCTATGAATTCACCACCATCTTTTTTGTCTTTTCTTTTTTTATAACTTTCTTCCGGTATACAAAGACGTAATTAATAAACGTGCTCATCAAATAAATAGCAGCAGCTGCAACAAATTCTACGTCCATATTGTTCGAACCAAATAAATACCGGATAACCATGTAGCTAGTTTGAATGCACAACGCGAACTGACAGCACCCAACGTGTGGGCAGCTTCACTCGTCCAACTCATTCATTGGCCGCTTGCAATAGTTTGCGTAGACTTGCCGAACGTCTGGACGGTAGCACTTGCCTTGCATCGATTTGCCTACGCTCGCGTTGGCGTTAGCTCGGCAAACATGTATTGCAGGCTTTACAAGATAAACAATACCTTCACTATTGGCATCTCCTACCAAAGGGTAATGAGAAAAGCAAGGTTTACATTTATGCAAGGCCCGCTTGCACAACTAAATGTATTTAGCGAGTCCTTAAATGCATTTAGGAAGCATTTAGCAACTAATATCGACTTAATCGTTATTACGTTGATGATTAACATGTTTATCTTGGTAAACGTGATTATCTAAATAAAATAATGTTGTGCAAGCGGGCCTAAGTCATTTTATTTTTTTTGTTGACGCAAAAGCAAAACGTTTTACAGTCAATTGTCATTTTATAGTGGGCAATGCACACTGTAGACTCAAATAGGTATTTCTTGAAAATTATCATGGCGCATGCAACTGTAACGAAATATCGGGAATCAAACTCAAAAATAATGGTGAATATCCCGTTAGTAACAATAATATAAAAAAATTAGTCAAACCAATATTCTACACGATAATATAATGTGCTCAGTGGCAGAAATATTTATTTATAATCATTGATTGATTCTTATTTAGATATAAAACTAAGTAGAAACTTAAAAGGTATGTTTAAAACTTATAAAACTCTTATTTGTAGATGACAGATGTTTAAATAAACTAATTTAAGTAATAATGGCACCAAAGCGGTTTTGTATTTTTGGTTTGCATAATTATTGCATCGTCCATCGGTGGCTCTAACTCATAATAATAATTAAATCATAATTTTACAATAATACTCAAACTAAACTATATCTCATTAAACATTTTGTAAACAATAATGGTCTTACTCATATTGGTAGCTGAGAGATTCACTCAACTAGCTAACAGCCAACTGTCTCTTTTTATTTTTATCGATTTAGAAGTGATAGTCACAAGAATTTTTTTCTAGAGTTTAGACTAATAATTTCAGGGTTTATGAATGAGACCATAATTATTTAGGTAACAGAAAACTAAACTCTATAGCAAAGAAAATCATAAAATCTCTGTTAATTACATTTCGTTTACAAATTTGATATTGTCAATTTACACTATAAAATTAGAATAAAATAACATTACTCCCATTTAATCAAAATACATTTTGAACTTTATGCTAAGGTAAATAAGTGTTCTATTTGTGTATACTATACATTATGGCTTATGGCACTACTGCAGGTGCCTGTTTCAAATTGACTTAAGCTTATATATTTAAAAAATACGTTCGTGTTCGTGGCTCTGAAGTTGAGACTGCGAATCTGTGTCTCGGTTGCACATGTACTATTGTAAAGAAGTAAGGACGAAACGACAGGCAACTTTAAAACCACGAACGTGACTGGTGACTACTGGACTGATTGCACACTTAGACCAATTGGGTACCTATTAGCTAATGCTGACATACCTATTAGCACACAAAAAGAACCAATTAAATTATGGTTTGAAATAATTTTAATAAAAATTATTAAAAAAATAGACCGGTTTTTACGATTTTTTTTAAATCGAATACCAAAATACAGTTATGCGCCTTATTGCAGTGAAACCAACTGAATGACAATACGGCCATGCTAACACACTATATTTAATTTTAGTTCACTCAGTACCGTAAGTACTTAAGAAATATGACGAGAGTTGTCATTGCGCTAAAAAAGGTGTATAAATCTATTTTTGGAATTAAAGCTTTGTGTCTCTAGGTTTTAGTCGCGATAAAAATTAGATAGTCCAGCCAAATTGGATGCAGATTTTTAGTCAAGAAACAACTACAACTATTTAGGGTTTCAAAATGTTTCACAATCTCACATTTTCACCCAGTCACAGTTGTAATTCACCCTAATTACAACAACAGTAAAGTCATTACTTAACTGACTTGGTTGTTTGAACATGGGCTGAGATGGCAGTGGATGGTGTCATCCCTACTGCTTTCTTGAGAAGTTGCAAGCATTTATGCATTTTTGTTTTGTTTTGATAGTAATTGCTTAATTGATCGTTTTAAGTGCTTTTTTTTGTTTCGTTAAATAACTCACCTACCATTTGTTGTATTTAATGTTCTATAGTAGATTTAAAAACTCCATTTATTCTTTTTTATGTTTGAGTATAAATTAATAAAAAAATATTTTTACCCACGGTGTAAAATGGTTACCTAGCAACGCTTTGTGAAGAATTTACTACCCAATAGGCCTTTGTGTGCAATTAGTATTTTATGGTTTCATTGTTTCTGCTGTCACCTGAAAATATAAAAAAAATACTAAAACATGAACATGAAGAATCCTCATTTCTTAATAGTTTTACCTATATTTTTTCACTAGATAATTTACTAATATTTTGTATGTAATAATGTATAGAGGTATTCTTTAGACAGGGGTTTGAATAGGGCGAACATGAAGATATTTTTCAACTATTTCACTTTTATTTCCTCATCCGGCATCTCATCTAGGTACGTTTCCCAACAATGTTCCTAACTGGTACACAAAATACTAGTGATTGTTTTAGTGACAGTTTGAGACTCACCTCACTTCATGGCCACGCTGTTGTAAAAGTCCAATTCGTCAAGGCCCTCGGGCTCGAAGGCTCGGATCTGCTCGAACAGCTCGCTATCCATAAACGTGTCGGCTTGCGCTGGCGTCTGAGCGCTAAAGTAGCTGGGGTTTTGCGGGTTTTCGTTTGCGATTGGAATTTATTTAGATGAGATGGCAATAATGTGTAGGTTTAGATGTGTTAGTTGTAAATGTTAGAATAATATTTTAAGAACGTGTAATTATTATTGTATTAAATTAGTTTTTATGTTCATTGTGGTGTATTATATTTTAAGTATAGATTTCAGTGACCGTTATTATATTCAGTAGAATGTTGTACTCAGAATAATTAAGGGTGTCGAATTTTGTGTAGTCATTTATGTTGGGTTGTTTCCATGTCGGCATCACGTCGATCAGGATCGAATCGGGAAAGAAAGAGAAAATGCAACACGTTAGACAAGGACGGTCGTCGGAAAAAAACAAATAAAAATAATACCTACAACTTACACCCTCGTCAAAAGGCAGCACAGACCGAAAATGGAGAAGTTGTAGTGTGTATGGTACAATTAACTTATTATTTTTAAAAATATAATAATAAAATATTCAGAAAAATTAACAAAAAAACGACCGTCTGTGTTGCATTTTCGCGTTGGGATCTAAAAAGCCAAATAGTCTTTGATTCTGTAATGTTTTACATGAATACTTCTTCACTGTAACGTACAACCGAGAAACCGAATCTAAATTCAAAACAAAGACCATTTTACTTTTTTGTAATAATAAAAAAACATTTTCTCACATATAATTGTATTACAATATGACAGAACATGCATTCAATAACATAGCCATGTATATAATCATACATAATTGATACAACAACTATAGGTATCAATTCAAAGTGTTCAATAGACAGTCACGAACAATACACAAAAACCTTATTTTTACTAGATCCATTTATATTCAGAAAATAGACCAATCTTCGTTGTTGTCAGATAAATCATTCTCACTAGAATTGGATAAAGGGTCTGATAATGATCGAATATAAATATCCCGGCACAAATGTTGGTGCGTTTTGGTGTCAGTGACAAAAAAGACACTTAGCGCATTGAACCTATGTTTCAACACTTCCAAAAATTACACAAATTCGCAATTTTTGTATTACGAGTAGATTATTATTATGCGTGCGACAACATTGCAACAAGTCATTTGAGATAACTACCCGGTTCCTTTATTAGACGAATATCGATAGTCGTATCCATCAATCAATCTCTCTCTCACTGTTTACAATTAGATAAGAGATTATCTAACAGACGACGCCACTAACGGGTACTCGTTTAATACAGAAACAGGGCATTAGTCGCAACTTTAACATTCAAAACTTTCCAAAAAACTTTATATCTAAACGCACATGATTAAATTATTTAAATCACACGTGTGTGTGTCAATTTAACAAACTATGCCGTGTTTAAATAATCATTATTTCATGATTTAAAAATGTATCATTGTATAACAATTTTTGACTGTTAACGTTTACGAATATAAACATGCATAAGAAAAAATCACTGTCTTTCAATGGGCGGTCTTATCGCTGGACGCGATATCTTCTAGACAAAATATCTCGGTGAATACAATGTGATTTAAATGATTTATATCAATTAATCTTAACTTACATAATAGTCACATCCATGAATGATAAAAATGTAGTTAATCTAATGTAATATAAATTCGTATTTATAAACTATATAATTATAAACGCCAATTCAGAATAGAATATAAATTGAATAGTATAATAATTGACCGGTTTCAATTAAACAATTGATCATTATGTCATTTCATTGATAAAATGTATTATTGAAAATAATAATTAATGATACATACCGATCACTTTATATTAAGTAGAAAAAATGCATTAAACTACAACAAATGCATTATTTTAAGTACAAGCTTTTTAAGCAAGAGAGCACAAATTTACTATATCTCGTACACTTCAACTTGACGACTAACAAATGTTTTTAAAATAATATCAGATGTCTAATCTTCAGTCATCTGAAGCTTGCCTTACAGTACCTGAAGTCGTGAGCCTCACTTGTATAACACTTAATTAAAGCATATCTTTTGTTTTGGTCCATGATTTCGATCGTCTATTTTTGTTTTTAAAAATCTATATAAAATAGCCACTAAATCAAAAATAATAACAGTACTCATAGTAAAACTTTCTAATGTATAAACCTCCAGTGTTTAAAATCAAATGGCGTCTCACAGTGACAAGAGTATTTAAAAAATAATTATTTATTATAAAGGCCCTTACTTACTATATAAATATTTAACATCGATTTTAGCAATATAACGATTATAATAAACTGTTATAAGAATTTCAAAAGCATATCAATACGAACTTAATTTAACAGTTTTCAGTTTAACTTCGTTCCAATGAGCTCCCGTACCAAGTCGGAAAATGCATATATTATCTATGTAATGGTGTTCCTTTTACTCGTTTAGGTACGATACTTTTTAAATCATTGAAATCGTTCCATTGGTTGCGAAGATATTACACATTTTGTACCAGTCAACCGCGGGGCGGCCGAATAGCTCATGTGACGTCACGATATCTTTTCCGCCCGCGGGCACGCTCTCCGCAATTCATTTATTAGAGTTCACTCGATCTGCGCGGGTCATGTTGTGGTTTTTACGTGAATATGCCGAACTATAAGTACTGTATAGTACCGAAGTGTACTAATACTTCAGTTAGTACACCTAAAAAACTATTTTTCAATGTGCCAAAGGTCCCGAAAGTGCGCAAAAAATGGTGCACTATCATGAAGAGGGATGACAAAATTCCGCTTTCGTGCCAAACTTCAAGATTTTGTTGCGAGGATCATTTTGATGTAAGTAGGTAGGTACCTCCATAATATACCAACTATGATAATAGTTGGTATATTATGGAGGTACCTACTTTGATGTAAGTAGGTAGGTACCTCCATAATATACCAACTATGATAATAGTTGGTATATTATGGAGGTACCTACTTACATCAAAATGATCCTCAATCATTACTCGTGTGGTAAACAGGTGCGTAGGTAGCTTAGTAAAGCTTGTTTACGAATGTTAAAGAAAAATACAGGGTCGTACCTACTAGGTATATTTCAATGAGTAAGTAAATGATAAAAAATATAAGTAGTGAAGTTTCTAATAACCCTTCCTCGGTAGTCGGGTTAAAACCAGGGTCGTACTCAGGTCTAACTACAATAAAATGTGCCGTTCCCGGTAATATTCCCCAATGCGGGAATATCTCACAAGTTTCCCGGGATATCGGGGATCATTTTGGGATTATAGAGGAATATTTCCGTCTTGGGGAATATATATTTATCTCATCATCATCATCATCAGCCTGTAGAAGTCCACTGCTAGACATAGGCCTCCCCCACACGTTTCCAGGAAGAACGATTCTGAGCCCTTTCCATCCATCGACTTCCCGCGGTCCTAACAATGTCGTCAGTCCATCGGGTAGGAGGACGTCCTACGCTTCGTCTTCCGGTTCGTGGTCGCCATTCGAGAACCTTTATTCCCCAACGGTTGTCGGTTCTACGAGCTTTATGGCCTGCCCACTGCCACTTTAACTTGCTGATTCTGAGAGCTGTCGGTGACCTTGGTTCTTTTACGGATTTCCTCATTTCTGATTCTACCTCGCAGTGAAACTCCCAGCATCGCTCTCTCCATAGCTCGTTGTGCGACTTTAAGCTTGTGTATGAGACCAATAGTTAGCGACCACGTCTCAGTGCCATAAGTCATCACTGGTAACACACACTGATTATAGACTTTCGTCTTGAGGCTTTGCGGTAACTGTGACGAGAAGATGTGCCGTAATTTCCCGAACGCTGCCCATCCGAGTTGGATTCGTCGGCTGACCTCCAACATATACCGGGACGGGTGCGACATGAGCATTTGACATAAGTTTCGTCTTACTCATGTTCATTTTAAGACCCACCTGTTGGGAGACAAAATTGAGGTCCCTAAGCATTGTTTCTAGGTCTTCCAGCGATTCCGCCATTATGACTATATCGTCGGCAAATCGAAGGTGACTTAAGTGTTCGCCATTGATATTGATGCCATACCTATTCCAGGACACGAGCTTGAAAATATCCTCCAGTGCAGACGTGAACAGTTTCGGAGAAATTACATCTCCCTGTCTCACTCCTTTTTGCAACTGGATAGGATTTGTACTCTGGTCCTGGAGTCGGATAGTCATGGTGGCATAACTATATAGGCCTTTCAACACTTCGATGTACCGATAGTCAATTTGACACCGCTGGAGTGACCGTAACACTGCCCAGATTTCGACTGAATCGAAGGCTTTTTCATAGTCCACAAACGCTAAACAAAGTGGCTGGTTATACTCTTTGGTCTTCTGTATAACCTGCCGGAGCGTATGAATGTGGTCTATGGTACTGAAGCCTTTTCGGGACCCGGCTTGTTCGGGAGGCTGGAAGTCGTCTAGCCTACGAGCGAGACGATTAGTAACTACTCTCCTTCAAAAGGGTGTTATCACCTTTCTTAAAGAACAGTACCACCACACTCCTGCTCCATGCCTCTGGCGTCGTACCCTCGAGGATGAGGATATCTATCTATACATGTAATAAAACTGTAGCCAAAGTGAATGAAAAAGAAGTACTTACCTATGTAAATCTAAGCGCGAACGAAGTTGCGGGCAAAAGTGATATATAATAAAAAAGAAAAAATATATACCTGAATTTATTATATTTTTAGGTGGAAGCTGATAATAATAATAATAATGCTAAACAATCCACACAGCATCATCTAGCCCCAAGCTAAGCAGAGCTTGTGTTATGGGTACTAGATGACTGATATACTTAATACAATACATTACATGCATACATATTTTTTATTATACATAGAAAACACCCAGAACACCCGGAATAAATATTAGCAGATCGTACAAACATTTATCCCAAGGCGGGAATCGAACCCGCAACCTCCGCGTCGCAGGCGGACATTCGCCAGCCGCGCCACATCGGTCGTCATATGGAGAACTACGTCAAGTATAGGCTTGTGGGAGGAATGCTTAGATTGAAGAAGGAAGTATTGCATTCCTGTATTGTATTCCTGACCTTGATTATTTATTGTATAATTTTTAAATAAATCTGGGTATAACCTACGACAAAATATAATTTAAATTCTTAGGGCTTATTTTAAACTTAACATACCTAACGCTTTCGTTTATTCATAGCTCTAAATTACGTGTCCAAAGAACTTAGGTAGGTACATTCCTGTCAAATTAAGTATTTAAGTCTAATTTTATTTATTTTATACCTACATAATATTTTTCTTTAAACCTTTAAGTTTCTACATACTTATCTACATACCAATGTTGAAAATAACAGCGTAGGTAGTTACAACAACAAACACAACTTCCCTGGCTGACTAACCTAAAACTTTTAGGTATTTTATAGGCTAGTCCAAGTATGTGTACCTACCTACATATTATCCTGTTATTCTGATTAGGTTGATAATGAGATTTGTTTACCTCTGAAGTTTCCAACCATGAATTTCAGCGCTTGTGTAATTTAAATGATTACTAAGATAATCAAATACCATGAAGGTACTATCAACTTTAGGTAGATTATCGAATTGCGCTTGCTCAAAACCGATATCTACCTTATTTCTAATACTCATTTGTTATATTAAAATAACAACCTTCTAATAAAAACCTAATCAAATCACTTGGTGACGTTACGCTCCGTGTCGGACGAGTATCGCGAACAGAAACGCGGGGCGCGCAGTGGTTTGGCGGCTAGCGCTGGGCCTTTGTGACGTCATCGCTTCCGTTCGCGCGGTCAGTGAATCTCGTTCGGTATTTTGCCCATAACTTAGTCAGTTTTGGACGTAGAAAAAAAAAATTTGCATTTTTTGTTTTAGTTTCTCAAGGCCTATAAAACTGCATTCATAGAAAAAACTGTGACGGGTCCCCATTGAATACATCAAAATAATTATGTAAATAAATCTAATGTACTTACCAAAACTAGCACCGAATTATACAAAAAAAACATTGCAATGTAATTAAATTTGCGATTGAACTAAAATTATTTCCTTATTTTTACTTAAGATCTACTATTAACTGTAAATAAAGTACTTTCAAAATACTGACAAAAATACCATTAACACTTGACACCGATGAAAATATACTTTTGCAGCCATACTTATTTGAATACTGATTTTTTGGCATATTTTTGTCAGTTTAAGTTCCACAACATCAACTTTTATCTATCTAAGCTTAAATTAAAGTAGTGCAGAATACGTTTCGCATTGTTATATTACTTAGTAAGTATAATTTAAATAATAATATTGAGATTTTTTTGGGCAATGCTAAAGGTACTGTACTATTAATCTGCTTTTGCCAGGTTTTATTTTTTTTAACGCAAGAGACGCGTATTTATATTAATCTAGTTAAATTAGACGTTGCAACTTACATTATAAGTAAATTGTTTTTTTTTTTTCAGTTTTTAAATTTTGCGCTGTTTGACTTCAGAACATTGTAAACAAGAATGCTTAAAAGTCTAAAAATGCAATTGTGGACCCAGAAATTTCATGTAAATATGTATAAATACAATAGTGTATAATACAAAAAATCTTAAATTAAATACATAGTTATTTTAAATCAGTCGAGGCAGAAAATGCAAGGAGAGATTTCTGTGATCCAAGGACGGTAATGTTATGTAATTGTAATGTGTTTTTTTTTTCATTCCCGAAATGTAATTTTAATTATAGTAAATTTTAATTTAATTTTATATGCTAAACGGCCTTAAGCGATCGTACCGTTAAATGTGTGTGAATAAACTTTTAAATAGTAAATCTGTTGATTACAAACAGTTCTAGCTGGTATTTAAAAGTGATATTTCAATATGGTTACCACAATAGCATCTATCTAAAAATCTGTTAAAATCCTTTCTTTAACTTCTTATTTTCAAAATTGAAATCCAAAATTGGTCAACATTCAAAAACTCTACCAACCCTGATAATTATGACCATCGTATACTTATTTCTTTGTCTCGTATTTTTTAAAAATATTATACAAATCAACAATATTGATATTATGAAACAAAAAGCAGAATTTTATTTGTACCTATAACTTTGAAAATTTTACTGCGTTACAAAACTCAGTGTGCGTTTTTTGCTATGTAATTTCAAAGTATTAAGTAGAGATCTCTCAATTACGTCGATACATCATCGTTTTTAAATGACACGCAGTGCGAAAATCTTTTATTCTATAAACATTTATAGGCTCGATATTTAAAAGCCTAGTCAAAATAATACTGATTATTGTGCCCAGATTAAACGAGTAAGTGCATTTTACACAAATATAATGATAACCTAATTATATGTAACACCTTTGACACATAATTCGTATCCAAGGTATAAATTACGAATTTTAATATTTAATAATAATTAGGTTGACAACACATTTGATGAATCGTGATTCAAATTGTTTACATTATTATTGTATATGAAATCATGTTTTCAAATTAAAGTTATTTTGGGGTTTACATTTTTAATTAAAAGAAGTCAGTGCCAAAAATTACAAAATACTCCCATTTTTACACAAATAAAAAAAAATATTATTACAGAAAAAACATTTGTAAAATACTTTTATAATAAATAAACTGTTTGTCAACAGTTACAATGTGGTGTCAACCTAAAATATACGGAAATATTGCACTATTATTGATTTGGAGACATCGTTGAGGTATTCCGTCTACAGCTGAAGTATTGTTGTACTGCAGCTATAAAAAATAATTAATTTAAAATCATTCTTATACTCGTATAATAAAAAAAAGAATACTTGAAAATTGAGTGATTACCTTACTTACTTATAAAAAACAAATCTCACTCAATATAATTTTCAACTTTTTCTAATAATTTTGAGATCGGGAGAACTAAAAAACATAGGTATTGCAAGAATAAAATAAAAACATGAACTTAACTTAGAAAAAAAACTACATAAAAAACCTCGAATTGCAAAAGCATCTTAACTAAGGTATTAAACTAAAAAAATAACAAACTACAAAAAAATATTAACTAAGGATGTGACTATTTTAAACTAAACTAAAAAATGCCAGTACTTCGTCTGCTATTACTAAAAGTCAATCATGTACCTAAGGAAAAAACAAAATTATAAATCAAATTAATAATAAAACGCAATCAACGCTGCCGATTAAGGGATAAATAGGCAAGGAGGGGGAAAGAGGGCATAGATTTGACCAAAACATTTTTCATCACACAAAATATGAATAACATAGAACGAAATTAGCTGAGAACTTTTGGGTAATGTAGAGTGGCTGATGATGGCAGTAGTAGGTGTAAGGAGGGGGGGGGGAAGGCGGGAGAGGGATGGTGGAATTAATAAGTCGAACGGGAGCATGGAACTATTGTGGTAAGGTAGAGCGGAGTGTATTCTTTCTTTTAATGCTGGACAATCCACATATCATCACTTAACCCCAAGCTAAGCACAGCTTGTATTATGGGTACGAGACGACTGATATACTTAATACAATACATTTCATACATAGATATTTTTTATTATACACATGATCCGCTTGAGCGTATGGCGCCTGCAGTGTGAGTCAGTCGGTGCGGACGACTACAATTGTGTGCGAAGGAGAGTCGTCCGTCACTAGCGCTGTGAGGGTGAGCTGGGGAGGGGGACTACTCGGATGCAAACGTAGGACGATATATACGGAGGAAATTGTCAATAGGACCATACGGGAAGTAGTTAAGTAATAGGAAGATCAAAGGGTAAAATACGAATAGGGGCGTTCACTGACCTGCTCTGAACGCTGGGCGTGTTGCGATGCGAGTCGGGTGAATGCGCGTAGGCAGGTGACGCAGACGACATGTAAGAGGGGAGAGTGGTCACCAATACCGGCTTCACATAACCATTCTTTAGCATCTCGTTCTCTGCGAATAAAAGTAAGCTTATGAATGTGGCCTTTGTTTTTTTTCATTGTTAGATAAGTTATAGTATATAAGTATTATAGTAGATAAGTATACTGTAAAACTATAATTTATTTATAATACTTAGGTTGAATTTTTATTCTATTGGTTGTAAAAAAAGTTGAAAATTTAAATTTAGATAAATATACACTATTTTTTTTCAACTGTACTTTTAAAGACATAATGTTCTGCTTAATTTTATGGGAGAAGCCACTGGCTTCTGTAACACAGTTGCGGTGCCTATGGATTCATTACATATATGTATTATGTCAATAAAATGCATTTGTATTAAATAAATAAATATTTGTGGAGATTTTTACACAACATCATCTAGCATATTGTACTATGGGAACCAGAAGACTGAAAGAATATTATATTCTTTCTTTTGTAAATACATACTTAGAATACAATATAACACCCAGACATAGAACAAACATCTATGTTCATCACATAAATGTTTGTTCTCGGTAGGAATCGAACCCACCACCTACAGCGCAGAAGGCAAGGGTACTACGAACTGAGCTGTGACGGCTGTCATATATTTGTATATCGTATATTATTAGATACTCTACTACCAGTAGTAAAAGATGTTAGATCTAAATTAATGTACTGAACATTTCGTTATTCATGGACTACTTACCAGGTTTCGTATAATACTTGGCGAAGACGTCATCCTTTGCTATATTCGGGTATAGGAACTGCAGTTGCGGCAAGTCCAGAACTCTATCTGCCAGCGAGCGCAGCAACAGATCACGGGATGTGAACGGTTGAAGACTAAACACTTCGTTACCCTCTGGGAACAATGAAGTTGATGAAATGAGTAAGTCTACCAACGCTCCTGTGTTATTGCGATACTTCGGACAGTAGTAGGAATTATTGTAAAATAATCTTCGTCTTGGTCTAAGGTATTTGTTGGCCATAGTGGTCTCGGCAAGAGTAATAATGCTGGACAATCCACACAGCGTCATCTAGCCCCAAGCTAAGCATAGCTTGTGTTATGGGTACTAGATGACTGATATACTTAATACAATACATAACACACATACATAATTATTTTCTATTATAAATAGAAAATACCTAGAACATCCGGAAAAAATATTTGCAGATCCTACAAACATTGATCCCAAGGCGGGAATCGAACCCGCTACCTCCTGCATCGCAGGTCGACTTTCGTCCGCCGCGCCACATCGGTTGTCGTAGAGGTAGTAAGGCTCTAAAAATCACCTTCTGTAGACGTCGTTTGAGGCAACTAAGGAAACTCACTAGGGTAGGGGTATCTCTTGAGTAATTAACACCAACACTTATGGATAACTAGCGGCCGCTTGCAGCTTCGCCCGCATGACAGTTTTTTTCCTGTTCCCATTTTTTTCGGGATAAAAAGTAGTAGTACAATCTATATTTATTCCAAATTTCATCCAAATCGGTTCACTGGTTAGAGCGTGAAAGAGTAACAAACATCTATCCATGCATCCATACAAACTTTCGCGTTATAAACGCGTTATATTAGTAGGATGATGACTTACCGCCGACCCAAGCGATGGTGATGCCACCAAGTTCTGAATCAGAGAACCGCAGCAGGAAAGTTCCAGGGGGACACTTCGATAGCATGTCTTCTGCGCCTTTCTTCTGGATGAAGCCACGGATCAGACTGTTGAGACATAATAATACAAATATAAGTATTTCATTGATACCAATTATGTAAATCTTTGTTCTGACTGACTGACATATAGACAACGCTCAGCCTGAACCAATCAAAAGCCAATAAAAAAAACATTTTTTTATTGGCACATAAACGACTGAACGGTTCAGTTACCTTACGTCAAGAGCGTATTTTTAATTATCAAAGTTTTATAAATATAAACCTTACATTGTGTTTTAAAGTGTCAATTTTTACAGTTGCAGCATAAAACAAAGAGTAATAATAAATACTGAACATATTTGATAACCCCCGACCCGATCGGGTATTTGACTACCCGATGGACTGACGACATTGTTAGGACCGCGGGAAGTCGATGGATGGAAAGGGCTCAGAATCGTTCTTCCTGGAAACGTATGGGGGAGGCCTATGTCCAGCAGTGGACTTCTACAGGCTGATGATAATGATGATGATGATATTTAATAAAACGCCATTTAGCCCCAAACTAAGTAAAGCTTGTAACTATGGGAACTAGGTAACTGATAGAATACTACAATACCTTTTTTCAATACATACATACATAGCATACAATATAACAGCCAGACACAGAACAACATCTATGTACATCACATAAATCCTTTGAGAGCAAACGCTCTCAAATCAAACCCACAACTTGCAGCGCAGAA
Organism: Electrophaes corylata; assembly: GCA_947095575.1. Lineage (NCBI taxonomy): Eukaryota > Metazoa > Arthropoda > Insecta > Lepidoptera > Geometridae > Electrophaes > Electrophaes corylata. The sequence goes on from OX352714.1 coordinate 3,006,992, forward strand.
TAAAGGACGGCTGCCAGCGTAGCTGTAAAACACAGCTAGTATAGTCTGTGGTACTCACCGATCGCACCACAGAGTCCTCAAATGGTCCCTGGTAACCTTCACCACCATGTAGAACCATTCCCAAAACGTAAAGTTGCGCTCGGGAAGTGCGTCCTTGCAGAATTGCGTCCAAGACACCGCCATTCCGTTAAGTTCTAACGTGTTCATTGGAAGGTTTGTCCTGTGAACAAAATAATCTTACTGTAATACGCCATCACTACAGATCATTATTCAAAATCAAGTGAGAATATGGTCATTAATTTAACGAGTAAGATAAATATAGCATACAGTTCTCAGGCACGGTCGACATCTCTCATATCTTTGTGGTACTCGAAGATTCTTTGAGAAAGCCTAAGTCAAAGATACGCTCAAACTCGTACGCGGGTTCAATATGTCCGTCAGTCAAGACAAAGATTCTTATAATGACTATTGATCTGGAATACTATTGACTTTGACTTTGAAATTCCACTAGTAAATAATAAATATACTATAAAATGAAATATATGATGAATGGACTGTGTGTCAAAACTACAAAAAAAAGAGGTATTAACCATTCACACCTGAAGATCTTCTCAGCCAAAAATCCGAGGTTCTCCTCTGACAGGTCACCGCCAGTGGCTGAGCAGAATTTGATGCGTAGAGTCTCAGCCAGCAAGCCCCAAGTTACCTATCAACAAACAAAATAACAATTTAAATCCTTATATTTTTTTAATTATACTCGCTGATGGAACAAGCATAATTGACCCACCTGATGTTAAATGGTAACTACCACCTAGAACAAAGTTTTTCCTGGCAAGTCATGCTTGTTAAGAATGTGTCTACGATGGAGTACCCTGCGTCTGTCAACCAAAGGTATACAGGAGTTAAGCCTCATATACAAAATAGAGATATCTCTTTATATCTTTCTGTGCTAACATGACAGTGTCTAAAATCTATCTCGTTCTGTCGATTGAAGACTTACGGTTAAAGAATCTTTATTATTCTCAAGAAGGAACCACAGATTCACTTAAGACTTAATGCGTAGCTTATCTGTGGGTCTTTTATCTAATTTCTAATTTGTTTTTTATTGTGCTTTTCTAAAATAATCTCTGTAACTATATATAGAAGGTGCACAATACCTTGTCGGGAACGTGGAAGGGGACGCGACCAGGCGCCGAAAATGCATTGTCCCACGTAACGGTCGCCCATCCGTGCGGTTCCTGGTTACCGTGGACTATCACCACAACTGGCAGAGAAAGTGTCCACACCTGTCACACAAATAGACATATCAGAATACCTACTAATTAATATTGAATGGTGTGAAAGAAAAAATAAATAAGTTTGTTTGACGCGCACGCATACATATTAAATGGACATGATCTTACTTAAAATAAAAAACTGCTACCTTTTTGTTTACCTAGTAGACAAAAATTAAATAAAACTGCAAAAAATATAAAAAGAGTATGGAGAGCCGGTGTAAATTAGCCCTCATATGCCGAGTGTGACAAACAGGCCCCGTATCAGCGAAATGCTACCTCCTAAGATCATCCTAAGATGATAGGTAGCGCTGGTCTTCAGACGAAACCCTTGGGTGACTTCACAAACGCAAGATGCAAACAGTTGCATTTCAGGCTTTTTATATACTACGTGCTGATGGAACAAGCAATTGGCCCACCTGACGCTAAGTGGTTAGCATCACCTATAACAAAGCATTGCCTCCGACGTTCGTTATGAACGTGCACTACCCTACGATGCACTGCTTTATGCCCATCAACCTGAGGCATACAGGTTTTATGCCTCATGTAGTTTCTCCGGAATTAATGAAATAGTAGTAGTAGTCACTTATATCTAACTATATATATTTAGGCAGTAATTATTTGATATGAGCGTTTTACCTGAAAGACGAGCTCGCCACCACCCACGTTAAACTGCGACTGGAAGAGAAGAGTGAGTTTCTCATCCATGACGCTCTCTGTCCCTTTCTTCTCAGCGCGCTTTATCTTCCGCAGCTGCATGTTCCTGTTGACAATACAAACCAGGTTATTATAAAACGCACGAAGGTTGGCACACTGAGGGCCAAGCGCTAACAAATTTGATATTCGTAACGTGAACGTATCGTACTGACATCCGAGTTATACTGCGCGGCAACCAGTCGCCGAACACTAGTAACAAAATATAGTCAAATTCAAGTTTCCATCGTCTCAATCTCGAAATGGTATTCTTTGAACTGTCATTTCAGACCAATTTCTAATATAATAATAGAACTCTTGTTTCAATTTCGTCTCAACTCAAAAAAATGCATTGAATTGGACCCCAGGTTCTCGGCAGTTGTGCTATCGATACGCTTACGACACACAAGTCAAATTAATTCGAGCTAGACCTTATGATCTGGGTTTTAAAACTCTGTGAACTTTGAAAATGCGATCCTAATAAAACCTTTGAATACACATTTTACCAAGACCTTTCTTGCGCGACTTTCTTTCCAGCCAGCAGGTTACTTAAATATAATCTAGCGAAACGCGCGCGACTTAGTCCGCGTGAAGCTATTTTCACACGAACTGCTACCCCCGCTGTACATGTTTAGAGGTTGAATTTCGGGAATTCCTTTTTAGTACACCTCTTCGCACCAAGACGAATATACTTTGAAAACTCGAGTGGTTTAGGCTGTGCATTGTCTATATCCCAGTCTGTCAGTCAGTCAGGACAAAGAATCTTATAATTGGTATAGATAGTTTTACACAAAAACATTTACCGTCACGAAATTTGAACACGCGGTCTCCGTTTTCCAGCCGCACCACCTCCGCTGAGCTACTCTGTTTATAATGCAATCCTGTGAAATAACTCACCTAAAGCTAACGCAGAGCTGGCGACTAGTCGGCTGGTACTCCATTGCGCCGGAGTTGTTGAGGATTTCGCCGCATTCCACCGGCTGCTTGCCCTTGCCAGCCTGGGTCTCGCTTTTGAGCAGCAATTGAGCTTGCTGTTCTGATATTATCGCCACCTGTACCAGAAGAAATTAATGATTTATACAATGTTGATTTTTGAAGTCCTAGATTTCTAGAAGGTTAAACTTCTGTATCGTAAAAGCTGAGAAAAACTAAAGCACACAGGGCTAAGTCAATTTTAAGTCACGTTTATAAAAAGAATGAGGTAGGTGTTGAAACTAATTAAATTAAGATTAATTCAAATTTCAGAACTAGATGGCGCTAGTAAAAGTGTCCGTTCCTAGAACGCGCTATCGGTGCGTTTTGCGATTTTCATAGGCCGATAGCCATACAAAGAGAATATAGCTACCTACCTAGATCAGGGTTGTTTTATTGACATCCCCACCCAGTACAGATATAGGTACGCTCAAACAGTAGGTTCGTAATTTAAACAATGTTTAAAAAGGGTGATTTGGTTCTTTGCCCGGCTCAGATGTGCAACGCGACCAAAATTTTGTCTACTCGTTATTAGGAGTGGGCTATAACAGGTAAAAAAAGAAACCTGTTCCGCCTGTTCCAGTTCCAGTAAAATAACAGTTCCAGAAACCTGTTCCAAAATAACAGCAATAACAGTGGTTGTGTTGTAACATAGTTCGTGTAGAAATTTCAACATTTGGTAGGGTAACAGTGCTGAGGAACAGTTACAACGACATCCACCTGTGTTGCCACTGTTGCGTCTGTTGCCAGATCGAATCAAACAAAAGGAGTAACGTTCGGATACACGAATACGCAATCTTAATCATTAATTTATGACATGACAAGTTAGTTTTCTTCACTACAACAGTATGACAAGACAAACACGAACAAATAAATATTTTTACTGTAATGTATTATGTATGTTTTACAATGCAACTATTTTTTGCATTATTATGAATAAAATGTATACAACAGTATTTTTTTCTGTAAAAAAATGAGCCCAACATTTCCGAACGAATGCAACACCCTGTTCCCGCTTGTAACAGTAACAGACAGGCATAACAGCTGCTATCTCGTACCAACAAAGGTAAGCTGTGTAAGCTAGAATAGAGAAGAGCATGTTCCGTAGCGTTATCTCTTTCTAACAAAAGTAAACTCCATACGCTAGAATAAATAAAAGCATGTTTCTGCAGATTTGGGCTGTTGTGGAACTGGAACAGTTTCTCTTAGGTCTAGATAACAGTTCCATACTGTTCTAAAGTGAAACCTGTTATTTTTACCTGTTCCGATATATACGCCTCACTCCTACTCGTTATCTCGTGCAAAATAGAGTTATCTCTTTATATATTTTTGCGCTATCATGGCAGTGCCAGAATTCTATCTCTATCTTTCTATCTATAAATGAAGACCTTAATGCTAATGTTTAGCCTAACTGTGGGTCTTTTATCTATAATTTCTAAAATGTCCATCAATAGTAGTAGTAGTATTTTATATCTCACGTAGCACATCTTACCCGGCTGGAGAGTTTGCCAGAGGACAATCCAAATTATCAGTAGTTATTAACAACTTACAGTGCTTCTTGCATTGAATATTTGACCCACATCAATAAAACAGACCTTAACCCCTTGTAATACAGTTCACTATGACTTTGTTATACTTACACTGACTCTCGGTGGCGTCATGTATACGTTGAGCTGACCCCCGACTAGCAAACGGACAGTAGCCGTGAAACTGTAACAAAAACATTAATCGATTGAAAGAAATCTTTTTTAATAATAGTATATTATATAGATATAGTAGTAGTAGGCTCGTCCGGGGAAGTACTACCACCATGCCTATTTCTACCGCTAAGCGGCTTGCTGTGTTCTGGTTTTGAAGGGTATGGGGCCGATGTAATTTCACGCACATTAAGTTACTTTTTATAAAGGCCACGTAAGCAAAGTTGCGGGTACTCTACTAGTATCTGATAAATACTAACCGCGTATTGGTCTTCATAACCTGAGGCGGTTGTTTCTCGATCACAAAGGTAGATGTCACTAGAGTAGACAGCAATCCGGTCACCTGCAGATATTACACAGATAAAAAAAAATGACATAAACATAAGAGAGTACAACAAAAGACCCATATAACATAAACAGTTCCCATAGTACAAGCTTTGCTGAGTTTAGGGCTAGAAGGCGCTGTGTGAATGTGCTAAAACATAAAAAATCTCAGTGATAATATTTTCTGGGCACTTACCTGTTTGCTCATTTCGTCCAACATATCGGCAAGATGCGGTTGACGTAACTCCACTATAGTTTTAGTGTTGATTCTAGCAACATTGTTGACCTGAAAATACAAAATAAGTTACTTATTTATTGTAAAAAAATACTATATTAAAATTTATAACATAATAGGTCTCTTTATAAAGTCACAGTAAGTAGTGGCTATGTGATTTTTCTTTGCTACTAATTCTAAAAACTACAGAAATGGAAGTCTGAAATAGAGTACCTTTTAGATAGGTATTAAATATTTTCCAAAACAGTACTAATATTTCCATTAATGCATTCACCATTTATAAAAGTGAAAGCGTCCGTCCGTCTGTTACGCTTTTACTGCTACGCCACTGAACCAATCTCGGTGAAATCTGATACCGTAGTAGCTTGCACTTATTACCGCCTCCTAATTCATCTTCTTGCTGCCCTTGTAATAATGTAATGTAATGTAGGCACAACATGGTTTTTTCTTCCATTCCCCTCTGTCAGACGTCATATCCATACTCACTCACTCCTTTCTTATCCGTACCACATTTCACACAGTTCATCCATACTTTTCTTTATGACGACCGATGTGGCGCGGCGGGCTAATGTCCGCCTACAACGCAGAGGTTGCGGGTTCGATTCCCGCCTTGGGATAAATGTTTGTACGATCTGCAAATATTTATTCTGGGTGTTCTGGGTATTTTCTATGTATAATAAAAAAAAATATCTATGTATGTAATATAATATTGTATTAAGTATATCAGTCATCTAGTACCCATAACACAAGCTCTGCTTAGCTTGGGGCTAGATGATGCTGTGTGGATCGTCCGGCATTATTTATTTATTTATTTATTTATTTATTTTCTTTATACCGCCTCCGGAGTGCAATATATTATTGTTACTGTACACCTTATTATTTTAACAATATCAAAGTTATTTTATAAATTTTAAAAACCAATAGCTTCCCTTACAATCTGACTGCTGATATAATTTTTTGCAGGCCACTGGATCACGTGGGTGATGTCAACATTTGACAGCTATCATGTAACAATAGTTGACAGCCAATTTTTACAATACCTGCTGCCTAGTGTTCCAGATGAGGTCTGCGAGCAGTTCACACCACTCCTGGATGGTGTTCAGGTTGGATTGCATCGGTACTCCGTTTCCACTCAGTTGTTGCTCACGTTTCCACCTAGAAGCAATTCATTTACATTTACATATAGCTGTGATGCTTAAAACAAAATCCCGGCTTAAAATAGGACCCCTCCATTACCCCCCATGGATATCCTGGACGCGCCAGGATCTCTTAAGTTCTTAGCACCGACACAGCACTAATCCGCCTGCCAAACGTGGTGACTATGGCAACCCCATTTGATAGGTAAAAGAGTAAGTTTCCGTGGTTAGAGTATATACTCTCCAATCCTTACTTGATGAGTTCTTCGTCCAAGACTTGGCTTTGTAGTTGGCGCAGATTGGCGATGTTCTCCTTCATGTGGTCGACTAGTTCCATTTGCGCCTGGCTGATTTGAGCCACCTGTGCAATTAAAATAAGAATCTGTATATTCATTTAAACAATTAAAATAAGAATTGGTATATTCATTAAAAAATTTTGGACAAAACACTCAGTGCTTAGCTGACCGGTACAGGGTCTATGACTTTACGTTTTACGACTTGCCGTCTGAGTTCATTACCCTCAGCGGCCTGGGGCAGGTGCTATCAGGTAGTTTTCTCACTTGTGTCTACATTCTCATGTAGACTGTATTGATACTATGATACAGTTCAGTTCTTACCAGGGTGTTGAGTTTTCTCTCAGTCTCTTCAATCTGAACGCGCAAACATGCGACCAAGTCGCGTCGTTCGTTTGTCATGGATTGTTGCAGGTAGTTCATGTGTCCTGTCACAAAATAAAGTGTTTGATTAGTCAGACGGACATCAATCTATCTATACTATAAAAAACGGCAGAGGTCGAAAAGTCTGTACATCAAAGATATATTTCTGAAATCTTGCCACGAGTACACTTGTTTGTATTTGCAGAAGTACAGAATGAATGTTGATGCGATTTACAGAATAGCCCCCTTACTTATAAAACATTAAAATTTAAATATTGTTAAAAATGTCTCCTGTCACTGTTTGCCATTACCCACTATAGATAGCAATAGATTAAACATTGTTTAATTTTTGACAGATCTTTTTAAGTAAGGCCTTTAGTTAGCTTTTAGCCCAACCTAAAACTTAGTATTAAATATAGTTAGTTAGGTTAACATAGTTATAAAATTGTAAATGTGTAGTAACATAGACTAACAACTGCAAGACTAGACTAACCCTTATTCTTCAAGCACTCGTGGTACTGTAACGAAAATGCCTCGATGTTGGCTTGTAGGCTTCGGATCTCCTCGCCGGCCATATTCACCTTCTGTCTTACTGTCTGAAGACCGGTTATCAACTGGAACCAGAAGAAAAATCCTGTTTTGTTACCCTTAAAACCGTAATATTCTAATACTCTTACACTATCACACGACTTCAATCCCCAAGCACGGTAGATATCCCCTCAGAGATCTTAGTACCAAGTACTTACTCGAGATTCATGAAGGATGTCTAAGGGGTGTAATCAGAGGTACGTCCAAATATTACATTTGGTACGTACCCACATTTTGCAATAGTTCGTATTCCATATGAGACAGACAACTACTAACTGGCAGTGGCACTAAGTGGCATTGCAAGTAAGTCAAGAAAAAAGCGAAGTACAAGTCACCTACCATATTTTGAACATTACAGATGTCATATTTATTCGTGTTATGGCATTTAGAGTCTAACTACTAAGTTTAAAATTTAGACCTAGTAGTGTGAACTGCAACCTGACTTTACATACCTCGCTGTACTTTCGCTCAGTCTGCGGTTGCGCAGGGTAATGGGTCCCCATGGCGCCCTGGATCACCTCCATTTCTAGCGCAAGACAACGACGCATGTATGCGTATAACTCATGCGGGGCTTGGCTACAACAAAAAAAAATTATATAAACTAAATTTAGTAGCAGGAACTTGGTGATTCCGTGGCAACGGGACAGGAGGCGAAGTCGGGGTCGGCCAAGAAAGCGTTCGTGGGACGACTTCAATGTCTCTGAGAGAGAATGGTGGGACAAAGCGAAGGATAGAGAGAATTGGAGTGATTTTTGGAAGACCTTTGCCAAGCAGTGGGACGAAATAGGGTAGAGAAAAAAAAGTATAAGAACTCAGTTAGAGATTGTCCGGGGAAGTAGGCTACTTAGGTAGGGAATTAGGCTTGGTCGCGAGGAACTGGCGCTTAGATTCACCTAGATTTAAAACGTTTCAAGATGATCCCTGCGGATATTACTGCATAAATGCTTTTTGACTTGAGTGCTACCACCATACCTATTTCGGCCGCCAAGCAGTTTGCTGTGTTCTGGTTTGAATGGTGCCGGTACAATTATAGGCACATGAGGTTTAAGACCTGTATGTTTCAGGTTGATGGACGCAGAGCAATACATAATAGGTTACGTTCCTAACGCACGTGACCTGCAAGGCTATGCTTTGTTACAGGTGATGGTAACCAATTAAGATCCGGTATAGTCTATCTGCTTGTTCCATCAGAAAAAAATACAAAGTTAGTGCTTTTATTGTACATCTTAAGAATCACTTAATAGGGTCTTATATACTAGATGCATCTAGGTGTCAAATCCACGTAACCAAGCTTAGAAAGAAAGGCTAGAAACTTACGATTTATTTCGGAATGTTGTTTAGATTTCCTACTAATATCCACAATCACAACTACAGGACCGATATGGATAAAAATTAGAATAAATATGGTTCATGATTAAGATTAATATATAGGTTATTCTTTTACCCTAAAAAATACAAGAACCGAGAGAAAAATACTGAAAAGCCCTCGAGTAAAATTACCTTAAATTTCATCATAGCAAAACACCTAAATATTGATGTTAGATAAATTACCTTCAACACGCGGGCGAAGGTAATTCAATGTCATCATATGGAGCTTAATCTATCCCGCGGGTTCATTTTTCAATAAAGCTGATACGAAGAAATAAAAATAAATAATAACAAAAATATAATGCAAAAACTAAAAAAAACTAAATAACTTTTTTGTTCTATTCCGCGCGGACGAAGTCGCGGGCACAGCTAGTAGTTAATATAAAGGTTAAGTATTTTTTAAAGTTTTATAGAACCTATTCAAGACTTATATTGTTAGTAGTATAGACTAATTGAACTCATTGCAAAAGAGTTCCTCAAGCAGTAATTATTGCACTACTGTATTCTGACTTGCTATAGTGGTACAGTTAAAGTTACACGAGACCTAACACCTTTACGTCAGAGAGAAATGCCACATTTGACATGCCCTTTAAGGCAATGGAATGGTTAAAGACCCCAACATGAGAAAGGCCATCTGCCCGCTCGTGCCGTTAACGCTTTTTCTTGTTATAAAAGGACTAGCAAAACGTGCGCAACATTGTCCGCGTATAGTTATTTTCATTGAAACTTTAACCCCGCTGTACCCAAGATGAACACACTCTAAAAATTTCAAGTTTACGGCCAATGTTTATAAAGCTGTGCGTTGTGTAATGTCAGTTAGTCAGCCAGTCATTCAGTCAGTCAGGACAAAGATTCTTAATTATTCTAAATGACTAGCGGGTGGCGGCTTCGCACGGGTTTTAGTAAGGATCCCTAACTTTTTTGAAAATATAATATAGCTTATGTAACCCGGGGATAGTGTAAGCTCAACGGTAAAAGAATTTTTCAAATCTTTCCAGTAGTTTCGAAGCCTATTCAATGAAAACAAACAAACAGCCAAATCTTTCTTCTTTATAATATTAGTATTAGATAAAGATAATTGGTACAGATAGAACTTGGTATCTTGTATTGGGCTTATTATATTCGTTTAGACTCTTAAGGCAGGCAGTCCATTATACGTGAAGAGTGATCTGGATAAAGGTTGCTTTAGGACGTATCCAAGGTCATTGGATTATTCTAGGTGCCTCAATATTAGTCATAATATAAGATCCAATAGTCACGCAATAGTACTGACTCAACGCCATGATTCAGTTCATGTGTTATGCATCAAAATTAATTTCGTACGTGCTATCACTGTTGTTTGAACGAAATTGAGATTTTTATTTTAGTGGGAGCGACCGCACCTTTCGATCCAAAAACAAAGGGATCACTAGATAGATTTGGCTATCCTCATTGCTCAGTTAATAGTAGCACTGCTTTCTGGGCTGTAGGTTGTGTGTTCGATCCCCACCGAGGACAAATGTTTATGTGGTGAACACAGATATTTGTTCTTTGTCTGGGTGTTATATTGTATTTTACTCTGGTTCCCATAGTACAAGTTTTGTTTAGTTTGGGGCTAGATGATGCTGTGTGGATTGTCCAGCATTATTATTATTATACTAGCTGCCGCTCGCAGCTTCGCCATGCACTTGGAGCTTCACTCCTGTATGCCTCAGATTGACCGCACAGCTTTGTGTACTATATATTGTGGGTTTGATCCCTACAGAGGACAAACACTTGTGTGATGAACATAGATGTTTGTTCTCTGTCTGGGTGTGTTATATTGTATTCCATGTATGTATTTACAACAAAAAAACGTACATTATATAGTATTTATTTATCTGTGCATCGTAGGGCACGTTCCTAACGTGCGTGGTCTGCGAGATAATATTTTGTGAAAGGTTGGTTACCACTCAACATCAGGTAATCAACCTGAATGTACTATCAGCTATTTGCATAAAAAAACACAGCATATTCTAATCATTACATTAGTCTTCTAATGTATTTTGATGTATTGCACTCAGACAAAGACTACAAAACCGTTTAGGCTAACAAAATTGATATTAGGAAAGCCCACTGTGTAGACAATATACTTGGTTATGTCTTGGGTTATGATAAACAGTGACCGAAAACATTTTAAACAACATTTAAATTTAAATAACGTTTGTAAGTAAATATGGGGGTAAGTCTCTAGATTTGTCCACCTCTCTAAGACATCGTGAATGAACTAAGTGATATTTTAGTGTTAAATATAAACGTACAAGTTGTTAGCTTGTGCATATGAGACATATACATACAGGGTGGTTTTTTGAAAATGGCGATGATTGACAAGGCCGAAACCACGCGAGTTAACGAAAAATCGTGAAAGGATGCCCTCAACTTATAAGAAAACAACAACTGTCTTTTTTTTATACCACCCTTCTTAAAAAACCACACTGTATAGTAATATAATAGACACGACCACTAACATTACATTAATATTTTTTGAAAAACATAATTCTAAACTACAATATAAAAAATAGTAAATACAGGTGACTGTGAAGAGTACAATTTTAATATAACATAAGATAATTTATTAGGATCAAAAACTACATAGTAAATATGTTTTATGCTAATCGTATAACATAGATCTGTAGCTCATTATTATAAGAAGCTACGCCTTACGCTACCAATTTCGTATCTATGCAGGTATGTATTTCCATGCATAGGTACGTTAACTATATTGAAACAAATTACTATCTATTATATAAAAGAGAAGTCCATTCACTCACTGACTCATCACGATTCCTCCGAAACTACAAGGCTTAGAAGTCTGAAATTTGGCACAAGGATTCTTTAGAGGGTGTAGACGCTCACTAAGAACCGATTTTTGAAAATTCGCACCCTAAGGGGTTGAAAAGGGGTGAAAACGTTTGTATGCAAAATCGTATTCAGTGGTCGTATTGAAATGAAACTTTGGATAAATGTTACTTATGGCAAGGCTAATAAAATTCATCATTGTTTTTTTTTAAACAACCCTTATAAGGGGTGCGATGGGGTGTTAAAGTTTGTATGGAAAAATCGTAATGCGTGTTGCGATTTGCTTCAAACTCAGTTTGGCTTCTCAAAATACAAAAATATTAATGACTACATTCAAAATTTTTCAAAACTACCCTTACGAAAGGGGATGGTTGGGTGTCAACATTTATATGGAAAAATCTGTTTGCTTGGCTTGATTTACTTCAATCTTTGTTCGGACACTTAAAATACGATATTACTATACAAGTTTTTCATGGTTTTAAAAAACAACCCCTACAGCTACCCCTACCCCAATAATTTCATACAAAATAAAATTATGCCAACTTAAAAACATTTGGTGTACTAAGCACTCTTTATAAAGCTTGAGTGCTTACTAAGAAACAATTTTTGAAAATTCGCACCCTAAGGGGTTGAAAAGGGGTGTAAACGTTTGTATGCAAAATCGTATTTAGTGGTCGTATTGAAATGAAACTTTGGATAAATGTTACTTATGGCAAGGCTTATAAAATGCAACATTGTTTTTTTTTAAACAACCCTCATAAGGGGTGCGATGGGGTGTTAAAGTTTGTATGGAAAAATCGTAATGCGTATTGCGATTTGCTTCAAACTCAGTTTGGCTTCTCAAAATACAAAAATAATAATGACTACATTCAAAATTTTTCGAAACTACCCTTACGAAAAGGGATGGTCAGGTGTCAACATTTATATGGAAAAATCTGTATGCTTGGCTTGATTTACTTCAATCTTTGTTCGGACACTTAAAATACGATATTACTAAACGAGTATTTCATGGTTTTAAAAAACAACCCCTACAGCTACCCCTACCCCAATAATTTCGTAGAAAATAAAATTATGCCAACATAAAAACATTTGGCGTAGGCACTCTTTAAAAAGCTTAAGTGCTTACTAAGAAACGATTTTTGAAAATTCGCACCCTAAGGGGTTGAAAAGGGGTGAAAACGTTTGTATGCAAAATCGTATTCAGTGGTCGTATTGAAATGAAACTTTGGATAAATGTTACTTATGGCAAGGCTAATAAAATTCATCATTGTTTTTTTTTAAACAACCCTTATAAGGGGTGCGATGGGGTGTTAAAGTTTGTATGGAAAAATCGTAATGCGTGTTGCGATTTGCTTCAAACTCAGTTTGGCTTCTCAAAATACAAAAATATTAATGACTACATTCAAAATTTTTCAAAACTACCCTTACGAAAGGGGATGGTTGGGTGTCAACATTTATATGGAAAAATCTGTTTGCTTGGCTTGATTTACTTCAATCTTTGTTCGGACACTTAAAATACGATATTACTATACAAGTTTTTCATGGTTTTAAAAAACAACCCCTACAGCTACCCCTACCCCAATAATTTCATACAAAATAAAATTATGCCAACTTAAAAACATTTGGTGTACTAAGCACTCTTTATAAAGCTTGAGTGCTTACTAAGAAACAATTTTTGAAAATTCGCACCCTAAGGGGTTGAAAAGGGGTGTAAACGTTTGTATGCAAAATCGTATTTAGTGGTCGTATTGAAATGAAACTTTGGATAAATGTTACTTATGGCAAGGCTTATAAAATGCAACATTGTTTTTTTTTAAACAACCCTCATAAGGGGTGCGATGGGGTGTTAAAGTTTGTATGGAAAAATCGTAATGCGTATTGCGATTTGCTTCAAACTCAGTTTGGCTTCTCAAAATACAAAAATAATAATGACTACATTCAAAATTTTTCGAAACTACCCTTACGAAAAGGGATGGTCAGGTGTCAACATTTATATGGAAAAATCTGTATGCTTGGCTTGATTTACTTCAATCTTTGTTCGGACACTTAAAATACGATATTACTAAACGAGTATTTCATGGTTTTAAAAAACAACCCCTACAGCTACCCCTACCCCAATAATTTCGTAGAAAATAAAATTATGCCAACATAAAAACATTTGGCGTAGGCACTCTTTAAAAAGCTTAAGTGCTTACTAAGAAACGATTTTTGAAAATTCGCACTCTAGGGGGTTGAAAAGGGGCGTAAACGTTTGTATGCAGAATCGTATATAGTGATCACATTAAAATGAAACTTTGGATAAATGTTACTAATGTCAAGGTTTCAAAAATGCATTATTGTTTTTCTTAATTACCCTTATTAGGGGTGTGATGGGATGCCAAAGTTTGTATGGAAAAATCATAATGAGTGGTGCTATTTGCTTCAAACTCAGTTTGGCTTCTTTAAATACAAATATAATAATTACTACGTTTAAAAATTTTTTATGACCACCCTTATGAAAAGGGGAGGTCGGGCGTCAACATTTATATGAAAAAAAATTGTATGTGCGGCTTAATTTACTTCAGCCTTGGTTCAGACACTTAAAATACGTTACTATTATGCAAGTTTTTCGTAATTTTAAAAAACAACCCCTACAGCTGGTTGAAAGGAAATATATTAACTTCATAAATACGCCAACTTATAAACATTTGGCTTAGGCATTCTTTGAAAGGTTTAGGTGTTTACTAATAAACTATTTACGAAAATTTACACCCAAGGGGTTGAAAAAGGGTGTAAACGTTTGTATGCATGTTTAGCGATCGTATTGAAATGAAATTTAGGATAAATGTTATTTTAAAAGGCGTTATGGATTTTTTTTAATTGCCCTTATAAAGGGTGTTATGAGACGTCAAAGTTTGTATGGAAAAATCATATTGATTATTGCGACTAGCTTCAAACTTAATCATGGAATACACAACCATGGAAAACACAGCCAGGAATTGGTTTACATTCTTGCATCCAATTCCATGGTCGTGTATTTCGTGGTTGTGCTTTTTAGGTCATACCAAATTTTCTGCACTCTTGGAAAACACAAGCTTAGGATTGGATGCCAAAACCTATGCTCCGTTTGCACTCGCTATCTAGGGCGGATCTGACTCGGATAGGTTAGGTTAGGTTAGAACATAAAAAAACGCGCGAGGCGAGCGAGCGGAGCGAGCGTGCTGCGGTAGCAGCCGCCGAAGCGCCAGAAATAAAACTGCATGATCTACCTATACTAAGATACAACTTTGGCTCTTTAGTTGCGTCTTTGCACTCGCTTTCTAGGGCGGATCCGACTCGGATAGGTTAGGTTAGGTTAGAACATAAAAAAAACGCGCGAGGCGAGCGAGCGGAGCGAGCGTGCTGCGGCAGCAGCCGCCGAAGCGCCAGAAATAAAACTCCATGATCTACCTATACTAAGATATAATTTGACTCTTTAGTTGCGTCTTTGCACTCGCTTTCTAGGGCGGATCCGACTCGGATAGGTTAGGTTAGAACATAAAAAAACTCGCGAGGCGAGCGAGTGGAGCGAGCGTGCTGCGGCAGTAGCCGCCAAAGCGCCAGAAATAAAACTGCATGATCCCCCTATACTAAGATACAACTAACCTAACCTATCCGAGTCGGATCCGCCCTAGAAAGCGAGTGCAAAAGACGGAACTAAAGAGTCATTTAGTTGCGTCTTTTGCACTCGCTTTCTAGGGCGGATCCGACTCGGATAGGTTAGGTTAGGTTAGAACATAAAAAAAACGCGCGAGGCGAGCGAGCGAAGCGAGCGTGCTGCGGCAGCAGCCGCCGAAGCGCCAAAAATAAAACTGCATGATCTACCTATACTAAGGTACAATTTGACTCTTTAGTTGCGTCTTTTGCACTCGCTTTCTAGGGCAGATCCGACTCGGATAGGTAAGGTTAGGTTAGAACATAAAAAAAACGCGCGAGGCGAGTGAGCGGAGCGAGCGTGCTGCGGCAGCAGCCGCCGAAGCGCCAGAAATAAAACTGCATGATCTACCTATACTAAGGTACAACTTGACTCTTTAGTTGCGTCTTTGCACTCGCTTTCTAGGGCGAATCTGACTCGGATAGGTTAGGTTAGGTTAGAACATAAAAAAAAACACGCGAGTCGAGCGAACGGAGCGAGCGTCCTCCGGCAGCAGCCGCCAAAGCGCCAAAAATAAAACTGCATGATCTACCTATACTAATGTACAACTTGACTCTTTAGTTGCGTCTTTTGCACTCGCTTTCTAGGGCGGATCCGACCCGGATAGGTTAGGTTAGGTTAGAATATAAAAAAAAAACGCCAGAAATAAAACTCCATGATCGAACTATACTAAGATACAACTTGACTCTTTAGTTGCGTCTTTGCACTCGCTTTCTAGGGCGGATCCGACTCGGATAGGTTAGGTTAGGTTAGAACATCAAAAAAACGCGCGAGGCGAGTGAGCGGAGCGAGCGTGCTGCGGCAGCAGCCGCCGAAACGCCAGAAATAAAACTCCATGATCTACCTATACTAAGATATAATTTGACTCTTTAGTTGCGTCTTTGCACTCGCTTTCTAGGGCGGATCCGACTCGGATAGGTTAGGTTAGGTTAGGACATAAAAAAACTCGTGAGGCGAGCGAGTGGAGCGAGCGTGCTGCGGCAGTAGCCGCCAAAGCGCCAGAAATAAAACTGCATGATCTACCTATACTAAGATACAACTTGACTCTTTAGTTGCGTCTTCTGCACTCGCTTTCTAGGGCGGATCCGACTCGGATAGGTTAGGTTAGGTTAGAACTTAAAAAAAACGCGCGAGGCGAGCGAGCGGAGCGAGCGTGCTACGGCAGCAGCCACCGAAGTGCCAGAAATAAAACTGCATGATCTACCTATACTAAGGTACAACTTGACTCTTTAGTTGCGTCTTTTGCACTCGCTTTCTAGGGCGGATCCGACTCGGATAGGTTAGGTTAGGTTAAAACTTAAAAAAAACGCGCGAGGCGAGCGAGTGGAGCGAGCGTGCTATGGCAGCAGCCACCGAAGTGCCAGAAATAAAACTGCATGATCTACCTATACTAAGGTACAACTTGACTCTTTAGTTGCGTCTTTGCACTCGCTTTCTAGGGCGGATCCGACTCGGATAGGTTAGGTTAGGTTAAAACTTAAAAAAAACGCGCGAGGCGAGCGAGTGGAGCGAGCGTGCTATGGCAGCAGCCACCGAAGTGCCAGAAATAAAACTGCATGATCTACCTATACTAAGGTACAACTTGACTCTTTAGTTGCGTCTTTGCACTCGCTTTCTAGGGCGGATCCGACCCGGATAGGTTAGGTTAGGTTAGAATATAAAAAAAAAACGCCAGAAATAAAACTCCATGATCTAACTATACTAAGATACAACTTGACTCTTTAGTTGCGTCTTTGCACTCGCTTTCTAGGGCGGATCCGACTCGGATAGGTTAGGTTAGGTTAGAACTTAAAAAAAACGCGCGAGGCGAGCGAGCGGAGCGAGCGTGCTACGGCAGCAGCCACCGAAGTGCCAGAAATAAAACTGCATGATCTACCTATACTAAGGTACAACTTGACTCTTTAGTTGCGTCTTTTGCACTCGCTTTCTTTGGCGGATCTGACTCGGATAGGTTAGGTTAGGTTAAAACTTAAAAAAAACGCGCGAGGCGAGCGAGTGGAGCGAGCGTGCTATGGCAGCAGCCACCGAAGTGCCAGAAATAAAACTGCATGATCTACCTATACTAAGGTACATCTTGAAAGAAAGAAAGAAACTCTTTAGTTGCGTCTTAACGAAGCATAAGCTTTGGTTCGACCAATCAGAGCAATGGTCACCAATTCCCAGGTCGTGTTTTCCATGGTTGTACATTACCAACACGCGTTGGGAAGGACTCATAAACTACCCTCATGAGGGGTACGATAAGGCGTTAAAGTTTGTATGGAAAAATTATAATGCATGGTGTGATTTGCTTCAAACTCAGTTTGGCTTCTTAAAATACAAAAATAGTAATAACAACGCTCAACATTTTAAACTACCCTTACGAAAAGGGGAAGGTCTGGTGTCAACATTTACATACATATATGTTAAATCTGTACCTTATATGCGTGACTTGATTTCTTTCAATTTCAGTTCGGACACTCAATATACGATATTGTTACACAAGTTTTTCATGATTTTAAAAAACAACCCCTGCAGCTGGTTGAGAGATAAAAAAATTTATTTCATCTATAGGTATATACAAATAAATAAAAATGAAGCGTCTGTAATATTAAAATAACCACTTTTTACTATATGCATATGAATGTATATACGGTACATATACCAAAATAGCATTTTTTACAATTTTTGTCTGTCTGTCTGTCTGTTTGTTCCGGGTAATCTCTGGAACGGCTGGACTGATTTCGACGGGACTTTCACTGGCAGATAGCTGATGTAATAAGGAGTAACTTATGCTACTTTTATTTTAGAAAAAATCAAAAATGTCCAAGTAGGTACTGCCCAATATCGCGCGCAACCTTTCACGCTCTAACCAGTGGACCGATTTGGATAAAATTTGGAATAAATATAGATTGTAAGCTGGAATAGGACATAGGCTACTTTTTATCCCGAAAAAATAACGGGAACGGGATAAATCTGCCACGCGGCAGATTGCCGCGTGGATTTTATGCCGTATACCCTCAATTAACGCCATCTGTTGGTGACGCCGAGTACTACTTCAGTTATTTTATAATGACTACAATCATCAGTACTTATGTACTAGCGCCACCGCGCATCTTTATTTTTACATAGTACCTTTGTAAAAATGTTTACCGCCCAACGAAGTGGGCACGGGTCAGCTAGTTCTACATATATGCAGGGTTGCGCTAGAAACCGGACTAGAATTATCTGTGTCCCGGCTTCCAGCGCCCTTCGACGGACAAAGTTTTAAAGACAAAGGGAAATTAGTTCTCAGTAACCCATTGAGTGTGTAGGTACTAATATATCTATTTGTTTATGGCCTTACTTAAATATGACTTCAACAAATCCTCACCTGTACTGCATATGGAAGGTCTTCGCAGCCTCAATCAGCTTCATCTTAGTGACGAACATGTCTGGAGACAGCATCAGATCGGCATGGGTGTGAATCTCCTGAACTAACTCATCAACGAAGAACCTCTGCTGGTCTTCTGGCTCCGAGGTCCTGAGTGCAAAATATGGTTGTAGTTTATGTTTATATTAATTTAATATCTATGTTTTGTGATGTATGAGCTAATACAGACTAGGAATTTTATGGGACTTCTAAACCGTTTCTAAGAATCTTTCAATGATAGAAAGCTAGACTATTTCCTACTATGCTAATAAACATAATATTATCCATGAAATGTCAATCTGCTGTCAAGCATGATGGAAAACTTCTCCCAAATATGGTAAAGGCCTATGTCCAGCAGTGGACTTAATCAGGTTGACGATGATGATGACTGTACGGGAATACTTACTTTACAATCGATGATCCTCAGCATTGCAGAACCAGCTATGAATAAGGTATCAGTCTCTATCCAGCCGGTCAGTAATTAATCATCAAGCTGAATTAGTCAACGGAAATGGCTTAGACATAAATGTCACCCATTATGGCTTCCCAAATATGGAGGAGGATTCTCCAATATTTGGAGGGGGGTTTTCCGTAGTTCTTTTGCGGCGGAATTGACTGTAGTATTGGTGTTAACTACTCGGGAGATGCTGATGCCATCCCCTGGTGCAGTCACTCAGTCTTACTACACAGGAGGAGACTATTTGGAATATATACCGAGACTATTACATCAATGAATCAACTTACCAAATTCTACTCTCAATCCATGGTGCAAGACAGTGACGAACTTCGATCGGGAAATGATCCACGTATATCGTACGCACCTGATAAATAAATCATAAGTAAATATAAACAATCATTCAACGCCCTGTAATCCTAAACTAAACAAAACTATGGGAACCAGATAGCTGATAGAATACCTACTTACTTTTTTTGTAAATACATGCTTAGAATAAAATATAACACGCAGACACAGAACAAACATCTATATTCAACACGCACATGTTCATTCTTGGTGGGGATCGAACTCATCACCTACAGCGCAGAAGTCAGGGCTACTACGAACTGAACTGTGACGGCTGATGATAAATAACTTTTGTTAAAATCTCCCGTAAGATTATGTAGGTACTGCATGGTAATATACAGGTTGTAACATTTAGATCGGTCAGTATGGGAAAGTCTGAAACTATAAGACATACGAAGGTCTGTAACCTACAATACACTGCTCTGCGTCCATCAACCTGAGGCATAGAGGTATTAAGACTCATGTGCCCGTAATTGCACCGGCACCCACACCCTTCAAACCGGAACACAGCACGCTGCTTGGCGGCCGAAATAGGCATGGTGGTAGTACTTCCCCGGACGAGCCCTTCACTAAGAGCTCTACTACTACTCAATTTTATTGAGAGGAACGTCAAAAAGAGAGGAAGTCTTATTTTCAAAATAAATAAGATCATGTACATACCTTCTGCAAGCTTTCTGGCGGAAGCTGCTGAGCTCTAGCCCAGAGCGACATCTTGACTCTGTAACAAAAATACAGATGAACTAGAAACAGTTCGTAACCAGCAGCGCCTTCAGACGTTTCCATCTCTACATTCGTCATTTCTCTAAATTACTACACATCAGTATACACACACAACCATATCGATTTCGATAAAACTTAGAATAGATAATTAATTCGTTAGCTGGATTACGATATAGGCTACTTTTATCCAGCTTAAAATTTAGTATGGGTTTCACTGAGCTGTCATCGCTAAAATGTATGAAGCGAACAAAAAAAGCGAAGTCGCGGGTCAGCTAGTAGACAGCAACATTTTGTTGAATGCAAGGAATAATTGCAATTAATGAACGAGACTGTACAACAATAGATTAATTGATAAGTTAACCTTTACCAAACCACAAAAAAGCTTATTACAATGCTTAAGTAGAATAACGCAGCAATTAAATGGAATTTCATTACAAAGTTGAATAAAACATATAATGTTGTTAGTTGCGGACTGTTGCCACTTATCAAGATGGCGCTGTTAGTTTTTAGACAAATTTCATTTGTTAAAAAAATTTACAAAAATACTTTTTTATGTTATTGCTGGTGGAACGTATGACCCACCTGATGTTAAGTGGTAACCATCACTTATAACAGAGCATTGCCTTGTAGGTCACGCACGTTAAATACGTGCCCTACGATGCACTACCCTGAGTCCACCAAGCTGAGGCATACTGGTGCTAAGCCTCATGTGCCTGTAATTTCACCGGCACCCACCACCTTCAAACCGGAACACAGCAATGCGAGCATCAACGCTTGGCGCCAGACAACGGTTAAGCACGATAGGATCTGCTGATTTATCAAAATTGTTCTGGGCTCGTTGAAATCGTTCACACTATGCCAAAAAATCAGTTTTCTTAAAAAATACCATTGAAACTAGAGCTTCTGTTTCGACTCAGAACAATAGTGAGACATTCGGTATAATATAATCTATATCACTACTAAGAATACATTGTCCTGACTGACTGATATATGGACAAAATACTTTCACACGCGTTTCCCTAATAGTTTTTAAAAACTTTATCGAGAACATAACCTATAGTACCTAGCACATAAAAACAAGTACGTATAACAGGATTTGTCCTAGAGTCGGCAGACTTATCGCGGGTAGTTATCTCTTCCAGACAACAGTTACTTACAACTAATGTTTTTCAACTTTTACATCAATTAAAATAGATAACTTATATGCTTGTTCAAACAGCAAATGGTATAAAAAAGAATGATTTATTCTACTAATTATTTATTCTTCTATTTCTTACCAATGGATAATGATGACGACTAAGCAATATTCAAAATTTAGTAACTTATACTATTCTATTATTTAATTTAATGTTTAATAATTTTATTAAATAACTTACCAAATTTTGTTCTTGATGTGGTCCAAACTTCTAGTTCTATTTCTTCTATCTAATTCTAAAATTAAAAAAATATTTATTATGTATATTAATATTGAGTCTTAACAGAGGCAGGTGTACTAGGTTCTTATGCCAGTGTTCCCAAAGTATTTAATAGTATTCTAAAAGGCACAGGTTTTAAAAAACATAGGTAAGTACAATGTTACTAAATAATTGTTTTTTTTTTTAAATTCTATTATAGTAGTTCTGGAACACCTTCTATGCAGGTATTTTTAATACAATGGAGGAAGGACTTTATTTGTATTTCATTATTATTTCCTAGGATGTATTATGTAAATCAGAAGCAGGAATTAAGCCTTTTAATACCTAATATTCTAGGCTTGGTCATGCATGTGGAACTAGGGCCTAAATAAGCTTGATTTCATTGAATAAAAATGATTGATTATGAGCCATAAAGTTTAATTACTCTACTCATACTATTCAATTCCCAAAATCAAATAGAGGCACAAGTTTTAAGGTGAGATTGCAGTGACATGTTGGCCTATAAATTGTAAATGACATAAGTCATATTGGGAATCATTGATAAACCAACAGATAGGGCCCTTGGTTAATCACTGATAACTTATCTGTGTAGTGTGTTATGGCGGGTTTGATGACATAGCGTAAATAATTGAGAGAGTGAATCTAAACTTCTTGAATAATGTATGCTGATTTGAAGATTTTCCAGTGAACTAAGATATAAAGATTTATATTATTGAAGAAATCACAATCCACGTGATCTGTTTCAACAGATCACTAAAAAGCCCTAGCTTGATTCCTGAAGACGGAACTAGTGTTAACTGTATAATAAATAAATAAATAAACCAAAGACAGTTGGTACCTACTTCTTCATTTCTATGATTCAAACTTGTACTTAATGTAAGGTTTAATAAAAGTCCCTTGGTATGATTTAGTTTATAAATAGACTTAGTATTTATTTATTTAGGTATATATCTATGCAATGTATCCTTTGTTTACATATCAATTGAATTTCACAGCAAGAAAAATAATATTGATGTACTTACCTACCTACACTTCGTTAGTAGTTCCTTATCACAAGATTCACAAGAGTAAGCATGTCACTGAGTTATCTGAGTTTGTGAATCTGGTAGGTAGCAATTATTTATTGAATCTTTTTACCTTACATGCACGTCATTTTCGCATAATTTAGTACTGCTAACTACGGTGCAAACTTTTCAACTTCACAGTAAAACAGGATTTCGAGTGCAATAACACTGGTATCTACAATGAAATGCGTAGTATAATAAGCACTGTCGACGGTAAACGATTTCGTAGCCCGGGAAATAAGCGGTTCCACAAAATTTACCTGTATCGAGCGACGGCGCCTGTTTCTCGAGCGAATTCTCGGAACTTGAACAAATACACACACCAGCGAGCGATCTACGCCTCTTCAACACGCACACAAACATAAAAGTTTAATTTTAGCTCGATCAACAAAAATGACCTTTGATTACCCATGTATGTAAGGAGTATCTAACGAATTTATCCCCTAATTATGTTTTTTTGCATTATTATACACTTTTAAGGGCAATAATTGGCTAAAAATAATAAGCCGGCAGAGAAATTCGTGATCGTGCGAGTGAGATAGATGAAATACCAAGAAAAAATATAATTCCAAGAAGTTCGAAAAACAATCACCCCCACTCTTGATCAGTTGGTGTTTGACAGATGGAGTGATTCCACTAAAATAGTACTTCCTTACCCAAGTCAAGTCTATAAAAATAGCCCGGCCAATATTCATAATAATAGTTGACCACTTCTATCCGTTTACGTTTACCTATAGAATGTAAAAAAAAAAAAAAAAAAAAAACCCAGTAATCAGTAATGTGGGTAGGTATGTACCAGATGTAATATTAGGACGTACTCTGTCTACCCCCTTAGTCATCGTTTGTGTAGATGTTGATGATAACAGGTTTCTGTTAAGTGTCCAATTTGACAGATTTTCTATAGCAAATCTGTCATGATTGACACATGCTACAAAAATCTGCTATCAACAGAAGATACGCAATCAGGGGGCTGAGGAGATATCTACCGTGCTTGGGGATTGAGTAGTGATCTATTTGCTTTAATATATTTTTTACTATCCA
Source organism: Electrophaes corylata (assembly GCA_947095575.1). Lineage (NCBI taxonomy): Eukaryota > Metazoa > Arthropoda > Insecta > Lepidoptera > Geometridae > Electrophaes > Electrophaes corylata. Next base: position 3,030,855 of record OX352714.1, read on the forward strand.
CTAAGGACCTAAAACTAAGCTACTAAGGACCTGCAGTTAGAAAAGAGATTTATAGTATAGTATAGGTAGTTTAAATATAAGATGCTAACATTAAATATTTCTGTAAAATAGTGTACGTTAATGTTGTAAATAAATAGTTATTTCGTTTTTAGAAAATAAAAATCTAGTGCAATAAAAATAATGATAATCGTTACTTACATCCTTTTAACATGTATTATATGCAATAAATGAAATAAATAATTATTAAAATATTTACTGATCAAATAAGTTTACCCCTAATTCGGAAAATCTACCTAAAGTTGGTTACCCTAAAATAAGTGTCAGTAAATTCCAAAAGATGTTGCCACTGACAATACTTTGCGCTCCGTAGTACGCAGAAACTTAAATCGAAGTCAAAAATATTTTTCTTACACAACAAACTAAAACTCTTGAATTTATGAGTGTCATCTCTATTGCCTCATTTACGCATACGTTTGAGAAATTATTGTTCTGCAATAATCAGTGATTTGAGTGGTAAATTTTTGAAAATGTTTAAAATACAGTTAATGCTACACTAGAAATTAGAATGGTTCAGGTGTGAATTGAAATGTAATATTGGAGAAACCGATCATAAAAGGCCGCCGAAATAAAGGGGCAACCATAGAATATGCTTTTAGTCCATATTCTTTGGGGGCAACGCTGAGCGAGGCCCTGTCCGCTGAGGCGGGAATGTAGTACTCGACCAAATCGCCAAATATTCAGGGCCAAGTAGCTTAGACGGTGGGTAACTCGTTTGAGCCAAGTAACCTAAAAGTCGCCCGATTTTTCATAGCCAAAAATAGCTTGGCTTCTCAATCTTAAGGTGGTTCGATTCGGGTTGACGCGAAATTCAAATATTTTTGTGGTTTTTAATTTTTTCTTCGTTCCACAAGGAATAAAACGAGCGGAAAAGTAATTTGCCGCAAATCGTAAACTACTTTCTATGAACTCATGATAAACTCAACTTCGATTCATTGATATTTTGGAGCATTTGGGAAAATAAGAAATTTTCTGCTAAAAATCAACATTTTCAAAATCAAAAATATTTGAATTTCGCGGCAACCCGAATCGAACCACCTTAAGTTGTTTTGTCAAGACTTTCATGCTAAGAATATTAGCATGAGTGGATATTTCTGAATGCAGGTGGTGTGAACCTGAAATCCATGTATTTATAGCTCGATGGTCGTCGATACAAAAACCTCTTTGCACAAGCGCGAAGTACCTACTGGGTAGAAAAGGAACATTAAACATGATAATTGTTATGTCAATGTCACTCACTGCTAACAGCGGCAGTTTCAATTTTAGTAAAAAATCAATAAAAAATGTTAAAACAATATTAAATACAGTTAAACCATACTAGTAGATTAATTCTGTAAACAAAATAACCATGTGTTCGAGGCGCGTAACAAAACAGTCGGATCTAGCGGAGAAACCCAAAATCAGGAAAACCAAAACCATGTGAGTATCGGACCTACGGGTACCGTATAAATTTAAAAATAGCGGATAATAGACAATCCCATAGCCTAAATAATTATTATAACTTCATTTTCAGCCAAATGAAATACCCAGCTCCGTACTCACAATCGTGGTCTGGGCCCCCTCAGACCTCCAGAAAAGCATCCGCGAATATAAATACCGCGTGAGTTTACTTTTAATCTAGTTCTAGCGGCGACGTGGCAGCTCCAAGCCACTGCTCTGAACATAATATCGTTTTCGCGTATCATTCGCGTTCTTTATAACTTCTTTGCGGTGTAATACGTGGCCTAAATAAGAGGTCTAGATTTAGCATAATTAAATAAATGTCCCTTTAGTCAGAAGCAGAGTTCCTCAGCGCGAAGAGATACGAGGCCTAAATTGCGATGCCATGGCGTTGATCCTAATACGGTCCCGCACCTCAAATACGGACTGTTCCCTAAAAAGAGGTAATGTACCTGCCTACCAGTGCGCGGTTTTCACCAAGCCAACGATTCATTTCCTATCATACAAACGAATTTAATTGAAGAATCTTGTACACACTAATTTGAGCTCTCATAAGATCATTATTAAGATAAAAAGTACCGTTATGCCTGCCACTAAGTGTTTTTTGAAAATATGTATCTATTATATACCTATATATTATATATTAACATGACATACAGTTCGCATTCAGTTATTACTCACTAAATACTTTGCACTAGGAAAACGCACACTCCAGAACAAGCAATTTGAAAGCTGTGAGCTTTATTCTACTGATATGGAAAATGATAACAATTAAACAAACATTTTATTTATCTAGACTAACTGATACTTTCTTTTCTTATTGTACCAGCAAAGGGCAGTCCCTTATCCTTGGTTCAAACCCGCCGCTAGACTCTGATACTTCAGAAACTAAGAAACCACGGATCAAATCTCAGAAAGAAGGTATATATTGGAAACCCTCTTGGTTGATTTTTTAAAGGCTAATGGCATGGGTCTTTGGGTTTAGAACCACTATCCACTACTCTATATACCACCACGGATTGATGGCTGTTGAATGCTACACGGTCCACTACCTACCTCCCTCCCTACCTCCGTAGCCGAGGACGCTATGGTCGGACAATTACTAAGAAACCCAGCTACTACTGTCTATTTTTTCCTATATAAACGTGTGTGGTGTGTAAAGTGAGCCGGCCTTGTAACTTGGTGTGTTAGTTTCAGGAGAGTCGTCAACACCTCTCTTCGTGGTCCGCGCTCTTGACTCCCGCCTCAGTCGAAGATTGTCACGTGCAGCGAGCACGCATCTCGATATAAAACCTAGAAACGTAAAGTGATCTTACTAATGTACAAAATATTGAACTAAAAAATATATGGCAGCTATTAAACCTACTACTTACCTTCTATAAAATATGAGTAGTTCCATATAAACTTGGTTTTTTAATGTGGTTTCCACCCGCGCTTCGGTCAAGAGGCCCGCCCTACGATAGTAATAGTAGAATTTTTTTTTTTTTTTATTTGTGGACCTTTTTACACAACATCATCTAACCCCAAACTAAGCATAGCTTGTACTATGGGAACCAGATGACTGATAGAATACTTATTATACTTTTTTTTTGTAAATACATACTTAGAATACAATATAACGACCAGACAGAGAACAAACATCTATATTCATCACACAAATCTTTGTTCTCGGTGGGGATCGAACCCACGGCCTACAGCACAGAAGGCAAAGCTACTACTAACTGAGCTGAGAGGCCAGACTTAGAATGCTATTCAAAAAGTAGTCGCAACACAATTGTTTTGGACTATCTATACAAATAAATAAAATTGAAGTGTCTATACGATACATGTACCAAAATAGCATTTTTTTTTAAATTTTTGTCTGTCTGTCTGTAATCTCTGGAACGGCTGGACCTATTCCGACGGGGCTTTCACTGGCAGATAGCTGATGTAACCAGGAGTAACTGAGGCTACTTTTTATCCCGAAAAAATAACGGGAACGGGAAAAAACTACGAACGGCCGCTATTTTATGCCGTATTAACGCCATCTGTTGGCGACATCGAGTACTACTTCAGTTAAGATTTGTAAGTAAAAATGTTTACCGCCCAACGAAGTGGGCACGGGTCAGCTAGTAGTAAATATGATACCCCCCCTTACCACCTGGTGAATACAACCAATAATGAATTCAAAATTAAATAAAACAATTTCATTGCTTTCACTTCTCTTTATTAATGTAATAGGTCAATTACATAGTTACTTCAACACTATAAAAAAAAAAACAAGAAAATACATTCTCATCGCGGGAATTAAGACAGAAACACACTATAGTTTATAAATGTCCACAAAATTATTGATTATTATTATAATGTCATTCTGCCACACGCGCCGCGGGTATAATGATTACATGTGGCGTGTCGTGACGCTTCAGAAACCTATTGGTCCCATACGTTTTGTATAGAACCGATAACACTAAAGCAGACGACGCGTGGGGTGCTCCCTCTTACTCTACCTCTATTTGTCCTACACAAAATGTCTAAGACGTGGACACAGATCCACGCGAATCGTGCCTAAGGTTTCTGCCTCTTGAGTTTCCCCCTCCTGCGGCCACCATAATGTAGCCATGTAATTTGAATGTGATCTCATACTCGCATACCTACCTACAATAACTAGGTGTGTAGGTACACACTAATTACTATATTAACTTATTTACTAGGTACTTATATATGTCAAAATTTAAACATGTATGTTTAGGAAATAGGTCCACAACTGTAATCCCCGGGCGCAGTAGGCATCCCCTAGATACCTTGGATCATAGAGGATATTTAATGGGAGTCAGAAAGATAACATTGACATTTAACATAGTGAATTGACAACGAAAATAAAGTTAAACTTAACAAAATCACAAAGATTAATTAATAATTAACATAATTGCATCATCACCTCTCATCAGGTGAGATTGCGGTCAAACGGTTCCCTATAAATCGAAAAAAAAATTACACAAATTAGAGCCCACATAGATGCTGAATTAGTTCAGCGTGCCACTGAACTTTCGAACGTGAAATCAACATGAAAATTGGTCCCAGTACAGCGGCTGTCGCAAATAAAGCCTGTGGCATCTATGGGACTTTATAGCTTAAAGCTTCTGAGCTTCATACGAGTATTAAGAAAACACACTATACCTACTTCAGCTAACTACATTGATATTAAATCGACTTGGCCTGATGTTCTAGTTCAAGTCTACTTTACGATAAATCTTATAAATAAAGCATACTATAATTTGGAGAGCTCCGATGTACCAGTCACTGCCCATCGGCAGCTAGCAAATAACATTGCCTGTACTACATACTCTCCTATTTGAATTCATTAAATTGAAAGCAATACTATAATTTTTATAATTTTTTTATGTCGTTGCTGATGGAATAATCGGATGGCCCACCTGATGTTAAATAGTTACTATCACCTAGCTATAGTCACTATCGATAAAATCGTGCCTTACAATGCACTGCTCTGCGTCCATCAACCTGAGGCATGCTGGTGTTAAGCAAGCCTCATATGTATTCACCAGCGCCCACACCCGGAACATAGCAAGTTGTTTGGCGGCAGAAATAGGCATGGTGGTAGTACTTCCCCGGACGAGCCCTTCACTAAGAGTTCTACTACTACTATTTGTTAAAGTGTCTTATGAACTTCTGTGGTTTATTATGTCCTTAGCATGATTGCCTTTACATATTGTCTCTCTTGCCTTTGCCTTATTAAGTTAGAATGGCACCGCACTTGAGCTTCATTATTTACATTATTATTAATTTGTAAAAAGACCATACAAAAAAACGCTTTATTTTCACTATGTCAGACTTTCATATTGTCAGATTTTCAAATAGTCGCTCTTCAAAGGGTGACGACTATTTGAAAATCTGACCATTTGAAAGTCTGACCTTGTGAAAATAAAGGAAAAAACGGTAGGAACCAAGCCGTAAGCTTTTTGCCTGTTCTTCTAGGCTTGGTCGCGAGGAACTCGCGCTTCGCTTAGCTTTAAAACGTTTTGACGATATTACTAAACCCTTTGGACTATGAACCCTGCATACATGCCGCAGTTCCACGCCACCAGCAAGCCTGAAGAAGTAACAAACTAAGGTTTGACTAAACTAAGAACTATCATAATAATGTCGCACTGACATTTCTGTGAAAGTTCGCGGACTATTCGTTGCATTTTTTATAATATCTTTGAAAATAATGCATTAGATCCAATGATGTTTAATCATTGATTAGATCACTCAAAAACAACGTAATAACTGCAAAAAAAGGAGCGTAATGTGTGCATAAAATGCCATGTGTATAGTGCGTTTCATCGGATAGTTCCTATGCCGTAATGTTGGCACCACTGTCTGTCAACAATGTAAACACGCAAAGACGTATCCCCAGATTTTTCAAGGTTTTAGAAGAATTTCGTGAAAAAATTATGCCTAAAACATTAAAGAGTGGTGAAAGAGTGATGGTGTTGAAGGTGAAGGACTTTTGTGAAAGAGAAAAACGTAACGAGGCCCCACTTATTCCATTAAGATGTGTACCTACAAGCTCGGGTTGCCGTTGCCGCCATTACAGGTTAGTAAAAAGGGTTACCAGCATCAGTTTAGTTAGGCCCTTCATCTATACTAAACTCAAATAGGTTTTTTGTATTTACTGTTATACTATCTTCTCCCGATGTTTTAAATACGGTAAGTAAAAGTACTGACAATAGTCAGAGTCAGAAATACCCATATAGATTATACATGTACCTACAGCGTTCTCTAGAGTTATCTCCCCAAATAGGACTAAAATAGGAAATAGAAACACTACCTACTTCAATTTAAATTTGCCTAGTTAATATATTTTTATAGAGGTTTTCTGGTGCTCTTTCCTATACACTAACGATATAAAAATCTAGGGTTTGCCTATAATGACACTACTAAAACGAATTTAAGCGCTTGACTGATGTCAACCGAAAAAAATACGTAAATAATAAACATCAAATTTTGTTTTAGGTATATCTGAAAAAAACAGTATCGAAAATCACCAAAGAAGGTGAGGTGGCAGCTTCAACTTCGAAAAAAAATAGCTAAATGTTCTAAAGAGGAGACCGTTAAAGTCATTACCTAAGGCGCGTACGAAGTCGTGGGTACTAGGTACATAGATACATGATCTTCCTGATTTTATGGTAGCACAGAATGGGTAATAATGACAACACTTATTTGCACTACTACCAACATGACGGCATAGGAACTATAAGATGAAACGCACTCTAGTTGAAGACTGTTGATTCAAGTAGAAAACGATGAGAAAATGAGGATGTGTCAAATGTGCCATTTGTGAGTTTTACTGGAAAATTTGTGATATTTATAGAACCAAATGCTAAGAATACCTTTGTAAATTATGTTAACTCCAGTTTTCACATACATTTCCACCTGTTTTATTAAGTTTTCAAACAGTAATTACAAACAATTATAGTTTAATCATAGTGATGTAGTAAGTTGTATCAAGGAAGGAGAGGATGTTTAAGGAGTAGTCAGAGGTATGTCCAGATGGTACATACCCACATTTTGCAGTAGTTAGTATTCCATACGTGACAGGTTGCAAGCCCACTGCCACTGCTCGTACAATTATAATTATAATAAATTGATTTCAGGCTTCACTATGTAAACAATCTACGACCCATAGGCACTATGCAAAGAATTACTTGAATTATAACATTTGATAGTAAATATAGGTCTTCAGATTGATGTCAAAATGATTAGGACAAATGGCTACAGCAATAACTGTTTAGTCATTAAACGTTTCAAATTTAAAGTTATTTCTACCATTCTACATCTACATTAAAAAACCCTAGAGCATACGTGTCATAACTAAACATCCGACTATAAATGCGCTGTGGCGTCATATTAGATAATAGTCACAGTTCTATACATTCTACACTTACGTCTAATTGGCTGATGGTTTATATTTTGTATCAAAAAATAATTTTTCTTCAAACTTTGTCTGAATAGCAGCACACGGATATCACTTCTGGATTTAGATGATTACCTGTGAAGGACACAAAAATTTAACGAGGAATTTAGTAATACCGCTATAACTAGATAAATGCAGGATTAGCAACAAATTCTGATTCATATCACCAGCGCCGGTGCGAAATGATCTGCAAGCGACAATTTTCTCCTAGAAGAGATACATACAAACATATATCTATGGTTTATCGTTGACTGTTCACATTGATAACTATTAACTATAAAATATATCTCTTTTACTGATACGAGACCTAAAATATATTGTAAGTTTCTTGGGCAAGTAGATAAGTCTATATCTAATCACGTACTCTTCGGTGGTGGGATTGCCTGAGTCAATTTCATGGGCATTGAGTCAGGTTCATGGGCATACTGACAGTCTAGCGTGCCTTCTAAAACACGGAAGGATTTTGTTAGATAGGTATGTAGATGAATCTAAACTTTTGTTAGTTTAAGTATAGTTAGACAAATATTGTGTTTTTAGAGTAAAATTTGAAGTCAGTCAAGTGTTTAAACATTATAGGGAATTGTTTCCGGGTGATAAAGCATGATGATGATTTTAAAAAAGTACTGACTGTGTAAGTATCGCGATAAGCTCGGGTGCGTCCAGCTCGTACATGTTGACGTCGAATACGCGACATGCCCGGACGCACAGCTCACCCGTGCCCTCTGGCGTAATCTTCATGAAACGCAACGCGCTCTCAATCTGCTTATCGGTTACTTTGTTGGGGAAATCTGGAAGAAAGTGAAATAATACAAAAATGTGATATATTAGTTTAGAACTAGTACACGGCCCGTTTCCGTATAATAATGAGTTTCCAATATGCTACACAGGTCAAGAAATTATTTTTTTATGTTTGATACTTTAACTAACACAGGTTTCTCCTGTAAAACCCAGACTCATAAAATACTGAAATTCATGAGTTTGGTGGTTTAGCTAAATAGACTAGTATTTATGTACATAATAACAGGCCTTTGTATATTTGTAGATGATTTATACAGCGTCAAGAGCCGGGACTATTCATATTTACTACTACACTATTAACTGGACGCTGTAGTGCCTGGTACTGAATTTTAGGTGCAGTAGGCTTGCCTAGCATCCTCTAAACTTAGTCGGCCTAATCCACCCTAATCCACATGAAATACATGGCCAATACATGTGGATTTACTATATAATAATAATAGTATTAGAGAATAATAATAATTTACTATATCAATTAAATAATAGAAGCCAGTTGTCTCAGGCTCACCCCCTACCCGGCAGTCGAGCTTTGACCTCTGTACAGTATAAACGTGGTGGGTGTGTAACAAGCCGCTATAGCGTGAGTCATTATTTAGTTTTATCAAAATAGGAGAGACCTCATATTCACAGTTTATGAACCTGAATGATCTACTGTACGTACTTTTGATCTCTAGATGGTTAGCTAGCGCGGGGTACGGGTCGACTAGTTCTGGCGGTATCCTACGCAGGTTGGCAACAGAAACATCCTCTACTTGTCCACAGTCGAGGTGCAGCATACTGCCAGTGCGGCTGCCAGCGCCTTGGGGATATTCTAGCAACACCGAGCGAACCCATGCGTTATCTGAAAAAACAAACAAACAAACACATGAAGATCGCGGTAATTCAGTTAATAGAGTACTCAAAATAAATCCTTCCTTTAAATGTCGAGGAGGCCTTTTCCAAGCACTGAAACTACCTCAGAAAGATTTTACAAACTACAGACAAAATACCAGTTAAGTTACCTCGCGTATTTTTGGCAATACATAATTCTTCAATCTTGGGCAGGTACGGCTCTTTGCACAGCGGACTCTCGCAGTACTCCTTAATCTGTAACCGTCCCATAAACTATAGATGCGAAAGTGTATCTTAGTTTGTTATATATTAATGGCTAAACCAATGATCCGATAAAGATCCAACTTGTCTTAAGGAGACAGCCATATTTAGCTTATTTAGTACCTTTAGGACCTTTAGTCTTGATGACGCAGATTCCCAAATTATAATTTCCCACTTCAAAATATTTGACTGATTCGAGTTCATACGAATGGTCGCATAAAAGTGCTAGTCCGCGAATTGACCATAGAGTCAATAATTTTCATGTATGTAGACAGGGTCAAGCGATCTACCATTTAACCTCTCTAATCAGAAAAATACGGTAATCTCGTGAAGTCAGCCACAAGACAGTCTATGCTTAGTGTAGAGATCTTTAGAACAATCGAACCTGCTTAGTGAGCTCTTCGTAAGCTAGTTCAGCTGTTTTGTTCCCCTTCTCGTAACCGCAGACAGCGCCTCTCATAAGTTGACCCGCATTGCAATATGTCACGCGAAGAGTGAAAGGCCGCGTTGTAGGAATAATTGAGTATTTCAGCTGAGAGTAGAAACGAGATTCCATTTCTGTGGACGAATATTTATTGGGTAAGTAAAGAAAAACTGGCATTATATTAGAAATAATAGTATTAAAGTTATAGGTATCTAAGGCACACCTCAGATTGATAGGCGCGGCAGTGCATCATAGGGCACATTCATTACGTGTGTGACCTCTCACATATTGCTTTGTAATGTCCTTCACAGTTGCATAAAAAAAATATTCGTTGCAAACGGAGACTTAGGAGGCTTAAGTATGCCATGACCAAAACAGAACATCCTTAGTTTCGTCAAGGTACTGTTAATGACTGCTACAGCCGAGACTGACAGTTGAACGTGCCCTCCGAGGCGGTAGACGTGAGTTTCCTTATCATTCATCTATACAAATAAATAAAATTGAAGTGTCTGTTTGTAATATTAAAATAACCGCTTTTCACAACATGCATATGAATGTATATGCGATACATATTCCAAAATAGCATTTTTTAAATTTTTTGTCTGTCTGTCTGTCTGTCCATTTGTTCCGGGTAATCTCTGGAACAGCCGTTCCAGCCGGACCGATGTCGACGGGACTTTCACTGGCAGATAGCTGATGTAACAAGGAGTAACCTAGGCTACTTTTTATCCCGAAAAAATAACGGGAACGGGAAAAAACTGCCTTGCGGGCAATACTGCAAACGACCGCTATTTTATGCCGTATTAACGCCATCTGTTGGCAACATCGAGTACTACTTAGTTAAGATTTATAAGTAAAAATGTTTACCGCCCAATGAAGTGGGCACGGGTCAGCTAGTTCATTATATAATTAATCCATTGAAATATTAAACGTGCAAAGCAATGTTTAACAGTGAGATAGGAATGACAAAGTGTTTTCCATTTACACCACACTACATACCTAGTACATCACCCCCTCTTTCGGCGATTTTCTTCCACTCCGGAATGCAGAAATCCTCAATCTTTTTGCTAACTGGTTCGCAGTTCTTTGCCAAGATTAGTGAGGCTAAACTTCCGCTAGGTGCCGTCTTAGCTCCGCCGGGGATCGTCTATAACAATAACTCTTTCAATGATTCCTTACTCGTTGACATTTTCCGGACGTGGTTCCGGCTGAGAATAGAAGGATACATTACATTTCATGGATGTCTTAAGAGGCGACTAAAGGAACATACTTCAAGCGATAATTAACAACGACTCTGCAGTCACCAATTCGCCCGCAAGGCATATGTCTAACAGTAGACTAATATGATTACGACGTGAGAATTGCACTTTGGGGATTAAGCTTCAAAACCCGACGGAAGAGACGGTTTGCATTGGTCAGTTGTTAAGGACATGAGTAAGAACCATTTTTCTAGTTTTATAATCAATGTTACCAGTATAAGTTCACACGCGTTATCCTTCAAGGTGTCGATGTATTTGACAGCGGCTGTGGTCAGCGCCGCTGGTTCTCTGCCAGACAGTTTGACGAGGGAAGCTATCGCCGGTTTCTGGTCTAATTGCAGTGCTCGCGGGCAGACGTACAGACGGTCTAACGGTACTATCTCTTCATTGCCTGGAGAATATCAAAAAGTAAAATAGGTTTATTAAACTTGAAAATAAACAGGGTGTTTCGTGGATATGACAAGAGGCAATTTTTAAATGAGCAGTGGCTACCAAAAACTAATATTTTTCGAATTTACTGTAGTTTCTTGAATATTGAGTAGGTATGACACACTCAATACATTGACAGACCTCATAGATCAGTTGGTAGTAGCTCTGTCTTCTTCTCTGTAGGTTGTAGAACCCCCACCAAGCACAGACATTTGCATGATGAATATTTGTTGTAAGTCTGAATATTATATTCTATTGTAATATGGGAACCAGATGACTGATAGAATACTTATATACGTTCTTTTTGTAAATATGTATTTTTATGTATTCTAGGTACGTACCAAGAATAAAATATTGTTATACATGTTGTATTTTAACCCAGACAAAGAACAAATGTTCTACGTTCTAAATCTATGTTCAACACACAAGTGTTTTGTCCTCGGTGGGGAACCTACAGCACAGAAGGCAGAGCTATTTATTGTTATTTTAGTGATAGTCATCAGTGTTATGATAATGATAGTTATTTGTAGAAATACATCAGTAACTCACCATACTCAATATATTCAATGAGACATTTGTTCATATTGGCGTTAACACGTTTCACGAATGCTCTATAGTGGGTACCATCTTCAATGAACTTTGCAACAACTGTCTGTCCTTTCACTGGCGGTTCCTTCAGTGGTATAGCTAAAAATAATATAGATATTTTTTTTATTTTATAAATAACAACCAAGTTTAAACAGACGTTATAGATTACTTTTGCAAACACATATGTCGAATGAAGTTATCTAAAAATGGTGCTTCCATAGTCGAGGTAAAAAAGCACCATTGGGTGAAGTACACACTATATACTCCTGAATTGTAAAAGAGTAGTGAAATAGACAAGTATACTCCCGAAAACAAACACAAGACATTCAATGCTCACTAGGATCTGGAGGGTAATTGTGTATATTTTCTTCTATATTTCACCAGCCCGTTATTCGGTAGATAATTTTGCCAGTGTCAAGTGTATAAAAATAAATAGTTTTTGGCTATTGTTGTAATCATTTTTTTTTTTAATGCTGGACAATCCACACAGCATCATCTAGCCCCAAGCTAAGCAGAGCTTGTGTTATGGGTACTAGATGACTGATATACATAATACAATACATTACATACATAGATATTTTTTATTATACATAGAAAATACCCAGAACACCCGGAAAAAAATATTTGCAGATCGTACAAACATTTATCCCAAGGCGGGAATCGAACCCGCAACCTACTGCGTCGCAGGCGGACATTCGCCCGCCGCGCCACATCGGTCGTCAAGATTCACCCAGTAATACATTTCGCTCGCGACTGTACTTTTAAGACTTCATAATTATAGATTTTTTTTAAAGACACCGTTTTTATTTACTAAAGTTTTGCTGCATTTCTGGTTTGGATACTACGGTATCCATAGCACTCGTAGTCTTATACAACACAGGTGAACCTAGTATAGAGGAATAGATAATCAGCGTGCTATAATATCCCTTACCATTAACGCCATAGAGCACTGTATCCTGCAGCACGGTATCAAACGCATCGGCAGGTCGCGGGTCGCAAGGGCGTAAACACGCGCGACGCAATGACGTCACATCCAACAACGTGTATATCGCGTTACGTTCTAGAGCCGGTCGTGGTACTTCTGCTATGATTGGAGTTGGCGCTGTCATCGGGGTGGGTAGTGACACTGAGGTAGATTTCGGAGCAGCTACAGCTGGAGATTTATATTAACATATAATAATAATAATGTTAGACAATCCACACAGCATCATCTAGCCCCAAGCTAAGCAGAGCTTGTGTTATGGGTACTAGATGACTGATATACTTAATACAATACATTGCATACATGTATATTTTTTATTATACATAGAAAACACCCAGAACACCCGGAATAAATATTTGCAGATCGTACAAACATTTATCCCAAGGCGGGAATCGAACCCGCAACCCCTGCGTCGCAGGCGGACATTCGCCCGCCGCGCCACATCGGTCGTCGAAATAAATGCAGTGTAAGAGTAGCGGTGACTTAGTGCGAGTGACCCCGTTTTCTGACTCTCTTAGGTTGAAGGTTTGAATCATGTTCATAGTTCATATAATTTATTCACCATTGGAACACAGGGGACACTTGGTTTTGTTAGGTAACACTGTACTTTAGCGGCTGTACAAAGCTGTACATGTTGTGTACCGATGGATTTTATATAACAAAATATCGTGTGCATAATGCTCTCAAACAAGAAAAACATTATAAGAAAACCAGTTAATATTCTAGCCGCCACATCAGACTTGCAATCACCACCTGTCACGAATGAAATTTCTGTAAAATGTGGGTATGCGTCAAATTCTGACTACCCTAATAATACATCTTCAAAGAATCTTAAATTGGTACTATATAGTAGATAAACTCTCGAACACATTGGTCAGTGCAAACTATCACTGTAACATTCATAGAGAAAAGAAGATTGGAACATAGCATGAGCAACAGACAGTGAAAGTCAATGAAAAACCTATTCAAAAGGTTTCAAGGAGTGTACAACTTAGGGATTATCTTCTGTATTAGCTTGACTAGTTGTAAGTAAAATAAATAACTTACGTTTATCTGTATATTCGATTTCAGGTGTCCACCTGGTAACCTCAACCTGCACACTACGCCCTGACCCATCGTCCACAGACACCACGATGCCGGTGTCGTCAAAGCTGATGACCTTGCAACTCACATTGCTTCCAATCTAGAATAAATAAATATTTGTGAACATTTATATACAGCATCATACTTAAAACACAATGACACCCAGAGTGAAAACAAAAAGAACTGAGAAAACCAAATTACATAATTATGTACTACGAACCCACTATGACACCTAGACAAAGAACAAACATCTATGTTCATAACATAAGTGTTTGGGGCAAAATACAAAGGCAAAGTTGCTATTGACTAAGGGGGCGTCCATAAATTACGTGAGGTGTTTTTTTTTATTTTCTGTCCCTCCCTCCCCCCCTGGTGAGATGTCGTGAGATTTTATTCAACCCCCTTCCCCATCCCCCAATCTCACGTGAGATTTTTAAAAATGTGGGTTTCCTTACGTAAATGCGTTGGATTCTATGAATGATTTTTTTTTCTTTCCAACGAATTAGTGAAAATACGATTACGCTTAAGATTAAATCTTAAGCATGTATAATCTGGATTAAATGGACCAAAATAGTATAAATTTTTTTTGTTTCAATCAGAAAAAAAATTGCGTGATATTTGCCGAGACCCCCCCTCTCTCCAACGTAAGATTAGATGAGAACACCTCACGTAATTTATGGACGCCCCCTAAGCTGAAAGTGAAACATGAAAACCAATTAAATTAAAACAGTGGTAGACATCCTGTTAGAGAAGGATTTACTCAATACTCTTAAATTGTTATCACATTGGTAGAAACCTAAGGTAGTTAGAGGCGTGTAAGAGCTAAATGGTCTTAATTATACCGCCGTTATTAACTGTTACGCAATATGAATAAAACCATATAACTCTTATTCATATTGTTTGAAAGACACTTTATACATTACAAAATACTACTGTCACTATTACTTTCATGTCAACGAAAAGAAACAGCAAATCAATACTTATTGTCTCTTTGAAATACTTAATTCTCTCTATCTTTCATCAGTCACAGAAACTTACCTCAAAATCCTTTGTCTTTAACAAAGCCATGAACTCCGGAACAGCTGCAAAACGGGGCGGCAAGCGACGGCACACGCCTGGCGAAAGAGAGACGACACGACCCGCGTCCAACAGTGCGGCACGCGTGCGAGCGAGACAGCGGGCTCGGTACCAGTAACTATCCTCTTTACAGAAGTAAGCAAATGTCTCGCCGATACGCGGCCTGGGGATGTCAAGCATAGTTTGTATTAGAACTACATTAACCTAATCCTATAAACTAATTCCTTTTCTCTTTTCTCCTCCAAAGTGTGTTATTATATTATTATTATGTAAGTTTGTGCATGTACAAACACCACCAAATTTCCCTAAAATAAAATTATTAAATAAATAAATATTGGAAAAAAATCACACAACGTTTTATCACACAAAAGTTTGTTCTAGGTGGGGATCGAACCCACCACCGCCAACGCTCTGTCCTACTATAAACTGAGCTGCAACGACTGTCTAACTGCACAACGATGCAATAATATACCCCTAGATAACGATGCATGCATATGCATACTAATCGCGAAATTTGAAATATTTCTTGCACCTCAGCCACACTCGTCCGCCACACTACACAGACCAACAATGAGATAAAAATCTCACTTACGTGTACGCTTCGTCATCCTTCTGGCATAGTTCCTTAAAGTCGTCACAGAGTTGGTCGTACATCTCACTGTAGTCTCCGTGTAGCGTAAGACACACACAGCCAAGTTGCTTAGAGCCGCACTCAGATGCCATGGCTACTACCTCGGCGAGGAATACTGCGCCGACTGACAACTTTTCGACGACGTAGCTAAAATCACAGAACACATAAAGCGCGTCACACACGGTGAAGCATAGCATACGCAAATATGGAAATATATATTTCGTATCTTAATATGTTATATGTTACCAACGCAGACTCGTAAGGAAATGAACAGGGTTTTTAATTTATCGTATCTTAGCCTTAGCCGTGTGTGATAACCTAAGATACTATAATATTTTATGTTAGGGCATCTTAAGATAAAATATTATAGCATCTTCACCGTGTGTGACGCGCTTTACAATTGTTACTAGCATGTGCTAGCATATAGCTAGTAACGATACACAGTGGTGCCACACTGTAAGCCTCGTAAGACTCAAGGTCTCAAGCTTTCTTTTGCTTTTTTTTTATACAATTTGCTGATGGAACAAGCATATGGCCCACCTGATGTTAAGTGGTTACCATAGCCTATAACAAAGCATTGCTTTGTAGGTCACGTTAATTAGGAACGTGCCCTACAATACACTGCTCTGCGTTCATCAACCTGAGGCATACAGGTGTTTACACCGGCTGCTTTAAATTTGCAGAGCAGTATAGAAATAGTAGTAGTTGAGTTGTTAGTGAAGGGCTTGTCCAGGGAAGTACTACCACCATGCCCATTCCTACCGCTAAGCAGCTTGCTGTGTTCGAGTTTGAAAGGTATGGGTGCCGGTTATATTACAGGCACATGAGGATTAACACCTGTATGCCTAAATTGATGGACGTAGAGCAGTGCATTATAGAGCACGTTCCTAACGAGCATAGTTTGCGAGGTAATACTTTGCTATAGGTGATGGTAACCACTTAACATCAGGTGGGCCATCTTGTTGTTCCATCAGTAATCACATAACAAAGATACTTTTTATCTCTATTAAGCAGTATTTTACTTACTTAGCCGGAACGAGCGGTTGCCGCTCTGCTTCTGAAGCCCGTCGCGAGCTGACTGGATCCTTTGTTCTAGATTCTGTGACTTGGGACTCTCTTTGCTGACCAGACGGAATCGTAGGAGGCGGGGTCTTAACTTGAACTGGTTTTGTCGTCTGTGGCGCAGGAGTAGGCTGTTCTAGATTAGCATGACTCTGTGAAGAATGTTGCACTGCAAGAGAATAAAAAAAAAAGTTGCGTTATAGGCATGTTATAACTAGTGTTCTATATGACTATGCGAACCATCTGATTGTTCTATCAGCAAACATATGAAAAAAGCTTACCTTCATTTGTATATTCAATATCGGGTGTCCACCTCGTAGCTTCCACCTGCACACTACTACCTGACCCATCCTCCACAGACACCGCGATGCCGGTATCACCCAAGCTGATCACCTTGCAACTCACATTGCTTCCAATCTAGAATAAATAAATAAATATTTGTGGGTATTTTCTACAAAACATCGCCTAGTTAAAAATTATGGATAGCTTGTACTATGGGAACCAGATGACAGATAGACTTATATACTTTCTTTTGAAAATAAGTTCACGCGGACGAAGTCTACGTTTACGCGTTTGCTAATATTTCTTTAATTTGGTATAGATTTGAGTGACAGGTAGCTGATCTAATAACGAAGAAGGGAGCTGTAACTCTTGATGGATAGTTAGTACCTACATTGGCAATTTTTATACATACAGCAAGGTCTTTTGTCTTCAATACAGCCATAAACTCTGGAAAAGTTGCAAAGCTGGGCGGTAGACGGCGGCACGCGCTCGGCGTGAAAGAGATAACACGCCCCGAGTCCAACAGTGCCGCACGTGTGCGAGCGACACAGCGCGCACGATACCAGAACCCATCTTCCTCCAAGTAAGCGAATGTCTCACCAATACGCGGCCTAGGGGTGAGAACAAAGAAGTTAGGGTGATTAAAAGCTATAAGTAGTAAGTTCGTATGAAGTCAAGTATCTGGTGATCAATTAATTCCCGTTCAAATATCTTACAAGCGTCCATAGGTATTACTAAGAATTGTTGCTTGTCGGGTAAGTCTTTATCTCATTGGCTAATGTTACAGTGACAGTTTGCACTGGGCATAAACTGCTTTCTTGGGCCTCCTAGTTGAAATACAGTCACTAGAGGCTGCAAATAGTCTTTTCTACATCCTATAATAAATAAATAAATATGTGGGGACATTTTTACACACCATCACCTACCAGATTACTGATAGAAAATATAATATTTATTTTTGTAAATACATGATTAGAATACATTACAACTATCAAGTTCAGTACAATGAAAATCTCACTTACGAGTACACCTCTTTATCCATCTGGCATTGTTCCTTGAAGTCATCACAGAGTTGATTGTACATCTCACTATAGTCATTGTGCAGTGTCAGACACACGCAGCCAAATTGCTTAGAGCCGCAGTCAGAGGCCATTGCTACTACCTCAGCGAGGAATTCGGCACCGGCTGACAGCTTTTCAACAACATATCTGGAATTAAAATATTCTTTTAGACAGTGCCTACTTATTACATCTTTTTAGTTCACTAATAAGAAACTGTAATTAAAACAAAATGACGTTCTTTTTATCAATTTATAGGCAATTGTTATCTTTTGTAAGTAAATCTATCCCCAAACTGCTAACTGGTAACTTTTTGATAGTTAGCTCGGCGAAACTATAACTATAGTAGCAGTAGGGCTCTTTTAGAATAGCTCGTCTGGCTAAGTACTACAACCAGACCTATATTTATGCTGCCCGGCAGCGGTAGTGTTTGAAGAGTGAAATAACAGCCATATGAGGCTCAATACCTGTATGCCTCAGCTTGTAGGCAATGCTGTTATAGATTGTTCAATCAGTTAGTTATATAAAACCGACGTGGCGCGGTGGGCGAATGTCCGTCTGCGACGCAGGTGGTTGCGGGTTCGATTCCCGCCTTGGGATAAATGTTTGTACTATCTGCAAATATTTATTCCGGATGTTCTGGGTATTTTCTATGATGTATAATAAAAAATATCTATGCATGTAATGTATTGTATTAAGTATATCAGTCATCTGGTACCCATAACACAAACTCTGCTTAGCTTGGGGCTAGATGATGCTGTGTGGATTGTCCAACATTATTATTATTAAAAAAACTTACGTAGTCGGTACAAGAGGTTTACGCGGGGTCACATCTCCAATACTGGCTAATCGTGAAGCGTTGACAGTGGACTTTGTAGATTCAGGCTTTGGTTCTGGTGGTGTGGGTTCGGTCCGTTCAGGAGTTGACTGTTTCGCCGGCTGGCGTAGAGTTGACTGCTGACCTGAAAAAGATTGTGTAATGACTAAGGTGTATTACACACAAGTAAGATCATCCCTCAAATCTCTTGGTATGGTACCCCAAAACCACTAAGTATACCTAAGGGGGCTAGTTAGAGGCACTTTTGTTTTTGGTTTTTGTACTATAGCTGGTGGCATCACCTATTTTTTTTTATATAATTGCTGATGGAACAAGCTTATGGCCCTCCCGATGTTAAGTGGTTACATTGCCTTGTAGGTCACAAGCACAAGGAGTGCTTGCTCTAAGATGCACTACCCTGCGTGCACCAACCTGAGGCATATTAGTGATAGCTTCATGCCTGTAATTTCACTGGCACCCACACCCTGCTGGGCGGCAGAAATAGGAACATTCAATTACATTACAAAAACCATTTCCCAACTTAAATTGATTGAAGTAGATTAAATTGAAACTGTGCACGACCTTAACATGCATTTTCAAATATCAGCTAAAACACTTTTTTTTCACTCACTTTCACCAATGCTCTTAGGTGAGTAATAGTTTTCTTGATAATTTATGCTTACTTGGCGTGTGACGGCGATTACTAGAAGCTGGAAAACTGTTGTATACGGCGTTCTCATCTTGGCCACCTTGAAACAAGGAATCAATGTGAATAGTGTAATGTACTAATGCCTACTAATACATATTACTAAAAAAAGAAAAGAAAAAGTAACTTATTACCTTACTTACTTAAAACATAACTTATACTATACCGGATGTAATAAAACTACCTCTGAAAACTGAATTTGCGCATTCATACCATGATTATGATTACAAACAAAATATAATAAACGCGGAAAAAAATCGACACTTTTTGTCCGTTTTTCAGCATCAATATCGATAAAACATCGTCAAATAAACATAGGGTCATCTGACTAGGGTGTTTTGACTGGCGGTCGCCGCCACTGCGCGGTCGTTGACAGCTAAACGGAATACGTAGCAGGTTGATAAATAGGAATTTCATCAAAATTATCGTATTGCTCTTAATGTATTTAACTGTCGGTCAAGTGGTATTCTATAAGTCTTATTACGCCCCTGTATATGCAAGCATGCCTGGGGGCTCAGAATGCTTGAAGATATGCTATATAAAAAAAAATACGTCACCACCTAGCTACTAGTAGTTCGCGCCAAACAGATCTCGAGCTATTTTTTTATGGTGTTTTCCTATTAGTATTGTATACGTTGGTTGGTAGATATAGGTTAATACGAAAAGAAAAAGAAAATTAAAAAAAATTCAGCCATAAACACTTCAAATCGTATCAATTATATTCAATCTGAACTACTGATACTGCAGTCATCTAAAATCTAGCAAATCTATCTAATATCAATCACGTTACAGTTTACCTTGTTGATCTTTTTTATTTGCCGGGTTGCCATGGTAACGGCTATTTTCCTGTCGGTTCCTGTTGTTAGCTATTTGATTGCCTCTGCGCTGACTTTGTTGGAAAGCAGCATGTGTCTCAGCAGGCGGGAGAAACTTCTGCATAAAGCAAAAATTCGTATGAGTTAGCCTACCATAGGTCTAGAAAGATCTATGTCTAGCTGTGGACTTATTCAGGCAGATTTTGAATTTGCAATGATATCGACATGACGTATATACCTTGCCCTCTCTTTCAGATCCTGAATCGCTGGCAGGGTCACGAGGCGATCTCATTACTGGCGGGTGAGGTTGACGCAGCGGCGCAACCGTCGGAATGCTTTAGAAACATAAAAAAAAAATATTTATGCTCATTTGGCTCCCTGCCCTAGGTATAATTATTGCTGTTGTTATTGTTATGATTACATTCTTTTTTTTATATGACTTGCTGATGGAATAAGCAGATGGCCCACCAATTTAAACATTTTTATGGTGAGTTCGATTACGATTCCGAGCGGATTCGTTAAAGGTTGTTGTTATCTTGGCGGTAGTTTTAAAATAGCGTTTTCGGAATATTAATGGCATAACGAACGTTTTAAAATAGCGGTGTTAATGTAATGTGGTAACCATCGTCTATAACAAAGTATTGCCACGCAGGTAACGATCGTTATGAACGTGCCCTACGATACCCGAGGTATATAGATGCCTCACGTACCTATAATCTCTGACATTTGTAACATTAATGCATGAATTGCAGCAAGTTAATTCTATTATTGAAATATGATTCGACGTAGTATGTACATTAATTACTACGCATGATTTTTTCCGTTTTTCCGTTATACTAAATATTATTATTATTCATCGGCAATACTTACTCAGGTGCAGATGGGGGACTAACAGGCGTTTCCGCCTCGTCAGTAGATGATCTGTAAATTAACATTAAATATTCAATGTGATTACTTGAACGCCGATAGTATTATTATTATTATATATGGGGATTCAAGACGTGAGACGTTTTCATATTTATTCTTTCTCAAAAATGAAACAATATAATTGAGAGCACTGCATCACTTCGCTAGATGGCTTACCTCGCCAGGTTGTGGCACACGGCGCGGTGTCTTGCGTCCCAGTCGCACCGTTGGCAGCGCTCGCCGCAATAAGGCGTCACGCGACATCCAGCGCAGTACAACTCGGCAACGGCACCACACGACACGCAGCACCGCGATGCCACGCGCTGAAGCCCCGGAATGTTACGCTGCGCGTTCAATTATTGTGTTTTCAGTGTGCGATGTGGCTAACTACTCTTAACATAAGTGCCAAAGCTATAGACTATAATGTATGTATACTATGAGCTGTATGATGTATCTACAGTTGAAGAGCGTATTATGTTGGTTATATTATATATAAATAGTTATAATGATACTTTTGTATACACAACTATACACAATCAACAAATATAATTTAATTATTGTAGATGAAATACCTGTAGTATGATGATATATCCACGATGATTGTATTTATTTCAAGAAATTAAGAATTAGATACCATATGATTTTATTACCGTTATTTTGTAGGTTCTTCCTGAATTTTCTGATAGATGATCCAAAACTAAGCACCAAAATCCACTGTGTACATGAATTCTTATATACATACCTAATTTATGAGATTAGGAATCAATATACTGTGCCTTTAGAGTGGGCACAAGGGATACGGTATCTGAAACCTCTTACATGCCCCCTTATTGCCGGTGATAAATAGAATATCAGGTTTCTGTCATCCCAATTTGTTGAATGAAACCCGCTATTAAACCTGCCGAGCTAAGATGTGCAACGTGAGATGTGTCGCGCATTGATGGACATTTTAGAAATTAGAGATAGACCCGCAGATAAGCTCAACATTAGCATTGTCTTCATTTGACAGAACGAGATAGATTTTTGGCACTTCCATTATACACAGGAAGATATAAACGAGAGATCTCTATTTTTCACGAGGTAGCGAGTAGATAAAATTTTGTCGTGTTGCATATCCTTAGCCAGACTGGAAGTATTTTATACCACATTTTGTAATAATATCTGGCAATGTATAACACACTATAGTATCAGAATAATTTTAATTTATAAGAAGAATCCTAGTATTCGTATTGTACTAGAGTTTTTGGTCCTCAACTCAAACCCATTCAAAAAGACGATCTAAAAAAAACAATTAAAACAACACTATAATTGAAATGCAATATAATTAGAATAACATGCAAAGCTATAATCATAATAAAAACAAAATCAAATTGAAGTTGAAACATACAAAAACTAAAATCTAAACTAAAACACGAATACCATACCTAAAAATACTTATCCCGAAACTTATGTAAAACATTTTAAAAACTAACATCGTCATAACGTCTTCACTGCTAATAAAACATTGATGAAGGAGTGTAAGATAGGATACTGGCAATGGTCAAACAAATTAGTATATCTGGCTCAAGAATTGTCGATTGTCATGAGATTCCGGTAGAGCATAGTTGTTATAAATTAATTAAAATAGGTGGGTATTTGATGACACATATTCGTCAGTCTTAAAAGTAAAGGATAATACAACACGATACTAAACCTAACAGAAACAGTCAAATTTTAAATGTGGAAGGTCGCATTGGTAACTTAAATCCGTTCCATCAGCTTCAGCTTTACATCACTTCAGCTTTACTCGCTGGTTCTTTATGAACCAGTTATCACGACAAAATTGTAATTTAAAGCTGCCGTGATACATCTTTAGTCCGTAGGAATGTCAGTAAGAATGTCAGTACAGATCAAATTAAAAGAAAAATTTTAGGCGTTCACCACCGACCAACGGTACAAAGCTCTTACTCTGAATAACAGTCAAAGATTGGTTATCCACATAAAGTACAAACTTACCATTGCAAGGGTAGTCAGTCTCACTATAGATCTGCCAAATTTCTGTATTCAACCCTGGGTTCTTATCTTCCAAAATATCGAAAATGATGTTCAAATCATCCTCGCTATCAGGGAGTATGTTGGTCGGTACTTTAAGTATGATTTTAGTTTGGTAACAACTGTCAGGGATTACAAACTGCCTGTTTTTAGGAGATTCCGGCTCAATAATGATTGGATCTAGGTCATCATCATCGTGTATCTTGGGAGAATTGTTGTTCTCGACATCACTATTGTTATAAGTTCTATCATCAATTGCCTCTTTATCTTCGAGTTTTGTTACTTCCTTAGATTTTTTCTTCACTATCTTCTTGGCTTTGCTAGGTCTCTTTTTGATTTTTAATGCCTTTGCTTTGGTTAATTCCTCTAAACTTTCCTTGGGTTTTATAAGTGACTGTAGATGGCCCAGTTTGAATTCCGCTGGTTCGACGCCAATGAATTTATTGAATTGTGGATCCATTATGACTTGCGCTGATAGCTTATCTATCTGTAAAATTACGTCTAGTTTTGTGCTGGTTCGGACTGTACTGATCTTCCTCCAATATTTGGTGCGAAGTCTAGGATTCTGGTTCTGTAATATAGTTATTACATCGTCAGTCTCCTTACTTGTCTTTACTACCAAACTTACAATTCCAACAGCTCCACGAAACTCCGTAGACTTCAGATTCGTTTTCAACTTATCGTTAACCAAATCAACGTTTTTTTCGACCGCTACTCGCGAGTCCGTATTCTTACAAATTATAAATATAACCCCATCGAACAAATACATATCGTGGAATTTCGGCATTGTTTCCTCTGTGATATCGCCTTTCTCTAAAGACTCTGCAACAATGATTTCGAACGTTCTTTTTATTGTGTGGAACTGATGTTCGTCTATGCGAGAATCCGGGTAGTTTGCTGGCCCTACGTATAGTTTCAAATCATCCGCGATAAGATCCGAGTAGTGGTTTGTTCGAATTCGAGTGAGTGGAGCAGTCATTATGTCAGGGTCTATCGGTGCGAACATATTCTTAGCTACGTACTCTCTTTGTTTTTTAATCTCTATGTTGTCAGTATCTTCAGATTTGGTTGTTTCATCGCAGCTGATATCACGTTTTTGCCTATCAATGATTCTAAAAGTTAGTTTCTCGTTTTCGTATGTCGGTTGGAAATCAGGGCTTTTAATTACTTCTAAAGATTCGGGTTCGACGCCAAATTCCCGTTTCTGTTTCCCAGCTACATCAGAATAATACTTCCAACATCCAGGGTTCAGTTTTGGATACTTCTCCTGGAGCTCCATCAATATAACAATTGATTCAACGTGTGCTTGTTCCTTCGGTAACCGCATTACGATTCTTGTAAATCTCACCAAGTTTTTCACTTCGCGAAAAGTCAATTTCAGACCCGTGGAGTTGATGAATTTGGGTAATACTTCAGTAAGGTAATCTTTAGTTTCTAGACTATCACAAATGTATATCACCGCACCATTAGAAAGGTAAATGTCTTGAAATTTCGGAATAATCATGTTTGTAAAACGTTGCGATTTCATATCCTTGTGTAAGTACTCTTTGAACAGATGTTTTAATCGTCTGATATGCGTGCCTTCTAATTTATTTACTGGATACCCTTCTAGAGTAATAGCAACTTTAAGTTCGTTTTCTACATGCAGATAGTTCGTACGTCTATGGTAAGCTATACCCCTGTTACTGTCGATATTAATCGTGCTAGTTTTGGTAAGGAGGTTGTCGTTGCTTTCAATAATGGATATAGACTTATCAGATATATCCATTAGCGACGTTGTTGTGGTTACAGCTACTAGAGAATCAACTGATATCTCTTTCTTATTATCTTTCCCATCATCGTGGAAATAAGACGTCTCGTCAGACCAAACTAACACTTCATCGTTGTCACCAATGTATTTAACATCTTTAATTTTCTTTAAAACATCTGATTGTAGGGAGTTTTCTAGAGCTTTCTTGATATCAACTTCTTCAATTTCTGTAACTTTTTCTTTGCTTGATTCATCAATATCTTCAGTCTCTTCTGGCTGTTTCGATTCATGCTCTTCAATGGTTTCCGGTGCAGTTTCCATAGCGTCTTCTGTTTCCTTTTGGATTTCAACATGTTTATCAATAGGTACCAAGCTAATTGCGGACTCTATTCGCGGTGAAGTTTTAGCAGATTTGATTTCCTCCAAAAGTTTTACCCTCGATGCTACACTACTCAAATCTTCCTCCATACCGGACAGGAGACATTCGTAGTAAATCTCCGTATACCCAGTGAGCTCAAACTCCATCTGATCGTAGTCGATTACGTTTTTGAATGTTGGACCGCGGATGATCTCTCCCGACACGCGATCAATCAGAAAGGAAGTACATTCAACATCATCAATTATTTTTTGATTGTATATTTTCCACATATTCGTTTTCAAGGACGGGTTGAAATACTGCAGCAGCTTAAAAGCATCCTGGGCTGTGGCCGGCCAACAAATACGTGGTATTTTAAGCACGGCCAGACACAACCTCTTAACGTCAGCGTTTAGAAGCACTAAGTTGTAACACATACGCTCCTGCAGACCTGGACAGATCCTTACCAGCCAATCCCTTGTCTCCAGATCTTTGCAAATACATACAACAGCACCCCTATTCAAATAGTAATCGAGGAACGACGGATCTTTGATCAAAAGACCCGCCTTCGCTTGCATATCGACGACTTCCCGCAGGCACCGTTGAAAAAGCTCCATTTGTCGCAAACGCATCTTAGATTTAGGATATCCTGCTAAAGCTATCACCAATTTCAACTCATCATCAACAATATCTAAATAGTCAGAGTTCCTCATTTGTATTAGTCTGTTCGTCTCATCTGCTTCATCGTCAGTCTCTGCGTAAAAGTCGCGGAATTTTATATCGCAAGTCAAATTACTACCTACTCTACAGGCACACTTTCTAACCTCGCATTTTTTGCTAGTCGCGTCTGACTTCTTACTAACAGTATCGGTAACTTTACTACACTCTGATTGCTTAGATTTACTAACGGTTACGGTTTGACTTTCCTTGCTTTCAGGAAGGTCGGTTTTGCTCGTTTCCGTGCCTAATTTCGATAAGGGACTTGGATCTTCAGAGCACAGAACGCAAGTCGAAGGAGTGGAACTTCCGTCGCTATCTTCTCTCGCCCAAGTTGTCTTCTGACAGGAGCAGGTTGTAACATTCTGTAGACAAATTTTGTACTAGTTTGAGCCTTGTGTCTTTGATGGTAAGAGTGAATTTCGAAGGAAGCCCCACTCCTAAGCGTGCATGCATACCAGCCGCCGTTAGCTGAAATTTTGAAGCCGACCTTGCATTTTCTTAAAGTCTCACAGTAAGATCTGTTAGGTCGACTGGAAGTTTCAAATAGATAAAGACCTGCAATTTGGAAGAAGCGTATAATAATACATTAATAAACATACATAATAATAATACCCACGATATGTAATAGATTTGAAATAAATACACTTAATAAAATACACTCAAATTTTCGAATGGGTTTGAGTTTTAACATGCAATACGTTTTATATTTTAGTCCTACGTAACCTTTTTTTCGGTAAAAGAAACCCCAAAACACGGTAATGCATGCAACATTTAATATAAAGAATATCATAAAAAACAATGCTGAACTTCTCGGCACACTAGTTTTTTCCCTACATTAAAATGTCTTTTCAGGAGATAGCATAACCTCTCTAAATACCCATGGGAAACTAGGAAACAGGTATAATATGTACGAGTAAATAATATACGAGGCATAATATGCTTATTTGTATTTGAGTAGGAATTTTGTGGGTGTGTTTAGTGTTAGGGTGTGTGTGTAAATGTAAATGGTTTTTTAATGCAAATTCCAAGAAGTGATTTTGACAGTATGTATTGTATATCTTTAAAAAGGTAAAATAAAGGTAGCTCACCGAATCTCCGCCGCCAGTAGCGACGCTTGTCTCAATATCACGGGTTCTGAAAATTAATAGTTATTAGTTTTTAAGTGTTTACGAAATATGTTTATGTAATAAGCCTTTGTTTTATACCTTTCATTCATGCCTGTAATTACGGGACGGCTGTCCCGTAATCTAAAGAAAAAAATCTAAGGTTGACTACCTTAGAAGTTACGTAGTCTCACGTAACTTGAGATCGTACAAACATGTATCCCGAATTGGGAATCGAACCCGCAACCTCTGCGTCGCAGGCAAACATTCGCCCGCCGCGCCACATCGGTCGTCACTTAGCCTAGTTGGCTTAATAAGTTTAATAGATACTCGTATTTGAATGATTGTCAACTCAATCACGCCGTACTAGTTGGAACGTATTGGATGAACCTTAAATAGATACTTAATCTGAATTTTTGTATACTTACATCTGGATCGACCGCCCATCAGGAAGGAGACGACGTTTGGTTGAAATCGAAGCATTACGTTTCATCTGCAAAATTATTTATTTTATTTTATTACAAGCGCGACTTCATCCATTTTTTCAAGATATTTTCATAAACACTTCATCCCTCGCTGTACCCGTTTAAGGATTCATCATCATCATCATCATCAGCCTATATTATCCCACTGCTGGACGTAGGCCTCTCCCAAGACGTGCCACTGAGCCCGGTTTTCGGCTCTTCTCATCCATTGTTTGCCAGCTATATTTCGCAGATCGTCGCTCCAGGTCGTCAGGTCGTCGTTTAGGGATTGAATTTCGGAAATTCTCCGAAAATTTCAATTCTATGACCTGCGGTTTACGCTGTGTATGTCAGTAAGACAAACAAACAGAAAGACAGTCAGTCAGTCAGGACGAAGAATTCCTTTCATAGCTCAACTCTACACACTAAGTCAAATGTACCCCGAAAAATTCAAGTCTCTACGACTAGTGGTGTGTTGTCTATATGTCAGTCAATCAGTCAGTCAGGACAAAGATTCTTATAATTGGTATAGATAGACCTAGCTAGATTGTACAGTCAAATGTTTTTCTTGTGGATTAGACCGACTAAGCTTAGTATTATGAACGCGCCCGAGGCTGTGCGCCTGAAGAACCCAGAGGCACATTCACACATACTTAGTAACACCGCAGTCTGCAACTGTATAATAAGCGATCTGCTATTCATGCAAAACAGGCTTAAAATAGGCCTATTTGCAGAAACCTATGAGTGGACTCACAAAATTACCTGAGCGAGGCAACTAGCACTGTATCCTTCTCTTTTGGTGTGACATGACTATGAATAATGTAGAGTAAATTTACATTAACCAATCAGATGAGATTAATGTAATAGTAACGTCGCTCATAGAATATCTAGAAAGTATGTAAATGACTTGATGAGTGTGTATACATACCCTCTGCTGGTGAATTAGCATTCTCTGTTGGACTTCCAACTGCTGATCCATTATCTCGAGCCGTTGGAGCTTTATCTTCTCTAAGTCGTACCCAAGCTTTGGATCATGACCCTGTGAAGTTCCAAAGGTCTTAACAAAGGTATCTCTTCATACTACTATCCTAAAAGAAGTTAGTGGAAGGTAAAGTATAACGCCAAGACGTTGCGGCATAACATAGAAGTAGGTAGCAGTAGTTCTTTGTGAAATGTTAAGTGAAGTAAGTACTACTGACATACCTATTACTGAGCATTTCGACATGGAGAGCGTCTTGTTAATGTACTGCATGAAACTATCAAGAAACCGCTACTTCATTAACATACCTACACATTTTTAAAAAGATTTCAGATAATATAAAACACTATCCTTCAAAGCTCCAGCTGCAGGTTTGGTTGATAGATCATGGGTTTTCATTAAAATGTACAGTTAAAGATTTAAATTGTTTTGTCAACATTATTATTAATTAGCCCTGCCATCTGCGCTATAGGTGGTGGGTTCGATCCTCACCAAGTACAAACATTTTTGTGATAAACATTATATGTTTGTTCTGTCTGAATGTTATATTGTATTATATGTATGTTTACAAAAAAACGTATGTAGATATTCTAATTAGTCATTTGGTTCCCATAGTACAAGTTATGCTTAGTTTGGGGCTAGGTACTGATGCGTGAATGTCTGCAAATATTTATTTATTAATTTTTATAGTTCTTACCTGCACTGACATAATTATTATAAACCAAAATTATTTTACTTTAACTACATGCTATTTATTCATTATTATTCAGAAATTATAACAGCTTGTATGTAAGTACCTAACTATTTCAAGCAATAAAGAAATTCTATTCTATTCTATTCTATTCTATTCTAGTGGTACCAAAATAAACATTTAAGCAGTTCTGTGCTTCAGAGTGCAAGCTGCAGCTATAGCCACCAGCTCAAGTGCTGCTAACATCTGTTTAGTCGAGAGAGTGCTAGCATCAAAGATCAAGTAAAACCAAATATTCTTTAACATTTGGAAAATTTTCTCATCATCGGTCTAAATAAGTTTACCACTGGACATAAACCTCAACAAAATTTGGAGAGTGTTTGTTATATTCACTACGCTTAGCAGGCAACCTGGTGGTGGAATCTTCTGGTGCATTCCGACTCGTATCATGTCCATGCAAAGCGATGGAATAGGCACCATGGCTAACTAATATTAGACAAGCTTACCAATTCACTTGCTTCAGTGTCATCTGCATCATCATTGCCATTGGAATGTTCAATATTTCTGTAATAGAAAATTTAATTATTTTAATAATTTATTTCATAACAACAATACTGAAAAAACTCTACAGAAAAGGTTCAACATCCAAGTTATTTACACAAATAAGGCCTTCTCCATTTAAATTATATAAGTACCTACCTACACTTCTAGCATCAGAGTATACTTTTAACCCATGCCAATACAAATAGGGGTCCAGCTATAGCACCACAAAAAATATACTGAATGATGATAAGCAGTACCTAAACTAATTCTATTTCTTTGGAATGTCAAAGAAAGAGAGGAGACCAATGTTCCTGGAGGACATTGGGCGGGTTGACTAGCAACCACCACCTGCCATGCGAAAAGGGCCCACCAGCTGATAATTACAGACACCAGTCCACTCACCAAGTAGGTATGTAAAGTCAAAGTTGAGAGGCTGTTTCTGATTTAGTCCATTAAAATCACAAGGAAAACCTGATATTCACATCCTACTCATGGGGTACAATGCAAGAAGTTACATAGTTTCATTAGGAATGAGTAGTTTATTTTAAGTATATGCACCTTTAGAAAACTAGCTAGCCATCTCTGACCTGAACCATTCTCACAATAGTACACAAGTAAACATACATTTTAACCTATACTTCACTAGCAAAACAAATATGTAAAGGCACTTTGTTGTTTGAAGATTATTTTTAGTGTTTAGGCATTTTCATACCTTAGCATTGTCCTATTAAAACTAAGTACCATACTAGTATTGATAGGATGTTTATAATTAGAAAAAGTTGCAAAAAAGATTAGAAGGTAGTTTTAAAAAGTTAATATATAATCATTATTGTCTTGTATGTAGTTTCAGTGCTCACTGATCTAACGTACTATATTATGTTGAACAAGAAATACAAAGAACAAAAAGAGCTTTAAGTTAATCTAGAGTAGGTAAGATAATTAACCCTTAGTTTGCTACAAAATTCCAGGAATTACAAAATGATTATATTTTTATGTGTGAGGTAAGTTATTTCATCGTGATAAGACATAATAAACAGTAAACAATGGGACCATTGTTTTGTTTACGATTATAAAGGATATAAATATAATAACAACCAACTAACGGATCGTCAGGATATTGATTTTGCAGCATGGACGAAAAGTATTTGTCCATCATTTCTCAGAATCTTCCAGCACTGTGTTCACTCAGAAACCTTAACCTTATACGAAATTTGTGTTGTCTAACGACACTTTCAAATGGTTTACTTTAAATAGAACTAAAACATGGGTTTTAGAACTTCAAAAGACAAAAAACGAACAACCGCTTTCGTTCGCTTCGCCTCAAAGAAAAGAACGGTGTTGCCAGTACGTGTTCCGAAAACAAGGCCGAAACCCCATTTGCTAGGGGCTGATTTGATTCTGACTGCCCGAAATTTCAAATAAATAGTAAAAAAAACTTTGCATATTTTACAAATCATTATATCAGACAGTTAATATTGTGGATTACTTATATCAGTAATATTATTATTAAAAAAAACTCACTGATAACAATGGCGTAAGAGTGTATATCGGTAATTTACGGCCTACCCAGTTTACTACCCCTCAACTCTATTGAGCCTTATAGTAAAAGGTAAGGAATCGACGAGCGAGCCGCAATTTTTCTGCAATTTTTAGCACCTCTGCATACATCGTACACTAAGTATACACTCCCGATGATGGCCCCGTGGCCCCTTTACACATCACTGGTTCATTACAAAAAATGTCAAAGTAAAGTTAAGCCCAACGAAGCAAACCATGAAACCACAGAGAAGCCCAGCACAATGTTCAGCCCCTTTACCTACTAGGTATCGCCTACGGCGGCATATCGTGGTTTACCATTATGTGGCCGCTACGTACACAACAGTTATTTGGAGCCATTAATAGAGATTTATGGATATTTGAAGACAAAGCAGTAACAACTACCTCCTGCGGCGGCCCTGAAAAGGTGCTACCAACTGCTTTATCTGACAGTACAATGGAAGTGTGCTAGTGTGAGTGAATTATAATACTATACAGCTAAACACCCACTCACTGACACACTGACTGACTGACATGCTCGATTTCGTAGAAGGAGTAGAGTTGGGTATGGAACATGTTCTAGGTAAGTGTTTCTACTCTAGAGTTGACCCAAGGAAAATTATTGGCGATTAGAAAAAACAAGATGGCGGCCGCGTCGATTTGCAAAATCGCAAACCTTAACCGATTTCGTTCGTTCAAACGTTGAATCTGGATAAAAAGTAGAAAAAAATTACAAAAATTTCAAAAAAAAAATGAAAAAACAAAATGGCGTCGTTTTATGTAGGTTTGAAATTTTTCACTTTTGGACCCCTCCTTCGGCGAATTACTTTGTTCTACAGACTTGCTAAGGTGGCAACACTGCTTATGCAAAAAGTTGCCGTACATGGCTGGCATTTCAGGAAAATTATGACTTTTCAAAAAACAAGATGGCGGAAGCTGTGGCGGCCATTTTGAAAACTGGTGCTTTTTTTTACACTTTTCAAAACGATTTTTTAGCAAGTTGGAAACATTTGATCGATTAGCGTTGTATGGGTCGGTTGCGTGTTTCGAGGAGGAGTGTTGCCTGGTTTAGAAAAACTCCCCATTTTTAGGGTAATTTTCCAGATTTTCCCCAAAAACATGAAAAGTAGAAGGAGCTACATTTTGAATAGAGATTTGTCATAGCTGGCAAGACTTTGTCGGCCCACGTGACGTTTGACCATTTTCATTCCTCTTAGCTGGCAACCCCACGAACCATGGGTGCTTTAATTTTGAGGACCCCTCTCGACTTTGGTGATCGACTTTGTTCTACAAATGTCGAGGTATGTCGACCGTTCCACCACCGTCAGGGTGCTTGGATCCTGTACTCTTAATGTCAGTTTTGACATTTCAAAAATCCAAGATGGCGTCAAGTGTGGCGGCCATTTTGAAAAAAAGTTGGGTTTTTACCAAATTTCAACTTGAAAAAGGAACCTGCTGGCAACCCCCGACTTGATTGAGGTCTATGGACCGATTGCTTAACTTGACTGGGGGTGTTGCCTGGCGGAGAAATCTCCCCACTTTTAGGGTAATTTTCTCGACTTTTGACTGATTTGGTGTTTTTAGGGCGTTTTACGACTTTTTTGGGAACCTTGACCTGTCAAAGTGGTGGGAGAGCCTCGCGAGCTGCGTGCAGCGAGCGCAGCACCCAAAAAATTACCCCATTTTTCGGGAGATTTTCTCAACTCTGACCATTTTGTAATTTTAAAGCGTTTTCGAACTGGATGTGGACTTTGAAGGCATTTAACGACTTGAATATGTTGCCTGCTCATAAAATTTTCCCATTTTTAGGGTAATTTACCCAACTTTCAACCTATTTGGGTCTTTTAAGGCGTTTTTCAACTTTTTTGGGGGTTGGAATTTTTACAAGTCCAGCACAAAACGCCCGCGAGTTGCTTGCAACTCGCGCACCACGCAACCTCTAGTTTATTGCTATAATATTCCATGTAGTATTGCAAGGCCGATTAGGGGCCGATCCTATCGAATGGCCGCCGAGATGATCGAAATGCCAAAAATCGTGTCCGTTAATCTGACAGGAACGTAGCTCCGATCCTGTTTTTGACTATCCCATCATTTAGTCAATGTCTCGATAGTTCATATTTTCATAATTCTGGAATTTGTCACCTCGTATTTTCGGATATTTTCATATAAATACGTTTCCTGCTAGCTTGACGTCAAGCTAGCAGGAAACGTTCTCAATCACAGCGATCACTGCACCTTTTGCACTGCTTCCTATGTCAGCATTTAGTCATGCATTTGTCAATCTTATATACCAAGTTTCATCAAATTTGGTTCAGTAGCAACGGAGATATTACGATGTGTTTATTTGAAAATTTAACGGACGCCATGTGCCATTTTGAGGTTATTTTCGGCCAAAGTAATTTCACTTGAATCGAGTCACCTGCAGCTTATTTCCAAGAAATAGTTATACCGACGGATTCTTTAGAATTTTATCTTTCAGATAGCAGTCCAACATCGTAGCTTTCTAGTGTTTTTATCCTAATAAAACCATATATACAGTTTACATGCCAATATGTCCAAAGTGCAGTGCAAAGTGATACTAGGATAGGGATAATAAACTTCATAGAAAAAATCATACGACAGAAATGTATAAGTCAGACACAGTATTTCCAGCTTTTAAAACAAGATTAAAGTATTCATTATCATCATCTTAGATAAGTTCACAGCTTATTACCATGATTAAGATATGCCGATGCATTCTGCAGTATTTTTCAGCTTTACTTCACAAGTTATCGAAGAGATATTATGTGGTAACACGGGTACGTGGCCAGTAGCACTGACCGACCATGCCAAGCTAGCGAGGGTTGCTCACAGTACGTAACATAGCTGCATGATGATTGTTTCTGCCTCTCCGATGTACTGTGTGTGACTTACCGCCATGTCGATACCAACCTTATGACTTAAAATTCAAAATGGCGGAAACAAATAATGGTATAAAAAACTGACATGGGTGTCGTTTTCGACTGGTTTGGGGGTGCTGATTACGAACATCTGGTCAGATTTGAAATTCAAAATGGCGGGTGCAAATGATGGTACGAAAAATTGACATGGGTATCTTTTTCGACTAATTTGGGGGTGCTGATTACGAATATCTGGTCAGATTTGCAATTCAAAATGGCGGGTGCAAATGATCGTACAAAAAACTGACATGGGTGTCGTTTTCGACTGATTTGGGGTTGCTGATTACGAATATCTGGTCAGATTTGAAATTTCAAAATGGCGGGTGCAAGTGATGGTACAAAAAATTGACATGGGTATCTTTTTCGACTAATTTAGGGGTGCTGATTACGAATATCTGGTCAGATTTGAAATTCAAAATGGCGGGTGCATATGATGGTACAAAAAATTGACATGGGTATCTTTTTCGCCTAATTTGGGGGTGCTGATTACGAACATCTGGTCAGATTTGAAATTCAAAATGGCGGGTGCAAATTATCGTACAAAAAACTGACATGGGTATCTTTTTCGACTAATTTGGGGGTGCTGATTACGAATATCTGGTCAGATTTGAAATTCAAAATGGCGGGTGCAAATGATGGTACAAAAAATTGACATGGGTATCTTTTTCGACTAATTTAGGGGTGCTGATTACGAATATCTGGTCAGATTTGAAATTCGAAATGGCGGGTGCAAATGATGGTACGAAAAATTGACATGGGTATCTTTTTCGACTAATTTGGGGGTGCTGATTATGAATATCTGGTCAGATTTGAAATTCAAAATGGCGGGTGCAAATGATGGTACAAAAAATTGACATGGGGATCTTTTTCGACTAATTTGGGGGTGCTGATTACGAATATCTGGTCAGATTTGAAATTCAAAATGGCGGGTGCAAATGATGGAACGAAAAATTGACATGGGTATCTTTTTCGACTAATTTGGAGGTGCTGATAACGAATATCTGGTCAGATTTGAAATTCAAAATGGCGGGTACAAATCATGGTACAAAAAACTGGCCTGGGGGTCTTTTTCAACTAATTTGGGGGTACTGAATACGAATATCATTTCCCAAGCCGATTGGTCCTCGTGGGAAATTAGACCACCACCCTCCACCTGATATGAACAAAAACACAAACAGAAAAATAAATAACAACAACAACGATAAGACCACAGAGTACACTTCTTTAAGAATATGTACATATAACGTAAGATCACTGTCGTCAACTGAAAAATACTTAGAATTGCTAAACGCCCTTGAAAACATCAGATGTGACATAATTGGTTTGTCAGAAGTACGGAGACTGGGATGCAACATTGAAGAATATGCAGACTTCATATTATGCTACATTGGGCAAACAAAAGGACTACATGGGGTAGGCTTTTTGATAAAAAAGTCATTCAAAGATAAGATTACAAACTTTACTGGAATCTCGGAGAGAGTAGCCCTATTACAATTACAAATAGTGGATCTCAAAATCACCATTATCCAGACGTACGCGCCTACAGAAAGCTCAAGTGAAGCAGATATTCAAAAATTTTACAGCAACATCAAAAAAGCACACACCCTAGCACAAGGTACTGTGTTTGTAATAGGCGACTTTAACGCTAAAGTAGGGCAACCAAGAACTGAGGAACACCCTGTAATGGGCCACTACGGTTACGGTGAGAGAAATGAAAGAGGAGAAAAACTGATAGATTTCGCTTTCGAATACAACTTATCAATTATGAATACTTTCTATAAAAGGGGAGCCAATAGAAAATGGACCTGGAAATCACCTGACCTGAACACGAAAAATTAAATAGATTTTATAATGACTAGCAACCGAAAGCTAATAAGCAACGTTGAAGTACTCAATAACATAAAATTTCCTTCCGATCATAGAATGGTACGAGCAACATGCCTGATAAAACAACCGAAGAAAAACAGAAAAAAATTTGATACTAAGCCCAAAATTCCAGAAACAGAAAAGGAAATAAATAACTATATCAATAACCTTAAATCACACATTGAAATGAACATAAACCCACACACAAACCATCTAAGTGTTCAGGAATACTACGACAAGATAGAAGAGGGAATAAAGGTTAGCTTAAAAACAAAAAATATGAATAGTACAAATAAAAATAAAATAATAAGCGAAAGTACTAAAGAGTTAATAGAAAAACGGACAGAACTAATGAAAACAAATCAAAAAGACAAAAACATGAGGGTAGAACTAAGCAAGCTATTTAAAGTGACAAGTAAAGCAATCAAAAGAGACTACGCTAAGCACAGACAAAATGTGATAACAAAGAACCTACAAAGATTTAGAAGTACGAAGCGAGCTTTCAAGGAATTGAATCTACACAAATCATGGATACAAAAACTAGAAAACAGATCTTTAGAAACAAAAACGAGAAAAGACATCATAGAGTATGCAACATCCTTCTACCAAGAACTATTCAGGAAAAATACTGAAGAAGAGAACACAGAAAAACAACAATTAGACATGGATGGGGCAGAAAATTCTAATACAATTGAACTAATTAGCGAACAAGAGGTACTTAAACAAATAAAGCGACTAAAGCCCGAAAAAAGTCCTGGACCTGATGCAATTAATAATGAAGCTATTAAGCTGGGTGCTTCCATTCTGCTCAACCCTATTACCAATCTATTCAATATGATACTTCACACAGAATCTGTTCCAGAGCAATGGTGTACCTCAGACATTATACTACTCTACAAAAAAGGAAATCCATTAGATATAGGGAATTATCGGCCAATCAGTCTACTGGCGAGCTTTTATAAACTGTTCTCATCACTACTACTTAAACGGATCACACGAAAAATCGACGACTCGCTATCAGTAGAACAAGCCGGTTTTCGTTCAGGCTTCAACACCACTGACCATATACAGGCACTGGAACAGATCATTAGCAAACATAATGAGTTCAATAGGCCCCTATACCTAGCCTTTATAGATTATACTAAGGCATTTGACAGCATAAGCCATAACGCAATCTGGAATGCCTTGAAAGTTTTCAATGTCGATCGGAAGTACATAAACATAATCAAATATGTTTACGCTAACAGTACCAGTAAAGTAAAACTCGAGACTAGAGGTGGAAAAATCATTATAGAACGAGGAGTAAGACAGGGAGATCCCTTGTCGCCTAAATTGTTCATCGCCGTGCTGGAAAATATATTTAGGCATCTAGACTGGAAAACTAAAGGAATCAAAATGAATGACCGCTACCTAAGTCACTTTCAGTTCGCTGATGACATAGTTCTGTTAGCAAACAACCCTAAAGAACTTGAAGGAATGATTTACTCACTCGACCATGAAAGCTCAAAAGTAGGTTTGCAAATAAATGCAACCAAAACAAAAGTAATGACTAACAGTCACGAAATTCCTATTCAGGTCTCAGGTAACAGCATAGAATATGTCAAAAACTACATCTACTTGGGGAAAAAAGTTTCGTTTACCAAAACAGGCACGAAGAAGAAATTGAACGTAGGGTAAATATAACCTGGAGGAAATTTTGGTCACTCAAAGAAATAATGAAAGGAAATTACAGTCTTAATTTGAAAAAAGTTGTGATAGATACATGCCTCTTGCCTTGTCTATTGTATGGCTGCCAAACATGGATATTCACAAATAAAACTAAACTTAAAATAAGAGCCACTCAACGAGCAATGGAAAGGAGCATACTAAAAATTAGAAAAAAAGACAGAATACGAAGTGACACTATTAGACAAAAAACAAAGCTTACCGATGCACTCACTCAAGCCCTTAAACTAAAGTGGCAGTGGGCAGGTCATATTTCACGCAATACAGACGGTAGGCGGACCAAACATACCACTCGTTGGAAAGGACCATCAGGAAAAAGAAATGTTGGCAGACCGTACAGCCGGTGGGCTGATGATATCATACGAATTGCTGGGAAAGACTGGATGTCCGCAGGAGCGGATAGACAGTCGTGGAAGAAGATGGAGGAGGCCTATACCCAAAAAGGGGTCCATATCCCATAACCACTAACTTTACCTAACTAACAACTAGATTTTAAGTCGATATTACTAACAACTACTAACATCTAAACCACAATAAGTAACATAGGGATATGGAAAAATAAAAGGCTTTATTATTATTATTATGAATACGAATATCTGGTCAGATTTGAAATTCAAAATGGTGGGTGCAAATGATTGTACGAAAAATTGACATGGGTATCTTTTTCGACTAATTTGGGGGTGCTGATTACGGTCAGATTTGAAATTCAAAATGGCGGGTGCAAATAATGGTACAAAAACTGACATGGGTGTCGTTTTCGACTAATTTGGGGGTGCTGATTACGAATAACTGGCATTTTTAATTTTAAATCTGACCAGATATTCGTAATCAGCACCTCCAAATTAGTCGAAAACGACACCCATGTCAGTTTTTTGTACCATGATTTGTACCCGCCATTTGGAATTTCAAATCTAACCAGATATTCGTAATCGGCACCCCCAAATTAGTTGAAAAAGACCCCCAGGTCAGTTTTTTGTACCAAGATTTGTACTCGCCATTTTGAATTTCAAATCTGACCAGATATTCGTTATCAGCACCTCCAAATTAGTCGAAAAAGATACCCATGTCAATTTTTCGTTCCATCATTTGCACCCGCCATTTTGAATTTCAAATCTGACCAGATATTCGTAATCAGCACCCCCAAATTAGTCGAAAAAGATCCCCATGTCAATTTTTTGTACCATCATTTGCACCCGCCATTTTGAATTTCAAATCTGACCAGATATTCATAATCAGCACCCCCAAATTAGTCGAAAAAGATACCCATGTCAATTTTTCGTACCATCATTTGCACCCGCCATTTTGAATTTCAAATCTGACCAGATATTCGTAATCAGCACCCCTAAATTAGTCGAAAAAGATACCCATGTCAATTTTTTGTACCATCATTTGCACCCGCCATTTTGAATTTCAAATCTGACCAGATATTCGTAATCAGCACCCCCAAATTAGTCGAAAAAGATACCCATGTCAGTTTTTTGTACGATAATTTGCACCCGCCATTTTGAATTTCAAATCTGACCAGTTATTCGTAATCAGCACCCCCAAATTAGGCGAAAAAGATACCCATGTCAATTTTTCGTACCATCATTTGCACCCGCCATTTTGAATTTCAAATCTGACCAGATATTCGTAATCAGCACCCCTAAATTAGTCGAAAAAGATACCCATGTCAATTTTTTGTACCATCACTTGCACCCGCCATTTTGAAATTTCAAATCTGACCAGATATTCGTAATCAGCAACCCCAAATCAGTCGAAAACGACACCCATGTCAGTTTTTTGTACGATCATTTGCACCCGCCATTTTGAATTGCAAATCTGACCAGATATTCGTAATCAGCACCCCCAAATTAGTCGAAAAAGATACCCATGTCAATTTTTTGTACCATCACTTGCACCCGCCATTTTGAATTTCAAATCTGACCAGATATTCGTAATCAGCACCCCCAAATTAGTCGAAAAAGATCCCCATGTCAATTTTTTGTACCATCATTTGCACCCGCCATTTTGAATTTCAAATCTGACCAGATATTCATAATCAGCACCCCCAAATTAGTCGAAAAAGATACCCATGTCAATTTTTCGTACCATCATTTGCACCCGCCATTTTGAATTTCAAATCTGACCAGATATTCGTAATCAGCACCCCTAAATTAGTCGGAAAAGATACCCATGTCAATTTTTTGTACCATCATTTGCACCCGCCATTTTGAATTTCAAATCTGACCAGATATTCGTAATCAGCACCCCCAAATTAGTCGAAAAAGATACCCATGTCAGTTTTTTGTACGATAATTTGCACCCGCCATTTTGAATTTCAAATCTGACCAGTTATTCGTAATCAGCACCCCCAAATTAGGCGAAAAAGATACCCATGTCAATTTTTCGTACCATCATTTGCACCCGCCATTTTGAATTTCAAATCTGACCAGATATTCGTAATCAGCACCCCTAAATTAGTCGAAAAAGATACCCATGTCAATTTTTTGTACCATCACTTGCACCCGCCATTTTGAAATTTCAAATCTGACCAGATATTCGTAATCAGCAACCCCAAATCAGTCGAAAACGACACCCATGTCAGTTTTTTGTACGATCATTTGCACCCGCCATTTTGAATTGCAAATCTGACCAGATATTCGTAATCAGCACCCCCAAATTAGTCGAAAAAGATACCCATGTCAATTTTTTGTACCATCACTTGCACCCGCCATTTTGAATTTCAAATCTGACCAGATATTCGTAATCAGCACCCCCAAATTAGTCGAAAAAGATACCCATGTCAGTTTTTTGTACGATAATTTGCAACCGCCATTTTGAATTTCAAATCTGACCAGTTATTCGTAATCAGCACCCCCAAATTAGGCGAAAAAGATACCCATGTCAGTTTTTTGTACGATCATTTGCACTCGCCATTTTGAATTTCAAATCTGACCAGATGTTCGTAATCAGCACCCCCAAACCAGTCGAAAACGACACCCATGTCAGTTTTTTATACCATTATTTGTTTCCGCCATTTTGAATTTTAAGTCATAAGGTTGGTATCGACATGGCGGTAAGTCACACACAGTACATCGGAGAGGCAGAAACAATCATCATGCAGCTATGTTACGTACTGTGAGCAACCCTCGCTAGCTTGGCATGGTCGGTCAGTGCTACTGGCCACGTACCCGTGTTACCACATAATATCTCTTCGATAACTTGTGAAGTAAAGCTGAAAAATACTGCAGAATGCATCGGCATATCTTAATCATGGTAATAAGCTGTGAACTTATCTAAGATGATGATAATGAATACTTTAATCTTGTTTTAAAAGCTGGAAATACTGTGTCTGACTTATACATTTCTGTCGTATGATTTTTTCTATGAAGTTTATTATCCCTATCCTAGTATCACTTTGCACTGCACTTTGGACATATTGGCATGTAAACTGTATATATGGTTTTATTAGGATAAAAACACTAGAAAGCTACGATGTTGGACTGCTATCTGAAAGATAAAATTCTAAAGAATCCGTCGGTATAACTATTTCTTGGAAATAAGCTGCAGGTGACTCGATTCAAGTGAAATTACTTTGGCCGAAAATAACCTCAAAATGGCACATGGCGTCCGTTAAATTTTCAAATAAACACATCGTAATATCTCCGTTGCTACTGAACCAAATTTGATGAAACTTGGTATATAAGATTGACAAATGCATGACTAAATGCTGACATAGGAAGCAGTGCAAAAGGTGCAGTGATCGCTGTGATTGAGAACGTTTCCTGCTAGCTTGACGTCAAGCTAGCAGGAAACGTATTTATATGAAAATATCCGAAAATACGAGGTGACAAATTCCAGAATTATGAAAATATGAACTATCGAGACATTGACTAAATGATGGGATAGTCAAAAACAGGATCGGAGCTACGTTCCTGTCAGATTAACGGACACCAAAAATCGGCCCCCCTAGGCCGAGCTGGCAACGCTGGAAAAGAATGGAATTGAATGAGAAGCAGTGTTGCCACCTGTTTTATAGCTTCGCCTTCAAGGACTAATGTGCTTAGCTTGCATCCTAATTTATGCGCGAACGTGTGAACTCTGACGTCCGTTTGCCTACGGTTTGCCTGATGCGGATGTCAGACAGAAACATGACGGATCAGAATATCGGAAAGTGCGTTTGATGTAGTTTTTCAGCAAATCGTTGTAGCACTAGATAGTTACTCTTTACTGTTTGGCGGCAAAAATTGGTATTGTGGTAGGTAGGTACCACTCTTCTGGATGCTACTTTTATCTTGGCTAACCTTGGTAGCGGGGAACTCATTTATGCATAGTTTTACTACTTGTTGGGAAAAACAACTCACCGCACTTGCCTTCCTCTGCTGCTAATACTGGTAGAATCTTCTATTATGCTCATGT
Organism: Electrophaes corylata; assembly: GCA_947095575.1. NCBI lineage: Eukaryota > Metazoa > Arthropoda > Insecta > Lepidoptera > Geometridae > Electrophaes > Electrophaes corylata. The sequence continues at coordinate 3,073,420 of OX352714.1, forward strand.
TGTGGTTCACTCTATCGATATTCGAAAACCTTCTCATTTGTCCATCGGAATTGGAGCTCATATTTATATTAGGCTGGCTGGTTCTAGGCTGTCCTCCGGGAGGCTGTGGAAATAAAACATGATCAGACTATGATATTGGGTAATGTAACCCTGTGTATGATGTGGCAGGGTTAGGTAGGTACGATACTTTTTGAGCCCGATACTTTTTTAGCTACGTACCTGTTTTATCAAATATTTAATTATCTTTTGTAGTACTTAGTGCTTATTTTATTACTTTACAAAAAAAAACAAACTTTTATTCAATGTGTATATTGGGTTTTTATTTAAAAAAAATACGGAAACTTCACGTTTAGAGCTGTGATGGGCCACACAAAGCATCATACGATTTACTCAACAGTTGGCCCTTTATGGATGGAACCTACTTACATCCTTTTCGGCCTTGAAAAACGAGTTACTTTGTAAGTAGGTGATACTACTTATATAAAAATGTACTTACGGATTTCTTGTGCGCAAAAATGATGTTCATGCAGAAGGGTTCAGTTTTATTCAATTTCATCATTGCTATCCGGGCCTCCCTGTAACAATGGCATGTTTTGAAATAGGTAACTGATTAGACTCTCGTCGCACAAAAAATCCCCATGCACTGTAGACAATATGTCCTCAGATTTTTTGGCACCTAATTTACGATACTATGTGGATATGTCTGTACTGCCCAATATAGGTACATTAGGTACTGCAGGACATGGACCTCCCCCTAAATTTCGTTGAATTTTCTATAGTCACCATAGTTGGCAGGTGGATTGTTGATTGCAGTGTCGGGTACACTACTAGTAGATGCAGCTGCACATCTTCAGATGGACTAAAATGTGTAATGTAACATGTAGGTAAATGAATATTTGTGGATATTTTAACACTTTTTGACCCAAATCAAGCACAGCTTGTACCTACTATGAAAATCAGATGGTTGGTAGATTTTTTTTTTTTAAATTCATACTTAGAGTAGGTACCTATTTTATTATTTTATCATCTTGAGTCTAGATTTTAGACAGAAAACAAACAGCTATGTCCATCTTACAAATGTTTGTCCTCGGTGTGGATCGAACCCACAACTTACAGCTCAGAAAGCAGAGCTAGTAGGTAGGTACTAACTGAGCTATGAGATCAGACTTATCTAATACTAATATTTAGGTATTTTTTGTTATTTTGTGTCTTGGTGCACAATTACACATGTTAGAAATTGTAAACAAAACACCTACACATAAAAAAAAAGGCTAAACATTGTCTATATGTCTTCATTAAACATTATGAGAGGTTTTTGGTACTGTCATGTTACCTAACCTACCTGTCAGGTACCTACCTAACCTACTAACATAAAGGGATATCTATAATTTTCGTTACACATTTTAGACCCACTAGTGTTCTCTTAGTCGTTTTCTATGACATCCACAGGAGGCAGGGATCCTATTGCCCTAGGGCCCCTGCCTCCATATAATATATTCCATATAATCCCTGCCTCCACGCTTAAACTAAAGGCTTATCGGTCAATAAAAATTTGTTTTAAGTCATGCAAAGTTTGTTATCCTCTGTCAGCTTGTTAGTTCTCTATCTAAAGCTCGTATTTTACTACCGATCTGGTCGAAACTTGGTAGGTAACCGCTTCAGATACTATTTTGATAGTTTTTTTAGTTTGAAAGGTAGACTTTAAATTGTTCTCATAAAAACTTGGTGGAGATTTTATGAGGGTTAGCGTGATGAGCAGAATAGTTTTTCAAAATGTAGTTATTATTATTATTATTACTTTAAAATTTCTACTATTGGAAGTTTGTGCTCGCGAAATCTAGGTACTGTTCACAGAACTACTAGTTTTATAAGTTAGTTAATTTGTGTTTATGACTTACCCAGGAGTCTCGAAACCGATAAATGCATATCTCTTATTAATATTCCGACTGTAGAATGAATGTATCACAGTGCCATACTTGCTGAAGAGATCCACTAAGCCCTCCTGGCTAAGCGCTAAAGGCAGTTTGGTCACATACAGCTTTGTAAAATCCACTTGGGTATCACTGTTGGGACCAAAATATTACTTTAAAAGTTTGGGATGCAGCTTCGAAACACCAGAGACCTCTTTAGGCACATATTGACGACCGATGCGTCGCAGGCGGACAATCGCCCGCCGCGCGAAGAAGGTTGCGGGTTCGATTCCCGCCTTGGGATAAATGTTTGTACGATCTGCAAATATTTATTCCGGGTGTTCTGGGTATTTTCTATATATAATAAAAAATATCTATGTATGTAATATAGTATTGTATTAAGTATATCAGTCATCTAGTACCCATAACACAAGCTCTGCTTAACTTGGGGCTAGATGACGCTGTGTGGATTGTCCAGCATTATTATTATTATTATACTATTGTGTTTTCTTGGTTGGTATTACATTCTTCAGTCTAGTCTTCTTAATTTGGTTGGAATTGGTTGCATGAGAGTAACAAAATCCAAAGTTATTAAGCCACCATAAGAACTTAACAGCAGCTAGCCAGGACCACTATCTAAATGGTGACCACATTGAACTTAGGTGATCGAATCGAAATTACCAAAGCACAAAGCTTTGCCACGATTACTTTGTTTTATATCGTAATATGTATTAAGGCGACACTAGTCGGTACGTTGTCCATACAAACGCTGTAAGTGTTTAATGTCTACTATTTATTAACGTGCGTCCGAAGTTAAGTTTGATACTGAATTATCTTGCCGTTATCTAGGTACGTTACCCTATATGCTACAGTAAAATCGGATTACCTTGAAAGTTACAAGCGTTACAGGATTTAGTACTAAATCTTTCGACGCTTGTAACTTTCAAGGTAATCTGATTTTACCGTAGCATATAGGGTAACGTACCTAGATAACGGCAAGATAATTCAGTATCAAACTTAACTTCGGACGTACGTTAATAAATAGTAAACATTAAACACTTACAGCGTTTGTATGGACAACGTACCGACTAGTGTAGCCTAAAGATTATTTCTTATTTTAAATTTTTTTTGTTAATATTCTTAGATAAAAAACGAACTAGGTAAGGAATAATACAAAATAAGTTTGCCCAACCCTTTTTATTATGTTCTGATTTTTAGGGTTCCAAACCCAAAAGGTAAAATAGAACCCTATTACTAAGACTCTGCTGCCTCTGTCTGCCTGTCCATCTGTCGCCAGGCAATGACTCTCATGAAATGTGATAGTGCAAGATTTCAATTCGACGTTGGTTCAGTATTAACTTAGGTGATTTTTCATTCAAAAATTAGACATAAGGTAACAAATACCTAATAACATTGCTCAATTTCAATTTCAAAATTGAAATTGAACCAATACCTAATAACTATTGCAATCTCTTCTTAGCATGGACATAGTATCCATTGAGCCATGTTTTAACTTGTATTAGCTAAATAAATATACAAGTATTTGTATGGAGACTTCCCAGAGGTAACTGCGGCAAGTACAGACACTGCTACAAACCTAGCATTGTCATCAGGATAGTGAGCGTTGAAAGAGCTGTCATTGAAGTCATCTCGCATTGGGTCCCAGTCACTGATGCTGCCTCCCCTTCCCCGTGAAGTCATTTTACTAGAACAATGATAGTTTTTTCTTTATATACCCATATAAGATGATGCTGTGTGGATTGTCCAGCATTATTATTATTATACAAGAAATATTATGATTATAATAAATAGAACTATAAAAACCAATAGAACTCAGGTATTTAACAGTAATAATAATATTTTATTTTATTATTATTTTGTATGTACAGTAAGTACTTACAGAAGTAAATTATACTAATGAAATTATGTTTTCACACAAATTCAAGGTCATGCTAAATAATTATAGAATTATAGGCAATTAGGATGTGAATCAAGTACGCCTTAGTATTGCGGTAAACTGAGGTAAAATAAATAAGTAAACTGAAGTACAAAAGTAAATTTCGTTGTACTTATTTTAAAATAATTGGACACCTACTTTGCAGACTGATAAAAAAATATATTCTAGCGGTGAATATTTGTCTGCTTAAGTATTTGAGAATAATTCTAAGCACAAATATCTTGTACGCACACAGTTTTTAAACTAAATAAAATAAATTAGCTATGTGACAAAAACATTTTTGAATTGCGATCGTCGTTAGATGACAGGATTGACAGGATAATGATCAGCCTTGCTTGCCAAAATGTGCCCAAGCTATAACGAGATGATTTATATGTAATACATGTTATATATTAAATTTTAAATCAGTATTATTAAACTATTCTGTTTATTTAAAATCCCTTTACTTAATCTTACCCGTTTTTTCGGAAAGCAAGACAAAAAGCAAGCACCGGTAAAAACAGCTAATAGAAGAAAACAAAGACGAGTGAGCACAGCAACAACTAACAAGACCACTGAAAAAAAAAACTGTTTATTCCACAGAGTGCTTTTATATGACTAAATTAGCTAAGTATTAAAACCACAGACGAAAAAATATTGAACATTTTCTTGACAGCTAGCATTTTGACGGTTGTAAATATTTGATAGATCTTTTGTTTTCTCAGTCCATGTCAAAGTCAAGTAAGTCTGTCCCTGTCCGTCCCGTCCCAGTCGAAAATTCTAACCTCATGAATTTGGAATACGTAAGAATTATAATAGATGTAAATTTTTGCTAAAAACATACAATAATAATTATGAAGAATGGAAGATAATGTGAAGAACCCGTCCTCCTATCAAGTGGACCAAGAAATACTGGAAGGTAAGTAAGTTTATGATGTCATTACTGCATCTGAAATCGGAGATAGCCAACAGGTATGTTGCAATACTATTTATGTTATTTATGTATGGCGCAGTATGCAGTGCATACTTCCTACAGTTGATATAACAGAAACATTGCTCTATCTTTTGGTCAATAAATATGATTAAATGATGTCATCGGTAGTAATGTTGAAAAGAGTTAGATTGGTTTGAATAAGCAGCAAAAGAAAAAAATCATAAAAGTTACATTAGGGACCTACCTGGTTACAAAATGTAGCATTGCATTTCTAGGAAAGTTCCACATAGCCATATGTGATGGTATTGGTTACTTTATCATATTAACTGCCCCCCTTATGTATCCTCAAGGATTTTATCAGATCTAGAGGAATATTTATTAACGACTACCTCCAGGTAAGGGTTGTCAAAGGTAGGTATATACATTTATTTATAAAGAAAATTATAGCTAATACAGGTATTTATAATTGTTATTAAAAATGAATAATGAATATACATGAAATAGTTGAGCTATCTACAGAACCTTGCAAACGATCTAAAGGTAGCTCAACTGCCAAAGGCTGGTCCAAACACTATATTTGGTACATGCTTATGTAGAACTATTACTTGCCTTCTATTTGTTTATATGCCTGTGTCAGCAATATTGTGTTTTAAGCGGAGCCAGGTATTGCGGACCTTGTTGATCCTCTTGAAACCCAAAATGCTGCGCTCCATTGCTCTTTAACAAACCCCAAGCTTGGATTTTTGTGACTCTGTCAGTGACCAAGACAGAACCGTAGGTTAGGAGAAACAGACAAAACATAATTAAACTTAATGGGTGGATATGGTACCCAAGAAAAGGAAAGCATTCCCTGGAGAGCAAACATTACACAACTAACTATCCACAATAAATCAGCTCATACTCAGAAGACTGATCATAGATAAATATAGAACGAAAAACTTTTGGTCCCATTTTGACCAACAAGATCTGGCTCACCGTATTGTTTAGAAACCACGATGCTGACCACTTCAGTAGCTTGTCTAACTGGAAAGTTCTAGTGTACTTGAAAAAAATATTTAATATTTTTTTTCAGCTCGAGGCATCAATATGACAGTTGAGGAGGTAGCAGGACTGCCAACTTGCAAGTACTCTGAGCGGGTACAGTCCTTAAAACTACCAAATGAAGACCTAGCTTTCTTAAAGGGCCTCCGAAGAAGGATCAAGAATAGGGTTGGTACCACACTGGCTTTCACTCTCTGATCAATATAATAATTTATTCGCAAAACACAGATTTAAAAAAGGTGACAAACATCACCGTAATAAGTACAGCTATTTTGCTTAAAAGCATACAAACTTCATTTACTCTTAGGTGGCGAACTGTTATCATTTAGCTATGTCTGTCGGTCCTTCTACCTGAGTGAAGCCATGGGCTGCAGCTAGTGAATAATTAGTCTATATTTTAAGTTGTATCAAAAACCGGTCGAAACCAATCTATAAGGCACTTGCCTTTTCTAGGCTTAGTTGGAAATTACACCTTGCTTCAACTAGTAGACTATAGTGACTTGAAGACGCTTTAATGTAACTCTTGGAGTTTTTAACCAATTTTAAGTAGAAAAAATTTACATACCCTCCTTGATACTCTTACCTGTTACATATCACTCTTCATACAGACAGTTTTATTACTTATAGTAGTTGGAATAGAGATCAATATACTTTGAAACAATCATGCATTGTAACATGAACTTGCGGCGAGCCATGTAATACAATACTTTGGATTGCATTCTCACGATTAAAGCGATGCCGAGCGAGTTTGCTGAGCTGAACAAAACAGAAAGAGGCGACAAATATTATAACGTGACATAGCATAGAATACGTTTTCTCACGCGTATAACGTAATTTTTATCACAATAAAACAATCTACCTAAGTAATCTAAACTATCTGACAGTTTAAAAGGTTTATAGAATCGGTTCGAAAAGGTTTTTAGTTCCAAAGATTTACGCATGATATCGAAAGTCGAAATGTCAAGTTATCATCAAAGAATTACTAGACATAGGCATTCGTTTATTCGAATTAACAAAATAAATCAATGCAAATACAATTTCGTAGTTTAGCAAAATAAATGTCTCATTACAAACGTTTGAGCTGATTGTAAGTTTTTCTTTTGAGGAAACATAAAGACGAATATATGTAGGTAACTTAGTTATGCATAAACGCTGCACTTCAATAACTTCTTATTTATGTTCGAGTACCATACTTAATATAGAAACCGGAAGAGGTCCTATCAAAAAGTTTCTATATTAATTTGCAGTTGGCTTCGCAGAACAGCCGGCGTCGCTCCGTGGAACATCTGCGGCGACTGACGCGCGAACTCCGTGCCGTGCGGGCTTGTCGGAACGACGCGCTGGCGGAGAGACGGGCACTGCAAGAAAAGAGGGACTGTGTCAGAGATAAGTGTACCCGGCTGAGACGGCATTTAGTGCAGGTTAGTTGGGGCTTTTAGAGGATGAGGTAACGATAAGCGTTTTAAGAGACTGTGTGAAAGACAAGTGTACTCGACTGAGGGGGCATTTAGTGCTGGTTAGTAGAGTGGTCTAGTGGGAGCGACCCCGCCTTCTGATCCTAAGGTCGTGGGTTCGAATTGGGTCGCGTACCTATGGATTCGAAAATTATTATGTGCGTAATGTCAGTGCTTTTAAGGAAAATGTGGAATAGGCTGGCTAAGCTGTGAAGGTGATATAGGTGCTGGGCAAGCTTACTCCATCTAAAATGTTTCAGGCACTACAGGACAGAGGTACCTAGCGTCTAGTAAATAGAGACACGATTGAAAATGTCGCCTCAGAAGTTGTATAAATCATCAAAAAGGTCTATTTGACGACCAATGTGGCGCGGCGGGCGAATGTCCGCCTGCGACGCAGGGGTTGCGGGTTCGATTCCCGCCTTGGGATAAATGTTTGTACGATCTGCAAATATTTATTCCGGGTGTTCTGGGTATTTTCTATGTATAATAAAAAATATCTATGTATGCGGTGTGGATTGTCCAGCATTATTTATTTATTTATTTACTTATTACTCTGTGACATAAAAAATTGTATTATAATTTGTATTTGAGAAGAATATATACAAAAAATTGTATATATTTACAAAAAAAGTATATAAGTCTTACGCCCGAATACGCAACTTAAATTTAATCACGTCTCAAGTCGTAATTTTTAGACAGTTTGCAATGAAAGTCTGCCAAAAATTCGTCACTTGAGACGTGATTAACTTTAAGTTGCGTTTGAGTATTAGTATTCTATCAGTCATCTGGTTCCGACAGTACAAGCTATGCTTAGTTTAGGGCTAGATGATGTTGTGTAAAAATGTCCACAAATATTTATTTATTTATACTTATCTGTAACTTATCTCATATTTTCAGATACTACAAGCGAAGTCTGACACAACCGAGGTACCATCTATAGAAGTAGAACTACCACCATTGCCTTCAAAAAAGAGTAACAAAAATGATGCAGCCAAACGAACCAAATCTCCACTGTCACATCTCTCCGAATGCTTCAAAAACAAACAAACCGAAAGCATACAACAAGTGTTACATTTCGAAGAAGACGATGATGTATACGAGAGAGTGAAACAAGAACTACAGAAAGAGAGAGAAGAGTTTGCGATAGAGAGCGAGGAACCAATTAAAGATATGAGTATGAAAAATAATGATTTTAACAAAACGGGAACAAACTTACATGTTATTAAACAGGAATTAGATTCGAATATATTTGAGTGCCAAATTGGAAAGTTGGTGCAACAGAGTGTGAACCATATATTCAACGATAGGAAGAAAGTGTTTGCCAAAACGGTTTTTATTGCGAATGAGAAGTTGACGTCCAATGTTAAATGTTTGACTTTGGATTCTGGGAAGGAAGAGGTGTTGAATTTGTGCGTCAAAGAGGGAAGGAGGAAATCGCATGGAAGGAAACAGTCTGCCCCGAGACGTATCACCTACTGTACGCTCAATGATGGTAAAAATCTTTCACTAAAATATAATAAGCACTATGAGATTTATAACTTACTATACAGCCTAGCCTTAGGACGTATCACTTACATTAGCAGAACATATTAATATTTATAAAATTACGCGTGACTGCCTCGGACTTACCATAGACGTCCTCTAAAGAATTTTGATTTGGTACCACTTGAAACTAAGATATCAGAGCGGATCTACCGTGCTTGCGAATTAAGGTCGTGAGGCTTTTTCTTAGATATATTTATTACATACATTTTCTTTTCTTTCTTACGTGGCACTGGTGGTGTAGTAGGAGTGACCCTGCCTTCTGATCAGGTCGTGGGTTCGAATCCGGTCGTGTAACAATATACCGATATAACGACCGATGTGGCGCGGCGGGCGATTGTCCGCTTGCGACGCAGGAGGTTGCGGGTTCGATTCCCGCCTTGGGATAAATGTTGTACGATCTGCAAATTATTCCGGCGGGGCTATCAGCTAATATTTGCGATCCGCAAAAATTGTACAATAATCGCGCAGCTATCGTGCCATCGTTTGCTAGACGCAAAAAGAAATGGTATTACGAACGGAACCAATTGCTAATCGCTCGCTGGTTGTTAAAATGCACTTATCGCAACGATACTAGCGCCATCGCGTTCAAGTAGCAACCATTGAAACTAAGTGTAATGTCAAACAGATGTGTCGAACGAAACTCTAATGGAATTTTGTTTTGTTTACGATGCGAATTCTATAAAAAATGGTGTGGTGTGGAGCTCTTTAAGTACAACAAGATGTTTAAGTGCATTGTGACTATGAAGTGGAATGAATTGGGCGAAGTAGGTCAGTCAGTGTGGATATCTCAAATTAACAAGTAATTCTAATTTAACACTTGCACTCGTACTACGTTGGTATCTTATATTAAAAACAAATTTTGTAAGCAAATACGCGGGATTATACACTATAATCTATTTTAAACTACAGTATTTTGTTGCGAACTATCAAAACAATCATGAAACAATCAAAGAAAAGGTTCTTGCTCTTTGACAGTTCCAATTGCTTCATAATTGCTATCGTTTTGTTCTCAAAAGCCATTCGTAATACCAAAACTTCGAACGGCGCTAGAGAAGAATGCATTATTTGAGTTACGGATTGTCCGGTAGAGGCAGCACTGTCGATAGTTTGCATTGCCTTGGTTATGGCCGATAGATAATACGAATTAGCGATTTGGAAGCAAAAATTGCGCGATTATTGCTATTGCTTTGCTTCTGCAAGATACGTGATAAGGCCGCGGGTGTTCTGGGTATTTTCTATGTATAATAAAAAATATCTATGTACATAGTATAGTATTGTATTAAGTATATCAGTCATCTAGTACCCATAACACAAGCTCTGCTTAGCTTGGGCTAGATGATGCTGTGTGGATTGTCCAGCATTATTTATTTATTATTATTTATATATTTCTAAAAATTCGAAAAATGTATGTGACCTATACCAGTGTCCTCAAACAGTAAAGTAAAACATGAAACCAGTTAGTATTCTAGTAGCAGCAGTTGAAACCTGTGTGTGCCTGAGTGTGGAAACCTGTCACATATGGAATACCAAGTACTTATTCCAAAGAGTATGTGTTAAATGTAATATTTGGTACCTCTAACTACTCCTTTTAGATATCCTAAAAAGAAAACCAGACGCTTGGTGTGATAGACGCCTAAAAAGAATAACAAAGCATTGCCTTGCAAGTAACGTTCGTTAGGAACGTTGCCTACGATGCACTACTTCGCGTCCACCAACCTTGCGGTTGATGAGATTGAGGTCTAACACAGTTATAGGTTTTTTTTTACAGTTTATAGGTAAACACCTATAAACTAAAAAAAAACAGGTGTTAAGGTTGCCTGTAATTTCATTACACACATTTACATTTAGGTACATTTGTTTCCCATAGGAATGAACCGGCAACTCTCGCTTCTCAGTCGAACAGATCTCGTTGGCGTACTGGTTGTATTTAACCATATTTTTATTTACAGATGGAGTTCTTGATCTGAAAGTAAAGAAAGAACCCAATCTATAATCAACAAGTCTCGTTTAAGAATTATTATATTAAGAATTATTATTATATAATTCATATATTCAGACCAAATATTATATTATCTATTACAATAAGCTAAAGGGAACATTATAATTAATTTAAATATAAGATTATGTATGCCATGGGATTGTAATAGACAGAGGTACCTAGCCTTAATCATAAACGTTTTATAAACCTCCAATAGCTAAGATTTTAAATTGGCTAATCTGTTGTATAACTGATGCAAATTTGGCATGATTTGTTGATATGTTAAAGCATGCCTAGGATTACCCCCTTAAAAATTCCTTAAGATCTTTGAGCTGAAAGAGATCTACCTTGCTTGGAAATGATTGTTGTGTGGAGTTAGTAAGTATAGGCCTATCATTTTAGATTATTTATATTGCTTCCGAGAATACTATACTACCCATGCCCATATTTTTTTGCCGCTGTAGTGGCTGTAGAAGTTTCAAGCACCTTCTTTTGTTTATTCAAACTTGCTGAATAAGCAGATGGACTACCTGATAGTAAATGGTTACCATCGCCAATAACAAAAACATTGCCTTGTAGGTCACGCTCGTTGTGCCCAATGCACTGCTTAGCATCCAATGTTAAGCCTCATGGGCCTGTAATTTAATCTACACCAACCTCTCAATTTTGTTGGCTAAACAGGATAATCAGGAAAGGCATAGTCAATATTATGTACAGAAAATACTTTGCACACATTTTTTTCTATTACAATGGAAAAAAAGATAGAACCATTTGTATAGTTTTATTAGTAACTGTAAACTTATTTCCAGTATTGATTTCTACGACAGTTTCAGATACTATAGAATGTTTGCTCAAAATATCAGTTAACAATTAAATTGAAAAATGATGGTAGGTAGTTTTGCTTGTATTGTTATTTGAAAACTACTAGTTAATTACTACTATTATACTTTTACAGAGGTAAAGTTTGTGAGGTTGTAGGGGGTAATATCTGGCTCTACTGAACCGATTTTGAAAATTCTTTTACCATTAGAAAGCCACGTTATTTGTGAGTGTCATAGGTTATAGGTACATAAACCCGAAAAATAAAAAGTAAAAATGTTTACCGCTCAACGAAGTGGGCACGGGTCAGCTAGTGTTTAATAAAGGCCGAAATATATATACGTCACAATGTGTCAAAGGAAAGTGTCAGACGATTATACCAGCATTTTAGTCCATTCGAAAAAAAAGTAATTGGTTTGGCATCGCCGCTTATGGCGTTGCAATATGACGAGATGGGAATCTGATAAATCTATACTAAGGTGCGACTTAAGTAACCATACACCCCCTTCCTTATAAACATTTTTTAAATTTTGCTTAAAATGAGTATGTCACTGTTTGTCATTACTCATTGCTATGAGATGGCAATAGCTTAAGCATTGTTTATCTTTAGACAGACTTTTATAAGTAAGGCATCTAGTGTTTCTGAGTGTGGTTAGTTTCTAAAATTTTTTGACAAAAATCCTTTGCACAGCCTGATAAGTGGTTATTTATCCTAGAATATGTGTAAAAATACAAAATTTAGATTCTATTTTGCGTTTGTTTTCAAACTAAATTTATGATATTATGTTTCTCGTTTAAAATCACATTTTAATGATGTAAATAAGGTCTATTATTAATTCTATTATATTTGAAATGTTACAATGTTATCATAGATATGTAATTCGTCCATGTTATATTGATAGGTATAATATAACTTATCGAATATTTTTGTAATGTATGTTGATGTCAATTGTTCGGTGTAGGACAGATTCTGGATTGGACAGATTCGCTACTCGACAGATACTGGATCGGACAGATTCGTAGTTCAACAGATTCGCTACTCGACAGAAGTACAGGTGTAAATAAAATAACAAGTGGACTCAAAATATTTTATTTGGGTTTATATATAAAATTTACTTTGCTTAACCGTTTTAAGCAATCGATTACGGTAATATCGCTATTCAATGCCGCTGTATTGAATAGCGATATTACCGTAATCGATTGCTTAAAACGGTTAAGCGAAGTGGTCAATCAACCTACCATAGACAAAGTATCAGAAAATGCAGTTCTTTTTCTGGCGCTTCGGCGGCTGCTGCCACAGCACGCTCGCTCTGCTCGCTCGCCTCGCGCATTTTTTTATGTTCTAACATAACCTAACCTATCCGACTTGTTTTTGCATTGATCAGTATTACATCAGTATTTTGTGCACAAGTGTTAATTTTCTGCCAAATAGATAATCTGACGAATCCAAGATTCTTCCCAATCACGAATTTGTAGAGTAGCGAATCTGCCGAATTACGAATCTGTCCAATCCAGAATCTGTCCTACACCGAACAAGTGGTTGATGTAAACCAATGTTATATGAATTTAAATTAGGTAATATTTAAAAATGAAATAATTCCAAATCAAGTATACTTGTACTAGAACGCATTGACTGCTGAATTCATAACCCTTCTTTCGCTTAGCTGTAGTCGGGTTAAAATCCTCACAATTTGGATAAGTTTAGAAAATTTTATAAGGACACCCTGAAAGCCATCTGCACAAACCTAGGTACTTATAGCGAACATGTGCCATTTTTCATCATTGTACATACGCAATATAATATATAAAGGCAAATATTACATAGTTGTCATGTAATTGAGTATAGCCACAGATTAAATAAGTGAGTATAACCCTAACGGTTATACGAGTATAACCGTTAGGGTTATACGAGTAAAGCAGCGTTGAACTGTACAACCCTATACACAATGGACAAATCTATTGTGTTTGAAAACTGAAGTCTATTGGGTGCTCTTATTAAGGTTTATAAATTAATGTTGTTTGACAACGTCGGGCTTCCAACTTGATGCAGGTGGAATGCTTACGAAATTGCCATCTGTGTAATATTTGAACATACTACTTCATACATCCTTAAGGATGTATCACTAATATCATGGTCTACCATGGTATTAGTGATACTATAGTCAGTAACCCGAGTCTTGAGTTACGATCACTGTTTTTTGTGTAAAATGCCAGCCTGGGATTTAAGTTAAGCGCCTCTATTGGGCGTGTTGAAAACCCTCGTGACTCCATACAAAATACTCCGAAAAACTAAAAAAAACCGTGAACGCAATTCAGACTAAAGTGTCTTTTGTTGGGGTCCTATTTCCTTCTTTCTTTAATTTATTGAGAACAAATTCAGGGTGATCTATTTCAATAAATAATACTGTAAGTAAGTAAGTAGTTTAGGTACCATAACTAACTGTGCTGCTTTGTGAGAATTAATTCTTGAGCGTCCAAAAATACTAAATATACTATAGTTAATATAATACATCACAAACAATGATATCACGAGTACCTACCCAATATGTTTTTGTATATATATAAAATATTAGGAAATTTTTAGAATGAGTATTTTGGACCAAATGTAAAAGAGCGCGAACATTACCCTACTATTATCATCCATTGATGAGTTTCGTTGTATACTATCCGATACAGAACTTAAAGTCGGATGTATGTTTGTAGTTTCTGTTTTATGTTATGCGAGTGGTCTTTGTATGAAGACACAATAAGCGTTCCTACCGGGTGTTCTAAAAACACTTGTCTGTGTATGTCAGCTTGATGGCAACCAAATTGTCACCTGCAATACATTTTCAAAATTATGCCATTATTTTTGTATACACCTTTGGTACCTATATTATGTCATTACTTTTGTATTTACGTTCAGTAGATCTACCATGTCATCGGCCTAAATAGTCCACTGCTGGATATAGGACATAGGCCTCCCTCATATTTGATGGGGTTTTCCATATTCACAACGCTTGATATTTGCCATTAGGTGATGATGCGCATCCCTTAGTCTCCTATTACGACATCCTTAAGAAGTGATCGCGGACATACGACATGTTTGGGCAATCACGGCCAGATGTAATGACAGTCATTTTAAAAATTATGAAGTATAAACCATAATAATGCAGGCGACTGTACCAACACTACCTGTCATCGAAACGAATGAACGAATATTTCTGTATGTAATGCTGGTTTAGAATCAACGTACGACTAACGAAGTTGTCTTTGTTTGGACGTCCAGCTTTCGATCAGTCTGTTCCGATAATAAGTACATGCAGTCCATGCAGATTTATAACTTGTGTTTGAGCAATTACCTACAATAGGTACGAGTATAGAATCCCGGGTCTAATTGTTGTGTTGTCGCTGAAGAATCGATTTGTCATTTTAAATTATACTTAATATGTGATAAAGATCTTTATGTATTGTATCTGTCCATAAAATAAAATATATGTTTACAAACGCATGAGGTAATTCATGACAAAATTATACAAATTATACATTTACTAAAATATACAAGATTTAAGTATAGATGTAAGATAATTATTGTAAGGATATGTGATGTTGAATTTTAATAAATAATTTAGTTACCCACACTAATAGTTTAATTATGTTGATTAATACAATAGTTCAACAGTCCAGAGATTCAGTAACCTAGCACAACCATAGTCCTTATGCGGTGTAGTGATTTATGTAACATTTCTACGAGTATGGTATGTGTACCTTGGTACCAAAACAGAGCTGAAAAATATTATTTGTCTAGCTAAAGCAATAATTTGTGCCGTCGCGGGAGAAAAAAATTAAAGTCGTGCGGCAAAAAAATCAAGTCGAGCGCAAGAGGTGTTGTAATATTGATTCTCCTAGCATTCCCGCAGTAACGATTTAGCTACCTGAACTTTAGTCAAATGTTTTCTTTAGAATTTTAGAATACCATAAAAAACGAAGGTAACTAATTTGAATATTCATACTAGGTAGGTACTGTTTTAGCGCTATCTGTAGTTTCCGTTGAAAAAACTCCTCGAACAATTTTGCACTGTCAAGTGGAAAAATTGTATAGTTTACTCAAGTCGAGTCAGTACACAAATTACACACCAGCCGAAAAATGAAAAAAACTCAGAATATCCCTACTAGGAAAAAAATCATGTTTTTTCCCGAAGATGACAAAAAATGAAGTTCACAGAATACTTTGTTACATGAGAAGTCAAAAATACTCCTTTTTACATTGGTAA
The DNA here is from genome assembly GCA_947095575.1 of Electrophaes corylata. NCBI lineage: Eukaryota > Metazoa > Arthropoda > Insecta > Lepidoptera > Geometridae > Electrophaes > Electrophaes corylata. The sequence goes on from OX352714.1 coordinate 3,089,293, forward strand.
GGATTTGAAAAGTAACAGAATATAATGTTTTAGCTACTCGATACTAGATGGCGCTATTGTAATTTAAGTTTTGGCAATACTAAGCTAACTTGGCGGCCCCTAGTGACATAAATGGAAAATTTTCTTTTGTCTCATTCAATCCAATATGGCGGCAAACCGCGTATGAAAGGTGCAGAATGTTTTGATTCGAATCGAACTAGTAAAAATAATAAAATTATCTTGACGAATATTGAACTAAATATACGACGGGTAGCTTGCTAGCTGAACCATCGTGTTTGTGATACTCAAAAATCGATCTCTGCTGTGTTGTGTCATTTAGAATAACACAAAGTGTAGTGTTTTTTATGTGGGACCTATTACTACTGCTAATGTGGTCAAAAGTGTTAACATGTAACAGTAGTTCACTCGCTAGATATGTCTGCCGATCCTGATAAAAGTGCGGCATGTCCGATAGATGATAAAGTGACGGGTTTCGCCGAGGGCGACCCTTCACTACCAGATGAAAAGAAGAAAAATCGCTCTGTTCGTTTTCCCAATGAGAACCAGCTAGTTACCGAGTACTTTGAGCCTGCAAACCCTTGGCGCGATGGTAAGTCATCCAAACTATTACAAAGTAAAGTCTTACTGCTCTGACAAAATGGGTGTTGTTATTGAGAAGGTATTATTTGGCAGGGATTCAACATTTTCACTGTCTTCCTCATAATACCTTTGTGTTCCTATTTAGTAGAGATATAATCAAAGTATTTTTACTCAAATTTCAGTTTATTAAACTTTAACACTTCATAAATCATTGATAAGTAATCTAAGCACCCAACCACCCATAATACACAAGCATTCACTCCATTGAGTACATGCTGATAAAACTTTAAAACAATGGCCAAATTAGCAGCAAAAAACAGTTGCCAGAATATTAATCTTACTGAACTAGTGGCTAGGTACCTAATCTAATTAAATAACAAACCATATGTGATCATTGTGACTTAACCAACTATAATGGTATCCTCAAGAATTGGAGAACCTCAAGGGAGAGGATATGCCTACCATGGACCTGTTCTTATATTTACATAGCATTTAGCCAATTCTGGTCACGGAGATTTAAGGCTGCTCTAAAGTCTTTATGGTGTGTCTGCAACAACAGCTAGAATGTTTCTTTTCTCTTCATTTTCTCACTGTTTTGTTTTAATAAATTTCTGAATATTTTTATACAACATCATTTTGCCCCAAACTGAGCATTGCTTGTACTAAGATGACTGATAGAATACTAATACTTTTTTTGGTAAATACAAAGACAAACAAACAAACTTCTAATACAATATAACATCCAGACAGAGAACAAACATCTATGTTTAGCACCCAAATATTTGTCCTTGGTAGGGATCAATGGGGATCAAACCAAAGAAAAGATCTAATATAATATTGAATAAAGTTTTATGTTAAAAGATGACTGCCTGGTTGTTGTTAATTAATTCTTTAGTATGTATGTATTAACAAATAAGTATAGTAGTATTCAATGACAGCCACGGGTAGTCAGTGAGGGATAAGGCTAAACATAGTTCTTCCTGCAAATGTAAGAGGCTTTTGTCCAGCTCTAAACATTTCAGTTTATTGATGATGATGACTACATTGTTTAAAGTTGTTTTAAATAGGAAAGGGACCTAGACCTGCAGTGGAATACAGTTTAAAGTACAAGTTGAATAAAATAAATTATAAATAATTTTTAATGTGTAAGTGTCCTTATTTTAGCTTATTTTTAGGTTTCAAGAATATTTATTTTGCATAACATTAAATAATCACTTGCTGGGAAACATTGTGGATTATTTTACTACACAAGTATACATAAATAAATGTAGTGATCTTTTGCTTTTGTTAGAACATATGAAGTTTATCGGTTATTTATAAAAAACAAACACAACTATTTATATTAACAAAGTATTCTCAAATGAATCTTAGAACTATGATTAATTTTATAAAAAAGATGTTTACCCTGTTGGCTCATGCTAGGCCCAGGCCACTAAAGGTGTTTTTTTTAAGTACCTTGTTAATTGAAGTTAATATTTGTTTAAATATTATGTTGCTATGTTGCATTAAATATGTTATTTCTTTATAAATAAAATCTTGAAAATATATGCTAGATTGCACATCACTTTTCTACTAGATAAACCTGATTTTGTCACTGTGGCCAACTCCAATAAAATAAGTTTGAAAAAAGTCTAAGCATACTATCTAGGCTTCATTCAACCATAAATTTTCTATTGAGTAATTTATTATAACATAAATATCATATTTATAGAATGTTGGGGTTTCATACCCAAAGGGTAAAACTGGACCCTATTACTAAGTCTCCGCTGTCTCTCATAAAACAAACGTGATTTTTTTGCCGTTTTTATTATAGATAATGGTATGGAACCCTACGTACGCGAGTCTGATTCGCACTTGGGCGTTTTTTTATGTGGATGTCAGGCCCAAACTAAAAGTCCAGGGGTTAAAGTATTCTATTACCATCTAATTGCCATATTCGGCTCTGAGCGTGGTGGCAGAATGTAATTGACGTCCGATGTGGCGCGGCGGGCGAATGTCCACCAGCGGCGCAGGAGGTTGTTGGTTTGATTCCTGCCTTGGGATCAGTGTTTGTACGATCTGCAATAATTTATTCCGTGAGTTCTGGGTATTTTCTAGGTAACCATAACACAAGACCTGCTTAGCTTGGGGCTGGATGATGCCGTGTAGTTTTTCCAGCATTATTGTTATTAATTGCCAACATCAATGCTTCAGGCACTAACCCTACAGAACCTGTTTGTTTTTGTATCCTGTATTCCCTCTTATTATTTTAGGATAAAGCTACAGCCACACCTGCGCGTTAAATACGACTGCGAAGCAGACACATCTATCTATTCCAGGGATCAAACTAAACTAATTTCAGGTTTATTCTAATCAGCTCAGCCATTGCATTATTAGGTTCACGGGAGGTCAGCTTATGGCTTAAAATCGTTCTTCGTGGAACGTATAGGGGAGGGGAGGCTATGTCTAGCAGTACACTTCTACAGATCGATGCTTATGATGATGTATAAATAAACATCCAACAGTCATACACCGGTCTAGAAAGCTGGGTAGCTCCGACTAGACTATAGATGCTTAGTGCAAATATTTGTCGATCATACAGACATGCCACTACTTGCTCGGATTATTATTCTCCTGCTTTACAATCGTCACTTCAAGAATATAATTACCGGAAATGGATTCCGTGAACCTCGGTACTAAATCTGCAGCTGACATGTATGTCTTGCGTCATATTTTGACTGCTTTGGTCAAAATAAACAGTAGACTTAGAATGACCTCATAATCGTTAGTCATTATATTATTTCCTAGGTAATAAGAGTCATCCTATCACCTATGATAAAAGCAGAGCAAAGTTGTAGGTACATGGAAAATACTAGACAATGTATGTTTGTGGTTTTGCCAAAGACGATCTTTGAAGAATGACTGACTGGTCACATAGCAATATTTAAAAAATAAACACCGCTCACATACAAATAATCTCCCATACTATGTTTTTCTGTGTCCTAATGAGTATATGTAATGTACTGGTACCACATCAATTGGAGTTGGTCTTTGACCCGGCGCGGTATCCCGCACCTCTTGGGTTTAATCTTGTGCCAACAGGTCGTCACGTTGAGGTTTAGCATTTTTTAGCTTAGCGTGTTTATTTATTTATTTATTTAACACTTTATTGCACAATTTAATAAGTGTACAAAAGGCGGGCTTAATGCTGTGAGCATTTTCTACCTGCCAACCTTAAAGGTAGTTTAATAAAGGTTGGCGTGCTAACTTAAAAATAAACTTAAAGATAAGTGCCTAGATTACCTACATAATCATACATAACATATATATATATATTATATAACATATTTATGACATATTAAACATAATCTAACTAAATATAATATAACCAAATATAATACATAAAAATAATATAATATGACCAAACTATAACCTAACTACATATACTACTTAATAATAAATAAATTATTATTATAATTCAGTGGGTGAGAGCTGGTTCAAGTAGTGTTCATAGACGAGTCGTTTGAACGCTGGTTTGCTGGGAGCCATTTTAATGTTAATAGGTAGGGAATTCCAGAGACCCACAGCTGCCACCTCAAAAGAGTTGCCACGAAAACATGAAGAGTGTATAGGAGTAGCCAAAAGGAGAGTGTCGGTAGATCTCAAATTGCGATCATGGGAATCGGAGAGGAAGGAAAATTTACTTTTTAGGTAATGAGGAGAATGGGGATCCTTAAGGATCGAGAAAAGAAGACACAAGGTTCTTCTATTTCTTCTTTCACGAATGGGAAGCCATTTAAGCTTAGAGCGAAATACGGAGACGTGATCGTACTTTCGAAGACCGTAGATGAACCTAATGCATGTGTTGAGTAAACGATCTAGTTTATTAAGGAGTTCTTGGTTTAAGTCGAGGTAAGAGACGTCAGCATAGTCAATTATGGGCAGGAGAAGGGAGTTAACTAGGGATATTTTTGTTTTAATGGGGAGAAAATTTTTAAATCGAATAATCGAATGAAGCGTTGCAAAAAATTTACGAGAAACTTCTTTAACCTGAGCCGACCAGCTTAAGTTAGCATCAAAAAGGATCCCTAGATTTTTGACGACTGGGGAAAAGGGAATGGGACAATCACTGAACACCAGGGGAGTGAGAGAAGTAAGGTTAATTTTAGCAAGTTGACGACTGCTTCCGATAATGATCGCTTGGCATTTATTTGGGTTTACTTGAATGCCGTAATTTTCAGACCAAGCTTTAAGACGAAGAAGGTCAGAGTTAAGGGAAGTCAATGTGGCATCTAGATCACAGATTTTTGAATGATTGTAAAGCTGTAAATCGTCCGCGTACAAGTGGTAACTACAATGAAGTTTAGTGGATAACAAATTTATGAACAAGGAGAACAGTAACGGCGATAAGATTCCCCCCTGAGGGACCCCGGCAACCAAGTCGCACCAGTCGGAGGAAGATAGACCACTGCGAATGGACTGTCGGCGACCCATCAGGTAGGAAGAAAACCACTGGAGGGTAGATGTAGAAAAATTAAGGTGGTTCAGGGTTGCTATGAGCAAGTCATGATCTACGGCATTGAAGGCATTACTGAAATCAATCAATACTAAGACAGTAACCTGAGATTGTTCCATTGCCGAACGGATGTCCTCAGTGACTTTGAGTAAAGCCGATGTGGTACTGTGACCAACTCTAAACCCAGACTGAAATGGATTCAATAAATCATTATCGGTTAGAAACTTAGTGACTTGCGTGTGGACGACCGACTCAATAACTTTAGACAGGAACGGTAGTATTGAAATGGGGCGGAATTGATTAGGAAGAAGGGGATTCGATGTTTTAGGTAGCGGAAGAACAAATGCCTTACGCCACTGATCTGGAAACTGTCCGGATGATAGGGAGAAGTTAATTATATGTACAATCGTTGGGAGAATGTGATCGATTAGACGAATAACCATGATTCGGCCGATGTCGTCACAACCGACAGCTTTAGATTTGAGGGAAATCAGAACCTTTCTAATTGAGTCGTGAGACACTGGGACAAACTCAAATTTTGGAGTATTCGGTCGAGGCAAGTCGTTAATTTCCAAAAGAGTGTCGAATTTGATGTTTGGCTTAATATTAACAGATGAGGAAAAGTGAAAATTCAGGTCGTTGAGGTTTAGTGATATAGAAGTATCCATACATTTGGATTTACCGAAGCCAAGCGATTTTAAAAACTTCCAAACACCAGTAGGGGTTGATAATTCAATTTGCTCCGCAATATATTTACGTTTGCAACTGCGACAAATTAGGTTGCAACGATTTCTTAATTTTTTATAGGTAGACCAGTTTTCTTCTGAGCGAACTTTTTTAAATTTACGAAATGCCTGATCGCGTCTAGACATGGCCTTGCGCATGGTGTCATTGATCCAGGGAGTAGGGCGGTGTTTTATTTTTACCGGATGCAAAGGCGCATGCTTATCAAAGAGGTTGATAATATTACCCACTAAAGAATCCACCTTCTCATCAATGGATTGAAGGCCCTCAACATCCTCCCAGCCAGTACTCAGCGCGTGACTCTCGAATTCGATGGCATCAATACCAGCGAAGTTGCGCTGATTCAGAACGATTGGTTTTGGTTTAGCAATTTTGATCTTGATTGAAGCGTAGATGAGATCATGGTGAGAAAATGCAGGTGCTGATAGCTGGCCGTGAGTGGCTATGAAGTCGGTGTCAGAGCAGATAATTAAATCAATTAATGTGTCACTCGTAGAGGTGTGATGAGTGGGGTATAGATCAAGGATGTTGAGGTTCGAGGACTCAATCATAGTGCAGAGTCTCCTAGCCCGGGGCTTCTGTTCAAGCACACAGGAGTTGAAATCACCCATGATAAGAACACGGTTATAGTCCGATGATATGGATTCAAGTAAACCTTCAAGATTGGTGTGTTCAATAGTTGGAGGAACATAAACAACACCTAGAGCAAATTTAACACCAACATCAATCTCAATAATGAGAAATTCGGGGGATGAAGAATAAGCATTGGGAGACTGAGCAATAATTTTGAACGGAATGTGACTTTTTAAGTATATAGCCACTCCCCCTCCACCCTTCCCGGTACGATCATTGCGGATGAGCACAAATCCCGGTAGCGGGAAAGAAGTGGAAGGAAGGGAGGGTTTAAAAAAGCTTTCTGAAATGAGAACGACGTCAAGAGCCTTAATATCAAAAGACTCAAGAGCATCAGTGTAGTGCCCAGGTATACTTTGCGCATTGATGTGGCAGATGTTAAGGTTCTTTGGGTATGAGGCAAAGATAGACTTCAGTTCATCACCAAGTGAAGCTGCATTACTGTCCAGACTAACAAAAGAGGCATCTTCGTCAGCAGTTACAAAAGACTCATCACTAGAACACATAGATTGAAGGGAGGTATGTAATATAAAATATTTAAAAATTCAAGTATAAACCTTATTACCTAAGTGGTATAAAAATACTACTTAGTTACTAACCCAATATAAACTACTAAATATTTATCTAAAATCAGAAGTAAACTACAGATATGAAAAGAGAAATACACAATAAAACTTAACTAGTGGCACTTACCTACCTACTTACTTACTGTTCTAAACCTTTCTAGGTTCACTAAAACCTAGCAAAGTAAACATACATAGCACTAACCTGTTGGCTAGAGGAGGGTTTATGAAAAGAAATGAGAAACTAACGTGTGCTTATTACCTACCTACAATACCTACTATCTACTTACTAAACTAATAAATTGATAAATATTTGTAAACATTTTTACACAACATCATCTAGCCCCAAACCAAGCATAGCCTGTACTATGGGAACCAGATGACTGATAAAATACTATATGCTTTACTTAAACACTACACTATAAATAAAGTTTTCAATAGTAGGTGCAACAGCACAAAAAAACATACCTTTACATTATAGGAAACTAAACTTGAGCATTTGTATTGTAACCAACTCATCTTGTTAAAACTTTTAGTTTTATCATGGAACTTCAGCGTGTATTTACATACGTGTTGTTTACATAAAAACGCCTTGATTTTAATTTAGTTACAAATAATCCAAGTACTACAAGACTACATTATCAAAGTTACATGAAAAAGGGAAGGAAGGAACTAGAAAATATAAACAATCAATTTTAGTGTATACTACAAGCAAGCGAGACGGAAACTAGACAGAAAAGAAAGGACATCAATAAACCAATCCGTTTAAACATGCTACACTTCTCTAGCGGAATTGGAACAAACCGTATTGTATAGGAACCTCAAACACAGTCAACAGATTGAAAATAATAATTGAAAGTGACTTGATCCATGAAAAAATCATACATAAAAAAATTAGAAAAAAAAAAAATACGATCGTCCGCTCATCTGTCAAAGTCATGCAAACTGAACTATCTTTGTTTTCTGGTTTTCTGAGTACGTACATGACATGACAGTGACAAGATGTCGAAAGAAAACACAAAACAATAGGTAAACTAAACATAACAAACAAAAGATAATCTATACACAAACCACCCTACTTATTCTTGTACACAAACAAAAAAGCGTTTACCTTACTATTAGGTGAGGGGGTGTCACAAAATTAGCGTGGCTAGATAGTGGAGCAGGGTGCAAATTACTTGCATTGCAGTACAAAATCCAATATGACGAACCATGACTATGAGACACTATTTAGAGGGCTTGCTTTTGACTGCAGCGGTCCTGCGGGTTTGCAGGGGCTCAGCAGCCGCTGCAATGAGGCCACTGGAGCTGGCGCTGGTGCCAGCGCTGCCGCCTGTTTGTTTAGGGCTCGCCTTAGGGAGTACCGCTGCTGCTACCGATGAGACCGAAGACAGCGGCGCAGCTTTCGCGACGATATCTGCACCGGTGGCGACGCTAGGGTATTTAGCCATCAGTTCCTTCAGTTCCTCTGCAGTCCCAATCCGCCTGCGGTTATTATCCGGCAGCATTATGTAAATGGCTCCATTACTAGTCCAGCTTGCAGTCACCCCAAAGTGTCTTCTTGCAGTGATGAAGAGATTGTGTCTTGTCTTAGTAAGGAACTCATGTACAACTGTAGAGCTAGATTTTAGCCGCTTCTTCTCCCTCCAAACAGCATCCCGCACACTGATGCTTGAGAAGCGAACAAGGATAGGACGGTCCCGAGTGTTACTTCGAGCACCCAATCGGTGGCATAGGTAGATAGCAGAAGCTTGGGTATTAGGCATATTCATTTTGGTTTGAATAATGTTTAGCACCAGTGCAGCGCAGTTTTCACCATCCATTTCGGGTATGCCACCAAACATCATAGCATTTCGGCGATTGGAGCAGTCCAACTCATCCACTTGGGAAGCCAGTGTGTGTATTTGTGAGCGCAGCAGTTGTAAAACACTAAGTGAGAAGGTTTTAAATTCAAAGAACTCCTGTGCTAACTTCTCCAAATTGGGCTTACTTTCTGGGGCTTGAGGTGAACGCAGTAGTTTTTCAAAGGACGCCATTCGGGAACCAAGGGTTTCTTCTAGCTCCTTCTGCGAGTCTATGATACCCTGAAGGTTTGGCATCATTGTAGTTGTCAAAGTAATGTATCCGTGTAATAGGTATTGGAAGCACAGTAGGGTAGGGCCAACAGGTGAGTGCAAATTATTCACTGTAACATCTAAACAGTAAAAAACTGCTTAGAACACAATGCCGGTAATTAGTTAATGATAAAAAGCCACTTTATATCACTGATTATAATGTCTAAAGGTTAAAAACGCAAATAAAATATGAGGAGCTTTTTACGGCAATGCTAGAGGTTACGACGCCTACCCGCAAAAAAAAGCTGTTCAATGCGTGTTCAATAAGTAACCGCGGTACTTTCTTTGAAGCTACAGTACTTTAAAGCCAGCCTCCGGACAAAGATGCATGATAGACAAAGCAGCATCGGTGCTTAAACCTGCTGAAAACAAGACTTTGGTGATGGTAGTTACCGTCCCAAGACCTCTGTTACGAATGGTAAATCTGGGCCATGTTACTCTTCAACGGCGAGATCGTTTCCCCCTAAGCAGTTCCGGAAAATACTGCGTTGCTTAGTCGATCAAGAAATCAACAAGTTCTATCAGAAGAATCGAACGGCAACGTAAGCTACGCTAGTCGTTGAATCTCGAATAGTTCACGCACGGTCATAGATGCCGTGCCAGACGCAGCAATATAAACAATCTGTTATCTACTGTCTGAAGCTGGTTGTTTTCCAAGACGATAAGATCGCAGGGTTAACGCAAACCTGGGTCAAGTAATACTGGCTGTACAGTCAGCTGCACTAGAATGTATACAATTAGTAACTTTCAAAATGGTATAAAAATCTTATAGTAGACTCTTCAACAGTAAAAACTTAAAAATCGTAAATTAGCTAATAAGTTCACTTATTTTTTGAGTTTTACCCTGTAAATATTGATTGTGACGCTGTAAAACCATTCTGTAAGTTACGAATTGTATACATTCTAGTGCAGCTGACTGTACCTACGTGCTTACATTGAAGTCTAGATTACATCGTCCAGACTAGGTTACTTCCACTTTTATTATACTAAGCTGATGGCAAACATCAGTAACGTAACCTCTAGACGCTGTAACACCTAGAGGCCGTAGGTACTGTATTTGTGGACTTTTCAAAAAAAATATTTTTAAACATTTCAGTATTGTCATGTGTCGAGTCATGATTCATGATACCGAACATGTAATGCGAAGACGTTGTAAACAAGTGTATCGTACACATCCAAATTCACCCATACTCTTCTCTCCTGTGTCATATTCCACGGTCCTGTGACAGCCTTACTCTTGCGCATCGTCTGCCAATCTCGCCCCAGGTCGCCGACGTTTCTCTATCCAGCTCTTGGACATAATTCAAAGCATAACGCCGAAGCGCAGAGGTGTAAGATGAAAATCGCGTTTCGGTCTTAGATGCCTTTCAGTCTTAAAAGTCTTCAGTTCAGTCTTTGTCCGTGGCATCACCGAACGGCTCTGACGGAAGACCAGCGTTGGTTACAAGACACCCAACATATGCTGAGTCAGAGACCGGTTTGCGATACACTAGCCTCATCATCACATATGTAATTAATATTTATAACTATCGTAATTGTGCTTGTGTCGTAAATTAATAGTTTTCTTTCTTTCTTTCTTCTTTCTAAAAGTTTGGTAAAGTAGTTAAGAGTAAATTAAACACACATACAAGCGCTCCTGGCGTAGCTTGTAAATCAACCAAGCTGAAAGCGGCGTTCTACGGGGTTATCTATTCGATGTCGGAGGAATCGGAGTGCACGTTATACTGTGGGCCCCCGCGACAGAGGCCTAAGAACAGCTTCGTCGTTGTCGCATACCTATCTACAAACAAGTCTGTTAGCGCGAGAGTATCTGAAAATACGATTCTCACAAAGTGCAAAAAACTCGCGACGCACGCGCCGCGCTGTCTGAGACGGGTGTCACGTGGGCTGTGTCGTCAGCTGTCATGTCACAGAATATACACTAGGCATCACCAGCTGTCGTCCGCCCTTCGCATGATTGATGACTGCAATTTATATTATTAACTAGGTTTTGCCCACACGCACGTGACATGTTACCTTAGCGCGTAGCTCGCCAGCTGCTTGATTGTCTAGCTGAAGTGGTAATGGGAATCATGGTCTATTAATCCGGTCTATAATACACCCTTGGAGTGCATTGCAGGTGAGCTACACAGCCCTTGAGATGTGTAGCTCATCACCCGCAGACATTTAGGTACTGGAAGGTATCTATCACTGGATCAACAGTTTGGCGTCTGGTTTAGTTCTTCTTTTATCTATTGGCTTCAGCTGTCATTTTGGGCTACAATTTTGTCAACGAGGCTTCTGCAAACCACGAAGGAAGGCTTCATTGGTTTTATCTGTATAATAACCATTTTACAGTTAGGTACACAGTATTGATTCGATAGATTCGATGTTCTTGCATTGCACTGTTATTGGTGTGTAGGTACCTACTGCAAAATGTGGGCATGACGCAAATAATATTTGTATATATCTCTGACTACTCCCTTATATGTAAGGACCTTCAGGATGTACCCAGTAGGGTATCCTAGAAGTAGACGTCTAGCCGGAAACTTGTGATAGGCCAAATCATAACAGTTATCAGAAAAAAATTTAAAAAACCTATGTATATTCAAAACTATTGACATTTCAAAAAAGTCGAAAAAACCCTGTGACGTTCTTTTGACTCGCGTTAATATAAATATTATAATAGATTTTTTTTCAAGAACCATGCCATCCTTATTTATTACAGTCGTTCGTGAGCCCATTAGTCTACTTTGATACGATTTAATTGAGCATAATTCATTATTATAGTGAAATCTCTTCTCGAATGAAGCCACGGGCACACCACAAATAATTAATAAACAATAATTAACCAATGCCTATATGCGTGATTTAATTATGTTGCGAACATCTTCGGATTTCCACTATTATCATTATTAAATAGAGATCCCATTATTGAAATAAATAGCATCAGAAGGTACGTATTAAATTGTTGTAGTACTTGGAACGTGTTTGCAACCTCACAGGTTTCCTAGTAGGCCTTGTCCGAGGAAGTAATACAACCATACCTTTTGACGTCCGCCTGCGACGCAGGAGTTTGGGGGTTCGATTCCCGCCTTGGGATAAATGTTTGTATGATCTGCAAATATTTATTTCGGGTGTTCTGGGTATTTTCTATTATAATAAAAAATATCTATGCATGTAATCTATTGTATTCAGTATATATCAGTCATTTAGTACCATAACACAAGCTGTCCTTAGCTTAGGGCTAGATGATGCTGTGTGGATTGTCCAGCATTATTATTATTTATTATTATAAGTACCTATTTCTGCCATTAAGCAGCATTGCTGTGTTTCGGTTTGAAGTATGCCTTAGGTGATGGACGCAGGGCAGTACATCGTAGGGCATGTTCCGAATTTACGTAACTTTAAGGACAATACTTTGCTTAGGTCATCGTTACCATTTAACATCAGGTGAGCTGTCAGTATAAATAAAATGGGGGTCTAATCCACAAGAAAAAACATAGCCAAAATATGCAGATATGTCTCCAGTTAATTGGTTGGTTGGCATAAATAAATGTTCTTGTATGCCTCGCCGGTGTTATCTACGCTATTATTTCGCTTTATGCTATTGAATTATAACTAGAATAGTGTTATTTTATTAAATTAATTAGGTATATGATAGAATTTAAACCATTTTCGTAAAGTAGGTTTTAAGACAAAGTCAAAAAGTATTTATTCAATAATATCCAGGGATTATTTAATAGTTAATATCAGACCACCGGCGGTCCGATGATCAGATGACATTGTAAAGGCAGTGGGACCTCGATGGATTCAATTGGCGCAGAACCAAGGATCCAATACTCAAAAGTGGGTGAATGTGAGCTGCTTAGAATTGCCTCAAAGCTAGATGAATCTAGGTGTCAATTAAGTCTAAAAGAACTATCAGTAAACTACCGCTATTTCCATAGTTGTTTGTAAGTTTTTGCAAAATAATATATTAAAGTCCTCTCAAATGGTGTCTGTATTCGCTGTGCAATGAATTTACGTCATCACATAAATTACTATTGGTCCTGTTATTACAGCCGCCGACAATTCAAAGTAATTATTTCTGATGATTATGAATGTACTACATGATCTAATCTACGCAACAATGATGATATCCCCTTGTGTTCTAAACAACTACACATAATACACATACCACTTAGTCGTGTGGTCTTATGGTCAAAATGATGAGAGTAAAGGTACTTGTACTTTGAACCAAGAGATTTCGAGATATCTTTGACAACCCCATACATAGTGGATAGAATGTGTAGGATACACATCGTCCGATTTCATTTATATGCTACTAGTAAATCATCAACAACAATCTATAGACCTACCAAATTTCATGCAGATCAGATTAACATTTCTAAACTTATACTCGAACAAACATACAACTACATACATGCAAAGCAAAGTCGGCACAGAGATCTTTGATTAAATCGTTCTCTCGAGCAATGAACAAGTATAAGTTAAAAACCCCCGATACTTCAAAAAATTTTTTACAGCTATAAAAGAACTATCTTCAAGCAGCTGGAAATGCTTTCTTGAAGTCAAATCGGTTCATACGTTTGACTTTGAGAGATACGATGCTAGCGACAGATATTTGAATTGAAATTGTACTGACAACTTAAATGTTGACATCTTCATCATCAGCCTGTAGAAGTCCACTGTTCGACATAGGCCTCCCCTCACGTTTCCATCCATCGACTTCCAACGATCCTAACAATGTCGTCAGTCCTTCGAGTGGTAGGGCTTTCTACACTGTAATGTTGACATAGCTGAACTTCATGCTAAATAACATGCATCAGCTATTGACAGCAATTATTGCACAATTTCCGAAATCGTATTACGTTGTGCGGGCGCTACCACCATGTCGGTGGAAATCTAATTCACTACCTTACCCTAAACACAGGTGCACTTGCATCGTTGAATAAGTGGACTTACCCCAGTTAACTGGTCCAACGATCCTAGATCCACTGATGTATTATGTTTTAAAATATAGTTTTAAGCAGCTGTACCCCATTTCTATCTCACAAACACAACCAAATCTCCTCAACAATCTCGACAACCAATCTCACGTTAGGTAGACATCCGTTCAAATCTCTAGTGACCTGGAGCATGCTAAAAAGGGCAAGTAACGCTTCAATAATTCACGACTAAAATAGCTGTACTAACATTTGAGTAGCAGCAAAATACACTTCCATCCATCCAGTATTTATAGAACCCTCTATCGATTGGTCAGCACCATGGGCCAGCACTCATACGAAAATATTGCATCGTCCATGCAACTTTATAGTATTTATAATATTAGACACAACACTTCACACATAGAATTTATCAAATGAAGTAAGGTCTCGACATATTAGCAACGCTTAAACACCTTTCAAATAACGTCTGCTTTTTCTGTTTGTGTTTACTGCTGTACACTCATTTTCCGAGTCATACTCACTTTTTCTTTGTTTTTATTTTTTTGTAAATACACAAGAGTCATCTCTTATCTCTAATAAATGATATATTTTGAACGGCCGGTCTTAGGTTGAGCCGAGTGATATTACTAACTCTGCTGATTGTACGTACATAAGATTACACCTGTTTTCCACAGTTCTAGGCAGAGATCACACGTTTCTGCTTACTACGTTCTTAACATACGCCTTTTGGTTCATTTGCTCTACATATTATGATAAAAATGAAAATATTACACTGACGATAAATATCAAGTAAGTTAACTCGTTCACATGGTTGTTATTACCTCACTCGTCACTGTTCGACTCCTTCTTAGTGCAGTTATAAATCACTCTAAGCCTTCTTTAATATTTACTGTCTTACCTAAGTTTTTACCTTCTCTCACTTTGTTTTCAACGCTATCGTCTGATTTAAAACTGCCTTGACCCAGGTTTGTACCCTTCCGAAGCGATTATTGTCACCTATTGACATCTGCAATGTAACTTGCATTCTTGATAAGTTGATGTTTGCCCTGTCTGAGGTAGATCTATTGCAACTAAGTACGAAAAACTTAACAGAAACCTGGTTCCTATTATTGACTGAGCGAGCGAAGCGTCTTTGCTTTCAATAAGTAGGTATTTGATAGTTTTTTAGTGTTATTGTCTTATAGTTTTCTATACTTTTATATTTTTTTAGTTTTATTTTAAGTTCTGTAATGTGGTGATTGAATCATGTCATGTTACCCCAGGTAAGTGGGATAAGGGCAAGAAAATGATGAATGATGATCGTAAACCGATCTAAATGAAACTTTATGTATAGGTTTTACGATTTTATAGATTAATTTGTCGTCGTTATGTGTGATTAGAAAGGTACTTTCTCCAAAAGTGGACAAAAAGGTTCAGAAGATCTGATAAGGATCTTATGATCATCCTCAACGTACGAAAGAGTAGGGCTCGCTCGAGTCACGACATACTTCTTCCTCCAAAAGGATTTCCTCTAAATATTTTCGTCTACAATTTTCCACGCGGCTGAATCACCGAACCACTAATTTTGGAACAACAACAGAAGCTGCGATATTTAGGTATCTACCTATCCAATTCCACGTGGTTGTGGAGCGCTGCCAACATTTTCAAGTTCTAGGCTCGCGGTTAGGGTTGCCACCTTGCAAAAATGATAGACCTAGTAAACTATATTTTTACTAAGGTATCGTTCACACGTAAGTCATAAATTACATATTACAACACAACAGCCACATCCCAGTAACATAAAGTGGTATTTCAGGTATCTTCCAAACAGTAATGAGGGTTTTTATTCAATTTTTGATGTAACAAGCAGATGGCCTTCCTGACGTTAAGCGGTTACCATCACCTTTAACAATGCATTGCACGTTCGTTATAGGAACGTGCCCCACGATGTACTGCTCTGCGTCCATCAACCTAAAGCATACAGGTGTTTAACCGCCTGTGTCTGTAATTTCACCGGCACCAACGCCCTTTGAACCGGAACGCAGCAAGCTGCTTGGCGGCAGAAAAGGCATGGTGGTAATACTTCCCCGGACGAGCACTTCACTTAAGAGCTTTTCTACTACTAGTAATGCTATTATTACATTACTGTTTCAATGGATTTGCTTTGCTCAGTTACTTTCATCGAAAAAGCTTAGATTTGCGTCACATGAGTTGGCCATTAGCTCATACGAGATCAGTTATTGTCAACCCTACCGAAGTCGCGGTCTCTACATAACACCTCTTTTGAGAAGTGATCTTGCAATGCTGGTTGGATACAAAGGAAGATTAGTTTGCAAATCCAGCAAAGAAAGGATGACTGGGTAAAAATGTATAGGCTCAAAGCTAATCATCAAGCTCGCTGAAGTATAATCATTTAAAATAAAAAAGCCGCAGGCTATATCCACCGAATATTTAGTTATTTTATAAATTTGTTTCATCTAAATAATTTCAGTAGTTGCATGGTGATGAATCACCATGCCATTCAGCCACAAACATAAAAACTTTTATATGTATCTATTTATCCTAATCTATTTTTAATATTTCATATATTTTTTTAAAACATTATACTAAACAACTGGTCGTGGAGTCTTAAAACTTTCAGAGTAAGTATATTTGTCTTGGATGAGTTAGAATTAGAGTTGTATTCTTATTAATTTCCAAAAGGGGTTCAGAGGATGTTGCAATTTGTATAAAAATAACTTCGCGCGATATTCCATTAAGTTAGTTCATAGTATTAGTAGAATGCCAGAGTAGCCATCCCCAATTAATAATAATTACTATGCGTTTTATTAATATATTATATCATAGCACTACTTAGTTCTAAGATATCTAAGGGGTTATGTAGAATAACTTCCGTACCTGGAGGGACAAATCGTGTAGGCTGTTTTGTCTTTTCTTTACATAACCGTGGGTAACAACGAACAACAAAGCAGGCAAAAATAATAAAAAATAAAACATATAAATAGCATCACGACTAGCACGGGATGTACCAAATTTACTATCTGGACGTACCTCTGACTACCACCCCGGCAAAACAAATAATTCTACAATTCTGCTTCATGGCATACATGAAGCGGAATTGTAGAATTATTAGTTTCCGAACAATCGCCAGCTCCGAGAAGTCGTTAGCATCAATTATTTCTGTCGCACTGAAATAAACCATATTCATGGGTTGGAAATAGGAGTGCTGTCACCTCGAATGTCACAGTCAAGGTGTTGAAGGATGACTCAGCCGTCACTAGCACGCGATTTTACGGAATGGTCATATTTCTCTCTATATTTTAGACAAATATAGATAATGAAAAAAAAATAACGTCTCGACTTTAATGCCCAGCCACGGTATTTAGCCCCTTAGATTTGTTAATACAAAGTAGTATACCGACTCAAGATTCTTTAATATCTAGTCTAGGTAGTCTAGTCTAGTTTGAGTCTAGAGGTTTGTCCATATAACATTTGGCATATACCCACACTTTGGAACAAGCAAATGACCCACATGATGATGAGTGGTTACCATCGCCTATAAGAAAGTATTGCACCGTAAGTCACGCTCGTTACGAACGTGCCCTACGATACACTGCTCAGCGTCCATCAACTTTAGGCATACAGGTGTTAAGCCTCAAGTGGCTGTTATTTCACAGGCACCCACACCCTTAAAACCGGAACACAGCAAGCTGCTTGGCGGCAGAAATAGGCATGGTGGTAATACTTCCCCGGATGAACCCTTCACAAAGAGCTCTACTACTACTACTAAACTACTGGAGAACTGGCATTGTGATAAAAAAAAATTGTATTGAAAAATCTATTCGTGCATGACCTTATTGTTAGTTTTTCACCCACGTTTTGAAAAACCGGACACTTATCGAATTCCAGTGTCTTTATCTTCGTCCACCGCCGTTGCCTTCTGTCCGCCTAGTGCCTGTCCATTTCCACCAGAGATAGTGAGTTCCGAAATAAGAAGTTATACTTAAATAGGAATCAAAAACATTGATAATTTTTAGTTTTGAAGGTGTATTAAGTAGTGTGTAAGGATACTTAGGGAAGAACAGGCAGGGATGGAAAATAATGGAAAATGCTGAACGGTTCCTCTGTGTCAGTAAGACTCACTGATGCCAGAACCGTTGGTTGGTATAAGTAATTATGAATAACTTATTTTGGTCAATCATTTTCGTTTGTTCTGGTCAACGAGACTAGACAGAAATTAGTGAGAAAGATAACATCTTCTGACTCATCTACATCTTGTTAAACACCACACCTAAACTGTGAAATAAACACGTTACTTGTTGAGTTCTATAACTCATATTCTGGACGAGGGCCAGAACACCGGTGAGTGGCCTGCCTGGTTTGAATTGGACGAAAATAGGTAAATAGATTAGAGTACTTTACTTAGAGTACTTACTATTTATTTGGCTTCCTGGTGGAACAAGCAGATGGTGATTACTTAGTAGGTCACGCTCATTATAAACGTGCCTTACGATGCACTGCTCTGCGTCCATCAACCTGAGGCATACAGGTGTTAAGCCTCGTGTGCTTGTAATTACACCGGCACCCACACCCTTCGAACCGGAATACAGCAAGCTGTTTAGCGGCAGAAATAGGCATAGTGGCAGTACTTCCCTTGACGAGCTCTACATTAAGGGCTCTACTACTACTAAAACTACTACTAGTATTCCTACTTGATAGTTTTATAGTATAATACTTGAATTTAGCATGGATCTTATTATTTACACGACAAAAATTCCACAACGTTGGCCTAAAATTATAGAAGGGTTCTTAACACGCTAACGCACACGCTGTACTTGTGTGGAAGCAAAGTTGGCAGGTAGGAGTAGTTATTTTAAATACATTAAACAAACTACAGTTTGAGGGCAAATTGTTATCGTAATGAACCGTAAACATAGCATGCCATATACATACCTAGTAAACAAACCTAGTGTTACTCTAATATGCCTGTGAAACGCGCGCGATTTCGTCCGTGTTTAACTATTTCCATACAAACTTCAGCGCGGACACCTTTCCAAGGTCTGAAATTCAGAAATTCCTTTCTCAGTAGGAATGTACTGATACACACGCAATGCCAGTGTTCTCGAACGGCGAAAGAAAATATCGTGAGGAAACCCGTGGCTTAGTTAATTACGCTCGTATTGACCATGTCTTTTCTATAGAAAAGGCTAAGCTGTGCTGATAGAATAGGTGCTAGGCAAGCATACTCCATCTAAAGTCCTGTCCCAGGTACTACAGCATCTTGTAAATAGAGACACGACTGAAAAAGTTACCTCTGACGCTGTTTAAATAATCCACAATCGATGCAAAGACCTGTTTATTATTACAACCCTACGCGCCAAGACAAATATAGCCAAAAAATATCAAGTCTCTACGACCAGTAGTTTAGGCTGTGCGTTGTCTATAATTTCAGTCAGTCAGGACATAGATTCTTATAATTGGTTAGATAAATGTGTAAAAGTAAATATGATTGTTCTCACTTTACTTTTACACCTATTATTTGAATCGTCTAAGGCTACTGTTTTAAGTGGGTAGAGCAACGGTTAGATGGTAGGCTTAAACAAGGTTAACGTGGCAGACAACGCGACAATGAGAGACATGTATTTTTATTCTTCAAAATTTACTAAATATTGAAGTTCGAAGGTGTAGCTTGCTTGGTCCTTCACTGTTCAAAAGAAACCAAAACAGACTTAGTAACGTGCAGGGATGGACAGCTAGTTTTTTATTCGTCGTATATATTATATATGGTAACTACGTTAGCCGGTCCTTGACTTCCAGCTAAAGTACTCAAAAATACTCAATATTGCCAATACTTTTACCCAATAGAATTGCAACGATGACTCTAAATAGTCTTAAAAACTAGGTGTGTCAAAGGTTCTAATATCATACGAGTGTCCGTTAGTAGTGCAACAGGTCGTTGCTTGTCAGATAAACTCTCGCCATATTGGCTAGTTTCAACGGTCACTGTGACATTAACAAAATAAATGAGATAAAGGCTTGTCTTAATAGTACTAACAAACGGACACTTAATATTGGAAACGCGTATGAGCCAGTTTACTAACGGCTGCCTATTACAGGTCCTGGTAGTATTCAAGTAAACTTGGGATTTAGCTTAGCTATCAGTCAGACTAGTAAACTCCGGCAGCAGAGTTTACTATTAGCTCATACGAACTTTTAACGGAAGCTTAATTATGATATAGTAAGCAATCGTATAAACTAAAAGTTTGTAAATAAATTCCCAGCGTTCCACTGGTCAATACCAATACAATCCTCGAATGACTCACCCCCGATAAGTCGGTAAACAACTTGCGGTCGGGCTGTCGCTCGTCGCTATCGGCATGCGGAAGCTCGACCTTCGGCCCCGTCCTTCACCTCATTTCAAGGACACTATTTACTACCACTAGTCCGTAATGTGGGGGTTGAACACGTGAGTGTAGTAACCACTTAAGTACTTCCTGCAATAAGTAATTCCTGTCATCGATTTTCTATGATTTTCAGTGTAACCTTTATATTGGTTTGTTTTAACTGATTAACAAATCCAAGAAATTTGTAAGCAATCGTGTTTCCTAAACTGAAACACGTATACTATGATATCCATAATATAAAGGAAACGTGATTAGCGCCAATCATTTCAGTCACATACCTATCTGCTCGTGTCCTATCCTGCATTTGGCTAAGGTCCTATTAATTGTACAGTAACAGGGATTAAAAAAAAACAACACTGGTATTTTAGAATCATCGGAATCATAACCATAACTTGAGTGCAGGAGGTACATGTACTCCCAAATTTATAATAAATAATTATTTTCGAAGTAAACAAGCGTTGATTGACCAGGTAGTTTGAGTAATTGCATTATATAATCTTTTAGTTTATTTTCACGCACCGCGCGTCTGGAATGTTTATTCTCATAGATATGTATAATGTTTGATTGACGTAATATCTTCTAATCTTGCCAGATTCTTGTGCTGATAAGCTCTGATATCTGCCGGAAGCAGTGACTGAACCTTTGGGCGGCTTATTTGAACTCTGGCGACAGTGTGTTAGCTATTAAATTTTATGATATTGATGACTAAATGTGTAGTTTATCAAAGACTAAATCATATAAAATTACAGCTCATAGCCTAAGGCCCTTATAAACAAGCATTACTGTAGGTACTTGGGTTTGAAGTGAAATTAAACCATGGTGCGTGTGTTGGGAAATGATTTTATATGAATTAAATGTTGGGATTAATTTTATGTATTAGTGGTGTTGGTAATGATATACACCGATTGGAAACAAATGGGCAACAATGACATCACTTCCCACGGGTTTTATGTGAAATACTGTACTTGAGTGCATTTTATAGAGCACTTACAGTAACCATTAAACGCATAACATAGTAACGTAAAATATAGCTGAAGAGACCATGGTCGTTTTTAAACCTTGAATAACACAAAACACATTGAAATTTTTTAAGACGTCACAATAACCTGCTTATTTCTGATATGGAAATTCCGATCTAACGTGGTTCGTTGTAAAAAAATTGTGATTGAGCGAAAAGCGGAAATCTTCAGAAACAGATCATACGCCTGGTTATCAGGCAAGTTTATAAAGACATTTGTGGTGTAAGTGTATCGTGTTTACATTTGAATTATATCGAGCAGAATCTATATCTCAACTGAGGAGTGGTGTCTGGTGGCCGCGCAGTGTAACTCGGATGTTAGCTCAGCACGATGTGTTTACGCCGTAAATATTAAATTTATTCGTTCTAGACCTTCCTTTACTCGAGCTACCGACGAATAAATTGAAATCACTTCGCGGATGGTAAACATTCCAGATCTCAAAATACTTTGCCTTGACACGAAACTTATTTATTTCGGTATTTTATTAGTTATCTGATTCCCATTTAACAAGCTTTGCTCAGTTTAGGGCTAAATAGCGCTCTGAAATTGTCAGCCAATATTTATTGAAATAAAATGAAATTTTCTCTAGAAACTGTGTACAAAAAAGATCTTAAAGCAACAGTTTATCCATTAATTATGGACGTTCAATATTTAACTTACAAAACAAGGTAATTTATTGATTGTTAAATTCTTTTATGTCACAAAAACATTAATCTAAGAGCCACCTACAGAGTTTTGTCTTAAATTTACTAGTAGACAGTTCTCATGTCTCTAGGAATTTTGTTATAGATTTTTACAAATATTGCATGTTTTCTTGTCATCAGTTGTCCACTAGTTCTTTGGTTTTTTAACAGGTAAATGTAATTAATATAATAACAAAGTATCCAATAAAAACTACACGCTGAAAGCCACACGCTACGGACTCTCGCACTAAATGAGTCATAGTGTTGATGTAGGTCGAGTTTGAGCTTGGCCGACTATTCGGCGCCTGCGGATTTGCTCGTAGTTTCGAATTACCCATTAAACTTGAGTGTTCTTGAAGCTACAAATGGTTGATTGGGTCAAGGATGCTGAGAAATGCGACTTTATTATCCAAAAAGGTCAAACATTTAGTAGGAGAGCGTTTGCCTTTAGGGTGGGTATGCTCTGAAAATTCGTGAGTCCATACAAACGGGCTCAACTTCGACTTGGGGACTGACATGTTGTCTACTATTTCTATTGCTATCCAGTCCCAGACCAGAATCTGATGACAGTTTATAAAACAACAGTGATATCATGATTTATTGCAACTTAAGGGTGACCTCTGTCACCTGTGTTGACCACTAGCTCTTACGAACTGTTTTTTTTACAGTGCATACGACGACTCGCGCCGAATTGGCGCAAGACTACCTGCTATCATGCCGGCACCACAACACAGCTCCTATCGACTCCGTTCTGCAGCAGATACGGGTGAGTCTAATTAACCAACCAATCTACCAATCGGTGTGGTAGCTTTGATTAATCGTCGTCATTAGCCTAAATATTACAAGGACAAATGTTTATTTTGTTTTGCAAAAATTTTGCATTTCACAACATTCAGCCCTAACTAAGCGACGTTGTACTATGGGAACCAGATGACTGATAATAAGTATAATTTTCTTTTTTTTTGTAAATACATGAATACTCAAAAACACTCGAAAAGAGAAGAAAAAACCATGTTCCTCACACAAATTTTGTCCTCGGTGGGGATCGAACCCACAAACTTACAGAAGACGACTGAGCTGTGAGGCCATTCATAAGTTCACTTCTAGACATGGGCCTCCCCCATATTGGAGGGTTCATTACACTTCATTGGCGGATTAGTAGCCGCAATGTCGTTGTTAAGTCAGGAGGTTATTGCTGCCCATGCCCTGATGCGTTCCCTTATTTGCCTCTTTCGACATGCATCGCTACACCGTATATCTGCTATTAAAGGCTGTAAATAAATAAAAGTAGTCAAACATTAAATGTAAAGAAGAGACATGTGTAGTGTTTTTAACATCTTTAAAGACTATCTAATAAACTCGAAGTAGTTACACCGTGTTTTGTCTCTTTCTATTTTATTTAAAACTTCCTGTCAATGCACCTTGACGACCGATGTGGCGCGGCGGGCGAATGTCCGCCTGCGACGCAGTAGGTTGCGGGTTCGATTCCCGCCTTGGGATAAATGTTTGTACAATCTGCAAATATTTATTAGATAGATAGAAACATTATATTATTATTGTTGATTTGTTGATTGTTGTTTATTCCGGGTGTTCTGGGTCTTTTCTATGTATAATAAAATTATCTATGTATGTAATGTATTGTATTATGTATATCAGTCATCTAGTACCCATAACACAAGCTCTGCTTAGCTTGGGGCTAGATGATGCTTTGTGGATTGTCCAGCATTATTATTATTATTATTAATGCAAAGACAAAACACAGTGCAAAACTATTTCAACGTTACACCGAGTTTATTTAGTACCTACGAGGGACTCCCTCAAATAGAAAAACTTTAAATATTTTCATCTAAAATTTTTCACGTGCAGCAGAATCGCCGAAATTAGTTGTGAGACAACAGACGTGAGTCTGTTTACCTTTGTAGGAGCTTCCAGAAGCGTCTATCGGTGGTGGGACGCGCGCCGCCCGCCTTGTGCTCGCCGACTGCTCGCTGGAAGGTGCGGCGCCGGCGGACGCGCTCGAATCTTTACTGCGAAATGTGCAGTTCCGACGCATTGAGTTGGATCATGCTGAAATCGATGATGAAGGAGCGGTAAGCATTGTACTTTGCCTCGAGTGACAAAAGGTCTAAGGCAGCACAAGAAGCTCCTGGTTGAGATAAATTAGTGAGTATAACTGATCGTCACCGTGTGTTGGTAGATATCATAATACATGTGTCAAATGGTCATGATGTTGAGTATTGCATTAAACTAAGACAGGAGGAAATAGGGTCACATGTTTTCGGTGAGGAATTTGATAATGTCATACTTATAACCATCTTGTTCTTTTAGGCTACGCCGCATGAATGGCGATCAGTTAGTTGTGTGTCTGATCGCCACCGCGCGTTATCATACCTGCGTCAAATAGTCGTGATATTGAGTAGACTTAGATCATTCATAGGGTCACGTGTTTTCGGTAAGGAATTTGATAATGACACCTTGTTATTTTAGGCTACACCGCCGCGTGGTTAGTTGGTTCACAGTGGTTGACCACTGTGAGTAAAAATTTACTAAAGATATTTTTGAATTTCAGGAAGCATTATTCGATATGATTGAGTACTACGAAAGCGCGTGCGTTATATCCATTGCCGGGCCGCGTCAATTCGGCATCAGAGGCTGGCAGGCAGCTTCAAGAATGATTAAAAAGGTATGTAAAAAAAGTATCGATGATGGCCTAAAATATACCAAAAGATGCGTGGGATGCCCTCCCACCTGATAAACCGAGTGCGAATTATTATTACTATTATATACACTTTTGCTGGAGTAAAATCTTTAGTAGTATACGTACGCGCAAGGTTTATATGACAATGTTAAGTTGTAAATAAGAGTAATTTTGCCCGCTACAGCTCAAGTAAAATCACAGGAATTTTGTTTCCACAGAGCGCAGAACTATCGGAGATAGAGGTGGCAGAGAGTGACTTAGAGCCGTCGCACGCGCCTGTATTAGCGCGCGCGTTGAGACCCCACACGTGCAGACTCCGGGCTCTGTGTCTGCAGAGAGCTAAGCTTAGTGGCGAACCTCTCATGTGCCTAGGTAACTATTTCTGTCCTATAGATAGGCGGATAGATAGATTATCTATAGAACTCTATTGATTACCACAACAAGTAAAATACACACATTTTATATACATTAAAGTAAACAATGTAGTATTATAATAGGCGGCCTTTTCGCTAAAAGCCATCTCTACGCGGACGAAGTCATGCGCGTTTCGCTAGTAGGTGATAATACTAATATTACCTGTCACATGAAAACGCAAAAACTATAACTGTAAAATGTATTGATATAAATGTAATTCATTTCATTTAATTTATGCATAAACAATTGTATTGAATTGTATTTGAAATTATGGACATCATTGCCCATGGTCTTGTGTGTTGTAATAGTCGTGGAGCTTATTTACTTTTTACTTACAGTAATAGCGTTGAAATCGAACGGGTCCATCCGTGAGCTTCGTCTGCCAGACAACAGTCTAACACCGCACGACGCTCAGCAGCTAGGCTCGCTGCTCAGATTCAACACTAATATACAATTACTAGATTTATCCAACAATCTGATACAGGTAACTATGATCTAAAGCAGAGGTTCCCAAACTTTTATGTAAGATAAGATAATGTTTATTATCAACAACAAAAAATAGCCATTTATACAAATATTATTCTATAAAATAATTAGACTCTGAAATATAATTTAACCGACTTTACATACTGGTTTAGAAACTTTACCTTCCGTGCTAGTTTAAAACTGTGTTACGGCAAGGTAATGCTTCTCACGCAAAATAAATTAATCACGCCTCCTTACTGACTAAAATAAAAATACTCATGCCTCCCCTCGCACTTTGAGAACCAATGCTCTAAAATAATACTGATTTGACAGCCGTCACAGATCAGTTTGTTTTAGTTATGCCTTCTGTGTTGTAGGTTGTTGGTTCGATCCCAACCAAGAACAAACATTGGTGTGATGAACGCAGATGTTTATTCTGTGTTTAAGGTGTTATATTGTATTTTAAGTATGTACCAATAGAACAGTTATTTACAAAAGTATTTCACAGTTATCTAGTTTCAATAGTATAAGGTGTAAAACCCTCTTGCAGGATATAGGTGTGGGTCACATAGCGGACTCGTTGATTGAGCAAGCTGCACAAACTCCGCCTTCGACCGTCACATCGCCAATGTCTCCGCAGCTATATCCGAGTAAGTAAGACGACCGATGTGGTGCGGGTTCTGCGACGCAGGAGGTTGCTAGTTCGATTCCTGCCTTGGGATAAATGTTTGCACTATCTACAAATATTTATTCCGGGTGTTCTGGGTATTTTCTATGTATCGTAAAAAATATCTTTGTGTGTAATGTATTGTATTAAGTATATCAGTCATCTAGTACCCATAACACAAGCTCTGCTTAGCTTGGGGCTATATGATGCTGTGTGGATTGTCCGGCCGGTAAATAATTATGTGTTTACAAAAAAACTTTATTTAAATAAAATATAAGTTCATTAATATAAAAAAAAATGGCTCCAATGGTGTTCATAAACAATTAATATAGAACAAGTTGTTGGCACAAACTGGCACGTCAATTCGATACGCGACACAAATAATACTCTGTGGATTTATCTCCTAAAAAGAAATTACGCACTGATAATGATATTTGTGCTAAGCCATATGACATTCGTCAATCCCATGCATTTTGTACTAACGTCATCGCTTTCAGAATGTGAGTTGGCTTCAAGCGTGATCTACGAAGCACGAAAGCACTCGGCTGAAAACGCAAAGCGTTGCATTGCATTTATGATCGGCTTTCTTAACTTAGTTGATTTATGTGATATTTATTAATAGATTGATATGATAGTGTTGGGTTACAGTGAGCGGTGTGGACGCGAAAGGGCTCGCCTTTCTAGTTCTATGGAACAACCAACTCACTAGGAACTGCGCGCAGCATCTCACCAGGGCATTGGTGAGTCACTTATCACTTTATCATCAATATCATCAGCTGTCTGAATAAGTCCACTACTGGACTTTTCCAGGAGGAACGATTTTGAGCCTTTTCCATCAACCGACTTCGTGAAACTTCATAATGTAGTCAGTCCAAGCAGCTGGCTGTGTTTCGGGTTGAAGGGTGTGGGTGCCGGTGAAATTACACATACATAGGGCTTAACACTAGTGTGCCTCAGGGTGATGAGCGCAGAGTAGAACATTGAAGGTCACTTTTCTAAGGAACGTGAGCTATAAGCATCAGGTGGGCCATTTGCTTGTTCCATAAGCAGATGTATATCAAAATAGTTGATTGCGCTGGATGACTACACTTCTTCCAGTTCGTGGTGGCCATTCGAGAATTTATCGTTCGGTGATATTACCTGCCCATTGCCACTTCAAGTTGCTAATTCTAAGAACTATATCTATTAGTTTCTGATGATAATATCATTATTATAAAGTATAGTGCGCGATCCGTTATCCGTAGGATGAAAAATGTTACTCGAATGGATGTGTCTGTAGATGTAAGATGCGCGAATTTAAACGTTACTTCTCCAACGCTCCTTACTTTAAATGACACCCATAAATTACTGCGCAGGTTAACCCCTTGTATTCTGGTTAAGTGACGGGAGTTATACTAGTCTGATCTATCTCTGTTTTACAGCAGTCATCACATTCCCTCTGCGTACTGAACGTCGGTCGCAACGCGCTCGGTACCGACGCCGTCAGGGCGCTACAGAGCGGAGCTTCGCACGGAGCCCTGCTGTCTCTAGGGCTCCAGTGTGCACGTCTGGGGCCTGAGGCGGGGGCTCCGCTGGCGCAGCTGTTGCTGTCTCACACGAAACTGCAGGTAATGAGAACTTAAAATTCTGGATTTCCGGTGTATCTATTGGTAAATCGGGTAATCATTAAGCTAATCGGGTTCCCAATACCAACGTTGGTAACTTTAGGGCTCCGGTGTCTTTATAGACTTGAAAGGCCTACGTTAGTAAGACATCAAGTTACTGGTAACCAAGACTCTCCTCACCATCCCCCAACTAACAAACTGGGAATGGTGAATGCAACTATGTTGATCATTTTCACAGCTTTAGCCATATCCAAAACTTCTTAACCTTGCAAGCAGAAACTTGTCGATATAGACTGTACTCTTTTTCAGGTCCAGAAGTGAAGGATATTGCTCAAGTGGTCATTTTGATTCCCATAGTAACCCATTCTCATTTATATTTTCTTTTTCTTACCGCAGTGCCGGGTGTTCTGGCTCGTAATAATTAAGCGTTACTGTGTTTAGATCAAATAAATAAAACAATAAAAAACTTTGCGACTTTAATCCCTAAGCGCGGTAGACTTCCCCTCTCTTCTCAACTCAAGGTTTTTGAGGATGTCTTATGAGGGTAGTACATGGCGTTATCACTCAGTACAAATGTGATGTGCAATATTTGAGAAAAGTTTGCTCAATTATCAATAGATGTCGCATCAAAAATAAGGTAAGTTTTTTATTAAAAATACTGGCATTTTAAGTGTCCCACACTACTAATTGTGTGAGATAATAATTTGCTATTTAATGCAAGATTTTTTACTATTTATTTGAAATTTCAGCCTTTGCAGTCAGAAATCGGTCTCTGGCAAATTGGGTTTCGGCCTTTTTTGAAAACACACGCTGGCAACACTAATAATGTCTACCGTTTTGCTCTGTGTTTGTTTTACATTTTCCTAAAAAAAGCTTTCACATGCTCTTCCCGGTGATATTAGTGATATTTGTACGATGACTGTGCTGTGTTTGGACTCCGTATATTCGGCCTTTGCTGTTAAACTACTGCTTTTCCACCTGGACTTGGATTTGCCTTGTAATTTGGTTACCGGCGATACTTCGATCTCCAGCGATGAATAGAGCTGATCAAACGTGTTGTGTGTGCAAAACTATCTTATGATATCTATTAGCTACAGAAAAGGTGTAAATTTAAAAATAAATATCATAATTATGAACAATGTGCATTTATGTTTTCATAGCATTCCCAAGTATGTAGTAGTAACCCACGACTAGAAAATAATATATATAATAGGGTACTGGTTAGGTAGGTTTCTATAGATAAAAGTTTGCCCAAATTAGCACGAGATGTCGCTGCACGCTCAAACCTTTGAATGATGCCTCTATCTCCAGTATAAAAGTTACTTTATGGGGTAGTAGTATGATAAACGTAAAAATTTTACATCAACTGATACTGAAATCAATATTGATTACCCCAAGGTCACCAACATATGTATAAGAAACAATCTTCTTCAGGTTTTCTAATTTCTGATTCTATAGTGGTATGATAATACAGTAATAAATATGTTCGTTACAGAGGTTGGATTTGCGTGATAATCGGCTCGGTGCAGTGGGGCTACAAGCGCTACTCAACGCGATGAAGGAAAATCACACGCTCACACAAATAGACCTGGACGATGCCGCGGTAAGTAAATAAGACTCATCTACATGTAACAAATTATAGTCATAGTCCCGGCTTAGAAATAAAAAGAAAAAAAGAAATAGCATCACGGCTTTAATCCACAGGCACGGTAGATATTCCTTTCAGATCTCTTAGTACAAAGTACTCACACGAGATTCTTCGAGGATATCTAAGGGGGCAGTCAGAGGTATTTCCAGATGTTACATTTGGTATATTTTTTGCATTTGCATTCCATACGTGACAGGTTGCAAGCCCATCACTACTGCTGGAATATTCACTGGTTACCTCACGATGTTTTTCGTTACAGTTTGAACGCTGGCATATATTAGCTCTGCATTGTGTATAGCTATCTCTTCTATACCAATTACAAGAATCTTTGTCCTGACTGATTGAATGACTGACTCACATTAGCTACAAACGCCTAAACCAATAGACTTAAAGATTTGAAATTATCAGGGTCACTCGTCTTGGTGCGTAGAGGTGTACTAAGAAAGGAGTTCCCGAAATTCAATCCAGAAATAAACGGGCATAGCGAGGGTTAAATTTGTATAAAAATAACTAAAGTCGCACGCGTTTCGCATGTATAAAATAATTTTGCATGTCGCAAAATTAGAAAGCTTTACAAGAGTGTTATGTCTATTCAAGGAATCAACGACACTGTCAGCGGAGGATAGCGACGCGGCGTCAATAGCACGACTGACGCGCGACATCCGCGCCCTCTGTCGGCGGAACGAGCCGCCCGCGACGGAGCCCGAGCGTCGCGTCCATAGGAAGATCAGCCTTACCTGTCACACGGCGTGCGTCCTCAAGGTAACCACGTCAAAGGATAGCCCGAACAAACTGACAATTGTGGCGTAAAAGTATCGTGGATAACACAGTTGTGGAGTGTTTCTTGGTTGCCGCGCATGAAACTTTGATGATGGTACGAAATTTTAACGGCACAAATGTCAAATTTATTCGTGCTACACCCTTAGCTTACGCTCTCGCAACGTGATGCGGTAATTAATAGTGACGTAGCGTCAGCTGATACCGGGTAAAGACCGATCGAGTGGCAGGCCGAGGCTAGTAAGAGCTTTGCTGTTGAGACTCACACGCTCTCCCGCCCATACTATTACTTCCATACCGAGTGAAGTGAGTGAGTTCTACATATTATAGTGAAGTTTTCCGGACCGGAGCACGCTAGAAGGCAAGAGACCGTAATATAAAACCGTAAGAACCAAGTTTAGTTTCTTGCCTGTTCTTCTAAGCTTGGTCACGAGGAAAACGCGCTATGATTCAGTAATTAATAAAGCATTTGGTCTTTGGTTTGTCCACAGAGTTCTCCGGTCCGGTTATGTAGGCGTGGGTCTCGGCTCCGGTCGCCGCTACCTTCGCCCGCGCCTTCGCCTGCCGGCTCACCGACTCCAAAACACCAGAACTCAACCAACAGATTTTCTGTCAGTATACCTTTTCCCACACGATGGACCGACAATATTGTAAAGATTGCGGGAACTCTCATTTTCATAGGGCTTCGACAAAAGGGGCGTTTTAAAATATTTAAACTTAGTCTAAAGAGCGTCCATAAGATACTGTAACCACTTTTCATCAAGTGGGTCGTACACATTTGTTTTTACTCAGAAGTATATGATAATACGCAAAAGCCTCAAAATGGTTCTTGCTAGAAATGTTTGGGAGGCTAGTCCAGTAGTAAACTTCTACTAGTGATGATGATGATACTTCACCTAATAATGCATGGTGTATTTTCAAGACCTCACAGTTCAGCAGTAGTAGCTCTGCCTTTTATGCAGAAGGCAGAGCTACCCTACATAGCTAGGTTGGTACCTTTTGATTTCCACCCAGGACAAATATTTTGTGTCATAGCAATACCTACATAATATAGGTTGTAATACATATAAGCTACTAAGTTTGCATGTAATATTCTTAGTTTGAAGTGTAGCATCTAAAGTCATAAAGATGTCTTATTAAAGTATGCTCTTGGCATGATCTGTGCAGGTGACACGAGTGACACCCGAACGAGAATCTTCTACGGAGAGTTCAAGTCCGAGCACACCCACTCGACCAACCTACTGTTCCACTCCTTCCAGATTCAGAGTAGTGCAGGTACTAACATTAAACCAACTTTAAATTAATAACTTTCTCAGTTCTGTCAGTCAGTCGAAGTAAAAATCGTGAGGAAGCCATTTAGTATAGTACCAGCGGCAATGGGTTTGCAATCTGTCACGTATGGAATACCAACTACTGCAAAATGTTGGTATTTACCAAATGTAATATCTGGACGTATCTATGACTACCCTTCTTAGACATCCTCAAAGAATTTCGAGTAGGTACTTTGTACTAAGAGATCTGTAGGGGATATCTACCGTGCCTAATTTTAATATAATTATTACATATGATTAAAGCTGTGATGCCTATGTCTATGAATGTATGTATGTGTATTAAATTACGTTTTAGAGAGAGACTGAGTCATTTCATATACATGATTTGATGTGTATTTACAACTTGTAAAATTTATCAGCATAAAACTTAACTAACATTTTGATTCCAAATCTTTACAGGTAACAGAGCCGCCTTCGATTCAAGTCCACCCGGCGCAGAAAAAATCAGTTTCCCGCTTTTCAGTGACTCGTAACTACGACTCTGTCTACAACCCCTCGCCTAGGGAGAGTCCTAGCGCTTCCCCAACCCCTAGTGCTTCCCCTACCCCCTCCATTAACTCCCCTAGCCCTAGTCTTTCACCCTGTCCTAGTGATAACAGCTATACTGACAGCCCTAGGGTTGATAAAAACTACAGTGATAGTCCTAAGGACGAAAAAAATTATAGTGATAACCGTAGACCTGAAAATCCTGGAATTTCAAAACCTAGTGCATACCCTATTGACGCTAAAACAAGTGTTATAGGAAAGCCTAGTGACAGTGCAAGTTTCTTGACGTACGGAGACAATGTACCCACAAGCTATGGACCAAATGTACCTCCCAGACTGACAGGTGACGTGCCAACAACAACTATTCATAGTGCCAGTGGTATGTCTAATAGTTTCATGGACTCAACCGAGACTAGTAGAGAATACGCCCGGAGTAGATATAGAGATTCTCCTAGTATAACAACGTTGAGCGGTGCCTTGTTTAGTAGAAGCGTACCGGAAATGTCTACTACAACAATCCGTCCACGGGATAGTTGTATGAAAACCATAGATATGTCATTTGGAGTGAAAGCGGATCCAGTAGTTGCTGTTTCTAGTGATGATGCCAAAATTGCATCTATCTATATAACAAGTTCCCGTTCTGAACCCGTGTTTGGACCAGCGATCTATACAGAATCCTTAATACCTCCCACAGCAGTACCGAACTCAAGATTTTCCATATCTCCCAGCCCTGTCAGCTTTATCCATGATGTAGCAAGCTTTTACACTAGACCGCATTACGATATTAGAGAAAGAACTGCTGTAACTGTAGATAATATACGACAAGATAATTTAAGTCCTAAAACTAATACAAGTAGTGCAATAACTGAACCAAGAACAATAGATTCGTGTAAAAGATCTCAAGATAAAGAAACCAATTTATGTAGAGACGTTGTATCCGATGAGAGAGTACCGCCGGTCGTGACATGTGATATGAAAAGCACGTTGACTGACGTGTCTAGTTACACTGGCGTAGAGATAAGTACAGAAATACCTGCTGGTATTAACGCAATTATACAAAAGGAGACTGATATGACTAAACAAAATATAAAACAAGTAATGTCTGAAACAGTTACAATACAAGACGAGATTTCTGGTGAACCTGTAAAAACTGAACAGAGTTCAGATTATAAAAATAGACTTGAAAAGGATCCAATACTAGAAGACACTCAAATGAACATTGATACCACTATAGTAGAAGAGAGCGTCCGATCTAAAGATAGTTCTTTAGATCGGACGCTCTCTAGTGAGAATTCTCAAATTCTGAGACATGATGCTTCGAAGGATTTTCAAAACGTCCCTGAAAGACTAAATATCATAGTATCAAAGTATATAGAGAAAGCTGAGAAAAACGTACTGAAAGTTATTGAAAAAAATTATAGTGATTCGATGGGATTTGATAAAGAAACTTCAAAAATCACAGCGGTGGAATTTGCTCCAGATCCTAAAGAAGTTGTATTCTTCATATCAGAGGAACCTATGAGTTATAGTGATAAGGTACTAAGTGATGAGAAAGGCGACAAAATTGATAGTAAAACATATACTGATGTAGTCAAAAGCGATTACAAAGATAAGTCGGAACAGGTGACATACGAACAACATCTCGTTGACGATGTTGTCAAAACAGAAACTAAATTAGTTAGTAATAGTGTTGAAATAAGTGACATTGAAAAAGTCGACGTTAAAGTCGCAGTGACGGTCAAAACAGAAGGTGTTAAGGACAATGCAGCCAAAGTACATAGTGACAAAGATTTTGTTAACATAGATGATATTTTAATTAGGAAGGACGATAAAGCTATGACGAAAATCGAAGCTATAACAGAAGATTTAGGAAACCTTATCCAAGAGATGAAGGTAATGTCTTCAAAGAGTAAAAAAAAATGTACAGTAGATGTAGATAGTATAGACACTAACATTGTACCTGGTAATTTTAACCGAGACGTAGTGCTTAAGAAAAATAAAAGTGAATCAAGTCTGGATAGTCCAGACTTGGAAGTATCTAGGTTAATGAATAAAAAATTGGTCGGTAGCCCATTCCGTGATAGCAATTCATCTTTAGAGATATCTGGAAGCTCAATGGAGAGTTTGAACGCGGTCGAGAATGTTTCGAAGCCGATAATAATCCAAGAATCTATTGAAACCAATACGGAATTGGATAGAAGAAAAGAAGTCATAGCGCTTTCCACAGAAAGTAGCGTAGAATCTACCAGTGATGCGACGCCGGTAAACAGTCAAAACTTTTTAACCACGTCCGTTAGTTCCAACGAGAGTGTATCTCCAATTATATTCGGGAAGAGCAAGAAAATGCACGGTTCGCTCTCGAGCTTAGAGGCTAGCATGAGCTCGCTAGATTCTAAGCAAGACAAAATGATGGTCACCTCTGCTGACTCAGGCATTGAACACTCATTACAGAACCCTTCAGAAAACAAAGACGATGCGTCGTCAAACGAAGGAACGCTGACTCATAACTCTAGTTTAAGAGAGACTGTAAAAAGAACTGAAAGCCTGCAAGAAACGCTGACAGATTCGCCTAAACGGACCTCTAGCTTACTGGACGTCCCAGCTCTGAAAACCAAAGGCTTGGATCGAATTAGAAAGATTTCCTGGGTAGCACCGTCTCCTAGCTTCCACATACCCCGAGAACCAGAGAAAGTTAAAGAAGAGAAACCATCTCACTTAGATAAGCTTCTCAGCCTGTTTCAAAATCCGACCAGTATATTCTCAAGGTCTACAAGTGATGATGAAAAAAAGTCTGCTTCCAACACACCGCCAAGGAAAGATAGTTCTTCGACCAGTTCGTTCTGGCCTTGGGGAAGCCCTATTGAGAACTATAAAGAAGAAAAAGAAGATTCGTCTGAAGCAACTGACTCGACCTTATCAGAAAGAGTTCAAGTTTCGTTCGTAGACGAATCTTTTTCTAAGAAATTGGATAGCAAAACGCCGTCGACTGATACTGATAACACTCTGAGCGAGTTCCAATCGTTCTCTCAGAATGTTGAAGAGAAAGTTACCGATAATACCACCGATGTATTAGTACAAAAATGTTTAGATTTAAGTTTAAATACGGACGTTTCGGAAACCATGCAGCCGAGACCTTGTGATACGATAGATCTCAGTAAACCCAACGATTTCAATAGTAACGAAACGTCAGCTTTAGACAAACCGCCAAAAGTCGACATGCCAGTCGAAATAGACGAAAATATAGTTAAGTTAGAAGAAAAAGAGGTTATACAAGTAGTAAGGCCTAGGTCTTTCGCCGCGGTACTTAAAGCCTCTGGTTCGGAGAACACTTTGGAAAAGCAGCCGAGCCCGGAATATAGCCAGCTGGTTGATAAACTCCCGGTCAAAGTTATCAGAGGAATTAAAGAGAACATAAGTCCTGAGAACACTTTAACCTCTAGTGCGACAAACACGAGTGCTCTAGCTGTTGAGATGATGACGAAACATCAGTATGTAAGCCTGGTGGTAGATAAACCTGAGCCTAAAACAGAAGAAGTTAAGAGTGATTTAGCTCCAATAGCAACAATCGAAGAGACATGCGACATTGCGGCTGACAACTTTAGCTCAGAAACAATACAGCTGGCTTACATAGACGATGTCAAGATCGATATTTCGGTTAGAACCAACGACGATGGAATTTCAGACACTCTTCAAGTTGAACACGATAAAGAAGATACCGTAACAAAGAAATTAGAGGTTGTCGATCTAGGAAAAGACGCACTTTCGTACCTAATGTATGAAGCTCTTGGTCATTTAGAACCGGATAATGAAAACTTAGCTCAAGTGGAACAAGGATCGCTCGCTCAAGAACTCAAAGACGCTGCAATTAAAGAAATGTCTGATCGATCGCCAGAATTGGTAATAGATGAAGCGATACTAGTTTACTCAGAAGTAAAGCCAGGAACCTCCCAGAAAATAAAGAAATCGAACTCCTTAGAAGATTTAAGTCAAAGACAAGAAACGGAAAAGAGCCCTAAATCAAAAAGCATAGCATTCAAAGTACCAGAAACCTCGCCCCGAGATATACCACGGAGATCAAAACTTCGATCTAGAAGTGGATCCAGCCCGAAATCTTTGCCCGAGAGTTTGAACAAACCTTGTCCTTTATCTAAAATGGATTCGATTCTATCCAAAAAGAAAAAAAAGGTGTCTTCATTGGGAAAAATGGCGCGCGATTCTCTTCTAGCTTTGAATATGAGCGAAGATGAAATAGCTGAATTTAGAAGATCCTATAAACTGACTTCGGTTGAAAGTTTAAGATCATTAGAGTCTGTATCGGAAGATGCCAACTCTCAAAGTGGAGCGTCGTTTGACTCCCGATGCCGCGCTTGTCTGAGGACGTCCCAAGAAAGTCTCATGTCTCTGGATTCTATAACTGACGACTGCAAATGTGCAACTCATATGAGCGACAAACGAATGAAATAGCAAATAACTTCTAGACACGTCTAGATAAATAAATATCATCATGACTAATCCCAGGCGCCGTAGACATCACCTCAGATCTATTGCTTTAGATACTTGAGATGTCTCAAGTAAAGGAAAAGGAAGTCAGAGAATGGCTCTTTTGAGAAACATCATAATTCAGAAACGGTTTTGAGAAAAAAACTGTTTTGACAATGTTTTATTCAAAAGATTGATGCTAAGAGACGATCTTACTTCTTCACACACTGAATTCTATTTGAAGGAATATTGTGATATGACTTTGAGTCGATATATTGTTTTGAACAAAAGTTATAATGTATTTGAGTAAGGATTAGGAATCCCAGCGATGGGAATATTGCGGGAAGGTGTTGATTTGAATGTTTTCAAAGTAAAGTAGGTAGGTCGTTGAATGCTTGTAATATAAAGTATTGCTGTAAATTATGGTATTGTCAAAGAATTGTCTGCAGTGACGAATGATCATGTTTTTTGAATAAGCTCTGAGATTTGATTTGACAGAATTTAGGGTATATATTAGCTGATCATATGTTGCTGCCGGGGATTTGTAAAGGGCTAGCGTACGAATTTGTATTTCGATCGCTACTAAGGCATATGGATGGTATTCTTTTATCGAATTTGGAGGAGTGAGATTTCAATGTTCAGGTCTCACATGCAGCAATTAGTTTCCAACCTTAAGTCTTATATTCGAGAGAAATTGCCCTTGGTCTTGGATTGTTTGATTGAAATTGATAACTATTAAACATAGTCACCAATGTTTGTGACTCTGAAGTTGGCTGTCGCATCGTTCTATCTCACTCTAGAACCTGACAACTGTATATGTGCAACCGAGACCCAGGTTCCCAGAGTTTACTGACTTCAGACTCACGGTTCTTTGGGACTACTGTTAGGTATATAAGAAATAGGCGGCAGTATTTTTTAATATTTGGACTTTTTTTACTTAATATTTCGTGTATACCTACCTCGGTATAAATGTTGGGTGAAAATTATATTATGTATAATGATGTGTAACTATGTGTACAGTTAAAATAGCTCCGTTTTTTTGTAATTGAAAAATTTGTAATCTAGCCTTGATACGTGCGAGTTTATTGTTCGCTATAAAATTATGCTTAAGACTTGTTTGTTCTGAATCTGTATAATAAACGGCCAA
Source organism: Electrophaes corylata (assembly GCA_947095575.1). Taxonomy (NCBI): domain Eukaryota; kingdom Metazoa; phylum Arthropoda; class Insecta; order Lepidoptera; family Geometridae; genus Electrophaes; species Electrophaes corylata. Next base: position 3,127,153 of record OX352714.1, read on the forward strand.
GTAAGAGTTGATTTTTATGGCGGCGCAGCCAAGTAACTGCATCCATATTTTATGAGTTAGTTTTCACTTTGTAATAAAATGATCAGGTAAATACACAATAAACACCACTTTAAAGTTTTTAAAATTATGAATAAACGCTTTTGTCGAAATTTCTATTACTATGTACGAGTTGAAAATAATTGGTAGGTTTTCGAAGGTAATAATGAGTACTTATAATAAAGTTGTATAACAAGTACATTTTGGTTTTTTATTGATGACTAATCCTTTACATCTAATTGCAGCGGCTCTAATTGTCTATCTGCAGTGGGACGTAGGTAGGTATGTACCATAGTGTAAGAAACACTTACATTCTAAATCAAGGGATAGCAAAACCAAACCAATATTGCAAATAGTCTACTGTTTAATCAATAGTCTTACAGCCAGGTACTTACATCAATCTCCTTAAAATAACACTTCACATTTATATTACGAAACTATCGACCAACTCCGATCCGATCCCAAGACAGACTGCCCGTTTCCTACCGTTCTTTCCTAGCTGAACGTCAGACTGTCCGCCATCTTGTCTGTCAAGCAGACTACCGTCAATCTCTGTCAGTATTGCCAGTACAATAGAACGAATTCTACTAAAAATCCTTTCCAAAATGTCTCAAGTACTTTAGTATCTTACATTCGTCCATCCTGATAATATGCATGTCCTCATGCATGCTACCCGAAAGTTACCGCCTCGTATATCACGTTGTCTGTCTTGGTGAATCGCATCAGTTTGGTAGTAATACAAATCACTCTCAAGTTAATACATAAATATGGACTAAGGTCCAACCAATTTCCACAAAGTGCTATTATTACATTATTTTAACCGTCATCATAAATCGTATACTAACAATGCCATACTTAGTCTTAAAAATGTATACAGTTTTTCTTATTCACCTCAAAATTATTACTCACAGGTGTCATTTTCTCATTACAATATACAATTACATTAGTAAAAGATCACACATAATTTCAAATCTCTAAAATAAGTTTACGATTGTTCCAACCATATCCAGCCCATATCGAGTAAAATAACAAGCAAAAAACCTTGGTGGGGATCTTCCTAGTTGAAACTCTTCGCAAATAAGTACTTCATTTAAAAAAACAACTTGTATCCGTTCGGCTATACTGACCCAAACTAAAATGGACGCCTCCATTCTAAATTTCCATATTATCAACTAGTTTGTCCCATTCCTGAAGTACTTATTTACATTAAAAATAACATTAACCTAATTAAACCAAATTTACATTTCTGTTAAAATAACACACTGCTTAGAGCTGTTTTAACTCAGTAGGCATTACCTACGTTTCCGATATTTATTTATTAGTCTTCGTTTATTCTTTGTCAGTCAGTCACTCGAAATCACTCTATACAGATTACCGATCAATAGAATATTCAACTCAAGAGAATCAAATCAATATAAAATTCCTATGCTCTAGGTTCACATTTGTCTGAGAGGCTTACTTTACGCATACAAGATCATCTGTGAGGTTTCATTTACACAGAACACATTCTCCTTAACACAGACAATACATCGCCACTATGTGTATTGTATGTAAGGGTTCATTTACAGACAATACAGTTATTCTTATCATTCCTAAGATATGCATCGTCTGCGAGGATTCATCTACACAGACGATACCATCATTCCTATTATTCCTAAGACATGTATTGTCTGATGCTCATTGACACAGACAATACAATCATTCTTATCTTTCCTAAGATATGCACTGTCTGTGAGGGTTCATCTACACAGACGATACAATCATTCCTATTATTCCTAAGACATGGATTGTCTGATGCTCATCGACATAGACAATACAATCATTCTTATCTTTCCTAAGATATGCACTGTCTGTGAGGGTTCATCTACACAGACGATACCATCAGACATGTCCAGAGGGTAGGCGCATGCATCAGTGCCGACCTGTCCCTAGTCCCCTCGATGGCAGCACGACCCAATTTTGGCTCCAACATGAAAACAAAAAATTGCATTAGAAATCACTCATAGCATTATGTAATGTTCTTTCTTTCACCAGTATATTATTTACTTTCAACGACTAATTCAATAATTACTATCCCGACATATACTTTAGCGTGATCGCCCTGACTAGCTCAAATACTGCAAACACACTCATTACAACTCATTAAGATTATTATAAAAATACAACTTCAACTTTAGCTTATTCAATGAACTATACAAGTTATAAATTCATAGATTGGTTTCTAAAATTCTGATCAAATGATACAACAGCAATGATAAAATTGATGTATGCAACTAGTCAGAGTTCACACTCGTCCATCCTGATGACGTGTATGTCCCCATACACGTATCAAGTGAACACGAAAACCTAACAAGATTTTTTTGGCTATAATATTAATAACGCAAAAACTTCTCATTTTAATTTAAGTAGCTTGTAAATTAATCCTATAATTAATAATCTTACGAGTTACACTGGTGACTCTACGCAGCCATCCATTCTCGCAGGATCAACAAGAAGATGGATCACTTGCGACGAAACATGAACCCGTCCATTCTCATGTCTGATTGCTTTGAAACATACAACAGCTCAAATAGTGTTAATTACTCTTTTGAATCAACTCAGTTCAAGTAATTCAGCCTTAAATGATACAAGAAAAATAAAGTTATTCATATTTTGCCAAGGTTATTTTGTTTCAATAAAGTGATTCGGTTACAATTGTACATTCCTTCACCTTTACCTCGTACCCTTACCTACCTCGTTCTTCGACCCTCGTCCTTCGACTCTGTCTTTTGCCTTCGTCTTTGACTCTGTCTTTGTCTTTGACTCTGACTCTGCCTTTGACTCTGTCTTTGACTATGCCTTTGACTCTGTCTTTGTCTTTGACTCTGACTCTGCCTTTGACTATGTCTTTGACTCTGTCTTTGTCTTTGACTCTGACTCTGCCTTTGACTCTGCCTTTGACTATGCCTTTGACTATGCCTTTGACTCTGTCTTTGCCTTTGACTCTGACTCTGCCTTTGACTGTGCTTTTGACTCTGCCTTTTATCTCTGGCTTTGACTCTGCCTTTGACTCTGTCTTTGACTCTGCCTTTGACTCTGTCTTCGACTCTGTCTTTGACTCTGTCTTTGACTCTAGATCTGCCTTTGACTCTGGCTTTGGCTCTGTCTTTGTCTTTGACTCTGTCTTTGACTTTGCCTTTAGACTGAGCTACACCTGTGACTCTGAGAACCCATCCATTCTCGCAGTATCAACAGGAAGATGGATTACTTTGCAGAGGAGCATGAACCCATCCATTCTCATGTCTACTTTAGCAAACCAATCCACCCCTTTATATCGAACGTGAACCCATCCATTCTCACGATAACGGCTCACATGGACGGCAACTTCTGTTGCCCTGACTCCTAAGATAATGGTGTTCAGAGTAGAACCTAATTAAGATTCTTTCAAACACACATACACATCCATCCTCACATACCCACTCTATGCCTCATTACACCATTATACGATGTTATTCCTATATTCAATAATGTACTTTATTTTATTAATTTTATCAAAGTCAAAAGGATCCATTCATTAACATCCGCCGGGATCACCTTGAATCGTCCTAAATCTAGGCGAATCCAAGCGCCAGTTCCTCGCGACCAAGCCTAGAAGAACTGGCAAGAAGCTTACGTAAACTTACGTACTTGTAATATCACCAAATACTTAAAAATTATAAAGCTATTGCCAATAGGAAAGCGTTACTGGCTGCGACACAGTTATATTATACTTCTGCAGTCAGTATCATTGTACATGTTCACTGTTACTGTGTACCTCAGTTTGCAATGAATATTCTAGATTTGTTGCTTTCTTCGGGTCTAGGTAAATACATTTTTATCACAGGCTTTGGACGATTTAAAGGAGATGCTTTTTTCCTTTACAGTTGAACTTTTCAACGTAAAATTTAGCCGTACAGATAATTTACGAAATAAATACAGATACAACATTGTAATACCACAAATCAATAATAATAACAATAATAATGCTGGACAATCCACACAGCATCATCCAGCCCCAAGCCAAGCAGAGCCTGCGCTATGGGCACCAGATGACCGATATACTCAACACAACACATTACGTACATAGATACCTTTTTACTATACATAGAAAATACCCAGAACGCCCGGAATAAACATTTGCAGATCGTGCAAACATTTATCCCAAGGCGGGAATCGAACCCGCAACCTCCTGCGTCGCAGGCGGACATTCGCCCGCCGCGCCACATCGGTCGTCATCAATAATACCACGTTCCAAAAAAATTCATAATATGTGTCTGCCATAAAAATATATAAACTATCTACAGATTTCAAACAGCTCGAAGGAAATATATTTAAAAAAATAGTTTACGAAAGTGGCTTATCTATAAAGTCCACTATAATTTAAATGAATATTTTGATCTCGCCCAACTCCACTTTATATCCCCATAAGCCTGCTTCTATGTATAGGTTAAGCCAACTTTAAGTTTTTCTGTGATTGAAAACGTAGTCAACCCAGAAAGGATTAGGCTTTCGTTATTATAATAAACTACTACAAATAAATTATAGTTATTGTACGACTGAAACGTTATAACACCTCCATGCACACAGTTATCCAATAAAAATATTCTTATTCTTAGTCTCAGACTATTATTTCGCTATTTCGAGATCGAAGAGACGACGCTCTTGTGATGGCGACAGATTCCGTCGTAATGATCGTCGTAACGTGAATGATCACGACTTCGCTGTCGGCTTAATAGACTACGAGCCCTAAATACCTTATGTTCCATCGTTTACAACCGTTCGCATTCTTGTTCCATTTTCTTGCTCCAGGATACTCCCATGGCTTTATTCTCGCAGCAGGTAAGGTAGCCCTCAGCTGCTCGGACTGCAGCGCCTGCGTTGGCGGCTGCTGCCATACCGCTGACTGTGGCTTAATTGGCGGCTGCGGCTAGGCCGGTGGCTCGACTTCTCAGCACCTCCCTTCGATACCTCTTTGATTTGACTGCCCCGCGGAGTAGGCATTCAAGAGACTCAAAATGCCGTTGACTTGACCTGGTACTGCTTAGTACCAGTGGACAATGGCACTACTCTTCACTGCTACTACTGCCATTGCACTGCACCCGGCTCCTACCGTGCAATTCTTCTCCAACGGCATGACGACGCTGGTTCCCGACCGTTGTGGCTCAAAACTATCGCCCATGGTCTTCAGACTCGGAAAAAAATAAAGAGAAAACATGTAAATGCTCATTTCACAAGCGCCCAATCATAAAATATTTTATGCGAGCATCCATAAAAACTGGAATCTCTAAATTACGGTCTTTTCCCTTTACTTGTTGCTGGAACAAGTAGATGGTCCACCTGATGTTAAGTGGTCACCACCACTTATTACAAAGCATTGCCTCGCAGATCACGCTCATCTTAAACGTGCCCTTACGTTGCACTGCTCTGCGTCTATCAACGAGAGGCATACCGTGTTAAGCTTCGTGTGCTTGCAGTTACATTGGCACTCACACCCTTCAAACCGGAACACAGTAAGCTGTTTGGTGGCAGAAATAGGTATGGTGGTAGTACTTCTTTGGACGAGCCTTTCACTAACAGCTCTACTAATTCTATATTTTATTTAATATCAATAATATTCGAATAAACATTAATTAGATACCACTAGATATTGCCTCGAATGATAAAACGTTCGGCTAACATTTGCATACTGTCACCCCGATTTATTCTAGCAAAATCTTTCAGTAGGTATTCAACCAATACCATTCCATTTCATTATGTTTAGTGGGTAAGAAGTACAGACACTAAAAGTCCCAAGAAATGAATAATGTCAGCACAGCCAGATAGTCTCGGAGCAATCCCGACTGGTCCGCGCTAACAATGATTCAATCATGAGGCATTCCAGATATCTATGCTTTGACCAGAAAAACCTAGCATAATCGGATAGTCTCGAGGCAATCTCGACCGATATATGCCAGAAAAATCTTTCATACCACTAAACCTTGAGAAATAAGAGCACGCGCCTAGTCTATTCATCTACGTACGGGGGTAACAGTAACAAGTGAAAGAAAATTCAAAATTGAGGGTATCTCGTAAACGGTGCGTCGTATCACAAAAATAACCAAAATTTCATCTCCCTATGTTACCTATAAACCGATGGCTACGAAGCCCTAGGACATATATATTTTTTTATTTTAACTACCTTCACATATTTTCAGTACAAATATTTTATTAAAAACAGACACTTCCAATATTTCAAGGTTACGCTATCCCAGATCAAATTATATCAACATAAAACATCTAAAAGAAAATCATTAACAAATTGGGCATGTACTTTCCACTTCTGATATGTAAGAAACACTTACATTCTAAATCAAGGGATAGCAAAACCAAACCAATATTGCAAATAGTCTACTGTTTAATCAATAGTCTTACAGCCAGGTACTTACATCAATCTCCTTAAAATAACACTTCACATTTATATTACGAAACTATCGACCAACTCCGATCCGATCCCAAGACAGACTGCCCGTTTCCTACCGTTCTTTCCTAGCTGAACGTCAGACTGTCCGCCATCTTGTCTGTCAAGCAGACTACCGTCAATCTCTGTCAGTATTGCCAGTACAATAGAACGAATTCTACTAAAAATCCTTTCCAAAATGTCTCAAGTACTTTAGTATCTTACAATAGAATAAGTCCATATTCTTAGTATGTACCAAATATTAAATTTGACTTCTGACTACTACCGTAGTCCTAGAATACTTATTTGTCAAAGCTTGAATTCGGTACTACTTGGTACTAAGAGATTTGGAGGATACCTACCGTGTCTGGATCAAAGTCGTGAACTTTCTTATTTTTTTTTTCCTGCCTATATCTACAAAGAGAAACTACGAGCGTTGGATTTGCTCTAAGAATATGGACTATAAAGATGGATTTGCTGCTGTGTTTCGAAGTCATTCGAAGCGTAAAACTGGTACCTACTAGCAAGGAGCAGTAGATAGGTATGTTTATATGGCAATACCAAGCATTACCATCCAAAGTTTGTCAGTGTCATGTCAGTGTACATTTTGTATAGGTACACAAATTCATGGCTGTTTTTTCCATGGTTGTGTGATCCACGGCGGCGGCATCATAGATGAATGTGATTGAGGACAGTGTTGCCAGGTTAGGCGATTACTTACCATTTAGGCTACCTCAGTGTCCGAGCGACTGAAAAATATAATTAGCGACTTGGCGGCACCTTTTAGGCTACAAAGAAAAATATAATGGGCCATATAAGGCTATATTAGTAAAAAAAAATTACCGATTTTAGGCTACTTACTAGATTTTAGGCCCCGGAAATTTAGCGATTTGATCGATAACTTACCAGGCAACCCTGATTGTGGAGATTGATTGATTGTTTTGTTCACAGAATACTTTGCTATGTTCTTATGTTGTATAGTTTTCACTTCGTTGTTTTCTTGCTGGGACTTAATGTTGTGTTGGTTTTCCCTTCTACAAAGTATCGAAAATTCAGATGTATTGCTGGAAAAAGTGTATCGTGTACAGAAATGACGGAAACATTGTGTTGTACGTGTCTCAGCAGAGGCAGAATACTTTTCTCATTGGATATAAATAAATATAGGTCGTTGTTCGGTTCTGAAACTGTAAGTTCCTTTTAGATTATATAGAATATTTAAATAACAAATTTAGTGTGTTAAAATCACAATACACTGCATTTATCACCGATCTAAACAAAATAAAAGTATACCTACTAATTTTCCACTAGGGAGTATGCTACAAACTTAACAGGATTTATTCTCTTCCAACCCAACCACTTTCCTCGTCATTCTTCCTTCCCGCTATTTAACCTTCCTATTTTGAAAAACCCTTCAGCAGTGTCGTTGTTGTTTCAGATGATTATGAGCTTAGAGTCTGTGTGTTGGGAGTGTGCTGCTATTTTCCATAAAATGCACAAGTTCAGGTTGCAAGTTTTAAGTGCCCAGGAGTACTTGAAAACTAGTATTGATAAGGTAGGTACACTATTTACCTAGCTTTAGTTTGTTAGACTAAATTTAGTATTTATGAATTATTATAATCATAGGTAATTTTTGAACACTTATATACGGGTGTTAGATATAAATAAATAAACATTGGGAGACAAGTCACACTATAATAATAATAATAATATAAGTAATATGGTATTGTATTAAGTATATCAGTCATCTGGTACCCATAACACAAGCTCTGCTTAGCTTGGGGCTAGATGATGCTGTGTGGATTGTCCAGCATTATTATTATTATATTATTATAATAACTAGCCAAACTAAGCAAAGTTTGTACTCTGGGAACCAGATAACTGATTAGGTAAATCATGTTTAGACCAAAAATCTTGTATTTAGTATGATTTACTGTACCTACAATATAATTAATTTGTTAGGGTGCCCATGTTCATGTCACAAATGTTAATCCTCAGTGGGAATCAAATCCACAATCTACAGGCCAGGTATGGCTATGGTTGTGGCTTATGATAACATTAAAAATAATGGGGAAAAAATAAAAAAAAGGTTATTCATGATAAATACCCATGTAATACCTATGAATGTTTAATATGTGAGTTGATTGCGAAAGATAAAAAAATACTAAGATATTTTATATTTTCAGATTACAAATCCTGTACCATTTTCTCATCTGAGATACTCATGCATTAGCCTAAGTGATATTTGCTGTAATCAAAGCATAGAAAGTGTTGACACAAAGAATTACTCAAAAGCTATCAAAATCGATCCAGTGCAAAATATAAAATCAGAAAACTATTTTGAAGATGATCAGATTGTGTTAGCAAATAAATGTTTTATTACATTAGATGGTCCGAATGCGGTCGATACAATTACAAGTATACATGTTGATGTGACAAGGATAAAAAATGAAGACAACGTCAGTGACAATGAAAACTTAGATGAAATATGTGTCTCCCCTTTAGAAACAGTTAAACCAGTTAGAAAAAAAGGAATGAAAAGTATACATTTGAAACAAAAAAGAGAAACGAAAAGAGTTAAAAATGATGTTACAAAAAAAGATATACAAAAAGACACAAATAAACTATCTGTAACTAAAAATAATTATATTGTAATAGAAATGACTGAGGATGAAATGCTAGCTAAAAGAGAAACAGACAGACAGGCAGATAGATATAAGAATAAAGTTAAATATAGATGTGAATTGTGTATAAGTGGATTCTTTCATCAGGAACTTTACGACAAACATATAAGAATTAGACACTCAGAGGTATGTACCTATGTATTATACACCTATTAAAAGTGTATATTTATAAAACAAAAATGATAAGTATAAGTAATATATATAATGATACACATAGGTTATAATTATGACATTGCGGGTTCGATTCCCACCTTGGGATAAATGTTTGTACGATCTGCAAATATTTATTCTGGGTGTTCTGAGTATTTTCTATGTATAATAAAAAATATCTATGTATGTAGTGTATTGTATTAAGTATATTAGTCATCTGGTACCCATAACACAAGCTCTGCTTAGCTTGGGGCTAGATGATGTTGTGTGGATTGTCCAGCATTATTATTTTACTTTATTTTAATTATAAATGTATTGTGTAAGTTGGTAAAAAAACGATAAGGGTTAAGTAAGTCGGAAAAAACTAACCACACAAAGTCGTGGGTACCAGCTATTTACTTATATAATGAGGGCATGTACATGCTGCACTTAGTTTGGAACTTGATGGCGCTGTGTGAAATGTCCACCAATGTTTTTATGTCTACCGTGACTGGTGATTACAGGTTTTAGCTTATTAACTTTCCAGAAAGCAGGAAAACATCAATGCATGATCTGCCAGACACGCTTCAGCAATGTCAACTCATACAGAGAACACTTGGAATGCCACTACAGGAAGTACCGCTGTAAAGAGTGCTCTTATGTGGGGTACACTCTGTCTGCAATGGTGTCACACGACGCAAGAGAACATGGAGTCAAACGGTTTTCCTGTAAACTTTGTCATGAAGAATTTTCGTAAGTATTTAGTAAGTAGTAAGAACTTATACTATCCACTGGCCTCTCACTGTGTAGCTCTGTAAATACATAAGTTAAGGCTAGATATTGTTGTGAATGTTCACAAATATAATTTACCAAAAAATCCTGAATTTCTAATTTATGTTATAAAAAGTTGTAAGAGTGTTCAGTTTTAGTGTGTATTTCAGGCTACGATCTCGTCTGCGATTTCACCGGGAGACGATGCATGAAGCGCCGGTCAAATGCGAGTCCTGTGGAAAAATGTTTAGAACCAAGGATAGCCTTAGAGTGCATATCAAGTAAGGAACCATTTACCATCTAAATCCATTCATCCATACTATTTATAAATGCGAAAGTGTGTTAGTCGTCTATCGTCTATAGGTATGTTTATCTGTTATGCTTTTAAGGTAAAACCGCTAGTATCTCGATGAAATTTAGTACGGTGATAGCTTGTAAATATAAAATAAATACATTTTGGTATAATAACTAAAGACATTTGACAAAACGCACTCTAGCTTCAAACTAAGCAAAGCTAAAAAGTGCTATCGAAATAAAAAAATCTTGACAATGCGTCACTTTTTAAGAGCGTCACGCCTAGCATCATTTTCGATTATCCCTCGACGAAACTTACTCTTTCTACTGTAAAATAGAATAGCTTAGAAACGAATGAGACTGACCGACCCTAGCTTAGCAGTGCCATGGCACTTGTATTTACAGTTTTTTGTTAATCATAAAAGAATGTTTTCTAATTAACAGACAAATGCACAGTTACACTCCAAAAGCGGCGTGTACAGTTTGCGGCGCACGCGTTCGCAACATGAAGAGTCACTCGCGCACTCACGAGGCCGCACCAGAGGCCGCGTACTGTGCGGAATGCGATCAGAGGTTTACGAGCACAGCATCTTATAAATCACATCTCAAGTATTCTGCGCGACATCGCGCGCCGGACACTGTACTCAGGTAAACCTACCTAAATATATGACTTCGACGACAGATGTGGCGCGGCGGGCGAATGTCCGCTTGCGACGCAAAAGGTTGCGGGTTTGATTCCCGCCTTGGGATAAATGTTTGTACGATCTGCAAATATTTATTCCGGGTGTTCTGGGTGTTTTCTATGTATAATAAAACCGATTAGAATAGGATCACCTCCCGTGGTTACGACATCCATAACACACATACAAAACAAATATCACACAAATGTTTGTTCTCGGTGGGAGTCGAACTCGAACCCACCACCTACAGCGCAGAAGGCAGAGCTATTACGAAGCTGTGGCATCTGTCGTGGGGGACACTATATACTTACTGTGTGCTGAGGAATAAGATCATTATAATAATAGATTGACTATATTTACAGTCATGTTTGCGGCGTGTGTGAAGCTCGGTTCGCGACGGCAGCCGGACTCAAGAAGCACGCTCTGCGACGTCACTCCACCATTAGAAAACATAAATGTGAACGATGCGGAAAGGTAAGCAAGTTTTAGTTATATTAAAGCTTTTAGTGAAGGACTCGTCCGGGGAAGAACTACCACCATGCCTATTTCTGCCGCCAAACGGCTTACTATGTTCCGGTTTGAAGTGTGTGGGTGCCGGTGAAATTATAAGGGCATGTTTACACGTAGGTCGATGGACGCAGAACAGTGCATCGAAGGGCACGTAATTCTATACCATAATATATAAAGAATGTTTCCATCCATATGTATGTTGTAGGAACCGTTATTTAAAGTAACGCTGCATGATATAGCACAGACAATCCGTGTTCAACTTTTGTCGCCGACTGTACATGGCCTCAACAAAAACAGCTAGATGCCTGTTAATTTTGCGACGATATGGCTTTTTTAATTATGTTTTATTTAAAGGGATTTGAAGAAAAATGCAAGTTAAAACAACATATACTTCACGCGCATGAAGGAGTGGAGAAACCCAAGGATAAGATATGTCACATCTGCGGACGTGGGTTCACTGTAAGTATAATCAGGTCTTTGCCTATTGTATCTATACTTTTACGTCACAGAGATATGGACGCAATGCAGTGCAACTTAAGATACGTTTTGAAGTCCAGACGACCTATCACATTCATCATCAGCCTGTAGAAGTCCACTGCTGGACATAGGCCTATCCTATCACATTACTTGAACTTAATTTAAGAAATCTTAGAAAGAAAACCTATCACATTATTTGAACTTAATTTAAGAAATTGTGAAAAAGAAAGAAAAGAAATAGCATCACGACTTTGAACCCAAGTGCGGTAGACTTCCCCTCACATGTCTTAGTACCAAGTACCCGAGATTCTTTGAAGATGTCTAAGGATGGTAGTCAAAGGTACGTCCTGATATTACATTTGGTACATACCCATATTTTGCAGTTATTCCATACGTGGCAGGTTACGGGAATACTAACCAGTTTCCTCACGATGTTTTCTTTCATCTGATTAACTTCACGAGATTATGTAATTCAAATAATTTGTTTGGTTGTCTTGATTCCGCACGGAACCCTCCACGTCAGTGGAAACGCATTCAAAATATGTCTTCTTTGTTACAGACAAAGTTAACATTGAGTAACCATATACGCGTGCACACGGGTGAGAAGCCATTCCGCTGCGACATCTGTTCCGCTGCCTTTAGTCAGAAGAGTTCTCTCACTACGCACACGCGCGGAGTCCATCTCAAACTTAAACCGAGACCCGGTCGGGGACATCGCGCCTAGACTAAAGCCAGTCGAGACTCGGCCGAGGACAGCGCGCCTAATAGATCCGACCGAGGCGAGACCCGGCCGGTAACATCGTGCCTAGACAAGAACCAATCGAGTTCCGGCTGGGGGCGCACCTAGGTCCAAACCAGCTGAAAACTAATGAAATAGAAAACAATCAACTTAAACTATAGGTAGCCAATATCCGTTAAGAAATAAAAACAAATATTTTTTATCTTTTGTCCATTTATTTAGCAATGAATATGGTTAGTACTTAGGATAGAATTCTAAAATACTATAGCTAATGAACCTCAATCATTTCTAGAATCTAATTCACACAAACCACCTACCCCTAAATGAAGTGAGTTTAGTAACATACCTATGTAACACAACTATAGACAGCAATATTGAACATAGTTCCTAGGCACACAGTGAATACGAATACACGAACTTCTATCTTTTTAACTTTGTTATTATTTATAAAGTGGCAATACAATATTTAATAAATAATTTAAGTTTTATCACAAAAACAGGTACGAACATGTATTTTAATTGTAATGATATTTCTACGGCACCTAGGATTTTTGAATTATCATACTAATATTTATTAAAAATAAACACTTGAATATATAAATAATGAGAGAATTACTAGTTACGACCCAAAGTAGACTTTTAATTCGTTTAACCGCTAGCCTGTCGTGATTAAGGACAGTTTGTTTGGACGGATCCTTGCAAGCAGGCGAGAGGTTAAATTACATTATTACAAAAACATCTAAACTCTAACTTGTGCCAAAAACTTTCATTATTAAAACTACAGTGCAATGATTTTTGTAAAAACATTCCTTACAAGCTACTTCAAAGAATGGACGGAATAAATGAGCTTACAAAGAAGGGACGGAATAATTGAGCCTACAAATAAGGAACACAATAAACGAGCTTATAAAGAAGGGACGGAATAATTGAGCCTACAAATAAGGGACGCAATAAATGAGCTTACAAAGAAGGGACGGAATAAATGATCCTACAAAGAAGGGACGGAATAATTGAGCCTACAAATAAGGGACGCAATAAATGAGCTTACAAGGAAGGGACGGAATAAATGAGCCTACAAATAAGGAACACAATAAACGAGCTTATAAAGAAGGGACGGAATAATTGAGCCTATAAATAAGGGACGGAATAAATGAGCTTACAAAGAAGGGACGGAATAAATGAGTTTACAAAGAAGGGATGGAATAAATGAGCCTACAAATACGGGACGCAATAAATGAGCTTACAAAGAAGGGACGGAATAAGTGAGCTTACAAAGAAGGGACGGAATAAATGAGCCTAAAAATACGGGACGCAATAAATGAGCTTACAAAGAAGGGACGGAATAAATGAGCTTACAAAGAAGGGACGGAATAAATGAGCCTACAAATACGGGACGCAATAAATGAGCTTACAAAGAAGGGACGGAATAAGTGAGCTTACAAAGAAGGAACACAATATATGAGCTTATAAAGAATGGACAGAATAAATGAGTTTTTTATGAATATAAGCTGCATTTTTTTATGATTCTGCAAGGTGCATTCAATATTATTTGGGGGATGATTATGATTTTTTGAATAAAATTATCTTTGGAACCCAAATTGGGACTTAGATAGAATTATTACTAGGTACATATTTAATTTGGTAGGTACAGTCAGCTGCATTAGAATGTATACAATTTGTAACTTTCAAAACGGTATCAAAACCTTCTAGTAAACTCTTAAACAGTAAAAACTCAAAAATCGTGAAATTAGCTGATAAGTTCACTTATTTTTTGAGTTTTTGCCCTGTTAATACTAATTGTGACGCTGTAAAACCATTCTGTACGTTACGAATTGTATACCTTCTAGTGCAGCTGACTGTACTCTTGATGTACGGTCAACGACAAAACGAGATTCACATTTCTGGTTTAAGTTTAAATATATCTTCAACTGCTTTGAACTTTATTTGAAGATTCACTTTGCCATAAAGTATGTCTATTATGTATGCGAAATGTTGTATTATTTATTAAATCCTGGAATAACTGATATTGTTTATCCACCTTTGTCTTTACTGTACTAGCGCACGTTTGCTAGGTAACTGAAAGAGGGATTTTTATTACCTACGTATGGTGTACATATGTGTCAAGAATCTGCTTAAATATAAAGAGTAGACAAATGGACGGACTTATCGATCATAAACACGCCGACACTTATCTATTTAGTTCTGTTATAACTTAAAATAAAGAAACGAAACTGAAATGACGGCGCTAAATCATTACTTCTCATTTGCACACTGTTAGAATGAGAGGTAATTATTAGCGGCTGAATCGTACACTAGGTACTGTAAGTGAGGTTATTAGCGGCGCAATTATGTTTCGTTTTGGGTCTTTATTTAAGCATGTTATAACAGACATAACATACTGGCCGAGGCAGCTGATGTTAAAATGGGGAAGGCGAAACTAATTGTCAATAGGGTTTCGTACGATTATTTCATACTTAAGGATCATAAGGAAGCATAGAACAAATCAAGAGGTTCCTACTTTTATTTCAGCTGCTTATTTCCGAGTGACAAGTTAGTAACCCTATATATATAGGGATGGAACACTTTCTAACCCATATCGTCCCATTGCTGGGAAAATGTGCCCCTCAAAGACAAAAAGGTCAAGATCGTCTCGACGTCACTCTCTGCCGGCCCTGAGGTAGCTGCCTCCGAGTCAAGGACCTAGGACCCAAGGTGTGCTGATAGTCGCCCACTAATCGCAAGGTACACATGCCTGTTTGAAATCGTATGATAATATCTAGTTGCAAGTTGCCTGTTGCCCAACAGTTGTTTTGTCTCCGGAGCGCCTAATCCCAATTTGTGATGTATTTCATGCAGGGGAACCCACTTAAAGAACAGTCCATAGAAGAACCAGCGGATTTCCTAATAAAGTTCTGAACGCTAAATAAGGAAACAGATTGCGTTGCCTTCCCCGTACTCATTTAAAAAAATAATCTTACTTAATGATTAATGGTTTTACCAAATTAAATGCTACTAACTTTCCGTACCGATGATAGAAAAGTACGGAGTGATAAGTGCATAGCATGTTTGTCGTGTTCAGTCAGCCAGCAGTTTCCGGATCAGTGACACAACAATGACGGCGAATACTGATGTCTTTACGATATCGGCATCTGGGAATAATAAAGGCACAAAATCAATCAATATTTTACGTCCTCCGTGAACGTATTCATAGAACACATCCAGTAATGCAACTTTTATAATTAGAGATAATCGCTCAAAATTTGGTGAAATCGAAAAATGTTGGGTAATAAAAATATGTCCCATCCTTCTTAATGTAGGTATGGTGATGACTAGGGCAGTGATACTGACAGGTCAGAGAGTGATGCAGGCATTTTTTTTTTGATGACTACTCTATTGTATTAGGCCTGGTCTTGTAATAATAGATATAATGTTTTTAAATAAATAAATAAATTTTATTTATGCTCCTTAAGTTAAGTGGTAACATTACATACAGGCAAAGCATTGCCTTGTAGGTCACGCACGTTAGGTACGTGCCCTGCGATACTACCCTGCGTCCATCAACCTGAGGCATACTGGTTTTAAGTCTCATGTGCCTGTAATTTCAAACTGGAACACAGCAATGCGAGCGTCACTGCTTGGCGGCAGAAAAGGTAGGTACGGTGGCACCTCGGACGAGCCCTTTCACAAAGAGCTCTACTACATATATGTATGGAGTAGGTAAGTGCAAGGTAGAAAGTGTGAGATTTCGCCGCAATTTTCCGCAGTACTTATGTCACGTTGGAAGTGTTACACACTAGCTCGTAATTTACCGTTGCAAGTGTGGTCCTTCTCCTTGAAACCGTTCTCGAGGTCGCACAGGCAGATCTTGTCGGTCGGCGCGTGAACACGCAGATGCGGTGGTGCGGCGCCTGTGATGTTAGGCGCGCCACACACTAGCCCGTCGTTACATTCGTCGCTGTTGGCGCACACGTGGTATAGGGCTGAAAGTTAGACAACATTGTATTTGTAACGGCGAGACATAAAAGTACAATAATAATAGTATTTTATTTCAGATAACATTAACCCATATATGTACCTATATCCTAATCTGCTTTGAGAACCTATATGAGACCGATTTTAAATTCTTTAGATTCCAAGCCGACAAATTAATTATATTAATAAAATTGGTGCGCGAATTGGTTGTCACAGTTTCGGTGTTTAGTGTTCTGCAGGCGGATTCTGAGTTTTTTTTTGTTTTTCCGGAGATACGCTAGTACCCCCATGGCCGCTAGGGGCGCTTATAATACGAAAAACGAAAAAAACTTAAAATCCGCCTGCCGGAAATAGTGCTACCCATTTTCATACAATCTGCAACCCCGCTGCACTGCTCTAGGTGTTACATTTCAAGAGTTTCTTTCTTTCTTCGTTTCTTAGTAGACTCTAAGTTAGGTAATATGACAGTTTAGGTTGTGCGCTGTCTAGGTATATTTTTGCTTATACCTAGGTCCTTCATAGAAGTGGCTTTATGTAGGTAGGGTAACATAGTGTCTTAGGTAGGTAGGTACATTATAGCTACGATTTCCATAATTATATTACAATTATGTTATTACCTTTCTACCTATTGCCGGTTGTGCCTTGTGGTCTGTGGTCGTAAAAACGCAAAGTTTGACTTGTAATCGATACGAGCAGGAAATCTCATGCGACGCTAACGATTATGCTTAGACCCTTTGTGTAAGCTTGCTTCACTCTTTTGTGCTGCTGCTTATCTCCTCTTTAGTCGCCCTTACGACATCCATGGGAGGTAAAAGAGATGGAACCAAGAGATGGGTATCTATTGTACTAAACACTTACACTGCAGTCACCATCCGCCTGTACAGCATCGTGACTATGGCAAACCCACTGAAATATGTAGGAAGCCTGTGTTTAGCATTGGACTTATTTGGGCTAAAACGAGTTACAAACCTATAACTTATTTACCCTGTTGGCTGCACTGGAAGAACCGGAAGCATGGTACGAATTTAAAAAAAATACTACAAGCTTGAAACAATACACTCCTGATGGGTATAACGATGGCTTAGTAGGTAAACCTGCGGAAAGTAAACTGCGGAGTCGTATATGGGGTTGAAGCCTCCGTGCTAAGTGGAAGTAACGATTCTTATCAGCTAAGCATTGCTTCATTTCTAGTATAACTGCTGCTAATTCGAGCAGTTCAAAAAAGTGGCTTTCTGGATTTTAAAAGGTGAAAATCGTGTTTGTGAGTTGAGTTTATTAAACAATTAATTGCTCAAAGCTACAATGAACTTATATTGTACAATTTCTTATTAGACGATGGACGAAAAATTACTTCTTGCCACGAAATTGATTTTCTTTGGTTCAACGATTCATCTACCTACATAATATCTACATACCTACCTACTTAGGTAAGGTCTTCTTGGTAAGCGTGCTACACCGTAGACCATTATCATCACTTAACATCAGGTGAGGTTGCGGTCAAACGTTTACCAATAAACTTTTAAAAAAATTCTAAAATACGAGCACTAAAGGGTCCCATAAATAGTAAAAAAGAAATAATTAATGAAAAAGGTTGCCATGACGCTGTATAAATCAATTACAATTAAAAGCCTTGTTTTTTTTTTATTTACTCCTACTGTCCGTTATTGGTTTATGCCTAGATGTATTATGTATCCTTGTGAACAATAAAATTATAAATATATATTTTCATAGATAAGTAGGTATGTATGTACCTACCTATATAATATAATCTAGACGTATTATGCCACCCTGAATGAGGACCCTCATATTTGGGTATATTGTATGTATTGTATGTGTAGTATTGTATGGTATTATGCGATTCATGACTGCAGTTTTGGTGTTTAATATTCTCTAGAGATACTGCACATCCCTAACCGGCTCCAACCCGGGCTAAGATATGCATGTCAGATAATTACTACTTATGTCATTATGTCGCGCTTTATACGATTTTTCTTTCTATTGGTAAACATAAGGACATGTAAAACTTTACTTTAGTCCTTATTCTTAGTGTAAAACTAAACTAAAGAACCACAGGTAAGTTAACGCTAGAGATTCTTTATTTGATAGAACTTATGGGTCTTTCGCACTGACATGTTAGTACCTATAGATGGTACGCTCCTTAATTTAGCTACTTTTAGTCGCCTAGTCACCTTATACGATATCCATGAAAAGAGTCCTACTCTAAGTTTGGACCACCACATACGAACTGTGACGGCGGTAAAAAGGCGATAGCCGCTTCCTGGGTGAGCTGAACTAAAACGCGCGTGCTGCTCGACACGCAACGCCGAAAATTATTAGTCTTGCTTCATAAGGCCCCTAGGTGATTTAATCGGTCAGGTTCAGATGCCCCCTAACCTTAAGAGCCTAGTCGTGAAAATTAGCAACTCCATTTCAATTTATATATTGAACTAAGTATTACAACTATTTTCTATTGACAATATTGTAAATAATCGTGCTTACCACCTATAATAAAATACCCAAGTAAAAGTTCTTTAATCATAGTAATGTGATACAAAATAAATGTCTCAGTTTCACTCAATCTTACGAGACATAGTAGGTAGTAGTTAATATATGATTTTAATAAAAATGAGACACTTTTCATTCCCATTTGATCTATAAAATGAACGATGATAAAATTGTTTTTCTTTATAGATTTACTTCCTAAGAAAACCTGTTTACTACCCCAAATGTCAAGTAACTTTTAAGCGACACTTACGTAGGTAGGTAACACGTTTCTTTTTAATTTTTGACCTCGTGGCGGTCGTAAGCGCTATAATAGAAAGTATGTGTTCAGTCGCAGATATTTACATGAGTAATTTGAAATCACACGCGTCAATATGCTAATACGGTAACAATCACCTTTAGCAACGGTATTGAATCTATTGTTATACATAACAAATAAAGTTGATGGACAATAGAATAGACTTCATCAAAGTTTAATAAACCTAGACGGGCACTATATTTAAGTTTATTAAAACTTACTTATATCATAAATATATCAAAAATGAGGAGGAAAAATATTGTTGAATGGATAAGTCTAATATAATAAAATCTAATCTAGGCAGGTATAGCTTTTTGAAGTGGGCAGTACTAAATGTTCTATAGGGAAACTCACTGTTACTGAAAAGTTTCGTTACGGAACTTCTGGGAACAACTGAGCTAGGTTCCCTTGTAAAGAAACAATCTCTTATGCGTTTATGGCGGCCTACAACTACGGTGACGTGACGAATGCGCAAAGACAGCTCTGATATGATCGCAATTTGAAACTGACACCAAAAAGTGCAATTCAAAGTAATTTATGGCTAAGCTGTCGAAACATACAATACACTGACCGTCTAATAAGTGTGACGAAATCATTGAAGTCTTTCTGTAACTGTAAGGGCGCGTTTATACGGTGCGGCCTACTAACTTTTGTGAGGGTTAGTATGATTTATAGGTATCACAGCAAGTAGGTAGGTACCTTTAGTCTGCGATTCGCATTGTCCATTAAGCGGAGGAGAGTTGTCTCCGCAGAGGCATCGCGTCACTGAGTCGTAGTGAGTCCTCACACAGGAACTGCTGCTGATACCAGCGCATTCTGCCTGGCGCGAGCACGGCCGAGCTGGAAGCATAGATCAAAATCAGCTTACCACGTCGAGTGATAACGTCTGCTGAACGACCATCGAAGGCCATCGACCATATTTCAACGCATACGTAGGTATATTTTTTTCTTCTTGAATGTTTTCCTTCTTCTTGAATAAATTCAATTCTTTATTTTTGTTAGATATTTACCTACAATTTAGCATAAAAAGTAAATACACGTCATTACATACAATGACAGAAAAATAAATAACACATAAGAAAACACCTAGTTAAGTAAAAATAAATAAAAATCGCATTTTTATGTGTCCATGAACTGCCAGACCACATAATACTATTAAGTACCTACTCCTGTCCCAGGCTCTTTTGTCATCGAGGTAAGTAGTCGTTTATAAGCCGTTTTTTCGTGAGTATTATTATTTTAATTATATTCTTATAGTTTTTTAATTGATTTTCAGACAAGCTTACAATTTTTTAAATATGTACCTACCTAATTTATTAAAAAATGTAATGCAATGAGCTTTATGCTTGGGTCAAACACCCAAACTAGAACTAAATTCTAACCGTTATTTTTCTATATGAATGCTGCCTATAACTATAACCGGTAGGTAGTGTGAATGCTTTAGTGAATTTACACTGCGTCTGTAAAATGCCCCAGAGAAAACGTAAAAGCTACTAAAACCTATACTTTTTCTGTACCTAGACAGCCTTAACATATTTTGAATACATTTGAGGCATGAAACTCAAATTTTATTTAGCTAAGAAATGCCCACGGCTCGCTAACGTAATTCAATGCCATGCTTGCGTGACTCCTCATGCAAATGAGACGGCCTACGTGGTAACTTATTATAGTCTATGGTATGAATGACAACATGGATACGGCAAAGGTTAGTCGGAAGGAGGTTTCTCTTCCTATTTTTAGTTTTTTTTTTATAGATTTGCGTCATCAGTTTTATATTGCGTGTTAATTAATGCATAAAGTGCTTACTTGTAAGACTATTGCTAAAAACTTGCTTTATAGTCCTTAGGTACCTTTAAATATATTCATTTATTACGGTTGTTATTAATGTAATTTTTTAGTTAGGTTAATAATTGCTATTTTTATTTAATTATTGTTTTATAATACCTTGTTATATATTCGTTTGTAATTATTTTCCTTTGATATTCATGCGCCTTTAAAGGCAGGTTTTACCCGAATAAATTAGTTTTTAAGATCCTTAAGTACCTGAAATCTTATGAATAAATGACTACGACTATGAAGTTTTTACCTACTTTTTAAATTAGAAATAAAACAGCCTTTTACCTTGTTTTCAGTTGCTCTTTAAAGAACCTCGTAGTTAGACGCTCAATGAACATGCAAACATTTTATTATGTATTATTTGTGACGCCTTCCAAGCCGCATTGCCGCTGCTAATATTATAATGGTTTGCAACTTTTTGTTTTTGTACCTATTGAAAAATGGTTTATAAAATATAATTTTGAATTACTTTTTTAACAAAACGTCATAAATTAATTTATTTATTAATTAATAGGTAAGGCAAGAAAAATAACTCTGGAAATAAAAATATCACAAAGATTTTATATTTTCCCAAAAATTATTTATATTTGAGTGGAATCCCATTCGAGGGAATTTGGGATAATATTAAATCTATCTGAAATAAGTTGGTAGCGTACTTTGTTCTCCATTGACAATATCGATCTCAGCCAACACGCATGGCCCAAACGCCATAACCTACTTTCTAATAGATGGCGCTGTCAGATACCGTACGGAAGTTCAGATTTACAATGCCAATTTACCACTTTATCTAGAGCCGCTTGGAAAGGTCACTACACTAGAGTTGCTATCCAATTTAAGGTGGCAACAGGGGTCTTATTTAAACGGTTGAAACAGTAGACGTTTAGTTCCTGCAGAGGCACGGTAGGCATGCCGCAGATGATACTAAATACATTTATTGCTTTCACATGGTTTAGTTTAGGTACAAACATTGGTATTAGGTACGTACATTGTTCTTATGTGTAAGTAGGAGGTAATCTATATATTCTGTTCAATTATCAATAAATAAAGAGATAAGGTAGATAGGTTAAATATTAGATGTAAAATATTTGTAGATACTAAATTACTTCCGTTATAAAATAAATAAACTAAAACATAAATAAATAAATAATGCTGGACAATCCACACAGCATCATCTAGTCCCAAGCTAATAAGCAGAGCTTGTGTTATGGGTACTAGATGACTGATATACTAAATACAATACAATATTACATACATAGATATTTTTTTATAATACATAGAAAGAACACCCGGAATAAACATTTGCACATCGTTCAAATCGTATTTATCCCAAGGCGGCAATCGATCCCGCAACCTCATGCGTCGCAGGCGGACATTCGCCCCCCGCGCCACATCGGTGGTCATAAGCTAAATATGTTCTTAGGGGCAGCCCTACGCTAGAGGTCATGCGTGGCGGTTGTGTTGCTACCGCGCCGGACGTGGCTATCTTTGCTCCATTTTGAAGTTGATCTAATAATATACGCTTCTTCTTCTTCTTCACTAACTTACAACTTGTAAGTTTAGGTGAGGAGGTGGGTTTGCGTATGGATGCTTGCAATCTCAACCTCAAAATAGGCCTTAAGGATCACAGATCAAGGAATTAAAATAAAACAACATTAAAACAGGGCTTAAAATAAAATAATCGGGGTTATATTAAACCCAAGGTTGGTTAAGTTAAATTGGAACCGTGTTACTGTTAGAACGTTAAAAAACGTTGTAAAGTCAGTCAGGGTATCAAATACTCTGTGAACATACATTTACACATCTACGTAACAATATGTATGCAATAGAAGTTTTTTTTAAAACAGTTTTTAAACAAACGAATCGTTTCGACAAAAATATACGAGCGTAGCATACCGCTACATATAGCTACGGCGTAGCGGCGTAGCAGATACCGTAGCTTCTACGCTTCTACGTGTTGCTGTAGCGTATTTTGTGGCCGTGTGACAGTTTCCTATTGAGTGTTACATGATTTGTTTAGCGTACAGACTACTACAGACTAGTATGACATATATTTTATGTCACTGTAATTTTTTTTCGGACGAATTATGTCACCTGACAATTACCTATAACAAAGTATTGCCTCGTAAGACAACATTTACAATGCATCTGCGTCCAACACTTTTCAGTTTTGTTAATATATTATTAGTTCGTAGGTAGTAATTGCAAGCTTTTACAGGGCTGACATAGTCGCTCAGCGACTCAAAGTCCTTAAATTTTAAGAATTAAATAAATAAATAAGTCACGCTCGTGAGGAACATGTTAAGCCTCATGTGCCTGTAATTTCACCGGCCTCCTTAAGACCGGAACACAGCAGGGTAGTACTTTCCCGGATGAGCCCTTCACTAGGAGCTCTACTACTACAAAAAGTAAAATAAAAGAAAGTAAATGACTTTGATAACCTTAATACACCTAAATAAAAAAAGGATACATTAAAGTATTACTTTGTGTTGCTAAACTAGACTTTGATACACTCTAAAGCTGGTAATTATAGAAATGTGAGCATTTTAAAATTCTTTTCTACATTTTAACAGTTCAAGGGGAATGCGCAAGATATAATAGGGTACGTTTACACAATTATGTTAATGATATTCGTGCTAGTGGCTGTTTTGACTTCCGCTCTGTTTGGATACGCGATCAAGCCGTTTGACAAACTGGCCCAGATAAGGAAAGGTCAGTTCGTTTTTCAAATGCTTGAATAAAATAAAATAGGCGAAAGAAAACAATGTACTTGTATAATGAACATAATTTATTGTAAATACTAACCACGCGAATTTCGTTCTGCCTTCAGTCAATTTGACTGGTAATTTTTTTTATTGATCAATTTTATTACTTATTAGCGGTCCAACCCGGCTACGCACGGGTTTTAGCATCTTGAATTTTTTTGAAAATATAATATAGCCTATGTCACCCGAGGATAGTGTAGCTTCCCAACGGTGACAGAATTTTTCAAAACGGTTCAGTAGTTTCGGAGCCTATCCAAAATGCAAACAAACAATCAAATCTTTCCTCTTTGTAATATTAGTATAGATTACAGAACAGTAAGTCTTATCTTACTGACAAGAAGGTACACTTATTGGTACACTGATGCAGGACAGATGCTGAGTGGTTGCCGTTTTTGTTGCAACATTACTGTGCCTTTACGAATTTGGTACCTTTGTGGTAGGTGTAGGTAGTATAGACAATGTAGAAAGTAAGGTATAGGTATAGGCCAGTCTCTTACTTGAAACCCCCTAGTGTAGTATTTTTACCAGGTAAACCTAACCGGTGTACTAAAGGAACCTTCGTACAGATTTTATAGTAGGCTTTACCTTTGAAGAAACTTGTGCTAACTTTTTATGCCATTTTCAAAGGTCAAAGTAATAACTCTTACATAAAACCTTACGCGGCTGTTACGGAGTGCCCCCTCCTCTACCCTCATTGCATGACATGAAATACAATGCTCGTCTTTATAGACATTATTTTTATTGATATTTTGCCTGATAAAGCAACCCCTTAGGTTAGGTTTTATTCAAGGCTACATCATTTGAATTTCGAATTGAATACTAAAAAGGTCATATACACTCCGATAGTTGATTACCTACCTAAAAGCTCTGACAAGGCTAGTCTAATAAAAACTTCTTGTTTCCGTTTTTTTGTTAGCAGTTGGCACTTAGGTACTTTTAGTACCACCTGTGTAGGTATATACTTTAGTCCTTATTCTATGGGTATATACTAGTACTCAGGTAAAATGAAAATATGTAGGTATGTAAAAACATACATATTTTCATATTTAATTTTCATCTAAGTATTTTATGGAAGAAAATAATATACCTATTACACTGGTTACACAGGCGTGTTACACATTTTGGTCATTATATTTTTCTAACAATGAAATAAGTAACATAAAAGTAAGAAATCTTGCCATTTGTATCATCTATTGTAACAACATAAAACGCAAAATAGTAAAATATAATTATCAAAAAGGTATACTTACTTTGATAATTGACTATGGAACCAGCATCACAAGAATGGATGTATTGATAGATATCATTTGACATAACTTGTTATAACGTGGTTTTATCGAAATTAATCGAGATCGGTAGTATATGGAACTGGTTAAACGCTAGGTCGATAAATTTGAGAAGTTTTGCCAAATTTATCGACACACGTCGATAAAGGAAATCGCTCGATAAAATACGTCGAGGCTAGTTCTGTGCTAGCGGGGGTATTTGTCGCTACAACAATTTTGTCGACCGAAGTACCATGATCGCACCCTGTAGAATATTTCTCTAGATATTTCTATGTTTAATTTAATTATTAAGAAATATTCTGTAGTGGTCTCGGCTTAGAAGGATCCTTCCATCGCCTATAATGGAATGTCATAAACAGTATAAAATAGCACCCGGACACAGGAAAAAGCATCACTTAAATTTGTTTTGGTGGGGATTTAACCCACAACCCAAAGTGCCAAGAACCAACTGAGTTGTGAGGCCAGTCCAATAAAAAATAGCCCTGAAAAGCTTATTTTATACTTCATTTAACCGGTTTCGTTGGTAGGCAGTTACTTCGCGTGAAGATAGGCATTTTGCCCCGCATACGCATAGTAATTTAGCCAGTAATTTACCACGAATAAATTTACCTAAAACGTTTTCTTTGCAGTAGCTGTAGATATAGTACATTTAACCGATGCTACCACCAAATTACCTACCTAAGTCTGTGGAGATAGGTATCTATTTACCAAGACGATGTAATTAGGTACTACGTTAAAACATGGATCTTTTATTCTTCCAAATAATCAAGTTGAATCGCCACTTTGATAATTTTACGTTCGATTAGCGAAACGCTCGCGACCTCATCCGCGTGAAGTTATTTTCATACAAACTAAAACCTCCTCAGAACCCGTTAAGGTTGAATTTCAAAAATTGTTTTCTTAGCACACCTCTACGCAGTGGTTTAGGTTGTGCGCTGTCAGTCAGTCTTGACTGACTGACAGCGCACAACCTAAACCTTTTTAATCTTTTTTAATCTTTGTCTTGACAAAGATTTTTATCATTCACTTTCGCTTATAATCAATGTCATTTGTTTCGAAGCAATTCGATTTAGGTACTACATTGGATTCGTTTTCTGTCATCTTTGGAAGCAACATTGTATTTTCATTTTAATTGTTTTTCTAGTGTTATTTTAAGTTCTGATGGGTAATTTTGGTGGTATTTCAACCATCATTACTTGAGGTCTTAGCACAAGTGTGAACAATTGAAATGAAAGTGTGTTATGAGGCATCCTGATTTGAACGAAAATGTTTCCCTTTGGTTTTGAAGAAAAACGCCATCTTTTTCTTCAAAACCGATGACGGCTGACTTTACTTTTTTTACCGACTCAACTTGACTAAAAAGAATTTATTCAACCCACTTGACATTGGCAAAAATGTCCGCAAGACCAAAGAATATGGACTAAAAAGACAGACAGATGCAACAAAAAAAAAAACAAGGTACTACATTATTTTTCTTCTATTCTCTATGGCACCGATCCGTTATTCGACAGATATATTTTGCCACACTTTCATTCTAATTGCTCTCACATTGCGCTAATACCACAAGTGGTGTTGATTAAAATACCTCCGAAATAACACAACCTAACTTTAAATAACACTAGGAAAGCTGCTAAAATGAAAAAATGATGTTGTTGTTGAAATGACAAATGATAAAAAAACGTCAATAAACAAGATGACAGAATTTGATGTTCCGAAGATGGCAGAAAACGAAACCTGAAACGGTATCTTTCTGTCATTCGATTCAATTTTAAGCAGTGTGAGGTGAATTAATTGAAACAAATATTTACTCAAGTCAATCAAATTCTATCAAATCGGAATATCATTGGTTTTGAAGAATAATAAAACGTTTCTCTTCAAAACCTAAGGAAAACCTTTTCGTTCAAATAAGAATGATATTATACTTTCGTTTCAACTTCCTAGGTAGGTACTCACATGTGTGTTTACCAAACATCAAGTAATGTTGTTTAGAATACCACTGAAGTCACACATCAGAACTTTATTATCTCTTAGTCTTCTTATTCTATGATTATCTCTCTATTTTTGACGTTGACCGTGACAAAATACTTTTAGGTAGGTAGAATAAAACCTTTTCCAACATAGGTAAAGGCACTTTACATTACATTACTTTGCTGCCAACAATCAGCAACTCACGTTGCGTGGCGTGGGGTCAAAAGTGAGCTAAAATCCGGTCTTTAACCTTTGGCGAGAGAGTTACGGTTGCTCCAATTTAGAAAATAGTTTCATTAATTTCATGAATATTGAATATGCAGAACCATTTAAATAAAGTTAATTAATTATGTAAGTTCACCTAATTCGGAAAAAAAATCTATGATAAATTAAATACCTACCTGGCTTGTATGTGGTCGTCAAAATAGGAGATTCTTCTATTGAACCACAAGAACCAATTTTATATGCGGGTAAAATATTGAATCCAGAGCGGAAGGAGTTGTACGATGTTAGAATCCCGAGCGTTTTGGTGACGATGTATGGTTAGAGTGAAAGTTCACTAAAAGCATCATAGCTTGTGGGAACAATCTATGATGTTCTTAAGTAAACCTCAGGAATGATAGACAATACCAAGATTTTAAGTTTCGATTATATATCTATATGTATCAAGATAGGTAGTTTGTTAGATACTCTCTGTATTAAATTGTTAAACTAACTAATTATGAAATTGTTACCTTAGGTTAACTCTACTTAAAAACCAGACAGGGTACTTAAGTGTAACTACCAATATAAAATGTCTAAATGTGTAATAACGCCCAGCGTGCACAACATTTATCTATATCTATACCAATTATAAGCATCTTTGTGAAATCTGACTGACTGACTGGGATATAGACAACGCACAGCCTAAACCACTGGACGTAGAGACTTGAGATTTTCAGAGCATATTCGTCTTAGTGCGTAGAGGTGTACTGAGAAAGTAATTCCCGAAATGCAACCCCTAAGCGTATACACAGCGGGGGTTGAAGTTTATATGAAAAGCTTCACGCGGACATAGTCGCGCGCGTTTCGCTAGTATTGGTATATTAATCATATTTTATCCTATTGTGTTATTGTAGATGTACCTATTCATCAAAATGTAACATTAGTGACCATCCATCACAATGTCACTGCCAAAGTGATTAATAGACATTACCTAATAGGTACATAACTACACTAAACAAGATCTTCGGGAAAATATATGACTTTTTCATTTATATTTCAGTGATTTTAACCAACATTACTTGAGGTCTTGAGGAAAATGTTTTCCTTAGGATTTGAAGAAAAACGCCATCTTTTTCTTTAATATCAATGATTTTTATAAGTAAGGCCATAATTATTTAACTAGGTGAATACAAAATAAAGACTCAACCAAAATGCCGATTCAAAAAAGAGGGTTTTACCACAGTTCTTTTTATCCGATGCTGATGGAACAAGCAGTTGGCCCACCTGAAGATAAGTAGTTACCGTCACCTAAAATATAGCATTGTCTCGCAGGTCACGTTCGTTAGAAACGTGCCCTACAGTATACTGTTCTGCGTCCATCAACTTGAGGCATACGTACATACGCACTATTTACTTTCTAGTTCTATTTTTAATTACTAGTTACGTTTGCTGATAATTAATCAAAATGATTTTAAGGCAAGATTTTTTCCACTCTAGAAGATTTTTTCTGGAGTTCCTAGTTCTACTTACCTGTTCATTACCTTACATTATCATTTCACTTACCATGACGACAAATTTTATTAAAAAACAATCTGAAATTATGGCAAGGCAGAAGACATATTAGGTAGGTACTTATTTGCACAGCATACTTTTAAAGGTTAACTCTCAAGTTACTTTTATTAGAGAAAATTGTGTATAATAGTTTTTTTGGAAAAGAAAAAGAAATAATTATCTAAGTAAGAAATCTTTAAGAATAAGTAAAAGTACAAAAAAAAATAGAGGAGTAAGTGTTATAAAAGACTTAAATTTTGAAAAGCTAAAAGTTCACGGATTACATATAGGAAAATATAAATCGGTAAAATAGAAATGAAGACAGAGACAGAGCTAAAGTTGAAAGTATTGTGTAAAAAGAGAGAAGCATGTGAAGCAAGCACTATACAACTCAGACCATGCATTTACCCATTTACTGTTGAAAGTTTTAAGTAAAACTTCTTCAAGCGTTACCTGGCGGCGGGGCCGGCGTGGCGGATTTCGGCGCTTGGGTGTTGGTCTTTCCAAAAGTGGTGAGCGCTTCCGAAGACTCGCCAGTCAGCCAGCCAGCCAGAAGCAATGGTAGAATGGCCGCGGCCGCTTGCCGCCTGCACCACATCTCGATACGCCAAAACACACGCATGATTGTCTATGCCTCGGGACGGTTTACTTTTGATATAATTTTCAGTCTATGGCTTTATCTGTTTTCGAATAGATTTTTGTGCAAATTTTTCATTCGGTGCTGCTAATTTGTGTTCATTTCTAATTATTAGAATCGGCAATAATAGGCATGAGGAAATTAACAACTAATAAAACTATTATTTTTTGTAAAAGTGCGATTTTCATAATTTTCAATTATAAAATTGGCTATTTGGTTGAACTTCTACTCGAAATTTTTCAGACTTGAGAGAAATTACGTCTCGTCTATAATTAAGTACCTAGGTATTTTATTTTATATCTGCCGATTTTAGGCAATATGGCCAGTGTCCGTGTATGAATAGTTTTTCAAAGATAGTCTTCATGCCTATTGAAAATAGTGATTTTTAATTTCAGCACAAAATTTGATAAAACTGTTGAATGTGCCTGCCTTAGAATATAGGTACTTACTATTACTACATTTTGAATTGCTTTTATTGTGCTGATTTGTTTGTGGAAATGTACTCTAAAAGTGATTTTTTGCAAAATAAATTCCTAATTTAGGTAAGTCCTAACTTTAAAAAATATATACTTAGCAAAAACAATATGCGTTGCGACTCGCCTTTCCAAACTTTAGAATTCAATATCTTGTAAATCTACGAGTTTTTAGTATAATGTGTTTTCTGCAGTGTATGTTGTATATTGTAAATTTTGTTACTTTTTGTATTGAGGCTAAACATGTTTTAGATCAAGATGTGGTGTGGAGCAGTCGGGTTGGAATTCGTGTTTTGATTTTTGACGAGTAACAATAGCCTTTTGTAAAACTTTAAACTACCAATGACTAAAACTTTCACCAGCATGATAGATCTTGAATATGTTTGTTTATGTCAACGAAAACGAGTGTAAAATTTGTTGATGCAAGTTAGTCATTGGTTAGGTTCTAAATTATTACTTTAGCTGTAGTGTATACAACTCATACAATAGTCTTAACGACAGTATTCATTAGGCTTCATGCATGTTCTTCTGTTTTCTTCGAACATTTATACAAATAAAACTAACTTCATTAGCATCTACACGCTATATGATTTTAGATATCTAGTTTATGTTCTAAGCGTCAATGCTTTTGTATCACTGCGACTTTAATTAAAATACTTTTGCTAGAACTATACAATTAACTATAATCGTCTATGTTTGGTATCTCTAACATTTTAAAATAATCTAACTGTAAAAGTGGTGATTTTTTTAATGTAGTATCTCTAAGAATCACCGCGAGATTAGTAACACTAAGCTCTAGGATGAGTCCAGAGTACCTACAATAATAATTTCAAGTTTTAATTCCTTATTGTTTTGTCATATTTAGGAACATGATTAGGTCTTAGAAAATCTGAGAAGAAAAATAAGAATTTAGTTAGGTAAGATCAGTCTTCATATAAAAGCATTGACGACGTTATGTTAGCGACCTGCGACACTGAAGCGCTGTGTAATATGTGCTTAGTCTTTTCCTCTTCTCGAAGCAGCTAGTCTCATTATATAAAAAGTCTTACCAGGGGATGCAGTCGTCGTCAAAGGTTTCGGCGGATCGGTCTGCGCTTTGCCGAACGATGAGATACCGAAACAATTTGCCGACTGTACCAGCCAACCCGCCAGCAGTAGTACTGCAAGCTGGTTGCACATCATTGCTTTAGGCATTTTGAATATGTGAGTACAAGTAATTCTTCTATCTTTGGTCTGACAAAATACTGCTTCAATTTCTGACTTCTGTGTATTTGTTAATTTAAAATTGATGTCTGTTTCAAGTCTCAGTAGGTAGGTAGGCACCTAAGTGAAAGCAGTGTAAAAATGTTGATCGAGGCATTTTATGGTCAGCCTCATGCATGCATGGTATGCGAAGCGCTAACGCCAGTAAATATTTCACCAATTTACAGGCATTTAGGCTCTAACTTACTGGCATACTATGGCGCTTATGTTATGTGAAGTGGTTCATGTTTTCATACATTTATACAAAGTCGAATATAATTATTATACATGGAGGTAAAATAAATTCAAATAAGAGAAACTTTTATATAATGAGACAAAAAAGAAACTGCCTTAAACAGTAAGTTTGGTAGAAGTTTTCGCAAATATATACATACAGGCCAATTAGTAAAATATTATATGCAAAGTAAATTGCCCCATTATATAAAATCTTACCCGATGGTAGAGTAGGGGATGGCTTGAGGGTGGATTCAGGTCTTACGACTCCAAAAACAGGACTATATACTCCAAAAGACTGTCCAAAAAGCCAAAAAGACAGCCATAATTGGAGAATTATTACCTTAGACTGCATTATTGGATTATATCAGTGTGATACTCTGAAAAATTCGTGTTTAACTTTTAAATCAAACATAAGTTTCTAAATAAAAGTGATTTAGAAAGCTTTTTGCATTAAGATTTTACATAATTACATCCGTGCTTTATTTGTGTAAATTAAAAGAAGTAAGGTCCCTACCTTACTCCTTCCAAATCATTTGATTTGAGAGTACATTATACCTATTTGAAATATTTACAGTAATATTGCTAAGTACCCATAGTCTATACTATGTCCTGTACACCACACATAGAGCCATCAGTTTTTTTATATAATGGGACTATTTATTATAATAAATCTAAAGTTAAAATCCTGTCAATGAGATTTTTGTAATTCTTGTGTGCTCTTGTTGTTTGTGTCACAAAATCCAATTAGTTCACCTACATAAATGTGTATTCCACACTTGTGTGATAGTGTATTACAATAATAACCCAAGTTACGAATTAATCAAATTCTAATACTTAAATATTCTATAAAATATATAACTTCTAAAATCTTCTTTTATAGGTACAGTGAAGATTTTAAACTACATGCTATGCATTGACTTTAGTAGGGTCATGTTATTTTGTCAGAAAAACATTGCTAATTGTTCTGACAAGAACCATTCCATTTTGTTACATTTTGTAAGTGATAAAAACATTGAATTCCCTATTATATTTAATGCTTAGGTTCTCGTAACTGTAGGGTATTATTGATTGTGAAGTGCGCTACAGGCAAATGTGTCCCATTATATAAAAAAGTTACCAGGCTGCGAGGTCGGTTTCGGAGACGGTGGTTTCGTATTTGACACTCCGAATGTGCTTAGCGCCTCAGACGAGTCGCCAATGAGCCATAGCAGCACCAGGGGAATTATAATAGCAGCCGCTTGCCTCCGAAACATCTCGAAAATTCGAAAGATGAACATTACGATTCGAATGATTTATGTAGGTATATTTTTTAATTAATTTTGTTAATTTTCAAATCTTTTTGATATGAACAATGTAAGAGTCCGATATGTAGGTAGGTAATCTTTCTTTTCTTTTGAATTTTGTTTAGGTGTATTAACTAGGTTATTTCTAAATAGCAAATATGTAATTTACATTGAGCACGCCAGATTTTGTTAATAATATTTACAAAATACGTAAAAAATACGTACAAATCTAAGTAAATTGATATGTTCCTAAGATTAAAAAATATTTACAAAATAAATATCTTGAGTGTTGTTTCGTACGAAAGTGTCTATAAATTTTGAATTTATAAAATTTGGAGCGGCGACTCGAACTGCTTAGTTGGCTGGTGATTTAAATTTAATACAATACATTAATCCGATTTCACAGATTTGTGAAAAATATACATTAAAATACATGAAATAATTTCTTCTTTATTTCAATGCATGTGGTGTCATGATATTGCCCATGTTGATGGGATCTATCATCCCTTATCACTCCAAGAATTGTTTTTCTTCAAATTAAATGTGTTTCTTCCTAAGCAGTCGTATGCGATTTACTAACGGAACAAGCGGACAGTCCACCTGATGGTAAGTGGTAACCATCGCTTATAATTTGTGCGTGACCTATAACGCACGTTAGAAACGTGCCCTATAACACACCATCTGTCCTGCGTCCATCAACCTGACGCATACAGGAATCAGCCTCATGTGTCATGCTGTTACTTTAATAATATGAGAGATACTTTGTTTATATACGTGCATACGATTCACACACTGAAGTGGTTAAACTAGGTATATTTCATTTGTAAAGGTTTTCTACATTTCAGAAAATAAGCTAAAATATGTAAAGTTTACCTTAAAATAAACGAAAAATACTTAATATGAAAATAGGTGTAATTTTGATGATCTAGTTTTTTTTGTGCCCAAGTTTTGCGAAATAATATATTGAATGCTACAGATTCCTGTTCTAATATACTTCTTAACGTATGTTCTTTAGTAGTTCAGTATGATGTGGCAACTCATTTGACTGGCAACCCTTGATATAAATATATTTTGTGTAGGTAACATTGTTCCATTGTTTGATAGAATGTTACATTTCATTTACAAGTGCAAGCATAGAATATTAATTTCGCAAAACTATTTTCGTAGCTCGTGAAGGTCAGTGCGGAAAGCGGCCGTGAGGTGTCGTGCATGTAATTATTACTTAAAGGTTTACATATGTACATTGCTACACTTACGACGTTTTGTTTTTTTTTATTTTAAGTCATTTAAAAGTTAAATAAAAAAACTAAATGTTATATTTTACATTGAATTATTAAATGACGGGCAATTTCTTAAAGTCTGAAAATATGATTAGTTTTCACATAATTTTTTGCTAGATACCTCCTTCTTTCTACACTTGTGCATGGAAGTAGTTATAAAACAAATCTACAAAATACATAATAGTCAGTTTAAATAAGTAAAATCTTAAAATCTCTTAGGAAAAACTTTAATACTTTTATTTAATAAATAGTATATTTGACGTAATCAATGATTTAAAACTTAGGAGGTAAAAAAAATTATTCTTTACTTAACAATAAAACGATTAAATGCGTGCGAAAGCTGGTGTGCGTTATTAGTTTTTTAGATCCGCTTTTAAATCGTCAATCGTTGTTTTTAAACTTTTTTTTAATTGTTCGTTTTAACACTGTCAGTGACTGGAAGAATGGATAGTTACAGTTGCTGCTAACTGTGAAGGCGAGTGTTGTCTTCGGCGCGGCTGACGCGGGACTGGGCCATAGCTTCATTGCACGGTTTCTTTACTTACAGGGTGATTTCTTTCGAGGTTACATTACTCCCTAGAGTGACGTAGTCGCAAAGTGACTAAATGAGACGGAACATTTGACGTTTAGCGCGATTATTGAATAGCTTTTATTCTATAAAAATTACTGCAATTAAGTGAAACTACAAAATCGTTTCACATGACCAAGGAAAACTAACATAGATTTGTTTTTTTTTTTAAGTGAAAACTTCTTTAGGCGCATTAAGTCGCGTCATCGTCACCGAACGCGACGTCCATTGAGCTAGCTATATGTATACTGTGTATTTATGTGTATGTGTTGTCTCGTAGGTCACGTTCGTAGGAGGCGTGCCCTACAATGCACTACTCTGCAACCATCAACCTGAGGTATACAGGTGTTACGCCTCATGTGCCTGTAATTACACCGGCCCCCACTCCCTTCAAACCGGAACACAGCAAGCTGCTTGGCGGCAGAAATTGGCATGGTGGTAGTACTTACCCGGATAAGCTAAGAGCACTACTACTACTAAAACTAGCGTTTGACTAGCGACTTTATGAACAACCACAGAAAAGGGCGCTCAAGTATTTGATTACGAAAATGTATGAACAAACACTGATGTTCCTTTAGTGCATTAAAATAATAAAAGCCCTTTCGTGCTTTGGATATTATAATAATAGGATAAGTTGTCAGTCAAAACCAGTGGGGGGCAGAAAACTATTCAAAAGCATTGTCGCAAACGATGTGTTAGTGAGTCTCAGTGCTAAAATATTAAGCAAGTACAAAATGAGCGCGTTTTGCTTTTAGACCAGCCTGTACAAGAACTATTAAATTAGAACCAAGTTACCCCAACCCCTAATATTACCATTATATTGCGAACCGCGAGGGCCAAGGAAAATTACTTTTCTTTTGTTGCTATATTCAAAGAAAAATTAGGTAGGTACCTACCTACTAAAAGAATAATAAATTTGTATAAACTGGTGACAAGCTCGGGTAACGGAGTTTTTATACCATCACTACACCATAGTGCCCTCTGTAAGCCTCTTGAGCATCAAAGCGCGGCCGCCGCGCAGTGACCGCAATGACGGCTCGGTTGAGAAGATAAATACCTAGTATCGTCTCTATACTCTAGGTAACAACGTTCAAATTCCTATCAAAGGGCCAACCACGCGAGTGACCGCTTGACAAGACTTTTAACGGATACTCAGTACTTATTTTCTCAACGGCACTGCGAGAAATCTTTCGCACCGTGTAAACGCGCCCCTAGACCGAGCGGTGATTGCTCAGACAGTTGTTTGACTGATCGATTAGGAAATGAACCTGATTAGACGTACCGCGGACTTCCTCTCACCCACTCCCACCTTCAGATCCCGTAAAGTATAATGACGTCAAAGTAGAAATGACGAAATTAATGACAATCTAAATCGATTTTAAGAATCTTTGTCCTGACAGTCATGACCCACTGACTGACATATAGGCATCGCATCCCCTGAGCCGCGGGTTGTAGATGCTTGAAATTTTCAGGGTATATTTGTCTTGGTGCGCAGAGATGTAGGTATAAGAAAGGGATTCCCGAAATTCAACCTATCCTGATCAGGTACAGCGGGGGTTGAAGTTTGTATGAAAATATCTAGCTAAACACTGCTCCGTCCGACCAGTGTACGCGTTTCGCCGAGGTCTCAACAAATATAAAACAGTATATTTGATAATTAGTAGCTTCAAAGTAAATAAACATAGTCTAGGCTCTCTGTTGCGAGGACTCCAACAATAATTATTCACAACACTACCGATCAAGTTAAACGGTTCTGTTGTAATGTATGTAATGCACTCGGAAGCGAGCGGGAGGTTAAATGTGTGTGTGTAGGAAAATCCACACAGCGAACAAAGTCGCAGGCATTCCACTCTATAAATAAAACGAGTAACAATAAAGTAGTTTTTTTTGGATTTTTGTCTAACTATTTTGAACAGTTTTACACAGAAAAAATAAATAGAACAAGATGAATTCTGTTTTATGGTGAATAGAAACTTTATACTTCTTTGTAAAGTTTATAGAATAAGAGAACAGGTGTGAGTAAATCAAGGTTGCTAAAGGAAATGACCTGTAAAACAACGCTTTGTACAAGGGGGCCCCCTTATACAAAGCACCTACTTGTTCTATCAGTAAGCCACAAAAAAATGAAGCGAATAGACTTTTATTCACCATATCCTTGATTTATTCACCCCACTACCACCTCTATTACACCTCCGTTCTTTGATTCTATTCGTGGATTGTATTGTAAATTACAACAATTTGTAATCACCATTCTACCGTTCTTCTACTGGTACCGTAGATAAAGTAATTACTACTAGTATCTACATCTACGACATGCTCCGATAGTGCTACGACCTCGCTACGTCGTAGCTAATGCTACGATAGTTGAATGTATATTGTGCCCACAATTACGCATGATAGGTATGTAATTATATTTCTCTATAGTTGTTGCAACTGGGTCACGGGAAGTACATGGATGGAGAGGGCTCAAAATAGTTCTTGATAAAAACTTATAAGGGGCGTTATAGTCCAGTAGTGAATTTGATCAGGTTTATGATTATGATGATGGTATTCCAACATTATCAACATACCAAACCAGACCAGAAAAGAAACAGTCAGCCAACGATTCATCCACTTCACGTCAATGTTTTAGGTCTACTGTTCAAAGTTTCGTCCGGAAATTAAAAACCGACAGTAAAACCGCTTGTAAAATAAAGCCAAGTACAACAAGTAATTTCCGAAATATTAAAATTGAATAGGTAACCCCTCCTTTAGCCGTGTCCAAGAAAAATACAAATAAGTTTGTTGACAAAATAAGGATACCCTAGAGATATTATGGTAACCAGCCTTGTTGGTTTTCAGTCTGCCCAGATATTCGATCTAACAGCATACTAAAAAGTAGCTATAAATAAACCTCGTACCTACATAATATTACGTGATTTAGGTAAAACTGACTTGATGAGGTGTGGCCACAGTGTTCATTTTGACTACAAAATGATGCAGCTAATATTATTTATTTTGCCGCTAAGCATCGTTAAAAAAAAACTATATTTCGTACGTTTGTGAGTCCGATAGTTTCCCAATATTTAGATATCAGGCGTCATGCTCGTAGGTCTAATGAAAAGGTACCTAGATGTAATCTCATTTGGTAGACAATCGGTATTCGTAAGGTACTAATAAACTGGTAGTAGCGCTGAAATTGTCACACATTTTTTTTGTGGCATGTGTCCGTCATTCGGACAATTGTGCCAATGTCAAGTGGGTTGAATAAAATACTTCTTAGTCGAGTCGGTAAAAAAAGTAAAGTCGGCTGCCAAATGACAAATAGAATTAAGATCGAAAGACAAAACACGGTGTATCTATTTCGAGAGTTTATTAGTAGTAGTAGGAATAAATAAATAAATAAATTAGTACCAGGGTAAAAGGTAATTTTCTGTTTTTTTTTTATCAAAACGATGCTTGTTTCAGTACCTAGTCGTGCTCATAGTTGGTTTAGAAGGAAAATAGGAAAGACTACCTATGCGATGAGCAACATAGGAACAGGCAATTTTTCTGGATAATAGACAGTTAGATACAATATTTCACCATCTGTATGCTCGCTGTAACTGTGACCACGCCGTACTTGTATACTGTAGTGAAGTCATTACTAGCATGCGAACGAACGGACGTGGTGATGTATGCCGTATATGTATGTATGCATCTGTATAGTGTCACAGATCGCACGTCAGACGTCATAGCTTGAAGCTATTATGAAATGGATCTTTCTGCTATTGAAAATGGCAATCATGTTGAACAACTGAAAGTCCTTCTCCACCGCGACCACTGCCCCGCGAACTCCTAGGTTCACCTGACTCTAGTAAGGGGATGTTTTAAGTAAAGATTAAAGAATTCACCGTGAGACACGAAGGCCAACGAAAAGCCACTAAAATGCCAACGGATTTTGCAGATGGCGTTCGGGGAAAGACTCGAGCAGAGGGTAAAAGACTACTACTAAGAGTATTTTATTTAGCCAGATGTATGATTCTCCAAAAAAAGAGTTACTCAGAAGAAGTCATTAAATTTAATATTAGGTACTTACACCTGTAAATACTTACCTACACTATAATAAAGC
The DNA here is from genome assembly GCA_947095575.1 of Electrophaes corylata. NCBI lineage: Eukaryota > Metazoa > Arthropoda > Insecta > Lepidoptera > Geometridae > Electrophaes > Electrophaes corylata. Next base: position 3,166,113 of record OX352714.1, read on the forward strand.
TTCGTCGATATATTATTTGATAGATAAAAAACGAGTTATTACGTTTGATACCGACCAGTCAAGCATATAGATATACTTCGTAACTGTCAGGAGGTAAGTACTTACATACAAATATTTGAATAGGTAATTTGGAAATAATTATTTATAGGTACACCTATTGAAAAATTTTCATTTACAAATTTTGCTCGATACGCAGTTTATCATCCTCCATTTGACCACCATCTGATGCATGCATAATCTAAAATGGTAGCTACGTAAGTACCTACTCCTTCTTTCTATGTACATCACTTATTTAAGTATAGCACAGAGTATAAACTACATTAAACAGTTTCTACGCTGTTTGACGAGCAAACATTCACTAGTATTTACCGCTCGAAAGGCTGTCAAACTGTCACTCTCATTTCCCGCGTAAACAGTTTTCCTTAATTGGAAAAAACACCTTTGAGCTCTAGGCTATAAAACAACGAGAGCCTGCGACTTCATTCGGAATATCTTAAAGGCCTGCACTGTATCCGGGAAAAATAGTAAAATAGTGATTGAGTGAGTGAATATACTTCTTTTACCTTCTGTTCTATTCGTCAAGTTTATACAGACGGATCTTTCACTTGACGGAAAGAATGAGACCGGCAATAGCCATATTCGTTTTTTCTTTTTTGGTTCCTCACAACCTCCGCCAACTGCTTCGCCCTCTCATTCCCCTCTAATTCATTTAGAATAAATATACTTTTTTCTCCTGAAGTCTGCTCGTGTTGAGATTTTCCCGAACCTTCACGACTATAGGATATAGAGAGCCCTGATTGACGACGGATCGCGTGCACTACGACGGCAGTTTGAGGATTTCCACAAAGATAGTGCCGCTCCGACCCCGTACAGTACATGGGTACTTTTAGATCTCTACAGTTTTGTTCTAGAATAGATAGATATAAGATGCATTGTAAATGTAAGTAAATTGATGGGTAAGATATTTTTTTTATTGATTTTCAGTGATTTGATTCTACTAAGGGCCCATACGTATGCTTGGCCAGTAGCAATAAGTTTTAAGTCTAAATAGACAACGACATGGTGCCAACTCCGCCAAATTATGCAAGTCATAGTATGGACGCCAACCAAGGCACCGTTATGTCACACATGTATCATTTTAAATATTCAAGTCTGAGCGCTGAACCCATGTCATGGTGAAACTTAACACCTCCGCTAGGAGTAATCATGGAATTATAGGACTAAAGTCTCCTTATTCTATGGGAGTAATAGTATTCTGTGCTTAGAACGTACTTTCATTTTGTGTTTGTGCTGTTAACCGTTAAAGAGTTCCCGTGTTAGAATAGAACCTTGAGTGCAGTAGCCATGTCAAGGTGATACTTAGAAGGGGTTACCATAGCTGAATGTGTAAACAACCCGACTCAATTTATTAACCTAACTGTACAGTCTAGTGCGAGTTAGACCCCAACACTTTATTTCTGTCAAAAATTAAAGCGCGTTAAACTTACAGCATACCAATTTCCACCACATAGCGTGAGACAAATACCTAAACGTATCGGCCAACACTAAACTAACCATATTCCAATAAATTTAAGCATGTTTAACTATGTGACCTTTGGCATTACACGTAACATTATTTGCCTAACTTTTGAATAAAAAATACAATTCCTGGATAGAACAAGCAAACTTACACCATATCACAGCACTATAAAGTAGAAAAACCTCTGTGGAAATGACAAAGAAGTTTTCCTTATTTTTAATCGACCTCCTTTCGTGCTGAAACTACGTGCGTGTTCGCCCTTTGCTGTTAATTTGAATTTGGAATTTCGGTGCTGTGAGTGCTACATTCGGGGTTTGAAAATGCTTCGGCTAAAGTTCACCAACACATCAACGGGAAGTCAGATTTGCCTTAGTTTATTTTGACAGATAACTGTACACAGACCAAAGTGGTTATTTTAAACAGTCGTCGTCGCTTTGTGTTCTTTTGAATTTAAATCTAGAATGTAGGTAATGTATTGTTTGGACATAAGGGAAATGTAAATTCCAAGGTTGTATTTATTTGCAAGTAGGTAGCTGTAGGTATGTTGTTCTTGCGAAGGTGTGCACTAGTAGCCGAAGGTTTTGTAAATTATTGTACGAGCAGTTATGACAGTTTCAAAGTGTGCTTTATTTACCCAACTACTAACCTCACAGATCAGTTGGTAGTATTTGCTTTCTGGGCTGCAGATTGTAGGTGCGATTCCAATGGATGATAAGCATATGTGTGGTAAGCATAGATGTTTGTTCTGTGTCTTCGGAAACAGGGCATCCGGGTAAGTACTATCACTACCACGACAAGCAGTGATACTCGCATAGCTGATACCAGCCAGTGCCTACGAGACAATTACATGTCAAAGTGATTTATTTATTTAGTGTCATCAAGAAGGTATACATTTTATTTTAAGTAAAATCTAACACATTACTAATGTCATTTATTTTATTATAACGGAAGTAATTTAGTATATACAAATATTTAACATCTAATATTTAACCTATCTACCTTATATCTACATATTTTATCATAGCTTTTTCTACCTATAGTAAAGTGCGGGCTTATACTATAGGTAGAAAACAGAATTTAAGTCACTTACCGCAGGAAGTGTGCCCAAAAGGCTGGCAACGTTACCTCTTTGAATAGCTAAACTAATTATCTGTCCAAGGTAAGCGCCAGCCCTTTGATCGTGAGTCACATCCACCAGTCTCTTGGATAACTCTATAAATAGAAGCCACGCTTCTGGACCCCATGGACCTAACGTTTCTACCCCAAAAAGCAGAAATATGTATCCATTACCGAGAGATGCATATTTCCGCCTTTTAAGGGCTTCTGCTGCTGTTACTTATTACTTATTAGCTATAGGCTACCTTACAGATGACAGGCTGTAAGTAAATACGGTTTAGCGTGTTAGTAGGTACATACCTACCTATTAATATCATTAATAAAAACTAGCTTATGAAAAGATAAGAAAAAATATAAAAAATGCTGCATAGCACTGATCGCAGTGCAAGCCGGTAGCATTCTCGACGGACGTGTTGTATGTAATAAAATTATTATAGGTAGAGGAAACAGCTCTACATCAAATAGGCTCCAACAAATAGTTGTACCATCATTTGACAGAGAAAAATAGAGCCCTAATGCCAACTGTGGTCATACGTTTACCTGTAAATTGTAAAAAAAACTGTACCTATACCTACTAAACGGCGGTACTATTGAGTTTATCTGACAGATAGGGAACGCACGTAAGATACTGAAACCAGGCATAAATAAATAAATGTCCTCTCATTCCTAACATATAATCCGCCTTTCCTATAAGCCATATCTTAAGCCGATGTTTTCGACCTGTCTGGCTGGAATGTATACGTAGGTACCTACTATCCAATATCTGACGAACTCGGGTCTAATAGGTACCTACCTATTTCAAACGGTTACCAAAAGACCCTACGCGCCGTAGATTTTTATCTGAGTTAGCACGCAAGCGCTTACCTAGATGTTAAAATTTAATATTATAATCGTTATTTGACCTTTAGGTTAAGGTAGCTTACAACAGTTTCAATCTAGGTGGCTACTTACCTATACTATAGAAAGTCACGTGACTTCGATGATTTAAAAAAATAAGATTCTGTTTTCTATACCATTTTCTACACAGAAGTAAACTCGAAAACCAAATACTGTTCTAGTGAACTAAATATTCAAATAATTGTAAGAGTTGAAAAGTGGGTAGAGTCTCAGGGGATTATACTCCTCAAAACCATATTATAAGATAGTTACACTGCGTAGTACCTATGCACGGTAGCGAAGAGTACCTACCGTCTTTACCATAAGGGCCCACGGGGCCCGTACCCAAGGCCCCTATCGCCTCAGGGGCCTAAAATGGCCATGGCGACGCGACTTCGACTACTCCGGAACGTAGCTTACGTAGTTTATGGCAATAAAAAAAATTAATGAGGAGACCGTATCTAAGGATTAAAGTGTCCTACAAAGTAACGGCGTGGTTAGATGAGACAAAAGTGATTAAAATATTTGTAAATCCTTTATACCTAACCTATTTATATAATTAGTTTTATTTCCGATAAGTGCCTACAGCTGTGTCTGATAAGTTATCTATGCGAGCAACACCTGCGTTGTAATAGGTACCTAGACACATAGATAGGCTCACTATGTATAAGACCGGTGTAGGTACTTTACCTCATGAAATAGTAGGTACATGATTAGTATAGTAGCTCGTCGAATACTTTAGGTACTAACTAACTTCTTAGGAGCCTCTACTAATTTGAGTAAAAAAAAAGGGTTGAGCTGAAACTACAGGCACATGAGGCTTAAAGCCTATATGCCTCAGGTTGATGGATGCTGAATAAGGTTCGTAGGGCTCGGTTCTAACGAGCGTGGCCTACGAAGTAATGCTTTGTTAAGTAGGCGATGGTAACCACTTAACATCAATAGCAGGCAAGTTGCATAAAAAAAAGCTTGAAAAAATAATATTTTTAAAATTTACATAATGGCATACGTTGTCACCATTGTTGGTCCCATCCGAGTTTTTGGGGCGAATCGTCGTCGCGTACATTGTTGGTGTGACGTGACTCTGATTACCCTCTTAGTAAATACCTTAGTGATAGCGCAGCTGATAGATGAATCACAATATTAAATCATATATTCATAAAATCACCAAATTACTGGCAATCTAATCGCATTTATCATTTAAATTGATAGATTATTGCACCTATCATTTCTTCATTTTGGTCAAGTCAGTGGTAGTGTGCGGATAAAAATGTGGAATAACTTATTTCTTGTGTTAGGTGAGTGAGTTTTTACTTTTAATAGGTCCTTGTAGGTACCTGTTGCTTTTAGACAAATATAGGATGCCTGTAAAGAGACCAAATTATGTATAAGCTCAGTATGAATATAAAACAACAGATTTTTTTGTATCTTCACCGTTCTTCATTTTTATTTATGTATGCATTGTTGGTTCAATCAGTCAGTATTTTCCAGTAGCGACCGTGGACATGCATCTAAAGAGTGATCTGAGTACCTAGTGCATGTCCCAATTCATTTTTATCGATAGCTTGAAAAGCTCGAAAAGCATAATGTAGCCCCCTCAACATAATTATATATTACTAGGTACACTTGCAAAACTAAAAGGTCTAAGACCAAGTAACTTACTGCATAGAGAAAGCTGTCAACCATGTAACGAGCAATTGGAACCAAATAGACGTGGAGTCTTGCATTAGTAGTGTATTAGAGATATTCGCCCAGTGGTAGCTGGGAACCGTTGGGTGTATTTTTTGGAAACTTAATGTATCAAATATACATTTTGATGCGTATCAAAAATCAGAATTGATGAATTTTTGTTCGCTTGCATTTTTTTCTTCCGCCATGCTTGTATAGCATACGTTCTGACCCACCTACACTAAAAAAGTGATAATTAGTAACCAACAGAAATAGTGATCCTATAGTTGATGATATATTGGCGATCCACCGAGGCAACATCTTATCAAGATGAAATCCTCACCAAGAACGGCGGCGGCACGCATAATAATAATATTTGAGGACTTTTTACACAACATCAATTAAACTAGAATCTGCTAAAATAGCGACTCCTATATTTCAAGTTCAAACAATTGTGCTTCAGTAGAAGTCGAAAAATCACCTACCTATATAACCTTTAACTTGAAGTTTTAATTCCCTCTGATTCTTGCAAAACGTCAGCTCACTTTGAAACATGCCCAGAAGTACCCGAAATAGTGATAAATATCAAAGCAAAAATAGCTCAACAACATTAAAACCCGTTTGTTTCAGCATGTTTTCTGTTCGCGAGCTCGGTGGTGGGGCAGTGGTCGTGCACACTAGACGAGCAGTGCGCAGACGTGTCGGGCAGTGTGTGCACAGCTGGCGCGTGCGCATGTCCGGCTGGACAGCAGATTGTGGACTCGCGCTGTGTTGACTGTAAGCCTAACCACAGCTAGTAAAGAATAGCTTCTACACTCTGTTAGCATATAATCAATAAATAGGTACTAAAAACCAGCGGCCAAATCCTCGGCTATTTTTAAGTTGAGACGAGATTGAAACAAGAATTTGATATCAAAACTGGGCCTGTCTGAAATGTCGGTTTCAAAGATTTCCATTTGAAGATTGACACGATCGAAACTTGAATTTGACGATATTTTGTTACAAAAATTGAGCCTCAGAGACAGTGTGATAGGTTTTCGAATAAATTACGATTATTTATTTATTATTTACTACTTACCTTCCCAACAACAATTTGTGGAAATGAACGGATCTGTAGAACGTTAAAAACCGAAATGTCACAAGATCTCAGTTCGGGACAAAGTACTACTTCCAAATATGTTATTCTTTATTTATAGTGCTTACAATTGTCATCGTCTCCCATAGACTCCAACCACACCGAAGGCGTTACGGTGTTAGACTTTTTAAGCGGAAACCTCAGATAGTTCAGTTCAACTCATCTGATAATAAGTTTGTAATTATTTCAGTGGCTCCGTACCACACGTCCGTGTGCGTGGATGACCACCAGTGCTCGAGAATGTTCACATTCTTTGAGTGCCGAAAGGGAGAGGATGCACAAGGTAACACATGACTCAACATTCACCTAGGGATGCATATCCTCAAGTCGATGCAACGCAGGACATTGCACGTAGAGAGCTTTCCTAACGTGCGCGACGTAAGGCAAAACTTTGAGTTGTAACCATTTAACATCTGGTGGACGATCTGCTAGTTTATCAGCAAGAGGTTAGGATAAGTTATAAGCGATTTCCCATCATGTTAGGGTGCTATTCGTTGCTATCTTTAAAAATGTAGAGAAAATGTAAATGTAGAGATATAGAGTATAACCAGATAGTTTTATTGATTTTCAGAAGGTAACTGCCACTGTCAGGACGGATTCCACTACTTCCTCGGTCGGTGCTGGCGGTCGGTTGGGTACGGAGCGTCCTGCACGCATAATGAGGAGTGCATAGGTAATCCTCCCTTACAATGTTGTGTTAGCAACGTTTACTAAACTTTTTTTGGTAGATCGGTATTAGCAAATTATCCCCTTTAATTTCAACAGTCCCATAGCAGCAGAGTACGTAACTGAGACTGAGACGGCTTATCCGTCAGCTAGTTTCCTATTTATCTGAGCTTTTTTCGGTACCTCGTTAGCGCGGCGTTATTAATGTCTTAATTCTTTATCTTCTTTTGCACTCACATAATACATAGAAAAAAGTACAAACACAACATAAAGTTAGGTGTGTTTAACTCTTAATTAAGTATTCAATTTTTAATTATTCCCACAATTCAAATTTTTCTACTGTTGTCTGTTAATTCATATTGCAAATGTTGTACAAGCCTTTATTGGTACACATCTTATAGAATTTTGTAATCCTATTTATATAATAAAATGTTAGCTATATTGTGCTGTTGGCATTTCTTAAAGATAGTTAAACTCTCACGTATCCAAACAGATGTCCCGCGGGACCCGTATAGCCTGCAGTGTGATGGCACGTGTGGCTGCGCGCCAGGGTACTACGAGCGTCAGCGCGGCGAGTGCAGGAAGATTGCATACGGTAAGCATTGTCAACTGCCAGTTTATATGCCGTGCCCGTATTGAGTGATTTAGAACTAACATTTAAACAGTTTTCTCTGATACCTACTTTACTTTATTCTTAATTTTCTTTCTTTATATAAACGTGTTGTTGTTGTTTTTTTTACTCTCTCCCTGGTTTCAGCTGAAAATCAGCGTTGAGTGGTCACCCAACATTAATGCTGAGCTGAACACCATTTTAGCATAGGGACCTACTGCTGACACGTTGTTTTTTTTTTTAACGCTGGACAGTCCACACAGCATCATCTAGCCCCAAGCTAAGCAGAGCTTGTGGTACTAGATGACTGATACCTATACTTAATACAATACATTACATGCATAGATATTTTTTATTAAACATAGAAAATACCTAGAACAGCCGGAATAAATATTTGCAGATCGTACAAACATTTATCCCAAGGCGGGAATCGAACCCGCAACCTCCTGCGTCGCAAGAGGACATTCGCCCGCCACGCCACATCGGCCGTCAAACATGAGCCGATGGGATAGATTTCTTTCTTTTTTATTCTATTTTACTAATGTTATGAAATAGAAACTGCCTACCTACCTGTTTATCAAGTCGGGCTTGTGTGTGTTTGCCTTTGCTAAATATTGTGAACTTGCCTATGCTAAATAAACCTATATTCTCATGACTTATCAGTCATTTTAGTTCAAACTTTATCATCATCATCAGTATCAACAGTCTCTAGAAGCTCACAAGGTCATAAAGGCCAATACGTTTATCAGAAGAACGAATATGATCCTTTTCCACCCACCGCAACTTCCCGCGATCTTATCAATGTAATCGGTACAACATGTCTATCAGGTGTCTTTCGGTTCATGGTCACCATTTGAGAATATTTATTCCCTAGTGGTTGTCGGTTCTACGAGCCTAATAATTCCGTTTATTTATTCAGAATTTGGAATCATTAGTAGGCTGAGTGTGTTGGATGTTCGTGCTTTCATTGCTACGCTCTGTTACCACAATCACCGGTACGGTATCTTTGTTTACAGCGGTTGGCGACGGCTGCGTGCTCGATGAAGACTGTCAGTTCGCAAACGGCGTCTGCGAGCTAGTATCCATGAAGTGTATAAGCACAAGTAAGAACACATTAATTATCAGTTTATTTGCTGCTGGAAATGGGATTGGAACATTGGACGCACTTTGGAGCGCTATTGTAACCAATCCATCACTTTGCGCGGCCCTTCTGCCGACTGGTCCACTGCCCACGGCGATCCCGCGAACGATGGGACTCCAGCAGGCCGATTCTGTGTTTTTTTTCGTTTTCCGGATATCGGATTTGAGTTTGCGACCTTTTTTTTTTACGCTAGGGCCTTCCTAGGCCGGAAAACGACAAAACACAGAATTATCTTACAGAAAACGACAAGCAAAGTTTCGATTGGCATCTTTACTGCGCGGCATGTAAAGTAAAAATTTATAAAAATAGTAATTACGTATTCTATCAGTTATCTAGGTCCTATAGTACAAGCTTTGCTTAGCTTGGAGCTAGATGGCGTCGTTTAATGTATGTTAATACACAGCGTGTACTAACATACATTCTAAAAACTGAAACTGCGCTTTCGGACCATGATTATGATAACAAAAAAAATTATAAAACGCGAAAAAAAATCGCTGGTTGATAAAAGTAACTTAACACGTTTCTTGAGTATTCAGCAGAGGTCTTATTACACCCGGTATATTATTCTCTTTTTAATTTCCAGCTACTAGAATCTCACCAAACACAACTTCAACATCAATTCCTCGAGCCAATGTGACGTCATCTATAGTGACGTCAGTCCGTGCCACTAGACTGCACGGCAGCGTATGCGGTCCTAGCACGGCTTGCAGTGCGCCATTCGAGTGCTCGCCGTTTGGCGCATGCGTGTGTCCCGTGGGGTACTACGCCAGTGCAAATGGCGCTAGCTGCTTAGCTGGTGAGTAATACCATTGGAGCTTCACTAGGCATTTAAGTATCGTACAAAAAAGACAAAAATCGGTAAGAATTACCGATTTGAAGTCAAAAACCCCTATTAATTGCGACAAAAATACCTACTCAAATTTAGTCATCATTAACAGTCCCCTTCTGAACATAGATTCCAGGAAGATTTTGAGCCGTTTCAATCCATCCATTGATTCCCGGGACCCTAATAATGCCGCCAGTTCATCGAGTAGAAAGGCGTCCTATACTTTAGTCTTCCGGTTCGTGGTCGCCATTATTCGATAACCTTTATTTTCCAGCGTCTGCCGGTTCTATGAGGCAACAAATACAAAAAAAAACAATTCAAATTTAATAAACCACTGTAAGCTAGATTCACCTAGCTGTAACTATTCAAGAGGATCCCACTGAATGCTTTTTGACTTTGAACTCGGATTTTTAATAATTTCTCATCGCACGACTCAATCGCAAAGACCTCGCAAGGTCTCAGTCCGGGGCAAAATACTAGTAAACTATATGTTTGTGAACAGAACTAGGATCCGTATCCGAGGCAGAACAGTGCGTCGGTTTCCTTGCCGAGGCGATCGACGGCGTGTGCGCCTGCCTGCCTAACTTCTTCTACGAGAATAATATGCGGGACTGCGTAAAAGGTATGGAAACTAAACCACTAAACAATGTTATAATTTAACAGCCGTCACAGCTCAGTAACATCAGGTGGGCCATCTGCTTGTTCCATCAACAAGTTGTATAAAAAAAAAGGGCCCCGTGAGCTCCGGGGCCCTGGTCCACTGCACCACCTGGTCCTACGATAGCTACGCCACTGCAGACACTGCAGTTGACGTATAGCTGTTTGTAGTAGCTCTGCCTTCTGCGCTGTAGGTAGTGGGTTCGATCCCCACTGAGAACAAACATTTGTGCGATGAACATAGGTGTTTGTTCTGTGTCTGTGTTATATTGTATTCTTTAGCAATACAGGTATAATATTCTATAGGTATACTTTTTTTTACATGTATACATATTGTACTGTATACTAAATACAGTATGTATACATGTAAAAAAAAGTATATAAGTATTCTATTAGTGATCTGGTTCCCATAGTACAAGCTATGCTTAGTTTGGAATAGATGATGTGTGTGATGCTAGCATTGCTGTGTTCCGGTTTGAAGGGTGAGTGCAGGTGAAATTACAGGCACATGAGGCTTAACACCGGTATGCCTCAGATTAGGGGAGACAGGGCAGTGCATCGTAGAGCACGTACCTAACGTGTGTGATCTACAAGGCAATACTTTGTTATAGGTGATGGTTACCACTTAACATCAGGTGGGCCTAATACTTTTTAGCATACACGTAGCATACACGTATATGTGTATGCTACTTGTTCTAACCAGTATATGATCTACAAGGCAATACTTTTGATGGTTACCACATAACATCAGGTGGGCTTAATACTTGTTCTAACAAGCATATAAAAAAACGGTTTTCCACAGTGAATCGCCGTTTTACCGACTCGTGCACAACTGACGAGAACTGCCGCACATTTGGCAGTGCTGCTCTTTGCGGACCCCCGCAAGATCCGTGGCAGTTGAGGAGTTGCACGTGTGACTTCGAACAGGCTGTGTGGGATGAAGGCAGGCAGATGTGTAGGCTTTTCGCTGGTGAGTCTACCCAGCTCATCAATGAGTTGGCACTGAAACAGCAACAGAGGCCACTCTGTTCTCCCTCTCCGTTGTGACTGTTGTCACTGTGTGTATAAGCAGCGACGGCCTTACCTATTGCGAGGCTCCGGGCGGCGGCAGGTCTTTGCGAAGCCCTTTGTCCTTTGTGAAAAGTATGTGATCAAAATTAAAAGTTTTGAATTAAAAAAATATATAGTTAGAAAAATCTTTTTTTTTTTAAATTGGCTTGGGTTGTTGCGCGAGGCCCTTGCAAGAGCGAGGCCCCGGGCGATTGCCCTGTTCGCCACCCCCTAAGGCCGCCACTGTGTATAAGAGACACTAGAGTCACATAAGTCCAACTCAAAGACTGACATATAGACAGCGTACATCCTATAATATTGGTCGTAGAGACTTGAAACGTTCAGGGTATATTCGTCTTGATGCGTAAAGGTGTATTTAGAGAGGAATTCCCGAAACGAAACCCCTGAACGTGTACAGCGAAGGCTGAAGTTTGTATGCGTTCGCTAGTATTCTTACGACGAACTTCACTTACGAATTACTAAAGTAACCAGCCTGGCGTCAACCATCATAAAACTATATCCGTCATCTTCCCTCCTAGGTGTCGGTGAAATGTGCGAAGTAGACAGTGACTGTCTGGCCGGCGAGCTGGAAATCCAATGCGAAGAAAATGAAGCAGGACAAGGGTATTGCGTGTGCCCTGAAGGATACATATCAGTAGACGGACTGTGTCTCACCACTGGGCTAAGTATGTCACTTTTCTAAATTCTGGCTAAGCTGTAGAGGATGGTACTGAACTGGTATATCCTCCAATCCCACACTAAAGACTAGGTACATCGTCTTAGCGTGTGGCGCTGAGGAAACCGCGAGTTTACTCACGATGTTTTCTATCACTGTACCAGTGAGCGCGCAATATTGTTTTACTATGTCGAATAAGAAGATATCTTCTATTATTCATCTATTTATCTATGTAGCTTATTTTGTCCAATTTTCGGGAAAAGGTTCCTTATTTTATCAAACATTGCAGCACTCGGAGACGCGTGTCAGGCCTCCCAAGAGTGCACAGAAATCGCCAACACAGCCTGCATCGACGGGTACTGTTCGTGCGGTGATGGATACCAAGAGGCGAATGACTTCTGCGCGCCCAGTGAGTATCTACACTAGAATAACCGGTGACAGGTGACAAATTACATTCCAGACGAAACTATAAATGATACCTATGTGTTTATCGTTCATAGTAGTTTGACTCACCGAGGTAACTTTGTCCTGATTCTAAGGTTTTGACCATATTCCTCCACATATGGCTGTCGGCTCGGCAGCCGTCATAGTCAGTAACTGTGCGCAACTTTCGCAAGTGAAGTCAAGATGGAAATTGGTGGCATTTATCGCAAAAGCCGGCGGCATCATGTGCATGCGCCATTCAAGTCACAACCTTAGAGCTTAGAACTAGCATACATCCGCGGGACCATCTCTCACTCTTTACTGGTTATACATCTTTAACCGTGAAGGATTTAAAGTTAGTTCATGCTGTTAATCGTCTATAAAGCTCAACCGAACAATAGGGAGCGCAGTAGTCTAATCTAACAAGAAAGCAAACTAACTCAAGGGTTACTCGGCTTGAGTAGTGGGTAAACTATAGGGGGAGCTTTGTTCTATTTTAAGCTCAAAGTGGGCGAGAACTGAGACAAGCGTTGACCTTGCCGGTGTGGTCGATGTTTCTGTCAAGTGTTTCACCATCAAAAGCCTGTAAAAGTCACTGTTGGATATAGGCATCCCACGTTCTTCTCCAGGAAGAATGGTTTTGAGCCCTTTCCATCCACCGCCCGACCCGCGATCCTAACAATGTCGTCAGTCCATCGGGTAGAAGGGCGTCCTACGCTTCATATTCCGGTTCGTGGTCGCCATTCTAGAACCGTTCCTCGGCGCTATATTTATTTTAATTAGTTAAGTGTTTACTGTACCAAATATCCAATATAAAATTGGATGGGATCCAAGTTCTGTGGGATGACCTGATCAGCTCTGATATCATCGGACTCAACAATGATATCTTGCTCTATGGAATTATTGATATTGACCTTAATATGTTTTCCAGTTATAGGAGGCACCTGCATTTTGGATAGCGACTGTGCGATCGAGCACACGGTTTGCCGCGACGATGCTAACGTGTTCACATGCCAGTGTGGCCAAGGATACGTCGCACACAATGAGACTTGCTGGCCTGGTAAGTTTACCCTTTTTTTGATGAAACATATAGGCACAAATACACTAATAAATAAAGTAACAGTAGGAACCCAATAGGAAAAAGTTGAAAGTATGTCGTGTTCTGAGTGTGAGTCTGGGTCATTTCGAGTGTGTTCCAATTTGAAGAGTACAGGTATACAAGACGTGAGACTTATTAACACGTCTCAAAAAGATGGACGCAGTGCAATGTCACATTGGCACATCCTCGGTAAACGTGCTCAGTAAGGTAGGTAATACAAGTTATAAAGGTCGCACTCATTTGACATTCAGAGCGAGTCCCAATTCTTGAAACAAAATATCGTCAAATTCAAGTTTTGATCCTGTCTCAATCTCCAAACGACATTCTTTGATACTGTAATTTATTTTAATTTTAGGACTGAGTCGCTGAGCGACTATGTCAACCCTGTAAAAGCTTGCAATTAAAACTAACTACGAACTAATAGAAACTGACATTTAAGACGGGCCCAATTTTGACAATGAAATCCTTGTTTCAATCTCGGCCCAAAAAATTCCAAGAACTAGGCCTGAAATTATGTCTACCGTTTTAATTTCAATTTATTCACTTACATTACAGAAATTACAGAACGAATTCAATGCGCTATTCTATACCGTATATTTGCTTGGGATTTGCAAATTGTGGCCCTATCTGTAATATTTTGTTTCAGTATCACTTGGTTACAATGAAGGATGCAACAACACAGCGCAATGCACCGCCGTGTTGGGAGACAGAAGCGAGTGTTCAGACGAGCGCTGCGTCTGTCAGACCTCCTTGCACTTTAGAGACGACAACTGCTGGCCTGTCACTGGTATGTCATCTTGATAATTTTTTATGCTACTGCTGGTGTAACAAGCTAATGACCCACCTGATGTTAAGTTGTAACCATCATCTATAACTGGTTCGTACAGTACAAGCTATGCTTATTTTGGGGCTAGATGTTGTTGTGTAAAAATGTCCACAAATATTTATTTATTATTTACTAGCTGACATATACCCACTTCGCTGGGCGGTAAACATTTTTTCATAACACTCACAAATAACGCAACTTTCTATTGGTAAAATAATTTTGAAAATCGATTTCGTAGATCCAGATTTGTCACAAACTTACCAACTTTACCTGTTCATAATATTAGTATAGATTTATTTATAGATGTTAGTTCTTTGTCTGGGTGTTTCTATTTTAATTATATGTACATATCTACAACAAAACATATATTCTACTAGGTCTCTTCGAGAGCTGCAGCCGTACAAGCGAATGCTTCCTGTACCCGATATCAGACAGAGTGGTCTGCAGAAACAGCCTGTGTCAATGCTCCTTCGACTATCCTTACTCCGAGGAGCAGCATACTTGCAGTAAGTCTAACAAAGTACTGTAACAGTAGTCTAACAGTAAGTCTAACAAAGACTACTTCCTAAAACTGATACGCTGATCCAGAACATGATTCTGATTACAAAAAAACCCGAAAAAAAATCGACTCTTTTTATCCGTTTTTTCCGTGTTTTCGGCATCAATATTGACATTGTTGATATTGAAATTAATAAAAACAAGTGTAAAATAAAAAACAAGTGTGTACTTTAGACCACACGACTGAAGCAAAACTTCTTTAATATACGAAACGTAACTACTATGAGAGATAGAGAGAAAGAACAGTGCTTTCATACCCCCTCCATGGTAGTGTTAAACGTATAACGCAACCTTGTTGTTGCATAAGAAGTATTTCTTTAATAAACACAAATACCTAATTATACATATTATTCAAAAACGCATTAAAATGACACCCGGTATTATGCGACAGCCGTCCTAGCTCAGTTAGTAGTTAGCGCTTCCTTCCGCGCTGTAGTCTGTGGTTTCTGACCCCATCGAGAAGAAACATTTATGCTAAACATAAAATGTTTGTTCTGTCTGACTGTATCCTAAGTATGTGCTTACAAAAAAAAGTTAAAAAGTATTCGTTCAGTTATATTATGGTTTATATATTTTTGTTTCAGTGTCATCTGCCACAGGCATCGTTGGAAGTGCTGTTGTGACCATAACTGCTCTGTTGTACTTATCTATTGTATTAAGTTAAATATATCGTTATCGTCCGTAAAGTAACAAAAAATACTTATTAAAGTATTTTTTTAAAATAAGCACTTGGACAGAACTCAGCTGACCGGTGCAGGTCCTTGACCGCACGCCTATCGCCTCGCCGTCCAATGTTTTTGATTTTGGTGTTCTTCACATTTTTTACAATTAATAGGATATCCGTTGGTTACAATTTCACCTGATGGTAAGTGATGATATAGTCAACGGTGAAGCAGGACGGAAAATTCACTCTTTCTATCTTGAAGATTTTGCGATGGGCTAAAAAATTATGTAAATCGACAAAAGCATTTTTTGGCCAACATCGAGACTAAGACGCTCCGATCGCCCAGTCAATTCTGTGAATCGAAAACGAATCACTATGACCCTACTGTATATAGTCTCCTGTCAGTCCTAATCACTAAAAACAGTGAGGAACAAAGTTCATCTCGGTTCAATGTTTAATTTAACATAAAACACAAATTATACACGTTGTATGTACCTGATTCACTGCTCTTGTCAGAAATAAATTTAAGTATCTTTATTTTATCTTATCTTTATTTAGTAAGTACAAAATACTAATAGTATAGGTAGTATTAGACTTAACTTTATTCTGTGGTGTTAGGTATAGATACCGTGGCCGGGTTGTATAAAACTAAATAAAACACTGCACTCTTAATTTAAGTATTTATAATTGGCGCACTTCAAAGCAGCGTATTTTGAATACATTTATGTAATACAACTTATGAAAATTATCCGCTAGGCGAAAGTAAGGCGATATTGACAAATGAAGTATTTCTCTGACGTGACATGCTAAGCTGGCTAAAAATTGTAAGTGATTCGTTTTCTGTCATCTTTGGAAGCAACATTGTATTTTAATTTTAATTGTTTTTCTTGTGTTATTTTAAGTTGTGATGGGTAATTATGGTGGTATTTTAACCATCATTACTTGAGGTCTTAGCACAAGTGCGAACAATTGAAATGAAAGTGTGTTTTGTGGCATCCTGATTTGAACGAAAATGTTTCCCTTTGGTTTTGAAGAAAAACGCCATCTTTTTCTTCAAAACCAATGACAGCCGACTTTACTTTTTTTACCGACTCGACTTGACTAATTTTATTCAACCCACCCACTTGACATTGGCAAAATTGTCCGCAAGACGGACACAGGCCATAAAAAAAAAAGATATTGTAAGTGAGATTATACTTTTATCACCACTGAAGTCTTCGTTTTTTATTTTTATTTAATGATCTACTAGCTATCATGCTCGCGACTTCGTACGCGGGTTAGTTAGTATTATATTGGTCCTATGCAAGAATTGACCCATTGACACTTTGACCATTTGACCCGGAAAAACTTTTCCTCTTCCGTTGACACTTTATCCTCATCTACACTTTGACTCCATCACATTTTGACCCTTTAAACCAGTGACACTTTGAGTTCCAGATTCCAAAACCTTGTAGGAGTTGTAGGTTTGGAGTTTTCTTAACGAGTCAGTGAGTGAGTGGAGTCTCCTTTATAAGGTATAGATAAATCACCTAGACCGCTGCAAAAAGATAATTAATTATTATTTATGTAATTTACTGCCATTTATATGCAAATATTTACCTACTTCGTTAGGCAGGTAATGTAGGTATTATTCTAAATTATATTTTAATATCTTTTTAATGTTCTAGAGCAAGCTATACTGTAATTACAATTTTCCTTGTAACTTACGTGATTGGTTAGTTGCGAGTAGATTATAGCCTAAATAATGACGTGAGTAAGTTTATGGTAATGACTTAATTTTCGACGCGGTCTATTTGTTACACGTCACTTGTGACAGCGCAATCCTACGACGTTTTACCGATTTGTGTTACATTGCGGAGCCTCTGTAACACATTTCACGGTGAAGTTGTCGCTGCCCGACATGACGCGCAGTGTAACGCACACTTGAAAATGATAAACAGTTACATTGCGTGGTATGTCAGAAAGCATCAACTTGACTGTGAAATGGGTTACTTACCGAAACCTCGCAGTGTAACTCAAGATGACAATACGAACTTCGTTTATTGTTTTCTAAAGTAGAGCTAAACACATCCATAAGAATCGAATAGGGTGTACGAATAGGGTAGAAGCTGCACTAAAACCAAATTCGATGAAAACAAAATAAAAACAGTTTTATTACTATAGTATTAGCAACATAACATAGTTATTCTATTACTAAAATATAAGTACTAAGTTAAATAGGTATATAAATATCGTAGTAGTTACCTACCTAAATCCCAAGTGGAGATCAAGTGTAGGTATAGTATAGATAGATGAAGGGGTAAAAGAGCATTAACAATTTTGGTTTATCTGACGCGACGGTCAAATTAAAAGGGATTCAATATAAATCAATGTAGTCGTTTTGTAATGCATTACAAACTAGATAGGTGAATGTAGGCGTCAATTTCACGCGCGACTAAATAAATTAATACTAATGAATAATTAATTTACGCTAATTCATAAAAACATACAACCAACGTCTGTGTTATGAGAAACTGATTTGATTTTTATGATAGATATATAAGATAGGTATATTTTATTTAACAGGCGCCTCATTCAACATGTAACTGTAAACATGAAGTAATTCTTTACGACTGTGTGTGTATAGAAGAAATATTAGTATTTTATCATATAATTAGAACGAGTATTCATTCATAAGTGTTAGTATTATAACGTATAGAATGAGTATACGATGTTTGTGTACTTACTTACATAACTTAGTGTATTTTAGTTATATGTATATAACTATACGTATACGTTACTATAGTAACGTATTTTTTGAGCTGATTTGGTTGTACAAAAATTGAGCCTGTCTGAAATGTCAGTTTCAAAGAATATCCATTTGGAGATTGACACGATCAAAACTGGTTTTTGACGATATTTCGTTACTATAATGATAATGTTACTACTAATACTATAATACTAATACTATAACTAATACTAATACTAATACTATACTATACTAATACTATATATTGTAATGTTACTATAGTGATAATGATACTATGATGATGTTAGTTTATTGTTGCAAAATTTTATAACAACGTACCTATTACCTAATTATATAGTTCAACAGAGTTCATTAGCATCTACCAACACTTTTTATGGTTTTATGTCTACAACTGGTTCCGTGGCGAGCTGTATGCTAACGTTGATAGCCTACCAGTATAAGTTTCTAGAGTGTGACGGAATCTTAACTCTTTACTCTTTTATACTGTGTGTGTGTATGTCGTGAATATATTATTTTATTACGAAAAGACTGGGTCCCAGAATGTTTCCCTGGGTAACACCAAAGCCGACAGTTTTCTGTTCTGTCACTATTGGTGAAAGATAGCTTTTGATGTTATGTTATGTTATGACCTTTGGCAGAGAGACGGTATGTATGCCACATTTTCTCTATTTACATCGCTAATTTTATAATTTTTTTTGGATTGTTTTGGTTAAGGTTTTGGTTCACTGGACTACATGTGGGAATTTTTATTAAGAATTCTCCTGTTTAACAATAGTAACACCTCGCTTTGTCCGCTCCTCAATGGTAGCTAAAGGGTCAAACTGGCGTGCTCTCCGCAGCACATTTAGTATCTTTACTTGCGCATAATGCTTCTGTTCATCGTTCAGCCTCTTTAGCATTGGAACGAGCATTTCCGAGAAACATACATCTTCGTCATACGTTTTGACAACAGCTCCTTCTTTTTTCAATGGCTGTTCTTCGAAAGCATCGTCTGAATCTATCGAGTAACTGTTACTAGCTACCTCGGTTTCTACTTGGCTGTCTAGGAGGGAATAATCGTCAAGTCGTTTCTCTAAAGAGCCGTGTAGGAATGAAAGCTCCTCAAAGTATCTGTACGGTTTCTTCGGTTTTATTATTCCTAGTTCGACTTTTCGTTGGTTTCCGAGCTCTCTTCCGTACGAGTCGCGAAGGTTTCGCCACTTTTTCTTCACCTCCACGGCTGAAAACATTATATCTAAAAGAAGACTACCAAGGTACAAATATTGATAGATTAAATTAAATGCCTTACCTATAGGTACATTGTTATCGCCATCGAAGCATTATTAACTAAGCAAGCCTATCTACTATCTGTCTTGTGAATACTTTTCAATCGAACTCTGAATTTACTTTAAGTTCAAGCTTCTTTCAGCTGTGATTTAAGCACCAGTGGCACTTGTTGCAAAAAAAAAGTACTTTATTGTCTAGCTACCCTGCTAGTTCATCAATCACTGATACAGACAAGACGTGACTTTACTCTTTACCATAGGTGGTCTGTAGATTCACTCTGGTAACTTACTCTGTAGTGACTTTGCTGATGACCGAAGCTCAGTCCAGTTCTCGAACAGCACTTCGCATATCTCTCCCCACAACTTCTCTCTGAGATCCCGTTCGTTTCGCTCGCTAATCTGCGATTGCTTGTTCCATAGAATAGGTCTGCTTTTTACCTCGCGAATCAACGCAGCCACATCGATTACCAAGTTGGAGGCTTGATCAGAATCTGTAATTAGGAATAATAATTATTTCAGGTGGTATTATCAAAACTATGCGCAGAACTACGGCGGGTAGCAGTGGCAAAGGCAACTAACATTTTTTTTTGTGTTCAGTTCCTATCCAGTTTGCGAAAAACTGCACGATGATGATAAGCTTGATTAGTAAAAAATTACGTACTTTATTCATGTACTTTATATACTACTTTAGAATAAGTACTACTAATGCAAGTAAACTTGCTCATATCCTTGATTTTCTTTGAGATCGAGTCAGCTTACCATTCGCTGTCCTTGTCAGCTTTCTTCGCGGTTTTGTCGCAAAATCACCATCTTCATCGCTAGAATTTGAAGACACAGGTTCTCTTTCCATGAACTGCCCGCTGAGGAAAGACAGCTCTGCGGCATATCGGTACGGCCTTTTCCGTTTCATTTTCCCTTTTATTGCCTTCTTTTGAATGACAATTTCTTTTGCATAAGTGTCTTTTACATTTCGCCATTTTTTCTTGACTTCCTCACCTACGAAAAGATAGGTTCTTACCCACTGTCCACCTCCCTGAGACCACCTGGGTGAACCATTGAAAGTTTTTTTACAATGGCCCACCTTTATTCACCTGGGTGATATCAAAACACAAGGAATTGAAGTCACATTCGGATGTGGAAGAAGGCATGTCGAATAAAGTAAAAGTAAACAGGCCTTTGTATCTATTGTAAATGATTTATACAGCGTCAGAGGCGACTCTAAGGCTGAGGCTACATTAGGCCGCGATGCGACCTGCGACACATGAGCGATTGAAACAAATAAATGATAGCTCACGTATATGGCTACACCGTACATCAAATATTTGGCTTCAAAATCTTTTCGCTCTTCCAGTCGCATTGCAAATAGCTGCCTACTGTAGCCTCAGCCTTACAATCGTGCCTCTTTATGGCACGCTGTGGTGTCTGGAACAGGGTTTTAGGTGAAGTAGGCTTACCCAGTATCTAATCTATCCGACCCCACAGCTTAGTTAACCTGATAAAATAGTGCTAACAAACATTAATCAGCCTCTTTTTGACGACCGATGTGGTCGTCAAAATCATTCGCGGCGGGCGGATGTCCGTCTGCGACGCAGTAGGTTGCGGGCTCGATTACCGCCTTGGGATAAATGTTTGTACGATCTGCAAATATTAATTATTTTGGGTATTTTCTACGCATAAAAAAAATATGTATGTAATGTATTATATGAAGTATATCAGTTATCTAAGTACCCATAACACAAGCTCTGCTTAGCTTGGGGCTAGATGATGCTGTGTGCATTGTCCAGCATTATTATTATTATTAATTACAACCAAAAACATTTCTACACTACTAAGTAAGCCTCGACCTTTGCTATCACCTCCGATTTAAAAATGTCGGAACCAAAGTCGTAGTCGGAGGTGTAATATCAATTAAATGTTCCGACTTTGCGGAACCGGATATGACAGTGGATGGAACTCTAGATCGCTGTAGGTAGGTAGGTGTAGGTAGGTAGGTACCTACACAGCGCTTTCACACGGATCGACAGAGCCGTCTCTGGCGTCGTTAAGTGATGAGGACGGAGGCCTTAGGGCGACCTAAAAAATTTCAGTAAATAAAATTTTGTATTTATATTGGGTTTATTGTTTTTTTTCTAATTTTATTGTCGCACTTGCCTACCACGTGCCGCGTTATTTGCATAATATAGATGTAGGGTATGCTAATCTTGAAAAACATGCAAATATTCTAGGTGTACTTATATTGTTGGTTACTTAGTAGGTAGGTAGGTAGGTATCTACCTACATTACTAGGTACCTAGGTACCTAGTCTTATAATTCATTTATAAAAACGTACCTACCGTTTAAAGACATGCTTACCGCGCATCCGTTTGTCCGCGAGACCCAAACTTTTCCAGTCGTCGAACACAGTTTCGTACACCTCCTCCCACATCTTGCTTTTGAGAACACGATCATTGTATTCTATCGTAAACCTATCCCACAGAACTGGCCGCTTTTGAACCTCATCTATCAACAAGCCGATGTCTAAGTTTATAATCGGTGGCGGGGAATCATCGTACATTATTATGCAAATTAATTCACATCAATCAAAGGGTACAAGCACAGATTTTTTCGCACGGTTCTTGTGCGACGACTGCGTAGAAAATGTCCGCGCGGTGCGGTGACGCGGCGGGGTATGCCACAGAGTATGCGCCGCACGGCGCGGCACGCCTTGCGGTTTTAGGGCTGTGACTTATTTCGGTTATTCCTTCCGGACATTTGTACCTCAGAATAAGGACTTCTTCTATGATTCGTACTAACATAACGGGACTAACTAGTGGTCGCCCCGAGCTTCCACCCGATCTTTACGCTCGAAGATAATTAATATACATAAATAATACTTATAATACCTACCTACTTGTAATAATACTTATAATAACTTATACTTAATACTTATATATATAAATAATATATTTAAACTAAACTACTACTAAACCTAAAAACTAACTAAAAACTATTTTTCGTTTTGTTATCACGAGAATTACGAGCAGCTTATTTTTTAAACATCCCCTCTAGTTTTTATTTTTTTATGCAAGTTTTTATAGGTAAGTACTCACATAGATAGGTAAATAATAAGTTTACATTAGGTCGGTTTTACACTAACTACATAATGTGGTGATAATCCGGCATTTAGGCCGCGTGCAGTACGGTTCTACTCGTATTACGACAGCCAACACTTAAAATTCCGCGTCGTCTATTGGAGGATGTCGGTCTTGCGTTGCGCTGCGGTGCGTGTGCCTGGCTGGCTAGTTATCGCGTCGCCATTTTGTTACGTCTCACAGGAAGGTAATGTTATTCTTTATTCATAGATGGCGTACTGTTTAATAAATCAATAAATCTGCGGTAAAAAATGCGATTAGAGCCTATTATATTTTTCTTTGAAAACATAAAATATTAAAACGCATATAGTAAAATGCATATTAAATAGGACTCCTCCTACACCTTGCCTTTCTTCTATAGATGTCTGGGTATGGGCAACAGCATCTCCAATCCGCCTGGGAACGACTGGTCACCATATAAACGGTCAAGTCAACTGTATCGCTCTAACACAGAATAAATAATAGTGCTAAAGGTAAGGACAAATAGAGTAGGTAAGTAGCTCCTACGTAAAAAAAGCAAATAAAATATTAGAGTGAAGTACACACTGGAAAAAATCACGAACAGGCCCGTGACAATAGTTTTATTCATCTTCGTCGGGGAGTAAGTTGGTAGATACGTGACCTGTCAAAATTTATGCTTACGATTGCGAAACTAAAATGACTAAAAACACAATACTACTATAGAAACAATATACTATAGAAACGCAATATCGCCGAGAAAAGCTGTAGTGTATGGGTCGTTTTCATTTGAAATTATTTTTGAAAATATGTAACTTAGTTAAAAAATAAATTTACTTAAATAAAAATAATATTATTATAATTATTATTGTATTACTCTCACTGTTCTGCATAAATCATGTTGTACACGCATGTTTTAGGGTGCCATCTAGCATTATCTTAGAATAATTTACTGATTGTACTCTGTTTTGATAAATAAATTTAATGTGCTATCTTAGGCCTACTTACCTTAATTTCGATCCACACTAGCCTGCATGTTGTAACGCCATATGTAAATCTTACTTAGTCGCCAAAGCACTCAGTTTTCGCGTTTTTTCCGCATTGCTGTACTTCCCCTGAACTAGTCAAATACCGGTTCCGAGGATGTAAAAATGATCAGTAGGTACCTGGCTGCTGTATGCGGAAGACGTGCCTGTCAGAATCAATTTCAATAAAGTTACCTATTTTGTTTCGTGTTTACCTACAACAATTGCGACATTTATGTTTTGGTAAGATTGTTTTTTGTGCATGTTAGTTTCGGTTTAAAGAATGTTTTGTCGAAGCTTACTGGGAAAGTTAAACAGGTTAACACTTTGTAATTATGACTACAGAATATTATGTTTACCTTCCTCGTGAGACTGTAGAGAAAAAAAATTGTTGCAATCGTCGTGCCTTACAACCTTATGTATAAGGTAAGTCCTACTATTTTATACAATTCTCGGTTATTCTAGTTACAAGAGTAGTATAACCATACCTAGTGAATGAAAACGTAGGACTTTACCTAGAGTCTAGTAGGAACCTAAGTATGATCAGCGACAAAAAATGCATAAGCATAATATTTGGTTTGTAAAATTTTATCTAATTTGCATCATCATCAACCAACTGCAGTGACATGTATAGGTTAGTCCCGTCTCCGGCTCTCCCCAATTTACTGCCCCCTTGCTTGACCCATAATATCTGCAAGGCGATTTCGCCTAATAATTAGCGATAATTGCTAAATCCAAAACGTGAAAACGATATCCGTGAATTTGTTCCCTGAATATTTTTAAATCCGAACCTAAAACCGATCCATTATTTTTATGTATTAGGTAAATATTTCTTATTAGGTACCCTGAAAGTTATGCACTAAATGATTTGAACCTACGCCCCGGGGATGCGCTAACTATCTATGCCATCGGAGCTCACCCGCACTCGACGTAAAATCTGGTCAGGCTACAACGACAAAGACCGGGACAGGGGGGGTTTGTTTAGCTAAGACGAAATGAGTTCAAAAACAGGCTAAAGGCTTTATAAAGACCTGACGTCAGTAATTCAGTAGGTACTTGCGATCGTGGCTGTTCTTGAATCGACGAGAGATATTATGACCCTGCTTTAATTTCATACATTTAAGTTTTATAGTGCTTGCCTGCAGTGCATGTAAGATAATGGTGGTACCTATATGAATGTTATTTCCGTGATAGAGCAGGTGTTGATAACAATATATCGTTAAACCTGTAGATGGAGCCACGGTATGTGCAGATAACCACTAAGCGTCCAAAAACAATAAAGCTCTAGTGTGGTCCTGGTACTAATCCAACTAGGCGTAGGCAAGTTGAAGATCCAAATAATGACAGCACACACTCTATACATTACAAAGGGCGTAACACGATAAATATGACATTTGTGCTATTAACGTATTGTACCAACATTCGAGTGACAACTGCGTGGTAACTAAGCAACACTCTATAGCTGAGTTATTTATACTGTGCAAGGTATTTTAAATTTCAACACGCTATCCTTACGCCCACAAATGACTATTTGTTTGTGCTAAGCCCCCAGGATAAACAAACTTGTAAGGGATGTTGATAGTTTAAAACCCCGCTGTACCCGTTTAAGGATTGAATTTCGGGAGTTCTTTTCTTAGTACACATCTTCACACCATGACAAATATAAGTACCCTGGAAATTTCAAGTCTCTTCGACCGGTGGTTCAGACTGTCTTCTATATGTCAGTCAGTCGGTCAGTAGTCTTTATCTCAGCACAAAGATTCTTATACCTAATTGTTCTAAATGAGTTAAGTTTACCTGAAGTGTCCTAGAGCACCATCTCTCATGACTCTCTCATGACGACCGATGTGGCGTGGCGGGCGGATCTCCACCTGCGACACAGGAGGTTGCGGGTTCGATTCCCGCCTTGGGATAAATGTTTGTACGATCTGCAAATATTTATTCCGGGTGTTCTGGGTGTTTTCTATGTATAATAAAAAATATCTATGTATGTAATATAATATTAATATTGTATTAAGTATATCAGTCATCTAGTACCCATAACACAAGCTCTGCTTAGCTTGGGGCTAGATGATGCTGTGTGGATCGTCCGGCATTATTTATTTATTTATTTATTATTATTTATAATAAAAAATATCTATGCATGTAATGTATTGTATTAAGTATATCAGTCATCTAGTACCCATAACACAAGCTCTGCTTAGGCTGTGTGGCTTGTCCAGCATTATTATTATTATTATTGTATTATCTAGATATAATTTGAGATGCTTTGTAAACTTATAACCTTTAACAGAATGAACGGTCCTCGTAATCGTGAGTGGCCGCAGCAGGTAGACACCGTATAACGTAGGTATATACCTGGTTTACTCGTCTAAGGTATATACCTAATACCGTAGAAATATACCTACTGTAGAAAAGTGCCTTTTTGCCCATTATTTGTATAAACAAAAAAACCATAAGGATTCTATGATGCTATTAGCACGTTTTAGCAGGAAAATTAATGTACTTAATACTGCAATAGGTTCACCTATTGCGTTTTTCCTTCAAGATGTGCAGAAACATCTGCATAAGCGTTTACATATTGGCAGTTGGACTATGTGCTGCTGGACAGAAGAACGGTATGTATTGAGTTCATTACTACCTAACATCACTAACAAATTGTACGAAATCATAACTTGAATTATAGGTACTTACCTAAGTACTTATTCGTATTTTTTACTGAATTAAAAAAACAGCAACAAACTTGTCAACAGTGAAAATATTGTTATAGCGTGTTTAATCGCGCGGCCGCCGCGTGGTTGTGAAAATCGGTACCATGTATCCACCAAGTATCGTCTCTATATTCTAGGTACCAACGTTCAAATTCCTGGGCGTTTACATGCGGTTGACGCGCGGTTGGCCGCTTGACAGGAACTTGAACGTTGTCTGTCATTGAGAATATAGAGACGTTGCTCAGTATTGATATTGATTTTCTAATCTGAAATCTTTCGCGGTGTCTAAACACGCCCTTATTGATTGGTCGACTGCCACATACACAACAAACGGTTATGTGATGAATAAAAAATCGCCTAATCAGATGATTATGTCATGTTATTATGCGACTTTGTATTGTTCGGCAGTCTGCTACTTAGAAAATTGTCAATATAGGACTACTTCATATTATGTAAAATGGAATAGATAGTAAACCTGCTAGGATACGTTACAGATGGAGATTCGTGCACAGACGACTACACAAACACAGCCGGTCGCTGCACCCCAGTGGACCGATGCCAGTCTGCTAAAGTTGATTTTCAGTTAGTAGCCTCCTAGCTTTCTTTAAAAAACCTGAAAAAAGTTCACGGTTGTAAACCTACTATTTAAATGCTAAATCTTTTTCAATTTGTTTTCAGACAAAATGGCATACGACCAACATTTTGCTCGTATAGTGCATTCGGCAGCTCACTTGTGTGCTGCAGAGACGGCAATACTATACTACAGGCTGTTACTAGAACCACAGCTGAGTAAGTGTGTTTACTACTACCTAGCCTAAAGTAATAAGTTCGACATCGCGGAGGTGAGCGTAACTCGGCACTCAGCTCGCTAACTCCATTATATATTAATATATTTCTTTCAGTCCACGTCCTATATGGGGAGGCAGCAGCGACAGAAGGCGGGTCAGTGAACGAAGTAAGTTCTATAATTACAAGCTTCACGTTTAAGAACTTAAATATCCAGTTTACAGGTGGCGTAACTTGGTACACAAGTATAGTTCTTTTTTTTATTAAGAACCAAGCTTATTAATTAACTAAGGCGAACAAGGACCACTTTAGCAGTCTCCTTATGTTCTCCCAGAGTGTGAAGAATACAGTCGCGGTGTCGTAGAAAAAGTGGACTACATACCACTACTGCCGGAACCAGAAACGCTGTCTATCTCTGCGGCCAAGTGCGACTACACAGGCGTCGAACTCATAGTCGGTGGAGAGGACGCTACGCAGGGGGAGTTCCCACATATGGTGAGTAATTTTAAGACTGGTACCCTAGACCAATTCAGTAACCCTGCACTATTAAGTAACTATTCTTTTGTACGACAGGCAGCGATCGGCTGGGCCAACTTCCAAGGGGGCTATTCATTTCTGTGCGGCGGCAGTCTGATCAGCCCGCGCTTTGTTTTGTCAGCGGGACATTGCTTGTCCACTCAAGAATCGACACTGCAGGTAAATTTGACAAAAATTCTAGCGTGTTTTTTTTAGTTGAGTCCCTGTTTTTTGTGTTGCATTAGGTATGTAGCTATAGTAACCATGTCCAACCCAAGTCGAATTTACCAATTAGATAATTTCGAAATATTCTTACCTACAACATTCATAAAAAGTGCTCACAATAGGTGTAAAAGTATTTTAAACTTTACAAAATGAACGGCTATCGTTATCGTTATATCGTTATTCGTAGCTATCGAGCGCGCACGAACTATTTTGCATTTTTGCATGCAGCCGACGCACATCCGGCTCGAAGGACCATGGTCCTTTGTCATGACAAAACTTTAGCATGACATCATAATTGTAAATAATATTAGTAAATAAATAATAATACCACATCGAACTTTAAGTAAAAAAATTACTTGCTAAATAAGACCAAAGCAACAAGACCCATAACTTTTAATTTAGATTGAAATAGAATAATACCTACCTACCTAATCTATTTTACCACTCACCTATTTTTTTATCATGTGGATGCCAACCCGCATTGATATAACCCAAAAAGGTCCACCCCGCATAATGTTACTCCGCTCGGTGGCGAAATAACACTGATTTTCGATTAGGCCCAGCGTACTGTCATATTTACTTAAATAGGCCCCTATGTTATTTTTACTAAATACAAACAATGTTTTTATTTTGGCACAAGCAGTCGTAGAATGGGATCCCTTAATTACCTTCTGTGGACATCATAAGATGGATGACAGCGAAAAAAGATACATACTAATATATTAGTCTAATTAGTGTAAGTAACACTACACTGCGGTCACCAAACCACCTCCCAAGCATGGTGGAGATGGCCTACCCTCTTCAATTTGGCAGAGGCCTATATCCAGCAGTGGACATAATTCTACTGATGGTGTGACTACAAGGTAGCACGGTTTTTTTTTTAAATATAAGTCGAGGCATAACCACAGTAAATTGCATGACTGTATTTGTCTGATTTGTGCAGGACCCCACACCGGTAACCGTGCGTCTAGGAGACCAAAACATCGATCCTTCTGTGCGTGATGGAGCTGACCCTATAGACGTAAGAACCACCCTGAAATTTTAGTAGAAAGTAGTTAATTATAATGTTATTGACTAATATATTACGTATACTACCTAACCCGGCGAACTTCATACCGCCAATAAACCTTTCTTGGACTTCATAGAACATCTTTATTAAATAATAATATGGCTTTTAGGTACTTAAAGTAATGCAATGAGCTGTTATCATCATCAAAATTAACCCAGTCAGACATCACTTTTGTCCTTGTCAGCTTTGAGTTTTGTACTCACCGCCCCACCAAAAACTATGGGCCTTTAGTTCCCATCTAGCAATTCCAATTCCCAATCCACGTCTGAGGGTCCAAAAAAAGTACTTTCACAGCCTTAACCGCAACTCATAGGTCTGCCTTTTGCCTTCCTCAGGTGACGACGTGTATACTGCTTTCTTTGGATTCCATACTATACTTAAACGTCATTTGGGGATGTCTTTTGACGACACGTTACAGTTAGGCTAGCTGTTGGTCTGCGAAGGCCTCTCTTGATAGTCTAAGTTAGGCTAACAGTAAAATGAGTTTTCCACCCATTGCAGGTTCCAATCAGAAGGTCGCACAAGCACCCAGAGTATAACCCGCCGTCGTCGTACAATGACATAGCTCTGTTCGAGCTAGCTAGCGACGTGCAGTTCAACGCGGGCGTGCGGCCGGCCTGTCTGTGGACGAGGAATGACTTCGGCAGCCATATCAAGGCTGTCGCTACCGGCTGGGGTGTCGTTGAAAGCGATCCTCGTATGTATTACTAAAACCCAGCCTATAGAATAAATATAGTACCTACTCGAGAGTCTTCGAGGATGTCTAAGAGGCTAGGTAGTTAGAGGTTATAAGTATGTCCAGATAGTACATTTGGTACATACCCACATTTTGCAGTATTCGTAACTGGTGGCAAGCCCATCGCCGCTGCTGAATACTAACTTGTTTCCTCACGATGTTTCCTTCACCCTTTGAGAGCACTGGCATTGCGCACTTTTTTCGAACAGAAAATTCCATTGGTGCACGGCCGGATTTGAACCCACGACCTTAGAATCCGTACTGAAGGTAGGTAAATAAAAATATTTGCGTTCCTATTCCTCCATTTGGTTCCAGGCTCAAGAAAGACTTCTAAAGAGCTGCAGAAAGTTTCTCTTTCCCTGCTCACTAACGATTACTGTGATCCGCTGCTTGTCGATATCCGGAACCGGAAATGGCAAGGTTTCGCACCCTCGCAGATGTGCGCGGGGGAACTGCGCGGAGGGAAGGATACTTGCCAAGTTAGTATCTTCCTAATCTTCGACAGATATAGATAGTAGACACTAAATAGCTTCATAATGTAGGTGAGCCAGACAGTCGCTTGCAACACCACGGAGAAAAATCACATTTTAAACCTAAATGACAAAACAAACAACCTTCTTCGTCATCTTCTGTTACCTAACGGAATGTCCGTTCCTGAATATCGTTAGAGGTCATAAGGGAACATACCAGAGGGCTGATTCTGAGTTTTTTTCGTTTTCCGGATACCGGATTTCGGTTTGCGAGCTCGAAATTTTTGTATGGAGATACGCTAGTGCCTTATCATATCTCCATACAAAAACTTCCGAGCTCGCAAACCGAAATCCGGTATCCGGAAAACGAAAAAAACTCAGAATCAACCCTCTGGTTAGGCAGCAGCATCTCTTGAGTAACACAAGCATTTCCATCACCTGCCAAGTGCGGTGAGTACGCAAGCCCTTCCCGATTATAGCAGGCCTATTTCCAGCAGTATGACCGCTGGGGAAAAAGTTCTCGAGCGGCAACCAGTAGAAGGAAGAGTTGGACGCCCTCTCTTACACGATGAACCGACGATGTTGCTAAGACCGCGGGAATTTGGTGGATGGAAAAGGCTCAGTCGTTCTTCTTCGAAACGTGAACTTCCAGCAGTGAACTTCTACAGTCTCACGATGATGAGTTTCAGCAGTGGACTCATTCAGGCTGTCTACGACTCAGTTCCTTAAGCAATCACTGGTTTATTCAATTTACTTATTTTAGTAGATTGGGAAGATATCAAATAATTTAGATAGGTAAATAAAGAACGACATTTAAAAAAAGGTTAGGTTGAGTGGGGGAAAAATAACATTCTTTCAATCTCTCTCTCTCCCTAGGTCCCTATTATTATATTATTATTATTAGGTAGGTACCTAGGTATCTACCATCACATATTCTCACTCGAACTCTGCATCTTGCAGGGCGATTCCGGTTCTCCGCTCCAGGTGGCGTCTAAAGACAACCAGTGCATATTCTACGTGCTAGGGGTAACGTCGTTCGGGCGAAGATGCGCAGAGAGCGGCCAACCGGCGGTATACTCGCGAGTCTCCGCGTTCGTAGACTGGATCGAACAGACAGTCTGGCCAGGCGAATAAATAAACATATACAAAAAAATTCGATTTTTACTTAGGCAAACTAACAATAACCTAATCAATCAACAAGGTAGGTTTTGCGGTCTTACTACGTTACCTACTTGCGAGCGGTCCACGACAAGCGTTTATAAACCTTTATTCCCAAGCGACTATGTTATGAAGTTTCCTTTTGTCAACTGCAGTCTGCAAGTGGACAGCGCAGTCGATCGGTTTTGTTATAAGAAAACAATAATACCTAATATTGAGACACATTCACATAACGCCCTCGAGCCTAAAACTTCGTGTAAGTTTACCCAAGCTTTCAACCCATGGGCAATAGGGTGTCGCCGAGCTGAAACTAAAGCTACTTAGAACTATAAATGAAAGTACTTCCTTTTTTTATTTATTTTGATCGAACGATCTTGAGTGGTTCTGCCATCTCTACCTAGAGCAATAGCATTACAGAGTACGGCACTGATTTTTTTTTAACCGCGCGGTCACTTGGCAAAATCTTTCGCGCCGTATAAACCTTAGGGTAAGGAGATTTTCTTAACAAGGTTGTTAATTTTCATGGGCTTGCAATTTCACCGACACTGTTACCCTTCTCAGATCGCAACATGCACGTGTCGCAAATGTACATTCATGGTTTCATGTACATTTTTATTTCTACTTGAGCTTTCCTGGTTGCTCCATCACCCTTGCATCCACTGAACCAACTTTGTTGCATTTCCCAAACCGCTCCCTTTCAGGTCAACAATGTTGTCGAAATTCAGGAGCAAAATGACAGCTCTAGAATTAGTTAGATTATACCCAGAATAAGAAAAACATCATGTTTAGGCAATTTATTCAATAAAAAAAAGTACTTCGATAATTCAAACATAATTAGCACACTCACATCTAACAAGCGACTTATTTCTATGCATGATTATAAATAAGTAACTGATCGAACAACATTAATACTCGAAAAATGCAATAAAAACAGAACTCGACCGCTAAGCAGTTATTGATTCAACTTTAGTACGTGGGTACCTCATGGCTTGCGACATAAAATCAATGATTATAAAACTACAAGTTATATAAGAAATACAGAATCAAAAAAATATTATATAAGAACCTGTGCTTAAAACCTATTTTTTTTATTTTTCTACTATTGAAATAAAACCTTTTTAAAAACACATCTAGCCCAACCGTGTCATTGAGCTCTGGACGAGGCTGTCTGAAAGTGATTAATGATTAATTAAGAAACTCAGTTAAAAATAAACTTGACAATCACGTGCACTGACAATAAGTGATATACATGTATTAATTAACAATAATAATTATAATAATAAAATGTGAATTATATTCCTCGAATTGTTGAAAAACAACCTCATGTCGCCATTCGACTTTAGGACTAATAAATGCTTTTGTAAAACAAAACTTCCGCAGCCGAGTTATTATAACCAAATACTGCTAACTCTTAGTACTTTGGTTATTAAATATTGTA
This sequence comes from Electrophaes corylata, assembly GCA_947095575.1. NCBI lineage: Eukaryota > Metazoa > Arthropoda > Insecta > Lepidoptera > Geometridae > Electrophaes > Electrophaes corylata. The sequence continues at coordinate 3,198,860 of OX352714.1, forward strand.
CTTAAACGTAAGCAAAAAGCTATTAAATAATTTGCAGCAAAAAATTTATCCACTCAGCGCCACTCAGATTATACCCAGTATAGTCTTATAACACGAGCTTTGTTCTTTTTATAATCGTTTGTTCATTTTTTTTAATATCGAATCATAGTATTTTATAAGGAGACCTCAATAGTTTTAGGACGAATACTGAGGAGTAGTATGTTATACGTACTAGGCATAATCTAATTTGCGCTGGGTGACATTTCAAGAACCAATTATAAGTTCCAAAGATATGTTTCTGGTATCACCTAAAAGTGAGCAAACGTTTATACGTTGGAATCGATAGTATTTCAAGATTACTCATCAAGTTTGAAGTTATTTCTATCGCAATAGCTGTCAATAATTAGCAATCTTGATTTATTTCTCAAGACGTCAAGAAATACCATAGTGATCGTTTAGACCTCAACAATTAATTAAGGTCTCGTGATTTAGTGCAAATTATTCATGGGCATGAAGATGCTACTAATCTTGTTTAGCGCTCATAGACAAGCGTCGTGCGTTGGGATAGCGTTAAAAAGCGCTAACGAGAGTGTGAAGGTGGGGTACGGTCTATGCGACTTCGTCTCTTTCGTATTCTTGAGCCTCTTCGTCTTCGTCGAATACTTCCTCGTCATCGACGCTAGCCTCCTAGAAATAAAAATATTATTTGACTCACTATATTTATGCTTTTGCACATTTTGGCATTCAAGTATATTAAGGCGTCTACTATCTTAGTCATTTTGCATGGGATAGGAAACAGACCAGCGCCGTCTGCTAGAGCACTACAGTGTAATCTTTACAAAGTCCATGGGGACCTTAAGATGCGTCACGACACAAAAAAAAAATCCTTGGCAAAAAGCTTTCGCTCAGTAATATCCAGGCATCATCTTGTATCGTTTTCTCGTATCGTATATCGTATCTTGAATCTAGGTGCCAGATCCACGCGACCAACCCTAGAATAGGGAAGAAATGTACGGCTTAGTTCCTACCCTTTTAGAAGTCCTTTTAATAAATTTCTCGCAAATAAGCTCGTAGTGTTGTGCCAATGTAACTAAGGTAAGGTGGTAGTCTTACCTGGTACTGCTGGTACTCTGAGATGAGGTCGGCCATGTTGCTTGCTGCCTCCGTGAACTCCATCTCGTCCATACCCTCACCCGTGTACCAATGCAGGAAAGCCTGAGAACAAATATATCAAGATATAGACGACTAAGCCAAGTCCACCATCGCTTCCAAGGACGATATCCATCTAATCTAATGGAGGGATTAAATCCCATGGATGTCGTAAGGGAAACCAGGAGATGGAGAACACTAAACACCGACACAGCGGTCACCAAACCGCCTGACAAGCGTTGAGCGTGACCATGGCAAACCCGCCCAAATATAGGAGTAGCCTATCTAGATCACTCTGCTGGACATATCCAGTGGATTTATTTACTGCTGACGACGCTGACATCGGCTGATGATGTATCATATCTCAAATTCTAGCAGCAGCCCAGCTAACATCCATATTTAAGCGATATGCTATAGAAAATTCAAGGCGCTTTTCCTTCAGGGCTTTTCTGTCTATTTCACTTAATTCCTGTTAATTTTTCGGATTTAATGATTATGAACTGTATTTATTGTAAGCTTCACCGAAATCGGCCGAGTAATTAGAGAAGCGTGATTGAGCCACACACACCCAAACATAATCTAGTACAGGGTTTCCCAACCTTTTTTGCAATTGCATCCTCCAGATTTTAAAAATATTTCCATGCCCCCCTATATTTTTCATCATTGTTTAGTTTAAGTACCGTAACGAACAAAATAGTGATTTAGCAGTTAGTTCGGCCGATTGAAGCTAGGTTGCGCTACTTAATCTCTCTACGCCCCACCAGGGGGGCACGCCCCACCGGTTGAGAAGTCCTGATCTAGTAGGATATCATATTTATGATAAGAGGGAGTTACGTAGAGCCTGTCATAGCTTACCTTACGGCGGAACATAGCAGTGAACTGCTCTGAGATGCGCTTGAAGATCTCCTGGATGGCGGTGGAGTTGCCAATGAACGTGGCGGACATCTTGAGGCCGCGCGGGGGCACGTCACACACTGCCACCTTCAAGTTGTTGGGGATCCATTCCACAAAGTAACTGTAAATATTTTGATATAAGTAATAAATACATTTATGAGATAGTAACAATCTATATCTACATTCTATACTTTAATTTAATTAATTATAAGAACCTTTGACCTGTCTGATGACTGACTGACTGACATATAGACGTCGCACAGCCTAAACTACTGGTCGTAAAGATTTGGACATTTTTGAGGTATATTTGTTCTAATACTTTAAAGATGTACAAAAAGAAAAATTCCCGTAATTCAACCCCTAAAAAGTTAAAGCTGTGGTTAAAGCTTGCATGAAATTAGCATCACGCAGACACAGTTACGCACATTGATCTAACTTAGCATAAATTGTTTATCATGTTACAAATTCATAGTATTTTAGTAAGTATGAATTGTAATTTAGTAGTAGTAGAGCTCTTAGTGAAGGGCTCGTCCGGGGAAGTGCTACCACCATACCTATTTCTGCCGCCAAGCAGCTTACTTTGTTCCGGTTTGAAGGGTGTGGGTGCTGTTGTAATTACAGGCATACGAGATTTAACACCCGTATACCTCAGGTTGTTGGACGCAGAGTAGTGCATCGTAGTGCACGTTAAAGAGCGTGACCTGCGAGGCAATACTTTGTTACATGTAATGGTGACCACTTAACATCAGGTGGGCCATTTGCTTGTTCTCGCAAGTCACATGAGAAAAAAAGTACAATGCAGAAGTCAAGCCTACTGGTCCAGACCAACTGGTCTGAAATGCCTGTTTATTAAGGTTGAAGGATTTACTTGGAGTTTTTGTTCTGGATGGCCATGACTTGGTCGTCGACCTCACGCATGGACATGTGACCGCGGAAGATGGTCGCGACCGTCAGATAACGGCCGCGACGGGGATCGCAAGCCGTCATCATGTTACCAGGGTTAAACATCTGCGAACATCAAATCAAATATGTGAAGAAAAAGACACATTATGATTTTTCTTCTTTATAGCATCCGTGTGTCGACAGACTATTTTATCAATATCAAATCGTGGCTTTGCGGAAGTCCATTCTTAAAGTATAAAATAGACTGTTAAATATCGCTTTAAGTGGCGGAATCTTACTTAATATTATAAATGCGAAAGTTTGTATGTTTGTTACTCTTTCACGCAAAAACGATCAGATGGATTTTAATGAAACTTTACAATGTAATAGCTTACATTTTAGAATAACACATAGGCTATTATTTATAAAGATATTGTGTAAATTGGCCAAAATTAAGTGTTTAGTAAGTCTTAAAAAATTAACCACGCGAGCAACAGCTGGAAATAATATATCTATTCAATCGTCTATTTTATAGTTTCTTACTCTAGTAAGTGCCTAAATCTTCGAGCAAAAATAGTAAAATTCATAAATAAGTTATACCTGGCTCATTAGCTCCGGGACTGACTGTGGGCGGTAGTCGAAAGAATTCCTCGCTGTGAGTGGCGCAAAACCTAGAATAAAGAGCAATATCCTTTTACAATCCTCGCTGATTTTTGTGACCTCACATAAAGGTTCTATAGGAAAACCAGGGTAGATTTGCATACTTACTTTGTTCAATGCTGCATATAACTGTAATACAGCTAAGACTGGGACCCATTTGATCCCAAGTCTCACCTTTTACTGCTGAGTAGGTAGGTAGGTTAGTAGGTTATTATCTGACCCAGTATGCACTCTACCTTTGATTTATGCAATTTGAGTAGTTTGGAAAAAAAAACATATTTGCTTCCTTTCTTTAAAAAGCTTTAAGAAGCTTACTTTAAAAACCGTACGTTTTCTTATAGTGTATTCAAATACTTATTACTCTTTTAATTCTCTATACCACATCGATATATAGTAGGTATTATATATTTTAAGCATCTTTTAAATTGGTTCAGATAATAACCGTTTTGATCACAAACTTCTTTTCACATGTAGCAAGATTATATTTTGAGAATATCTTTAAATTTTTGCACATTTAATGTATTAGTTGGTCGTACCTCTGACTATCTTCTTCAGACATCCTCAAAGAAGATTTGATTTGTGAAGCGTCTTTCTTTTTCTAGAAGATTTAGTGATAATACCTGGCATGAAGAAGTGCAGCCGCGGGAATGGAACCATGTTTACGGCGAGCTTGCGAAGGTCCGCGTTCAGCTGTCCCGGGAACCGCAGGCACGTGGTCACACCAGACATTGTTAGCTACAAATATCATACCAATTTATTATAACTAATTGACTTACTTTAAAACTCTTTTCTTTATTTCCTCTAATCTTCCTCACTGGTGTTTCATTTCACCAAACACCTAACCTAATTTTGATTAAGGTTAGGTGTATGGTATTTTAACCAAATTTTATTGAAAACTAGCCTACTGGTGTGGTGTGGTGTGGTGTGTGGTAGGTCTGCGACTTCGTCCGCGTTCTTACGTACCTCGATAGGTTTACTTATTTTTTTTATAGGTGGTCTTTATCAGCTGTCTGTTAATGAAAGACCCATCAAAATCGGTCCAGCCGTATCGGAGATAAATCGGAACAAACATACAGTTACATTTTTTTGTTACAGTATGCATTCACTTTAAAAAAGCTGTTATTACACATAGATGCTTCAATTTTATTACAATGGTGTGGTGTGGTGTGGCGTGGCGTGGCGTGGCGTGTCGTGTCGTGTCGTGTCGTGTCGTGTCGTGTCGTGTCGTGTTGTGTCGTGTCGTGTCGTGGCGTGGTGTGTTGCGGTACGGTGCGGTGTGTATCGTACAGACCTTGAACCTTGCCAAAATGATGGAAGTTGCAAGGACTAACATACAAACGACGGCGTTGTTACAAACTTACTCCTATCAAGTGGTTGAGATCACCGTAGCTAGGGCTGGCGAGCCGCAGCGTTCGGAAGCAGATGTTGTACAACGCTTCGTTGTCGATGCAGAATGTCATGTCCGTGTTCTCAACCAGCTGGTGAACTGACAGAGTCGCATTGTACGGCTCCAGTACCACTTCGCTGACCTTTAAAAAATGGTCGAAGTTAGTGTTTAAAATTACTTGCAGCGACGAAACTGTCGAAATTGAGAGGTATGTATTAAATTTTGTATTATATTTGTAGCTATACCGTGATCACAAAATTATTTTCTAAACTCTAAAAAAGGAGAAAGTACTTTTATTTCTTATCAACTTGAAACATAATAATGGTAAAGTTAGATTAGGTACAAAAATATAAACGAATAATAAACAATGAAAACAGAATGTAGCACAGTTGGTTTCTGGTCGGTGATGGTAACATACCTTAGGCGACGGCACCACGCTGAAAGTGCTCATGATGCGGTCAGGAAACTCCTCGCGGATCTTACTGAGCAGTAACGTGCCCATGCCTGAGCCAGTGCCGCCGCCGAGTGAGTGTGTCAGCTGGAACCCTGCACAACACATTAGAAAAAACACATAAATAAATGATATACAGCCTGGCGACGGACGGACAGACATACAGACAGACAATAGACAGACAAACTTAGTAGTAGACTTAGTTAGTAGCGGAGTCTTAGTAATAGGGTCCCGTTTTACCCTTTGGGTATGGAACCCTAAAAACTCTGATTAAATCCATCATGAAAAAATACAACCTTATTCATTTGCATTTGCTTTGGATTCTAAAAAGGAATGTTTTCCTTGTAGAAAATAGAATGTTATTATTATAACAGCTATCTGATTTCCATGCTAAAAGCTTTGCGTAGTTAGTAGCTGGATGTCGCTGTGTTCACTGTTCATCAGTGTTTATTTATTTAGTCTACTTTTCCATACATGGGCCCATTCGTTTTTTAATGGTGTGGCTGTACTTACCACGCGCAGAGGGCGAATAATTCGCCGTATCTGTATAATTTAGTTGACAAACCTTGTAAGCAGTCACAGTTCTCAGCTTCTTTCCTGACTACATCGAGCACAGAGTCAACGAGCTCTGCTCCCTCTGTGTAGTGCCCCTTAGCCCAGTTGTTGCCTGTAAACCGTACAAATAATTACACAGGTATAAATATTTGTCAACCAACCAATTTTACAATCATAGAACACTGGTGGCCTGGTGGGAGCGACCTAGCCTTCTGATCCTAAGGTCGTGGGTTCGAATCTGGTTACTTGTGCAACACTACTGCCAGCACTAATAACAGATGGCGTTACTCACCTGCACCACTCTGCCCAAACACGAAGTTGTCTGGTCGGAACAGTTGTCCATAAGGTCCGGACCGCACTGAGTCCATAGTGCCTGGCTCCAGATCCACAAGCACAGCACGTGGCACATACTTGTCTGGAAAACAATTTAACTTTACAAAGAGTACAAATTTTTGGGTTTGACAAAAATTTTTAAACCTTTCAATTTATGCACAATAATTATAATGCTGTGCAATCCACACAGTATCATCTAGCCCCAAGCTAAGCAGAGCTTATGTTATGGGTACTAGATGTCTGGTATACTTAATACAATACATTACATACGTAGATATTTTTTATTCTACATAGAAAATACCCAGAACACCCGGAGACAATATTTGCAGATAGCAAACATTTATCCAAAGGCGGGAATCGAACCCGCAACCTCCTGCGTCGCAGGCGGACATTGGTCATCATACATACACTCGGTTTTGAAAAACTGCTGCCTTATTCTTGGTTAATTCTTTGAAATGGGTGCACTTAACTTTCTAGGTAAACACAAATTTGCCTTAATCATTTAGAGATATGCAGCCACAAACATAATCAACACTTCAGGATCCTCAATAGGTCACTAGATACCTGTACAGTACTACCCATGTCTAAGGAGGAAAGTGAGTTTGTATGCTAACTCTTGCTGGTACGTTCATAATTGCTAACATTGCATACATTGCATTGCTAACATTGCATCCCAAGCAAAATTATATAAGAAATGCAACCTGTGCAGCTTAGTCACTGTCATGTGGTTCCTCAGAGGGGGGACTTGTGTGTCGCAAATGCTTCAAGACTGTTGATGCCAGCAGCTCAGAATCACCGAGGCAGATGTTCATTATAGGATGAACATATCATATGCAGGCAAAAATTAAATAGGCTCACAACTTTTATCCTCAGGTAGATATCCCCACAGATCTCTTGTTACCTAGTACACTAGCAAACTCCTTTGAGGATGTCTAAGTGGGTAATCAGAGGCATGTAGCAGGACCATTATTACTGGTAGAATACTAGTTCAAAGTTTGAGAGCATTAGTATGTAGAGGCCATAATATGATCGTTCTTTATTTAAAATTCGTTCTTACCGCCTGCCGCCTCACTGAAATAAACATTGAGACGCTCCTTTTGTAGAGGGTTGGTGCCTCTGTAGATGCCGTTCGGGTCAATGCCATGCTCGTCGGCTATTATCTCCCAGAACTGAAATAGAGAATAGTAAATTGAGTGTGAAATAGTGACCCCTAAATGAATCACCCACACCGAACATGGATTTCGGAGATAACTACATATTTTAGGACCGTAGGCCGATTCTGTGTTTTTTTCGATTTCGGATAGGTATTGGACTTCGGTTTGCGGGCTCGAATATTTTGTAAGACCCCCTTAAGAAAACGAAAAAAACACAGAATCGGCCTACAGATATCGCTACGAACGATCATCCACATAGCTAAGTAGGTACCTAGGTACTTGAACGAAGTAGGTACCTACTTATGTAGGTAGATCCATTTTATGCAGTGCAGGTAGGTACGTACCTACCTACCTTCTCTTGCCTACATGGTAGAATGACGCATATCGGCTCTTATTTTCATGTAAAATGTAAAAATGCTAAAACTAGGTATTGGTAATAGCCTACACAGGGTAGGGTAGGGTAGGTACACAATTAAATCTAAAGTAAACGGTAAGTTCGTTAAACTGTTATAAATTATTAAATGCGCCATCTTTCGGTTGTTTTCTGTTACGTAAATAATTAACAGCACTTAACAGCGTCATCTTTTGATTTGTAAGCATTGGGAATAACAAATCAATTTGTCTGTCTGTGGGTGGGTAGCGTGACCTTCAATTACCCCGTCTAGCGATTTTAAATTTGTCTGGCTCACTCATTCCATTCATGCGCTCTCTCTAGCTAGCTTATTGATTTTTATTTTCCTGTTTAGCAAAACCATGATTGAAAAAAATATTATTAGGTACCTATCTAATAATTTGGAATAGGCTCGTAGCTAATAGGCAACTTTGGTTAACTTAGAAATATTCGCTCGCCTACAACCAACTTATTTACCCAAAACTCAACTGCAATGCAAGTGATTGACTTATCAAACATCGTGGGCGATACCGGTTCGGGTATGCATGTTCCTTTTCATTACCAAAGCGAGTAGCATGCAGAAGTTTAACCTAAAAATAAGAATTTAGGTATCCATCCCTTGTTACGTTTACCATCACAAGCACAAAACTATGTTTTCTAATAGCGCTAGAAATATGGGTCCACGCACTGAAAAAACGTGAACGTACCTACATAGCCCATTGATTTAGTTTCTAGAATCGATAATTCCACGAACCTTGGACCCGATTTGGTTCCCACATTGCCCCGCTTGGACGTGCACAATCTCACGCATTTTCTAAGATTATTCTTGAGAAATCCACAAAAACACTTAACTCACAGGCTAACACAGCAAGAACGAAAAAACTAGAAACTTATTTTTCAAAGGCACGACTGAGCACTACTGAAGGTACTAAACTGCCAGATATTATGATTTTATCACAATTATTGTATCTTATCATCGTTTTCTTACTAAAACGATACGCGGCGCTGTATTCTGATAATAAATGGACGACTGAGAACTACGTTCTGCGCTAAAACCAGCCACTATTGAGCTGTATTAACTTTGACAGTAGGTAGTTAGGTACCTACCTACTTCTTTTGCTGCGTGTGCCAAGTGCCAGCCAAGTGTCATTCCATTCGTACAAAATGTTCCGTGGCTGAAAATTCGCCGGTCTAGCGTTAGCAGTGAGAGATCTATGTTTTTTGGATAATCAATTACCAAGTTTTGAATTGAATGAAAAGGAAGGCTTTTGGTTTACGTTACACCATAAAAAAAATTGGACTGTGGTGTTAGTTAGATATTCCATGACAGAACATAGATTTACTCAAACATTTTTATTTTCCAATTTACTGTTTACGAGGCGAGATAACCCCATTCCGGCTCACACCAACCCCTAAAACATAGTGATTTATTGCAATGATTTGCATAATGGGCACCATAACCAACCCCAACCCAACCCAACCTAACAGCTGTCTCTTTTGCTGTGCTAGCATCACAGAGTACTTTTTTATAGACTGGCTAGCATAGAATGACCAATTTTTTTATGTGCGATCGCTACATCTTGCTGATCTTGCCTTCCTGATTGGAAGGAGAAAAAAGATAAATGAGTGAGATGAAAGTGAATTAGGCGCGATATGACAAAAACAGCTTACGAGCGCGACTATCCCAATCCAAGTTTGGTCAATCACTAGTTGATCACTAGACAAGTAGACAGACTATTGTGACTCATGACTCATCGTCACTTACCTACACCACTGCTTATCTCCCCAAAGTGACGCGACCACTCTCACTTTCTTGATGTGGATGTAAATCGAGTAACCGTACCATATTCACCTTGGAATATCAACTATATCTAGCCAGCGATAAAAAACATTGCGACAAAAACTAGTTTGTGAAGTTCAAATAATAATAGTTAGACACGAAATATTTTTATGTATTCTTCATTGCACAAAAATTTAATACTTCAGTAGGAGGGCTTAATGCTAAAGCATTTTCAACCAGCCAACCCAAGTGGTGGTGTAGAAAAGGCGACGTGATACACGAACACGTAAGACACGAACCGAAGATTCCCAATAAACGAATATTTATGTAAATGCAGTATTTTCTCGAGACCGCATGAGATGGTGCTTTATTCAGGCACACCGGCAGGAGTTAACGGTTTTTTTTTGGCATAACACGGAACATTTGACGGAACAAGCAGATAGCCCACCTGATGCTAAGCGGTAACCATAACCTGTTGTGATGCATTTCCTCGCCAGTCTAGCGCGTATGATGTACTGTCCAGCCTTCATCAAGTTGAAGCATGCAAGTGGGTGCTAGGTGCAGCCCCGATGTGCCTAGCTTCACTGGCTTCCACGACCCTTCAAATCAGAACACAACAACGCTGCTTGGAAATTCAGAGTACCTAAGGCATTGCTACACTATCATAACACTCATGTGGCCACCTATTTTATCCATCTTTATCGCTAACTGTACCAGCATATATTTTGTCAGCAAGATAGATATTCCGGGCTTGTAGAAGGCGGGTAGATCCTTGTCACTACTACACAGTGATCCACAGTACCCAGCATCATGGCTAAAGTCAAAAGGAATTTATTTAGTGGAATCTTAAAGATCACTTTACTAATTTTTCGATGTGAATGTACGCGCCGCCTGCTCCTCGCGACCAAGCCTACAAAAAACATGCATGGATACCGGTACCAATACAATCACTACACCTACCACATAAGTCTCAGAATAGTTGACGTAGGTACCTAGTGGAAATGTCAACTAGGACGTATTCTGTGGAGTTATGCGATTGTTAGAGGCAGAGTTAACAGCTCTACGTCAATGGGCCATGTTTGTTCCAGCATCTTTTCTGATGAAATAGGCTCGGATCGATTCTTATCGAGATTAAGTAACTACAGATTTAAACTGACTTACCTACCCGGTAAATTGGTTGGAAAATTAAAAATAAAACATGAGACCCACGCACGATCATCCCACGCTCAAAGTTGGTAAGTACCAACCACAGTGTCATGATTTTATAAATGTTAAATAATTATTGCATATATTTTTCAGATTTTAATTTATCAGTCTATTTGTAATTTTAAAAGATAAATGAATTCATTTGACTTGTTGGCTACCGTTCTAAGTTGCTCAATTTATTGGCCGCTGGAAATGTTCTTTTTGATAGAATGAGGCGGCCATCTTGGTGCTGACCGAAGGTAACGATAAGTAAGTCGGCAAATTGTGCAACAGTTCGGTTGGAGCCTTCGGGCAGATAGGTCGAGTTGTCATCAAGAAGTCAGTTTTTAAAGAGTGTTTGTTGTAAAGAGTGTAATCATGCTTGTTGTGGTACTAGAATAAAAAGTGACTATTACCAGAAGTGCAGTTTTATTACAATTCAGAAGAGGGGTAAGCAACCAAATAAGGTATGTTGATTTGAATATTATGATCTTATTTACCAAATGGTCTGAATGTGAACTATTCAGATTTATCATTACTAATTTATTTTATTTTTGAGTACCTACCCACCGAGAACATAAATGTACGCCCACCATGTGTACTTTTAAAATTTTAATGCATGATACCTAGGGATTTGTGTAGCATATCAGGCCAGGGCTACCCTCTGGCGAGATGATGTACAGATTACGAACTAAATGTTGAATAGTTTTATTTATTTCTTTAATCATGTTTTTTTTTTGGTATACCTGCAATATCGTCTTTATTTCATCGTCGTTTAAAATATAACTCTGGTCTATGGAAGTATACCTATACAATGTGTAAAGACATACTAACGGAGCGTGTTGGTGTTAAATCAGGGCTACCCTCATATAGCGCCTGACTCCTGCCTTTCGTGTACCAGCGGTATAATTAAAAATATCATCAATTCTACTTTATTAGCTCATCAATATTATAAAAACACTTATCAACCAGCCACGCATAAAGTTTAGTTTTAAATTGTTTTGTCGGTGGTTCTCGGATATCTTAGGTATCCTATTAAAGATTTTTAATAGTCATAGAATAGCATTTTTATAACATAACGCTGACTTGCACCTAGGTATTATGAGCCTAGTGGGGTTCCTCTTTTAAAATCAGATCAAGTGCTTTTGAAAGTTTATGACGCGGCTACTACCTGTTAAAGCATAAAGTTTATATTATTTTATGAACTGTTTCTAGGCTGACTTTGACTAACTACGACTGTTTTATTGAACGGACTATGACTGTTCGTTGGATAAAAGGGGGCGTTCTAGTTTAAGTTACCCGCTTATCTAGACGTCGGATTCGTCGCTTGTCTAGACGTTCTATTTTTTAATGATGTATCAGTATATTGTATTTTTATTTAAGTATTAGTATTGGTTATGTTTATGACTATGTAGTTAAATGTATCATAGTTTTTTTATCTCTTACTCTTATTTTATTATTACTCTTTGTGCACCACCGTCCTTTATCGCTTCGCTCGTTACTCTCCATCCTAAGGTTGCCTGGAAGTAATAGCTTTTAGCGATAAGGCCGCCCTTGGTACTCTGTTAAATCTAGATTTAAAAGCTATCCTAGTGTACAATAAAGTGTTATCTATCTATCTATTCATCTATCTATCTATCTATCTATCTATCTATCTATCTATCTGTTTATTGAGTTGGCTATGCTTGCCGACTGGATGGCGTTGGCTATGTTTGCCGACTGGATTGAGTTGGCTATGTTTGTCAACTGGATCATCTATCTATCTATCTATCTATCTATCTATCTATCTATCTATCTATCTATCTGTTTATTGAGTTGGCTATGCTTGCCGACTGGATGGCGTTGGCTATGTTTGCCGACTGGATTGAGTTGGCTATGTCTGTCAACTGGATCATCTATTTATCTATCTATCTATCTATCTATCTATCTATCTATCTGTTTATTGAGTTGGCTATGCTTGCCGACTGGATGGCGTTGGCTATGTTTGCCGACTGGATTGAGTTGGCTATGTTTGTCAACTGGATCATCTATCTATCTATCTATCTATCTATCACATTATTGAATTGGCTATGTTTGCCAACTGGACTATCTATCTATCTATCTATCGGGTTATTGAGTTGGCTATGTTTACCGACTGGATTGAGTTGGCTATGTTTGCCAACTGGACTATCTATCTATCTATATATCTATCTATCTACATCTGGCTCCTTACCAGTACATTTATATCGAGAATAGAAAGTTTCAGAAGTTCACGCTTAGTAATTTACTACCTATTTTTGGCGTAATAATCTAAATTCTGCGTCTTTACGAACGAAAAATCTTGTCTGGATTTTTAATGTTAGATTCAAACTTTGTTTCATTTTCGTTGTTTATGATTGATGCCTTTGTGAAATAATAGGGGATATCTAGTGCTTTTTGTTGCAACATCACTGGTTTTATGATTTGGAAGTAATCTATACTTATTTAATTCCATAATGCATTACATCAATATACTTTATAGTACTTTATACTTTTTTAGTCTTTTTTTTTAAGTGGACAGCTTATATTACATTCACTATTTGCGTTCCAGCCATTCCGATTTATTTTAAACTAGCTGACCCATTGAACGTCGTATTCTCTCTTTAGCCATTCATCCAAATAATATGCAGTAAAAAGGAAAAGTATTTTATTTTAAGCATTTGAGAGGATAATTTACAGATTTTGATAAGAATTTATAATTAATGATAATATGACCATGACTTGAATAACGATTTAAATTTTTTTTTTATAAAGAACTATTTTTTGTGAGTTAAATATATGCTTTCGCTGACTTTTTATAGGCATAACCAAGCTCTACAACTTCCTCTAGAACTCAATCATATATCTATCATCATCGTTAAGGCAGCGTTCGTAAGAAGCTTCATTCGTTTTCGTTCGTCAGTTTTTTTTTTTTCTCTTCTTTCTCAGTCTAGCTTTGCAAGTTTGACTACCATGAAAAGGTCTTTTCATTTTTCGGGTTAATATGACCTATGTCACTCGCATATTACGTGGCTTTTTATTGTTGAAATAGTTTTCAAATTTCGGTTCAGTGGATTCGGATATTACTCCTAATATCGTCACAAACTCGCAAACTTTGCCTCTTTATAACATTAGTGTGGGTTTCACAAATGTCAAATACTTGGCGTTGTAGTCATATTGGTTGATAATCATATTAATTTTACTACATATAATTCCACGGCTATCACTACCCACTACATTCAGCACAGTTTCCATTCACACACTCCCTTACAAACACACACGAGAGCTCTCCTTGAAACCTTGACTCTTATGAGTTTTGCGTTGACAAAACTTTCAGAATCACACATACAACAAGACACCTTCACACAACTTTTTACATATACACAATCATACTGCATTATGACTACGTTTTTTTAACATACAAAAGGTATAGTTCTGTTGTATGGCATCTCGTTCAACTTGTAACCTCGTAGGTAATAACTAAAGATCAGTGTCTTGCTCTTCAGCAATATTATACGCTAAGTTATTGCCTATTGTGTAGCTGCAACACACACAGGGATAACCAGATATTTATATAATAATAGTTAATTTTCTTAATTTGTTCTTTTTTTTTTGGGTCATTGTGTTCACATTTTATTTTTCTTTGTTATTTTTTTTCGTGTAGCTAGGATAAGAACCTACATATAAGAACCTTTGTGTGTTTTAGTAAGACAAATAAACGTTTTACCTATCTAAAATACCCATGTTTGGGTTTCTGTCAAAAATCATTACTTAGAGTTGCAAATGTACAATTTCGAAACTTATTAGTCATTAGCTTTATAGTGTTATTTACTTTCAAATACTTTCAATTCATTTAAAGTTTTATTTTTCAAACACCTAAAGCAAATACCAGCATTAATGGCAGTCAAGCGTTTCAGAATGTGACTGAGATCGATTGTAATGTTCCTGGGATTGTTATCATGTTTACCAATCGAGATTATGACTTTATCTAATTTAGTAGGATTAAAGATATTAAGCGTTTTACAGATTTCTTCTGATGTAGGTACGATATGGTTTTACAATAAGAAAATGAAGCAGATTACGAGAACAGATACATGATTTGAATTAAATGTCATGATTTTATAAATGAAAATATTATTTGTTATGTAAGATGTACCTACAAAATTGTAAATAACAACAGAATCATGGATGGTAGCGTACACTAATCTTAAGTTAGTTGGTTCTTTGTACGTACCTACCTAGAGTAAGAGTAGGTAGGCGAGATACTTAGATTTAATTCTGTATATTGTGTTTGCCGGGAGGCATCACATTGTCGGATGGCCGAATGTCATGATTTTATAAATGTTAAATAATTATTGCATATATTTTTCAGATTTTAATTTATCAGTCTATTTGTAATTTTAAAAGATAAATGAATTCATTTGACTTGTTGGCTACCGTTCTAAGTTGCTCAATTTATTGGCCGCTGGAAATGTTTTTTTTGATAGAATGAGGCGGCCATCTTGGTGCTGACCGAAGGTAACGATAAGTAAGTCGGCAAATTGTGCAACAGTTCGGTTGGAGCCTTCGGGCAGATAGGTCGAGTTGTCATCAAGAAGTCAGTTTTTAAAGAGTGTTTGTTGTAAAGAGTGTAATCATGCTTGTTGTGGTACTAGAATAAAAAGTGACTATTACCAGAAGTGCAGTTTTATTACAACAGAGTACTTATCTATAAAGTGTGTAAGTAGATTCATCATCATCATCAGCCGTAAGTCCACAGTAGGAACATAGGCCTCCCCCATACGTTTCCAGGAAAAAACGATTTTGAGCCCTTTCTGACTTCCCGCGATCCTAATAATGTCGCCAGTCCATCGGGTAGGAAAGGAAAGCGTCCAACGCTTGATTTGAATGAAAATGTTTCCTTGGTGTTGAATAAAAACGCCATCTTTTTCTTCAAAACCAATGACAGCCGACTTTACTTTTTTTACCGACTCGACTTGACTAAGAAGTATTTTATTCAACCCACTTGACATTGGCAAAATTGTCCGCAAGACGATAACACATGCCACAAAAAAAGAAAAAAATAATAAAAGATACGCAGACAGGGATTCATGTGCAAATAGAAATGAAGTTCATGGCTGTACATTCTGATGTAGCCCGGTAACGCTGTCAAAAATCGCTAGGCATTTGTATTTCGACCGAACAAAAATGCTGGTTACCTATCGATTTTCGACTGCGTTGCCGGGGAACTCTCCAGCTTATGTATATTTCATAGCTATTTGTGCCTGAATTCCTCCTTGTGCTTTTCTTGGCTGTGATTTACTAAGTTGTGTTTTCCGTGATCGTACAATAATCGGAGTCTTAGTGGGAGCCATTCTTAGCTAGGGAGTACGGCATGTTATTGTACACCCTGTTAATCCCAAAGAATATGGACTAAAAGATTCGAATTATTGGATGGACATTAACGTGCTGTACATTAATGTGACGTACAATGACCGGACTGTAACTTTAATTTCTTCTATGTAGTTACAATCCATTTGTTCCCAATCCCAAAACAAACGTTTTACTCGCTGCTAAACATACAAGATGCTTGCTAGTAATATGGTCTAGATTCGATTTACAAAACAAGCTAACAGTGTTATACCTAAAATGTGACGCACACATCTTGATATCTCATCATGAGATTATTCTGTACAAAGTTTCTCCTCACGGTTCTTATAGTTTTCACTGGTTTTATTGGAGATTACGTTGTTTTTAAATCTAAATACTCAGAGTCCCAACTGTTTCGCGCCTTAGCGGATACTACAGTCCACGCCGCTATAGGATTTCTTTCAGCTCTTTTATTTTTCACTCATCGATTGAACATAGTACCTCAAGTATGCATTTACAATACAATATTCTGCACTATGATATCATCACTTATCGATATAGATCATTTTTTTGTGGCTAAATCTATTAACTTGAAGGTATGTTTTTATAAAAGTTGTTGTTTCAATAAAATAAAGACCAATTTGCAAGTTTTCCACTCGCACTGACTGTTTGATTGAAGTAGGTACTAACCACAAGTCTTATGGCAGGGTGGTCACTAGTGGCATTTAGTAACAAACTATCCTAAGACTATGTCCCTGCAATATTTGTCGCTAAGTTAAGTTACAAAACCCTTTAAACCGCGACCAAGATATTTAATCATAACAATTAGTTCTATTTTCAGGACCTAACAAGCCAAAAGCAAAGAGGTATCTTCCACTGTACCACATTCTGGCTTCTTATCACAACAGCACTTCTTACATACAGTTACATGACAAAGCAACTCAAATACAACATACTTACTTACATGCTCATATTGGCATTCACTTCTCACCACCTACGAGATGGAAATAGACGGGGGCTCTGGATATATCCATTTGGACATACAGTTACTATCAATAAATATGTATATGTAGTATTATCAGCATTATTGCCTAATGTATTTGCATATGCATTTGTTAGTATGAAACAGGTTTTTACTGAGAAGAATTATAATTTTATAGAAACTGTATAGGTGTAATCTAGAATAAAATGAGAAGAAATAAAAATATATAATTTTAGAAAAACAGTATAATCTATAGACCGATAAAGTTTACAACACTTATCTACTGAACTGTTTTATTCATAATACCAACCAGTCAAAGTGTATTTGCCTCCAGATAGCTCCAATCGCGCGATGCCCCCAGTTGGGTCTTGACGCAGTCTGATCTAAGCGCGATGCCCCCGGCCGTGTCTCGACTCGGTTAGATCTAGGCGCGTTTTCCCCATCCGGGTTTCGACTCAAGTCTGATCTAGGCGCGATGCCTCCAGCCGGAAGTCAACTCGTTTGATTTAGGTGTGATGCCCCCGACCGGGTCTCGGTTTAAGTTTGAGATGGACTCCGCGCGTGTGCGTGGTGAGAGAGCTCTTCTGACTGAAGGCGGCAGAACAGATGTCGCAGCGGAATGGCTTCTCGCCCGTGTGCACGCGTATATGGTTACTAAGCATAAATTTGGTCTGGAATGGAGAATATGACATCAATAAATATTTATGATGATATCTGCAAGGGTAAAAAAAAGCCAAAGCATTTTGTACTCGCTCTCTAAATTTAATTGCCATACTAACTAGCTTGAAGAATGTGGCGCTCATTGCAATAAATTGTGCTTCTCTCGGGGGGAAAAGGAAAATAGCTTCACGACTTTAATCCCCAGCTACGGTAGATATCCCCTCAGATCTCTAGTACTAAGTACCTACTCGAGATTCTTTGAGGATATATAAAGGGGGTAGTCAAAGATACGTCCAAATATTACAGTATATACCCACATTTTGCAGTAGTTGGTAGGTATTCCATACATGACAGGTTGCAAGCCCACCGCCGCTATTAGAATACTAACTGGTTTCCTTAGGATGTTTTCCTTCAGTATGGTAAGTCTGGTTCCCATAGTAGCTTAGCTTGGGGCTAGAGGACGTTGTGTGTCGATATTTATTCATTATTATTTCTTAACGATCCTAATCAATATTAAAACCAATTATAAGAATCTTTGTCCTGACTTGACTGACAATAGACAACGCACAGCCTAAACCACTGGTCATAGAGACTCCAAATTTTTAGGGTCTTTCTGGTGCATAGAGATGAACTAGGCAAGGAATTCCCGAAATTCAACCCCTTAACAGGTACAGCAGAGGTTGAATGAAAATAACATCACGTGGACGAAGTAGATATAAGATATAAAAATTGCCCCTGACACTATAAAGATACATAGAGTTACTAAGTGACATACACTGAACCCTCGTCCGCAGATGTGGCATATCTTATCCTTGGGTTTCTCCACCCCTTCGTGTAAGTGAAGAATGTGGAGTTTCAGCTTGCACTGAGCTTCGAACCCCTGAGAACAACCACCTACCATTTATAATAATAATAATAATGCTGGACAATCCACACAGCATCATCTAGCCCCAAGCTAAGCAGAGCTTGTGTTATGGGTACTAGATGACTGATATAGGTACTTAATACAATAACATTACATGCATAGATATTTTTTATTATACATAAAAAATACCCAGAATAAATATTTGCAGATCGTGCAAACATTTATCCCAAGGCGGGAATCGAACCCGCAACCTCCTGCGTCGCAGGCGGAAATTCGCCCGCCGCGCCACATCGGTCGTCATTAGTTACCACTTCCTAATTTATACGAACAGAAGACATATCTCGTCAGATCATTTAGTAAATACCTACTTTTGCTTCATCATCATTGCTCTGACAAGTGCACTGCTGGATATAGGCTTCCCCCATATTTGGGGAGGTTTGCCATAGTAACCACGCTTGGTAGGCGGATTGGTGACCGCAGTATCTGTGTTTAATACAAAGGAGACGTGGCTGCGTATCACCTGGTAGGTTCCCGTAGTCTTACGACATCTAAGATTGGGACAGTATACATTATATTCTATGCTTACCAATTATAAAAATCTTTGTCCTCATTGACTGACCATAGAACAGTATGTATATGAGTTGCACGCATACAACTCATATACATATAAACGCAGAATCTAAACCGCTGGTCGTAAAGACTTGAACTTTCCAGGGTACTTCTTACCTACTTATGTTTGTCTTGGTGCGTAAAGGTGTGCTAAGAAAGGAATTCCCGAAATTCAACCCTTTAACGGGTACAGCGGTGGTTGAAGTTTGTATGAAAATAACCTCACGTAGACGAAGTGGTTTGGCTAGTACCTACCTACTACACAGGTACACAGGTACATAGGTAAGTACCTACATTCTATACTAGTTGGCAAATTCGCCTTATCACGTGGTCTATTGCCAACCAATATAGATAGGTGTATGTGTATGTGTAGAATCAGAGCGATAACTAATTTTTAAGTCCAAATGCTTCGGAAAGAATGACATTGGCAAAGGTGTAGGTATATAGCAAAACACGCGCGACTTCCTCTGCGTGAAGTCATTTTTACATAAACTTCAACCCTCGCTATACTCGTTTAGGGGTTGAATTTCGGGTACTCATTTGCACACTAAGACGAATATACCCTGAAAATTCCAAGACCAGTGGTTTAAGCTATGCGTTGTCTATATATCAGTCAGTTAGGACAAAGATTATTATAATATATGCACACATAGTATCTATATATTTTTGTTTTGTCATCCTTGCGCAGGGTCCATGCTAATCTTCTCTGTATTGTTCCAATTTTAGTATATGTACTGCCGAAGCAAGTACATTACAAGTTAATATTACAAGTTATTAAGTACAAGTATCTATATCACATATAACACTATTTATATAAGATCAAACGAACTTCTTGAAGTGAAGTTCGATCATTATTGTATGAGTCGCATCATTCGAAGATACAGTGTTATTATACCTAGTTGTGTTGTTGTGTAGTTGTGTGTTGTGTGTGTTGTTGTGTTAGTTACCTTCCCACAGCGATCGCATTTGAAGGGGCGCACAGTAGAGTGCCTCGCTAACGTGTGCTTCTTTAGTCCAGTTGAATTCACGAACTTAGCGTCGCATACTCTGCATGCGTGGCTGAAATACAATTGAAAACTATACCAATTATTTATTTATTTAATAAATTCACAAAATAACATCCAATAAAAAAAAATATTGTGTTGCAATGTGTGTGTGAACTAATAAGATCTAGATTCGTAATCAAACATGAAAATGCATTTAGTGTTGGATGCATAAAAGTTATCCTAAGTTTAATTTGGACCACCAACAAATACAGACATTGCAACACAATACAGAAAAGTTAACAAAAACGAACCAGAATAATAGCAAACAGTACAACTATTTTTATGATATACCTACATATACTTCTTTGTACGATCTGCAAATATTTATTCCGGGTGTTCTGGGTATTTTCTATGTATGATAAAAAATATCTATGTAAGTAATATAGTATTGTACTAGCTGACCCGTGCCCACTTCGTTGGGCGGTAAACATTTCTACTTACAAATCTTAACTAAGTAGTACTCGATGTTGCCAACAGATGGCGTTAATACGGCATAAAATAGCGGTCGTTTGCAGTATCGCACGCGTGGCAGTTTTTTCCCGTTCCCGTTATTTTTTCGGGATAAAAAGTAGCCTAAGTTACTCCTTGTTACATCAGCTTTCTGCCAGTGAAAGTCCCGTCGAAATCCGTCCAGCCGTTCCAGAGATTACCCGGAACAAATGGACAGACAGACAGAATAAAATTTAAAAAAATGCTATTTTGGAATATGTATTGCATATACATTCATATGCATGTAGTAAAAAGCGGTTATTTTAATATTACAAACAGACACTTCAATTTTATTTATTTGTATAGATTAAGTAAGTATATCAGTCATCTAGTACCCATAACACAAGCTCTGCTTAGCTTGGGGCTAGATGATGCTGTGTGGATCGTCCAGCATTATTATTATTATTATTAAGCTTGTGTTCTGTATCTGGTGTTATATATATATTATATGCTATTCAAAAATAAAGTATTTACAATTCTCTATCAGTTATATGGCTCCCATAGTACAAGCTTTGCTTGGTTTGGGGCTAGATGGCATCATCTCAAGTGTACTCACATGTCAGTATTTTTTTAAACATACTAGCGAAAATGCATGCGACTTCGCCTCGCTAAGTTATTTTCATACCAATCTTCAACCCCTGCTGTGCCTGTTTAGGGGTGGAATTTCGGAAATTCATATCTTAGTACACGTAGGTACATCATCATCGCATCTGCATCGACATAGACTTCCCCTACGTTACCAAGAAGAACGGTTCTGAGCCTTACGTAGGTAAATCGTCTAAGAGGTAAATACACCAAGCCAAATATACCTACCCTGAAAATTTTCTACGTCCAATGGTTTAGGCTGTGCGTTGTCTATATGTCAGTCGGTTGTAGTACTAGTAGTATTTTATTAGTAGTCACCTGAGTACAGTGTCCGGGGCACGATGTCGCGCAGAATACTTAAGATGTGATTTGTAAGACGACTTGTTCGTGAACTTCTGATCGCACTCCGCACAGTACGCGGCCTCTGGTGCGGCACTATGCTTGCGCATGTGGCTTTGTAAGTAGCGAACTCGCGCGCCACAGACGGCACACGGAGATTTTGGTTTGTAGCTATGCATTTGTCTGTGGAGTTTAGGTATTTTTTTAGTCCTAAAATGATGAAATCTCTTGAATGACGTAATAATCTTGATGTAATAATGTAGGAGTTCATCATCATCAACAGCCTGTTGAAGTCCACTACTGGACATAAGCCTCCCTCATACGTTTCCAGGAAGAACGATTCATCCATCCATCCCCCTTCCATCCATCCCTATCCCTTATATCCTTTTGCCCTTTCCATCCATCGACTTCCCGCCATTCTAACAATGTCGTTAGTCCATCGGGTAGGAGGACGTCCTGCGCTTCGCCTTCCGGTTCGTATTTGGAGTTACGACTGTTCAGTTCACTTTTCAGACTTGTTGTGTATTCTCGGCATGTCCGGTAGGAGGCGTGTATCGTGTCTCCATACAAAAATAATTCGCGAAACAACTCCTAGTGCACATTAGGCTGTTACAAGTCCCGGATCTAGCTATCGTTAAACTATATGTGATTTGGCACCAGAGAGGTGCGTTTTTAACTTAATTATATACTTACAGAGTATGGACTCTAAGACCGTTCTTAGTTGTAAATGTCTTCGCGCAAGATTCGCACTTGACGGGCGCCTGATGAGTCCTCTCGCGGTGAAACCTCAAACTTGACGAGGATCTAAGACAATAAGGGCATTTTAGCTAACATAGGTTATAAGTAAGGTCAACCATTGCGCGAGCAAAGGTATTGCCTGAAAGCTTACTATCTAACTAGAGCACAGGCCCACATCTTTGACGACCGATGTGGCGCGGCGGGCGAATGTCCGCCTGCGACGCAGAAGGTTGCGGGTTCGATTCCCGCCTTGGGATAAATGTTTGTACGTAGGAGTGTCCAGCATTATCATTATTATTATTATTATCTTAGAAAACCAGAATACTTACCTAATTTTAAGGATATTATAAAATTTGTATTTCTTTAATAATCCTCAATGAAATACTTACGGAAACTCTTCACGACAGACTTTGCAAATAAACCTTCTTATATCGTGCTCCTTAGCGTCGTGAGACACCATTTCTGACACCTTGTACCCGATGAACGCACATGCTCGGCATTCATACTTCCTGTAGTGTCTCTCTATATGCTGTCTGTAGGAATTGGCCTTTGTGAATTTGGTCTCACAGATTAAACATTGGTGGGTACCTGCTTTCTGAAAAAGACAAATCAAATTTGAAATATCTTCAGGACTCACTCCCAAGGCACGGAAGATATCCGCTCAGATCTCTAAGTACTCGAGATTCTTTGAGGGTTAGTCAGAGGTACCCACATTTCGCAGAAGATGGTATTCCATACGTGACAGGTCACAAGCCCATCGCCGCTGCTAGAAATACTAACTGCATTTCTGACGATGTTTTTCTTCACTATTTGAGGGCACTGGCATTGCGCACATACCTTTTTCGAACGAAAAATACATCAGTGCACAGCACAACCATATTTGAACCCACGACTTTAGATCAAAAGAAGGGGTCACTGCCACTAGACCACTGCTCTTATTCTCTATTATTATAATATAATACAATTTATTATTATTGGTCATAGTGGTCTCAGTTAAGACTGTAACTTTCAGTACAACCTAATACTATTATAAATAATTTGGATTCAACTTTGAATGATGTAATAAAGGTTTACCTCTGAATGTCTGCTTCTCATATGTTTTTCAAATAAATCCTTGTTAAAAAACCCAACTATACACAGTTCACATCTATATTTAACTCTATTCTTGTATCTATCTGCCTGTCGCTCTGACTCTCTGACAGCAAGCATTTCTTCCTCTGTCATATTAATAATAATATAATTATTTTTTGTAACCATTAACATTTGCCTTTTCTTTTCATCTCTCACTCTTTTGGTATTATTTTTCTTAATTTTAACTTTCTTATTTCTTTTTATGTCAGTATTTCTTTTCTTGACATTGGATAGTATATTTTTAGTTCTTGTGACAGATAACTCCTCAACAGTGATTTCATCACTAAATATCTCATCATTTTCATTTTTAATATTTGTACTAACTAAGTGTGTTTCATTTGAATCACTTTTTATACCACTTAAAGTGATAAGGTAGTTTTGCATAGATGTATTTGCACTATTATTACTATCCTCGTACATAAATGTTTCAGCTTTTATATTCTGTACATCATTTATAATCCCTTCTAGATGGTTATGAGGTTTATTACCTTGATTTAAGCTCTCAGTTTTTTGATCACAACAAATATCATAGAAGTTTATAATTGAACATGATAGCTGACTGTGTGGTACAAGGCTTGTAACCTAGAATGTAGAGACAAAATACAAATACGGCATAAGTATCAATAGTAAGATTTAATTGAATTTAATTGATTTGATTTGGTATTAATATTTAGCTGTGATTGCCTTTAGTGGATAAGCACAGAGCGGGACATTGTTTTGTGTGAGTTTTATTCATAAGTACACAAAATAGTGATTGAAAATATTATGTGGAAACTGGCAAAAATTTTAAGGTGTAATCAATTATCAACATAACTTATTTAATAGCAACGTTTTACCTGAAATAAAACGTATATTTAATACTTACCTTGCTAAAAGCTTTATAAAGCTTTATATGAGAGTAGCGTATCCGTTTCCGTCGTATTTCAACCAGTTTTCATACTTTTAAGCCTTAAGCTTCCGGTCAAGTGGCGCCACCTGGCGGCCGCGCGCAGTTTTGCTTCGTAAAATGTACCGCGCCATCTTGAAACCATTGGCTTAATTTCACCAGGCAGAGATAAAAGTTAAAGCTTTTAGCAAGGTAAGTATTAAATATACGTTTTATTTCAGGTAAAACGTTGCTATTTATTACTAGACCGTTGCTAAAAGCTTTATAAAGCTTTATATGAGACCTGTTTGTTATCGCCTGGTGTCGCCACTTGTAAGAAATAGGTGGCAACCTAGCGCCAATGTGACATTAAAATATTTTACAATAGTAAGTAGGTACCTACTAAGTATAGAAAATTAAAATTTATGTTTTATTAAATTATTAACACATCCTATATTGTACATGATAGGTAGTGTACAGATCAGTTACTATCGCTGCAGATATTTACAATAACTACGTGTAATGTGTAATTACTTGTATAATATCAGATTTTAGTATGATCAGAAATAATACAAGTTTTCGAAATAAGCATGCTACTAACACTATATTATTCGAAAAGGTTATAAAACTCAGTTATTGCTTCCAACGGATGATTTGTAAGAATGGAGTAGTACTTGCTTATAACCTTTCGCATGTGAATGTGCTGGTACACACTACCTGATTAATAAACTCCTCAGGCTAAAAATTCGTCGGGAGATAATATTTGATCCCGCTTAGTAGATATCGTAGATCTAATATTCGGAAGTGTCACGTAGCAGTCTTCCTATACAGCACTTTGATCTAGCTTGCTATAACGGTGCGTAATGCGGCCTTATGTAATACCTTATTACTGTAAAAAATATACTGGAATTAGAATTATCAGTAATTCTGATGATGGTTTTCAACTGAATTATTTATAATAATTACTGCAATCAGTTTTTAACCGACTGTCGGGTGAAGTGATAATATCAGTAGATCTTATGAGGAATAGGATCAACTGTGAATACGATTCATCTTGAGTTTAGAACTATCAGTAAATAGTGGTAATGATTTATAACCAGGTTATATAATTTTACATATTACTTTTGAACAAACTATATACTTAAAATAATACTATTGTTAGATCCAATGCGGAATAGGATCAAATGCAAGTAAGACTTATCGTAAGGGCTGATCACATAAGTGTCTTCCTGAGTTATGTAAAGTAGTATCGTGGTGCTACTATTTTTCTAAATAACAATACAATCCTTTGAAATAGCAGTAAGTTTGTCAGCGTCCCAAACTGGAAACTTTTTTAGATCAATTGTTTAACTAAACGTAAGAGTCTGAAACACAAGAGGCATACACGAGCTAAAAATATTTAAGCAGTGCGCGGTAGTAATTACACCAAGTGGTCTGTATTTCAAATTTATCCTCATATTCCCACACTTACAGTAAACCGATAAATTACCAGAGAGAGAACAAAAATGCCACAGCCTAGACTGAGTTTCGCACGTCAACATGTAATTTCCCCCGAGGAAGTATTACAAGGCATATTTACGGTAGTAAAGTTATGTGAGCTGTTATGCGAGTTAGTATAGTTTCGCAGAACACTGAACGCACCATGAGATAGTTCAAGGATAGTTGTACTATCTTTTAATTTCTTTTAATTTATTAAATGTTCATAATTAAATAAAAATAAGGTAGACTGCACTAAACTGCAATATGCGATTTTTAAGTCAGACAAGTCAGTGGTTGAAATTTCCCCACTTAGCAAACCACATCGACCGGTAATAGATGCCGTTCAGGATATCGATGGCCTAAAAATTATCAGCATGATTTGATACTTACGTAGATCACTGTGGACAATCATGATTACTATTCATGTTTTAGTAAAGTTTCCTTTCTTGGAATTGTTGACATCCTTTGTCGCACTGTACCTAACGTCGTTGCCGTGACTCGGTAACTATGTGTGATTGGCTCTGACAAGCGTGTGAAATAAGGACGAGCCCGACTGCATCCAAAATGTTAAGTGGAATGTTTTAAGTGTGCTCCAAAGCCTTATAAGACGCATATACAAAAAATGTAAAAGGATAATTTAGCGACATTGACAGCAGAAAATACATATCTTCAAATTATGAATTTGGTAAAATCAGACTTTGCGATTGATCTAAAAAACTGATAGCTTAGAATAGAAAAATTGCTGAGTTTTAGAAGAGATTCGGTTTCTCAAAATTATAGTCTATACAATGTTAATAAAGTATGTATCTATCTATCTCAATAAAAACATGACAACATTTTGATGGCGCTAAAATTCAGCTATAGCACAATAATTATAAGTTATCCTAAGAAAAGCCTTCTGACTTTGACTTGTGATCGCAGGGATTCACACGATTAACGATATCAATAGCTAACCTTTTGTCTTAGCCATCCAACTCGTTCGGTAAAAACAGTCTTCAGAAAATTATTTGGGCATCTTAAAAGTAAGCAAAACTAAGGTTAAAAGTAGCTGTAGGACTTTACTTGAAGTACGCTCGTAAAAGATTCACTTTGTATAATACGCCAGGTTTTGTACAAAATCCAGAATCTTTATTCTACATACTTATCAAATAAACAAAAGGCTTGGCAAACACAACCAATCGTGTAGCGCCTTGGAATTATATTAAGGACGGCTGACTAACAATGAATGAGAAGAGCCGAAACCGAGCTCAGCTTGGGAGAGGTCTACATCAAGCAGTGGACTAATAAAGGCTGATGATGATGATGATGATAGGCTGACCTATCGGACTGCACCACTAGAAATAAAAATTACGAAAGTGGAAGCATTGTACTGTAGGTACTATGCTTTTAAAATGTGTAACCCATATTTTTACAGTGTGTAAAAAAGGGTATGCATGAACAAGGCTTTCTTCCCATTGAGAGTGTGGAAGTGTGGTAACTGGCTTTCTTATGTTTATACGTTGGTTTCTAACACCTCTTAGGGCCTTACAGCGTACTTGGGACGCTTTTAAAATGTTTAAGGCACCCGCAACCGACGACGAGCCTCTTGTTATAAAATGTAACTAGGTATACCAGAGTACTTACGGTTTTCACTTACTGAGCATCAGAGAGTTGACCCTTGTATTGAAAATGGTTATGATAACATCAACCCCTGAGGGTGTACTTGATAAACGTATGTACGTGCATAAGGAGGCCAGAGCCACTAAAAGTTTAAAGAGTTCCATGCGATGGAACACAGTCGTACAAACGCCTTACCCTCGCGAAGGGCGGCTGGTATTGGTTGGCTTTCTCTTGCGAGACGCCACCAAATGCTGATGGCCAAAATGGGATGTGCTTGATTCAGGTCTTTGCATACATTAGAACGCCAGATTAATTACAAGTTCATTGAGTTCCACACGATGGAACTCAGTTGTACAAACGCCTGACCCCCGCGAAGGGCAGCTGTTATTGGTTGGCTTTCTCTTGCGAGACACCACCAGATGCTAATGGCCAAAAATGAGTTGTGCTTGGTACGTGCATAAGGAGGCCAGAGCCACTAAAAGTTTAAAGAGTTCCATGCGATGGAACACAGTCGTACAAACGCCTTACCCTCGCGAAGGGCGGCTGGTATTGGTTGGCTTTCTCTTGCGAGACACCACCAAATGCTGATGGCCAAAATGGGATGTGCTTGATTCAGGTCTTTGCATACATTAGAACGCCAGATTAATTACAAGTTCATTGAGTTCCACACGATGGAACACAGTTGTACAAACGCCTTGACCCCGCGAGGGGCGGTCATTATTGGTTTGGATTTGTCTAGTAAGAATCCACCAGATATTGATGGCCAAAAAATGAGATGTGCACAATACAGGTCTTTGTGTACCTTAGATGGCCACAATAATTACAAGTTCATTGAGTTCCGAGCGATGGAACAGTTGTATAAACGCCTTACCCCCGCGAGGGGTGGTCGGTATTAACTTTGATTGGATTTCACCTTCGAGAACCAGTCTTGGCTCAGAATAGATTTGCACCCTTCCCCGGTTTGCTCGCACTCAAATACCTAAGTAGGTAAGCTAGGAGGAAGGTAGGAATTGTACGGGTATTTTACTCAGTGACGCATTCACTTATGCTTGTAATAATATCTTATGTATTTGTTACTTTTAGCTGTGTGACTGCAAACTTATTAAAAAAGATCTCGTAAAATGTATGGAAATAATAAAGGGCAAAGTGACAAAGTTACCGCAGTGTTTTTGTTAAAAGATAAATAATATAAAAATCATTTTATACAAGCATAAGAGAGTGTCAAGTGACGTAAGATGTTTTTCCCCTTTTTGTTTGTTTCCAGGTCTATTATACCTGGAGTTAGTACATCGTTAGAATATAGAGAATATCTTATTTCTAAGCTAAGCACTGAACGTCAGATAGCTTGATAAAAGTTGTCCTAACTTTAATTTTAACATGTAAATACAATGTCTCTCTAGGAAGTTATACTTCCTAGTAGACTTCAAACTGATTGTAGTCTCAGTATGAGATTTCTATTCGTATTAGCAGACAGTAAAAATGTTTCGAGGGTTCGAACCACGCTGTGAGGTTATCTTACGGCAAAAGCAGTGGCAGTTCCACTTTTGGCTATATTAATAGGCTCTGCTGGAAATATTTCAACCCAGAGCTAATGGCTGGTACTAATTGTAGCACGAGCCATATCTCGTGGACAATTTGTTGCAAAATAAATACGTTTGATAGTTCGCAAGGGCTATCCTTACTGAAAAATTAAAACTTACAGATGCTTAGTCTGTACGAGTAAACTGGTTAATTTTAAATCAAAGACACGTGATCACAACGAAAAATCGTTAAAAGAATCGATCACGTTTAATTAAGGGTACTCACGATTTTTTCCTTTGCACAGTGTAAAGAGCACAATATCAATTTAAATAGATTAACACTATGAGGAAACAAATTTAAAATATTTTAAACAACTGTCGTCGCAGAGATAGCTGCTGGACACATGTTGCTTCGACGGAAAACAAAACGCCAATGGTTTCAAGATGGCGCGGTACATTTTACGAAGCAAAACTGCGCGCGGCCGCCAGGTGGCGCCACTTGACCGGAAGCTTAAGGCTTAAAAGTATGAAAACTGGTTGAAATACGACGGAAACGGATACGCTACTCTCATATAAAGCTTTATAAAGCTTTTAGCAACGGTCTAGTAATAAATAAGTGTCCTCAGGATCTTAAGGGGATTTCTAGATTTAAGTTAAAAGTAAATTTTTGGCTTTTTATCAGCATAACATACCTCTTTTTCAGTGCTTCTCAAGCTTTCCTGCGCTTTTAAAACTCTCAGTTTGAATTTGTATACTTTGTGAAATAAGGATAAACATTCCCAACATACAAACTTCACATTATCCATTATCTGAAACATACATGAGGCCATTAAGAGCCTAGTTGAGGGGGTATAAACTAAAGGTGAAGCTGGTGAAGAAAGTTTGGGGTAGGTACTTAATTTTTTTTTTATTCTCTCCTTACTGCGTAACGTTCCTCGGTAAATTAGATTAAATACTCACGATTTTGTCACCAAAGAAGGATCCATATTTAGTAATGTCCAATGGGAAATGTCTTCTGTTTAGGCTCAGACATGTTGGGCATACTAATTTAGACATCTTTAGGGCCTGTTTCACAATGTTCAGATAAAGTATTGTATAGCTATCTAGGTAACAAATAAATTATCTGGAGGATAAAAGTTCTGGATAAGAAAGGTCACTTTCAGTTATTAACCACCATTAACTTTAGGTAGGTAAGTACTATCGTGGATTGGTTAAGTATTCCATTATATGCATTTGTTTAAGTTAAGTAAATAAATAATTCTACATGGGTAAAAAGAAAACTGTTCACTTGAAACACTAAGAATTATATTACTCTTAACGGAGTAGAACACTATGTCGAAACAAAATAAACAAAGACCACTGACGAAAGAAAACAATTTAATTCATGAAAACAGTTATTTCCGATGTAACAAGTATTCTGTTCTGTGGCACAATTTGTGGGCGCTATTTCAACGTGAAAAGTACGTATAAATCATATCACGTTTTGACAGTTAGTAGTGCTGCCTCTTTTTGATGAAAATACTTTAGTTCTTATTCTATAATAAAAATTGAATAATGATACAGATAAAATGAATATGAAAGAATTAAATGGAATAAAATGACTGAAAATTGAACAAAGCTAAATCGGTATTCTGCTAACCAAAGAGGCTTGGGCCAAATTTTAAATTATATGCCAAACTAATAAAACCCGCGTGAAGCTTTTTTCATACAAACTTCAATACCCTCGCTTTACCCGTTTACGGGTTTAGTTTCAGGAATTCCTTACGCACCAAGACGAATATACCCTGAAAAAGTCTCCAAGATCAGTGATTTAGGCTGTGCGTTGGCTATATTATGTCAGTCAGTCAGGACAATGATTCTTATAATTTTATTGGTATAGTATAAGTAGATAAATACTTGAAATGGTACTTTTTCATAAGGTTACTTCCACATAACGCGTATCCCAAATTCAATAAAAACAGTTTTATAAAAAAGAATCATTAATCAGTACGAATTTATTTAGTCAGAGTCACTACAATTTTCATTAATTGCATTAAAAATCACCAAAAAGAATAAGTAGGTTTAATTTAACTTTTTCTAGAGACCAAAACTCAACATCTCAAAAAACGACGCACTTCATACTATATATCTGTATAAAAATCTACATAAATCCTAATAACTGCACAGACCTCTCTTTAGAGAGTACTATATTCTTTGGTACAGACGGTGTTATTCATGGTGCATTGTAAATGATTTCGCAGTAAGTAAGCCAAGGAATCAATTTTAGAGAAAAACAAAAACTCAAGTAAGCATCTAACAATATAATATTTTATTGCATAGCCATAAATTGCCATTTTTGAACAGTGTAATGTGTACTTAACAATATTACATATTCCAGCAATTTAGATAATGATTTATCTAAAGCTACCATTCTTTAACTCCTTGTTTATCGTGTCCGTTATGCTGACAGGAACGTAGCTCCGATCCTGTTTTTGACTATCCCATCATTTAGTCAATGTCTCGATAGTTCATATTTTCATAATTCTGGAATTTGTCACCTCGTATTTTCGGATATTTTCATATAAATACGTTTCCTGCTAGCTTGACGTCAAACTAGCAGGAAACGTTCTCAATCACAGCGATCACTGCACCTTTTGCACTGCTTCCTATGTCAGCATTTAGTCATGCATTTGTCAATCTCACATACCAAGTTTCATCAAATTTGGTTTAGTAGCAACGGAGATATTACGATGTGTTTATTTGAAAATTTAACGGACGCCATGTGCCATTTTGAGGTTATTTTCGGCCAAAGTAATTTCACTTGAATCGAGTCACCTGCAGCTTATTTCCAAGAAATAGTTATACCGACGGATTCTTTAGAATTTTATCTTTCAGATAGCAGTCCAACATCGTAGCTTTCTAGTGTTTTTATCCTAATAAAACGATATATACAGTTTACATGCCAATATGTCCAAAGTGCAGTGCAAGGGATAATAAACTTCATAGAAAAAATCATACGACAGAAATGTATAAGTCAGACACAGTATTTCCAGCTTTTAAAACAAGATTAAAGTATTCATCATCATCATCTTAGATAAGTTCACAGCTTATTACCATGATTAAGATATGCCGATGCATTCTGCAGTATTTTTCAGCTTTACTTCACAAGTTATCGAAGAGATATTATGTGGTAACACGGGTACGTGGCCAGTAGCACTGACCGACCATGCCAAGCTAGCGAGGGTTGCTCACAGTACGTAACATAGCTGCATGATGATTGTTTCTGCCTCTCCGATGTACTGTTTGACTTACCGCCATGTCGATACCAACCTTATGACTTAAAATTCAAAATGGCGGAAACAAATGATGGTATAAAAAACTGACATGGGTGTCGTTTTCGACTGGTTTGGGGGTGCTGATTACGAACATCTGGTCAGATTTGAAATTCAAAATGGCGAGTGCAAATGATCGTACAAAAAACTGACATGGGTGTCGTTTTCAACTGATTTGGGGTTGCTGATTACGAATATCTGGTCAGATTTGAAATTCAAAATGGCGGGTGCAAGTGATGGTACAAAAAACTGACATGGGTATCTTTTTCGACTAATTTAGGGGTGCTGATTACGAATATCTGGTCAGATTTGAAATTCAAAATGGCGGGTGCAAATGATGGTACGAAAAATTGACATGGGTATCTTTTTCGACTAATTTGGGGGTGCTGATTACGAATATCTGGTCAGATTTGAAATTCAAAATGGCGGGTGCAAATGATCGTACAAAAAACTGACATGGGTGTCGTTTTCGACTGATTTGGGGTTGCTGATTACGAATATCTGGTCAGATTTGAAATTTCAAAATGGCGGGTGCAAGTGATGATACAAAAAATTGACATGGGTATCTTTTTCGACTAATTTAAGGGTGCTGATTACGAATATCTGGTCAGATTTGAAATTCAAAATGGCGGGTGCAAATGATGGTACGAAAAATTGACATGGGTATCTTTTTCGACTAATTTGGGGGTGCTGATTACGAACATCTGGTCAGATTTGAAATTCAAAATGGCGGGTGCAAATGATCGTACAAAAAACTGACATGGGTGTCGTTTTCGACTGATTTGGGGTTGCTGATTACGAATATCTAATATTATATAAATTCTAATATTATTATTATAATTAATATTATTATTATTATTATCTAATATTCTAATATTATTATATTATAATTCTAATCAGACCAGATATTCGTAATCAGCACCCCTAAATTAGTCGAAAAAGATACCCATGTCAATTTTTTGTACCATCACTTGCACCCGCCATTTTGAAATTTCAAATCTGACCAGATATTCGTAATCAGCAACCCCAAATCAGTCGAAAACGACACCCATGTCAGTTTTTTGTACGATCATTTGCACCCGCCATTTTGAATTTCAAATCTGACCAAATATTCGTAATCAGCACCCCCAAATTAGTCGAAAAAGATACCCATGTCAATTTTTCGTACCATCATTTGCACCCGCCATTTTGAATTTCAAATCTGACCAGATATTCGTAATCAGCACCCTTAAATTAGTCGAAAAAGATACCCATGTCAATTTTTTGTACCATCACTTGCACCCGCCATTTTGAAATTTCAAATCTGACCAGATATTCGTAATCAGCAACCCCAAATCAGTCGAAAACGACACCCATGTCAGTTTTTTGTACGATCATTTGCACCCACCATTTTGAATTTCAAATCTGACCAGATATTCGTAATCAGCACCCCCAAATTAGTCGAAAAAGATACCCATGTCAATTTTTCGTACCATCATTTGCACCCGCCATTTTGAATTTCAAATCTGACCAGATATTCGTAATCAGCACCCCTAAATTAGTCGAAAAAGATACCCATGTCAATTTTTTGTACCATCACTTGCACCCGCCATTTTGAATTTCAAATCTGACCAGATATTCGTAATCAGCAACCCCAAATCAGTCGAAAACGACACCCATGTCAATTTTTCGTACCATCATTTGCACCCGCCATTTTGAATTTCAAATCTGACCAGATATTCGTAATCAGCACCCTTAAATTAGTCGAAAAAGATACCCATGTCAATTTTTTGTACCATCACTTGCACCCGCCATTTTGAAATTTCAAATCTGACCAGATATTCGTAATCAGCAACCCCAAATCGCAATCGTAGGGTAGATGCAGAACGGTATATACCTACTATATTGTAGGCAAGTCTACATCTGGTGGTCTATCGTGTCCAGCAATCATTATCGGTTGAGATTTGCCGTCCCCTATCATTATTGTGATGAACTGCTTTTTATTACATTCACCTTTCTATGCCACTCCCGTTCAGTTGACTATTTGAAACTCTGAACTCTTGTCTAAAACATACCTTTTTTCTCCTGTTTCCATTGTAGGTACTTCTCTTTTCACAGAATACTGGGACTTTTTATATAATTGGATTTTAACCACCCTATAAGTATCTATTTATTTTGTTTAAATATATTACTTTCATTTATCTGTATCTTGCGTTCGTGAAGCCACCCACGGGTTTCGTCTGAAAACCAGCGCTGCCTATCATCCATGGATGGTCGGTAGCATTTTGCTGAGACGAGGCCTGTTTGTCGCACCCGGCATATGAGGACTAATCTGCTCCCTACTCTTTTTTTTTATATAGGTATTTCTTAAAAACTTTGTGTAGTAGGTAGGGAGCTGTTACTTTTACTTTTATTTTATTTTTGTGTGCGTCAAATAAACTTATTTTCTTTCTTTCTTTCTTTCTAAATCAGTCGAAAACGACACCCATGTCAGTTTTTTGTACGATCATTTGCACCCGCCATTTTGAATTTCAAATCTGACCAGATATTCGTAATCAGCACCCCCAAATTAGTCGAAAAAGATACCCATGTCAATTTTTCGTACCATCATTTGCACCCGCCATTTTGAATTTCAAATCTGACCAGATATTCGTAATCAGCACCCCTAAATTAGTCGAAAAAGATACCCATGTCAGTTTTTTGTACCATCACTTGCACCCGCCATTTTGAATTTCAAATCTGACCAGATATTCGTAATCAGCAACCCCAAATCAGTTGAAAACGACACCCATGTCAGTTTTTTGTACGATCATTTGCACTCGCCATTTTGAATTTCAAATCTGACCAGATGTTCGTAATCAGCACCCCCAAACCAGTCGAAAACGACACCCATGTCAGTTTTTTATACCATCATTTGTTTCCGCCATTTTGAATTGTAAGTCATAAGGTTGGTATCGACATGGCGGTAAGTCAAACAGTACATCGGAGAGGCAGAAACAATCATCATGCAGCTATGTTACGTACTGTGAGCAACCCTCGCTAGCTTGGCATGGTCGGTCAGTGCTACTGGCCACGTACCCGTGTTACCACATAATATCTCTTCGATAACTTGTGAAGTAAAGCTGAAAAATACTGCAGAATGCATCGGCATATCTTAATCATGGTAATAAGCTGTGAACTTATCTAAGATGATGATGATGAATACTTTAATCTTGTTTTAAAAGCTGGAAATACTGTGTCTGACTTATACATTTCTGTCGTATGATTTTTTCTATGAAGTTTATTATCCCTTGCACTGCACTTTGGACATATTGGCATGTAAACTGTATATATCGTTTTATTAGGATAAAAACACTAGAAAGCTACGATGTTGGACTGCTATCTGAAAGATAAAATTCTAAAGAATCCGTCGGTATAACTATTTCTTGGAAATAAGCTGCAGGTGACTCGATTCAAGTGAAATTACTTTGGCCGAAAATAACCTCAAAATGGCACATGGCGTCCGTTAAATTTTCAAATAAACACATCGTAATATCTCCGTTGCTACTAAACCAAATTTGATGAAACTTGGTATGTGAGATTGACAAATGCATGACTAAATGCTGACATAGGAAGCAGTGCAAAAGGTGCAGTGATCGCTGTGATTGAGAACGTTTCCTGCTAGCTTGACGTCAAGCTAGCAGGAAACGTATTTATATGAAAATATCCGAAAATACGAGGTGACAAATTCCAGAATTATGAAAATATGAACTATCGAGACATTGACTAAATGATGGGATAGTCAAAAACAGGATCGGAGCTACGTTCCTGTCAGCATAACGGACACTGTTTATCAATAGGTTACATGTTCATGTGTGTGCGTGTAAGCGACGTGTATGTGCGTATAAGGCGGCTCGCTGGCGGAAGGTCCGCCCGCATCGTCCGCACGCATGCGGCCTCTCGCCCGTATGCCGCGACACGTGCTCCACTAGGGATTTCTTGTCCTGTAGGTAAAAATGAAAATTTGTACTTATTGTTTTATTAATTGAAAACCATGTTTTATTATAGCAATTATATTTTCATACACAAATATACAGTCATGATCAGTGGTTACCATCACCTATGTGGTTACCAGACGTAGTCAGCATTGGAAGCGTGTAAGAAGTATTCCGACTCGCACTTGGCCGGTTTTTTTTCTTTTTAGCTATGTAGCTATGTTGTGATAGTTTTAGTTACATAGGTACCTATAGTTGTTTCAGATTTTATAGTTCTTACCTATCCAAGTAGCTGTGCATGTTTTGAATTTAACAACTATATGTTTCAGTTTATATCAGAGTACTCAGTGATTATAAATGTTTAGATGGCGTAACAGCTCGAGTCAGTGTTAACATCCACACAAACCTTATTAGGTTTCACGATGTTCTACTAACCAACATTGTAATAAACCTTCTTTTTGAGAAAATAAATAAAAAATCTATACTTCTTACACCTGTTTTTAGTCCGTTCCGTGTGCTATACGTATGTCAAAAAAATGTATTTTCTTTCTTTTACTACTATGTATCAAATTAACAAGTAACACCATGTAAACTAATTCTAGTAATAAGTAAACATCTTATATTTAGATGACGCACCCGAAATGCCTTCCCGCAGTAATCGCACATCTTGTCTCGTGCGTTCTCCTTTATCCCGTCGTGCGCGCGCCGCACGTGACGCGTCACACAGCGACGAGTTGCCAAAAACTGCACAAAACAACATCATCCATTGTTGAACACTTATTTTACACGGGTACTTATCGCGTATTCCCTTTTTTTATAAAAAAAAGGTACAAAAGACAATGGATGATAGTATTTTTTAAACTTTCGCGATCGGAACACATATTGAACACTTATTTTACACGGGTATTTATCGCGTATTACCCATATGAAATAAATGTTCAATAAGTGTTAAAAAATACTAACATCCATTGTCTTACACCACAGTTGGTAGAAGATACCTCTGACCAAGACGAATATACCCTGAAAATTTCAAGTCTCTACGACCAGTGGTATAGGCTGTGCGTTGTCTATATGTCAGATTTATATTGCCTACCTTATCGCAAAGGGGACATTTATGCCGAGCTTGTGCGTCATGTCTGTAAGCGATATGGTCACGCAACTCACCACCCGAACGATATTTTTTATCGCACTGCGAGCACGCATGCCTGGAAATAAAATAAAAACAATAATAATGAGTGGGATAAGCCTTCCGGTGGCGCAGTTAGTCAGAGCATTCCGGTTAGCGGGGCAAAAACTTTTAGGATAACATGAAATCTTTGTCCTTAAGTTTAACTGACCTCACAGCTCAGTGAGTAGTAGCTCTACCTTCCGTGCTGTAGGTTGTGGGTTCGACCTCCATCGAGGACAAACATTTGTGTGAAGAACATAGATGTTTGTTCCCTGTCTGGGGTATAGTGTCTAAGGGTATAGTCCTACTAATATTATACAAATATTATAAATGCGATGTATGTTACTCTTTCACGCTCTAACCGGTGGACCGATTTGGATAAAATTTGGAATAAATATAGATTGTAACCTGGGTTAACATATAGGCTACTTTTTATCCTGGAAAAACAACGGGAACGGGAAAAAACTGCCACGCGGGCGAAGCTGCGAGCGGCCGCTAGTATTCTATGTATGTATTTACAAAGAAACGTATATAAGCATTTTATCAGTTATCTGGTTCCCATAGTACAATCTATGCTCGGTTTGGGGCTAGATTATGTAGTGTAAAAAGTTCTACAAATATTTATTTATTTCTGTGCAGCACTAAAAACCTAATAAATAAAGGTGCAACAGGTACCTTAGAACACTGTTAACTGCATGGGCGCTGGCATACTTGAGATGCGTCTCGTAAGTAGCGCGGCAGACGAATGCCTTCCCGCACGGCACGCACGACGACGATGATCTTCTGTACCCCCCTTGCGAGGGGACAGGGGTGGGCCTCGTTTATTAACTTTACCCAGGCAATCAGCGCCAGGGGTAACGACCCCTGGGTAATGAGGCTTCGCCTGACGGCGGTGCTCCCTAAAAACTAGTCTTAACCTAATACACGCAAAATTATTGTTTTTTTTTTTTTTTTTTTTTTTTTTTTTTTTTTTTTAAATTTTTTTTTTTTTTTTTTTTTTATGTTGTATATATATATATATATATATATTTTTTTTTTTTTTTTTTTTTTTATTGTTATGTTTTTTTTTTTTTATTTTTTTTTTATTTATTTTTTTTTTTTTTAATACATACTTCTTAAATTTACCTTAACCTAGGATAGAACTTTACATACATATATGCATATATAATCACGATATTTATAATATATTACATAGTTACATAAATACATAAATAATTATTTAAATGTATTAGGAGGAAAAGATAAAGGGAGTGGATGGTATGCCTACTAGTGTAGGATTGGGAGGAGGTTGGCTTAGTTATGGATGGGTAGAGGAGGATGGGGGGGGGGGGACTTCGTCCTCAGTTTCCTGGGACCGAGGTCCCCAGGATTTCACGGGGGAGTGGCCTCCAGGGCCTGGAGAAGTCTGGGGGACGCGCATGGAGGGGCGCCAGATTTCTTAGGTGGTCGTGTGGACCGTTGTCCGCCTTGTCGAACATTCGACGAGCGGTCGAGACGACAAAGTCCTCGATGCTCTCCGAGCCTGTGTCGCGGGCAATTACGTCATTTCTGATGTACCTTCCCGCGCCAACACAGAGTCGGAGAGCAACGTTCTGAACACGTTGGATATCTAATTTCATCGACTTGGAGGTGAAGCCATACCAAGCCGGGGCAGCGTAAGTCAGTCGCGAACGGATGTAAGTCTTGTATACACGCAGTTTGGTTCTCAGTGGCAACCTGGATGTCAAGACAGGTCGGAGTTGCGCCCTAGCACATCGCGCCTGTTGAAGGGCCCGATCTACTTGGGGTTTCAGCCTCAACGACCTGTCGATATCCACACCGAGATACCTAACATGCGTGTGCCAGTCAATGTCCAGTCCGCGGAGTTGTAGTCGCTGTGGGTGGTCACGTCGATGCGAGACAAATAGCGCAGTCGTCTTACCGACGTTAACGGCGATGCGCCATTTGTCTAGCCATAGGGGAAGGAGGTCTAGGAGACGTTGCATTCGACTTGCAGCTATCGTAGGGTTGCGGGAGGACGAAAAGAAAGCGCTGTCGTCAGCGAACAACGCAAGAACGACGTCCCTTTCCCCGGGGATGAGATGCCCCTCCAGGGTTGGGATGTCGTTCGTGTAGTGCGCGTATAGCGCCGGCGACAGACAGCTTCCCTGCGGTACCCCCGCAACAGCTGGTCTAGGGGCGGAGTCAGTCCGCTCGACAGAGACGAAGAAACTTCGCCCCCGGAGGAACGAGGCTACAAGTCGTATGAGGGGGGGGGGGGAGGTCAGTCAGAGTTAGTTTATACAACAGTCCGTTGTGCCAAACTCGGTCGAACGCCTTCTCAACATCTAAGAATACCGCGGCAGTACAGTGATCGCGGTTGAGTCCTTCCGCCAGCAGATGGAGCACACGCGTCAACTGAAGGGTGGTGCTGTGCTGGCTTCGGAACCCAAACTGCTCCGGCCGTGGTACAATACTCGGGAGCACCCGACGAAGGAGAAGGCGTTCGAAGAGTTTGGCGATAGTCGGTAGTAGGGTAATCGGTCTGTAGCTCGCAGGAAGGCGTCGGTCCTTACCCGGCTTTGGAAGAACGATTACCTTCCCAGTCTTCCAGTGGTCAGGGAAGTGGCTCGTCCGGAGGATG
The DNA here is from genome assembly GCA_947095575.1 of Electrophaes corylata. Lineage (NCBI taxonomy): Eukaryota > Metazoa > Arthropoda > Insecta > Lepidoptera > Geometridae > Electrophaes > Electrophaes corylata. Next base: position 3,238,968 of record OX352714.1, read on the forward strand.
CCGTTGAACAGCCGCGCGAGCGCAGTCACACCTCGGCGGGGCAAGTGTCGAAGAGACATGTTAGTAATTCCGTCGCAGCCTGGAGCCTTCCGCCCTTGCAGGCGGAGGATCGCCTTCCTCACCTCGACGGGTGATATAAAATATCCGCCGCTGAGGGAAGAAGGGGGGCGTGCCAGGAAATCACTAACCGTCCCATCGACAAGAGCGTGGTGGGCCAGCACTTCACGCGGAGAATCAACTGCCACAGGATGAGGCGAAAACTGTTCCTCCAGATGCTCCGCGAGGATTTCGGCGCGATCAGCAGGAGAGAATCGCCTCACCCCGCTCCGGTCGAGGAGGGGGTAGGTGGGGAGAGGGGTACGGGTGAGGGCTCGGTTCAGCGCGTAAAGGTTGGTGTCGTGCTCGGAGGCCTGGTCGATGGTAGTCTCCCAGGTCTCCCCACGCCAAGCTCGCACCGACTCCGAAACCTCCGAGGAAATCTTAGTCAGATCAGCTCGTACGCGAGGGCAACGGGAACGCGCCCATTCGCGTCTCAGCTGGCGCTTTTTACGCAGGCTTTGTTGAATTTCCCGCGGGAGCTCGTTGCGCACGTTGGTGTTGCGCCGAGGGATCGGTTTGGAAGCCGCCTCTTTAGCCTCCACGAGCTTGGCTGCGAGTCGCAACGCCTCCTGCTCTACCTCCTCTGGGGAGCTGAGGCAACCCACCTCCAAGCTGGTGAGGGATCGAGAATAGGCTTCCCAGTCAGTCTTAACGCCTGAAGGGCGTGGGGCAGTAAAGTCAGCGGTGAGGGCTAGGGTGATAAGAAGGGGGAGATGATTTGTGTCCAAGTCGTACAAAACTTCGACTTGGACGGGGCATGGTAGGTTCTTCGTCAGTATTATGTCAAGTACGTCTGCGGCATGTCGGGTGTTCGTCGGGATGTGAGTCGGTGAGTCCGGTCCAAGTACGTCAAAGTCGCTGGTCTCCGCGTCCCGTTGGAGCTTACGGCCCGCTTGGTTGATGACCCGGGACCCCCAATCGGGGTGTTTCGCGTTGAGATCAGCGGCTACAAGGGTGGGGATGGAGGAACTAAAAATAGCTGAGGTATCCATAGGGGAGTAACTGGGGCCTGGGGGGCGGTAGCCGGCGAAGAGTTTTATCTCGACTCCGGCCGCGCACACCAAAACCCCAGTAGTCCTCAGCTCTTGGAAAGGAAGGTGTTCAATTTCCTCGTGTACAAGGTCGCGCCGCACCAGGACCGCGGTGCCTCGGAAGGCATTCCCGGAGCTGGGGGACACTTCATCCCTTCTGTACACGAAGAAATTGGGGACTGTGAGAGGAATGTGGGGTGCAAGTTTAGTCTCGCCCAAGAGTATGACATGTATGTCCTGTGTCTGGGCGATGAGGCGGAGGGGTTGGATCTGATCCCTAACCCCTCCGGGATTCCAATAAAGGAGCCGCAGGTTGGGTGTGTTAACCATACTGGTTCCTATTTAAAGCGGCCAATGCTCGCATCGCTGCCTCTCGGAGGTCGGCTCCGGCTACGACGGTGACTAGGAATTCCGTCAGGGCCCCAAGGATTGTCTCCAACGGGTTCCTGACGGGTCCTGCCATACTAATCTCGTTCGCTGGAGCGGCCGAGAGGTTCTCAGTAGTAGGCAGCTGCATAGACACAGGGGCTGCACGGGGGCGGGGGCCTGGGCGCTCACGCTGAGGCAGCGGAACCCATGGGGCAGCGGTCGCCCTAAGCTCGGACGGGGGGAAATCGGCAGGGGGCGGAGCAATGAGGGCCGAGTTCGGGAGTGCGCTCCCTCGTACCGTCACTGCTGCCGGGGTCGGCAGTTGGTAGCGTGGTGCGGGCGCTAGGCGGGTCGCCGCAACAGGCAGTGAGGGGGGTGGAATCGACCTGGGATGAGGGGTGGAAGCGGGTTGTGGGGGGGGTGGAGGCTCGTGTGGAGTCGAGGCAGCTACTGGCTTCTTCTTCTTCTTCCTCCTCGGGCCTCTGCGCTTCCTTCCACCGGGGACGGCTTGGCCGCGTTCGGTGGGAGGATTTGCGGCGGTTTGTCCTGGTGGCGGTTCGAACGCCGGGACTCTCACGGGGGCAGTGGACCTTCTAGTGGGGCGGGCAGGGGGAGAGATGTCCCTTCCACGAGTAGTGTAGGAAGTTGCGGGTTCGGTTCTCCGGGCCGGCGAGGGTGATGCCGCTCGATGAGCCGTGTTACCAGGAGCGGGCGCGGGTGGAAGAGGGGGAGGAAATCTAATTCCCCTCTTGCGCGCCTCGTTCCTGAACACCGGGCAGCGGCGATCATTCGCGGTATGCTCTCTGCCGCAATTTGCGCACGTGGGTTTGGCCGACACCTCTCGCGGGCAGTCCGCGGCGAAGTGTTGGCCCCCACAGCGCACACAGCGTTGAGGGCGGTGGCAGTTCGCGGAAGCATGCCCGAACGCCTGACAACGATGGCACTGGGGCACCCTGTTAGCGGCGCCGCGCCAGTGCTCTAAGATGACGCCGGGCATGCTTAGTAGCTCTGTGACGCGGTAGAGCCTCGTAAGCTCTATCTGCGTCAGACGGTCGAGTTGGGCATGAAATAAGCACCCCGCTCTACCTGCTCTCGCTGCGATCGGTTTCACGAATCGCACCGGGAAATCCAAGTCCTTTAATGCCGACTCTATCTCCGCAGGGTTGGTATCCGCGGGGAGTCCGCGGATAGCAATCTTGGTAGGCAGATCGGCCTGAACGCTATAACAGTACCAGCTGATGGCTGGGTCGTCTGTCATAGCGTCCACTAGGTGCCGTTGGACCACCCGGTACTCTTCAGCTGACCGAGGGATGAAGCGCACACCCTTGCCTAAGGGGCGCGCGTTGGGGGCGTGGCCGAGTTTCCCGCGGATTGCGGCGAAATGCGCTGTCCAGTTGGGCAGGCATTCCACCACAATCGGCGGGTAACCCTTTGCAGTTGCCGCTTGAGAAGCGGCTGGTTCCTCTGTCTGGCTGGCTGGTGGCGGTGGTGGAAGCGACTGAGCTGCGGTTGCGGCCACTGCTGCGTAGGGCCGGGCTTCCACGGATGCAGTGGGGGGGCGGGGGGAAGGGACGGGCACCTCTTCCCCTCTCTCCTGTCTCATGGGCTCCGGCATCGGGGAGCGGGGGGTAGGGTGTACGGTAGGCTCCGGCATCGGGGAGCGGGGGGCAGGGCGTACGGGGGTGTCAAATAAGGCCAGGTGGGCTGCGTAGACAGCAGCGGACCTTGGGGAAGGTGTGGGCGGGGAGGGGAGGGGGGGGTCAAAATGCACGAACGGCTCGGACTCGATGGCTTTCATCGAATCCGAGTCCGAGTCCGAGCTGCCGCTGCCTTCCTCCTCACTCGACCCGCTGCTTACCTCAGTAAGTCGTTGTTGTTGGCCCGACGGTCCGGGCAGCGCCAGGTACCTCTCTGGCGGCGATACCGAGGGTGTGGGAGACGCCGGTTGGGGGAGGCGGATCATCGCGGGTGCGACGCTCGACGCCCCTCCCCTGGTCGGGATCCTGGAAGTCCTGGGGGTGGTGTTCAATGGTGGGGAGAGGGGCAGAATTTTCTGCCTCTTCTCATCCTGGAGTATTACGGAATCCTCCACTGAGGAGTCCGTTGAGCTAGGCCGGATGGCCTTTCTCCCTCCGGTTCGGCGACCGGGTTCGTCGCGACGCGGAACATCAGTTCCGCTATCGCGGAGCCCCGCGAGCACGGAGGAGAGGGGGACGGACGGTCTATCCGTGATGGGTATGCAGGGGAGCTGCCCTCGTGTGCCCGGGGCGTAGACGACGGATTTCTCCGGCTCGAATAAGTCCCGGCACACTACAGGCTGGTCCGCTAGTGGTATTCGCTTGCGGCGATCTGGAGGTTTGCGGGGGGGGGGTTTGTTGGCGTCGTCGGCCATGTCAGAGACAAGTCGACTAGCACGGGGGGGAGGGTGAGGTGGGGGGAAGGTGCGGGGGAGGGAAGTACCACGTACGAGGGACCGTCGGGGCTGCTAGCTTATACTGGGGGAATCCCAGCAACCGGCCAGCGAACCACAACGGGGGGGGAAGGTAGATGAGCGGAGGGCGGTTGTCACGTACGCTGGATGTTTTCAACAAAACACCAGGTAGTGACAGGCACACGACGGACAGGGCGGGATGGGGTACAGGAAGTATACCGTCCCGACGGCGACGTGTGGACGCGACCGGATCGTCACGCGACACTCCGCGGGGGGCGATTCTCCCAGATGGGGTCGCACCGGCCCAGCGGTTGTCGAGCGTGAGGCGAGGGGGGGCGTCTGGGGGCAATCTACAACTGCGGGGGGGACACGTCTGTGCTCCCGCGCGCGGAGGAGTAGACTCAATCCCGGCACGCACGCGACACGCGCGCGGACAGCGTGCGTTCGGGCGTGACTCGCTAGCAGAGAGGTGCGGACTTGTTTGTGGCACTCCGGACATTCTGAACGCGGATGCGGACCCGTATGATTCCTGTTAACATTATACAGCGTGTAATAAGACTACTTCCGTAAGCTGAAACTGCGCATCCCCACCATGATTGACCAAAAAATCTCCAGTAAAAATCGATACTGAGTCTGATTTTAGCATCAATATCGACAATAGATCGTCAAATAAACATATTATGTACTTAATAATGTCATTTAAAAACGCGTAAATACGACAAAACACCAAACTCGCAATCTAAATGAAACACGGTCATCTGATCGGTGTCTTACCCTCGCGGCAGCTGGTCAACGACCTAGCGGCGGCAGACCGCTATACGCAATACATAGCTTTTGATAAATGGGAACTTCAGCAAAAAAAGTATTACCCTAAATCTATTCGACTGTCAGCCATGTGGTATTCTATAAGACCTTGTTTTAGGTAACTTTACACATTTCTTGAGTATTCGAAAGTTGTCTATACTACACAAGATATTTGCCGGTGTCTTTATGCGTAAATCTAAAGTTATGTTATTGATAAAGCGAGGAACAAGATTATTATTATTATGAAAAAAAACATGGTGTGGTTCGCGCCAAAGTCGCCAGTATAATTCAAAACCAATTACCAAGGTACTTGTTTTGACTATTATAAAACGTCGTTTTGTATTATAATTGTCTTTTGCATTGGTATTTATTGATTAACTTACAGTTGATGGCGTTGCAAGTTGTGTTTGAAAGTAAATACTTTCTGACAGGTGCCACACTTGTGACCAGCTCGGTGGAACTTCTGAACGTGTTTCCATTTCGCGCCTTTGTTCCTGAAAACAATGCAGTTACGGACTTTTCTGTTTATTAATTGTAATTTCAGTAAGGTAGTTATTATCTAAAGGGTCTTTTAATTTGCATACGTTGCCTGAAATAAAACCTTTAAGAAATGCATTGAACTCGCAAACTTATTTTTACTTTCAAAAAATTATACTGTATGTATATTTCATGTATTATTTTATTGACAATTGTATTTAATTATTTTGCTTATTGTTTTTCACTGAATTATTGAATCATGTTGCTTATAGACACTTGTATTTAATTAACTTTACTTTGATGACTACTCTTTTGTATTAGGTCTGGACCTGTAATAGGTGTAATGTTTTTAATGGCCCACCTGTTGTTAAGTGGTAACCATCACCTATAGCAAAGTATCGCCTCGCAGTTTACGTTTGTTAGCAACGTGCTCTACGATCCACTGTTTTGCGTCCATCAACCTGAAGCGTTCAGATGTTAAGCATCACGTGCCTGTAATTCCACCGGCACCCACATCCTTCAAACCGGAACACAGCAAGCTGCTTGGCGGAAGGAATAGGCATGGTGGGAGTAGTTTCTTGGGCCCTTTACTAAGAGTTCTTCTTCTACTACTACTACTAAGTGTCGGTGGGTAATAGAGATATGGATATACAGGTTTTACTCACTCAAAGATCATATCACACTCTGTACACGGGTATTTCACTGGCTCGTCTAATTTTATAGCTTTCTTCATCAGTTTCTGAAAATTATAGTAAGTAATTTCAAAAACTATTAAACAAAATTATATTGATGAATATATCACACATGACGCCATTGTTTTATGGAAAGAAGAAAATGTTTGCTATTTCATTTATCAGCCTAAATAATCCCACAGCTGGACATAGTTTCCCATATTTAGAGTCATGTTTGGCAAAGTCATCATGCTTGGAAAACAGATTGGTATTTTGACCACAGTGTTGGTGAACTACTCAGGAGATACAACTATCTATCTTTTTTTTTTTATATACAACTTGTTGATGGAACAAGCAGATGGCCCACCTGATGTTAAGTGATCTCTTGGTAAGTTTCTCTTAGTTACCTTAATAATATAGTTTTTTTACAGTATCCATAGAAAGTGACAGAAATGTGAACTAGTCAAAACAATAACAATAATAATTTGTCCAGGATGGAAATCAAACCCACACAATCTTTAGTGCAAAAGGTAGACAGAGCAAGACAGAGCAGACAAGGTACAGAGCTGTTAAGCCAGTATGTTGACAGCCATCACAACTTAGTTCCTAGTAGCCCTGCCTTCTGCGCTGTAGGTGGTGGGTTCAATCCCCACTGAAAACAAACATTTGTGTGATGAACATAGATGTTTGCTCTGTGTCTAGGTGTTATATTTTATTCTAAGTAGGAACCTATGTATTTAAAAAAAGTATAAAGTATTCTATTAGTCATCTGGTTCCCATAATACGAGCTATGCTTAGTTAGGGTTAGATGTTGTGTAAAAATGAACACAAACATTTATTTATATACTATGGTTTTTCAACCAACCTTTTTTCTCCCTGTATCTTCATGCATTTCTTTTAGATGTTTTAACATCATCCCTTGTGTATATACTTTATGATTACATAGCTTACATGAATAACTCTTGTAGTGGTTTCTTGTATGAGCGGTTAATAAATCATCTTTTATGTATGATAAACATATATCACATTGAGTGTGGTTTTCATTCTGAAAAGGTAAAAAGCTAGTTATCGTCACATACACTTTTTTTTGTTTATCCGATTCTGTAAATGTTGATAGTATGTTCAATCATGCTTAACTTGGACCTACAAGTTTAAGATAAGTTTTTTGATTTTACCTTGGTGTGGAACTCTAAATTGTGTGTATTCAACTCACATTCATAATCAAACTCAAGAATACAAGGATTACATTGGAACTCCTTCTTCAAATTCAACCTTCTTAAATCAGTACTTTTTTTTAATTCTTCATTATCCATCACAGTTACTGTATACTCTTTTTTTCTATTTGTTCTATTTATGTTTTGTTTTTTACCTTTTTTATTTATTTCTACATTGCCTTTACCTTTTACAGTTACATTCTCATGGTAAGTAGGTATATTCTCTTTTTTTCTATCAATAGTTTTAATTTTTGTTTCTTTTATTTCTGGTTTCTTTATTTCTTCAGCTTCACCTTTAATAGTAGGTTCGTCTTCATAGCTATAATTTTCTTCAATATTATATAAATCAGTACTTTCTTTTTTTATTTTGTTTAAATCTAATCCACAATCTACAAAATCTGCTTCAATAATGGTTGATGGATTCTTGTCAATCGATAGATGAGAAAGACAATAAAGACCCGTCTGAAACAAATTATTGTAATATTAGACAATAAGGCATGAAATAGTTAGGCAAAATATGGTTATTATTTCAGTGTTTTGATTCACAACTTGTGAAGCACATATAAGTATAGTGGTCATTACCTACTTACCTCGTTTTTCCTGCCTTCAACAATATCCTTTAAGTGTTTCATAGCAGTGCAAGCTTGAAGTTGGAACTGTTGAATTTTCTTGATTAGGGCACCACATTCCCAACATACCAGCCAACTGGCAGTTTCTTTGAAGAACCCTTCCTGAAAAAATAAAATCATTGAATCTCCTATCACTGAAGTTACCACTGAGTATTATGTTTGATAACCCTTCGTGATGCAGCAGGTCAGTAGCTGATAGTCTGAAAGCAACAACGGCTTGATTTTTTGCAGCAGGGATTGAAGTAGATTTTGAATGTTGAATATACTACCATTTTATTATGAGTATCGCCTGGTGACAAATGGGCGGACAGACAGACACACCGACAGACAGGGTGGAACCCTAAAAACAACCCAGATGAAGTAGCAAGCAGGTCAGCTAGTTATTGATATCTAATGAGAGTTTTATTAGAACTCCAGGTTCAGCTGTTTGTAAGAATATGAAAAGTAATCAAAGACCTAGCATGTGGTATCACAGATTAGATAAGTAGTGGTATGTACCCATTCACACTTGCCTTGAAGATTGAAACTTATTTCAGGGAACAATATTCGATTTATGATGGATGACTAAATGGAGTACTGGATGAAGTTTTAAGGCCTATAGCATAGCATGGTAAGTCTGCTAGGGCCGGGGCGAAGTACCAAAGCGTTCAGATGAGAATTAAATTAGCAATCACGCAATACATAGAAATTGTGAGTGAAGTTAGAACACTTAGTCCAGATTGTTTCTTACCCTATAAGCTTCTGTGTCGCACATAAGCAGCATATATATAAGATTAACTCCGTCCGGCATTCTACATAACATGAATAACTTTCGATCTTCGCAAAGGCAAGTGCAACATACGCGCTTCGAGATTTCCTTACTCATTTTTATCAATTGAGCAATTTATACACTTTTTTATTCTTAATCTAGCTTCTCTAATAGAAAATAACGACCGATAGGCAAACAAAACAATAAAATAACTATTGTAATAATGTAAGTAAATTCAGTTACGAATTGTTTATTTTGATAAACGGGATAAACCGAGTACCTACATGGTAGTGTTTTCTATGGTTGTACTTTCTAGGATCGTACAAAGTTATGAACGGTTATGAACACCCATATAATACACGATTGGGTGGTGGATTCGACTTGGTTATGCTGGCTGTCTCTAAAATCGGTTTACTAAGTTTACTTACATTACTTACCTACACTACACAGTGTCGGTCGGAGAGTAGGTACCTAATTTAGTCAAACTTTAGTCTGGTCTACCTGCGTTTAGTTTATAGAATACATAAAATACTTTGATGAATCTGCAGTTTGTTGTGTTGTGGTTCGCAGAACTGAATACTTTGTTACATCAGAATTGCGGTTGCTTCGTTCGCATCACAGAGTACATAGACATACTTCTTTAAAAAATAAACTGAAACTCCGTATTCAGGAAAAACTAGCGCAAATTGTCGGAAGAAGAATCTCTGTTTCTAATAATAACCTGCTTCAGTGAGTGAGCTCATAGTCAACGAAAAATCGGTGATATAAATAAGTTCGCGTTGCTTTGCATATTACTTTGCATAAGTGCAGTAACGAAGCAAATTTTAACGAATTCTCAAACTTGTTTTGTTTGTCACCTAATAAGTTTCCTTACACTTAAAAAATCAACTAGAGAATTACAGCCCTAACCATTGTGCTAAAACATGTTTCACAACTGTTGTAACGTATGATTTGTTTCGATGTCTACCCACCGCTCCAGTCGGAAAACACTAAAACAAGATGTTGTTCCGAAACATGCCGAATAGTGTGAAACAGAATCACAACATATTATCTTAGGATCCATCATATAATTTACAGTTTCTTGCAGTACGATTCGTTTCCTACGCAATGTTCCGAAACATTCACGCTACGACACGTCAATATCACTGTTGAAATTAAGTAATTTATCTTTTTATTTTAAATCAATTTTGTCGCACTATTATACAGATAATGGCAGACCCAAAGCCCCGGCAGATGATGACCTGCCCATACAACAAGGCGCACCAGGTGGAGCAGTACCGGATGCACATCCATCTGCAGAAGTGCCGCAAACAGTATCCTAATGAGGCAGTTAGCAACTGTCCTTTTGACTCCACCCATGTTATTCGGGATGTTGAGATGGATGTGAGTATTCCATTAATATACTAGCAGTTCTAATCACAAACCTAACAGGCTTAGAAACACTATTGACTCAATGTTAGGATTTATGAGAATGATTATCTATCTATTTATCTATCTTTCTATATAAACTTTCATTATCCTTACAATCATGCAACAATGTACAATGTTCAAGTAGTAACATTAAATTTAGCTATGAATGAAATGAGGGTATGTGCCAAATATAATATTCAAGCTTGTGCCAGTAACAAGTCAATATAAAAAAAAACCTCCATTAGATAGATATTTTTTTATTTTTAGGAAACCAATTTTTATTTTGTCAACAGTACCATGTCCGAAACTGTTCAAAGCGAATCCTTTTGGATTCCCAAATCTATATTACGGATGATGATCACCGGCCTGTGGCAGAGATGCCCCCAGCACCGGTAGCTGACTTTAACTCCACGGAGAATTGGGATGATGTAAGTACCATATTAAATGTCTAACCTTATACTAGCTGGGACAGCCAACGCTTTCCCTTAGTGATGACCAAATCATGATGCAAGAATTGTAAATAAAAATGGAAAATGAGATGATGAAAATACTGTCTTTCCTTTGAAATTATCAAATCCACAAACTAACGCCATGAAAGCAGGTTGATTCTAGGAATAACAATGCATTTATTTTCTTGTACAAAGTAGCATTAATAATGCCAATACAATAGGATTCTAGAAAAAATTAAGCTAAAGATGATGATGGGTTTATTATTTAATTAAGAAAAATGAGCGTGATTTATTTTCATAAAACTTTAATAATGGATATTCCTTTTGAGTACACTTTTAGGAAACAAAATGAATATACCCTGAAAATTTCAAGTCTCTACAACTTGTTTAGGTTGTACATTGACTAAATAATGTCAGTCAATCAGTCAGGACAAAGATTGTTAAAGGTAATTTTGGTATATTTAAAGATTGGTTCTGACACCTTTATCTAGTTCTAAGATCTGATGATGTTAAACCTACCTTATCTAAGGCAATAACCATACTGAATACTGCATATATTTTCAGGACAATGTAGAGACATATGATCCTTTGCAAGCAAAAAGAGGTGCTCCTATTATTGTAAAGAGCATAAAGGGAGCCACCAAGTCACAACGGAATGCTGCTCGCATGGAAGGTAAGGCTTAAAACTTACCATAGTAATAGTAAAATACAAAAAGTATATCTCCACTCCACATAGTACCTATGTTTAGACATATAAGTTGTTAACTATTTTTGCTTTAGGATGAATAACTACTAAACTATGTATAACTCTAATTCTAATATTACATTTGATTTATGTTCTTATCTTTTGTGTACACAGGACGTCTCGCCTATGCTGCTGCTATGAAGAACCAAAAACCAGAGTAAAGAATTAGCTATTTGGATTGTGCATTATTTTACTACTATATTAAGGAAAATAAAAGAGTAAAGGTAGGTACGAATGGTTTTGTTTCCTCCGCAATTTTTGCCGTTCGTACGGAAGGAAGGAAGTCTCTGATATTAGAAGACTTTGAATCTAAGAATTTAACTACCCAAAAACAAAACAAAATACTTATGTGATGTGTATAGGTACTTTTTCGGTGAGGGTTGTTCTGGCTAACTATATCTATTCAATCAGATGTAATTGATTTGATTTTAAATATAACACACACTGGTGTGTTATACAGTTATCAGTTAGAGCATTCTGAGCTACTGAGTCAGTGCTGCACATAATACCTACCATAACTAGCTAGTTATCTGGTTTGTAAAATATCTTATTGCAGTAATCAATCTACGTAATAGAAAGTATAAATAACTTAATTGGTAAATGTTACAATGTGTGTTGTATACCTGATTATTAGTAGTTCTGGGCCACAATATTATCGTGGTTAGTCGAATATATTGTAATCCCAATAATGTACCCAAAGCATAGTGTAGGTAACAATCTTATGTCAAAATTCATTTTATAATACATGCTAGCCACTTGTACCTATGTCGATATCATGAATAACTTATAGGGAGCTTTGTTGGTAGATAACTTAGTGTTAAAAATGTATTAGACCTAGTAAATGTTACTGTGATGTTGGTTTAGTTATTATTGTAAATATATTCCTCTTCCTCATGTTAAGTTGTGTGCTTTGTAACACAGGTAAAAAACTATTTTCTGAATGTCTATTACATGTAATGTAACATAATGTTTAAGATACCTAACTGATATTTGTATTGTAGGTATAATAAATACTTACACATAAGTTCCTGTAATTTCGTTCACAAACAGGATTCTTCCATTTGTTTGTGTAGTTAGGCACTTTGTAAATAATTGCTGGTAGTAGTTACTGTAAATGGATGACTCTCAACTTCTATATGGACACATGTTACGCATAATGTAACACAATAGAATCACCACCCCTAATCAAAGTGGATATACTATGTAAAATGGCAGTGGAAAAGCAACATTAAATTCTCAATTGCTCACCTTATATATTTCTTGGACATAGCGGACTCACAGGCCTCATTCTATGACTGTATATTGTACTCTTGGAGCCAATATTCATACACATGTCCTTGATAGCATGGTAATGTAGTTACATAGATTTGTGATGTTTCTTATTTAATGTTCATTGAGCTTAAGTTACCAATAAAAATCTTGACTTACCATACTTTTTATTCAATGGATACCTGCTTCTTAGTGGCACACCTACTTTTAGTGAGCTAGGTATGGTATTCTATGCTTTAAAACAAAATGAATGTTGTAACTTATTTTATTGGAACTGTATAAATATAATTTACAAATATCTTTCTATTAGAACCGGGCCCCGACTCAGATGCTAAGTTACTACTACATAAACTCAGCAAAATAATAAAACTATTGCATAAATTAAACATTTTGATCTAGCAAGCAACAACTTAATCATGACTTCTCCACATTTTCAATATATTCTTGATCCATTCTTTGGAATTTCTCCTTCATGTCTTCAGGAACATCAACAGTGGATAAATCATCTGCACCAACTTCATCTTCTTTTTGTATCAGAATATCTACAACATTCTCACATGCTAGCAATGCTGTTGCATCTTTCTCCCATTTATGGTATTCCCTCAAAATATAGTAGACTCCGTTGTCTCGTAAAATTTCTCTGCTAAAACGTTTTGTACACAACTTGTTCAATGTCTCTAGGACCATTTTTCGCACATCTACATCTTTATCTCTTTGTTTTTCTTGTGGTAAATACTGTAATGCCACAGGAAGCTTATCCATTTCATCGTCAGGATAGTCCTCATTACCAATTATAGGATTAAGAAGAAATGTAAGCACATCTAGATCTGTGCATAGTAAAAATTTGTGAAATTCTGTATCAAAGGATAGGTTTCTTAATGTACCTATAGCACCTCCTCTTCGTATGTAAGACTTTTCATAATTGCAGAATGGAAGTAGTTTTATCAACGGAATGTGAGGGTTTTCTTCTGAGAGCCACTTTCTTGTTCTATGACTGCATGAGAGGTTGCTTAGTATAGGTGCAAGGTAATTTAAATTAGAACCTTTTTTGTTGAATTCTATGTCAACAAATGCATTTAGAATATCACTAAGGAATGGTAGGAGAGTGTCTACACATTCTTCTAAATGGTCCTCCAGTCGTGTAATGTTAGATAAGATCATGCATGCTGCATCTGCGTCTTTTTTTTCAGGGTTGAGGACATAACCTACTAGTGGTTCTAATATGCTCTTATAGGGATCAATTTTGATTTTCAGGACTTCAGTGGCTCCGACAGGTATCGAAGTAATGTTCACGAGAACTAGCAGAGCGTTTTTAGCTATATCTTCGTATCTATCGTCGGTTAAATCAAAGACATGTTGAATGATTTTATTATTTTTCAAGATAGTTTTGATACCGTCTTCGCTTGCAGTTAAGCCCACTAGATGATCCAATGCTATGTGCTTTAGGTCCACTCGGGATTCACGTTTTAGAAATTGCAGCAATTCTTCTAGTGGATCTTTCGACATCTTGTTAGTTTTAAACCTTCTATATTAAGTTCATAGATTTCAGACTAGGTATAGGTAATAATAGTTAGGTACCAAATCAAGCAAAGCCAGTAAAAAACAGTACCTACCTACTCTACTCTGCTGCGAGCAAATGAGCAAAGCAAAACAAAGTCAAACACACCACCACAACACCACATGTGGTCAGTGAGTCCGGTTAATATACAACCATGAAAGGCATGAAATGTACAGCCTGAGGAATCACAGCCAGGAATTCGCAGCAAAAATGTTTACGAAATCACGACCATTGCTCTAATTGGTCGTACGAAAACTTAGGCTTTCGTTCAGACAAAACTAATGGTCGTGATTTCGTATACATTTTGTATGCGTTTTCCTGCCTGCGCATTCCATGGCTGTGATTTTCCGGACGCAAAAAAGTATAGCCCATAAAGTAACTTTTATATATAGCCACAGCCACAAAGTACTTTTTGGACGAGTGGAGTGGCGGGCACAAAGTGCTTTTTATATACTGTGGCGGGCGAGTAAGAGTGATAAGTCATATGTTAGTTATTTAACTACAGAAAACATGGAAGAAATATTTAAAAATCCTGCGCAGTTTTCCAAGGGAATAAACCTGAAGTAAGTGTACTTACCTACCTACACAATATAAATGCAAAATGCCTTCCCGACACGTTCACCGCTGCAGGTGTCGTCTAATCAAGTTAGGCCACAGAAAACACAATCACGCCGACCCCGCCGACGGGGTCGATGGCGCCTTCCCGTTAACGCCCCTTCAGGATGAAGTTTCTCCATAGCCCCCTTCCCTGGCAACAGCCCAAGCCGAGGTTCGTACCTACCTAAGTAGTGTCCTTGCGCTAGTTGCCAACAAACCACTTTTTGTTTGATGGCGTAGCGTATTCTGTTTTTGCCATGCGCCAGTAGCCCAGTAGCGCTGTCGGAAATCACTCGGCGATATACCAGCAAAAGCATACTGCCTTTTGAATTATTACCCATGGGAGTTGTTATACTGTTAGATACCATCAATTAAAAACTACATACTGCGTCTTCAATCAATCATACCTTAAAATCTAGTTTATTCATCTATGCTTTAAATAAATACCTGTAGCTAATAGTAGTGGTGGAGCCAGCTTCCATGGGTATTGTAAGAATGTCACTGATCTGTCTGCCAATCTTGGTGACTATGATTATTGGTGTCTCTCCTCCAGATTTCGAATAGACGTATGTCTAGCAGGGGACTTATTTAAGGCTGATAACAAAATAAATCTAAATTTAACTTATGTCATTTTCAGTGACTTGATGACTTCACAAGCAGAGTTTCATTTGGATTTAGACTTCAAGACTACCAAGAATGGGATAGACCTCACTGAGTATGGGGACATGATGCCGGATGATGAAGATGATGACAGGTATAATCTTATATCTTCAAACAGTACTTGGTGAGCTTAGCGGACTGGTTTCTGAACTTTGGACGTTGGTGGGCCCTTCTAGCATGATGAAAGAAAGAAAATATATTTATTAATACCCAAACTACATAATGAATGGCAGGGTGTGCAAATTAAAGTACACTAGAATTTAAATAAAAATTAAAAAAAAAAACATTTTTTATTTATACAACTTGCTGATAAAACAAGCAAATGGCCTACCTGATGATAAGTGGTTACCATTGGCTATAAAAAAGTATTGCGCTCTTTAGGAGCGTGCCTTACGACACCACGTAGTCGGACTTTGAGAACTTGGTACACCTTTGTGTTTTAATGAATCAAATCAGTTAAACTGGTAATCGTGGTTCGACTTTGGAGTTGAACTATGCGGTCCTAAGGCTTATTAGTTTACCTGGTAAGATTAAAAAATCGAACTAACTGGAAAAAAAAGTTTACGTAATCCGATTCATCAAACCATGCAGTCAAACCACGTGGCCAGAAGCAACCTGAGGCAAACAGGTGTTAAGCCTCATGTACCTGTAATTTTACCGGCACCTTTTTCCTTCAAACCGGAACTTAGCAAGCTGTTTAGCGGCAGAAATAGGGATGGTACAACTTGAACTAACCTACCTACATAGCAGTAAAATTTGTGTTGCTTAGGGTCAAATGGGTTTCTTTTTCAACTGTTTGCAGCTGTATGAGTGGTTACTCTTCAAACAGTAAAATACAATAAATAACTTTGAGTTATAATGCTACTAAATAAAGGAGCCTTTACCTTAGTTAAATTCTTAATTATTCTTTATTTTTTCCATATCTTTTGTTACTGTTTTAGTTTATAAATATTTAAAAAAATTAAACAATTGCTTATCAGTAATTATTATTCTCATTTAAGTGATATTGAAGATGTATTTGAGAATGTGGAGAAGAGGGCAGAAAAAATGCTACTCTCATCTCCTGAGTATCTCTCCTTCGAGGAACTAGCTGCCAAGATGGTGGATGTGCCATGCCGTCCCAGTGGTGCTGTAAAGATCACAATTTTGGAAGAAGGTAGGACCTGGTACAGTGGTATCAGTAAAATTAAAAAAAAACTAAATATTTTGTTAAAAAAAATTTACAATGTATTAAAAATAGTATTGCAGTCATTTACGGATTGGATGTTTTTGGCTGTCAAAAATAAATGGTCTAGCCTTAAAGGCACTCTCGACGCAGTTCTCTTTCGCATTTGTATGTTTTTTTTCTTTTATCAGATAACGGCGACTTGGTTTCTCCTGATGCGGAGGTGATGATACATTACGCAGCCTATTGGGAAAAAGCGAAAATGCCTTTTGATTCGTCACTAACCGTCAACAACGGAAATCCTATGGTATTTATTAGAATATTATGTTTAACTTTTGGTTTTAGAGCTAGATGTTATTTATACATTTTTTTTTAATATGCCTATGATATCTACTTGATTGCATGTTGTAATGAATGTGAGTCATCATACCTATCCCGAAACGAAATACGCCAGCTTTTTAAATTAAAAAGTGCTTCATAAACATATGTGACAAGTCTTTTTCGAAATAACCACTATAACCACTTCTAAATAGGTACTCCAAGAACGTGTAAAGTTACCTACAACAAAGTCTTATAGAATAGCACTTGGCTGTCAGTCAGTTACATTTAGTTTTAGAGTAATACGATTATAGTAGATTATTATTGCGGGTTCTAATCCAAGGTGTTTTTCATGCGACAATGGTCTTAATGTGTATGTAGTTAAGGTGGTTTTTGGCGTAGGTTTTTGTTCGAAATGGTAGAAAAAGCTGTGTTTTCATAGTTTTGACGACCGATGTGGCGCGGCAGGCGAATGTCCGCTTGCGACGCAAGAGGTTGCGGGTTCGATTCCCGCCTTGGGATAAATGTTTGTACGATCTGCAAATATTTATTCCGGGTGTTCTGGGTGTTTTCTATGTATAATAAAAAATATCTATATATGTAATGTATTATATTAAGTATATCAGTCATCTAGTACCCATAACACTCGATAACTGGATGCTAACCAATAAATCACTGCTCAAAAAAATTAACCAAAATTAATCAAAAATCCAACACTGTGTGATATAGACACATCAGCCATAGCTGCTCGTCTATAAATAAATAAATAAAATAACACAAGCTCTGCTTAGCTTGTGGCTAGATGATGCTGTGTGGACTGTCCAGCATTATTATTATTATTTATATAGTTTGTATGGGATTGGGGTTCAGTGTTGTTTGGTTTCTGGTTGTTTTACGGTTTGTGATTGGTGGAGAGCGACCAGAGGTCGCGATGTTTATTTTTATTGATTAACGCGCTATCGTTGTGTTTTGACGTTTCATCTTGTTAGTAATTGGGTGAAATTTATTGCTATGTAAGGAAAATAAAATCGCTCGTGTGATGATAGTTATTTTATTTAAGGTAGATAGGTAGGTACAATCTCTTATATCTAGGTAGTAGGTACTTTGTAATGTCACCATGCAAGGGTATTGTTGCTGTTGTTGTTCAGTGATAGTGGTGTTACAAATCTCTTATCATCATTTCCACGAAGCACTTTCTTTCGTTTATTTTGCGAGTACAGTTCATGATTTTCACTAAAAATTGTGTGTATTGTCATAGTAATTTTGAGATAAATTAAGACAATTTACATAATTCTCAAACTGCAATTTTCGCACAGCACTCGCTGTAACACCCTTGTTCTTTTTTACAACATCATCATCATCATCATCATCATCATTATCATTATCATCACCCTCCAATATGTAGGCATACATTTTTGATCGTAAACCAACAAACTTTGTGATAATTTTACCATTATTTTCGTCTTTCATTAGACCTACAACTTTTTTGTTGACCACCGGTAAGTTATATACATTGTCGATAGCAAAGTCTGAAGTATCAAATCTAGTGTTCAAGTCCACTTTGATGTCTTGATAGAAGTTGTTTGTTTTGATTTCATAAATAAAAGAGTGTCAGTGTACAATAAATTGATGTTGTTCACTCCGTACTTTGGTAGTATAGGTATATAGTTATAGTGAAAGTCATAGATTAAAAACTGTGATAGTTCTAATACTGTGAATCCTACGCTGATGGGCTTATTGTAGAAGACATTTTCTTTATTCAGTTGCACTGCCATTATCTAAAAATCAAGCAATCTTCTATTTAAAAATAAAAAAAAAAAATAAACCCTCTACTATCATGCTGGTGCATACATATCTCTAAACAACCTCAATCAAAAAGTATCATCAATGCTGCGTGAAATGTATTTACTTACAAACAATGAGCACTACGAACGTATAGCTATGTTCTGGGATGATGTGGTGGACCATTTTGAGACGCATCTTGGAAACACAAATATAGAATTTAACGAATGGATGTTTGAACTTGCAAATGTGGATGAATACTCTTTCAATTTCATACCGCTTGATAAAAATGCTCATAATAAATTAATATGTGTCATGTTATGTGCTGTAGGAGACTATATAAATATAGCACATTTCATTAACATCAATAACATTATCCTAAGAGGATATCAAAGCATACTTCAAAACAGTTAAATAGTTTTTTGTTACAGACCTCGGTGGGTTTACCACCCAACGTTACGGATTCGTATGCAGGGAAATGGGGATTGATTGCGTCACCAACATTTGATTTGCTGCACAAGATAAGCAATCAATTAGATATTGTAAGAATTATGTACATGGACTAGTATATACTATATACTATACTATATGGTACTATATGGTGGTATGGTACTATGGTTGATTTTCATTACCGATTTACATAAATCGCAAGATGTGGTAGATAAGCTATTTAATTCTAAGCTATTTAATACTAACAATAGATGTTTAAGTTTCACTAACAAAATGATCCTATGTTGATTCGAATAAATAAATTTATTATTATTATTATATTATTTATATGTTATAGCTAGCCAGCGATAAATATAGAGACGGTAAATATATAGCATTCAAAGGGGGTCGTATTGAATTAGATATTGAAGAGTTGGAAGCATCTAGAGCTAAACATAAAAGGATCGCGACTAAATCATCTAAGATTTGCTGATGACCTGGTCATATTGGAGGAGAACCCAAAATTACTGGAATCCATGATACAAACGCTAGCAGACAGAAGTCGTGAAGTGGGCCTGGAAATGAACTCAAGCAAAACAAAAATGATGACAAACGCAACAGCTACAGACATAATTGTCAACGGACAAAAACTTGAATATGTCGAGGAATATGTATATCTGGGTCAGATTATTTCCACAAGCGACCAAATGTCCAAAGAAATTGACAAAAGAATTGCTACCGGGTGGAAAAAGTTTTGGGCCTTGAAAGAAATAATGAAAAGCAAGGAACTCAGCATCAAGGTCAAGAAAACTTTTGATACATGCATTCTTCCTGGCTGGCTTACATACGGCTGCGAACCTGGGCTCTGACAAAAAACCAAAGGGAAAAGCTTGCAAAATGTCAACGAGCAATGGAAAGGAGCATACTGGGGCTAAAGTTAAAGAATAAGAGTCAGGAATGTGGATATCAGACACAAAACTAAACTCATAGACATCCTTACACGTATTGACCAATTAAAATAGAGATGGACAGGGCATATGCTCCATTGTAAGCATGAAAAATGGAGCAAGCAAGTAACAGTCTGGTATCCAAGATACGTTTCAAGTAGCCGAGGTCGCAAAGTGAGAAGATGGGAAGACGATGTGAAGTTGACTCTAGGTCCCCTCTGGCTAAGAATTGCAACAGATAGGAAACAGTGGAAAACGTTGGAGGAGGCCGAAATTAGAGACTTATTATGATGAATACACTAGTGACTATTTTACGGTAGAGAGTTCCTTCAAACATGCGGTAAGCATAAACCGCTAAAAAATCGAGAGGAACCTCACTCCGGTGAGCGAGGTTATTTATTTCGATAGAATGCGAAATTTGAAATTGAAAACTTTTTTTACTTACCTACTTATGTCATTTAATTTTCTTTATAGCGGTTTATACATAGAATAAGAAACTTTATAGCGGTTCTACCCATAACAAAAAGTTTGGCTAACTTAGAAGTTTGACTCTTTTACCGAAATGTATGGATTTTTTTTTCGCAATTTCTGACATTTCTAGTACTCAAACCTCAGTTGGTCCAGTAGAGACTTTTGATCCTAATAAGAAACAGAATCGATTGGCATCAAAAAAAGATTTTGTGTAAAATGACCATTTTCTTGCTGACTGTACTCTTTACAAAATCTGTAAATATAGTTTAGAATATCTCAAAAATTTATGGATAGTTTCCTAAAAACGTTCTCCTGCAACTATAATGATTAAGGTACCTGCCCTTACTGTCCCGTCTCAAAAATTCACCAAATTCAAATTGTATATATATACTTAACTGTAAGAAGCAACTGCATATTTGCATATTAAGCATTATAGCTATGTAAAACATTACTTACATTACTCTTTTAGATGTAAGATGTAATTATTAAATAAAAAACAACTTTATTTTTACAATGCATTTTTATTTTTACACAGTAGGTAGGTAGCTAGCTCTATCCAGTACGCGTCACACCAACCTTATCTTTCATTCATTAATAATGTTGTACTACTCTGGTATCGCTCCATAGCGTGTGATTAGACCACACCTGATTTATTTATCCAACTTTTTTCATTCATACCCAACCACTTTACATAGACTTTGTTCCTTGTTGTTGTGTTGTTGTCTTTGTTGTTTGTACCTTTACGTTTTAACACCTTCTCCACCAAGTAGACGTGAGGATCTTTCACCTTTTGCAACTCTTGTTCATAGAAAGCACCTAAAATAGACTCATTTTTATCGTCTTGCAGTTTATATGTGTTAGGGTTTGTGTTTTGCACGCTAACAAATTTAAATATTTCTGTACTGCAATTAGCGGTATAACCTTTAGAGAATACAGATTTGTATTTACTTATTCTCACATATTCACCCTTGTTATACTTAGCAGGTGGTCTAACTTTCATGTGATTATAAACTCTGTTTATGATTGCAATAGAGTTGTTTTTGTTAACACGTACAGGTGCTACACCTATGTTGAAATCAATTTTTGTGTTGTAGCGCACCATTATGACTCGAAGAGCGCCTCTGTTCCGATTGTAGGAACCTTTTAAGCTAAAGTGCTGCCACAACCAATGTTTTAAGGTTCTTATTAGACGCTGCTATGGACGCCATCATAGCGCTAAAGGTGGAGTAGTGATTTATACTATGCTCTTTCATGAGGGATTGAAGCTTGCTGTTGTAAAACTATGTTCCATCATCAGATATTTTTAGGTTTTCTGATGGTTTCATTTTGAATTTTTTTCATTGCTCTAGTTGTATCTGTTGCATTTTTAGTCTTCATCTGTTGCGCCCACGCATACTTGGAAAAGGTATCGATACAAATGTATTTAAAACCTCAATTACATTTTGAATACTTTTGCATATCGATAAGATCAATTTGCCAGGTATCATCCAGACCTTTTTGTGTGAAACGTCGGCGTGGGAAATTTTTTCGAGCATAAGTGTGTAGGTATCTCTTTCACTACTTGAGCCTTACTCATCTTTAATGAATTACACTTGTACCTACTGACAGAAGGTTTTATAGAAGTGGAAGTTGCAGAGAGCGTTTTGTGTGTACTTTTTTGAGGTTTTGTAGTAGAAGTAGAAGTCGTAGAGGGGGTACTTTTTTGAAGCTTTGTAGTTATTGCAGCTGTAGCTGCATGCCGCAACTACTAGAATAATATAGAAAGTTCGAGAAACTTCTGCACTCTACATGTAGCCGCATGCCGCAACTACAAGAAATGTAAGAGTTCTTAACTTGACTTGAGGAGAGTAAAGTTGAAAAACCAAGTATGTAGAGAGTACTGAACTAGAATGGTTTGTGGAGGAAATGTTCATTGCTCCAAACGGTATTTTTTTAACCTCACCACTCAGATATGAAACATATTTGTTATCATCCATTGGAGTGGTTAAAGTAACATCATCATCATCATCATCACCATAATCGCTTTCTAATGCTGATACCATTGATTCATCACCATCACTTGCACCATAAATACTCTCTGTTTTTATTTTATCATCATCATCATTTTGGATTGTTTTATCAATATGAGGTTTTGTATATGCTGTCACCACATTAAGCGGTTTTGTGATAGGTTCGAATGTTACAAACAACACTGAACCCCATACCCATACAAACTATGAAAACACAGCTTTTTCTACCATATCGAACAAAAACCTACGCCAAAAACCACCTTAACTACATACACATTAAGACCATTGTCGCATGAAAAATACCATGGATTAGAACCCGCAATAATACTCTACTTATTATTACGCTGAAATTCCTGTTTGCCAACCAGCTATGTATTCCGTACAGCGGTTAACGACCGCGCGGCGCCTATGACTGCGGGTGCAACGCACCGATTTCCTTTAGATTGCTGTTTTTGGTGTTTTGTAGTTTATACGCGTTTTTAAATAAGATAATTAGGTAATTTATTTTATGATGTATTGTCGATATTGATGCTGAAAACACAAAAAATAAATAAAAAGTGCCGATTTCTTTTTCGCAGTTTTTTTTTATAATCAAAACCGTGGTCTGAATGCGCAGTTTCAGTTTTCAGAAGTAGTCTTATTACAGTTAGTATACATTTTTAACAATGTTTTCAGCGAATCTGTTTAGACAGCGGACGTTGTCTGCCTGGACTGGCGCTTGCATTAACAAGTGTGCGTGGACCCACTGCGCGGATAGTAGCGCTGTTGCAGCCGGAGGTAATTAATTCATAAATAAAATAATAATATAATAAGTGAAGAGTACTGGCGCACAAACCTCCTTAGTACCAAGTACCTTTGCCAGATTCTTCGAGGATGTCGAGGAGGGTAGTCAAAGGTACGTGCAGATAGTACATTTGGTACGTATCCACATCTTGCAGTAGTTAGTATTCCATACGTGACAGGTTGCAAGCCCATCGCCGCTGCTAGAATACTAACTGCTTTCTTCACTATATTTTCCTGAGCTTTAGCGTTGCACACATAAATTTTCTGACAGAAAAACCCATTGGCGTACGACCGGATTTGAACCCACGACCTTAGGATCAAAAGGCGGGGTCACTCCCACTAGACCACCAGTGCTCTACTAGGATCCATTACTATATAGGATGACATTATTATGATGGCGGAAAATCGTTGGATTGAAAGGGCGGAAAATCGTTGGATGGAAAGGGCCCAAAATCGTTCTTTCTGGAAAAGTGTGGAGAAGGCCTATATCCTGCAAGGACTTCTCATCATCATCATCATCATCATCATGATAAGGACTTGTACGGGGTATTAATGATGATGGTATATTATTGTAGGTTTTATGGGGCGCCGCGGGCGCTCCGCCACGCATCCGGCCGGAGCCCGCACTGTTCGTGCTGGCACTCTACTCCGTCAGCCAAGCCGGAGCACAAACTGCGTTAGTATCATACAGATTCTCATTGCAATGCTACCATAGCTTATACTTAACTAGGAAAACGTGGAACTTGAAAATAACCCTCGCTGTACCAAGTTATAGGTGTTAAATTTCGGGAAATCCTTTCTTAGTACACCTCTACCTACATGCCAAGACGAATACGCCCTTAAAATTTCAAATCCTAATTACAACTAGACCAATCTCCAAGTAGACCAGGGTCGATAATTTCTGAAAACAAAAAAAATAATAGTAGGATGAAACCCATTGGAAAAGGAAGAGAATTTTATAAAAATGAAAGGAAAAATAATTTAAGGCCGATCCGAGGTCGGGAAGGGGGTGGGAGTGGGGTTTTAAGGGTAAAAAATGGTTTATCTCGATTTTCGGCAAAACTACAAGTCTTACGCCCGGTAACGCTGTCGGAAATCGCTAGGCGATTATACCAGCATCTTAGTCCGTTCGAAAAAAAAAATACAAGTCTTATGAAAAAAAAATTTAATGGCAAGGTTGCAGATAATAAAAAGATCTACAACTTTTGTACACACACTTTTTTCAGTAAAGTAAGATGAAACTCTATTTTTCAGATTCAACTCTCTTCCAACCTCAGAGCAAACCAAATACACCACAGCCATCAGCACCGTTCACACGCTCCGCGGCGCGGCGAGCGATTTATTCCAGCAAAAGCGCTACACCCGAGCCATCGCACGATACCAACAAGCCATGCACGTCCTCTCTCTCACACAAACCGAGTCTGAGCAAGAGAAAAGAGAGCTTAAGAACATTAAAATCAAGTTATTTGTGAATCTAGCCGTTTGTTACTACAAATTAAACAAACCACAGCGCGTTCTCGACATGTGTGATAATGTAGACAAAATAGTTCATATCGAGACTCATTGTAAAGCGCTGTTTTATAAAGGAAAAGGCTATGAGATGTTGGGTAAGCTAGAAACTGCGTTGGGTTACTATAAGAAAGCGCTGAAATTGGAGCCGAATAATAAAGAAATTGGATCGTTGTTGGCGAAAATTGATGGGACAATTAAAAAGGGGAAGGAGAGTGAGGTTGAGATGTGGCAAAAGGCCTTTAGTGCGAGGCCGATTGAGAAGAGGTTGGATTATAAAGTAAATGAAGAGTTCGAGAATGATGTGAGAGACATGTGTGAGGATCTCGCCGGACGGTACGAGTATACTAAGGTACACTACTTCATATATTTTGGGATAATGATAGGAGCTCTAGCTAGCTCTAGCTGTTATATTGGTTTTCAACTTTTACTATTTATGTTTGGTTTTGGTTAAAAATAATGCGACCTGCCGGGCTAAGATGTGCAAGATGAGATATGTCGCGCTTGACATGTGATACTACATCTATTGCTACACATAAACATTAAACGATTAGTATTATTTAACAGAATGAGATGGGTTTTTGATTGTGTTATGTTAGCACTTAGGCATAAATAAAGGCATATCTTTATTTTGAACGAGATAATGAGTAGACAAATAAATAAATAAATATCTGTAAACATTTTTACATAACATCATCTAGCCCCAAACTACGTATGGCTTGTACTCGTACTATGTTATGGTAACCACTTAAAATGTTAAGTGGTTACCATAACAAGCAAATGTTCTACCTAATGAGGTAGAACATTTGCTTGTTTCATCAGCAAGTCACATGAAAAGACGACTGATACTTTTTTTTACTTATATACTTTTTTTGTAAATACATTATTTAGAATACAATATAACACCCAGACAGAGAAAAAATATCCATGTTCATTACAAAATGTTTGTTCTCGGTGGGGATCGAACCCACCAACTACATCGCAGAAGGCAGGGCTACTACAAACAGAGCTGTGACGGCTGTAAAAGTAAATTAATATTTTTTTATAAATTATTTTAAGATCAAATTACAAAATGTTATCACTTTGCACATATTATCCCTGCTGGAATAAAAATACCTGGATCATATGAGGGGAGGTGTATTATCGGAGTATTTAAACCATCCAAAGTTAACTCTACATGCGATGACAGACAGATAGTCTGCGACGCAGAGGTTGCGGGTTCGATTCCCGCCTTGGGATAAATGTTTGTACGATCTGCAAATATTTATTCCGGGTGTTCTGGGTATTTTCTATGTATAATAAAAATATCTATGTATGTAATATAATATTGTATTAAGTATATCAGTCATCTAGTACCCATAACACAAGCTCTGCTTAGCTTGGGGTTAGATTATGCTGTGTGGATTGTCCAGCATTATTTATTGTTTATTTATATTTTTATTTATTTTTCAGGTGGAATTACCAGTGGGTTTGCTGGCAGATGAGGTCTCGTGCCTCAGGAGCCTAGCGACGCAGTTCCAAGGCCTACGTATAGAAGAAGATGGCAAGGGGCGGCGGAAACGAGTCTCTATCATTAAGACCGTCTAGTAACCTGCGGGTTCTGTGTTTAATGTTTTTTATCTTGTCTCTAGAATTCAGGGTCACTGCACTATTATCAAGGCGAGTTTGTTTTAGAAGGAACCCGCCGACTTGTGACTACTGAGACTGAATTTTATATGTATTTACAGTTTTACTAAGTCTATTACTACTTAGATAAGAAGTGATAATTGAAAACAAAGATTAGTGTAGTTCTATGAAGACAATAACCTGCCCGCGGCTCCGCTTGTGTACTCACGAACCTACATGGTTCGGATCAGTAAGGAAGGATCAGAAGTTGTACTTTTTTAAAGTTACGAACTTTGTTATCGTTGGTACACAAAAGATACGAGTTTTAACTAAACAAAATAGAAAATGACTTTTTTATTATTCATAAAAAGCTATTGAAAGATTGTCTGATCATAATTTACCTACGTATGATGTTTACTACATTTTAGCTATCCATGTTGACTATCCAAATCAGTTTAGCCGTAACTAGTGGAAGAAAACTTACACTTACAAACGCATTTATAATATTAGTGTGATATAAAATAAAAAATTATAGATGTTAATAATATTTTGTACTATCTGACCCGGCTAATTTCGTACCGCCATATTTTTTTTTCCAGTCGCGGAAGTGTTAAAAAATTATAATTTTTTTTATACAAACCTTGTTCTGACAATAACGAACACAAAAAAATTATTACCCAATTTTGTGCGGTCGCTAGGCGGCTTCGCACGGGTATATTATAAAATATAATATAGGCAATATCACCCGGGGATAGTGTAGCTTCCCAACGGTGAAAGAATTTTTCAAACCGATCAAGTAGTTTCAGAGCGTATTCACTGCAAACAAACTAATAATCAAATCTTTCCTCTTTATAATATTAGTATAGTCAACTTCTAAGGTAGTTTTACCATATACCACTATTTTACCCTATGGTCTGTCTATGTGTATGGTAATGTCTCGCAACGCATGTACCTATGTACATGCGTTGCGAGACATTTAGTCTACAGTTTGACAATGTAATAAAGAGCTTTGTGTATTATGTTGCATTTCAGTCAGAAAGAAGTATATCTTGGTAATTAGTCTTTGATTAGTATAAGCATTAGGATTATATATAATTTTATATCTTACTATCGAAACGTGCGCGACTTTGTCCGCGTTAAGTTATTTTCATATAAACTCCAAACTCCGCTGTGCCAGTTTAGGGTTTCGGGAATTCCTGTCTTAGTACACCTCTACGCACCAAGACGAATATACCCTGAAAATTTCACTCTCTACGACCAGTGGTTTAGGCTGAGCGTTGTCTATATGTCAGTCAGTCAGTCAGGACAAAGATTCTTATAATTAGTATATGTATATTTACACGTATAAACCTAAGTAGTTTAAAATTAGTGGTTCTGTAAGAACAGTAGACAAAATTGAAATCCGTACATATATTACGCTACAACACTCAATAAGGCGTTAATGTAGGAGACAAAAATATTGAGGGATAGAAGACGGAGAATTTCGGGACGGATGACATCGTAATGGGAACGGTGTAATTTCGGATATTTATCTAAAAAATATGTGCACAACTTAATCTGAGAGGACTATGTACTGTTTTATGAGTTTTATTTTAAAGTTTATTCATATTTAGACGTGCATTTATCATCATAAAGCATGTCTACTATCGGCGACTAGGCTAACATTTTTGTAATAAGTATGTAAAAACTTTTTACAATTAAAATTTTTATCTAATAATATTATTATCTTTCATTCGTTACACTTTTTCGTATTACTGATGGGTCAAGGACTGCCCTAAATCCTAATATTTTTCTGTTATTTTTGATAAAATACTCAGTTTTTTAAATGAGTAATAGGAGTCCTATTAATTGTCTGAGTGGGGTAATCAGGCACGTCCGGGCACTACATGTTTGAACCTCTTAGATGGGGTTCCAAATGTAGTTAATAGTATCCGAAAACTCTCTAGAAGGAAAAGTTACAAGCCCATCGCTGCTGCTAGGGTCTACTTTCTTCACGATGCTTTGTAGACAGCACTGGCGGCGCATAGTTATACCCAGGAGCGCAGCTACCGCTGTATCAGCCGTATCACTGATGCGGGGCCCCCGAGCTACAGAGGCCCCTAACGAGTGTAAGCAAAAATTAGTAAAAACACAAGGGGGACAGACAATTTCATGTGTATTATCTTTTCAAAATTTTTGTTGCCAGGTATGGTTTTTTGGCTTGGAATTTATTTATGCGCCATCTACCAGCGTTTTTGGGCAATTTTTCTTTTGTGAGAAATCTTAAGGTGGTTCGATTCGGGTTGGCGCGAAATTCAAATATTTTTGTGGTTTTTAATTTTTTCTTCGTTCCACAAGGAATAAAACGAGCGGAAAAGTAATTTGCCGCAAATCGTAAACTACTTTCTATGAACTCATGATAAACTCAACTTCGATTCATTGATATTTTTGGAGCATTTGGGAAAATAAGAAATTTTCTGCTAAAAATCAACATTTTCCCAAACGCTCCCAAAATACAAACGAATCAAAGTTGGTTTTATCATGAGTTCGTAGAAAATAGTTTACGATTTGCGGCAAATTACTTTCTCGCTAATTTCATTGCTTGTGGAACGAAGAAAAAATTAAAAACCACAAAATATTTGAATTTCGCGCCAACCCGAATCGAACCACCTTAAACCATTTTCATTTGGGCCCTCCAACTAGTTTTGATACAGGGCCCATCCAAGGCACGCTACGCTTAGACGCGGTTTACTCGTCTAAGACCTTAGACGAACTCGTCTAAGTCTAACTTGACTAGTGATACTGTACACATGAGTAAACGCAGTAAAATAACGATTGCTAAATTGTTAGCATATAATATTTTTGATCCTGTTATAAGTAATATAACACAGTCTTTAGACAAGCCCGTAGTTAGTAGCATTACTAATAAGGGCCTACGAGCAGTAGGGCCTATTGCCCAACATTTAAACTAGATTCTTCGACAATGGGAAAGTCAGGCACTTTACATGTGATACATCAAAATATGCAGGGCCTTCCCAGCAAGTTATTAGAAGTAGAATTATTTTTAAATTGTTTTAATGTAGATATCATGTGTATTACAGAACACTGGATATCAGAACTTGAGTTGCTTCCTTATTTTGATAAATATAGAGTTGCGAGCTCTTTTGGCCGCAAGAGCGCTATACGTGGTGGCTCACTAATTATTGTTAAGAATAATTTAAAATGTAGGGAGCGTAAAGACATTGCAAATCTCAGTATTGAGAGAATTATTGAGCTGTCGTGTGTGGAGCTGGAGCGGCACATCGTTGTGAGCGTTTACCGCCCCCCAGACGCGGACTTCACCTTGTATGAATCCACTATGGAAGACGTTTTGCTAAAAATGTATAATTGTAACAAAACTTTAATAGTTTGCGGAGATTTTAATATAGATATTTCTGTTCATCCTTTATCTGAAAGATTTCTAAATTTATTTAAATGTTTTAACCTAGACCACCTATTTGAAGACGCAACAAGGGTGACACCAACATCGGCCACCTGTCTTGACAATATTTTTTGCAGTCATGTACCAGTTATTAAATCAGTGGTTAAGCATTTCGGTTCCGATCATTACGGTCATAGCGCGCGGTTTCCTTATGTAGTAGATAAACCAGAGGTATTTAACTATCGGCCTATTACAGACAACCGTATAAAGAAGTTTCAGAACAATGTTGAGCTAAATATATCCCTTATGCCTTGCTTGGCTGACCCGAACGAGCTTTACACCAATTTGTTCAATTTAATAAATAAAGAATACAATGATACGTTTAAACTAAAAACATGTAAAGCTAGCGCTAGAGTTAAGTTCACTGACTGGGCGACACCAGGTATTTATAGAAGTAGGAACAAACTGTACGAATTATACGCTGCTAGGGAATTAATGTTAAATGATCCACCGTTTATTTTACACGTAAAAATCTACTCAAAAATTTTCAAAAAAGTTTGTCAAGCAGCTAAATCATTACATATAAGAAATAAAATTGAAAAATCTACAAATAAAATTAAAGCTACTTGGAAGATAGTTAATAACGAAACGGGCAAATCAAAGCCGCGTAATAAACAGATCAATTTAAACGTTAACAATAAAAATTTGAGTAAAAATATAGATGTCGCAAACGCTTTTGATGATTATTTCGCTTGTATACCCAAAGCATTGACTCAATGTTTGAATTCCTCTGCTTCTAGAGCGACAGCTCTATTAGAGACAAATGTAAAAAAATATGAGAGCGTCTTTAGTTTCAGATACATTAATGCTGATAAGATTGTATCAACATTTAAATCCTTAAACATAAAAGCTACTGAAGATTTATGGGGAATGTCTACAAAAGTACTAAGTTCTATTATAATAGATATTGCACCGTGCCTAGCCTATATTTTTAATAGATGTGTTGACAAGGGTGTTTTTCCTAATCTTATGAAGCACAGTAAACTCATTCCCTTGTACAAATCAGGAAATGAAAAAGATCCAGCTAACTATAGACCAATTTCGGTATTGCCTACGATAAGTAAAATCTTTGAAAAAGTGGTTCTTACTCAGTTGTTATCACACTTTAATCATACCGGGATACTTCATAGCCATCAGTTTGGATTCACCAAAGGTCGATCAACGACTGATGCCGGTACAATGCTCCTAAAGCATATATACGATGCCTGGGAAAACTCACAAGACGCGATCGGGGTATTCTGTGATCTGTCTAAAGCTTTTGACTGTGTGAGTCACGCCACTTTAATATCTAAACTTAAACACTACGGCATCCTAAACCGGGCAATTGACCTCATACAGTCTTACTTAACTGATAGAGTCCAAAAAGTCGATGTTGGCGGTGAGAGGTCTTCCGGGTCACTCATTGAAATGGGGGTACCTCAGGGTTCGATATTGGGTCCTTTTTTATTCTTAGTTTATGTAAATGATCTACCACATCTTATAGAGAATAGTAGTAAGAAAGAATGTGAAATAGTACTTTTTGCTGATGATACCTCCTTGGTCTTTAAAGTCGATAGACAAAAGAATGATTACAGTGACGTGAATGCAGCTCTGTCGCAAGTTCTTAACTGGTTCACCGTTAATAATCTTTTACTTAACGCTAGTAAAACTAAGTGCATTAAATTTACTTTACCTAATGTGGTCTTAAGCCCTACAAATATTGTATTAAATGGGGAGTCACTTAGTCTTGTAGATTCTACTATTTTCTTAGGGCTTAATATTGATGCAAAATTGCAGTGGGGTCCACACATAAAAACACTTGCTAGTAGACTGAGTTCGGCTGCATATGCAGTTCGCACAATAAGATGGCTCACTGATGAAGCTACAGCTAGACTAGTATATTTTAGTTACTTCCATAGTGTAATGTCGTATGGTATATTTCTCTGGGGGAAAGCTGCTGATTTACAAACAATATTTGTTTTACAAAAACGAGCCATACGGGCCATTTATAAAATGAAACCGCGCGACTCCTTGCGAGAGCGTTTTAAGGAAATTCATATTCTCACGGTAATTTCGCAGTATATCTATGAAAATCTATTGTACACTCATAAGCACATAAGTAGTTTTAAGAAAAAAAATGATGTGCACAGTATTAACACTAGAAACAATAATAAATTATATATACCAAAATTTAGACTGCAAAAGGTTAATGGGTCATTTATGGGGAACACTGTGCGATTCTATAATAAACTTCCACAAAATGCCACTAAACTTCCTATTCGGAAATTTAAGGCCTACATTAAGACAAATCTTATAAAGAAAGCATACTATTCCTTAGATAGTTACGTTAATGATAAATCGGCGTGGCCAGATGTTCCGCTCGCTCGACCCGTCGGCAGCTAGGATATTTTTTTGCAATGTCTGTACTTTTCTCTTATTTGAATGCATTAGATTGTAAGCATTACTCTTAGTTGAAGCGTAGCGTGTGCTGTCTTTTGAACTTCTGTTGTATATTAAGATCTTGGTATGATTGCCTTAACATGTTTTTTGTCTTGCAATCACCTTATTAAGTTAGATTGGCACCACACTGGAGTTTCATTATTTACATTATTATTACTTTGTAAAAGGATCATACAAAAAAACGGTAGGAACCAAGCCGTAAGTTTCTTGCCGGTTCTTCTAGGCTTGGTCGCGAGGAACTGGCGCTTAGATTCACCTAGATTTAAGACGTTTCAAGATGATCCCTGCGGATATTACTGAATAAATGATTTTTGACTTTGACTTTGACTTTGACTAAGACGCTACGCCACTGGCTATACCTATAGCATAGCTATAGTGTTGAAACAGAAATGCCCCAGTTTGCGATAGCTGAATTGATATAAGTGTTGGAATAATGTAACCTACTCGCCATAAAATATTTTATTTACTGTTTTTATGATCGTTGCCAAGCCTCTGAAAAATGGCTGTTGCTTGTATTTTAAAACTTGTAAATGTGATTTTGGGGTTTTGTGTTATCTCAATAGGTTTGTATTAGACTGTATTAGATTTAGTAAGTTTTACAAAGTCGTGAGCAACAAGCAAAACTAGACTTGACTTATTATGTTCTAGGCTGAATGCACACTATGCACAGTCACGCCTTTTTTTATTTAAATAATCGGCACACTTGCTAACGGTCCACCTGATGGTAAGTAGTCACCAACAACAACAGTATCGGGTGTATATCAGCACAGCAATAAACTCTACACAGCAGAAAACTAAAAAAAAAATGAAATCAGTTCATTACTGATCAGTGTTTGTAACTAATTTGATTTATACGACTTTCTGACTGGTCTAGCAGGTGGGCCACCTGATGTTAAGCGGTAACCATCACCTATTACAAAGCATTGCTTCGCGGGTCACGTTCGCTAGGAACGCGCCCTACGATGCACTGCTCTGCGTCCTCTAACCTGAGGAATACTTGTGCCTGTAATGTCACCGACACCCATACCCATCAAACCGGAACAGAACAAGCTGCTTCGCGGCAGAGATAGTCATGGTGGTAGTACTTCTCCGGTCGAGCCCTTCACTAAGTGCTCTACTACTATCTACTTTTGTGTCAGGTTTGGTAGATTTACCCAGACTTAATACGTAAAAAGTATATAAAGTATAGGTAGGTATATTTTAGTATTAAGTATGTACAGTCAGCTGCACTAGAATGTATACAGTTCGTAACTTCCATAACGGTATTACAGCATAACAATAAACTCTTGCACCTCAAAAACTAAAAGGTAGGTAATAAAATTAGTTGATTACCTCACTTATTTTTTGAAGAATTGTCATGTAAATATTTTTAGCACCGCTGGCTGTGAAACCATTTTGAAAGCTATGAATTGTATCCATTCTAGTGCAGCTGACTGTACTTATCTAATCCAGGTGTGGCATCAGCAACGGCTCCTAAAAGTGTAAACCTGGCTGTGGAGACATCATTTCTGTTCGAGCCACAAGATATACAACAAAACGCAACCATGCTGAAATCTGTTCGGCGATTCCTAGACCAACTGGAGAACCTTCTGAGCCCTGACAACACAAAACCTACCCTCAGGTATCTTTATCCTACTAAGAATGTCTTATTTACCTACCTATGAGACCTTGTGGCTTATCTTACAGAAAGTAACTGGCTATAACTATCCAACTAAACACAATCAAAAATACCTACCTAAATAAGTTGATGAGTACCTACCTATTGCTGAGCGCTCGGTAAAAACTCGTTTCGCCCGCATATCCACCCTTTCATTCCTTTTTTCATAATAATATGTGGTCCAGCTAGTCTGAGCTCCTGTGTTGCCAGCCTTCAAATCTAGAAGCTCCAGATACTACAGTCAGACCGTCTACTCCAATAATGTTCAACTAGGTATTTGTTCTACAGTCCTCACACCTCAGTTAGTAGTAGGTAACTTTGTCTTCCGTGCTGTATGTAGTTTGTGGGTTCAATCCCATGTTTAAGTTTATACCTAATGTATAAATAACGTAGGATCTATCTGACCTAAGTATCTACTAATATTATACCTAGCTGTATACATTTATATCCCAAGATGTATGTACTTCCAGGGCTCAAAATGATACTACTGGTAATGTTAAGAATGGGAATAACAATGGCAGCGGCAAAAGGCTCACCAACTTTCTTACTGAATTGGGTGGGATCGTCATAAACTACGATGAAGATGATATAAAAAGATTAGCTGCAGCGTTGGACAATGAAGTCGCTGAGAACTACATCACAAATCCGAGGTTTCACGAGATGTTCAAAAATGATTTGATAAAAATGTTCATTGCAAATACTGTCAAGGAGTGGACCACTACAGACCACTTGAAACTTAAAGTAGAAATAGCTAAGTACATAACTGGTGACGAAGAAAGCGCTTTCGTAAACTTTTTTCGAAGTCTAAATCAGTTCTTCGATTTCGATAAATCAAAGTTTAATAAGCTGGTGAAGAAATTCGTGAAAGCTAAAAATACTAAGATGTTTGCAAAACCCGTGCAGAAGACTTTTGAACTTATCTTCAATCGGTACGAGATGCTGGATGACGACTCAAAAAATAGATTACATGAAGAATTAGACAAACTTACGAAAAATATTGTAATTAACTATAAACATCGATTAGATCATGTTAATCTATTTAGAAGATCATTAAAATCAGATAGCACGACTGCGAGAGATCTGTCTGAAAGTGTGAAAGAAGAGTTTAATTCTGATAATAGTATCGAGAACGTAAAGGTTGATGGGAATGAAATACGAATTGATAAAGATGTTCAAGTAAATGTAGGGACATACAGAAAGGATATAGACGCATAAAAAAGGCAATAATTAAGATTCGTAGATAGACAAAAAGTGTGCATGCCTAGGTACGCATAAAAAAGGTAATAATTAAGATATGTAGATAGACAAAAAGTGTACATGCCTAGGTACAGTCAGCTGCACTAGAATGTATACAATTTGTAAATTTCAAAATGGTTTCACAGCGGTGCTGAAAATATTTGCACGACAATTATTCAAAATATAAGTGAGGCCATCAGATAATTTCATGACTTTTTAGTTTTTGAGGTGCAAGAGTTCATTGTTTTTCTGAAATACCGTTGTGGAAGTTACAAATTGTAGGTATATATCCTAGTGCAGCTGACTGTACCTACATGACGATGTATTAAAATTTAACTTGATCTTTTGATTTAGTTTTTTTTTAGATAAAAAATAGCTCCATGTCCAGACCAGATCTACTCTCTCAGGATCATTCTAATGTTAAAAGACTGCTTCAAAAGTTTTTCGGAAGAACTGACATCTATGCCTAAGCCTTATTGTGGCTCACCTTAACAAAAACAATGAACTGAATATAAAAATGTAGCCCTCCTGGGGCAGTCGGGTAATAAGTAGGTAACAATTTGTCCATTATCCGCCCAATTCCATCAACCGTAACGAGCGCAGCGCAACCCTTGCATAATTTAAATCTCACGCACACTGAACGAATTCTATAAGTTTAACAGCCGACAATGAGTGACAATGCATAGGTTTTGTAAGTATACCACAGTTTTCATCACATTCACAAGGCTACCTACTGCTGTTTTTTATCTTGTCTGTCAGACGTTCTGCACACAAGGACCACTAACCAACGAAAAGGGATAGCAAAGTCGCATCTTACTGGGCGTGCGACTTACATCCAACAAGCGTGCGACTTCGTCCGCGTGAAGTTATTTTCTCACAAACTTTCTACTCCTGTTGAACGGCACATAAAATTATCCTATTAATTACGAGATGTCTTGGCGAGTAGAATACTGGATGAACGACGTCTTAGTTCGAAAATTGCTTACCTATTCGCATTTGCAAGTTTTTTGCAAAAATCGATATTCGTTACGCCACTAATAATAGGTGTTAGCTACCCAAACCACATAGTTTACCAAACCAGATAGTTTTCATGCCGTGCCGTCATGTAACAGTAAATGGGTAACCGCATGACACCGACAGCCACAGCAAATATTTGAAAGTGCCGCGCTGCGGGAATCGGTGACCCAAAATCCGGTGGTCGCCTCGTGCATGAAGAGCTTTTCAGCTGTTCTTTGGTATCGGATGAACGCTTACAAGTTCATTTCTATTAGTTTCCTTCCGCCATTATAACAGCATCGTCGGCTGTCGCCCGCACACACAAGTTAGTAAAATTTATAAATAAATATTCCTATACTTTATTAATTTATTTATTTATTTATATACATATAGACCTAAGTACATTACCTAAAGGTATTATTTTGGTACTTACGTACTTAGGTAGGTAGGTACCTAAAATAAATCCTAGCTTACCTACGTCTGTGACTGCTCCTCTTGCACATTAAAAATGCTACAAAAACTTAACATTTCTGTTTTCTTTGGTCAAAAAGAATTCTTCAAATATGTATACCACGTGTAAAATACTTACAATGAAATACACGAATTAAAAAAATTATTAAGTACACACAAATATATGCAAAATTATGAATACGTCGATTAGGTCAGGGCAAGTTAGGTCGATCGATAAAGGTGTTCCTACTTAATCCATAAATAAAAAATTTGCTTGCAAAATTTAGAGAAGTTTTGTATCATCGTTGTCGGACGACAACGTTCAACAATCGGTAAAGCTAGGTAGCTGAAATTGTTAAATGATATTTGTCGTTAACTATACTACCTTAAGTACTTATATTCTGTGCTTATATTAGTATTACCAGATACTTACCTACAATTATATTTTCCAATGCGATTGTATTTCCTGTTTGAAACCGGCTTATAACAAGGTTTCAACTTAACTACAACAACAAATAGGCAGGTAGGTACTTGTACCTAACAAGGTATTATAGGTAGTCGATTAATCAAGAAACTTGGATTACATTACTTTCTTAATTTATCACCTACAGGTAGGTAAATAAGAAGCATTGAAGATTACGATTAAAAAAATGAAACTGAAAAAAACATTTTATACAGCTTGCTGATAGCAGATGGACAACCAAATCTTAAGTGGTTCTATATCACAAATAATCAGCTTGCAGGTCACGTTTTTTAGGAACGTGACATACGATGCACAGCTCTGCGTTCTGAGTTAATATAATATAATATATGTATGTACCTACCTATAAGCATGAAGTAAAATATTTAAAATAGCTAGGTTTAGATGCAGTACCTTCCTTAATACGAGGTGCTACTTCTCTGTGACTACAGAGAAGTCGTACGTAACGTTGTGAAACCTATATCTCAGTTTAATCTATGTTTAACAGGAAACAGTATTTTTGAAGACATCAGAATGGATTACCTATACTCGGCTGTAGAGAACACATCGGAAAATACAACCTTATCTCGGAAATAGCTATTACGACAAGTAAGTGCATACAATATTTAACTGGGGGGTACTACGCTGCGGGTATGGGGGTACTTGCGCTGTACGAGTATGTTGCTGTTGCTTAGCCAAACAGCGTATTTACGATTAGTAGGTAAACATGAACACTGCCCAAATGTTGTTTTTATTTTACTTTCCAGTTTCAGTCTTCGGGTACAGCGCTCTACCTTGGGTCATTATCATCTGTATATTTACCCGACAATTCGGGAGAAGAATACCTTTCATCATCGTATCCCTCAACACGATATTCTATAACATTTTCCTGTATTTCAGTGTCGACACAACACAGATTTTAATCAGTGAAATAATGCAAGGGATGAACCACGCTTCTAACATGACACTTGCTGTAATTATAGTATCAGAATACACCTCCCCTAAATACAGGGGGTTATTTTTAGCCTTGAAATCGGCAACACTGTTTTGGGGGATCTGGGTTGCCAATGCAATGGGGGCGTTTTTATATTGGAAGTATATTCCGCTCGTGGGAATATTCTTATCTATTTTCTGTCTATCAGGTCTGTTTTGGCCAGAATCTCCTCAGTGGTTAGCGAGTAAAGGCAGATTTGACGAGTGTGTAACCGCGCATAGGTGGCTTAGAGGCACGGACAATGAATCTGAGAGAGAATTAGAGCAATTAATCGAATCCCAGTTAGAGGAATTAAAAATTTGTAAAGAAAGAACCGACTTTAGCAATATAGCAAACGTATTTTCCAGGAAGGAATTTTACCAGCCGATGCTAATATCTGTACTGATGATGATGCAGTATCATTTCTCTGGCAAACTGGTTTGCATGGTGTATGCACTTGATATTATAAAAAATATAACTGACAGCGAATCTACAGCATATACTGGAATGCTAATTCTGGACGGAGTAACGGTGAGCAAAGGCATGTATTTAGGCTGTTGCTTATCTAAAGTTTTAAAAAGACGGCAGTTATTATTTTCTACATCATCTGTTGGAATATTAATACTGTTTGTAATGTCTTTGTACCTTTACTTAATTGATTTGAAAGTTATAGATCAGAATAAAATAGTCACGATATCGTTATTAACAATGTTTTCTGTGTCTATAAGCTGTGGTCCGATGATTCTTGCTACATCAATATACGGAGAATTGACGCCTCTTCGATATAAAAGCTCGTGTACAATGATCTCAGCTTTAGTATTTTCAATTTTAATATCTACATTGGTTAAAATATTTCCTATTATCTTAAAAACTTTCAACATGTCCGGGACGTTTCTATTTTATGGAATGTCATCGGTAATCATTAGTTTATTGCTGTTTAAATACTTGCCTGAAACAAAGGATAGGACTTTGCAGGAAATTGAAGATATTTTAGCGGGAAAAATAACAATTTATAGACGGAGTCAAAGAATTGATACCTAGCTGTTATTTTTAACTATTTTGTGATATTCTAATCGACTCGAAGACCTTACTAGGGTACCTAAGTACACATATGTATGTACGATGCACTTTATTTTAATAAAAAGGTTTGAAACTTGACTATCTCATGTTTTATTTATAAGTAGGTATAAAATATTTGCATATAAAAATTACCCATAAAGTTACGCCCACAATTATGACACGGTTTCAAAAAACAGGTCTCTTCCGGCCCCCTAATGCATCCTAGGTTTATTGTCCCTAGCATACACTCTCGACACTGACAGGCCACAGCCGTCTGTCTTATTTTATTTTATTCCAATGGACAATTAATGAATACAGTGTAGGCCATTTTGCGAATCTACTACACTGATATAAATTCGATGCCTTTTATTGTAAAATGGTATAAGTATATAGGTATTTTAGTTGCAAGTAAAAAAATGACATTTATTGAATATACCGATGTAAAATGACGTGATTTTAAATGCACTAAGGTGCAGGTGACAGTCTTGGTTTTAAAATTCTAAGAGTTTCCAGTGGCGGATTTGAACTCTGCGTAAGTGATATAACCGTCGTTGTTAGAATCTGCCTGTTTGAGGGCTCCTTCCACTGTCTGCGCCAGATCTTCGTCTTTATAATGTGCTGTATGCTCGAGCTCCTTACCGTCTGCATCTGGAAATGTTAAACTTATATAAGGTACGAACGAATGACTGACGTAACTTGCGTCAGTCATTCGTTCGTACCTACGTTGAACGCAACGTAGGTACGAACCAGTGAATTGTCCACGAACTAGTGTCTTAGCTGGCTCCGAAGTGGAGCGTTACGAATAATCTCTATATGACAAGAGCTTAGTAAAATTATGCTACACGTTAGGTACGAAGCATGGTATTACAGGTCTCAACCGTCTCAACCTATAGGCTTAACAACTCATGGACGCGAAGCTGTGCATCGGAGGGCACGTCCCTAACGAACGTGACCTGCGAAGCCTCAGGTGGGCCATCTGCTTGTTCCATGAGCAAGTCGAATAAAAACCAATTTGGTAATTAGTAGGAGAGCTCTTAGTGAAGGGCTTATCCAAGGAAGTACTTACTACCACCACTTTACCACCACCATGCCTTTATATCCCGCTAAGCAGCGTTGCTGTGTTAGGGGGATGTGGATGCTGATGACATTACAGGTACATGAGGCGTAACCTTGTAACATCAGGTGCGCCATCAGCTTGGTTCGTCAGCAAGTCGTATAAAAAAAGGGTTAGCGTTATTTGTAGTAACTACTCTGTAAGTGTCCATTCCCTTAGGAAATTATGAATAAACAGACACGTAATAGTTGGTAGTTTAAGGTAGGTACCTAAAACTATCTACTCTCCTCCATGCAATAAGTTCCAGCAGATCACACAAAATTTTAATTCTTATGTACATTATGGTACCTACCCAGACCTAATGTAAAAACAAGTTATTAAATAATTTATAAAAACAGCTAATTATGATTCGCATGGTTGGCTCTACAGTACAATAAATGTAATTACAGTAAACTAGACATGAAAATCGCTCGTAAAAAACTTACCCACGTAAGTATGACTTAGTTTGATTATTCCAGGCGGATGTTGAGAAGAAAACGGACACAAATTTAAGTTTTTATAAACTCAGATACTAACAAAGATATAGGTAAATTCATAATACAAGTCGCTAAACATCATACGGGACGGGTTTTTACTTATGAATATACCAGGGTGTAATAAGACTACTTCCGAAAACTGAAATTGCCCATTCAGACCATGATTCTGATTAACTACAAAAACAATTGAAAATGCAAAAAAAAGATCGACACATTTTGTCGGTTTTTCTGTGTTTTCAGCATAAGTATACCTATCGACAATATATATATTATTTAAATAAGTACGCTTATCTTATTTAAAAATGAGTGAACAGCAATCTAAAGGAAATGCGATCATCTGACCTAGCGGTTACCGCCCAGCGCCTACCGCCGCGCAGTCTTTGACCGCTGTACGGAATACATCGCTGGTTGACGAATAAGAATTCCAGCAAAATAATCGTATTACTCTAAATCTGTATGACTGTCAGCCAAGTAGTATTCTATAAGATCTTGTTGTGTGTAACTTTACACATCCCTGGAGTATTCGGAAGTGGTCTTATTACACCCTGTATCGTATCAGTACCTACATATATCTAAAAAACTTAGGTGCCTACGGCTAGAAAGGTTCTTTAGGTGCCTATACCTAAGGATTGTAGGGTTTACGAAAAACTGACGAAACTCGTGTGGGTTAGGGTTGTCGAAGCTGAGGGGTAAGGTGTGTCCCATAAATTTGGCTAAAGGTAAAAAAAAATTGCTCATTGAGCACAGATTTTTATTAAAAATATTCATACAAAAAAGTAGGTAGGTAGTTAGGTACTGCTCGAGCGAATTTTCATTTATGATCGAGCGTCGCATTAGGCGAGCAACATTTGAAAGACTTATATGTAGGTATATGCCGAAATGGTGGTCAAATGTAGACTCAAGTAACCTATAGATTTTTTTACGATCCTTTAATACTACCTATAGGTTTAGGTACGCCTAAAATTATGATTGAATGTTGCTCTCAATTCAGACTTAGCCTAAGCTTGCTTCAGATACGGGCCCATACCAATTTTTAACCCGTGAGAAGGCGCGCTATGAGCAATTTGCTCACACAAAAATTGATTGAGAAAGTTTTTGGTGTTCCTGACTTCATAGCGTCCCGAGCTCCTAGGTACCTTCCTAACTATTCAACGCCTCTCCCCTCGCGCAACTCACGCATTGCTTAGTCTTGCTGCGACTGCGCAGTGAAGCATTTGTGGAAGCTCCGCACCGTCGTGCGGCAATTTGCTCATCGCGCGCCTATCCATGTAAGTATTTTTTTCGTATTAATAAATTTTTATAATGTTTTTCTTGTATTATTATTTTGTTAATTTATATTAAATTAGTTTTTTATTTGGTAAGTACTCTAAAGTCATGTTTTAATGACCATATTTTATGTTTTCAGCTGCAACATACATGAAAAATGGGTGATCTAAATAATGCACTAAATCTTCGAATTTCTTCGTGGTTGGAAGAGAACTCCGATGATAATTTTGCTCAAGTTCCTAATAAAGCGGTTTGTGCCGATTCTTATGGCTACAGTAGAACCTAAGCTAAGCAGATTCTGTGCTATATGTCTTAGACGTAAGAATAGACGGGTCAAAAAAAGCATGCACTTTGTGCAAGCAATTACTCTGCACCGAGTGCATAACGTATATGTGTTCAATGTGTTTCGAGAGGCACACTTGTCCTGACCTCATGGAAGAGTGAAATTTTTAAATTTTATTTACGTATTTTTTTTTATCGTGATTTTTTTGAAGACTACCAAGGATAGTAGATCCAAAATTAGTTAATTAGTTATTTGCGGTAGAAGTTGTATTTATGTTTCATAGTTTTGATTAAAACTCTTGTTTTCATATTAAATAAATGTTGTTTTATTCATTATGGACCCATTTATAGCCAAAAATACTAATATTGTAGAAATATAAGCATTTAAAGTAGTGTGAGCAATTTGCTCACGCGCGCCTATCCGTGTAACACCATAAGGCGCGCCTTCTCACGGGTTAATGAAAATCTGTTAGGTATACAAGTCTCGAATTCTTGATTGAGTGTTATTCTAGAATACAGAAGATTTAAAAGGTTTCCGTAAAACGATAGACGAATGGTTAGTAGGTTCATAGTAATTATAGTACGCGGCCACGCTATGCTATGCTTTATCCTTTTGTGCCAAGTTTTTAGCGTTAGTTTTCTCAGCAGTGAGCTTAGCACGAATGTTGCTATATCTATACTCTATGAAGTCGATGTATCCGTCTTTGTTGACGTCTGTGTGCGTAAGCGCAAGCTCCAACACGTTCTCTAGTTGCTCGTCTGTGTACGCCTTGTGATCCTTGTCCACTTGGCCTGAAAGTTACAAAACCAGAGTTTTAGACTAGTCAATTTACCAGACAACAAGCTCTTTTCTAACAACGAAACATCCCTTTAATTTTTTTCTCCTGGGTGCCAGTTGTAAGTGGGAAAACAATCGAATCGTAGTAACTCTATTTTATGTCAAGCCAGAATGAAATCACACATCTTTGGATGACCCTCCAATCTCAATGATGAACTTCCTAAAAACAAACACGCGTCAAAATATGTTCTAATCAAATCAAACCTTTAACCCATTAAATCAAATACCTACGAGTACGTTTGACTGATAAAATATTTAAATTATTTAGGTAGGTAAGATGGGATTCTATGCCAAAAGCGTAAACGGACTTTTTCTACAGCACAATTTTTTAGGAAAGTTTGTAGGTGGGTAGTAAGTAGACATCGTCCAGTCTTAAAGTGCACGCCCCACTATTTCAGTAATTCAAAGAGAATTGGTCTTTATTATTTATTATACAAGAACTATTTTAAAGTTATTTGCTGGTCGTCAAAGTCAAAGAAATGCCGTGGAGGGGCGTGCTTTTTTAGACTGGTTTATCTCTACCTATGTACCCACGAGTAATATAATATAACAACAAAATACTTACCCCAGTAATATAGTAGGGTTTTCTTCACTCGAACTTCACAAAGACAACACTACAGTGGTAATATCAATTATTACCATAGAACATCGACTTTCAGATGTACCTATTTGAAGATAGCTTAGACGCTATCAATTTGATAGCGGAGTGAATAGTATTCAGATAAACATTTTGAAAGCAATAAATTTGAAATAGGTACTTACCTACACGAAAACAATGAAATATTTTCTTATTCTATCACAATTAAATTATGACTTTAAATGCACACAAAACACATAGCGGACATAATACCTATTTCAGGACATAAGACGAGTTGTACTAAACAAAAAAACAAAATAAAGACAAAATAAATTACGCACCTATGTTTATTATGTACCAAGTTGTAAGCTAGCGTAAACAGTATAGGTCCAATATCCCAAGTAATAATAATAATAATAATGCTGGACAATCCACACAGCATCATCTAGCCCCAAGCTAAGCAGAGCTTGTGTTATGGGTACTAAACGACTGATATACTTAATACAATACATTACATACATAGATATTTTTTATTATACATAGAAAACACCCAGAACCCTCGGAATAAATATTTGCAGATCGTACAAACATTTATTCCAAGGCGGGAATCGAACCGGCAACCTCTTACGTCGCAGGCGGACATTCGCCCGCCGCGTCACATCGGTCGTCGCATACCAACTAACCCTTCTTGTGCTGCACCAAATAGGATCACTCGTACTGCCTAGGTACAA
Source organism: Electrophaes corylata (assembly GCA_947095575.1). Classification (NCBI taxonomy): domain Eukaryota; kingdom Metazoa; phylum Arthropoda; class Insecta; order Lepidoptera; family Geometridae; genus Electrophaes; species Electrophaes corylata. The sequence goes on from OX352714.1 coordinate 3,283,161, forward strand.
GGGCAGGTGCCCGCTGCCTACCATGCCAAGCAGCGCTCGTAAGGTGACGTCACACAAAAAAAATAGATAGGTACTTATATCAAACTGTGCAAACCATCAAACTCACAAAATAATGGTAAATATTCCGTTTGTAATGAAAATAACATTCACAACTTGCTGTTTCTGCATTCACACATAAGCTCTGCCCCCATTGGCGAAGCGCACTTCCCTCGGCGGGTGACGCCTTAGCCTGATACTGTGCTCAACAAACGTTATGAACCCATCACCGTTCGCATCAGACTTGCTCAACACCTCGTCTATTAGCAGAGAGAGCTGATCTTCCGGTAGTTTTCTTTGTTTCACTTCTTTACCATCTGCAAATGTTGCCTCTGTTTCACTCTACTATACAATAAGCCCTTAGCATTTTTAGGTACCTACTTAATACTTTAAAATCACTTTTGTCAATTTCTGTTTGGGATTCGATAAAGATATGTCATTTCATCATCATTATCCAGCAACAATGGGTGCTACTGACGAGTGAAAAGATAACTGACTTAGGCCCTGTATAATGTAACCCGTCTCAGTTTGGATGTCTCACATCACAGGAACATTTGCAGATAAGATTTTTATCTTAATGAATGGAACAAGGGACATATTTCTACCTATATCGGTGAAAGACTCACTACTTGTAATACCTACAGAAAGAGTTTATTCAATCCAATCAACATATTTACAAACACGAATTTGATCTTTACATAGTTGGGTGTTTGTATAAAAAACTTTGTAAATAATAGCCACATTAAAATTAATAACTAATTAGGAATTTATCGTTAAATTACGCAAACGTGTCAAAGATCAGCGTACAGTCGGCTGCACTAAGATATATCTCTCTTTTATTTCAAAATGGTATAAATGAACTGACTTCATTATTTTTGCCGTGCGCAAGTTTAGTGTAATACAATTTATACCATTTGAAAGTTATGAAATATATAGGTACACATCCTATTGCAGCCGACTGAATCTCAGCTTGAGCAATATAATTTTGAAATCGATTTTTCAGAGCATTTATTTTTATACTCAGTAGCCTAATTTAAAAAAAAAATTAAATAAGCTGTTAATTCATATCAGTATCTTTATTTTTATCTAACACAAAAACAGATAAGAAAAGATAGAAAAGACATAAAATTATTAATTTGAATGTTGTAAATAAAATATATATTATTTTATTTAAGAAGAACGCATAGTCCTTTAGATTCATAATTCTTTAGATCTGTCCACTCAGTATCCTGAGAGATACTGGATGTTTAAGGGTATTCAGAGGCATGTCCTTATCTGCCAAGTCAAAATTATTAGACAAGACTCAAAAATAAAATGGCACTTATTGTTGAGATTATGTATGAGCATTGTAGTACAACATTCAGATTAATAAATATTCGAGTAAGTTCTTTCAGAATCACATTTTGAGCACAATTTTATAGTAAAATATACACAACCAACAAACTTTTTAACACAAATCAAATAACGTTGAATACAGAATGTCACAGAATTGGATACACTGAACGCTTTAAATTTTCTTGACAGGTACGAATAAACAAGTATAAGGTAATCTCAAAGATCAGAAAATTCGGTACATAACTAAGTTTGACCAAATAATTTACTGAAAAGTTTATTATAATATAAAAACAAGAAAGTATGCTACGTTTGCACGGTTAACAGTTGTCAAAGTCAAAAGGTATTCAGTTATATCCGATTATCTTGATACGTCTTAAAGCTAGGTGAGTCTAAGCGCCGATTCGAATCGATACGGTAAAATTTGGCACAGTTATATGTAGTTTAGTTTAAATATAGTAAAACTCTTAGTTCTAGAGGAAGACGGAGTCAGTAAAAGCAGCCACCTAACCAATTCTGTGACAATCTTTATAATTACACCATCTAGCTAATAGAAAAAATATTTTTAAAAATACATTTAATTCGTATAAAATCTTAATACACCTGCACATACAGGATGTACTACACGCTATGTATTTTTTAACTATAGGACATCCTGTATGTGGTTTATAAGAACAGTATTTCACAAAATCTCAAGTATCAGTTCTTTATGGAATGTTACTTAGGTTTGGTATGAGTTGGTAAGATTTTTTGGAGATAGTTCATTGAATTCATATTAGCATTTTCAACATTTATATTAGAGGAACTGTACAGTATATATTTTTTCTCATAAAACAAATTTGTCATTTCCATAGAATCCAAAATAATAATAAATATTTTTGATGAATCTTAAATAATACTGGAACCTATGGTAAAATATTACTTTGTATTTGAAGATTTGCCTTGCCTCATAACAATGTTGGAGGCACTTGGCAATGATCTATCTGTAAGAAGTATTTTTAAACTATTAATCAATTGTTTTTAGTTCCAGATGATTTGCCTCGGCCCATCACGATTTTCAAGGCACTGTTATTATCTATCTGTATCTATCTTTATAAGAAAAAAACTTACTAAAACTATTAATCAACTATTGTTGCTGACTGTACAAACTAATTATTATTAGATAAAGGAAAATATTTGCAGTTTTTAATTATTTGAGCGAGCCGCGTGTTATCTAACATAAAAAACAAAAATTAAATATAATGTACCCCGATTACTTCAAATGGCTGGTCCGATTTTGATAAAATATTCACACAATAGTGCGTAATGATACCGCGAGATTCCCAAAATTATATCTAAGAATTAGGCTTAAACTGTTTTCACTTATTTTAAGTCTATAAAAAAATCTGTAACTCATACCAAATCTTTAGTGCCATGCGAACACCAACACAGTTAATGCCGCCAACGTATCTGTTCAGCCGAGAGGGACGCCTCTATCGAATTGTGAAACAAAAGATATCCACCGACAACGAAGCGAAAAACAGACAGATAATCTAATAGAGGACGAGGTCACGTAACCGCTACACCTTTCACTGACGCATCTCAGGGCATCTGACAACTTTATGTAGTGGATAAGGACAACAATACAGTCCATCTCATTCTTACAAGTGCTGATATAATATTACAAGCGAAAACGCGCGTCTTTGTTGACGTGATTTTCATACTAACTACAACCTCCGCTGTACCCGTTAAGTGATTGAATTTCGATAATTTTTAGTACATCTCTACACACCAAGACGAACATAACTTGAAAATTTCAAGCCAACGACCAGCGGTTTAGGTTGGACGTCTCTATGTCAGCAAGGATACAGTTGTTATAAATTGTATAGATGCGTTCATTGTTGAGTGAATGAAACAGACAACATCCCGGTTATTGGATATCTGTCTACGAAGCTAAATGAAATGACGTCATTAGTTCCTCATTGGCCAACTGAACAGCAGTTGGTAGCACTGTACAGACGATTGTGACAGTCATGTCATGACAGAATAATAAAATCCCCCACATGTACGTACAATATTGCGCACGATGGAGGAGCTTTATACACATACAGTCGGTTAGGCTAGACGCCTTGTTCACAATCGCTTGAGTTTCACGTTAGTTATCAGACGTTTATGAGGCTCGAGTTTCAAGTTACAAATTACAATCCGTCATTAACCATAATAAGTATATATATAACCATTGGCTCTCGTATCTGGAGGGGTTTGTCAGTCGCCATGCCATTGGTGACCGCATTATCGATGTTTAGTACTCAGAATGAAATGGTTGCTACTTTTAATTCATTTTCATGGCATGAAAAGCAAAAGTAGCAGTAATTTCACCTATGATTTTTCATTGACAATGATTTTGCATAGAACTACCCCAACAACGGCACACGTTCCGTATGCTACTTGAAATGAAAGATGAATTATAATATAAGTATATTAGTCATGATAAAATTGCATTTATTTTCAACTTTCCCTTATACTTTTACAGGCTTGGGATTGACAATGTAAAAATTTGATAATAACTTTAAAAAAGGCTTTCATGATAATATGATTTTGAACTGGATGAAAATAAATCGCAAACAATCGCTTATTTCACAAGACGTCGCACGCCATGCTCGGATGACTGACTGTGACCTGCGATGAAATAATGAAAAACCATTTCGGTGATTTTGAGCTCTGCTATTGAAACCTACTCGTAGTTAAGCTATAGACGTCTGATAACTAACACGAATTCACTAAGCGATTACCTATGAAAGCGATAAGGCCAGTTCTAATTTCGTGTTGGCGAACTCAATATCTCCTACTGTTGCGGTTTCGGTGGAGGATTCTTAGCCTGTGCCCGCACAAACTCTGGATAGTCGATATAACCATCTCTATTATGGTCGTCCATATTCAAAATGGGGTCTATTAAGTTTATTAGTTCGTCATCTTTGAATATTTTCTCAACCGAAGGGGGCGTGTTCGGCGTCGCTTCCTTTTTGTGATTGTGCTCTTGTTCTACTTTAAAAAGTAAGAAAAACAAGATGGCCGCCGTCACCATGACAACCGGAACAGGTGATACATAGAAAGAGACAAACGACAAATGAGTTGTGCTTACCCAACGTACAAACAGCAACAAAATTACAGTAAACATGTTTGGTTTGTAAACTCTCTTAACCCAAACTTCATGGCTTTATTAATCAAATCGTTATCTACTTTTGTTGCTGGCTGTACAAAATATAATGCATATTATAAAATATTTTAAAATCCTGTATAAAAATAAATTGGTGCGCGAATGAAATGCCAAGCTTAAAACAGTCACACAACTTCTATCTATTTCTAAATGATTTTTTTTAAACTTTGAAAAGGCTTTAAGACTAGGTGCCTCGATGATTGATCCACATGGTCAATCCTCTTTTGAATTATCTTTCATACAAAATAATAATATGCCACATAAAGCTCCACTCCACCAAAAGAGAAACATAAAAAGGCGATCGGAGATTTATAGTTACGATAAACACTAGACACCCCTGATCCAGTCAGAAAGTATTACTTTTTCAGAATTACTAACTAGTTTATCATTATTGGCTGTAATAAAAGTTTTTCCTATTGACATGACTTTAGTCTTGTAAAGAAAACATAAAAATTGCTAGTTTTCATCTATGAAAAACTTTTGAGCGATCTTGACTGGTCATCGTTTGCTTTTGAGGTTGACTGTACTTAGATCTTTTGGTACTTGACAACTTTATCACAAGTTCTTGTTGTGCAACTGGTTTAAACTCGGCAAAGTGTATAAAAACAACTTCCCAAAATCACACATAAAATACATAAACATACAATAAAAAACACAAATAAACAAAACACCATTATTCTTGTAACCAAGAAAATACTATCATAATTACGTACCAAAACCAAACAAAAATATCGTTTCCTATACTTTCTACACAGTTTCAAAAGATAAAAGCTTTTTTGTAAATATATATGTATTTTAATTTTTTATCATTGACTGTCCTTTGCCTTCAATCTCACCTATTGGTAAGTGACTATGAAGCAGGACGGTCTAGAATACACCTATTTACTCACCTATTTCCACTGGTAATCTTGATAATTTGACAAACGCATATGTAATTTAAACTTATTACTTTTTTTTTACTCTTTCATGTTTGTTAAATGTTGATGTCTGTCTTTGGGATAATTTTTTTTACTCCATTTCCTGCCTGTGTTTATAAACATTGTAATCTCGCTGCTGCAATACTTAACGCCCATTATATCAACTAAGTATAAAGTAGTAGATTTTAGATTTTTAGACCTTTTTGTAATTGATTTTAAACACCGTTTTTAATAGGCAAGTAGTTTCTTTTGCTTTTTTTTAAAGAGGAAATATTTGATTGTTGCATTGAATAGGCTTCGAAACTACTGGATAGATTTGAAAAATCCTTTCACCATTGTGAAGCTACACTATCCCCAGGTGACATAGGCTATATTATATTTTCAAAAAAATTCGGGATTCTTATTAAAACCCGTGCGAAGCCGGGACGGACTGCTAGTCTTAAGGTTAAACAAGTCGGTACGTTGTCCATACAAACGCTGTAAGTGTTTAATGTCTACTATTTATTAACGTGCGTCCGAAGTTAAGTTTGATACTGAATTATCTTGCCATTATCTAGGTACGTTACCCTATATGCTACAGTAAAATCAGATTACCTTGAAAGTTACAAGCGTCGAAAGATTTAGTACTAAATTTTGTAACGCTTTGTATGGACAACGTACCGACTTGTTTAACCTTAATTAAAAATGTTTGCTAATAAAACTTTTTATCACTCATATGACCTCATTCATATTTATTGCTGAGAGCTTATGTTGCCATCTCTCTTTAATGACATGAAAATAACAGTGACAAGGATATTTTGCAGTTGCTTTAATATGTTTGGTTATTTATTAATAACTAATTAAATGGAGGGCATCAGTATAGGTCTCAGTATCCGTTTCGATTATTTTTTTTTAGCGTTTTTTGTGACTAATTACGAAATTACTACCAAAGGCCAAGGGGGATTTAAGAGGTCTCACATTATATAACAGCTGTGGATGTCATTAACCTTAGTGCGGCGGCTTTGCGCACTCAAAAAGAGCGGCGTCGCATTAAAGTCGCGCAACCTCAAGCTTGATTTTATCGAAACTTACATCGGATTAATTAGAATTAAAAAAAAAGCAGGTTTAATTATTTTATCTTTTTTTGGAACCAGTTTTTATGTCTTACTTATGATTGAAATACCCCGTATAGGAAGTATGGCCTGGTTTCTTTGGTTACCTATTGTTATTGTTCACTCACCATGCCAGTGTATAAGAGACTTGATTAGCTCACAGCCGTCCAGCTTATTATTATTGTCAGCGTCATGCATCTTGAAGTAATGGAACATTAGCTCTTGTTCAGACATCTTAGATGTGTCGAGTGGAACATCCATGTGTTCTTGAATATGCCTGGAAAAACATCACATATTATTAGAACAGGAATCATTTGTTCACGCCCAGGTTCGAGAACCTTTATAATAATAATAATAATGCTGGACAATCCACACAGCATCATCTAACCCCAAGCTAAGCAGAACTTGTGTTATGGGTACTAGATGACTATAACCCAGCCAGTCGTCGGTTCTATGAGCTATGTCTTGCCCAGCCACTTACTGATTTTGTAGCTATATGGATGACTAGCGGCCGCTCGCAGCTTCGCCCGCGTGACAGTTTTTTTCCCGTTCCCGTTATTTTTTCGGGATGAAAAGAAGCCTATATGTTAATCCAAGTTATAATCTATGTTTATTCCAAATTTCATCCAAATCGGTCTACTGGTTAGAGCGTGAAAGAGGAACAAACATCCATCCATCCATCCATACTTACAAACTTTCGCGTTTATAATATTAGTAGGACTATGGTTTTTCTTGGATTTTCTCATATCTGATTATATCACATGGTGAAACTCTCAGTACAGTTATTTCTAAGATATAGTCTACCATAAAAAACGGTGTTTTCTAAACTAGTAAAAAACAAATTACTCACTCTCTTTCTTGATTGATGTTAGTTGGGTTTAATAGTTGAGGATCTGAAATGAAATAAGGCAATATTATTATCAGAATCTTTTATGAGGCTTTTATCGAGGGTGTAGTCAAAGGTACAACCAAGCATTTTATTGTTATGAGTTATTGGAGTACATTTATTATGAGTAAGTGTAAAGTGTGTTAAGTTTATTAAATGTGTTCGTTTTTATATAAAATCTTCTAGCTTCAAACTAAGCTAAGCTTGTACTATGCAAACCAGATAACTGATACAATACTTAGATCGAACACACAACCTACATACAAAGCAGAGCTACTACTAACTGAATTATGAGGCCAGCCAAGTAGCCTTGAGCCTATGAATAGAAAAAGATATACCTCCATGATGCGCAGGGTTCGCTTGGAACTGCTGCTGCTGCTGCTGCTGGAACTGAGGTTGCTGCTGCTGCGGCGGTGGTGGCGGCGGCTGGTATTGCTGTGGAGGAAGCTGTTGGTATTGTTGCTGGATCGGCTGCCAAAAGATACGAAATATATTATCCTCTACTAGCTAAACGCGCGCAACTTCGCCCGCGTGAAGCTATTTTCATACAAATTTCAACCCCCGCTGTACACGTTTAGAGGTTGAATTTCAGAAATTCCTTTCTTAGTACACCTCTACGCACCAAGACGAATATACTCTGAAAATTTCAAGTCTCTAAGTCGTTAAGCCTGTGGCATTGTCTATATCCCAGTCAGTCAGGGCAAAGATTCTTATAATTGGTTTACCGAGACATGGATAGTTTGGTATAGATTTGCCTAAAAAAGGTACTTGAAAGGTATTTGACACATCAGGTACAATTTAAAAATAACGCACCTGCTACATTCTCGTACCAGGCTAAAATAAATAATTTTTGGCAAACTTTTCACATCACATTATTTAGCTTTAAACTAAGCCATACTTGTAATATGAGAATAAGACAATGCAGGCCATACATACATAATAAATATTTATCCTTTACGTAATTGTTTGTCATAACCCCAAGGATGCAAAGGTCAATAATAAAATAAAATAATAATTTATTACCCTGTTATTATTGACACTAATACATTGTGCTTTTACATCCATTGATTAATCATTTATAACCCAGCCCAACATGGGAGTAGCTATCTAAGATATAAGCCTACTATGCAATCAATGATTTTTTATGTGACCGAATTGTTATTTGAATTGATATAATTAATACTTTTATTATTATAATTAATGAATGCTATCTTAACTTTTGATATTGTGTATTTTAATTTTAATTTTCATTAACAAACCTGCTTACCTGTAAATTTAAATTGTATCTTCTAAGTTTAAGATTTTAATTTTATGTTTAGTGTTTGTATGCCCAAATGGCAGGATCTAGTGCTTTATATGTTACACATTAACATCTGATTGTCATACCTAGATACACAAACAATAAATGATTTATGATTTATGATTTATATACAAAAATGACTGTGGTGTGTGGACTGAATTAAAACTGATGCAATAGCTCATTTTAATTGAATTTTAGAAAGGTTGCAGCTTAATAGAAGTCCACAAAAAGCAAATATTAAAAATAAAACAAAATAAGCATACATCAAAATGTTTGCTTACCGGCTGTTGTTGCTGAATATTCTGTGGCGGAGGGGGTGGGGGCTGGTAGTTTTGCTGAAATTTACAAGATTTATTTTGTAGGTACAGCAAGAGTCAGATCCAATAATAATCCCTGGTTATTTTTTCCTCACAAAGTTTTCATATTTCTTATTGGTATGCTGCATGCTTAGTATAAGATGAATATAATAGTTAATATGCCATATTGATATACAGATATTGTTAACTATGTCATAACTTTCTAATATTGAGTTGCATACATGAATGCTGGTATGTAGGGAAGATATGTAATAATAAAGGAAATATCTTATGATTATTCAAAGTAGATAGATAATATTGATAAATTTGTGATACTTACAATAAATATTGTATAATACTTAGCATGGTTCATGTGGTTATACAAAAATATAGGAATTAAGCTGTTATTTCATTGAGTCTTTCTTAGCTTGGTCACATGGAGCTGAGTTATCACTTATTCCATGTAATCCTTATGTTTTTATTAAATTAATATACACTTTTACTTTAAATGTTGATCTTGGACTTTTTAGGATACTGTGTAATAAAATAAAAGTGGCCTAAAATTTATGTGTTACTTGGAAGTAAAACATATGGTGTATGAGTAAATAGTTACCTCGTAAGTCTGCGGTGGTACCCCTGGCACTGTTCGTTGCTGGTATTGTTGAGATATGGCACATTGGAGCACCGCAGTGAATATTAAAAACGTCAGCATTTTTCACCTGAGAAATAACCTTATTCATAAATTACAAAGCCACTAATCTCAATTTAAAATAAGCATTTACCGCGCTCGAGAAAAGGAAACAAGTTTCACTGCTATATTTTATCAACAAACTACGATCCAGCATGTAACGTATGGCAAATTGATTTTACCTGTTATTATTATGCTACGTGGAATGGAAGACGATAAAGGTCTTATCAATGCGATGTATTGATAATTTATACGGCTAGACGTGGACATTAGACTAATTCGCAAACCTTTTCAAAAACTTCATGAAAGAAATCATACACGTCACGTCAAAAGAATCGGCTTAATTTGACTTTCTAGCGTTCGTTCTAAAACTTTATCTAACTAACTTTATCTTTAGAATGGGGTGCTGTGATTACACAACCATGGAAAACGCAGCCAGGAATTAGTGTACATTTTGGCATTAAATTCCGTGGGTGTGTTTTACAGGTCGTACAAAATTATGCACAACTGAAAACACGACAACGTAATTTCAATGATTCGTATGCATGCTTGATCTGCCGAAATGCAAAAGAAAACTACGTACTTTAGACTAAAGAAATTACATACTCATATACATTGATCTCCAAATGGGACAGTACCTACAACTTAACTCTTTAGTTGCATCTGAACAAAACATGCTTTCGTTCGACCTATACATTCTATTCCATAGTTGTACATGTTGACTGTGTATTCATGCCTGCGCTTTCTATGGCTCTGATTTCTCAGGTTTTGTATTACGTGGTCGTATATTAACTGGACTCTGAAGAACGCATCAATCTGTGATGTTTTATAAATGGGCACATACAGATTTTTGGACGGAACAAATTCATTTCTGAAGAGTGACATCTATTATCGAGTAGCTACACATTTTTTATTTATTTGACATTAGCCGTTCTAGTTTTTATTCTATTATTCTTTTTTATAAAAAAACCACTTACGTTTTACTATCACATAAATTAATAATATAACATTTATATATTGGTATATCGTCAACCCTGTACACACAGCCTGTACACGCGGAGCCACGATCGTTGAAGTGCCGTATTTTAATATTCAATTTCCTTAGCTTTTTCCAGAAAGGTTAGGTAAGTATGGCGCAGAGGTTCGCGGCCCACGACTCGTGGGTTCAAATCCAACTTGTGGTGCATGCAAATTTTTGGACCAATTATAAGAATATTTGCACTGAATGACTCTCTGAGATATAGATAACGCACAGCCTAAACCACTGTTCGTAAAGACTTGAAATTTTCAGAGTATTTTCGTCCTGATGCGTAGAGGTGTACTAAGAAAGGAATTCCCGAAATTCAACCCCTAAATACAGCGGGGGTTAAAGTTCGTGTGAAAATAGCTTCATGCGGACGAAGTCGCGCGTTAGCACATCATTATTAATTCCTAAGGACAATAAATTCCTCACAGTAAATTCCAAACTCCTTTCCTTCCAGAATATAGTAAAGTAACACTAACAATAAAAAGCTATTATAATCATTAGCAGCTTTAATTAGGACTTCACTTTGCAAATTTTCGATTAAGTTCTTACACTGATAAAAAAATCAATAAATTACAAATGAAAACATTTCTAGTTTATATTTTACAGGTATTTTTATGGGTATCTTGCTCTAGAACGTGGTTGACATTCAACAGATGGCGTTTAATTGCGCTACTAACGGATGCTCGTAGAATATAGGAACCGGACATCAATGGACTTGAGACTGTTGTTCCACGACTTTTATCACTCCACCCGAATGAGATGTGAACTCACTAGTCCGTGGCTTCGCCAATAGTCCCAGTGTTCAGGCCTCCCTCATGTTTTAGCAGTACTAGCAGTAGTGTTAGTTCGGTGAACTCTCCGCAGATGGCGTGAAAGACAGCTGTGCCAAGAAAAACGTGCCCCGCATACACCGCATTTATAGGGAGACTCGCTTGTGTGTAATGCTATTGTGTGGGATCGGAGCTTGGTTTGATTCTGAAATAAAGTAAATACATTATACATACAGGCAGAATCATGTAAGACCCGCCCGCGTGTAGTGACGCGTCAAACGTCTATCGGTCTCTTATTCTTTTTTTTATATGACTTCTGTGGATCTAACTTCCACAATTTTGCCATATTTTTTGGAGACTATTCATTGATAAAAAGACTAGGTTTTTGGCAGTTACTACTTACTGACATGTCAAGGGCTTTTTTATAAGACTTGCTGATGGTATGTACCTACAAGTAGATGGGCCACCTGTTGTTAAGTGGTTACAATCACCTACAGGGTGTGGCGTTAAGATAATAATCCTTTACCTATGGCTAGGGGCATCATAACTATTCAAAAAATAAAAATACAATATTTTATTTTGAAAACCGCGGAACTTTTATTGTATAACTTTTTATTTTCTGAATAGTTATGATGCCCCCTACCCGTAAGTAATGGATTATCCACTCTTTACGCCACATCCAGTATAACAGATCATAGCTTCGAAGGTCACACACGTCAGGAACGTGCCATACGATGCACTACCCTGCGTCCATCAACTTGAGGCATACATGTGTTAAAACTCATGCGCATGTAATTTAATTTATAACACGATGCATACCGGGAAGGATTTTCCGCAGTTCTCACAAAGATGTCCGCTCGCTTGCTTGTGTACCACTTGCCTGTGTAAATACAGCGACGTGTGAGACTTGAACACCTGCAATCATCAAATAGAAGTAAGTGGTTCGTAAAGTAAGGAATTCCTGATATTAAAACTAATAAATAAATATTTGTGGACATTTTTACACAACATTATCTAGCCCCAAAAGTAAGCTTAGTTTGTACTATAGGAACCAGATGACTAATAGAATACTCATGCATGTTTTGTGCATGCTCATAGTTCAGAGAACTGATAGCAGATGAAAATGGAAAAAAAGTTTTTTATAAATGCATACTTAGATTACAATATAACACATAACAAACATCTACGTTCATCACACAAACAAATGTATGTTCTCGGTGGGGATCGAACCCACCACCTACAGCGCAGAAGGCACTGTGAACTGAACTGTGACGGCTATCACTTATCTAGACTGCTGACGTGATTTGCTCGGTCGTTCTGTGTAAGTGTTACACTTAAACAGAACGACCGGAACAACTTTATAAGGCGTTTCTGTTCGTTTGTTACGTTTGGTCGGATTTTACGGCACTTTTGGCTTTTCATTTTTCTCAGTGTAGTTATTTGTAAAAGTGAATAAAACCTTTTGACAGTCCGTACAAGTGTGTACATAGTTTTTCAGATGTTCCCAGTCCACGTGTTCTTTCAGCTTCGTCTTGCTCGCGAATTTCTTGCCGCAATCACTACACATGTATCTAAAAAATGAAATTTAGTTAATAAAAACTTGTAAAACCGATTTTCATTTGGAGGACATTCCTTTGGGTAGATTTTTGCCAGTTATTTTGATTTAAAGATATTCGGAAGACGGAGCGTAGGACGTCCTCGTCCTTCTTCTGCCGCCAAGCAGCTTGCTGTGTTCCAGTTTGAAGAGTGAGAGTGCCGGTGAAATTACAGGGACTTACATGAGGCTTAACACCTGTATGCCTCAGGTTGACGGACGCTAAGCACCGCATTGTAGGGCACTTTCCTAACTACTTGGGTAATACTTTGTTATAGGCGATGGTAATCACTTAACATCAGGTGGGCCATCTGATACTTCCATTAGTAAGTTATATCAAATTATTTACTTGTAATCGTTTTCAGTGGCGTGTTTCTTGCTAATTTTCATGTGTTGCGTGTAGGTAGCTATAGAAGAGAATGTTCGTTTGCAAGGCTCGCAAACTAATTCGCCATTAGCCCTGAAATGTTTCAATAACGTTATTAAATAGACTCACGGCCGTAATCCTCAAGTACGGTAGACATTCCTTCAGGTCTCTTCATCCCAAAATTTCTGAGGATATTCTAAGAGGAAAATAAAAATATAGTACCCATAATATCAATTGAAATGTTTATATGTTTGTAACTGAGTCAAACCGTAAAAGCTAGTCCGATTTGGATGAAGTTAGGAATATGCATAGTTCTAGATTGTTTGTACACGTATCACACAAAAACAAATGTTGATGCGATTTACAGAATTAGTTAGCTCACAGTCCAATTTAAAACTTAGTATGGGTTTGAAGTTTGTATGAAAAAAGCGAGCAAAGTCGCGAGCGGGTCTGCTAGTCTAAAATAAATTCAGTTTACCTGGCAGCGTGACTGTCTAGATGGCGCAGCAAGTTGCCACGCCATTGGAACTTCTTGTCACACTGCGCGCACGAATATAACTCGCGTTTGCTGAAACAATTTAACTTCATTCAGGTCTACGAAGAGCTGTTACAAATTCTTGTATAAATAATCTTTACATTTTATATAACATCTATATGCACATCTATATGCGGACGACCGATGTGGCGCGGCGGGCGAATGTCCGCCTGCGACGCAGAGGTTGCGGGTTCGATTCCCGCCTTGGGATAAATATTTGTACGATCTGCAAATATTTATTCCGGGTGTTCTGGGTATTTTCTATGTATAATAAAAAATATCTATGTATGTAATATAATATTAATATTGTATTAAGTATATCAGTCATCTAGTACCCATAACACAAGCTCTGCTTAGCTTGGGGCTAGATGATGCTGTGTGGATCGTCCGGCATTATTTATTTATTTATTTATAAACAGTCAGCTGCACTGGAATGTATGCAATAATAATAATACTGGACAATCCACACAACATCATCTAGCCTCAAGCTAAGCAGAGCTTATGGGTACTAGATGACTGATATACTTAATACAATACATTACATACATACATATTTTTTATTAAACACAGAAAATACCCATAACACCCGGAATAAATATTTACAGATTTAATTGGGATAAATATTTGCGTACAAAAATTTATCCCAAGGCGCGGATCGAACCCACAACCTACAGCGCAGCAGGCAAAGCTACAACAACCAATAGAGTTGTGAAGTCAGTCGAAAGTATGCTTGGATACCTAAGTGTTGAATGTATGTACTTACCTGTTGACGCTAGACTTGATATCAGCTATTTCTTTGTCGTTGGAATCTTCCGGATTCTTTTCTTTTAGCTTCCTGCAAAACAATACACTACTACAATATTTGTTTTACAAATGTCGCAGTAATGGCTGAACATAATATAGTTCGTGATAGGAATAAGCATGTGATGTGAGTAAAATGTTTCGCACGTGTTAACATGTTTCGTACAGTCAGCTGCACTAGAATGTATACAATTCGTAACTTACAGAATGGTTTTACAGCGTTAAAATTAATATTTACAGGGAAAAACTTAAAAAATTTGTAAACTTATCAGATCACGAGTCTTGAGTTTTTACTGTTTAAAAGTTTGCTATAAGGTTTTGATACCGTTTTGAAAGTTACGAATTGTATACATTCTAGTGCAGCTGTCTGTACATGTTAACACGTACCGTAAGTACAGTCAGCTGCACTAGAATGTATACAATTCGTAACTTTCAAAATGGTTCCACAGTGGTGCTAAAAATATTTATATGGCAATTATTCAAAAATTAAGTGAGGTCAACAACTAATTAAATGACTTTTTATGTTTTGATGTGAAAGAGTTCATTGTTATGCTGTAATACCGTTGTGAATGTTACTAATAGTATACATTCTAGTGCAGCGGACTGTACGTACCTGTTTTGTAAGTAAGCTGCAACCCCTGCACTCCTGTAGGGGTCGCATTTAAGTATTTTAGATGCATCAAGACAAATACACTCATGCAGTTGCGTGCGAGTTTGAAGGATCAAAACGTTTACCCTACTAATAATAAGCTGGGTGTAATATAGTTCATAATGCTGAACAATCCACACGGGAATCGAACCCGCAACCTCCTGCGTCGCAGGCGGACGTTTGCCCGCCGCGCCACATAGGTCGTCGTCGTAATAAGAAGTTTCCAAGTTTTATTGTTATATAATAATAATAATAATAATAATAATGCTGGACAGTCCACACAGCATCATCTAGCCCCAAGCTAAGCAGAGCTTGTGTATGCTTGTGGGTTGTGTTGTGTGGTTGTGTTATATAGATGTAAATTTACCTGAGTTTCAGTTGTATTTGATGTTTGGAACTAGTTTTCACATGCTTTTGTAGATTCGCCGTTGTTGTAAAAGACAGCCTGTGGGAAAAAATCTCCCATCAATCTTATTAAATAAACTCAAAACTGTTACCTTCAGGTACTTAGATGCAATAAGGGTTTCATCACAAATCTCAAGGTACCAATTCACAAAACACCACAAAGTATTTAATACCGGTGTTAAGCCTCATGTGCCTGTAATGTCACCGGCACCCACACCCTGCAAACCGGAACACAGCAAGCTGCTTGGCGGCAGAAATAGGTATGGTGGTAGTACTTCCCTGGACGAGCCCTTCACTTAGAGCTCTACTACTACTCTATTCTATGTAAACGCAATTTTACCCCTTTGGACGCCGATATTTAACCCCTTGGTGGAAACTGGCGAGAAAGCTCCAGTTTGGTCACTGGAGCTACATTATTTTCATTGTTATTCATTCGTAAAAGGATCATACGAAAAAAACAGTAGGAACCGAGCCATAATTCACCTAGCTTTAAGACATTGCAAGATGATCCCTGCGGATATTATTAAATAAACACTTTAAAAAAAACGGTCGTCCTTCCTGACTGCACGTTGAGCATTACTAATAGATATGCTCAGACAATCATGAAACACAGACGATCGTTTAAGCGTTGTTTGGAAAACTCTCTCGCTTGGCTCAATCGGCAAGTGCACATACACACATACCTGCAGGGTTCACAATATGGCTTCCTCTTCTGTCCCGCCTCTATCTTATGTGTCTCGGAGTGTTTCCTTAAAGACGTCTTCCATCCGAACACCTTGGGGCAGTACTCACAAGGAAACTTCTGCTCTGGTTTTGTACTGAAAATAAAGCATTCTATCAGCTGATTACTGTAAAGCTTCAAGACAAAATTACCGATGTGGTATGTGACGACCGATGTAGCGCGGCGGGCGAATATCCGCCTGCAGGAGGTTGCGGATTCGATTCCCGCCTTGGTATAAATGATTGTACGATCTGCAAATATTTAATCCGGGTGTTCTGGGTATTTTCTATGTATATATATAATGTATATGACAACCGATGTGGCGCGGCGGGCGAATGTCCGCCTGCGACGCAAGAGGTTGCAGGTTCGATTCCCGCCCTGGGATAAATGTTTGTACGATCTGCAAATATTTATTCCAAGCGTTCTGGGTGTTTTCTATGCATAATAAAAATATATCTATGTATGTAATGTATTATATTAAGTATATCAGTCATCTAGTACCCATAACACAAGCTCTGCTTAGCTTGGGGCTAGATGATGCTGTGTGGATTGTCCAGCAATATTATTATTATTACTATATACCACTATAGTCTTGTTAGTTACATAGGTATGATAATAATTACCTATTTAGACTATTTTCTTCAAATCTCTTGTTTTTTAACAGTTTAGATTCCAATTCATTTACTGCACTGAAAATAAGGGAAAAATATTATTTGAAAACGTTTTCGAATCCATCCATTAAAGGCTTATGGTATAATGATATTAGATCAAATCAAATCAAATCAAATGTTTTTTTATTTTCTCTCGACAAAAGCTTAACTTATTATCTAGGTATAGTATAATATATGACGAGAATAGGTAGGTAGGTCAAACAGGGATGAATTAAAATACCAGTGTTCTCAAACAGTGAAGGAAAAAATTGTAAGGCAAACGATTAGTATAACTGCTACGGTAACCAAACCAATCGCCAACGTCGTAAGTAGTCCAGCATCTCATGTACCATGTATTTTATTTTATTTTATTTATTAGGGACAACAAACAGTTATACTTTGTGTAATAAACAAATAGGTAGTAAGTAAAAGTAAACTTAGTTAAAATATAACCTATAACATTATCCACAGCTTACAGTTATAAAGTAAAGAAAACGGAGATCCTGTTACATTTAAAAGTTCGCGTGATCTACTTTTGTTACCTAATTGACTAAAAAAGATTTGATACATGTACTTAGAAATAATGAAAACTAAATAGACGGAGTAGAAGATAAAACTAAATACTTAGTTACTGACGAATGCCTTATTCATGTCTCATGCTTTGTTATAGGTGATGGTAACCACTTAACAGCAGGTGGGCCATATGCTTGTTCCAATAGCAAATTGTATAAAAAAAAATGTAAAGAATAATAGTACAGTCAGCTGCACTAGAATGTATACAATTCTTAACTTTCAAAATGTTGTGACGGCGTCATAATAAATATTTGGCATCTAACAAAAAGCTACTTGATTAAATAATTTCATGATTTTTTAATTTTGGCTGGGTAAAAGTTTATTATAATGCTGCATAAGTGCAACTGACTGTACATGAAAATGTAGGTAAGTATGAGCTAAATATAATATTTGGACGTACCTCGCCTGTGTATTAAAATCGTAAAGCTATTTAACTTTTAAATCCTTTAATTTAATATAATATATCAAAGTATACCTTTGAAAATGTACAGCTGAACAATGGTTTCTTACAGCTAACTTGCTAGTACACCTATAACGGCAGACAAAACACTCGTACCGTCTATAGTGCCGAGTACGGTGGTAGTTATATGATACTTCTGTACTGAATGAGCACTTACATATACTACATTTGTGCTTTGAGGCGTGCTGAAAGACAAATATCATCAGTACATAATAATTACTGCAAAATGTGGGTATGTAACAAATGGACATCTGGGCATAAATAAATAAATAATGCTGGACAATCCACACAGCATCATCTAGCCCCAAGCTAAGCAGAGCTTGTGTTATGGGTACTAGATGACTGATATACTTAATACAATACAATATTACATACATAGATATTTTTTATTATACATAGAAAATACCCAGAAAACCCGGAATAAATATTTGCAGATCGTACAAACATTTATCCCAAGGCGGGAATCGAACCCGCAACCTTCTGCGTCGCAGGCGGACACTCGCCCGCCGCGCCACATCGGTCGTCCACATCGGGCATAGTTATCTGGGATCTTTATGGGGGCGAGTTACCCCCATAAAGATCTTCGAAAAACCTCGTACTTGGTACTTAGAGATCGGGATATCTACCGTGCTTAGGGATACTATTATTATTATAAATAATCATCACACAGCTTAAACATAGTCTTAGAGTTCTTTAAGATAGCTATGTGGCACGTCTTTTTCATAGAGCTTCACGAGCAACACTACATACATATGAAATAAACACTCTCTATAAACACTTAAATAACGTTTTAGTAATAGTAGAGCTCATAGTGAAGGGCTCGTTCGAGGAAGACTACCACCATGTTTATTTCTGCTGCCAAGCCACTTGCTGTGTTCCATATAAAGGGTGTAGGTGCCGGTGAAATTAATGACACTTTTGGAAATGATACAGTTAAAAAAATTCACATCTAAAATGCAAATCAGTGGTGTGGGCATTCAGCTTAATTACTATTAGTGGCATCTATATTATTAGGTTCATAAATACAGTATGTTTGTAGTTATATTTACCTACTTACCAACTCATGTTTTTTAAAAAGGTGATCTTTCAAGTCATCTTCATTAGGAAAGGACATCAGACAACTTTCACACTGAAACATTGCATTCACATAATCATCTCTCAACATCATCTCATATCTTTCCTCAGCAATTTCTTCTTTTTTCAGCTGTATCTCTTTGTATAAAAATTTTTTTTTCACTTTCACTTTTCTGTTCCTTTTCATTTTCACTTTTCCATTCTTTTCTATTTTCATATTTCTATAAGTTTTCTTTTCCATTTTAATCTTTTTCTCCCCTTTTCCATTCACTTCAGGATCATTTGAGTCTTTATCATTGCTTATCTCTATTAATAGCTTATCATCTTCATCGGAAAAATCAGTCTCATACTTAATTTGGGTAGGGTTGTTCTGTTCATTCTCTGTCTTGACAGTGGCAGTGGTAACAATGACAGGTTCTGATTCGTTTTCCAAGTCTGGTGATACTGTGATGTTGGCAAGTTGGTGGATGCGGAGTGTTGGTCCATGCAGTATTCCATTCTAAAAGAATTATAATTAATTAGCTAGTTTATTATTACATAATTACTGTTGCAGCCCTGAGTCCTACCAGACTTCAAGCTTGAATTCTTTATTTTTGTAACTCAAAACCCCCAAGCCCTAACCTAGGCTTCTTCTTTGGTCTAGGTAGGAATCAGGGTTGTACCAGAAGTTTTTTTTGTCATAGACAACTGTGGATGGTGATGCTGATTTTATTAAAAAGCCACACATGTCACTTGTTACTATATTGTGTATTTTAGGTATATCTACCAATACCAATTATAAAAATCTTTGCCCTGACTGACTGACATATAGATAATGCACAGCCTAAGCCACTGGTCCTAGAGACTTGAAATTTTCAAGGTGAATTTGTCTTGGTGTGTAGATGTGTATTAAGGAATTTCTGAAATTCAATCACTAAATGGGTACAGCTGGGGTTGGAAGTTTTGTGTGAAAATAACTTCACATGGACTAAGTCACGCACATTTAGCTAGTTTTTTTAATACAATTAGTATTTAGCACAAAGTTCAGACCATTTTCTTTCAATTAAGTATTTTAAATAGGGATATAGATTGAGCTGGCTCTGGCTTAAAAGTAACTAAAAATATTTGTAAGCTTAATAGAGAACCACAGTATTCACTCTTACACTCGTCATCATCATTATCATCAGCCCGAACAGGTCATTGTGGGGTGTCTTAAGCTTTGTTTTCCTGTTTATGGTCACCAGTTACAAACCTTTATTTCCTTGCCCCGTTCTAGGAGCTATATGACATGTTCAGTGCCAATCTAACTTGTTATTGCTATGGTTTGCTATGGTTTGCTATCGGAGCCACTTTCCTTCACCCATCTCCATAACACCACAACCGAAATTAAAAACATTCTCTTCTCACCTTAACAGTCAAATCGTGCAGAACGTGATACGAATGCTTGACTTGCAGTTTGAATTTGGTAAACTTCGTGATATTGGCATCACATTCCCAACAAAGGCAAACTTCATGAGAACTTGGTATTGAAATCTGAACAAATAATATCACTTTATTTTAATAACTACTAAACTAACAGTTGAATAATTCAAAATTAATATCGACAGCTGTAAGGCTATGAGTTAATCAGGCATTATTTCGAATTTTAAGAAGTTTTTACCGATAGCTCTTTGATGATTTGAAGAAAACACTGCTCTTTCTGTTTGTTTTGAATTTGTAGCAGACGTCGGTCGACGGCAAGACAACCGCTACATATTATGTTATTTGTTTGAGAATCCATATTTCCATGTTTTCGATTTCAGATCTGTTTCATTCAGAAAAATATAAAATATTGATTTCAATGATTACGAAAATTGTTTTGTTTGGCTTTTGAAACCAACCATTTCTTCACAGAATACTTTGTTACATTTTCACTTTGATTCATTCATTCATTTATGTGCTCTGTGATTCATTCCTCCACTCATTTTTAGAATGTTTCCATCCTAGAATAATAACTAGAGCATGTTCTTTTTTTTCACCCTAACAAAGAAGAAGAAAAATAAGTGAGAGTATTTCGCTTCGCTTTCATTTAGCAAGAATTGGCATTGGTTTTATTCAGTACTTAGATTCAGTTGCTTGCAACACAAAGTACTTGGTACCAAATGGATTATCAACCAATACCGTCTGAAAATGATGATAATGCAAGCGTAGTACATGAAATTAGGAAAACTATATGTTGTTGTTGCTTGAGTGCAGGCAGACCAGGGGTAAACCTACAAACATGTACACATGGGGTTTTTGTACAAGATCTTCTGAAGGTAAGCCATGCAATTACCTAACTGTTCATGTGTTCTAGAAAATACAAATTTTAATTTATTCTATTAATCATACTTCTGTTGATATAGTTGTTTTGGACTGAATTGGCAATTGGCACAAAAGAAAACGGCGATAGCGCATTGTAGGTAGTAACAACAAACAAAATAAATAGGAAGTTAATAGCTACCTACCTAGTTATGCCTATGTAATTCTTCGACGAAATGTCACGAATGTATTAAATAGGTACATGTCATAAGTAATCAGTTTTTTATTGATTTATTATTAATAAGCTAGGTGGGTAATACCTACTAATACCTACTCTCCTAATTTAGTCTAAATTTTAGGCTCCTTGTCACTTCACAAACACAAATAAAACGTAAAGCCTAATAAAAGAATGAATATTTTACTGAATTGTATTATAAAATATTATAAGAGCAGTTTGCAGTGATACGAGATGCCATAGCTGCTCGTCTATTATCAATAAATAAATAAAAAATATAGTTTTTTTATTATTTATTGTAATTTTTTTTCAGATGGACCTTTCCGCATTGACCGTATGCTTGTTATGTCACAGTATGTTAAAAAAAATACAAATATTTCAAAACCAAGTTATAGAGAGTTGTATGGTTCTAAGGAAGCAGGTAAGCCAAAGTTATGGTGGCGGGTAAATTTCCGACTGCGACGCAGGAGAATGCAGGTTTGAATCCCCGCGGGATAAATCTATTCCGGGCGTTCTAGGTATTTTCTATGCATGATAAAAAATATCTATGTATGTAATGTATCAGTCATCTAGTACACATAACACAAGCTCTGCGTAGCTTGGGGCTAGATGATGCTGTGTAAAAATATCCACAAATATTTATTTATTGATTTGTGTTATGTTTCAGATACCTCACTCAATAACACCCGAAATAAACTACCTCCAACAATCCAAAACAAAAACTTTCACACTGTCGGAAACCGATCAAGAAAGTACATGTGAAATTGTTAAAAAAGAAAACCTACAAGTACAACCAATTCAGAGCGCTCCATTTGAATTTATAACTGACGTAAAAATTGAACACGATTCTAGTAGTTCCGATTTCGAAAACGATTTACCGCTATCAGAAGTAAAAAAATCTAAAAATCCGAGAAAACCAAAAACTGAATTTCCCAGTGGTGATAAATACAAAGGAAAGATTATGATCTACAATTTAAATAGAGAAGAGTTAGAAGAAGAAAGAGAGAGAGAATCTAAAAAAGAGTCGTACATAAAACTACCGTTTAAATGTGACAGTTGTGTGAAAGGGTTCGACCATGAAAATACTTTAAAAAACCATATTGAGAAACAACATTCACAGGTGGGTAGATGATTCTAAAAATATAAAAGCTAACGAGGGTATCGGTAACTGTATATAGAGAAAACAAAATATGTTAAAATAATACATGTTTATTTTTGTTTCAGAAAAAAGGTGGAGTCCGGTGTGGTATTTGTAAAACCATTCTTAAACCTGTCTCGTTCAAGGAACATACAAGAAGACATTATAAAAGGTAGGAGGCAGTATCATTTACGATGATGATCACTCAACTTCTTCTAGGGATAGGAGAGAAAAGGAACAAAATAATGTATAATAATTTATATATCTATATTTTTTCAGAACACTGAATTTTAATTCTGTAAATCAAATTGTACATAAGTAAGATAAATCTACTTCACATAAATTGTGTTTTTCTAGGAAACTATATACATGTTATGTACTAGTGAAATGCGCGCGACTTCGCCCGTGTAAAGTTATTTTCATACAAACTTCAAACCCCGCTATACCCGTAAGAGGGTTGAATTTTGGGAATTCCTGTCTTTGGGAATCCTCTACGCACCAAGACGAATATACCCCGAAAATTTCAAAGTGACGTGTGGCAAACGCTCCCTGATTGACGTAGGTACTCAATCTTGCAATGTTTTGTGGTTCCTGAAGGTAATTAAGTGTTAGTCAAAGTCAAAAGGCATTTGTTTCATAGAACCAAAGTGATCACTTAGAATAGTCTTGCACCGGAGAACAGGCCAGAAACTTACTTAATTTACGAATTTGTTTCCTAGGTTCCAATGCGTGCCGTGCGGTAAACGTGCTCAGGACATCTACTCGATCTCGCAGCATTACAACCAGCGCCACGAACCAGGAGCCATCAGTCAGCAGTTTCAATGCAATATGTGTGATTTCACCACTGAGTAAGGATAAACTTGCCGAATAATCCATTACGAAATCTAATTGAAACCTGTTAAAACTGTTTTTTTTACTTGCTGGTGGTAGATGACCCACCTGATCAAAGTAGTTACCATCACCTATAGTAAAGCATTGCCTCTTAGGTCACGTTCGTTAGGAAGGTGCCTTACGATGCAACCCGAGGTATACAGGTGTTAAGCGTCTTGTGCCTGTAATGTCACCGAAACATATAATTACATATTACATGGTAAATCATATAAATAATAATAATAATCGGGATCAGAATCGATTGTGATTTCAATTGTACAGAATAAGAACCACCGTATTCTGAAAAGAATTTCAACAACATTATTCGACGGTGCGTATGTTTAGCATGTAGGTAATTGAGTTTCTTTAGCACTGAATCATTAGAAGCTACGAAACAATTGTGATCATCTAAATATATTGAATAACTTGGCAGATCGAACCGTGTGTACCGCTACCATCGTGACAAGCACAAGCAGAAGCAGCAGTGCAGCGTGTGTGGGAACACCTACGTCAGCGTCACATCGCTCAGAGTACACATGTTGTAAGTAACACACACTGTCATCCATTACGTCACACGTACATCAACGTGACACTGACTCCGAGACTCCGAATACTCAAACGCAACTCAAAGTTAATCACGTCTCAAGTCGCGATTTTTTGACGGTTTGCAATGAAATTATGTCAAAAATTCGTCCTTTTCCTTTACCGTTTGAGAGAACTAACATTGCGCACATGCATTTTTTGAATGGAAAAATCCATTGGTGCACGACCGGATTTGAACCCACGACCTTTGGATCAGAAGGTGGGGTCACTCCCACTAGACTGGGTACTTTTAGTAATAATTATAATAATAATAATGCTGGACAATCCACACAGCATCATCTAGCCCCAAGCTAAGCAGAACTTGTGTTATGGGTACTAGATGACTGATATATTTAATACAATACATTACGTACATAGATATTTTTTTATTATAAATAGAAAACACCCAGAACACTTGAAATAAATGTTTGCAGATCGTACAAACATTTATCCCAAGGCGGGAATCGAACCCGCAACCTCTTGCGTCGCAGGCGGACATTCGTCCGCCGCGCCACATCGGTCGTCATAATTGATTTTGTAAAGGTTAATCCTGTTAACAGACACGTGCACAAGCAGTCGGCCCGTGTGTATACGTGTCCACTGTGCGACAAAAGCTACCACAGCAAGTCGGGATTGCACAGCCACAACGCGTCTGCGCACGCGCACACCAGCGCTTACTGCGCAACCTGCCACACGCACTTCAGGTATGTATAAAAATCTATTTGGAAATGTTTTATCAGTTTATCTACAGAAGTGACTCCTATAAAAAATTTCAATTTTAGGACCAAAACCGGACTGTCGCATCATCTGCGTACACACTCAGCGCATCTTACTCCGAACAACAAGAAGTAGGTACCTATTTTACCAATTATCTTTATTGCTGGAAATTACAGGTGCGCGTGCGCGTTAATAATTCAAATTTGTTTATAGCTTTTGGGCGCTTTAGTCCATGGACTGTAAGCCCAAATTGTGTCTCTGATCCTAAATAAATAAATAAAAACGTTACAAAGGAGTAGATTTTATCAACCTGATTAAAAAAATGTTCGATATTGGTGCACCTGAACAAAACAAGGATTTCTTTAGTATGTTTTCGTGTACAATTGCGAAACGCCAAAAAATATATTTGCGCATGACGGAATCCAAACCACACAAGATTCAATTCTACTTAGCGGGTTATTGTATTTTCAGGTTTCAGTGCAATGAATGCGATGCTAAATTTTTGACAAAACCCGCGCTGCAGACGCACATAGACTGGGACCATTTGAAAACAGTCAAGCACGAGTGTACCAAATGCTCTAAGGTATTTTTTACAACCAAGTACTTAAATACAAATAATTTTGCATAATTTATTATTTAAGTCCTAGTTACTTAAATAATAAACTGTGGTTAGTGAGAGTTTAGTGAATTAAGTAAGCAGGTATTTGCATCTATTGTAAATGATATATGACCAATGACCAATGAATGAAATGAATGCCTATAACTGTTTTTATTAGAAACGCATGTATTCTCTAGAATTATACCTAAAATTTTTGCCATAATGACCTACACAATCTGCATGTTTTTTCTATATTTCGGTCCGCTCTACTCTTTTGCATCACCTTTACTGGGTATTGTGTGGATTGGCACCAAAACCTGTATCCAGTCCCAAGATCTGACAGTGTTAAACTTAAACCTATTAACATAATAAAGCAATGAACATACTGAATACAGCGTCAGAGGGAACTTTTTCAATCATGTTCAATTCAATCAATTTACGGGACGCTGTAGCGCCTGTTACAGGATTTTAGATGGAGTAGGCTTGCCCAGCAACTATTCCATCCTCATAGCATCCTAACAGTTTTCCACACGATGTTTACCTTCGCCGTTTTAGAGCAATGGCATTGCGTTCATACATTTTTCAAATAGAAAAATCCTTTGCTGCATGCAAGACTGGTTTCGAACCCACGACCTTATCAGAAGGTGGGGTCGCTGTCACTAAACCACCGGTGCTTTATCTAAGTATTCACTAAACTTAGACTTCTATCAGTACTATAAGTAGGAAAAAACGTCTTATAGTTTGTTATATTTACACGCTAAAATACAGTCTGTCAACTTGTAGGTGTTCAAATCGGCTGTGACGTTGCGAAATCACAACAGCTACGTGCACGAGAGACGACGCCCCCCGCGTGACAAGATCTGTGATTACTGTGGCCGTGGTTTCACGGTAAGTCACCAACAATAACATCGTACAATTATCTGTGAGGACGTGACCCAGAGGAATGTCTCGCAGTGGAATCATCTACCTGCCGAAATAAAAAGTACATAAGTAACTAATTTAAAAGGATCGCACTTCAAATCATCAATGAAAATGAATGATCATAAATGAAAGTTAGTTCCATGTGAATAAGCCTAGAAGTAGACTTTGATCTGTATTCATTGATCGTAGGATCATTCATTTAAATATTGTTTTTTTTGACAGACCACCGCGATTCTGCGCTGTCATATCCGCACTCACACAGGCGAGCGTCCATTGCACTGCGCACACTGCAACGCTGCCTTCGCGCACTCCGCAGCACTTTACACGCACACTAAACTACTTCATAAGCCGCATTAGAAATATAAAAATATACAATATGTTAATTACTACTTGACGGTTTTTGTATTTTTTTAATACTTACCTGTATTTGACAAAAACACGGATAAAACAATAACAGATTAGAAGAAACACAGTTATCATAGAACTACGTAGGTACCTACGTAACTATTAGTCGTAGGTAGATAGGTATGTAGGTAAAAATAATATGCATTTACAAAGAAAATTACAGCTAATACAGGTATTTATAATTGGTAAGTATGTACAAAATACATATGAAACAAAATACAATGAGCTCTCTACAGACTGTTGCAAACGTAGGTAAATGTCTGCCAACATGGAATATAATAAGTACCTATCTTCGAGTTGTCTGATAATAGTATCTGCAAGTGGCCGTAATAATGTATGTATCGCTAACACTATTCGATCGATGTCACTAGCTGTACAGCAAAACCTTCAACTTAGAAGCCTCACCAAGAACGGCTCCACGTATCATGATGATTTATATATGCCATAAAACTGTAATGATAAAAAACATGGTGTATGAAAAGTTGACGACCGATGTGGCGCGGCGGGCGTATGTCCGCCTGCGACGCAAGAGGTTGCGGGTTCGATTCCCGCCTTAGGATAAATGTTTGTACGATCTGCAAATATTTATTCCGGGTGTTCTGGGTGTTTTCTATATATAATAAAAAATATCTATATATGTAATGTATTGTATTAAGTATATCAGTCATCTAGTACCCATAACACAAGCTCTGCTTAGCTTGGGGCTAGATGATGCTGTGTGGACTGTCCAGCATTATTATTATTATTATTATTATTATTATTATTATTATTATTATTTAGCAAACTTCTACGTAGGTACAAACGGTCAATTTTGAACAGTCTGTTGGTTATGATAATCTCTCTTCATTTCAAAGGTGAGAGATTTTTTTTAAATTCTACCATCTCTCTCTGTCGCCGTCGTTGTCATTCGATTTATCCACAGAGTACTTTTTATGTACCGGTCGGCCGGTCGTTGTCCGTCAGTCAGTGTCAAAGAATACTTTGCTATTTCAATTTCAAAGAATATTTTGGAGTGTGTGTTTTTTATAGTTTGTGTTAGTCAAATCATCACATTTTACTTCTTATAATGTCTACGAAAAATAGTTCAGTGTGTGCTATTTACGGGTGTAAAAATAAGAATCAACAGAAACTTCGTAAACATTTATTTTTCTACAGGTTTCCTAAAGTTAGAGAGTTGTAAGTAAACAAACGATTATTTAATTCAAGCGCCTGTAGCAAAATGACGCCTTCACGATACATTATTTTTCACAGAAACTACTAGGTCTAGCTATTTAGGTACTATGTATACAAACACAAGCAATGTAGAAGGTAATTAACAGTAAGCAGTGAGGGAACTCTTTATAAGTAAATTCTAGAAACTCACTAAGTGCATCCTCACTACATACAAACTTTTACCTCCCTACCTTGTTACTCAAATAATAAAGCACTACTGTCTACCGAACTTGCTTATGGAACCAGCGGATCTCCTACCTGATGTTAAGTGGTAGCCATCACTATAGGTGATAAAGCATTGCTTCGCAGGTCACGTTCGTTAAGAACGTGCCTTACTATGCACTACTCTGTGTCCATCTCCCCGAGGCATACAGATGTTAAGGCTCACAAGCCTGTAATTTCACTGGCACCCTTCAAACACAACACCCTTCAAACCGGAACACAGCAAGCAGCAAGTAATTTATTTCATTATTTCAGTGCACAAAAATGGGTGAGGTCTTGCAATAGCAATAAATTGATGGATCTTTTGGAATCACAGGGTGCTGACTGCCTTTATAAACAGCGGTACATGGTCTGCTCCGATCACTTTGAGTGGAAATGTTTTAGAAAGAGGAACTTATTGAGTAAAGGGTGAGAAATATTCAAATTCAAAATTCTTTATTTCGGTTATTCACCATAATTGTTAGTAAACCTACCTATTTTATATACTATGTTAGTAAACATTACTACAAATTTCATATTTAAATTAGATATTCATGTCAACTTCAATTCAAAAATATAGAAAATTCAATTCAATTTAGAAATACATATTTCTAATGAAAGCATTACTGTCAAAATATTATAGTATGATATGATGAAGAACCTACCTTCAGTGTATGTTATTCTTAAATTTTAGAATTTTTTTACTGGTGAAAAAACCATTACCAGGTAAAGTACCTACTTTAGATGTATGTTATTCTAAAATATGATTATTTTTCAGATTGATTGAAACTGCTGTACCTACAAAGAATTTACATCCCAAAATAAAAGTAATAAAGAGGTAAGCATTTGTACTACAACAACATTAGAGCAGGTATTTACAAAACAATGTTTTATATTTGAAATTAAGATTTCTTTTGTTTCTTGCTGATAAAAATAAAAAGCTGATGAAATCCTACCCGTGAAGCTTTGTGAAATATCCAACAGTGTTTTATTTATTTCCAGCTGTTCTGAAAACTCGATAGAAATGAAGGATATAAAGATAAAAATCGAGCTACAGATATGCCACGGGTGCCTGAGCATTGACCGAATAACTTCACCCCTCGGACATCTATGTGAAATCTTCCACACTTTGATTGGATCTATGACTTCTGTGAGTAGGGTACAAAATTCTACAGGTAGTTTAGTGGTAGTATTACCCTCCCCGCATTTAAGGGGCTGATTGCATATCTTCTGTTGCTAAAAAAACCCTTCTGCAAGTGACGAATATGACAGATTCGCTAAAGAAAATCTGTCATAATATATTTTCAGGACAAGAATTCGATTGCAGTAACACTTACACAATCACCCCTTTAATCCTGTCATGTGATCGAACATGATCATACAAACCTTTATATATAAAAAAATAATATGCTCTCTAATGTTGAAGGAAATTATCGCGGGGAGAAAAGTTTGTATTCTATTAGTAGCGATAATCTTGCAATCTGTCACTAATGTTTGTGGGAACGTAAATCCCTTAGCTATTCAAGGATCTTATGATCCCTTTCAAACAGTTTAAGGGGATGTCTACTGACCTTGGGGCTAGTTTCTAATTTTTAATTTGATTGTTCTAGAATGAGACGCCTATATATTTTTGTTGGGAATGCATTGCGGTTTTAAGAAGACTGCAGAGATTTCAAAATCAGCTGAAACAGGCCCATGATACGTTGAAACAGATATTCGACGACGCAAGATCTCTCTCAAAACTATCGATCTCTCAAAAAGACTACTACGATCTGGAAATAGACCATTCCGACTACATCGCAAATCATCCTAGCCATAATAATACTTTTGTGGACCATAAAGACGATCTTAAAAAGCGTAAAGACGATCTTGAAGAGCGTAAAGACGATCTTGAAGACCATAAAGACGATCCTAAAGACCATAATGACGATCTTAAATATAGTAAAGATGAATATCAAGATATAAAAGAAGAAGATCCAGTAAATGGTAAAACAGAAATAAAACACCCGAGTAACTTCGTTGAAGCACTTGAAGTTGACACAGAAGTTACAGACAACAACATAGATTTTGATGATCCATTCGACCAAAATAGTAATAGAAGCGATAAAGATGTTTACACACCCAATAATTCCATACCTAATGCAAAAAGAAAACTTAAAATCATGACGAATATAAAGAAAGAATACAAAAGCTACGCAATTCAGAGATGTCAAAATGATTGGAAGAAACCTTACACGCAGTATTTCACTAAGGTGTATTTAGATGAAGTTGATATAGAGGCGAACTTTTTGCAAAAGGATCGGAAAAGACAAGGACGTAAAATGAATTTTAAGTGTGAGACGTGTTTACTTATCTATGCAAGAAAGATTGATTTGGACAGGCATAACAATCTTAATCATCATAAGGTAGTTTTTAGTAGTAGTAGCTCTAAGTGAGTGGTTCGTACGGGGAAGTACTACCACCTATTTGTGTTACCAAGCAGCTTACTGTGTTTCGGTTTGACGACTATCGGTGTCGAAATTTAAGGTACATGAGACTTAATGCTTCAGTCGGTGACATATGTTTTCCACCGAAGTAAATCTTCTATAGATATAAAGTTATCGTTTTACAGTGTTTGTAACCAAACTCCTCCGAAATCGATTGACCTATCCGATCCGACCTTTCATAACGACCTCAAAGAAGAAGCAAATAAATAAAGATGCACATTATTTGTGACGACCGATGTGGCGCGGCGGGCGAATGTCCGCCTACGACGCAGGAGGTTGCGGGTTCGATTCCCGCCTTGGGATAAATGTATGTACGATCTGCAAATATTTATTCCGGGTGTTCTGGGTATTTTCTATGTATAATAAAAAATATGTTTGTATGTAATGTATTGTATTAAGTATATCAGTCATCTAGTACCCATAACACAAGCTCTGCTTAGCTTGGGGCTAGATGAATTGAATGCTGTGTGAATTGTCCAGCATTATTATTATTATTACTATTTTTTTTTAATTCTAGCCAAATACTCCATACAAATGCCTGCACTGCAAAAAAGTCCAGCCCTCGTTAGAGAGACTGAAAGAGCATTGGCGCTCTCACTCTGAATTCTACAAGTGTGACGCGTGCGCGCGTGTCGTGTTCCCGTGCAGTTTAGCCTTGCATCTCAGCCGCAGTCATATCAACGTGTACGCTTGTACTTATTGCACGCTTACCTTTAGGTAAGTGGCTTGATACGCATGCTGGAAATTTATTTATTGAAGTAATACTTCTTATGCGACTTCCAGCAAGGTTGCGTTAAACGTTTAACAACACTACCATGGAGGGGGTATGAAAGCACTGTTCTTTAGCTCTTTCTGTCATAACCAGTTATTTCGTACAGTCAGCTGCACTAGAATGTATACAATTCGTAACTTTCAAAACGGTATTAAAACCTCATAGTAAACTTTTACACAGTAAAAACTCAAAGTTCGCTGATAAGTTCACTTACTTTTTGAGTTTTTGCCCTGTAAATATGAATTGTGACGCTGTAAAACCATTCTGTAAATTACGAATTGTATACATTCTAGTGCAGCTGACGGTACATTAAAAAAGTTTTACTTCAGTCGTGTGGTATAAAGCACACTCGTTTTTTATTTATATTACACATAGACCTAACATAATAGAGTACTCCAAATCGTTATAAATAAATAAAATAATAAATGTTCGTGGATATTTTACACAACATCATCTAGCCCCAAACTAAGCATAGCTTGTACAATGGGAACCAGATGACTGACGACCACTCGAACGTTCGGTCTGCGCCGATACTATACAAAATGTATTTAAAAAAAACTCCTTAGCTTGTGGTCGCGTCTAGTGGCTCAATGTGCGGGCTGCCTTACTGTTCTTACTAGAAACCTGTAGCTTTTGTCCGTTTATAAAATGTATCGTATCGTATTGTATACGTTTGCTTTGGTTTGTTACCTAGTTTACTACCTAGTCGCGAGGAACTGGCGCTTAGATTCACCTAGATTTAAGACGTTTCAAGATGATCCCTGCGGATTTTACTGAATAAATGCTTTTTTAAAAAAGCATTTATTCAGTTATTTTTATGCAGCGTGTTTTTATACACGTTTTTAAGGTGTTTGTATATTTTTAAAAGCATTTTTTTAGTTCTCTGGCGTCGTTCAGCGATCACTACAAGAACCACCCCTTTGTCTGCGATTACTGCAACAAGAAATGCGCATTGAAAAGTGTTTTGGAAAAGCATATCAAGTAAGTTACTTTCTCGTTCTGTGATGTAATTTTAAGTGAATGCATGCGACTGAAATTGAATTAAAATTGAATTGAAATCGAATTGAAATCGAACTGAAATTGAACTGAAATCGAACTGAAATCAAACTGAAATCGAATTGAAATTGAATTTGAAACTCCTTTAGGGATTTACGTCACGTGATATTATCAGCCTAAATAAAATCATAGGTCTCCTCCATATTCTGGGGGTTTGCCGTAGACCGCAGTATCGTCGCTTAGTGCTCAGGAGATGCTGTTGCCAATCTTCTGATGCGTTCCCTTAGTCTCACCTTTCGACGTCCATGGAGAGGTTGATGATTTATTTCAGTTGCCGCAATAACAACAAAAACTAAAAACAATAAAATAAATATTTAAGGGGGCTCTCAAACGTCAAACATGATTTTTTTGCCTTTTTACTATAGATAATGGTATGGAACCATTCGTGCGTGAGTCCTACTCGCACTTGGCCGGATTTTAATCCATACATACAACAAAATCATGAACCCCTTTATTACGATTAGTTTGCGTATTCCTGTTTCGCACCACAGTTTCGCACCACAAGCAAAATTTGTTCCGTTTCACACCGCTATGTTTTTCGATATGACACGTAAGCAAAGTAACCTAAGTATGGAAAATGTACTAAGCTTTATTCATGTACTTATTTTGCTTGCTTCCCAGAAACCACCACACGCCACACAGCTGCGTCACATGCGATAGAAACTTCGATTCGTACAGGATGTACCGCGCACATTGCCGGGAAATGCACCCGGATGTGTTAAACATCGGCGCTGAACCAGAGATATGCTACTGCGTGGAATGCGACCGCCAGTTTCCAAGTCGCGCATTGTACATGAAACATATTAATTCCAAGCATACATTGAAGCAGTGGACACCTAAAAAGTAAGCACGCATTATAAGGCACATAAGGCTTAACACCTGTATGCCTCAGGTTGATGGACGCTGTTTATTACATTGTAGGGCACGTTGCTAACGAGCGTGACCCCCCCTTAGGCATCCTCAAATAATTTCGAGTAAGTACTTGATACTAAGAGGTCTGAGTGGATATCTTAAGCCCGGCGCCCATTGGCCGTATGGCAAGGTATTTTTAGGTGACGAGTAAAAATATAACCTAATAGTATGAAAATAAAGTTGAAGACTGCCGACACGGCATGCCTAAGCATACCGCGGTATTGTTTTTGTACCTATGACCGTTAACATTGAAATTCAACTTTATTTTCATACTAGCAGTCACTCGCAGCTTCGCCCGCGTGGCAGTTTTTCCCGTTCCCGTTATTTTTTCGGGATAAAAAGTAGCCTATATGTTCATCCAGGTTGCAAACTATAATTATTTCAAATTTCATCCAAATCGGTCCACTGGTTAGAGCGTGAAAGAGTAACAAACATCCATCCTTACTTATAAACTTTCGCATTTATAATATTATAAGTAGGACTTTTAAATTATATTTTTATTCGTCGCCTAAAAATACCTTGCCATGCTGTGCCGCCAATCGGCGCCGGCCCTTATTGTCCTTGGGGATTAAAGACGTGAAGCTACTTCATTTTTTTAACATGTAGCTTATCTGTTACAGGAGGCCATGTCCAGAGTGCGGCAAGGCTTTTAATAAGAACTCCGATATGTTGTTGCATTACAACTACTCTCACGTCAAGGTCACCAAGTTTCACTGCAATCTGTGCGATAAGGTAGCTAATATATTATACTATCTACACATAGTTCGCGTAAAAGTAAAAAGTAGATTTGAGGCTGAATTGATCTCTGGGAGTTCTACTCTAGCATTCAAAACAGTTCATATTCATATTCACATACACTCACACTTAAACTACACATAACTCTAAAGTTCCCTTTAATTGCTTGGGCACAGATTAAGATGGCTTGGGGTCCAATTCGCAGCTTCGCCCGCGTGGCAGTTTTTTCCCGTTCCCGTTATATTTTCGGGATAAAAAGTGGCCTATATGTTAATCCAGGTTACAATCTATATCTATTCCAAATTTCATCCAAATCGGTCCACTGGTTAGAGTGTGAAAGAGACAAAAAAACATCCATCCATTCTTACAAACTTTCGCGTTTATAATATTATAATAGGATATTCGTTTATTTTTTTTCCTATTGAAGAGTTTATGTGTGCAATATCAGTGCTAACATGCAGTGAAGGAAAACATCGTAAAGAAATCAGTTACTATTTGTTCGTTTGAAAACTAAGCACGTTGCCTCAACTTGCCCATTGGCAAGGTATTTTTAGGCGACGAATAAAAATATAAACTAGTTTTATGAAAATAAAGTTGAAATGTAAGTATCCAATACGTGACAGGTTGCAAGCCCATCGCCATTTAATCATCAAATTACGATGAGTTTATAATTTTTTTGCGTTTCTTGTTTTCCAGTACTTTTTGAAAATGTACGGTCTGCGGATCCACATGGAAAACGTGCATCTTAAACTGCCGAAGCCAAAGAACAAAATCTGCGATCTGTGCGGCCGCGGATTTCAAGTAAGTTACTTTATATTAATTTTTATTTTTTTTTAATGCTGGACACTCCACACAACATCATCTAGCCCCAAGCTAAGCAGAGCTTGTGTTATGGGTACTAGATGACTGATATAGTTAATACAATACATTACATATATAGATAATTTTTATTATACATAGAAAACACCCAGAACACCCGGAATAAATATTTGCAGATCGTACAAACATTTATCCCAAGGCGGGAATCGAACCCGCAACCTCTTGCGTCGCAAGTGGACATTCGCCCGCCGCGCCACATCGGTCGTCATTGATATTACTTACAGGGATCAATTTGAAAAGATTTAAATGTTTCTAAATGGTTGATGGACGCAGTATCGCATCGTAGTGCACGTTCTTATCGAGCGTGGCCTACGAAGCAATGCTTTAGTATGGTATAGGCGATGGTACCAAGCACTTAACATCAGGTCGACTATCAGCTTTTTCCGTCACCAAGTTGTAGGTATAAGGAAAAAAAGGCAGTCTTGGGGAACTGCCGATAGAAGTGAAAACTAGGGCAAAAACTACACATATATACACAGTATATAGCTCATGGAAAGCGTTCGGTGACGGTGACGCGAGTTCCATGATTTTTGTTCACCCAAAAACTGCTTAACGCGCCTAAAGAAGTTTTCACTTCAAAAAAATGGTTGAAAGACGTAGAGCATTTCATCGTACGTGACTACGAGGCACGACTTTATTATAGGTGATGGTAACCACTTAACGTCAAATGGACCATCTGTTTATTCCATCAGCAATTCGTAATATATTCGTAATAATTCGTTGCCATACCTAAGTTAGGCAAACCGCAACATTTTTTTATAAACATAACAAATATTATGTCTATAAAAAATTATATAAATATTTTCCAAGTTTTTTTGGTATTATGTTTTAGAACAACACTGTACTGGATAACCACCGACGGACGCACACCGGCGAACGTCCGTTCAAGTGCGGGGTGTGTCCCGCCGCCTTCGCGCAGAAAGGAGCCATGAAGATACACCAGCGCAAACAGCATAATACCTGAAGCACTACACTCGTAGCTGGAGCTGAGACGAGATTCAAACAAGAAAATTGGTTAAATTAAGCCTGTCTGAACTGTCAGCCCGACTTTTGTAACGATGTGGCGCGGCGATGACGACCGATGTGGCGCGGTGGCCCGCCTGCGACGCAAGAGGTTGCGGGTTCGATTCCCGCCTTGGGATAAATGTTTGTACGATCTGCAAATATTTATTCCAAGTGTTCTGGGTGTTTTCTATATATAATAAACAAATATCTATGTACGTAATGTATTGTATTACGTATATCAGTCATCTGGTACCCATAACACAAGCTCTGCTTAGCTTGGGGCTAGATGATGCTGTTGGATTGTCCAGCATGACAAATTTAAGTTTCGATCGTGCCAATCTCCGTGGCATTCTTTGAAACTGATATTTCAGACAGACCTAATTTTGACAAAAAAATCTGTCTTAATCTCGTCTCAGCACAAAGAATTACGAAAATTAGGCCTTAATTTCGAGGGATACCATTTGGAGATTGACACAATTGAAACTTGAATTTGTCCAAAATCGTAACTGGAATTGGGCCTCTAATAGCACGATACCTGTCCGGATAGTCTCAAGCAGGACTTGTCGAATCTATAAGCACGAGTGTGATAATTCTAGACAGTGAAGAGATAAAAGATAAATTTACACGTATGTAGTTATAGGATTGTGGTTAGGGAAAAATATAAAGAAAAGAAAATAAATTCACTATTTATAACAAAGTGTAATTATTTATCATCCTAAAGTCTACTGCTCACTGTACATAAGCCTTCTAACTTATTCAGGTAAAAATATTTTAGTCCTCCATCCACCGACTTCCCGCGATCCAACAATGTCGTCGATCCATCTAGTAGAATTGGTGAAACCCTTCCGCCAGTCTCAGGCTTCGTTATCTACAAGAGACAAAGTAATTATTAAAACATTATACCTAATCAAAATAAGTGTACTTTCGCTTAAGGTTAATAAACTAATAAATTTTTTTCGGAAGGACTTGCTGGTTATTTCCGACAGCGATCTGTTGTGGCTAGTGTATGAAAGTATTCTGTGGTGTTCCGCAGGGAGAAAAGTATTTTGATGCAAATACTTCTTCTACTACTCAACAATAGATGGCGTTGGCTTTGAACAACTACTCTCTGGAGACACAACAGAATATAAAAACACTTGACATTGACAAAATTGACTGTCCGAATGACGCCATAGAGAAGAGAAAAAGAAAGAAGTAGAACCGTGTTTAAACTATAGATAGAAAGAAGCAGGAAGAGTATTTTATTGTCTGTTCTGTTATTTGTTTTGGATTTATTGATCGATATCCAAAATTTATATAATTGCGAATAATATTCTGTAGATTTCTTCTAAATAATCTAATATTATGTTTAATAACACGGGTACAAAGTCTTTCTGACTATGTAAAGCTCCTTTCGAAGCTACAATGAGTGTATTGAGTGTGGTTAAAGTCGAAGAAATGAACGCTGGTCATTTGTGCCACGGGTGTCTGAGCAAAAGTCGTAGAACAGCGCCCATTGGAAACTATTCGGGGATGTTTTTCAACTTGATAGGACATCTCCAGCCTTATCCTGTTCATGTAAGGCAAATATTTTAACAAAAGCCGCTATGAATGTTAGTCGAACTATCGCACCGACGATAGTCCAAACTAATAGTTACGTTGCGAATCGATCGTAAATACTGACCTACAAATACTAAGGCCACATAAAATACTGTAGTCGTCGGAAGTTGTTAGTACAAAGTGCTGAAGCAGCGCTTTGAGATGCATCAACAAGAATATTATTAAGCTTTTTCTTCTAGTAGTTTATTTTCTAGGTAACTTTTTCAAAGTTGGACTATGTTGACTGATTATTTTCACTTTAATTTCCAGGGCCATGAAAATGTTAAAATGTGTTGGGAATGCAGAGCAATCCTGAGAAAGTTTCAAAACTTCCAAAATCAGCTTAAAACAGCTCAGCATATCCTTTTCCAAATGATGTATCAAAATATTGTGAGTATATTTTTTAATTTGATAACAAATAATGATTGTCTGATGGCCTCACATACTTACAACTACAATTTTAATTGTACTCTTTTTTTTAATTTATTAATTTTATTTAACTCTAAATTAATTAACTTCCAGGGCTCAAATATTCTCCCGTTGTCAAAACTATCCACCATTAGCAAAAACAGTTTTGACTATGAAATCAACAATTCAAGCACCTTACCACTCGTCAACTCAACTACAGTAGCCCTATCATCATCTGTCCAACCTTATCTAGTTCCATGCCATG
This sequence comes from Electrophaes corylata, assembly GCA_947095575.1. Lineage (NCBI taxonomy): Eukaryota > Metazoa > Arthropoda > Insecta > Lepidoptera > Geometridae > Electrophaes > Electrophaes corylata. The sequence goes on from OX352714.1 coordinate 3,321,763, forward strand.
AACAAAATGATCCAACCGACTTCAAAAAGAATTTAGCCAATTCTGAAAACATAAATCCTGAAGATACAAAAAATTTGGAACTACAAAATATTTCAGAACTCGCAACAACAGTCAAAGTTGAGAGTGTAGAGGCTTTAAATGACCTAGGTCAGGATGACTACTGTACAGGTTTTGACAATGAGTATTGTGACTCTAAAGATAACATCCCACTTGTAACAAAGGAAGAACCAAAACCAGAGATAAAAAAAAGGAAAAAGTCTGCATCTGAAAAGAGTATAAGCTTGGTAGCAAAGTATGGACAATTCGGGAAGTTACTACGCACTGAAAAAAAGGATTGGGGGACAGCATTTGAAAAAAACTTCACTAAAGCTAAACTGAATGAGGCAGAAATAGAAGAGTATTTAAACCAGACTGATAGAAGTCAGCGATCTTTTGCAAATAACCCGTATAAGTGTGAAGAATGTGTGAAAGGGTATCTAAGGCAAACTGATTTCTATAGACATAATGATTTAAATCATCACAAGGTAGAGGTTTTTTTACTAGGTTTCGCTCTCATCATTGCATGATTACTATACATCTAAAAAACATTACATAAACTTGTTTTCTCACTAAGTATGTGACCAGCCTTCTATTGCAATTTTAATATAATTTCAAAATATGTATTAGTCCTTCAGAGAAAAATGTAGAGAATACCAGTTGTAATAAGACAAACAACAGTAACATGTAAAGTTACCTACAATAAGGTCTCAAAGAACACAACTTGGCTGGCTTACTTACATTCAAACTTACATTAATACTTAAAAAAAAATACGATTATTTGCTGAAATTCTTCATCAGCGATGTAGGTATTCCGTACAGCGCTCTACCGCGCTCGGTCGTTGACCGGCCGCAGATGATCGCGCCTTCATTTAGATTGCTGTTTTTAGTGTAGAAACCGTCGTTTTTAAAGAAGATTAATTAGGTACTCATGTTTATTTACAGTATATTGTCCGTTTTTTTCATGTTTTCGGCATCCAACCACGAAAAAAACGGACTTAAAGTCTCGAAGTTTTTCTTCGCGTTTTTTAATTTTTTTATATTCAGAATCATGGTCTGAATGCGCAGTTTTAGTTTTCAGAAGTAGACTTATTACACGCTGTATTATTTCAGCCCAACACGCCTTTTAAATGTAGGTTTTGCAAAAAGAAGCTATCCTCAATGGATAATCTAGCGGAACATTGGAGAAAACACTGCTATCTGTACCAGTGTAATATATGTGGAGATTATTGCAAATCGAGGATATTAAAAAGGCATTTGAATCAACAACATACGAGCGTGTATGGATGTTCGAATTGCAGACTTGAATTTGGGTAAGTCACCGACATAGCTCACAGAATCAGCAAATTTAAACGGCAATGGGCAGGCCATATAGCACGTAGGACCGACAACCACTGTGGAATAAAGGTTGTCGAATGGCGTTCAGGTTCAGACGCTTCCGAGCAAACTGTGCAAAATCTTGGTCAGGGCGTCACATATTATTATTTTGTAATTATATCCTTTGCAGAAATGTGCTATATCGATCATGAGCGAGCACACACTCCGACTCGCGCTTGGCCGATTTTCGGATGGCTGTGACCATAACCTTTTTTTAAGGCTGGATCCGCGTCTGGACGCTCGGCATACTGGCCAAATATTTCTCGAGATTATGTAAAAGAAAGCCGAAATACTTTCTTTTACACTTGTATCTGAACTTGAGACATCTGGAGCGGGTCTCAAACTGGGGTGAACAAAATCTTGTCTCCTTCAACCCCATGAAGGCACAAGTTACGTTTTTACCCAGATATCCCAAAATCTGATTCATTGCACAAACTTTTGTATGATAGATCGATTTCCTCCGGAAATCGAAACCCGAGCTTATTGTGCAGAAGGCTGAGTTAGTGGTTAGTGTTCTGTTCTAGACTAGACTGATCGTCGGAACTTGTTGTAAATTGACTGCCAAACTAATTTTTCGATCTTCACATATATCGACCGACTGTATTGCTCCCTCTATCTCATGATCCAGAAAGAATCTCAATTTTTATAAATTAACTCAAATTTTCAGGTCCCTATCAAAGTTCGCCATTCATTTTAAAGAGGCGCACGGTACCTTCACTTGTGATTACTGCAATAAAGTATGCGGCGAAAAACGAATCATAGAAAAACATATTGTGTAAGTAGAAAGTGTTGTTGGTTTGTGATTAACACTAGCACTAGCCCTAGAGGTTGGAGCTATTTTTAACCATGCGATTTAAATGATTAAATATACTTCCTATGGTATGGTACGGTGGTAGAACCACCCTAGACGAACTTGAAGCTCTATACTCGTATAGTGAGGTAACTGAGACCTTTCCTACCAACGCATCAAGCGAAGGAGGGCAGCCATCTGTACTACGTAATAAACGGCTTTCGGCAACATGATCGCCCATTGCGATTTGCACTGAGATGTTGGTCTTAGGACTTCGAGCCAAAGGTCGCTCAGTTTTTCAATTAGATCTCCCAACTCTTTTTGTTCGAGTACATTCCATCAAAATCTACTACTAGATGTAACCACGCACTAGGCAGCCCAGCTGCGGCAGCCAATCCGATGCATGAGAGCTTATAAGTAGTCCGCACACTAGGCAGCCAAGATTTCTGACTGCAGGAGCCATTAGAACACGCATGATTGCGCGGCAGCCAAAGCTGGGCAAGGTAAATGTATATGGCTTCCTCTAGTCTTCGCGCAATCTATGTTCCACACGTATTTTTTGTTCCAAAAATAGTACCACGTCTATCGACACCACTGACAGTTGATTGACTGATAAAACTGGCTACGCAATTCAACTGCCGCAGCCAGGCTGCCTAATGCGTGACTGCCCTTAGTCTAAACTGTGTCTGTATGTTACTGACCTATTCTGTAATTTAAGCCGTCGTCACATGGATCAGTACTGCAAAAAATGCAATCGATATTACAAAAATTACACAAAATATAGAGATCATCTGCGATTGTTCCATCCGAAGCAACTTAACAAAGACGCTAACTTAGAACTGGCGTACTGCGTTGAGTGCGATCGGCAGTACCCCAGTATTTATAAATACAAGACGCATATAAAGGAGTCTCCTAAACACACGCCTAAGCAGCCCACAGAACCGTGAGTACTTTCTAGTTTTTTTTTTAATAATACTGTACAATCCACACAGCATCATCTAGCCTCAGGTAAAGCAGAGCTTGTGTTATGGGTACTAGATGACTAATACACTTAATACAATACATTATGTATATAGATATTTTTTATTATACATAGAAAATACCCAGAACACCCGGAATAAATATTGGCAGATCGTATTGGCAGATTTATCCCAAGGCGGGAATCGAACCCGCAACCTTCTGTGTCGCAAAGTGTGCAAAGCTCTGATTGCAAACACCCCGACAGGTTTAAGTTACGCTATTGAAAATCACTATAACTACGCATGAACTAACACTAACTTACATAACTAAACGTTCAATGTTGACTATTAAAATAAACTATTCACTTTCAGAATACCCTGTCCGGAATGTGGGAAGCTGTTTACTCGAAGGAGTTATATGAATAACCACTACAGTCATATGCATCTTAAGGTCACCAGGTTCCATTGTGAAATATGCAATAAGGTATGGTTAGCAACAAAATAAGGTTTAGGCGTTGAATTTTGGGAATTCCTTGTTTATTACACCTCTACGCACCAAGAAGAACATACCCTGAAATCTAATTTGGATAGAAACGGGATATTTACCATTATTTTTGAGTTTGATTGGTTCCCGATATTTCCCGGTCACGGGGTTTAAAAAGTTATACCCTGAAAATTCTCTACGACCAGTGGTTTAGGCTGTGTGTTGTTTACATATCAGTCAGTCTGTAAGGACAAAGATTCTTGGTAGATATATTAGTGAAATTATAATCATTTCAGTACTACGCGAATGGATATGGGCTTCGACAACATCGGGACAGCGTTCACCTCAAACTTCCCAAGATGAAAGACAAAATATGCGATATATGCGGGCGCGCGTTCCACGTGAGTACATAATTACAAGCTAGCCATTCTTTGCATTTATATTATTACTACTAAAATAATATAAGGCTTCAACCTCAGGCCGCCATTTCCAGTAGATTACGAGTTCGATTCCCACCGAGGACAAACAATCGTGTCATATTTTTCAAAAAATAAATCTCTTAGTACCAAGCACCTAATCGAGATTCTTAGGGATGTTTAAGGGGGTAGTAAAAGTTAAAAATTTTAGTCAAAAAAAGTAAATTTAAATCCTTTAGCTACCGCATATTTTTCTGTGTCTTATAAAATGCATTTAATAAAAAATACTTTTAATATACATGATAATTTAATATTTTATCAGGTTGTACCTATCGGTATTTGATTAGGTACCAAGATTGATGGCAGCGTGTGACATTCCAATTTTATAATTATTTATATTTACATACTAGCGAAATGCGCGCGATTTCGCCTGCGTGCATTTATTTTCATTTTCATTTACAATCTTCAACCCCCTGCTGTTTATTGTATTCAGGAATTCCTGAACTCGGACTTGACTGAAGATTTCAAGTCTACCAGTGATTTAGGCTGTACGTTGTCTATGTCAGTCAGTCATAAAGATTCATAAAACTGGTATAGATATCGATTAAATGATGAATAAAATGTGTTTCTATTACAGACTAACGGCGTGCTAAAAAAACACCGTCGCACACACACGGGTGAGCGTCCCTACCAGTGCGGGTTCTGTTCCGCCTCCTTCGCACAGATCACAGCGTGCAAGACGCATGCGCGCACGCAGCATAGACAACAGTTATGAACAAAACATAGCTTAATCTTTGCCAAAATCATTATTATCACAATAACCTTAAATATAGGGAACTAGTGAAACGTGCGCTGCTTCGTCCGCGCGAAACTATTTTCATACAATCTTCAACCCCCGCTGTACACATTCAGAGGTTGAATTTCGGGAGTTCTTTTCTTAGTACGCCTCTACGCACCAAGACGAATATATCCTGAAAAATTCAAGTCTCTACGACCAGTGGTTTAGGTTGTACGTTGTCTATATCTCAGTCAGTCAGTCTGTCAGGACAAAGATTCTTATAAGTGGTACAGATTGAAGCTAGCTGAGTTTACTCAATGGCTTACCGTTATTTTTATAGCTAGAAACATTTTCTGAAAGACGTTACCTCATCCGGGAGTAGAACCGACAACTGTGAAAAAGAACGATTGTAGAACCTATCCCAAACTTTCGCATTAATAATATTAGTATTATTTAAACATAAGTAATTCTACTGATTATTTCACTCTTTTTGTGTCATATTTAGTATCAGTGTGATTTTGAAATGGCATATGATCGTTAATGGACTCATTAAGACACAATTTTCACTTTAAATAATAATAATGCTGGACAATCCATACAGCATCATCTAGCCCCAAGCTAAGCAGAGCTTGTGTTATGGGTACTAGATGACTGATATACTTAATACAATACATTACATGCATAGATATTTTTTATTACACATAGAAGACACCCAGAACAACCGGAATAAATATTTGCAGATCGTACAAACATTTATCTCAAGGCGGGAATCGCACCCGCAACCTCCTGCGTCGCAGGCGGACACTCGCCCGCCGCGCCACATCGGTCGTCAATATGATTATTGTTGAATAACTATTTCACTATTTTGGTGATACTTTTTAGCCCTGTGTAAGCTAACTACTTATATCTCACTACTCGCAGCAAATCTAGAGAAATGGGCAAGGTATGCTGGAATACTACACCCACGCCCTTGCAAACACCACATGGGTGGTTGGATATGAATGATATATCACTATGTATTAAGCTTGCTTCGTTTGTACCCTTAAGAATTACCATTGTTGTGATTACTGTTTTAGAATACTTCTGCTTAGGTAAATCCTTTGCAAGAAATAATTCAATTCTATGTTAGTCCCGAGACATGTTAAGCAGGGTTAGGCTTAAATACAAACAATTGTTTTATAAAAGTTTATTATTAAAAAAACAATATTTATTGTAAACCTTGTTTATGAGTGTGTCAATGAATTTGTTCGTCTAGTGACACCAACTAATTGTTCAGTTGACCAAAGAGGAACATATCACTTCATTTAATGTTACTTGACTGTCAGTTGCTATCTTTTGTATCAATCGATGGTGGCGCCTCTGTCGACTGAACAAATAAATTGGTGATGATTTACACCTTATCAAGCACCACGAATGTGTTGGGCCTACTATACAACGTGCGCCAGCACACATTAGAGCATGCCGCGGTAGAGCTCTTTGAAATTTCAAATGCCTATTTTTTATCATACATGCATTTATAAGCACTTTGCGAGGCGTTGACCGTTATTGAAGTTTTCGAACTTTCAAATTATACTCTATTTCTGTTAAAGATAAAGATAAATGATACATTGATAAATTATAAAATACTCTGCTTTGATGTCCGCCAATTTGCGCTAGCCCTGTGTACATAATACGGATATCTAAGTGGATAACTATATTATAATTTATTAATGTTTTTTTATATTTTAACGAAAAAATAATTTATTTTATTTAGGTTACGTAAATAAAAATATACCTACAATAAAACTTAAATATGTTTTATTATTCAATTTAAAATACAATTTGTGTTCAGCCTTATATTCCTAATTCCTACAATTTACATAAATGTTTTATAACTATAATGAAACTGTAATACTTATGATAAGTTTATAATAAATACAGGACATGACTTACATTTAGGATAAGATTAAATTGTGTAAACGAGCATTAACTTTCCGAATTGACTAAAATCATAATTAAATATGGTTAATAAGGTTACTGCATTATTGACCTTGTTCCCTTTTCTAGTTCATACGTCGGATTTTTCTGGTAAAAAATTAAAACTCAATTACCAGAATTAGGATTTGTAGGTATATATTATCGCATGCGTCGTTATACAAAATGTATGCGTCGCGATTATAGTAGTGTATAAATTAAATACTTTGCCTTCCTCGAAAAACATATTTTAACCCATTATCTCAATCTACTTCCTGTGTTATCTTAAATACATTATCATACAAAATACTAAGAATATTTTAAGTTACATACTAGTTCATAGCTTTGAGGTGTAACAAAGAACAGTCAACACCAGAAATTAAAAAATCACAGGAGCTAAGTTATAGTAAAACTTTTTACTAATCACGATGGTTTTGACTATTTCATAATGAATTATTAAGAAAATTCTTCTGATATTTCATGTATAGTTATTTGATGCAGATCATAAACGTCACACTTTGGACAGTAGTATTATGATTATTTGCTTGGTTCATTCTCTACATACCTCCAGTTGCCAGTAATTGAATTCCATAAAAAATACATAGGTAGCCTACATAACATTTAGAAAAAAGTATTCGTTTGTTAAATATTGCATTTAACAAGAATTATTGTGAAGCTTTACGAGGGCAGAATCACTAAAAAAAAAATAGTACTAATAGGTCACTAGACCCACCCAGCATCAGACCCAGATACAGGTCGAGTCTAGTGTGATTCTGCCTTTATAGTTACGGATATTCAGTATGGTCAGCAACAAAAGTAGATAAACATTTCTACAATTCATACATTAATAACTTTATTCACCTTACTAAGTTATAACTAAATGCAAATCGAAGTTGAATTTTTTTGCCAAATCCAGAGTAAATGGGTAGGTAGGTACTGAATAACAAAATTTTTTACTCTACTTTTGTCGCTCACTGTATCAAAATATTAGTAGATTGCACCTATTATGTCCAGTCAACAGAATTTTTTTATAGAAAGCTTCTCAAAATCAGAAAGCGCGCCTCGTGACATAAGTGCGTCACATGCTTAAAGTTAAAGCTGTTATAAGATTTCAATGCTACATGGGTATAGGTACTACTCGTATTACTTACATGAGCAACCTAAAAACATAAATTATAATAGTAATACCTAGTCAAAGAGAAATATTTTTGGTAAGTAACTGTTTGTGCTGAAGATATGCCAGTTATACAAAATTAGAAAAAAAAAGATTGAAGTTTGTGATATGATAAAGTGATGTAGGTAGCTTTTTTTTTTGAAAAATCTACTGTATGCTTGAACTGCTACTTTGAAATGGTTTAGCGAGGCCCTGCAGTGTAACTCAAAATGACAATATGAATATTTTCAAGTCTAGCCATCCTGAGTAGTATGATCCATGCTTTGATGAACTACGCTATGGATGGAGTACCATGGTTGCAACCGCTGCCTTCCTAAAACTCCGGCAAAATGCACCGGTGTAGTAGTTTTCTTTGGGTCTTGGTGGTAGGTATATATTTATGTTTTATAAAATGCTACTCCCAGTAGAACAGAGTTGCATTCAATGCTTGTAAAGTGCAACAAATTAATATTCAAAGTAGTGTTAAAAGTGGCCTTCAAGCTGTGACGAAGAATGACTTTTATATAATATGTGCCACTTTTTTCACAATATACAAAATCCGTAACATAGTTTATCAAAAATGCTTACATATAAAATTATGAATGCTATACTATTCCACATACATTTTTGACAAGCACCTGTATGTTTGCACTAGTTAGTAAGTGTACTAAACTAATGCATAACTGTACTGTGCCAATAAACAATTTCATTTCAAACATCAATACTTTTTTATGAGACTGAATCATAAGACTATAGCCTAACTGTTGGCTCAAATCATCACACAGTTGGGCAAAGGCCTCCCATCTCCAAACACTTATACATGAATATATACATTCCCCACACAATAAAAGTCATCAAAATCAGACCAGCCATTTGTACCTTAATATGAAACAAAAACAGCAGCCAAATTGAATCTTTTACATCCTATCAGTAAGGCAACAATCCAGGTAGAGTGAGATTAAACTTGTGACATTGTATAGCAAAAAGTTTGTATAAGCTAGAGGTCAACTTGGTATTAGTTTTAGTCTAGTCAAAGGCCTTTTCTACGGGTCCAAACTGGTGTGCACAAGGCAGAATAGTAACTATACCAAATGTTGCTTTACATGTCAACCTGTTAGGAACAACGAGTGAAGCTACACCACAAATACTTTTCACAATAAACACATCACTGAGGTATCGTTACGGTGTGAACTGAGCACTGCATACATCTACTTTAGTATGAAACTGGAGGTACATGCGGCACCATATGTGAGTAGACACACATCTCATGTTGTTTCATCTGATGCTGCATAGGAGGATGCTGTATCATCATTGTGGGTTGGATTATCTGTTGGACCTGGACCTGTTGCTGCTGTTGCTGCTGCTGCTGCTGTGGGGGTGGCTGCTCGGGAAGCTTTTTATTCTTCTTTTCACACTTTTTAAACTTAATCCCTAACTTATTCAAAAGTATTAACCTAAGAGACTCCTTACCTCCAGTATAGTTCAATTCATTTCTTGCTGCTGCTAATATTTTACCCAGAGTAGGAACTTCCTTTCGTATTGCATAACTGTTGACAATACCTCGTAGAGCGCATAGCTGGAAATAATCGAGTTGCACTTTCGTTTTTCTGATTCTTTTCTTTTTAGGGCCCATCATTTTGGTTTGAGTGGCTTCTGCACGGATACCGTCTCTTTTGATGCGTTTTATCGTGCTTTCTGATAGTCCTGTGGCCGCACAGGCCCGTTTGACGACGTTTTCTACTGGAAACGCGTAGCCTCTGGTCTGTTTTTCACTTTCAAAGAATTTTATGACTCTGTAAATCACTTCTTTTGCTTGTCCGTCTATAGCCTCCTTTTTCTTCTTTTCTATCTTGATAGTAATGGGTTTTTTTTCGTCAGGGGGTGGAGGTGGTTCTGTAAGTACTGGCTGCATGTTCACGATGACTGGAACGTCTCCATCATGAAGCTGGTGGTGATGATGTTCATGATCTATAACTTGCACTGGAGTCACGTCTACTTGCAATGGCACTTCGTATATTATATTCATGTTCATTGTGCAGAATTTAATTAGGTAATTTCGTAAGATTTTACGATGAAATTATTTATTAGTAAAATAATCACAATAGAGGCACTGAACGAACGCTTAGCGCACGTAACGCCATTTTTACTTGGTCTTCCACAGGCTAATAATAAGTGACTATCGTTCTTGAAAGAAAAATATGTATACTCTGTTCATATTTGAGAAAGCGCTTCTTCCTCCTTTGAGTTCCTTTTCTGTAATTTTGGTTCCACTACTCGACGGTAGAGGTAGCTTAGTCTTAAAAGCGTATAGGCAGACAGATACCTACACTTTCATATTTATAAATGGTATGGCTGGATGGTGCCTTTTCCACAGCAACTACGCTACCTACATAGATGCTGTAGGTAGAGGCACCGCACATTGTCAATTAGTCCGCCCAACTGTGAGCAAAAAAGGCCTAACTCAGTACAACGCCGCTCCACGATGCCACACGGTAAGGTGAAGCGCCACTGGTTTCAAATATGGCCAGGGTGTGGCACTGGTGACCCGTATCACAGGTGACAAAGTAGGTAACTGCAGTTAATTAAGACGTACTTAGACTGCATCTTTTGTGTCAGAGTTAAAACAGTTTTGATCATTAGTCCATATTCTTAGGTTTTGCTACCTAGCGAATAAGGTCACACCTATCCTGGATCGAGCTTACGCAGTTAACGGAGAGATAGACTATGTAGGTATGAAATACTGAATTACAGGTACATGAGGCTAAACACCTGTATGCCTCAGATTGATGGACGCTGAGCAGTGCATCGTAGGGCACTTACCTAACGAGTGTGACCTACGAGGTAATACTTTGTTATAGGCGATGGTAACCACTGAACATCAAATGGGCCATCTGCTTGTTCCATATGCAAGTTATAATATGCTTTCTGGGCCCGTTTATCTACAACAAACTCAATAACACACTTTCCATCTACCCATTGTCAAAATTTAAATGCAAAACAACTGTATCAAACTGGGTAAAGTCTCTCAACTACCAGCAGACAGAACACCTGCTATCCCCTGCATCTTAGCTACGCAATATGTCACACATCTGGGCATACCCCTAATACCTCTTTATCAAAATCTAATTGAAAAACCACCCTTCTAATTATCCCTGTAGTAAAACCACTTCGTATTCATTGCACAAATATATCTATACCGACACAACACACACCCCCCACAGCGGCATGTGGGGGCATTAGAGTATCTCCATACAAAAAATTTGAGCTCGCATACCGAAATCCGGTAGGTATCGGAAAAACGTAAAAAACTCAGAAAACCGCCCTTTGTTGATCCTAGGACCCCGAGCCAAAGGTCGCTCGGTGGAAAATCTTTCTTTTTCGTGGAGAATTTATACATGTTTTTTCGTCTTCACTAATATGTACTGGAATAGCAAATAAAAAAAACAGAAGCTTATGATTTTTATTGTCAGGTGAAAGAATCCCGATTCGCAAGTAAATTGATGCACACTGGTTAGGTATGACAGTCTATGGCCCGGCACCCATTAGCGGCACGGCTTGGTAAGGTATTTTTTTACGACGGATAAAAAAAAAACACAACCTAACTGTTTGAGACGTCGAAATTTCAATGTTAAAGGTCGTAAGTACAAAAGCAGCACCGCGGTATGCTTAGGCATGCCGTGTCGACAGCCTTCAACTTTATTTTCATACTATAAGATTATATTTTTAATCGTCGCCAAAAATACCTAGCCATGCCGTGCCGCCAATGAGCGCCGAGCCTAATGGATAGGTTAGGTACTCTTTGCTGACTTTGATCAAATAGCATCCAGTCCGTTCAATGCATGCTACTCTTATATCAGCATCCATGAAGATCACGTTATTGCAGCGGTGTGTGCATGTTTGCGCATGTGTGCTTGTAATGCGGCGCGTTGTGTGAACCGCGCGCCACACACACACTCAAACGGACGCTCGCCTGTGTGTGTGCGGATATGGTTGTGCAGGATCTTGTTTGTCTGAAAAAAATAAAATACTTAAAACCTCTAGCCCTTTGACGAATAAATTACTAATTAGTTTATTCATCTATGCTCTAGCACCGCGTTAACACCAACGTACAACACATAATTAATTATGTTATATTCTACATTTTGTACATGGTTTTCATTAATTGTTTACACCTTAATATTGTATGTTTGGACGTGCCTCTGACTCGCTCCTTAGACATCTACAAGGAGTATTTCATTAGGTACAGTCAGCATCAGAAGTGTATTACTTTTCAGAATTAATATACATAGGTATGTAAAATGTATGTATTTTATATACAGGTTTATGTCTTTTGTCCTACCATGGGCATGAAACTAGCACCTCTCGTGGCGTGGTAGTCAAAAATACTTACAGTAAAACCGCGTCCACAAATGTAACAAATTTTATTCTTAGGCGGTAATATACCATCGTGAATTTTTCGCTTATGCTTGACTAGGTCCGCATTTCGTATAAAATTCTGAAATAATACATAAATTAATTTTTTAGACTGACGGACGCTCGTCAAATATTGGAACCGGGTATTAGTTATTTTTCTAAGTAACCTACGTCAAGAAGTATACAAATTCTACATTTTTACTTTCTACTTACTTTGTTACATTCCTCGCATCTGTACTTGTAAACCTTCAAATGAACCAGATTGTAATGGTCACTCATGTAAATCTTCTTTGAGAATATCTTATCGCAACTGGGACATGGAATCCTGAAACATAAATTCAGTATTTACCATATCTATACAAATTACAAGAATCTTTGTCCTGACTGACGGACATATAGACAACGCACAGCCTAAGCCACTGGTCGAGTAAATCAGTCTTGTAGAGAGGTAGAGGTGTATTCCTAGGTATATGTATAATAGGTTTAAGGGAGACGGATTCAATTAAAAAACCACAAAATGTAGCATGATGGGTCTGGGTGTTTTATTGCATGATTTTTTTTTAATGTAATTGCAGATGGAACAAGGTTATGGCCCACCCGATGTTAAGTGGTTACCATCGCCTATAACAAAGCATTGCATTGCAGGTCACGAACGTGCCCTACAATGCACTACGCTGCGTTAGTATTTTTAAGCTTTCGCAATCGGAACACATATTGAACACTTATATTACACCCGTACCGTTATTATTACCCGTGTAATATAAGTGTTCAATATCTACTCTGCGTTCTTCAAGTATTAAGTCTTCTATCAGTTACCGATTCCCAAATTCCAAGCTTAGTTAGCTTAGCTTAGTTTAGGGTTAGATAACGTTGTCGTATGTATGGCAATATTGATTTATTACCTGAGTTTGTCCCTAGGTGCGTGTCGCACACTACTGCAGAGATGCCACCGCAGTCTTAGTGAGTCTGCGTAGTGTGCGTCGCACTCGGCGCAGTAGGCGGGTGAAGCCGGCCGGTGCGCTAGCTTGTTGTGGAGCCACAGTCCGTTGTATCGAGAGAACGTTTTGTTACAAGGTTTGCATTCGAAGGGGGAATGCTGTTTTCTGAAATCATTAACAACAAACATTTTATATTATCCCATATTTTTTGCCCTCGTCGTAGTCCTAGGTCGTGGGTTCAAATTCCACTGATTTGAACCCACGACCTGCGCTATCGAGAGTTCAAATGACCCGAGTTAAATAAGCGTATATACAATAACATATAAGTAATACAATAATAATATAAATCTATCTTATCATATCCCTCAGTCACGCGTATATAGTCAGCTGCACTAGAATGTATACAATTCGTAACTTACAGAATGGTTTTATTATTATAGACAAATTATATTTACAGAGCAAAAACTCAAATATAAATGAACTTATCAACTAATTTCACGATTTTTGAGTTTTTACTGTTTAAGAGTTTACTATAAGGTTTTGAGACCTTTTTGAATGTAGCAGCTGACTGTACATTCCCATACATTACCTAATATGATCTTTGATGCAGTATCTCATTTTGAAAGCAATTCCGCAATAATCACAGATAAACGTTTCATGCCAGTCCTTGAAGTGGCGGTAGAAGTCACGTCTACACCTGAAAAAATCACAAACCTTACATACTGCCTGTGTCATATGTACATACTAAAAGTAATGACGTGTAATAATACATTTTAAAGTCTCGGATACATTTAATACCACTGGCTCCTATGCTATAGATTGGTCAAGTTTAAAGTAATCAACTTACGATGCAGACTGTACCTAAGAGGCATTTATTAAAAAAACAACATACCCAAATTGTAATTTACATTTCAAGCACTGCATTACTTTTTTATGTGCCTTTTCAAAATGCCACAACCTCATCTCTTTTCGACAAACAAACTGGCATACAATGCACTTGTAAACCATATAATGATTGCTCAAATGGGCTAAGAGATAGCGCTTATTCGAAATTATAGAATTGCAAATATCACAAGTATATACTTTTCTATTTCTCTTATGAAACTTTTGATTATGTTTCTTCAAAACATGTTGATCCAAAAATCCCAAAACACAATAATCACATTTTAACTTCTTTGATTTATAATATTCTGAATCTCTCTCGTTTTCAATACACTGAGTTAACTCCGTATTACTGATCTGTACTTTTTTAAAAGTCTCATTGAAATTGGTCAAGACTTTGAATTTTGGTTTCTTGTTCTGGATAGCGCGTTTTATTGCCCAACGGCTTTTAGATTTTTTCTTAAGTTCCGTATGTTTTAAATCATTTTCTGAGATATATTTCTTGCTTAGTTTAAAGTCCAAAGTTTCTATGTTTTCTGCATTATTTTCTGATACGTCAGAATTTTCTTTTACCAAATCATTTTCTATATTTTCAATTAGTGATCTCTTGTCATCATTTTTTAAGTTTTCATCTGATTCCGTTTTTTGTTTTTGTATATTTCCCTCATAAACGTAAATGCCCTGGTATGATTCATTTGCTGTTACATATACAAGATTAGATAGTGGGCCATAGTTGAAGTTCTGAAAAAATACAAGCCAATTAAAATTTCTTTAATACCACAAAGGATTAAAACTTCAATAGTAGTAGAGCTCTCTCCAGTAATGCTCGCATTGATGTGCTTCGCTATGAAGAGTATGGGTTCAATCTGGTACACCTTTAAGCCTCACCTTTTAACCTCAGTTCATCATCAGTGAACTTATTCTGTGAGATAATGTGCTTGTTCAACATCAGGTGGATGTTTTCTCATGAAAATAAACCTTGTAAAGGTAATCAACAGTTAGTAGAATTAAAGTATTTAATTAGAAATTGGACCTATTACCAATAGATCACCAGCTACTCAGCTCGACTTCCTCATTTTCTCAAGCATATTGAGTAATTATCTAAGGGGATGTTTACCATGCTGGGGTATTACTTCTTTCACATCTACCTACCATTACTTTTAATTTATAATTAAA
The DNA here is from genome assembly GCA_947095575.1 of Electrophaes corylata. Taxonomy (NCBI): domain Eukaryota; kingdom Metazoa; phylum Arthropoda; class Insecta; order Lepidoptera; family Geometridae; genus Electrophaes; species Electrophaes corylata. The sequence goes on from OX352714.1 coordinate 3,337,118, forward strand.
TAAGTAAATGGGTTTCATACCCAGTATTTGTTAGAGCATTGGGTATCCTAAAGGATAGTGAAGTTTCTACAAACCTGATTGGTCAAAAGTAGATCATCAGCTCTTTTTACTTGCTCCTGGAACAGAACTATTTTCCGTAGTAGAGAGCTGCATTGCCAACATATCTGAACAGATTCTAAGGAATCATAGTTCTGTGAGAAAAAAATCAGGAATTAGAAAATAGTAAAAAAAAGCTACAAACTCAATTACTATGCGATTTCTCAACTGCTCTGATGATCTATTTATTGCAAAAATTATGAATTCAATGTTTTTGCTTATTTTATTGAAATTTGTATAAATTAGTAGTGTGTTAAAGTAGTTAGTGGTTGGGTAGGTGGAAGAGGAGCTGATTTATTTATGAAATATGTATTGAGATGAAGTATTTTTAATCTAGCATGTTAAAGATCAAATGCCACATTGTGAAAGACTGATGCTGATGTAGGTTTGAGAGAATCAGTATTACAGGTCACCAGGCCTCATTCTGCTAATACCTCCGGTCTTCGCAGTATGGGATAACATGAGTATGGGTGGTATGGGGCCTACTACTTAGTAGGGGGGGTAGGTACTTGGGGACTAGGTATAGATCAGTATTTGTACTTACTGGAAACAAATAATTCGAAGTTATTTTCACATAAATACTTGTTAAATAATCCAGGGGCTTCAGTCTTCTTCCGACACTGAGGCAAGTTCTACACTGGAGGCTTTCGTCGCTACCAAACTCATGTTTAATTTCTTTATCCATGTACACGCAAAAAATTCGTCGCGTAAGATCAAAGTAAAATTAGGCCAGTTTTACATTCCTTTATGTATCTGATATTTTCGATGATAAACAAGTGGCGTAACTGTACGTACGTGCATGCACAATCGCACACGAAATAATTTGTTAGGTACCTACCTATCTATTTATTTGTGAGAGAATAAAATATTTAAGAATTAAAGATTAGAATCAGTGATGCCAACTCAATTTTTTAAAAAGAGCTGGATCACCTCAGAAAAAGAGCTAGAAAAGAGCTTAAATAAAAGAAACTAAAAATATTAAACATTTTAATTATAAAATTTATTGATAAAGAAAAACGTAACATGATTTTATATCATGATAAATTAATAAGAGAGATAATTAATAATACGGTTATTCCCTGTCAGAACCATCGAAATTATGTGTCGAATTCAATAATTCTAATCCACGATGCTTGGTCCTGAGTTTTTCTCATCCTAAGTTGCTATGGTACCTACCATACTACTACCGTAATTTTAAATAGATCACTCGTTACTTTAGAGTCGGTCGGTACTCACCCACCATTCGCAATCGTTCTTCATCGTATAAATCCCCACTAATGTTTGGATCTACACAGCAACTACTGCAGTCATCGGGTGCCAAAGACCCACAAGAACGCTGCTTTTCAGATTATTCTCGAGATCAGAAATCTTAGCTATTAATTGATCCAACTTACAATATTGCTGCCTTCGTTTATTTATCCTTTTCCGTTTATGATTGTACGCGTTACTAGTAGCACTTGAACAAGAGCTAGAACTCGAACTTGAGTTGGAGCTCGAAGATCGCAATGCTTTTCGCTTTGTGCCTTTATATAAGAGCTATTTATAAGAGTTTACTTTCCTTCTTGTATGTAAGCATACTAGGTAGTAGTAGGACATTTTGTGATTTTTCGGAAATTTATATTCTACAGTGCCATGATTAAGTATTTTGAATCCACATTTTAAACCTATTCTTTACATAATCGGTATTAGAATAAAATATTATGTGACTGAAGAAGTAGCCTGTCTCGTACCTATAAAATTAAATGTAGACTGCGGTCGGTGTCGACATGATGCTGCGTTGTTTGATTTGTTATGTAATCTTTTGCTAAATGGTAAATCAAACATTTACTTTAAAACGTGCTTAATAACCAGCGCCATCTATCGTATTATCGAAAACAATATTTTATAAAACTAAAATAAAGTTTGAGCGCTATAGAAAATTAACAAGAACCTGACAAATGTCTTATTTGTCTACACTCAAAAGGCAGTTCAATAAAGCGTTATCGGTTTTTATCATACTAATAATAGAACTATCTAAAATGTCGTCATGCTACTAGCTTTAATGATTACACAAGAGTTATATACCTACTTATTATTATCCAGTCCAGTCCGTATTGGTCTGTCATCGTGCGCTGTTTCGCGGCGTATGGCAACCCTGCTAAGTTAAAGAGCACGTCGTTCCAGCGCATTTAGTTCTGTTATTTACGAGTGTTTGTCATTTACCCGTACTATATTATACCTACCAACTTAACATATATTTCTAGAATCACACGCACTTACAACTTAAAATTTGTTAGGTGAAGTGAAGTGATTAATTTATTTTGGGATAAACACCTATTTTCGTGGAAGTTTAATACAAATAGGTGAGTAGGAGCAAGTTCGTGTATACATACAGCTATGTACCTACCTATCTACATAGGTGTCATACCTACTTACCTATTAGGTACTTATAAACCTAGTTTTAATTCGTATCAAATAAATATGTATGCATGCATGTAATAATGGGAAAAAGAAACTCTATCTAATAACAAACCTTATATTATGTAGGTACCTAGGTACTTTACTTACTATTATGAACAAGATCTGATAAATATCCAACAAACATTGAACTGTGAACTTTGACTAGTAGGTATCCAGTGTACTGAGTGTACTGAGTACGCGTACGCACCTACTTACTTATCCTTATGTAAGTACTTCTTCATTAACTCTTTTTATGCTTTTCTTTCGTTAGTTGACGACAGCTTACTTTCGCCCTAGCTCTGTTTCACAGAGTGTGGTTGGACTATGCTATGTTCCTAGATATTATCTGTGACGTCCACAGATCTTTGTGAAGTGTCACAAAAAATACAGATTTTGAGATTTGGGGGTCAATTTTAGGCAAGCCCCATGGTCATCCGCTCCACTAAAATTATTGCGTAACCTTTTGCGCGTAATATGCTCACATTTCCTCATGTAGCTGTAGCTAGCTACCTAGTGATTTTTTAGTCATTAGGTAGGTTAGAATTACATGTTGCTAAGTACCTAGGTACTAGCTGATTAAGTGTGTACGTACCTACATAAGATACATATTTATGATATAGGTACATACCTATTTAATAAAGCCTAGTTGACCTGACGAAAGGTAGATACTTGAAAAAAAAACATGGTTCATTCAACAATTCATATGTTCACATAGAAGGAAAGGTAAGTAGGTACTACCACTATAAGCCAGCGTAGGTAAATCACAAGTGCCAATTAGACGAATTATTGTAGGTTAGGTTAGGTAAGTACCTCCATAAGTGGTGGTGTTTGTAACGGTAAATAGGCATTGAAAAGTAAGTAGTATAGTAGTAGATGCAAATGAATTCCATGAAAATATGTGACTAAGGGTGACGTCCATCGAACAGGATAAATAAAAAATATTCGTGGACACTATACACAACATTATGTAGCCCCAAACTAAGAATAAATAAATAAATAATGTTGGACAATCCACACATCATCATCTAGCCCCAAGCTAAGCAGAGCTTGTGTTATGGGTACTAGATGACTGATATACTTAATACAATACGATATTACATAGGTACATAGATATTTTTTATCTATACAACCCAACTAACAAAAATTGCTCTTGTAGTGGCTTATATTGCCAAAAATAATATTCTTATAGAAGCCGTATTATCGCTAATAAGGGTGCGTTTGGGCACAATTTATAAAGACAATAACCTTATACACCCCTTATAGTTGTTTTATTGTCCGCTTTACACCCTTATACTTGTTTTATTATGGTCATCATCAAATTTCATTTGCATCTGCATTCTCATTGCGGCAAATCAAAGGCTCTTAAAAATCAGCCGTCTGTTTATAATTCTACAATAAGTCTTTTTGTTAGTGATTTACATTTTCGCAACAGTTTGACGAAGAAAAGGAAAACATCAACCATTTTATTGAAAAGAGAACGGTAAGTTATTATTTTATGTAGTTTATTTACTTGATTTATGTGCTCATTTATAGTGAAAAGTGTATGGGAATTCAAATGCATGATAAAATGTGGTACGCTGTGTGCTGTAGTATCAACCCGCCCTTGAATTTAAGCTGTTTTTGTGCTACAAACGTTATTAATTATTTAGTCATGTTATAAACAGTGCTATTATAAGAGCAAAACGATTCGCACATCGTCTACAAGGAGTCTATAAGAGTGAAAACTTTATAATGGCAACAATTGTTGCATATGCTATCGCCATTTTACATTATCGTTAGGGTTCCTTTCACACAAACAAAATCGTACCTAGCTATAGTATTGGTCCCATAAGTATGAAATTTATTTTTTACTATGTTTGGGTTGGCTGGAAAAGATCTCTTTATAGAGATACTTAGCTCGCTTTTGTGTACTAATTTTAAGTTAGAAATAAGTATAATTATAATTGTAAGCACACAATATAGAATATAGTAATTATTATATATTTTATGTTTGTCCGCAGATATTGCAATGGTAGTATACAATTTGGCAGATGTTGACAAATTTTTACAAAGAAAAGATCTTAATTTACACAATATGCGATGGCCATGGAACTGGACACATTTTATTCTAAGAAAGGAATGTTTTAATTGTACATATCTAACCTCTTCTGGTTTACCTTATCACTTTGTGATAGGTCGTGAAAACATAAAGGTTTTGCAACAATTCACTTTCAACTTCACTGTTTTATTACTAAACTAACCATTTCCCGCGAACTTGTTCGCTTACGTATATTGCTAAGATAATTATTTTTTTATCATTAAGTTGTAGTTAGAAAGACTGATGATTGAAGTCTTGTCTTATGTAACAACTAAAAAACGAGTTTTGATAGTAAAAGACCACATGATAGCTCCTAAATCAGGCATCATCCACAGGTTATGTTTAAACAGCGATTTCTGTTGTGAACCTACCAACTGTTTCGCGAGATAACTGAGAGAGCATTGAGGTCAGTCCTTAAATCAAAAAAAGGCATGACAGCCTATAAAAACAATTATGACTTTAATAAAAATACGTGATTTTCAAATAAGTTGTTTTTTTTACATTCTCTAATATCACTACGAATATCAATATTCTTCAACTCTTCATTTAAAAATATATCTATATCACTATCGCTACAATTATATTCTTCCTCACTGGTTTCCTTTTTATTCTCATTTTCTATAAAATAATCCTCTACGGAACCACTGGCTGATTAGTTGGTATCGGCTTGGTAATTTTGTAGCATCATAGGAGTAGAGGTGGTGGGTGTAAAGCTTACAACCATGTTTTCGTAGACCTTTTTTACTTGTCTTCTGTAACCACCGCTCCTTTTAAACTTCTTCCAGTGTTTTGAATCCATTTTTTAATAAATTTTTTGTAATAAATTCACACAATCTGCTGTACTTTCAAAATAGCGAATCTAGTTATGTAAAACATTTTAATGTAACCATATAGAGAATAATATCTTTATAATCACTGTATAAGGGAATATGGATTGCTTTCATCCTTGTTAAGATCATATAAAATGATAGAATTCGTTTGTTGGATAGACGTCTAATCAAATGCTCCTATAAGTTAAAAAGCATCATAACAACCTTGTGCAGTACTTTTCTAAGAATAATTGACCATATTAAAAGCCTTTATATGACTTTGAATATTATACGGCTAAAAAGCAATGTAACTAGTCTCTATAAGAAGAACACATTTCAAACCCTTATTGTAGCCGTATTAATTGGATTTATTAACGTTAACCCAGCCAAATTATAAGAATAAAGGTAATATTAGCCAAATCTTCTAATAATGTACCATTATAAGGAACATTGACATAATGAATGCTCTTTTATAACAAGTATAAGAGTTTAAACCTTTTAAACTTAATTTTATAAGCTTAAATTGTTAGTTGGGAAATAAATAAAATTGAAGTGTCTGTTTGTAATATTAAAATAACCGCTTTTTACTACATGCATATGAATGTATATGCGATACATATTCCAAAATAGCATTTTTTAAAATTTTTGTCTGTCTGTCTGTCTGTCTGTCCATTTGTTTCGGGTAATCTCTGGAACGGCTGAACCGATTTTGACGGGACTTTCACTGGCAGATAGCTGATGTAACAAGGAGTAACTTAGGCTACTTTTTATCCCGAAAAAATAACGGGAACGGGAAAAAACTGCCACGCGGGCGATACTGCAAACGACCGCTATTTTATGCCGTATTAACGCCATCTGTTGGCAACATCGAGTACTACTTAGTTAAGATTTGTAAGTAAAAATGTTTACCGCCCAACGAAGTGGGCACGGGTCAGCTAGTTATACATATAAAATACCCAGAACACCCGGAATAAATATTTGCAGATCGTACAAACATTTATCCCGGGAATCGAACCCGCAACCTCCTGCGTCGCAGGCGGACACTCGCCCGCCGCGCCACATCGGTCGTCAAATTCATAGCTTGTAAAGAAAGCAGGATGACTAATAAAATAGGTGCTTATATAACATAGAAAACAATATACCTGTGTAACATCCAGACCGAAAACAAACATCTATGTTCATTAGGTAGGGTAGGTAGCTACCAACACAAATGCTTGCTCTCGGTGCGGATCGAACCCGCCACCTACAGCACAGAAGACAGGGCTACTACGAAACGAACTAAGTTGTGCTGGCTAGGCTGTCGGTGCAGCGGTGGTATATGGGTGTGTGAGTGGGTAGGTAGTAGTAGAGCTCTTAGTGAAGGGCTCGTCCAGGGAAGTACCTACTACCACCATGCCTATTTCTGCCGCCAGCAGCTTGCTGTATTCCGGTTTGAAGGGTGTCGGTGCCCGGTGTAATTATAGGCACATGCGGCTTAACACCTGTGTGCCTCAGGTTAATGGACGCAGAGCAGTGTATTGTAGGGCACGTTTCTAACTAACGTGACCTACAAGGCAATGCCTTGTTATAGGCTATGGTAACCACTTCACATCAGGTGGACCATATGCTTGTTCCATCAGAAAATTGTATAAAAAAAGGTACGTACCTAACCTAAGTACCTCATCAATTATCATTCCTGTCCTTATCCCACTGTGGGGCTGGAACAGCTTTACTTCCCTCTATCAGCCGTCATCTCTGTAGTCACTTCTTTCGTCCATATCAACTACATGCAACCTATTCATTTTTTATTTGGATAGGTACAGTAAGCTGCACTAGAATGTATACAATTCATAACTTTCATAACGGTATTACAGCATAACAATGAGCTCTTACAACTAAAAAGCCTTGAAATTAGTTGATGACCTCATTTATTTTTTGAATAATTGTCATGTAAATATTTTTAGCACCACTTTGAAACCATTATCAAAGTTACGAGTTGTATACATTCTAGTGCAGCTGACTGTACTTAGGTAGGTCCCTACCTACCTACCTGTACTTTTAATGATAACGCCCGTCTCGATGCGACGTCGCGTCGGCGGCGTCGTCGTACTAGCTATATGGACGAATTTAACTGAAATCAAACGTCCTTCAGTAGGTACCTACTTTAGGTTGTATAGATTCTGAGATACGATAAAACTATTAAAATTTGGTAAACCACTGTAATTTATATTAAAATAATTATTATTATTTAAGTATATTGAAATAACATGTGGGTAAGTACTTATGTAAAACAAACACATTTCACCCACACACACAATAACAATAGCACGAAGTAACATTATCTAATCTGTGATAGAAGATTGTTTTACAAGATACCTGCCTAGACTAGCATGGTATTCCTGCTAAGGACAGTATAAAAATACAGGAAACGTAGCGTGTTCTCTAGTACACGCTACGTTTCAGTTCGCATAGGTATTACGTAAAAAACCTTGATAGCTAAACGACAAGTGTGCATGTCTAAAACGTGCTACTAGGTAAATAAGATGCCTACCTACCTATGGACATGCCTCGAAAACTTAAGTAGTTTCATTTTTTCTCGTTGACACCCATGCGTATGGACAAAAATAATGAAACTTCACATAAGTACCCAAAACTTACTGTAAACGCGGAAAAACAGTGTAGACTGTCTTATCCAAGGCTGAACGATAAAATTGTGTGATGATTACGACTGTAAAAAATTTGTAATTTTTAAAATTATAGGTACACTCACCTTCCTCTACCCGGAAAACTGTTTTTCTGTGCTGGTTTAACAAGCCTAAACATATAACTAAGTAATAGTTAAATCGTGTTTTTTTTTTACAAATATAAAACTTACTTTATTGAGTGACAATCAATGCATAACTAAGAATTTATAATTGTTGAGGTGCGCTAAGAATTTTCAAAATTTAACTCTATTTGTGCTCATAGGGTTAATTAACTAAACAACTAACTAACTAGGGTTAACTCCTCGTCTGACGTTTAACCTAATGTGTGCCTCGTCTTACGTATTTTTTTCTATCAGGTAAAATTCATTGGACAAGATGCTGGAAGAAGTTCTTCCGATGATGATAAGCCTGAGTCCGGAGCCTGAGGACATGGTGGCTGTGGCCGGGAAGAAGTACAATAACATACAGGTACTGTTCTTACTTTACGCAAAGAAGAACCCAGCATAAATAGTATTTGTGCTGCTTATGATTCAATTAGGTACTTAATAGTATTTTTCGTGTTTTTATTTTGGATTTTCACGTTTTAGTAAAGTATACTGCTGTCTCAACACGTGACGGTTTATAGTTATTTGCCGAGTGCGGTTTGATAGATAATTTATTTATTTGCACACATTTCGGATTTTATATTACTAACTAACATATTATAGCCAAAAGTTATTGCATCCGAGTGGGGTCCGATCCCTTGATACAGGATCTGCGTCGTCACGTCGTAGCCTAACCATGCTTGACGAAAAACTCAATCCGTAAGAGTGATTCGTTGTTACATCTAGGGATATGGAACTGCGGTTCCATCTAAAATTCTGACGTATATTATCATCAAAACGAATGTGGTAGGCTGTTCTGTGGTAGGTTACTAGGTAGGGTAGGAGCGAACGCAGGACTGGGAATGGCGAGGACATAGACGTAGCTGCGTAGCAGTATGTAGCCTCGTAGCAGGCGCGTAGCACAGCTTTTATAGTTTCGGTGGTTTGGTTTCGAGTTCGCCGCGGTTCATCGCACGGCTGACGCAGACGGCGTAGCTAGAGATTATTACCGGCGGCGTGGCGAGATGTATGTGGCGCTAAGAATGAATTGATTCTTGTAAAGTCACCGACAAACGAAAGACTACTAATCAATCGTCGTTCATGTGACCTGACGACATGACTCATATCACAAGTAAAAAATATATGTGAATGCAGCTTTCTATGAAAAGCTACTTTTTATCATTAGTAATATATTTATGTATTATGCTTGATAGGTTACAGTGAAAGTGGAATCGTCAATCTGCACCTATTTCGTGAGATGAAAACAAGATTGTTGGGAGGTAGTTCTCCGCTCATGCGATATTTTCGTAATACCCCTCTTACCTCTTATAATAGTGGTTCACTTCGAACTGGGATCTCGAGATATTTTTTTAACGGTTCGAATGTTGTGAATACATTACATCTACATAAATACAAAACAAATCACCCATGTTGACTCAGGCATGTTTTATTCGCTTCTCTCTTTGTTTTTGTATTTGTATGTCACTGAACTCCTCCCAAACGGCTAGATCGATTTGATGAAATGTATTGTGCGTGTTTGACAATAAACATCATTGGTGTTTGACAGGTTCCTGGATGGCTGAGATTCAAGTTTTTTACGTTTTCCGGATACTGGATTTCGGTTTGCGAGCTCGAACTTTTAGTATAGAGATACGACAAGCGCCCCTAGCGGCATATGGGGGCACTAGCGTATTTCCATACAAAAAATTCGAGCTCGCAAACTGAAATCCGATATCCGCAAAACGTAAAAAACTCAGAATCCGCCCTCTGGACCCGTTAGGCAGCGCACACCTAGTCGGATATCAGTGAACCTTTTCTATTTTCATTTCTTTTCTTATATTTATTGTTGGTACCTACTCCTATGCCTCCAATTTTGTTTTATTCGATTTGTTTCTTATCGATCCTTGATCTTACTCTCTATGTATGGCATCTTTGTTATTCCAGTCGAATAAATATCGAATGATTCAACAAGTTTTTCCAGGGTCAAGTGGATAATTATGGTTTTTATTTAAATATACCTAGAGTAAAAAAAGTAGTTGTTTTTAAGTAAAAAATGACGTTGGTACCTACTCATAAAAACATAAGGGAAACATTTTCGTACAAATCAGTATGCCACATAACATTTCAACTGCTCATACTTTGTAGTACCTACTAAGACCTTACTATACAAGCGAAATTAATTCTCAAGCCTATTGCTTACATACGTGAACAAAAAGTTTTGTTCGAAAATTATTTTGTGAAATAGTCTTGCTACTTGCCATCAGATGGCGCTGTTTCGAATTCCATATCATGTTAATTATGGCTTTTTGTTTACTCAAGACTACGAGTCTTAATTTTTTATATAAAAACTGCTAATAATAATTATAAGAAAAAAACAGCTAACAATTACGTTGCCTTGCCCTCTCTTTGTTACGTGTATAGCGCTGTCTCCGTCTGTTTGCTTGTATCGATGACGTGTGGTTTTATCATGCTCGCCGTGCCGGCCGTGTCTGAGCAGTGCTGCCAACTTAGTGGATTTACCATTAGAACTGGTAGTTTGAAACGGTGGCAGATATTGCAGTGGCTTATGTTTTTTTAGTGTGAAGCTTCTACCACGTGCCTCTGGTTGTGTATCTTCTGTTCCTAACAAACTTGGGCCGCCAATGGTTTGTGTGTTGGTTGTTTGACTGCTATATGTGGATGGTCGTATCGCCTGTATTTTCAGATTATGCGTGTGCGTCATAATATTTTTCCAAATAGGTACAGCAAACACCCAATAGCGAACACAAATAGTCATGTGAAGTGCCACCATTAGCAATAACGCTTACAGATTCACCCCCTTGAAAGCTAAAAACGAGAATGGTGTAAAATATTTCTTTTAGTTTCATTTTATCGGTGGTGAGTTGAGTTGTTGTTTTGCATGCAAAATCTGCGTCGAGCGAAACCTCCTACGAAATTGGTAGAAAGTTTGCAGGTAGGTAAAGTACCTACCTACGTATTTGAGATCAACCGCTGTGGGTGAATTGTTTCATTATATTACTTACAATCTGATGATATTATATTATTATGTAGAACCATATTTATCATGATTATTGTACCCATATTATATAATTCATCCTTCATTTCAAGTAGCATAAGGAACGTGTGGCGTTGTTGGGGTAATTCTATGCAAAACCATTGTAAATGAAAAATCACAGGTAAAATGTCTGCTACTTTTTTTTCATTGCCTGCAATGAAAATGAATTAAAAGTGGCAATCATTTCCATGCCTAGTTGGCAGCACTGAGTTCGATGTTCTGCTGCCGCTAGGTAGGCCGCTAATCGGAAGTTAGTTACAAATGGTTTACGCTATCATGCTATCTTGTTTTGAGTTAAATTCGATTAAAAATAACAAAATCTATTCGGTTTTGCATAAGCATCGCAATCTTAAAACATTTATATACCTGCACCAATCATTTGATGGATTTCAGTGCGCTTGTTGAGTGTTATTAGTGAATGTTGTGAAACGGTGAAAACAGTGAATTTACGGTTTTTCCAGTGCTTTTACCTGTTTCCGTGAGCGTCTTGCGTTATTAGAGGTAGCCGTGTGGAACGGTAGTCTTTTTATTGCAGCTGTCTATCAAAATACTAAATTAGATAACCTCATTCGAATACCTACAGGACTTGCAAACCTTGCACTTGTTCATGTGCAGGTCCTTTTCTTTGGTAGAAAGATTACTTGGTACTTTGTTATGTAGGCACCTTTGATTAGTACATCGCACATCGTAACAAAAAAAAAAATACGTAGATAGGTTACTTTGTGAGTCACAAGGCAATTCGTTCGTAGGTACCTGTAAAAAACAATAAATACAGGTATCACAGGTTCGGGCAAATACACGTTTATTATTATCAGCAGCGTTCTTATCGGAATCTTATGAGTCTATGATATTGTACAAGCAAATACCATGTCAGTGGTTCTGTTGGTTTGGTTCTTTGAGAAATATTTTACTATATTCCAATCAGCTGATTTGCAGAACATAGCATAGCTACATTTTAGAACAGTATCATTAGTTATGGAACTTATTTTTATTCTGAGGCATCACATAACCCTTGCTTGGTTTAATTTAGAAAAACACAGCCCAGAATACAAGAAAACTGAGTAAAATTAAAGCTGTACTTTTGTAGGTTATGTTGTGATCATTGTGTTTTATTTATTTATATTTTAACCAAAGTTATTATCATTAAGTCTTGTGGTTCAGAAAAGTGTGATACCTAGTGTATTTAGGTTACCTAGGTAGCTACCTACCTCATTACTCAACTGGCTAAATACTTGTTTTTATAATGCTCCAAAAAAATTCAAGAATTGTTTGTCAGTTTTACCAAGGCTGCTTACCTAGTTGTAATTCTTAAGTTCTAAAATGAATCTTAGTCAGTTGCCATAGCTCTCAATCAGCCATGCTAGTGCTTGGCATGGCAACACTGGTCTGCCAGTTAGTCATTTTAAACATAACTGTAATCTTAAGGTCAACTATGATTACCCCTAGAATTATTAATTTTGGAATGAAACAGATAAAAACCTGAGGGCCATATTCTAACTTCTATTTTATGCAGGTTTTCTAAAATAATGTTCTCGTTGTCACTTTCAACATTGTTGTCCATTTTGCCAAGTTTAACATCACAGATGCCTTGTTTGTTAGGTACCATAAAGGCTCAGTATGGTACCATAGAGTTTAAGACATTTTAATTTACCTGTGGCCTGTGGCACTGTTGTACAACTGGATTTAAACCCATGACCTTAGGATCAGGAGGCCGGGTCACTACCTACCACTAGATCACCGGTGGTAGATGATTGATAGCTCAAACATAAATTAACATTTACATAGTGGTGATTTTACAACATGCTTTGTTTAGTTCTAAACTAAGCAAAGTTGTACTATTGGAACTAGGTACTTGATAGAATACTCAAACACTAGTTGTTTGAATAATTGATCAAAACAAACTTAAATGTCAAGTTAATCAAACAAATTTTTGTCCTTGATGGGAATCAAACCCACAACCTACAGCACAGAAGGCAGAGCTACTACCAAGTAAGCTTTAAGGTATTATAAAAGTGCCTAATGTCTAAAAAAATCTATGAAAAATAAAGATATACAAATATCTGAGAATTTATCTTTGCCAAATTCAGTCTGCCGACCTCGCTAGGTAAAGACAAACTTTATTTATTTTCTGACATATTTAGTACAACAGTTCTATTATTTATTTTGTAGTAGCAGTTCTTGAGATGAATCACATGGAAAATAAGAAACATTTCCTAAAATATTTAGTCAGGCGAATAAAAATAATCAGCTACCAATAAAATGTTTGAATGAAATTTCAAAAGAATTGTTTATATTCTGCCAAAATTGCACATTCTAGATTTAAAAGTCAAACTAAATCAAAACTGTAATAGAGATTTGATAATAGATTTTAATTTTAAAGTGGTTAAAAGATTTTCATTCTGAAAGTCATCAACTTCTGATGTGGATTGGACCTTACTGTTGCAGCAAGATTATTTTAGTTTTGATGTGCTAGAAAGTCTAAAATAACTCTTTAGTGAGTGGCACACTTATTAACCTAGTTTCTGTAATTTAATTGTAAATTAAACCTTCATACCTACAGTTAGACCGTTTTAATCAAGGTTATATTATAATGTGAAAACTTTGATAGATATTTGGATATTTCATTATTGCTGTGTAAAATATTGCATGCCTGATATAATTTAAGATGAAAATAGAATAAACAATGTTAGAGAATGAGTCCTTAGAGAGAATAGAAGTCTTTATCTGAGGATTTCTTAACAAATATGTAACATAACATAATTGGTTTTGAGATTGCTCTGTTTGTCTGTCACTTGTAAAAATAGTTATTTCTCTATTCTATTGGTAGGTAGCAGGAGATAAGGTAGATAGGTACCTTACCTACCCACATGATTTATTTAGATAATTAAAACGGCTAGAGAGTCAATAACTCTAATTACTTATACTAACATGAAAAATCAAAATTAAATAAAAAAAAAAAACTAAACAATATCAGGAAAATAGTTATAGTAATAAGCATATAAAATAAAATTAACTATAAAGCACAAATCATAATAAAAAAAAAACACATCGGTTGCCTCACTACCTCAAGCATTCAGGCACGATTGTATGCCATTGTATAATGCTAATACAAATCTCCTTGCTTTCGAGCTATTCAGTTTACTTTTCCTGCCAATCGTAAAACATGTCTTCATTTCTCTTCATTCAATAACAAAACTGAACTGAGAAACAAAACGATTGCGAACGTGATTTTTTGAAAATAGAACGTCCTTGCCAATGCGGACGGTCAAATGAGGTCGTTGTTCTCTTGAAATGTTTGATGTAACACTAAAAATATTGGCGTTTGAATAGAACTAGAATTGAAAATGAGATAATTACCTGCCTTAAGTAATCTCAAGCGTAACATAAGAAATAACATTGTTAATAAATAAACGAGTAAAGTAGCCACTAATCACATGCTTGTATTCCTGCCTGCCTTACTAGATTTTCCAGTTTCGTGCGTGAGTATTCGGAATGATAGACACCTGCTTAGGTTAGGCACATACATATCGCAACATCCATACCAGAAATAAATAATTATTAACCCACCCCGAAGAGAAAATCTATCACCACACAGCGTCAGTCACATGCGCCACAAAGGTTGGCAATAAAAACTGAACACCTTGTTTGTTTTGGTATATCTTCAGTACAAACAGCTGCCGAAACGTACCGAAAAATACCGAAAATAATGTCGTAAAAGTATACCGTGCATATTTTTATCGTATAAAATTGCGACATGGCCAAATTTCGCTAATGAGGCAACTTCAAACAAAGGGCAGTGAACAAAGAAATGACAAATGCACATAAATTACCACAAGCACAGTTTAGTAATATCACGCCCGAATGTCCACTGAAGCATCTCGTCACCGGTCGCGCATCCAAGTCAACTCAAAGCAGCTTCTGGGATTTTCACAGCCACTGTGGTCACACTGATCGTTATCACGCTGACATCATTTGACGGAACTTTTCAAATTATGTTAGAATGAAAAATCCTGGAATTCTGAATCCAGGATCACGTTACCGAAATAAAAGCAGTCGTCGCGATTCAATTATATGTGTATAACCTTTGATTTATCAATGAAAACTTGATTAGCTTCTCTGATTTAGAATTACCTATTAGTAATTTTAGCTATTATATTTCCACAAATAAATAATCTTGTAATATTATAAAGAGAAATTTATTGAAATTCAAAATAGAGAAATACTTATCTCGACACTTGTTAAAAATTTCATAGACTTTAACGAGTTCAGAGGCGCTTTAGTAAATATAGTCCTTAATTCAAAAGGAACGCCCACACTTCTCCAGTTAGATCATTGACACTATCGAGGAGTCAGCGTGAAGGTGTCAGGGTTTACGACCTTAGTCATGTGACCTTCGGCCAAATAGGAAAGCGAACTGCGTCATTCAAAAATAGGCGAAGGAAAATGTATAGTTTTTGCAATATCTATTAATTGAATTATACGAAACTGAAAAGTTTGGCATATGAGTTATTCCCGCTCATCCCCACATTTTGTCCCCAGGTGCGTTCGTCCCCATTTTTTATTCCCGCTTGTCCCTGCTAGCATAATTATGCCCGCAGATCATTTATAATTATTTCTGTCTATGAGTGAGTACCAAATATGTATCTGAACCTACCTACAACACCTGATATAAGTGTACGAGAATGCCTGTACCTACCAGAGTAAGCAGAACCTACCCACCTCAGCAATTAATTAAAGCTGCTATTTCCACGTGTCGTATGTGTATCAAAATATCTTTCACCTTCTCCGAAAGACACAAAGGTCGAAATATTTCATTGCATGTTTCCCCTCCCAGAAATTTTCCCGCTTATTTCTGTATCAATCTTATTTATGCAAGGACTTTCTCAAGGTGACGTTCCATTTTCAAATTGAATCTTTTGTCCTGGTATTTTATCGTGATATGTCATGGTTGGGATTGCCAATTAGGTTATGTTATAATGGAGGGAAATATTGGATCATGATTCTAAAATTGACGTGTCAGAAAGCTATTCGCTCAAAACCGTAATTGATTGACACAATCTTCAGAATTTCGCTATGAAATTATCTCTGTCGCACCACGGCATAAAACATCCAGGGATCGTCTTGCATCCTCTCAAAGCTAGATTAATCTAGGTTATCTAGGGGCCAGTAGTGCATGTAAAAGTTGAGAAAATAACTATGGCAGTGGCTAATAGCGTTTGCCTCGTAATCTACCTACATCTTCCCATCGCCATACTTTTGCAATTTAACCGTTTTTGAAACGGCCAATGCACTTAGACTGCGTTAATTAAGTTTATCCTAACTAAACCTTCCGTTTGCTTCACTGTAGTCGTAATAAACTCCTATAGCGGTCAACCTTGTAACAGTGAACTAAGGACGACTACAGCAGCGGTACAAGTCCTTGCTGTTTATGGAGTTGACATCTTGCCAGTTCTTGACAGACCTTATAGTACGGAATCCTTAGTAATTATAGCTATGTAATCGTTTTATAAACCTCTTTTATCTACAATACTTTATAAATCTGTCTTCGTTAAAATTATAGTGACAAAAATACTAACGTACTTGGGTACTAAAAACTTATAGAAACGTTTAGCTTTAAATTTAGATGTCACGACTGTATTCTAAGATCTCTTGATGCATTTGTGTGTGCATTATTTTAAAATAGCTGGCGTATAATTTAACTTCCATGCTTCCTGTGTATGTGCAGTAAAATAACTTTATATTTTATCTAAGTAGATCATCATCTTGGCATACATACTGGAGCGATTAATTTGAATGACCATCAGAATGGCATAAAACGAGTTTATTGGTTGTATTGTTGCTCTTTAGTGGATGATGGAGATCTATATTGTAAAATATTTATATTCTAGTCATGTCAAAGGCAAAACTTTAAAGGGGTTTAACGGGGGTTGCAGTGAATAAAAATAGCTTCACGCGAACGAAATCGCGTGCGATTCTATCATAGTAAATGCTTAGGTACACAATGATTATCATTTTGAAATTATTACCTGAGTGAATGCTGAAGGATGTGTTTTTTTTATGAAACGACTGAATGGAGTGCCAATTTAAAAATAATAACTAGGTAATAAGTAAAGTGCCTATAACGATCATAAACGGAACAAGACTTATACGACGCACTTTTACATAGCAACAACATAAAAATAAATAAATAAATAATGCCGGACAATCCACACAGCATCATCTAGCCCCAAGCTAAGCAGAGCTTGTGTTATGGGTACTAGATGACTGATATACTTAATACAATATTATATTACATACATAGATATTTTTTTTATTATACATAGAAAATACCCAGATCATCCGGAATAAATATTTGTAGATCGTACAAACATTTATCCCAAGGCGGGAATCGAACCCGCAACCTCTGCGTCGCAGGCGGACATTCGCCCGCCGCGTCACATCGGTCGTCGTTACATTACATTACATTATTACATACTCAAAATTTGCGAAATACTATGCTGCCATACTTGACAGCCGTCACAGCTTAGTTCGTAGTAGCCCTCCCTTCTGCGCTGTAGGTGGTGGGTTCGATTCCCACCGAGAACAAACATTTGTGTGATGAACATAGATGTTCGTTCTGTGTCTGGATGTTATATTGTATTCTAAGTATGTATTTACAAAAAAAAAAGTATATAAGTATTCTATCAGTCATCTGGTTCTCATAGTACAAGCTATGCTTAGTTTGGGGCTAGATGATGTTGTGTAAAAATGTCCACAAATATTTATTTATTTATACTACGTTGTTGTTATTGTGGTTAGGTAGTAAATACTCTTCTCTCTAAAGCCTGGAATCGCGGAAGATTTTCACAACTGCTTCTATTCTACCAAGGTTAGGAAGCTTCCGTTTCTGCAGCTTGTGAATTGTTTACAATCAGGAAACAGCTGGTAGACAATTTAATTTGCAATGTGCATTATTTTATTCTATAGTGTGTGTGTTGGTATGTCCTATTAGGTAGGTAGGTATGTTAGGTAGACTAGGTAGCATTTGAATAATATTCTTTGTGTTTCTACTTTTTTTATTACTTGCTAAATTGTCATTACTAAACTCATAACTAAATTGTTAAGATCGAGGGAGGTCTGTGGATGGAAAGGGCTCAAAATCGTTCTTGGTAATTTATAGAAGAGGCCTACTCATATCGCAGTAAACTTATGCGGGCTGATGATGATGATGACTAAATTGCTAATAATAACACTAGCTTAAAGACTCTTGACATTCACAAGCTCACTTACATACAACTCCAAAAAGCTGTCATATTAAACACTTGCCGCATTGTCCGCAAGTTTTTGTCCCTAAACCAATAAAATTGTCATCGATTTTTACGTTTGGCCAAAAGCCCGCGAAAAAACGTTAATTCCTCGCCTGACGAGAGACATAAGTACATAAATTTCAATAATAATAATAATTATAAAGAACTACCGGAGATAAATTTAAGGATTCTGGGTGTAACAACTTTTTTTAAATCTATTCTACATTATCTAGTGTATTCTTTAGCATCAGTCGTCTGTACCACAGAATAAATAATAGTTGCCCATACCTAGCTATGCGTGCGAGTATTATAGTATTCACAAGAACTACGTCATCATCGGAATCGGGTGACTTTCTAGATAAGCCCCGAGGTATTTAAATGTGCAAAAAACCATTCAATTTGTATATATGACAAATATAAAAATCTCTGTCCTGATCATGGCTGACTAACTCATTTAAAGGCAAGCATAGCTTAAACCACTGATCGTAAACTTGAGATTTTTGGGGTATATTCGTATTGATGCGTAGAGGCGTACTAAAAAAGGAATTTTTGAAATTCAACCCCTAAATGGGTGTAGTGGGGGTTGAAGTTCGTGTGAAAATAACTTCATGCGGCTGAAGTTGCGCGCGTTTCGCTAGTTTATTTTAAAACTATTGTTAAAAGTATCAACGAATTTATACAATTTCTTATTACTATCGGGCGTTTAGGATCTCGATATGGTGTCACTGATGGTGTGATGACCCATGGTCACTGTCCTTAGCACGCTTTGCCATTAGTTAGCTATCTACGCTACAGCTAGTCCATTCTATGCACGACAATGACGATGACCAATGTTCTATAAGATGTAATTTAGTCCCAGATTAGCTTTAAGAAATGTCAATCAAGTCACATTGTGTTATCATTTCCAGAACTCCCTGAAATAATTGCCACTAACATCCATTTTAATCCTATTAAATATATTATAATATTAGAGGCCACTCGTAGCTTCGCCCGCGTGGCAGATTTTTCCCGTTCCCGTTATTTTTTCGGGATAAAAAGTAGCCTATGTCCTATTCCAGATTACAATCTATATTTATTCCAAATTTCATCCAAATCGGTCCACTGGTTAGAGCGTGAAAGAGGAACAAACATCCATCCATCTATCCATCCATCCAGCCATCCATCCATCCATCCATCCATCCATCCATCCATCCATCCATCCATCCAAACATTCGCATTTATAATATTAGTAGGATAGTATGGTTCTACAATCTACAATATTTTAGAATGCCTATTACCAACTATGCAAATCTGAAAGTGAAGATAGTATTTTACAGTTCAAAATTAAATTATTCTATTTTTTTAATATGAAACCTACGTTATGTTATTTAGATTCAGTTTTGTAGTTTCCTGCCGGTTTTTACGTCACTGCGTTGTTTTTTCGTTGATGACCGCCAAGGAGTTCAAGGTTATCTTCAACCAATGGTAAGCGTTCTGTGACTCGATGTATAAATGCTATTCCTTCCTTTACATTATGTATTTGAAACAAGCAAAACGCATGCGACTCCGCACGCGTGAAATTATTTTCAAACAAACTTCAACCTTCATTTTAGCCGTTTAGGATTTGAATTGACCTGTCTTAGTACACGTCTACGCACCAAGGCAAATATACTCTGAAAAAAAGGACAAAGATTCTTATGACTATTTAAGTACTTACACCATCATAACATCTTCTACTAAATTAATATGCTGTCTAATAATATCTGTATAATAGCAAAGTCATTAGAAAAACTTTAAGGCGCTGTCCAAAGCTATGGCCGTAAAACGTCCTGAATTTCGTCGCGCTGTTAGCAAATCAGTCACTGATACAAACTTAAAAATAAAAAATATTTACTCAGACTATCTAGAATCTTGAAAAAAAAATCGCAAAGATGACTTCAGAAACAAAAGTTCGTCCCGGACTTCTCAAGATTTTGAGCAACAACGGTATTTTTATAATCAGAAAAATGGTAATTTATTGAATTGAAGACTACCTATATATTTTACACCAACGTAGCTTCATTTAAAATTAAACAAATTAAAACTTTGAAAAACATTGCGCGTTCACAGACATGTCAATAAGCATGAAACGAATCAAGTTTTGAACTTTATTTCAATAGAGTAAGCTACCCCCCAAATATCTAAAAGTTAGCGAGAAAGCCATTTGATGGTATACCTTTTATTAGTACGGGCATAACGTTTGCCCTTTCAGTAGACGGCTAGTTTATTTATCTGAGCGTTCGCCCGCCGCGTCCTTGCCATGAAAGTCAAACGCATTAGAAAAAATATTAAAGTATTGTTACATGCATTCCTCTTTTAAAATCCAAGCCAAGATCAGTAAAATCAACTCATAAAAATAATTTAAGAATATATTCTGTCAGAACAGGTGCAAGTTGCAATCAAGTGTAAAAACATAAGAAATAAAATGATTTATAAATAGTACCTATTTCAAACTAACGTACCTACCTAGTGAGCAGTCAGCCTATAGATTTGCGTTGTAGCTGTCAGTGAAGCCAATATCACTTCCTCCGATCAGATCCAGTAAATATAAATAGCTCTGAATAAGGACAGAAACACCGAATGACGAACTTCGAGTCGAGAATCTATTACTGTCCGGCTTCGATAAAAAACATTAAAAACAGTGTTGTAAAATCGCACATGATGTATACAGTAGGTAGATACTTTACCTATTACCTACGTACGATTTCATACTCTCGTTTTCTTTATCATTGAGATGACATAAAGTGCATTTCCCCACAGCTGGCACCACGCCAACCGTCATCCTACCGATATAACTTGACCTCGCGATGTTTTGCACCACAAAGAAATGACGGATTGCACTGTAATGGATTTTCGCCGAGACATAAAGAGAACTAATTACTTTACATTATTAAAGTTCTGGTTTTATCTACTCTTCAGCGCTCTTCTTAGGTTTTCCATGTGTCGTGGGAAATCGAGTACGAACGAACTCGAGTGTTCTGTATATTTATATAGACGGAGGTAGCTATTTATGTTTATAATATTTAAATATGATGAAAAACAATTGTACCTAGTTAATTGCGCATTTTCTATACTTAGAAGTGATATAAATTAGAACTGAGCTCACAGCTGCATACACATATCGATAATATTATATTACTTACATATTTGTATGTCAGGTTAGTACATTGTGCACCACTTTACAGATTGGCGATATTCTTGATTCGTTGTTTGTTTAGATTTATCAATAGTTAAGTCGTCAACATAAAATACATAGAGGTAATAATTGCGGCGTAATTTTGTTAAGCTTTGTTTTTTTTTTAATCGAAAGACGAGAAATTGTAATATCAGTCAAAAACTACAATGGACAACGAAACATTTCTCTTCCTTCCATGATATGACAAGTTAGGTACATTCTCTCTACATTCATAAAATACTATTGAATTTCAAATACCTAACCTACCTACAAACTAAGAGTGGAGGAGGTCTTAGATATTCGCGATCGAGTATTTTACTCCTGCGAACTTTATAATTTTTTAATTGGTTTTAGTATCTATGTAAAGTCCCAAACAAAGTTTTTGAATGTTACTAGTCACGTCACTTTATCAGCCTAAATAGATTTGGGAGGGTTTCCCATAATCACCATGCGTAGCAGACGAATTGGTGTTGATGTTAAGTACTCAGAAGATACTGCTGCCCATTTTTTGGTGTGTTCCCTTAGTCACCTCTTACGACATCCATGGGAGGTATGCGGTATAACGGAATGAAAATAATATTGTTTCAAATAAAATATACTATCAACCTCTTTTGTTCTAATAAAGGCTAACGGTTGACATTAATTACAGTTCACTTATCTATAAAAATTGGCCTGAAAATAAAACGTAAAACGCGCTCACACTTTCACATTCAAAATTTTTAAACAGAAAACGCTTTCTCTACACATTCGCAGACTTTCTAACGATAAAAAACAAGGGTTGATCCAGAGATGTAATAATCGTTTTTATCTCGAAGAGTAAAGAAATACTGCGTCCCTATGAAAAAAATGCAAGGTATTTTACTCCGGGTACGGTAGGCAGAGCAAAGTCATAGTAAAAATAATTGGTAACTGAGACGTCGCTCGTGAACCTAACCAGTTCCACGCTACCTATCTGGCAAAAAACAACTGTGTTACTTATTCAAGAAGTTACGTCTACTGTAATAGACGTAGCAGTTACAACTTACATTCGTAATTAAGTACGAATTTGATGTTTTAAAGTTCACTTGTTAAAATAAAAAGATACAAAAACATTACATCGTTGGGCTAAGACCACAACTGATTGGGTGCCCAATGCAAGACGTCCGCGCGGCAGACCACCACGGAGATAGCGCATGGCGTGACGAGTTAGATCTACATCTTCCAGACTGGTCCAACTTGGCAAGGGACCGAGAAAGTTGGAAAAAAGGTAGGGAGGCCTTTGCCCTGCAGTGGGACAGTTTAGGCTAAAAATAAAAAACATTACCATCCACCATTTGTGGATCGATGAATCCACCATCTAGGTTGATACATTAGTCGTAGCCTTACCTGCAGTACTGTACTGACTGAGTATGGTATCTTATGTGTAGTAAACACGTCATGTTTATAGTTGTTTTGAAGCAGAGGTCGTTCCTAAACGATTAAAGGTCTTAGACTGGCTGTGAGTCAACTTGTGCCGCGCCATGTTAGGCAAGGCCCCGTGCTCGTGATTAAGAATTCTTTGTCCAACTTGTTTGTATGATGCTGCGGATACAATAAATGGACCAACAGCTCAAAATTAAAATAAAAAACCGGCAAGTGCGAGTCGGACTCGCACACGAACGGGTTCCGTACCATTATCTATAAAAAAACGGCAAAAAAACCTTTGTTGTATGAGAGCCCCTTTGAATATTTATTTTATTCTGTGTTTTAGTATTTGTTGTTATAGCGGCAACAGAAATACGTCATCTGTGAAAATTTCAACTCTTTAACTATCGTTTCATGCCTGGTGACAGACGGACCGACGACAGACAGACAGACAGCGTAGTCTTAGTAATAGGGTCCCGTTTTACCGTTTGGGTACAGAACCCTAGAAAATTATCAAGTGCACTGACTTGAGTGTGTCTGACATACAAGAAAGTCAGACTCGCACTCAGTGTAGTTACGCTTATATGCTTTGCCATTCAAATATTCAGTATGATGATCCGAATAGAAACAGACATCCAGGCTGACATGGCGAATCTTGAATGGTTCCTTGCCTGACTTCAGAACCCTAAAAACGAAATCGAACAATCTTGAACTGTTTAAAAATAAACTGAATCCTACTTAAACTAGACTTTAAAACATGACTAGAGAAAATCACTAAAACATAAATAAATACGACTGTTCCTCAGACACGCAATTCTTGCTTTTACTCATGATCCTTAGGATGTCTAAGATGAAATCAGCGGCACATCTAACTAAACATAACATTTGGAAAGAGGTCGGATTGTTGCATCGCGTTGTTTTCCTAAAAATTACCAGACAAATATAATTATTTATGCCTTTCATGTGAACTTGTTTTTCAGATTGCTCCAAACTCGGAATTTCAATTCTCTTTCTTTTATTCAGCCTCGAATAGCTTTCTTAGTCATCCATGATACATTGAGCAAAAATAAGATAAACACATGCAGATTCTACTTTATACTACTATATTTATAATAATAATGTAAACGGTGTTCTAAAGATTCTATTTTTCGTGCAATATCTAAGCGTGATGTGGAGGTGGTTTTAGTGTAAGCAAAACCACAACATCGTTCGGTCAATCTGACCTGAAAAACCCGTATTCTCAAAGTCAATACCTGCTGAAAATATCTAATCTTAAAGCTATCGTTGGTAATGAACTCGCATTCGCAATTTATCATACGCCAAGGTTATCCTAAAACAGCTAGCAACCAAACCTTTGCGAATCAGCTGGTCAATGAACGAGACGCGCAGTCGCTCGCGGGTTTCGTGCGAAAGCGCTCGCGCTCTGTATCGTAAACAAAGGACTTTGTTTCGAAACTGCTTATTTTCGTAGTATAAAACTTTTTTAGAACGGAAAACTGCAGTAACCGGTTGTGTTGACACTAAAAGACTTTAGTATGACACTATTTTGAAGTTGCAGTAGCCTTGTGGAGTGAAAAAGAACATTGTACTTTTTAATTTAGAAAACAAAGCAGTGGTTTTTGGAATTCTGTTATGCGACCATAGTGTATTATTTTCGTTTAAATGTACAAAATTTTTACACGTTTCGATAAAATTCAATGCCTATTGGTGTTATAAAGGAAAAATAGATAAAACATAGCGTACTTGGTCAAAATTGTCAAGAGCAGCGAAGGTAGGTAGACTAGATAGTGTTCTGGTTTGAAAGGTAGACTGCCCGTCGAAATCACGGTAACTTTCCTTCTCGTCACAGAGAGATGGGCATGAAATAACTGTATTAATTAGTCATGTCTTGCTTGCTTAAGTGCTCAAACTAGCTTGAAAGTATTGAAGTTATTTATTTTCAGTACCTAAAGCAAACAGCATGAAAACAATATGAAACTGATAAACTTGTAAATAAACACACATGACCCAATTGGAGTTGGTTGATTGCTAACTACCAAGGTAGGTACTTTTGCTACGTAGTATTTTCACAGAATTTCCTGAATCATTGAAAAAACTCTTATGAAACATTCAAAAGAAACCAACGTTACATAGGTAGGTATTAATTTATTATTAACTTTCTCTGTAATTGTTTACGTCAAAAACATTTGCGTATTACCAATACCCTCATCAATTTTACTTTGTATGTGGCACGTGGGGCAATTAGCATAACTGAACGTTTACTTGTCCGAACTAACATAGATCCTCATGTCAAAGATTTATGAGATACTTGACTGATTCATTTATTTATTCCGTAGCATACGCTCGCCATGGGTAAGATGCACGTGGTTGCGCGCTGCCATAAAAAAATATCAATGTCATATTGACAGGTCCGTGCCATTTCTGACAGAATGTGCAACGCCTTTAATGCCATAAAAAGTATTAGAGGTAACTATAGCTATCAAGGTAGTGACAGCAAAGCAAACTACAGAGCGCATTTATTATACCACCTTGGACATGACCTACAAGGATTTGCTTTGCGCATGTTACCCTGACATGGCAAACGATCTTCGAGTATACGTTCTACTCTTGAAACCAGAACACAAATAACCGTACTGCAAATTAAAACTGACTGGGACTCGACTTCGAGCCTGCGTAGGTATGTCGGATTTAAATATTAATTACTTTTTAACAATTGCAATGTCGTTGACTCGCCATGCCAATTGCAAACGCGTTTTACAGTGTTCATTTTGGTTACCATCTTACATAATTAAATGGTTTTTGACCTAAAATTACATTTCTTTTTGAATTATCGCTACATTCACTGTTAAATGGCTCACAGTTGTATGAACATTCAATTTTAGTTTGTAAAACAAAGCATTTTGGTTCGATTTCAAAAGAAGCTATGTACGAGTCAAAGGTTAACTACTATGTTAATTAACAAATCGCTGTACCTACTATTTAAATAATCCATTGAATTCAAATATAAAAAGGCTGCTGCAGTAAACACTTTTCAAATTACAGAATAGACGCAATCCTAGCGAGTTGTGATCAACTTGGCACTAGACCAAATCTAGTGTAATTTGTAAGAACTACTGACTCAGTGAACAATGTGCTGCAAAATGTGTATAACAAACTTGTTGCGACATGTGACGAGACGAAAGTGAAGTTCGAACACCATGTCTCCTGACAAACGCAAGAGGAGGATAAAAGAAGACGTGCAAACGAATTCAACTACTATACGGACTATTATTTAGTTATAAATGCTGACGCAACAAATTTGATCTCACAGTATTTTAGTGCTCAACATAGTTTAGTTAACGGTATAAAAAAGCCAGTGTGAAAATGATCGCGCTGAAGAAACTCTATGGGGATGAACTCCTCCGCCTTGCCCTAGTCTTAAGTCTTCTCAAATCGGATCCGACCGATTACCTGGAGAGGGAAACCCAGCAGTTGCTAGCTGGACTAAACATCTCTAACGGATCCGATTGGTCGTTCGAACACGAAGCCCAGACCCTGATCCGGCCCAGATTCATCCACCCTAAATCCTTAGACCACGTTCTGGAGAACTACCACAGGCAGGTTTTTGAGGAGCTACACTCCCTCGGCCGGTACAACGGCGGCTCGTTGGAATACAATGACCGGATACTGAATAATCGACCGATATTACATACATATTTAGTTAACAACGTGGCGACGGACACAGTCGCACCGGGGCTGGCCGCCGCGTCGGTGCCCGAGGAATCCCAGGATGGCGTGTCGGCCGACGACAATGTCGCGCAAGAAGTGAAAATATTCGACGATGACTCGGAAGAGATTACGGAGACGCAATCCGACGCTGTGGTCACGCTGTCAGCTGACTTCTTTTCGAACCGTTCGGAAACAGACGTGTTTCAAGAGATAGCGACTAGAACTTTTGACGTGAACGAGTTTCTACTGCCATCCGACGGGATGCAGATTAAAAAAGAGCAGGACTCTAAAGAGTCTGAACTAATGATAAACATAAAAAAAGAGAGAGAGAATGACGACTTATACAGCGACAACGCTATGGACGACTACGTTTCTTACTTCTCTGTTAAAAATGAGAAGCTGGATGTGGGAGAAACTGAATCCGTTTTGCGTCAAAACATGGCTGATTTACAAGACTACGAGGAGCTCTTCGACGATATCAAGCAAATGAAAAACGAGTTTGAGTATATGGACATAAAACAACAGCAGGATAATCTGGAACAGTACCTTTTGGAAAACACACCGTTAGATTTGGAAGCGTACGAAATAGCACCCTTGTTAAGTGAAGACTTCGTGTTGGATGTGAAAAGGGAAAGAGCTAGCACCAGTTTTACGTCCGCTAGCTCAAGTGGCGTCAGTGATATGGACGTTTCTTCTGTAAAAGAGATGTCAGATGTCAAGATGGAGCCGCTGGACTCTGATGAGGGGCATCATACTGGCGACGAACTCACGCAAGAGGTTAGTAGCATGCTCTTTATAAATCCAGCCGTTTAGGCAACTGAACTGCAATGATATCGTGTTTCTTTTTGAGATAAACTCATAATACCAATAACTATTTAACCAATAATGCCTATATACTAAAACTACATATTTGAATACCCTATATAAATGATTATTATTGTCATTTAGCGTTTGACGTTTCTATAAAAGGCTACAAAGTTGAAAAACGCAGTTAAAGAATTTTTTATTAAGCAAATAGAGTAACTTTCAATAAACCTGTAAATACAAGGTATAATGTTATTTGGGCATCTTACATTTGACTTAATTTAGTTTGTGGTAGATTCGTTTTCTGTTATTTTCGGAAGTGACATAGCTTTTTTTTATGTCAGTTTTGTTGAGTAATTCGGTGGTATTTTATCCAACATGACTTGTGGTCTTAGCGCAAAGTGTGATAATCGTTTTTAGGGTTCCTTACCCAGGTGCCATAGAGAAGAGAAGAGTTGTGGTTCATAACGAACGTTTATTAGAGTTAAGACTGCTAGATTACAATGCCGAGGTTACTGTAATAAAGTAGTGTTGCTTGCGATCATTTCAAAATTTGCTATTCTCAATGATAACAGATATTTCGGAAACTAGCAAACACCATCGTTTTGTAACCAGTACGCGTTTATCTAAGTATTGATTCAATTTAAAAAATCGCCTTGACCCCAAGATTTTTTGGTGATAAATCTAAGGAAAAATTATATTGAGTATGTATGTAACTCATAAATCACTGACTGTACCCACAATGTATTTGAATTTGGTGATAAATCGATCCGTCCATCGTGAATTTCATGATGTTTTTCGAATTAAAGCAGACAGTATTACAATAGTAACGTTCGCATTAACATTTGACTCGACACCTACCTTACCTTACCTACCTATTGGCTACTGGTGTAGTCTGACAGTATAATCTGCGCATGAATTTACTATATGGACTTCAACCAAAGAAAATAAATTGATCGTGGTGCGTCGTGTAGTAATTACCTACGTACGAGATAATTTGTACTATGTAGAATTATCTATCCATTAAAAGATACTCGAATATTCTATATTACCCGAAGTAACACTATTTAATTTGTACTCATTAAAGTTTCACTGTGGGTCTATATGACACATATGACAGCCGTCACAGCTAGTAGTGACCGTCACAGTTCGTAGTTGCCCTGCCTTCTACGCTGTAGGTGGTAGGTTCGATCCCCACCGAGAACAAACATTTGCGTAATAAGCATGGATGTTTGTTCTGTGTCTGGTTGTTATTCTTATTCTAAGTATATATTTACAGAAAAAAAAGTATATAAGTTTGTCATCAGCTTTCTGGTTTCCATAGTACAAGCTTTGCTTATTTTGGGACTAAAAGGCGTTATGTGAATGTGTGTCATTGTATATCTATATCATATTCTATGCCGGGACCACTGCTGCGGTCAAAACTTTGTAAGGATAGAAAAATAACTTATAAAAACTTCGTCAAGTTTCAAAAAACCTGAACCTCAGCGTTTACCATGGCATGCCCAAATTCGCTACTGTTTGGCTAAGGACAGATAGATCGACGATAAGACTTAATTGTCGGACTTTGGAACCCCTATGGTTTATTTTCTGTTCCGATTTCTTTTTCAACGAAAGTGGCAAACCTTTGATAAAGATACCTAAAGGTACTTTTGGTAGTTTAGATAGAGATAAATTGGTATTTTATTATTATCAGGTCCCACCATCCTCTTCCTCAGTCATCTTAGACTCAAACTTGACAAAGTGGCATGGTACCTTACTTAATATGTATACGTAGTGGTTATTTATGGATGTCACTGTGGAGTTGTTCCCGCATCCCGCACACCAGTGGTAGGTATGCAGTCGTGAACCGCGGTGCTCTGTGGTTGCGGGAACTGTGCGGTAGTGACTATGTTATGCTATCTTGTCCTCCATCCTACCTTGGACTATTCCTCCTTTCATCTCTACTTGTACTACCATGCATTCCATTCCATTAAAATCTTCGTTTCGGGTTACTTGACTAAAGAACTTGATGAAATAGGTGAGTTAGTAGATGAGGTAGGTATGTTTGTACGCCGATAATCTATACTAGCTACCTAGGTTTCTTTCTAGCACTTTATCGTGCAACATCTTATCTTGTGGAATGGAGCTGTTGCGTAGGACCTCACAAAGGTTAAATAATAAACAATAAGAAAAGTGGCTTTGGCGTCCTTTGTCAAGAACGTTTAAGTTTTAATCACAATAATCAGACCGATAGGACGTTTGATGACGAATTATCGTTGTTTGTTAGTAGTTAAAAATGCTTTAAACTGTGATATAGTAAGTACTTAGATATCGTATTTTTTTATATGACTTGCTGATCGGTTAAGTCGACGGGCCACCCGATGTTAAGTGGTTACCATCATCTATAACAACACATTGCCTCGCAGAACACTCATTAGGAACGTATCCTACGATGCACCGCTTTGCGTCCACATGCAAGTGTTAAACCTCGTGTGCCTGTAATTCTTAGACGAGTAAACCTCTAAGCTGTAATTTCACCGGCCGGCACTTACACCCCTCAAACCGCTAAACACAGCAAACTACTTAGTGCAAGTGTCGGTGTAGGTTCTCAAGAAATGTTGCTGCCAATCCTCTGGTGCATATCCATGGAAATCAATGGAGGGATCCTGTCCTAAGGTGGGACCACCACGGTCCCTGATGTACCTATATAAGGTATATCTTAAAAACTTTCATCGCGCATCGTTAAACAGTTTTATGACATGTAGCAAACAGTTCGATTAGCACGAATTCTATACCTATTTCTTAGTTTACAAGGGTGAATAACCGATACTTACGCGCATTATATCGTAATGCTGTCTCGCTTTCGTTCGCCTATCGGCTCATTAGTATGAGGAACAGAGCTATCGCATCTATTAAGTTCAATGTCAATGACGAATTTCGCGGTCGTTTGAAATAGAAACGTATTTTATTTGTTTTATTTTAAACATTTTCTTTAGCATGGCACGAATTCACTTGTTGCTAAAGGTTTTTTAATATTGAAAATATAGGCGATAGTTAAGTACTATAATAGCACTAATTGCCCATCTGCTTTTCTATCAGCAAATCCTATTCAAAGGTGACTATTATTGTTGTTACTTGTAGTTAGGTATGTTTGTTATGTTATAACTTGCTTGCATCAGTTTGGATGTGCGTGGTAACCGGTATGTGTGACTCACATCACGAGGCTGACAGTATCTAGTTATCTGGGTCGATTGAACAACCTGGTGGCTCAAACTGTATAATAGTATAGAAACACAGACGTATTTTATCAAAACACAAGTCACTATTCTGTAAGAATGGCAGAAGCAATGAGAAGCCTATAACCAGGGAGCAAGTTTAGCTGCAGGATGGGTGATATTTATTATTTGTACACGCATTACGCAAAAACTACTGAATTAATGTTAATGTTATTTGTAGAATTAGTTACCTTATAGTCCAACTTAAAACTTAGTATGGGTTTCATTGAGCTGTCATCCCTAAACGGCTATAAAAAAGAAATTAGTAATATTAATAGACTATATCTGAAAAACGCGAACAAGGTCGCGAGCGGGTCAGCTAGTTATAAAATAAAACAGTAAACGAAAACATGTTAACGCGAACTAAAAGTTAAGGAATTATTACTTAGTATTTAAGTTTGAATCTGTAGTAGTGAAACGGCCACAGGCTCGTCTAAGGCCACAAGTCATCATAACAAAGTTTTAGACCGCCCACGGTTTAACAACTGTAGCCTGGATAGACAGCACGGAAGCACTCTGTGTTGGCAGTGTGGAACAACAAAGAAAATCAACTGATATACGTTTAGTTCGCAAAAGTGACTCATTACTTTTTCATAACTACGATTGTGCAATAGTCAGTAATGCTGTTCATTAATCTTGCAGCCTTGTTCTTCTTTTCATTAAAGTTTCTGTAGGACGTAACAGTTGCGTTGGTTTGGGATCAAACAATTTTGTCTTTTGCAAACTTAGAAAGATAAGATACGACATTTATTTTATTTGTCACTGTAATCCTGGCTGTCTACCTAAAGTTGTACAAACACTCATAGGTATTTAGGTTTTACTTAAAGGCAATTCTTGCTGTCACAGCTTATTATCACAGTTGGGTGGAAAGGAAATTACTTACAGGCAGGTTAAAGAGGTTCTCTTACAGACACTATCCCAAACACGTGATAAGCATTCTATCGGGTTTGCGAGCTACGACTTTTTAGATTTACTTACAACGTTAGTATCATAGTAGCATTCTGGAGAAGGGTTATGACAATCTACCTAGGAACATATATCGTAATCCCGCGGGAAATAGTCCTCGGTGAAGGGCGGTGGACTACAAATATAGTAGACAATAAAACGTGTGGAAGTTTAATCGTAGAAGGCAGGGGGGCAGACGGCTCTACCCAGACCGACGAACTTCAGGACAAAGGGTCCCGAAGTATCGTCTGGCGTAGAGCTATACATGAGGTAGACGATTTCATTCACCTCTTGCCGGGTACAATGAAGAACCTCTTTAGGTAATCAATAATTTAAATGAGTAAGGTAAAATACTATTGAGGGAGAGATGGGTACTAACTGTACTAAGAGGCTTATTTAAAATTCACGGCAATACCTACTACTACTGAACCTAAAAATAAACTGTCGTTGTAACATAAAGGCGCTACGTAGATACCTTACCTATGCTACTATTATTAAGTTACTTATCTACTTATTTATGAAGTCCTCAATAAAAACAAAAAATTATTGTACTTACATATTCATATTAACAAACATCCAATATTTTACTATAAATATTACTAAAGCCGAACACATTTGTGCCTGCCAGTACTTTTTATAAAATGCTTCGGATAAAATTATCCTATAGGTCGTACCTATACCAAATCGGATGAGAACGGACCTAACCCGCCGTCACAGCTCAGTTCTTAGTAGCTATGCCTTCTGCGCTTTAGGTGCTGGGTTCGATACCCACCGAGAACAAATATTTGTGTGTTGAACATAGATGTTTGTTTTGTGTCTAGGTTTTATGTATTCTAAGTATGTATTTACAAAAAAAAGTATATAAGTATTCAATCAGCTTTGCTTAGTTTGGGGCTAAAAGGCGATGTGTGAATGTGTGTCTATACTTATCACTTTTCGACATTGCACCATAATGACCATATCTAGCCGACAAACCTTCCTATACAGTACAGACATTTAGGTAGGTATTAGGTACCTACCTACTACAATAGCTATTGTATCGACCTACATTATCGTGTGTAGTAAAAGTGGTACCTACAAGCTATTACAATACCTACACGTGTTACATTATTTGTTTATCAACAAGACAGCGTTGCTTTTTGGCGTCAAAACGGAGCACGCTATGCGTAGTCTTGTGCTTGAACACACGTGCCGGGTATGGACGTAGGTCTAGGTATGATGGTGCATCTTAAATTAAATTGGTAGTAGGTAGGTAGGTATAATATGCTGTCTTAAATGCCCGTAAGAACCGCGACGTAGACTGCAGAAATAAGATCAATTCAAACTAATAAATTCGACATTCGACTGACTTTATTGACCCTACTTAAAATACGGTAAACAAGACAAGTGAGGTAGTTACTTACCTAGGTAGGTAGGTAGGTAGGTACCTACTAAAATATCTGTCATTCGATCATCGTCAAGTCGTAAGTAACGACTCCTTACTGTCTAGGAAAAGGTAAGGTAAGGTGGTCTATCTAATTATCTATACGTATAAGGCATTTTTAGATTCATGGTCTCTGAATGTGCAGTTTCAGTTTTCATTTAGTTTTAAGTTTAAATTTCAAGTTTAACACCCAGACAGTGGTGTTGGTGGTGGTTCTCGGTGGGGATCGAACCCACAATCTACAGGTAGGTCTATGTTCTAGCCGATATTTTTAAGGGAAAAACAAAATAACAACTAACCTACTAAACGACGACCGATGTGACGCGGCGGGTGAATGTCCGCCTGCGACGCAGGAGGTTGCGGGTTCGATTTCCGCCTAGGGATAAATGTTTGTACGATCTGCAAATATTTATTCCGGGTGTTCTGGGTATTTTCTTTGTATAATAAAAAATATCTATGCATGTAATGTAGGTATTGTATTAAGTATATCAGTCATCTAGTACCCATAACTCTGCTTAGCTTGGGGCTAGATGATGCTGTGTGGATTGTCCAGCATTATTGTTATTATTATAAACATATAGGCTGTATCTAGTATCTGGGTTGGTAGATACACTCATACGTAATGACGAATTGTAATGGGAACTAGGTAGGTATATACGTTTTTTAATATCGAATAATGTACAATTAAATACTTATTATGCATGCATTGCCGTAAATAAATGTATAATTATGTTTATACATATCCTACACCTAGATAGGTAGGTACCTACCTACCTATCTAGTGTTGTATGACGACGCTGACGTTGTCGTTCTATAAATGATGAAACATTACGTAATTATTGCTTAAGTACGTAAGTAATGATGCCCATAAGTTTCAACAAATTAAAATTAGTGTTCAAGAAAAGTGTTTTCATTCACCCACCGTCATAAATTGCCCCACTAAGTTACCAATAACGGTTTTTGTAATTTTGTATGAGTTCCTAGTTATTTAGGCACTTACTTACTTACCTACTTAAACTGGCTTTATGCTGATGTTAATTTAACCTATAGACGTGCTTGAAAGTGCAAAAAAGAAACAGAAACTGCATGTTGTACCTACTTGTACCTACCTACATATCTAACTGAAGTTCACCGTGTAAGTAAGAAACCTACTCACTGAAAAGTTTACATGCTCACTCGGTTATTGAAATTTTGTAGAAATTACGATTTATTTTCTGGTTCTATAATAAAAACTAACCTTGCCTCGCCTTGACCGCGGTCGAACTCGCAAAAACACGAGGGCGGACGTTATTTTGTTCTAGAAATATTTTTCTGGATTTAGCGCCGCCAGTTGACGATTCCGTGAACCATTTATATTCTGCGTAGTTAGCGCCATCTAATGCCGAGTAGCTACTAAAGTGAGGAATCTTGTGGTACAGAACAGAGATGGCGCTATGCACTTAACGCATTTACCGCCATCTATCGGCGTGTAGCAATCTCAATACTTTTTTAAGGTTTGATACAAAATATATAACTTAGATGGCGTTGCTAACAAAAAAAAAAATTCTGCCATCGCTTACGGTTCGCTACCAAAATTATTTGTAACGTCCCGGTCGGTGGGTCGCCAAATTTAGCGCCGTGCCGATGCGTAGTACGCTTCATATCCGATAGATGCCACATTGTGCTATAGTTTTATTCAGATGCTAGGTGGCAATTTGTGCTTAAAAAATCTAGCTAATATTTTTATATTTCGTAATATTTTCCTAGGGTGCTCGCTTTTTGTTTCAAATAAATAAATTAATAATATTTTTCCGCGAGTCTGCGCAGTAGGATAATATGCCTATTATTAATTAACAAAAGGTTTATTTAAAATAAAAGTCAGTACCTACTTATGTTCGTATGAGTTTAGTTTAGTAGCCAACTCTAATGAGACTTAACTCTTAGCTGAGATCGTGCCGTCCAAAGTATGGAAGCGCTCAGATGTTAAAATGCCACTAGCGGTCACCCATCCACATGGTAATTGCGTAGAACGTTGCTTAACTAAGATCGGTTAGGTAAATGACCAGGCAAATTACGCTACGTCACGAGTGCTTCAAGTATTTCACAATCCATCTAAATCTATTATATATCAATAATTATATGAATTTTTATTCTAACTGACTGATGACCGATGGACTGACATTTTAGACAACGCGCAGCCTAGCCGCTGGTCGTAAAGACTGCATTTTTCAGGGTGGTGCGTAGTGGTTTACTAGGAAAGGAATTCCTGAAATTTAACCCCTAAGCAGGTACAGCGGGAGTTGAAGTTTGTATAAAAATAACTTAGATGGACGTGCGGGTTTTGTCGCTAATGATACATTATGTTAGTTTGTGATAGTATGATTTTGAATTACCCGGATTTTCTGCGCAGGTCTATATTGTATAATGAATCGCACAAAAAATTCAACTATTTCGGTGTGCCGTCTGTGGGTCAGATGGGCCACATAGTTACTTACCAAAATATATTAATAAACCTCCTCAACCTCATGTCTATATATAACCTCATGTATATATTTGACCTACCATAGACTGACGATATTATGAAGACCGCGGCAAATTTTTGGATAGAATGGGCTCAGATACTTTCTTCGTATAATAAAAACATGGCCGATGTCTAGCAGTGGATTACTGATTGATAATGATGATGATGAGTTAGTTTTTTAGCATATTTATTAATATTTATCTAAAGTATTATGTGTTTATTCACAGGACATGGATCTCATCGAGGTGCTGTGGAAGCAGGATGTAGACATGGGCTTCTGTATTGAGGACCCTGTACAGCCGGTAAGATTTTCAGACTATTTGAAATTTAGGTGTTAGTGTCGTGTACACGGTTCATGTGTAATTTTTGTGTGTATAGTTGGATACACAATAAGCGATCGGCGACCTGTCAGCCGTTAGAACTGATTTTGATAGTTAAAATTACACATGGACGTGTAGGTACGCTTAAAACCCTCGCACTTGGGGCTATGAGTGGTTTTTTTGTGTACTGAAGAATGTTAAGTAGTTACCAAATAAGACATTGCCTCGCAGGTCACGTTTGTAAGGAACGTGCCTTACGATGCACTGCTCTACGTTCATCAACCTGAGACATACAGCTATTAAGCCTCATGTCTGTAATTTCAGCGACACCCACAACCTTCGAACCGGAAAACAGTAAGCTGCTTGGCTGCACTCGCTAATTAATTTGGCATTTGTAATGTGAAATGGCAATGGAATCAAAACAGTATTAGCAATATCTATAACTTTTGACTTCCTTAATATAAAACAACTAGCGGCCGCTCGCAGCTTCGCCTGTGTGGCGGTTTTTTCCCGTTCCCGTTATTTTTCGGGATAAAATCATAGTAGCTTTATGCATGCAAAGTCTCAGCCCGATCATCGGTTTAAAATTGACAAAGTTTCATACAAAGTTTCATCCTATATTTAATCCCCTTGGAGGTAGAATTAATCAAAATCCATTCTTAGCGGATGCCTACGTCATAACATCTACCTGCATGCCAAATTTCAGCCCGATCCGTCCAGTGGTTTGGGCTGTGCGTTGATAGATCACTATGTCAGTCAGTCAGTCACCTTTCAGTTATATATATTTAGATTTATCCAGGGAGCCACAGAACCCAAGTACATAATATTATCTAGAGCCCTCAATGTTATATTTACTCTTCTGTAATCTTCACCGTTGGTTCTTATTTCCAGGAGGGTCCACAAGCTACTAAAGTTCTCGGAGATGAGATAGAGAAAGAGCTGAAGCTAGCAGAAGAGAAGATACAACAGAAGAAAACGGAGGAAGCCGGGATAGAGAAGGTTAAGGCATCTCTTCTCGACTCTGACATAAAAGAGGTAAGGTTTCAATTACACGCAATCCACCTCGTATAGGTTATACGTTTGACACATACACACAAAGAAAATATCATCCAAAAGAGGTAGATAGGTTGGCATACAAACAGGTAAAAAAAAAGTATAAAAAAACATGACATACAATAAATAGAAAGAAGTACTTAGGTAGTTACAAAAAAACAAACAAAAGATCAGAATCTAGGTAACCTAGTAGATAGGTAATTATGGGCACCCATTAACCAACTTCAAACATAATCCCTACATATAGGTACCTAACCACTACACTATGAGTGTGTCTGCCTTTCCCCGAGTGAATGTGGCCAAATAGGTCTAGGCTCAGGCGTTAGGAGGTAGCGCAGGGAGCAGCGCTGGTTTTCAGTTTGCTATAAGCTCGTAGAACCAACAACCGCTGGTGAATAACGATTCTTGAATGACGATAATGAACCGGAATGCATTGGAGGGAACTGCCCAGTGCGGCGCCTCCTAGATAGATCTATCATCTAGCTAGATAGATAGAAAGCAAAGTGTTTTCTACAGCATCATCTAGCCCCAAGCTAAGCAGAGCTTGTGTTATGGGCAGTGGCGGATTTACCCTAAGGTCACCCTAGGCCCGGGCCTAGGGTGGCTGATGGCTTGGGGCCAAGGGCGGCCGAGACTGCAAATCCGCCACTGGTTATGGGCACTAGATTACTGATATACATAATACAATACATTACATACATAGATATTTTTGTTACACATAGAAAATACCCAGAACACCCGAATGAATATTTGCAGATCATACAAACATTTGTCCCAAGGCGGGAATCGAACTCGTAACCTGCAGACGGACATTTGCCCGCCGCGCCACATCGGTCGTATTACCTATATGCATGGATTACTCCGATATCTTACCTCAGATATCTTAGTACAAAGTACCTACGCAATATTCCTGATCATGCCTAAGATATTACATTTGGTACATACCCACATTTTGCAGTACATACTTAGCAATCCATACGTCGACAGGTTGCAAGCCCATCGCTGATGCTAGAATACTAGCTGGTTTCTTCACGATGTTTTTCTTCACCGTTCCTTATACTTAATTATGATACAATTAAAACGCCCTACCCAATCACGTAGTCAAACGACACAAGAAAAAATAACCGGCCTGTCTGATGTCCTTAACGACCATACTCGCTTAGCCAGATACATAAAATTACCTTGACGACGTTTGTGAAGCAGCAAGCGATCACGGACTAAGTTGCGGGTTCGATTCATTGTTGTTATGTGATTATTTTATTTACAAGGGCATTGCATTACAACTTACCTTAGCCTCTTAAGAGTTCTGTTTTATTGCACTTAGAATTAGTATAGACGCTACCCTGTGAATATGATTTAACCCGGTTTGGCTGGTAAAAGGATATACTGGGGGGTAAGCACGAACGAATTCCACTTTCGTATCGATACATGGTAGCACGAACGACAACCGATTTACTAACTTCCTATCAAATTACGTTACTTTACGGACCTAGCTATCGTTTACTTTACGTACGTAATGCCAAAAGTGTTCGTGCTTCCAATTTTAGTTCTCTTTACGCACGATAGAGGCGCTGTGCAAAATCTCATACATTTTGGTAACGTTAGCGTCACGATGGCCAATTCGTGCTTAGGCCCCTGATTCCAGATAAGCAAAAGTTCATCTGTAAAATTTTAACATAAGTTCATCTTTACTTTAATTCGGAAACCGAGGTATAATATTTTGAGAGAAATACAATATTTTGTTAAAAAATTAACAATTTTTTTATTTTTGTGCTGATAACTATTCGAGAATCGCGGTGGTTAGGTCTGGGTGTCACTAGTTTTTGTACTTTGTGTTATACGTCCTCGTTTTGCGAGTATTTTTGATGTAACGACTGATCTCAGCACAATCGATAGGGGTGCTTCGCTTATCACGACTCCGTACAAAAACACACGAAACAGGCTCGCATAACACAAAATCCAGATTTATGTAATTAATGTTGCTTGTTCGAAGAGCTTAATGCGAATTTATGTCAATAGGACGATCCGTGGGCCGGCCTGTCTTACACCGTCGACACCGAGACCGGTAAGTCGCTATTTTACTTTTTATTATTGATTAAGCGTCGACTACGTGTATGTCTTAACGTTTTAGGTGAAGTACAGGGGAAGTACTACCACCATATCCATTTCTGCCGCCAAGCAGCTTGCTGTGTTACAGTTTGCAGGGTGGGCGCCGGTTAAATTACAGGCACATGAGGTTGATGGACGCAGAGCAGTGCGTCTGAGCAGAAATACTTTGTTATAAGTGATGGTTACCACTTAATATCAGGTGGGCCATCTGCTTGGTCCATCAGCAAGTAGTATTAAAAAAAGACGTATACGCAATGGGAAAACACGCTCTACTGTTGTCGATGTCGCACGCACCGTGCAGCGTAATCAATGTCAATATAAACGTTCTTTTATGATTTTCTGGAGAATACACGCTTATCTGTCGGGGTTTCCAAAAAAAGCTTAAGGCCTCTGACATGAGGCCTTTAAGCGATGGTCATAGCCGAAACCGATACCACATCACGGAATCGCTTTAATGAAAATGCCATAGTATATTTTTAAATTTGTTTTTTAGCAATCTACCTTAGCGTTTATGACTGCCAAAAATGGGTATAAAACCTGTTTTTAATGATTTCTTCAGCATAGATTTTTCAATATTAAATGTCCGATGGTCAAATTTCCTAAATGTAATATTATTTTTTTATTTTCTGTTAATATTTTTTATGAAACTTCCATGACGCTCATAAGAACTTATTACTTAAATCTTGTTGTAAATGTTTTATTATTTTACAAACTTTTCTATTTTTTATTAGATACTTTATTTTACTAATGGATTTGTAAATACAAAAACTTCTACTTTGAGTTTAGTTACAATGTGAAATAGTACAATTAATTATTGTTATGAAAACTTATAGTAGATAGCACCTACAAAACGGTGTATTTTCTTGACAAAATATATAACATCTAAAAAGATTTTGAATACAACCCAAACATAGATCGATTGGATTTAAAATTTCACAAGCCGCCTTCGTTTTATGAGCACTATCCAAACATTTCTTGCTTAGCTATCTTGTGTTACTGCTAACTTGGTAAATTATAACAGAAACTTCATTCAGTCCCCAATATCACTAAGCTGTAAGATTCATGAAATTGCATGTATCAGTACCCCCATTACATAAGGGTCCCACCCCTTATTTACTAAGCAATGTGCCCTCTAAAATAGGGAAAGTATTTAATACTTCCCTATTTTTGAAGCGCCTGTGGTGTGTAGCTTGCCTTCAGAATAACTGGGATATTATGAGCAGGTTTTGTAAGAAAAAAAAGCAGCTAGATAAATTTTCTGATCTTTTAAAACTAGGATGGCAGCCCGGGTGCAACTTTACAATTTCATAAATTTTAAGATGGCATTGCAATAAGCTCTAATGCAACTAATACTATGAAGCTGAAATCAGTTGATGCGACATTTTGTTTTAAATTTGTTTAACCGCGTACCTAAGACCTACCTTTGCATGCAGATATCACAGACTAAAACTAGATGATATGTATTTTCCTGTTCGTGATATTGAGTGCACTTTTTCAATGAAATGTTAGAAATACTGTGTTACTCTTCCATTCTTTCAAAGCATGTTGATACTTTGAATAAACCCTGATATTCCCGAGAACATCTTGATCTCAAAGATTGTCATACGGCATGTGTTGTTGAATAACGTAAAACCATTAGATAACAAAAAGTAATTTCAACCGTCAAAGGAACGAAATACAAAATTTTCTAAAAAAAATATCTGTTAAAAAAATATATTTAATCACAGAGAACACAGGCCGAAACGATGACTTGTGGAAAAATGTTCGAAAAAAGAATGATTCTTTTTGAATTTCGAACGCGCGGCTGTCACTCTGTGTCGATATCCAGTTTTAAAAGACCCTTGAGGTGTTCGAATATATATTATGTTACTAAATAAGAAAATTGATTGTAAAAAGGAAATATTGTTCATACCTATTTAAACTACCAGTTTGGTCGATGTATTGCCATTTTTAGGGTACTGGTGGTATTAATTGTAATGTTATACTTGCGAATGTTATTAATAAATCAAACAAACCATTTGAAAATTCTATTAGGGCTTGGTTACACAATTTCATTAAGCATAATATTTTTTTCTATTCTTTACCTTCAAATCAGTGATATGGTGTCTTTCAAATAAACGTGGATATGTAAAATATCCATGAACATAGCTTTCCAACCATGCTCCATTCCATCCAACATTGAGTTTACTCTTCAAGCTCAGCGCACGCTAGTATTTCTACTCCGAAGCTCAAGGCTATCTGGTTGGAGCTGAACTCATTATTGTAACTCCAACTTCGTCCAGAAACGTGTCCTTTTCCAAATTCGAAAGATAATCGATTTTATTATCGGTTTATGTAAAAGGTTTTTGATCAAAGTTAAATTGAGTTTTGAACTCATTTTATTAAAACTTTCCTCCCGTTGTTACTTTTTACTATGAAAAATTAAATCGAAAAACATCACTGACCGAACCAAAGCATCATAGAGATCGTGTCCGATTCTTTATTTATGAAAAAAAAAACTACTTTACATTAGTTAATATCAAGCTCCTTAAAGTATGCTGAAATGAAATCGTCGCGAAATATATTTTTAACTCAATTTAAAAAATTCAATAACGTAAAATGTTATATATGTTTTACAAATTCACAAATTACGTTAATTTACTTATTTTAATTAAGAACTTACAAATACTAATTGGTATTTTTGGTTCAAGTATCAAAAAATTACGGTTATGAAATATAGTACCCCTCACAAAAGCTCCAACCCACACTGAAGCAAACTTTGAGAGCCGTGTCGCACAAAAATGCTTTAAATCGACAACAATATGCTGTAATTAATGATAGCACCCCCGAGGGGATTGAGATGTACTATGACAATACCATACAAAGTTCCATACAAACTTTGTACACATACATTAATCATACCTATATGACATAGACATACGCGTAGATTTTGGTATGATATAGAGGCTATAGGATAGGGAACAACCTTATTCACAATAGCTTGACTACGTGTTATGAGATCTAAGACGTTTACAGCCTAGTTTATGTACTATCCAGGCATACTGCCTGTATATGGTGTAAATGGGTACTGTTACCTAGAGTACATACAGAAGCTTGCAATACCAGAGGTATTATCCACAAATTGCCTGCAGAGGACAAGCCGTTTACTATAATTCGTCCAGGAATTTAATTTGCTACAGTCCTTTAGAGCTAAAAATAGTAATGCTTGTACACTGCTGGGAACACTCGCTCTGCGGTGGAAGAGAGGCTTTCTCTCGTTCTGATATTTGAGAAACAATTGCGTCTGATAAGCTAATACGGTGCTATGAAGCACTTGTGAATAAGGTGGCAAATCTATATGTATTTGAGTAAAAGAGAAAGAAGATACATTTGTTCATTCAGTACTCTATTAGAAAAAACAGATAAGTAAGTAATTAGAGGGTTTTTTTATACAACTTGCTGATGGAACAAGCAGATGCCCCACCTGATGTTAAGTGGTTACCATCGCCTATAACAAAGTATTGCCTTGTAATTCACGCGCGTTAGGAAGTGCCCTACGATACAGTGCTCAGCGTCCATCAACCTGAGGCATAATTGTTAAACTTCATGTGTCTGTAATTTTTGTTATTAGGGTTAATCCTTGACTTTTTTATTGTTACTTGTACGTGAAGTTATTAAAGGCACGTCCAAACAATAATGATTAAGGATTTTAGAAATATTTGAACCGCGTCAATTCAACTTGAAGG
Source organism: Electrophaes corylata (assembly GCA_947095575.1). NCBI lineage: Eukaryota > Metazoa > Arthropoda > Insecta > Lepidoptera > Geometridae > Electrophaes > Electrophaes corylata. The sequence continues at coordinate 3,380,067 of OX352714.1, forward strand.
TACTCGTATAATAACATCAAAAATACTTTTTCCATCAATACCATACCCCAAAATCTAAATACGAAACAATACAAGATCAAAATGGCTGAATCACATGACAAATGATACAGCCTCTATCGGCGGGGGGCTATTCCGTGGGGGATGGGTAGGTAGGTACCTACCGGGAGGAACAACGCATTTCTGGTAGAGAATCGTAGATTGGACGAACGATTTGGCTTCGTCCAGTTTCTATAATATGCGATCATCCGCTAATAACATCCGTCGTCGGTTTAGCTCTCGTAAAGAAATGTAAAGGCTCGATGTTATGTGAAACACTTGGGTTCAGTGGCTATTAAGCTAACGAGGAAAAAAGTACTATACCTACAATAATAATAACGAGTAATAAATATTGACACACATTCATGCAACGCCCTCTAGCTCCAAACTAAGAAAAGCTTGTACTATGGGAACCAAATAACAGAATTCTTAAATATTTTTTCGTTCCATACCTACTTAAAATACAATGTAACACTCACACTGAATAACAGTATAGTTATACATTTTTCAAATGATAAATCAAGTTAAATAATCAAGAATCTTTAACTATTGCACTGGTATGTGTAGTGGGAGCAACCCAGCCTTCTCTTCCTAAGATCGTGAGTTCAAATCCGGACGTGTACCAATAGATTTTTCTATTCGAAAAACTTGACACTTATAAATAACTAGTAAGAAAAGAATTCTTGACATTCAACCTTAGCAACGGAGGTTGAAGTTTGTGTGACGATAGCACACGAGTGAATTTGGGTGCTATTCTACTAGCAATGTATATAAATCGGTCGGATTATCTTTTTTTCACTAGCTGCGCATGCATTGTATAATCGAGTTTAAAATACTTGTGAAACAGACTTCTTCAGGTGTTTTTTTTCCAGTGGTACCTTTTTAAATTTAAGAACCAAACTACTGAATATATGTTGACAATTTTTCTACTGGCTAATCTTAAATTATCAACTATAAAATGTATTTTTTTAAATCGTTTTTAGTGACGGCTGTGAGGTTACAAACATTAAAAACTACCTTGAGAACCTCCTTTTTATTTAAAGTTTGTTATAAATATTCAAATGCATACTTGGTTCTTGCAAATATTACCTAATTTATCGTATTAAGCTATGTAGGTAGGTATGTTTGTACGTCCATCATACCATACGTGTCTTTGATTGAATATGACACAAAACCATAACCTATCTTTGTAAAACGCAAGTACACGGTGATGTAACGTTTTGTCCAACAAAAATAAATGGTAAGTCATCTAAACAATGATTTTGTAAAGTCCGTTGAACTTTGGTTGTTCCTACCAGACCTGCTAGGTATATTATGTACAACTAAGTAATTTTTGTAGTAGGTTTTATAACTTACCTAGGTCAGTACTAGTCTTACCCGTCTATTTTTTTATTTGTCTCTTTCGATCTAATTTGAAGCTTTCTGTTAATGCAAAAGACAAAACACGGTGTACCTATTTCAACATTACGTCGAGTTTGTTAGTATTCGGGTTAGTCTGTAGTTTTTAAATGCCTTGGTATTTCAGTTAAGGATTTGATAAACGTTGTCCTATTTGCTATTTCATTACCTTCCTATAAATTGGTGATAGATGTAAATACATACTAGTTGTACCTAGCATTGTTTTTGTTTTGACCGAATTTTACGAGTGGTAGATAGGTACCTACTGTAAGAGTCTAAGCAGATTTTACGTTCTAGATCCCGTAGATCTGGGTACTGATTTTCCCTACAGTGTAAATGTTACTTTTGCTGCTTTTAATCGGTTAAAGTTTTTGAAATAAGTAAGGTATCTTATTGGAGTTATCAAAATACTTTTACTGTGCAGATACAAAGTTATGATTTTGATAGGTGGCCAAAGCGACCTAAAATAGTTTCTAAATGAACATTTTACTATAAGGTAAAGAATCTCAGTGGATCGTTTAAAAATCCTTATTAGGCATTTGTCTATACCTACCGTTCCTTCATCTACGATATAACAGATTTCCTGTAACAAAGCAAAAAACTAATCAATACAACACGCACCCCGAAACAAAATGGCGGCCCGAAAACGCGCGGGAAAATCAACCCGCAACAGTTTCATTAAAATAAAACAGCTCTACCATTAATAAAAGCAGAAAAAGATTAATGTCGGTCGAACACAATGCGTAATAAATTAGATGGATATAAATTTCTAGAAAGGGAGACCTACCCCTGTCCGCCATCTTGTCATGACCCGCCCTCTGATTGGTCGGCTCAGTTACTAATCAATATAGCCCTTCCTCGAGTTGAAAAGTTGTAACTGCCTTTGTGCTGTTTTAGCAATTCTCAACCTTACTGTTTATAGAATAAAATAAGTATTATTTTTATTTAACGAGGAAAGTGAAATATTTTCTGAAGTACAAATTCTCGAATTTGAATTTTGTACGTTTTTTAGTTTGTTATTATCGCATATATTTTGAATCGCTGATATTTTAATTTTCTGAATTCATGATTACATGATACAACCTTTGATAAGTTTAATATATAGCCAATCAAATTAATTTCAAATAAAAATGTTATTACAGTAACTTGTCAACAGAAACTAAACTCTATCACCATTATGTATAAACTAAAATGTGCTCAAAAGGGCTTAGTATTAACATTTAAAAAACTGGTTTTCCAATTATTTTCTATTAAGCTTCTCGGATATTTTTTGTGGCGATGTTTAATTCTTACTTTCTGTCGATACCTCCTCACAGTATATTAAAATGAGATTTAATTGGATTAAAAAGTAACTGTAGCAACTGGTCTTCAAACGGAAAACCAGAGTAAAAAATAACTTACTGTTCATACATTTTAACAGAGTTCGTATTAAACTTTTGTATAGAACAGCAGATTTTTCTTCGCGCTTAATTTTTTTTTATACGCCTGTCTAATGGAACAAGGAGATGGCCCTCTTCATCTTTAGTGGTTACCTTCCATCACCTATTACAAAGCATTGCCTCGCAGGTCACATTCGTTACAGTACACTACGATGCTCTGCTCCCTGTCCATCAAGCTGAGGCATGCAGGTGTTCAGACTCATGTGCCTGTAATTTCACACCTTTCAAACCAGCCGGGCTAAGATGTGCAACGCGAGATATGTCGCGCTAGACACAAGATACTTTTTCTATTGATGGAAATTTTAGAAATTATTGATAAAAGACCCACAGATAAGCTAAACATTAGCATTAAGTCTTCATTTGACAGAACGAGATAGATTATTGGCACTAGCATGTTAGCATAGGAAGGTATGAAGAGACATCTCTATTTTGCACGAGATAACGAGTAGACAAAGTTATGTCGCGCTGCACATTGCATTTGGACACAGTGACGCTGCTTTGCAGTAGAAATAGTTATGTTGCTAGTACTTCCCTTAACGAGCCCTTCACTAAGAGTTCTACTACTACTAAACTAACTGATGTGACTAAATATTGGTTCATATTAATGAATTTTCACCCCCTGAAATTGTCAAGAGGTCTTATTACAGCCGGTATAATCTGTACACCTACCTACTATTTAGTGTAAGTACTTTGTTAAATATTTACATTATTTTAAATACACCAAAATGAACCGACCAATGTCGTAGAACCGACAATCGCTGGGGAGTAAAAGTTCTCGAATGGCGACCAGAAACCGGAAGAAGCGTAGGACGTCCTCCTACCCAATGGACTGACGACATTGTTAAGACCGCGGGAAGTCGATGGATGGAAAGGGCTTAGTACTGGTCTTCTTGGAAGCGTATGAGGGAGGCCTTTATCCAGCAGTGGACTTCTACAGGTTGTTGATGTATAATTTTTTGATATTAAATATACCAATAGTTTGCGAACCGTAGACATCGAGCACAAGCTTGCACTGCTAGTGTTCTTAAGTGAACCAGTTACTAAATTTTAAGGAGCTTGCTTATCATCACGCCGAAAATCCTCTTCGGATTCAAAATTGCAACAAATGCAGGTATGTATTTACAATATAATTATTTGTTACATGTAAAAACACATCAAGCAGTTCAGCTATTTTCTGATCGTAGTTAAGAAATTAATATTTGCAATATATTTTTTGGTAACCCTCATCTGATCTTGTCAAATCACTATCTTAAAAGCCCATATTATCTTGTAAAAGCTTCCGAAAATCTCAAAATGAAATTAGTGGTCAGGTAGTTGACAAAAAATATGACAACCTTTTTTTCTATTGTCTAAACCCCATTTAGTGGCAGAATGGGTGATAATTTGTCTGTGATTTTTTTTCGGTTTTGCTTTGTGTTCACTCGATTTTAACGGGTTGGATTGTAGTATGCTTCTGTTTACTTTGTGGGTCACTTTCGTCAAATATTATTTTACTAACTTAACAAGCCGTCTGTAAATGCTCTGGATCTTCTTTATCTTGTACTGGTTCTTAAATACCCTGGATTATAAAAAAATCTAACTTGATATTGTGGGCTGAGTGTTCTTTGATACGGGCACACTCACTCGTAGTGGAAACACACAAGGAAGCCTAGTGTAAAATATATTTTTTTACCAATATAAGAATCTTTGTCCTGACAGACTGACTGGATTACTGACTGACTGGCTGGATTACTGACTGGCTGGATTACTGACTGACTAGCTGACTGACTGACTGACTGACTGACTCACTCACTGACAAACTGACATATAGACAACGCACAGTCTAAACCGGAAAGTTTCAAGACTACGTCTTTTCGGGTATATTCTTCTTGGCGCGTAGAGGTGTACTAAAAAAGGAAATTGAACCCCTAAATGGGCACAACCGGTATTAAAGTTATAGTAAAAATAATATCTCGCGCGCGTTTGGTTAGTAAATGAATAATAAATATTGACAGACAACATTTATTTTATAACATTGGCAAACACCATCGCCACACACATACAACGCCATCTAGTCTCACAATAAGCAACTACTGCTTAGTTGCTTATTGTGAGAATATTGTACTCTAGAAGCTTGTACTATAGAAATCAGACGATTGATAGAATAGGTGTATCCATTTTTTGTGGAAAAATACAATATACTTTACTTATAATATTAACACTATTATAAGAGCCCTTAACGGGCGAATTAAGAACACTTTTGGCTCAATGCAAATCCCACGCGGAAAATAATTCGCTTTACATGAGCAGTTTCATAGTAGGGATCGAACCTACAGCGCAGCTGCCTTCTGCGCTGTAGTCTGTGGGTTCGAGCTTCTACCGACTGTGTTGTGAGGGCAGAAACAACAAGCAATACACAAATACTTCATAAACTATACGAGATTAATTAAGAGTAGTGGTTTATTTTTGTAATAGCAACAACAGCATATTTCACACTCTTACGGTGTTGGTAGATATATTGTTGGCACATAAATTTAGAAAATGCTACGTAGGTATTTCCAAATGTTTCAAAATCACAATCTAAACTGTTACAGATCAATTCTAAACTGTCAACTTCAAAAAATGTAAAGCACTTGCCATATTTGTTTATTTAAAAATAAACTTAACACTTTCGCTGACGGAAGCGTGTGGCGTTTCATCATGACGGACAAGATGGCCGCCAGTCATGATCGATCAGCGATTTTTCTACAATGAGATTCAACTATTCGAGTCTATCCTCAGCTTTTTACTCTCAATTGGCTGTTACAGTTAATTTTTAAGTAAATATTTCTAAGTATGCTCACGAATTTGTACGAAAGACCAGTGTTACAACACTGAATCTCGAGTCTCAACCGTATGCGACAGTTTTTCATGGAGATGTGTCTAAAATATTCGATTCAGCCTCCATAAGATGTTTAATTATTTATTATTTCAAAATAATGTGTTTTTACACTATATACCCATGAAATAACAATAAAAAGTGTTATTATGAGTGACCTGTTGTTGATTCAAAGCTTTTTCTTATTTTCCTAGTCATATGTAAACAGAAATAGCTTCACGAATTTAATCCCCAGGCACGGTAGGTATCCACTTAGATCTCTTAATACCAAGTAGTATTAACTCCAGATTCTTTGAGGATGTCAAAGGGGGGTAGTCAGAGGAACTTCCAAACATTAAATTTGGCATGTAGGTAGGTACCCAGCCCATACTTTCCTGTAGTTTTGGTATTCGATACATGAGAGGTTGCAAGCCTATCGCCACTGCTAGAACTAACTGGTTTTCCTCACGAAATTTTCCTTGACCGTTTGAGGACACTGGCATTGAGTGCGTACTGCGTAGCTTTTCGAATAGAAAAATCATTGTTGCATGACCGGAATCGAACCCACGAGCCCAGGCAGGGTTGTTTCCACTAAACCACTAGTGCTCTTTAGTCGTATGTATTTTTTTATAATATGTTGCAATCTAAAGTATGACAGTTAGTTCAAATAGTTTACTGAAAGCGTTTATTGCCCGGATCCGTGCTCAGCGGATGCTTTCAATTCTCCCTGTTTAGAATAAGTGCGTAGGTTTGATTATGACGTAGGAATTTAGATATTGTAACTATTTATATCATCTTCTGCCCTAAAGTGTCATTTTTAGCTGAGCGAAACTTTTTAAAATAAAGATTAAAAAAAAAAATACTATAACAATGCCGCACAGACAAATATAATGTATCTCTTATAAAATATTATACTTTAATTTTAAATAGCAGTAAGTAATAATAAAATTTATAAAACTTTTTTTGTATAAGGAAGTACAGTCACCGTCACATTTCAGGACAATAATCTTATTACCTACCTATTTATTCATTCTGAACCTCATATAGGTTTCTTCAACTTTTCATCATAAAAAACAAACATTCTAAAGGTTTGAATCCATCACAAGGGTAATCTTAAACATATACGAATCAAAACGTATAGGTACCTAAAGATCCTGCAGGCCTACCTACATCCTTATAATAAAAAAAACGTTACGCAAATCAGTACTGCGACGCACTAAACATACTTGCATCTCTCACCAACATAATGACTTGTACCTTAGCGAGAAAGAGACGTCTATATTCTACGACCAGACTCCGCCTACAAGCGTCAATAGTAGGCCGCCACACCGGTTGGCCGAGACAATGTGAAAAAAAGCAGTTCGTATGAGTCAAGGGACAAAAAGGTTCCATCCAGGCTCCATTATAGTACCGTGGTCGTAAGGAGCGCGATCCTTGCTCGCGCGTTCCATTTTCAAATTGCTCGGTCATCTATCGTTGGCGATTTTAGTGGCCAGTCATTGGCGAAAAAAATTGAACAATTTCACTAGACAGTGACAGTGTTGTTTTTTTTTAATTCGAATTCGAATACTCGGTGAAAGAACTGTTGTTTTTTAACTTCTATTGGTATGTTGATTTCATAGTAGTTGCATGATGTTTGCTTGAATGGAGTATCTCGCTTCTTTTAAAATGTATTTAATACAGATAGATGTGTGTTTAATTCTATAAATTAATAAATGATTCTGATGAGTCTCTCGCTAGAGAGTCTTGGTTGAAGCGGTAGCCAACCATAATTTTAGAAAGGTGCTATCTGTACCCACCAATCATTAAAGATGAAGAGAAAAAGAAAAGGCAGATGGGCCACAGACAGAAAGCGGCAACATCTGCATAAACACAATAAATACTATTTCTGGGTTAAAAACGAGCATAACATTATTTTCATGATTCAATTTATTTAGATAATTATTTATTATATTATTTAACGGGCTAGATATTCCAGAAGCTGTGCCACGAATTACATGGTAGGTTATAATTTACTGCTATTTATAATCGTACCACAAATGTCACACGACAAGCTATAACTTAAAAAAAACTTATCAACTATAATAATATCGAATATTTATATTGAAATTATTTTAAAATAAATATTATTACTTTCTCTAGAATTTCACTTTATTTTTGTACAATTAAATTCGCTACATAGGCAACATATTCGTTTCCAGACATTTATTGTTATTTCTAAATGTGACGATAGAGATCACAAATTTTACACATTTTTTGTTCAAATAATTTCAATGAAATAAAACTGTACATATCGCTTATCGTATATGTAACTAATAAAAATAGGATAAGAGAGCTTTTGGTTATAAAAACATGGGTTCTGTGTTTTAAAAACTATTTAATTCAGTACAAAAGACTTCGACGCGCTCACGATTCAAAAAAAATACTGAATATCTTTAGAATCGTGAATATGTTGGGCTTATTTTATTTTCTGCAGACTATTTTCACATATTCAATTTCTTTTCTTTCTAGGTTTATTCTTAGTTTTTTCATCATAATTTGTAGGACTGTGTCTTCTCTAAATATTTCTTTCATCTTCTGCTATTCCAAATATTATTAAATTTCTCTGAATATTTTATCAAAATTTTCTTGTGGGTTTTCTGGTTCTGTTTGATTCTTAATAATTTAATTTAGTTCTTCTTCAATTCTATTGAATTTCTTCCACTTGTTAAAGTGTCTGTTGAATGTGCTTCTTTATTTGTGTTCCTAAGGTGGTTAAAAGTTTACTTATTTGGTCTGTCACTGTAAAAAATATATCGATCTAAATGGTACCTAGTAACAATTGCCAGAACAAAATAAAAACAATGTTAATTAAAAAGTTGATTTGAACTCGGTGACGCCACCACTGCACCAAACGTTTATAAAATGCAGCGACGAATTTTAAGTTCTCTGGGGTATTTATGATTTCATGTGCAGAGTTTGTATCGAGTCACTTATTTCTTTCGCAATATCGGCTCTTTTTTAACACTTTGTGTCTCAGTTTAAAATATAATAATCCCGAGTTTAAACTTATATTTTTAACACAGTATACTTAGTCTTTTTACTTGTAAGATATAAGATTAAACAAAATTTAAGTAATCACAAGCTAAGTAAACAAGGCAACTAAGGTATTAAAAATTGATCAGACTTTTTCACTGTGATATAACTTCGTGCAAATCGTTGCAAATCATTTCTGTAAAACATTTGTGCAAGGACTTTCAGTCATGGTAACATTATACATGAACGTCTTTTTACGAAATACTTAGTTATTTCGTTTTTATAAGTTATTTTATTTTTTAATACTGGCAGTACTACCTACTTAGTGAATATATTTTCTCTAATATGTAGAATATACTATTTAATATTATTGGGGAAATACCAAATACACCGTGACACCAAAAAGTTAAAATTGCTTTGCTGGTATGCACTTGTAGAAACGCCGGTGACTTCGTCCGCGTGAAACTATTTTAATACAAACTTCAACCCCTGCTGTAAAGGGGTACATGTGCGCTATAGGGGTTAAATTTTAGAATTAACACTGACAATAAAAATACAATTTTTATTGTTAAAATGAAAAATTTTGATTTTTGATGAGTGTAACAGCTACCTAAGTTAATTATTGTAAAATTTAAGTCTACTACAGATTCAATACGATATAAAGTATTTATACAAGTTTTATAAACACGTTTTCATTAAAATCATTCTTTTTTTGTCTAGTCAAATCTTTTTGTTCTGTTTTATTTATGACGAATTAGTTATAAATAAATTCTGTGAGAATAAATAAAGAAGTATAGGTGCTATTTTCCGATAGGTGATCCCTTGTGGCATTAACGTCTCAGATCTGTCACCTGACAGCGATCGATCAAAGTTGACAAATTATAAATGTCAAAATATTTTACAAAAATCAATGCAGCAATATCGATGCGATTTCCCTGGAGATATCGGTAGGTAAATCCGATTCGCTTTGTCTGATTGGTACTGCTTGGTCGTATATTCATACACTTTTTCAACTGCACATTTATATGATCGTAAGCAGTTTAACGATTTTTATCTAAGTGTCGTGGAGTTTTTTTGAGACTGGCATCTAGCTTTAAGTTTTTTCTCTAACAACAGAAAATATATTTGAATATGTAAGAATTCCATTGTATTCTTAGACCGAATGTTAGCATTCCAAAAGAGAATAAAAAGTAACGACAAGAAATTCAAAATAAGAACATCCCACACTTGAGGCGGATTGAAAGGTCCGTCTCAAGAGGTACAGTTTAGTGCCCTTGCCTGGTACAGTCGGATATGTTAATGCAGATTACTTGAGTAACAAACCTGAGAAAAAATAGGATTTTATAAGTATATTGTGTTATATTATAACAGTTATGATATTGCCTTTGTTTGTCTTTAGATTTTAGACAAACAACTGCAAGAACGGTAGTCAGTGACACGCAATGATTATATGCAACTTTCAAAGGTATTAACTCTGTGATTAGAACCTAAATAGTTGATGCAATTTGAAGATTCACTACCATCATTTTCTGACGTTAACAAAGTTCAAGTTTTTATGAAAAACAAAAACCTTAATTTGTAACTGAATTATGCCTATAACTGTACAAAAAAATAACCCTATTCTTGTCGATGGTCGAGCGGAGGCGTGAGTCTTGCTTGCTTGAAGATGAATTTTGAGGAAAGTGTCATGTATTTTTAAGATACTTCCAATGTGTTACTTAAAAACTGCAGTAAAGTCGTTTCATTTATTTCGGACTATTAAAGCTTAGGGCGTGCGTCTGTATAACTTTGATGACTATTATTTTTCTACTACTATTTTATATTATAATTGAACATTGCAACTAAAGGTATTGGTGTTTGTATACGTTAGTTTTAACGGAATATTCAAATTAGTAGATTATTGTACTATTTATCGACAGATAGTTAAAGAGGAACAATTATATCATGAAAAAAACAAGATAGAGTAGGTCTATTTTTTAACAAAATTACATTTCATAATGGGTATACCATTAAGTAGTTGTCTGTGTTACGTGTACGTTTAAGAAGTAAGGTACAGCATTTTTAGAAAGCTGAACACCCCTTCAATACAGGGCATCATACTAAGAATTTTTATTGTGAAGGTAGGTTCATTTTGATTTTATGTAAAACTGGAACAGCCCCCAATTTCAAATGTAAGGTTTCGATGCGTCTATGGTTTGGATACAACACCGTGAATGTCTACCATTTAGGAGATGACGCTATTATAATTTTTTTTCAAAACCTCATGATCTGTATTAAAAAAATAATTTAAGTAATTTTCAGTAGGTACTATATTGCCATTGCAGATTCAAAGATCAAGGTAGTGTTCTGAGATATTAGTAGTAGGTAAATGAAAAAAATATGTTTTATTTAATACCGGTAAATAAGCACCATAAATATAACCATATATAATACACCATAATAGTAAACACCTATTGCCTAATTCAAAAAAACCTTAGCGGCAAATCAAAAAGCCGCAACGGGAAACCGCATTCGAAAAAAAACAATGCAGTTCGGTTGTCGAACACAGAAAAGGACTGGCCACGAAGCAATTTAAAAATGATTCCAAAAAAATACCCGCCGTTTCGCTCTGATCCTTGGGTATGAAAGGGATGGGAGATGTAATTTGAAAATGGAATGTTCGTGGGACTTATCAAGATGGCGGATGGGTTAATGAAGGTAGATGAGGACAATTGTTTTGAATTGATATTGCTCTCCTATTGGCTGCTGCTTGATTAGAATGGAATTAATTTTGATTGAGTGAAGTGGGTGGCCAATTTAATATCAATACCTAAATGTCTGAATATTTGTCCGCGTATATTACAATATAATCATAATACTTGCACATTATTATATTCAATATAATAATTCGTTACTAATAGTCAATATGTATGTATTGTAATTAATATACTATCTTGAACAGATGCATGCGGTCGTCGAACTTTGTTTAGATATTACCTATATTATTAGGTGTATTAAACAATGTAGCTTTATGAATTTGTTGGGTTTGTCTATGTGTCAACCAATATCTAAGTATATCAGATTGAATTAGTAACTAATCACGATAAGTTATTTTTATTGGGCTTGCTTAAATTAAGACACTGATGTTAAATCGAAATAGTTTTATTCAAGAGTTGGATCTAAAATGGGCAACTTTGAATAGTTAAAATCTAAAAAAATCTTACTTAAACCCTATAATATTGAATATACCTAATCTATCTTACTAATGGTATAAGCAAAAAAGGTATGTGAGGATCGTAGCAAGTGGAAATAGGTGGTCTCTGCCTACCCCTTTGGGAAACAGGCGTGATTAAAGTAAGGGAGTAACTAAACAGGATAAAAGTGAAATACCTAGTGGCTAATATGTATGAGACAGCTGTTTTGTTTTTGCTCTCACAGTGTCATGTAAGAATTTGTTCGTACGCATGGGTACTTGCTTTCTGCCCTGTAGTTTTAAGGAGTAGTCTTATCTCATTTGATAACTAAAGTCCAACCTCCACTACATAAAGGGGTGCAGTGGAGGTTAAAGGATGAAGTTGGAAAATGGTTTTACGCTACAGAAGTTACGCGTGTTCCTCTTGTAGTAACATAGCAATATAGCATGTTATAAACATGAAACATTGGTTCAAGTACCATGTATCATACTTTATGGCTCTATCTACAGATCTGATAATACTAACTAATAGCAAAGCTACTCGTTATAAATAACTAAGCTAGGTTGATTAAAATATTTGTTTGAACCTCGTGCGTTTTGAAGTCGATTAAAATCGCACAGCTCGATGGACCGGATCCAATAGACAATCGTTCGATTTTTAAACAGCCGTGACACTCTACTGTCATTGTCAAGGCTACTCTGGTAGTGTCAGTGTTATGTAATGTTATTTTATAGTAATTGCGTAGGCACTTTGTCTATTTTTGAACGCTGTAAAAATAGTTGATTTGAACTTAGTCTTTGTCTTTTGAAACAACTGTTTTACTCTGGCATAGAGAACGCTTCCTTGATACATGCCTTCAGGGGGCCGAAACATCAAAATTGTCCATTAATACATATGTATAAGTAGATTTTTTACTAAACTGTAACAGCCGTCACAGCTCAGATCGTAGTAGCCCTACTTTCTGCGCTGTAGGTGGTGGGTTCGATCTCCACCGAGAACAAACGTTTGTTTTATGTCTGGGTGTTATTTATATATGTGTGTTATTTTATTATAAGTATGAATTTACAAAAACTATTATTATTTAGGTAGTACCTACTCTAAACCTAGACCTATAGCAAATTGCATTGTTTTTCCCTATCAAACTACACACAAAAGTTACATACTAAAATAGACATCTATCTGTCGCGAATCGATTACAATTCGCTATTCCGTCCGGTCCCAGAAAATCAATTTTAATTGTTTTGCGCGCCAAAAAAACGACGCCATTTTGTTAACCATATCGGTCCTTCACGCTTGACCAATAGGAGAGCGGGATGTGTGAGTAATTAAAGGTTTTTTAGCCTATGGAATTTTATTTCAGTGTTGTGCCGTGGCCATCCGCCATTTTTTACTAACTTTGAAATCGAGGAGGATAAGTAAAATCATTCGTTGTTATTTTTAAATTGTTTGTAGGTTTTATAAATAAACTCTACCTACTTCAGAAACATGTATTTTCTGTGAGATTTTGAAAAGTGTTAATCACCTATCGTTTAAATCTCCAGAATCCATAATATATAGATTTATTTATTATTATACTTCTCGTCAGCGCCGCTTTAAAAAACTTTATAGTAAAAACATTAGATACAAATTAATCTTCTTAACTCAATCGATTTCTTTTTCATTCTAAAAGTAGCCAAAACAGTAACCGGTTGAGTGACGTGTCGTCAGGCGAATGAAAAAATTATCACCCTGGTCTTTTCGACCCACAATGGTGGGATTACCTTTTAAATCCTTATTGTTTGGCACAATTGTCGAAGTAGCCAGTGTGGTAGATCAATTTTGAAAAGCTTTTTTTTGAAGCTGTTAAAATATCAATGGTGTTAATTTTTCGATTAGATAAAATAAATATTAGGCTAAGTTTTTGGAGTTAAAATTTTGATTAGATAAATACTTTTAACTGTGAAAGTACATTAGATAAGATGTGGGTTAGGATAAAATAGTTTCGTAACCATAACAATTAGCACTTTGTCCATACCCATGCATAGGTAGTTTGTTTGACAACACTAGGTCCCTCTATATCTCGCCGCGGTTATCGTGAGTGGTAAATGCGAGTACCATGATACAACTTTACATATGTGCAGATTATGCTTAGATTTGTTTTCTCGCACCAAAAATCAAACCGCATTCTCTTGGGCGAACTCTTGCGTTTCAGCCTTCTAGTATTGGGCTCCTATATCCATATTCAGACTCCAAGGCGGTCCATTATGAAGAGCGTGAGCGTTTCAGCCTTACTCTACACATTTAAATCTCAAATAAGAACTACCTTTATAATTATATTTATTTATGCCTCCAAAAACAATAATTTACAGCTTCGTATTCTTGGACTGTCCGAAATAACCATACAGCTACCGTGCATAATTATAAGCCTACTGCGGTCCCTAAGACCCTATTGACAGTAAAGAGATTATCACAGCACCTTTCAAAGTCACTAAAAGGGTTACCATAACGTTTTTTTTTTTCTTTGGTCAGTCACTGTCCTATGATTTATTGTTTTACACAGCCAGATTCTACACGCGAATTTCAATTGTATTTCAATGGTATTTGAGTTGTGAATCAATTATGACTGTCGAAATTATTTTCGTGTTGTAAATTATGATTTTTGAATTTGCGGTATGCCCTTGCCAGAAGGGCTTTGAAAAGTAACGCTTTCAGTAGTTTGTATTAGAAGTCCCTAAGGTATTGTCGGCTATGGTAAAGACGTTTTTGTATTTGTAAATTCGTATTCGCTAGTCTGATGATGGGATTTTGCAAAGCCTGAAAGGCTCCGCCTGAGTTTAGCGATTCCTGTACCTACCGACTGACGTCACGAAGAATCTCTGACGCACGAAGGCACAGTTGTAGGTAAACTGTTGCAGTAAAGAGCTTTTTGCTTCAAGAGTTCGTCCAGAGAAGTACCTACACCGTATCTGTTCCTTCCTATCGCCAAGCAGTAATGCTTACATTACTGTGTTCTGATTGGACCTGTACCTACCTATGTGGTCTGTTACAATTATTGGCACATCAGACTTAATACTTTTACGTAACAGAGTCAGAATCGTTGCAATAGGGCACCTAGATGGATGTCTACTATGAGTTAGTTTAATTGTTATAGGTAGAGGTTACCGCTCATCAGATGCGCTATTTACTTACTTGTTTCGTAAAATTTACATATAAAATATGTGTATATACCGGCGTACAGGCTCGTCCGTATTCCATATCAAACATCTAAGCATCTAAATATCCAATAATCTTAATACAGGTTCGCATTTAAGTAAAATATATTTTACCAGTAGAGGATTGTGTTCTAAAGTAAGAATATATAACGGTTTCTTTCTTCTCCAGGCGAGTACGTGCTTCAAGGTGACCTTCCGAGCGAGCTGGTGAGCGCTGAGGAGTCGCGGTTCGACCTCCTTGAGGAAGCACTCCAGCTGGTCGAGTTAGGGGACGAAGCGGAGGCTAAGGATGAGCCGGTTGAGGTGAGTTACCTAAAAAATGCTGAACGCAAGGCTGTGCATCTTATGAACGTGACTATAACTACTCCAAATCCAAAGGTTGCCCAAACAACAGCGAGGTGTCCAGACAATATTACTAACATCTTGTGCATCTGGACGAGACAGGCACAGGATCGTCAAAAGTGAATACATAAAGAAGCCTAAACACCAGTGGGTGAAATCAGGCTGTGAAATAAAGAATAATTCAAAGGTAGTAAATGTAATATTTGGACGTATCTCTGACTATCCCCATTAGCCATCTTTAAAGAATATCGAGTAGGTACTTGATACTAAGATATCTGTGGGGATATCTACGTGCCTGGAGGATTAAAAGTCGCGAAGATGTTTCTTTTCTTTTTTCTTCTTTCTGTGCAAAGGTAGTTACCGTGTTTGGGGATTGCGCGCGGTGTTTGGTTTATTTCTGTAATTCACTAAGTTTGATTCGCACCACACTACGTTAGAAACTAAGCCGTAAGTTTCTTGCCTGTACTTGTAGGCTTGGTTGCGAGGAAATTCCCTAGTTATCCACCTAAATTCACCTAGTTATAAGACCATTCTAAGTGATTACTTTGATTCTATAGAATAAATGCCTTTTCACTTCTAATGTAAATGTTGTTGCAGCAGGCGGTAGAGGGCAGCAGCAGCTCAGACGACATGCTGCATCCCGCCATGCGGCATTTGCCGCATCACATGGCGCATTACCACAACCAGGTCGGTAACATTCACATATATTTTAGTCCTAACAGATATATAAAGTCGAAAATTCCAGCGAAATTCCGAAAATTACTAGCGAAAACTCACAGTATATTATAAGTACGACTTGGTGATACAACAGGCAGATGGCCCACCTGACATTAAGTGGTAACTATCACTTATAACAATTCACTCGCAGGTGAAGCACGTTAAGAACGTGCTCTACAATGCACTGCCCTACGTTCAACATAAGGCGTACATTTATTAATCCATCTGCACCCACACCCTTTAAACCGAAACACAGAAGCGCTGCTTGGTAGCTGAAATAGGAATGAACCCTTCACAAAGAGTCCTACTAACTATTACTACCTACAGTTCTTGTTTTAGTGTCTGAGCGCCTATATAATATGAGTTAAGTTCTATTGTTTACTTAAGCTCAGACTGTAAGTTCCGAGGGCAAATCATTTTCGAAAACTTTATCGTCTGTTTTTTTAATCAAACCAGTAGATTTGAATCAAAACGCGGTAATATAACAAAACTAACTAAGTGATGATAAATGGATGTGTGTCAACCGGTCACATCCCACACACGTCGTGGGGTGTACGGTACAAGTTGATGACTACAGTGTGGAAGAAAGTAAATATTAATTAATATTGGCAGACATCTCGCACAACGCCAGCTAGCCCCAAACTTAGCATAGCTTGTATTCTGGGAACCAGATAAACTTTAAACTCTCTACTTGTGAATACTAATCTATCTTCTAGTTAAATCTACTTAGATTCAAAACATAAATATTCGCTCATGGTGGGAATAGAATCCACAACATTGGAGCACTAGGTAAAGCAACTACCATCTGAGCTGTAAGGTCAGTCATTCTATAGCGCAGGCAAAAACTAAAATAGGCTATTCCTAGCAGTAAATGATATCGATGACTTACATAAATAGTAAACGCACCTGATAACAGGCATTTGTTAGTAAATTTCATATGATCCATCTATGGTAATAATAATCACGTTTTCATAGAAAACTGTTTCATTTTATTATTTATAAATCAAATAAAACCTACACCCAAACTTCCACACTATCTAATTTTGCACCAATCTCTCATCAATTGAACCACACATCAACATTCAAAATCGCTGCATTTTTGAGCCTTTCGAAAACGCATCAATCACTCCATCTATAGACAATTACGAATGTTTTCGAGACAAATTGTACACTTGATTTTATCTATGGTTTTATTTTAGGTGGCTACCGATTGGTATTTATTTTGACTTTTTTATTAATATTCTACAGTGCCGCCAACTTATTTAATGGCTTAGTCGCATTATCGATAATATTACTGCAGCAGAAAGAGAAAGTTATAACAAGGGATTATCGAAAATTATGCTACGAGTATGATGCTTGTAAAAGGTGACAAATGCTTGGCTCAAACAGTACCCACACATTTATGTTCGCTGTTGGTTTAAATCAAAATACGCGTTGTCTAGGATTTTTTAACAGACCACGTGACGTTTCGATTGTATAATGTGAATAAACACAAAAGCTAACATTTTTAGTTTGTAACTTTAGGTTGTATTATGGAAATCTGATAAATTAATACTACATTTGGTTTGTTTTGTTACATACATAATAAGGATTTTTCCATACATTCCCAAAACTGCGCGCCCATCTGATCCTTTAATGTGTTTAGTCTAAAGAGGTAGTCAAAGGCACGTTTAAACATTAATAAATTTTGATTGTTTAACTTTTGGGCTTATATAATAATAGATTGAATAGTAATGTTTGTCTTTGAAGGAATGTTAATTCTAAGCAAACTTTACCCAACTGTAAGATAATGCAGGTTGATAAAAACTATGTGGACTCGAATACGGTAGCAGGATTTAGTTTTTTTATTGAATAAAAAATGGTATTTGAATGTTTGCATTCTTAGAGAGAGAAGTATCGATATAGTTTTTAAATTATCGATGTTTTGAGTCTTGCTTGTTGTCATTTAACTTCCAGATGAGTATCAAAGCATCACTAACTAGATCACCAGTGTTCTATTCTAGCTATGGGCGGTCGGATTGTAAATAGACAGCGCTGGAGTTATTGTTTATTTTGTAAAACACGTTTGTCTCGTATTAGCGAGCTTGTAACCCGAGCTGTTTGCGAAAGCGCGAACAGAAGTGTGAACGCTTAATTTATTTCTTTTTTTATGATGGCTTTATAAGCAATAAGGTTGTGGGTTCGATTTGTGTGATGAACACTGGTGTTTTTTCTGTGTCAGGGTGTTGTAATATGTTTATGTTAATAATTTTAGGTCTATGTGTACGTAAATAAATAAATGATTATATAATTATGTGTAAGTATTTACAAAAAACAAGTGTTTAATTCAATTATGATGTCTGAATAAATAAATATTATTATTAAGTATTCTATAATTTATCTGATTTCCATAGGATTTTAGATTTTGGTTAGTGTAGAACTACTCTTTAGTTTAGCCTTGTGTGGAAATATCCACAATTTTTTTTCTCATATATTCAAATCGATACATTGCCCGCATCCCTGAGCATTAACAATAATTTCGCCCGACCTGCCTCGTGTATCGAAATTCCTTACAATGTTTGCTTAGGATTCACTTGAGACTGCTCAATGGGACTTAAATGTCATTTTTATACTTTTCTTATCTTGCTATGAGTCACAAAATGAAGCCTAGCCAAGGTGGTTGCATGAAAAAAAGAATTCAGACATCAATGACTTAAATAAATAACTCTAGGTATTATTACCAACGTGTTTCCGTGTGTGAAATGAGGTGAGAGATTTAGATTTAATATTTACATTATTTTAAAACAGCCTGGAAGATTTTACTTCAATTTAGCTATTGTTAGGCATTAGGTGCCTTTAATAAAAAAACAAAACAATACATATACCTACCGCATAGTGTCACCAACTTGTTAATAGCTCAGTTGAATTTAGTCACGTTCTTCTTTAGAGGAACTAATAACGCTGTTTCATTTTTCCTCGCTGTCAGTTACTATCTTTTGTTTCACATTTCGATTACGTATAGTATAGTCAAAATAAAAAGTGACTGAACTCATAAATTGGCGTCGCTACACGTACCCAAAATGTCATTAAGTGCAGTCTATAGGCAAGGTGCCTATCATCCACCACCTTTATTAGTAAATCCTTATTTCTGAGCACCTCGATGAGACAGCAAATTCGCATCACTAATATCGATATTTATTAATCGATATTTTCCTTATTGCAAGCCCTATCTCTGCAATCTAATGACAGACAGACGGACACATAATGGGCGGGTTGCACCTTTTCATGCAAGTGAACAGTCATTGGGACCTAACGTTTGAAACCCTTATAATAGGACTTGCCACACCTACCTCTAATGTTGTTCAGACTAAAAGATAGGGTCTTGAAAGCAATGACTCTTTAATTACAATCAACTTTGCATCGGAGTTTTGAAAATAGAACTATAAAATTGTGCTTAGACCAACCTCAACGAGAAATTAATATACAATCTCAAAAAAAACACTCCTATCCCAACTAGCAAAAAATGGTGTTATACAAACGCCCAATGCGCTTTGGTCAAGATCTATTGGATAGTAATTTAGCCATGATATGGTGTAGTAGTGTTGTAAACGACCCGATTTGGGCACAAATCGCGGGACTAATAGTTCTATATCAAGAACTATAACAGTGTTGTAAGCTGCATTTTAGTCGTATTTATGTCATAAAACGCACTTATTTGCGCTAATAATCTTCAAATGTGCCGAACTATGACAGTAATGAGACCCAGGTTCCTGCCGTGGTCCCGTACTTCGCGAATTGAGGAGATTCGTTGTTTGTTTTTCATAGAGTTGCTGCGCTCGTGAAATATGGTACTTTATTTATGATAAAAGTGTATAGTGTTTAGCGTGCGTCTGTTTGGAAGCTATATTTGAGTTAAATTGAGTGCACAGGTAAGTTTTCTGATGATAAGTATATAGATATTGGGTAAATTTTCAATGCGCTCCATTTATTATGTAGTATTCAATTTATTTTTTAAATTATAAAATAGGCGCTGGATTGACTGAGACCGTTGCAAGCCCTAAACGTGGCCAAGCTTTCAAAATGTGTTGTTATGAGAATCTTGTCGTCAAACGAGACGTTTCTGTGATTTGTGTGATGGGAAGCCATTACGGAAATTAGGGTTCGTTTTTCTAAAGGCGTAAACGTGTGCACGGCAGGTATACGGCGGCGGCGCGGCTCGCTGTCCACGGCTCCGTACCACCCGTACCGAGCTTCTTCCATCCAACAATCATCATTAACCTCAAAGAACACGCTGCTGGACATAGGTTTCCCCCATATTTGTAGGTTTTAGTTGCAGTTATGTATCATTAATTTTTTTTGGTTATTTTCGTAGATACGCACATACCTACTTACTATTACGATTACCTAAAGGCATATACATATGCCTACCTACTACTAGTAAGTTAGGTAGGTACCTTCTTTACTTAGTAAGTAGGTACCTACTTACTGTATTAGCTACCTAACAGTCCTAAGTAGTAGTATGAGTAGGAGGTGTCGAAAGGTGTCGTCACCTACCTACCTATACTTACCTACAATAGAGCAACTCATAGAAAGACTGTAAAATAAGTAAATAGATAGGTAGGTAAATATCCTTTTTTAAAATATTACCCTGTGTTTATAGATAAGCTACTAACCTACTTGAAGCAATACATAGGTAGGACCTACCTACCTACTTCGGTTAATTACCTAACTACTTAGATAGTAACAGCACCGGTGGTGGTCTAGTGGAAGTACCTCGTCTTTTGATCCTAAGGTCGTGGGTTCGAATCTGGTCGTGCACTAATGGACTTTACTATTTGAAAAGTGTACGGTACTTTCAAACGGTGAAAGAAATATCGCGAGGAAACCAGTTAGTAGGTATACTAGCAGTGGAGATGGGCTTGCAACCTGTCACGTGTGGACTTACTGCATAATGTGGGTGCTACCAAATGTACCTACTATCTGGACATATCTCTGACTACACCCTTAGACATCCTCAGAGAATCTCAAGTAGGTACTTGGTACTAAGATATCGGAGGAGATATCTACCCTTACCAGACCACCGGTGCTCTTCCTATCTAAGTAGATACCTACTTAACCGAAGTAGGTAGATACCTACTTATGTATTTCTTCAAGTAGGTTAGTAGCTTTATCAAGACCGGGTGAAAATTAAGAAAAAATATATGTACCTAAGTACCTACTTACTAATTTTGCAGACATACTGAGCACGAGTCGATCTATAGTATATACCTAGTAGGTAAAGGTAGGCAGGCGGCACCTACTACTCATACTACCGACTACCTACGTAAGACTGTTAGGTAGCTAGTACAGTAAGCAGGTAGCGTAGTGCATCAATCAACGAGTGCGACTGTATTTAATCGCTCCCTACCTACTTATTTACTTTTGTTTTGTTGCAGTTTATTGTGCCGTAAAAATAGTTCTAACGATTGAAAGTGGCAAGCCATTACTTACTGCAGTGCCAAGCCAATCAATGGGAAAATAAGGATATACTTACTAAAATGTCCGAAAAAAAAATTCAAAATGACTTACGGAGAAATGGAGAATCATTCCCAAATGAAAAGTGAAGCCTGATAAATTGTATCGCAAAAAAAAGAAACTAAACTTTACAACAGGCCCGATGTATAAAACACAGATTCCGATTTCTTTTAAAAAGAAGGTAAAAATTATGTACTTAGGTATATAATTATTAATAAAAATTTGAATTTTGTGAAATAAAAGATTATTTAGAAATAATACGATGCATTTTATTTACGTACCTTTAAGTCACCTGGGGCACTTAAGTCCATGAGGCATTTGCGTCTTTTAAAATTCTGCATTAAACTAATTTAGGGGTTCTGATTACGAATATCTGGTCAGATTTGAAATTCAAAATGGCGGGTGCAAATGATGGTACAAAAAATTTACATGGGTATCTTTTTCGACTAATTTGGGGGTGCTGATTACGAATATCTGGTCAGATTTGAAATTCAAAATGGCGGGTGCAAATGATGGTACAAAAAATTGACATGGGTATCTTTTTCGACTAATTTGGGGGTGCTGATTACGAATATCTGGTCAGATTTGAAATCCAAAATGGCGGGTGCAAATAATGGTACAAAAAATTTACATGGGTATCTTTTTCGACTAATTTGAGGGTGCTGATTACGAATATCTGGTCAGATTTGAAATTTAAAATGGCGGGTGCAAATGATGGTACAAAAAATTGACATGGGTATCATTTTCGACTAATTTGAGGGTGCTGATTACGAATATCTGGTCAGATTTGAAATTCAAAATGGCGGGTACAAATCATGGCACAAAAAACTGACATGGAGGTCTTTTTCAACTAATTTGGGGGTGCTGATTACGAATATCTGGCCAGATTTGAAATTCAAAATGGCGGGTGCAAATGATGGTGCAAAAAATTGACATGGGTATCTTTTTCGACTAATTTAGGGGTGCTGATTACGAATATCTGGTTAGATTTGAAATTCAAAATGGCGTGTACAAATCATGGCACAAAAAACTGATATGGAGGTCTTTTTCGACTAATTTGGGGGTGCTGAATACGAATATCTGGCCAGATTTGAAATTCAAAATGGCGGGTGCAAATGATGGTGCAAAAAATTGACATGGGTATCTTTTTCGACTAATTTGGGGGTGCTGATTACGAATATCTGGCCAGATTTGAAATTCAAAATGGCGGGTGCAAATGATGGTGCAAAAAATTGACATGGATATCTTTTTCGACTAATTTGGGGGTGCTGATTACGAATATCTGGTTTGATGTCTCGAACTCTTATAAACAGGTAAACCATCAATATTTATATTTAATGATATTTTATCTGGTACCACAGGTAAGATTTCCAAATATTTTTTTAGCTGCCTGGTTAATCCATTATGCCAATAATAACCAGAACAAACAGGTGTAATAGATATTTCTGTGATATTAGTTTTAAGTAGTGTCCTAGGATCTGTAGGTAAAGAATTTGGTATTCTTTTATTTATGATTGCAAGTAACTGATGCATACTTGCATGAGGAATATTGCACGTAAGAGCCCAGTTTCTAATACGTTTCTTCATTTGAGATATATTCATCAGATTCAGAATTATTATCGGAATATAAAAAGTCTACAGAACCGCTACTTCCATCGCCAATTCGTTGTTTTACTGTCTCAAGACACGCATTGGGCTGCTCTTGTGTTTGCGAATCCGCGGAACTACAACATTCAGTTTTTGTTGTATCAAAAATGTGTGCGGAACCACTTGCGTTAATATTAATTTCTCTCTTGAAGTGTTTATATTTTGCTAGGACTTTTCTTCTAAAACCTCCACTTCGCTTTAACTGTTTCCACTTCTTTTTGTCCATATCCGTAACTATAGTTTCACAAAACACCTTAAATTGTGAATATTTAATTGAAACTGCTTCTAAAACTACCAAATAATATGGCGAATCAATTCGGTACCTAGAAGCTGAAAATAAAATCAATTTGTGATTTCTAGTATAATACATAACTAATTGGTGGACTATTGGTGATTTTTAGTTCTGTGACGGTCGTTTTCAAGGTCAATGTCTTATATTATTCTAGCTTGCGATTTTCTCAGTGCGACGCTAGTCCTATATTGACATTAGAGTATTTAAGTTAGAGTATAAGTAATATTTCGTGCTAGTATATGCCTACTCGGTGAAGTGATCTTGTAAAGATCCCACAAATTAACCTTGCATACGTTTACTACACTGTTTTATGAGATTTTTGCTCGTGGCATAATTTTGCCATAGTAAAATGCACTTATGAGCAAGCAAGGATTGACCAAAGCCGTTTTAATATTTTATCTAGATTCAAAGCGTTTTTAACAATTTTAACAAGACCATTTTGCTAGTTGGGATGTTAACATTTTGTCTATAATATTATTAAGCTTACACTTGTCAATTTGGAATTTTTAACAAAAGTGGTGAAGACAGTGTTAACCTTCGTCTCAGTGATTGCTAGAACTGGCACAAACAGCTTCACATGGTTTTGAAAAACTTTCGTACAAAAATAAGTTAACATTAAATAAAGTATTTAATCTTAATCAGATGTTAATCAAAATAATGCTCATGAACAAAAGATGAAATTCTCTGGGGACAGAAAGCGGAAGGCATTTCATAGACCTTTCAAACCTTACTACCGGCTAGGGCTGACAGTTGCTAACTTGAGACTTAAAATTCCCATACGTTCCAACTGAACATTATTAAACCATGCTTCTGAAACAATTACCATCATAAAAAATCACCATAAAAAACAAACAACAGATCAAGGAGAATAATAATATTCAATGTCTTTGCTGTTTCGTGTTTTCAGTTTTTTTTATATTTATAAATTTATATTAATAAATTATTTGACTGCTCTCACAGCCTAGTTGGTAGTAGCTGGCCGTCTGCGCTGTAGGTTAAATCTCCACCGAAGATAAACATTTGTTATAATTAGATATGTTTTTGTTTTTACAAAAAAGGTAACTTGTATCAGTTATTTGGTCCCATAGTACGTACTTACATGCATACTTCGCTTTTGTTTTTTGTTATATATAAAAATAAAATGGTTTCCTAAAACTTTACTTGTAACTTCATTTAGTATTGTCATTGTAGTAGCGACATGCGCATTGCTGCTATTTTTATTATATAATTTTGAAAACTATCTTGTTCCAAAACAATTTACTTACATATTATTATAAAGAAGTTATCTACAACGAAGCGCTAGTCTTCTGTAACCCCGTCGCCTCTGCGCCGGTGACAGCTTTTGACAGCCCTACCACCAGTCGGTTCATTAGTAGAGGTCCCACGAAGCCTTTCATCTCACCGACGACGACGTATCTACATCTGCTATTGCTTGCATTTATATACTGCGTGTGTTCATTACATTATGTATCTACATCTAATCTAGTGACCATTTACTGGGGATTTTTATTGTATTTGCGTGAACCTATAAAATAAATGTAAAAATTAATATGTTTGGATGTTTGAAACTTATAAGATCTTAGCTAAGCACATGTTCTAGATATCAGGGGCTACGGTGCACTAAAAAAAAGTACGGCAGTCTTTGGGGACTGCTGATAGAAGTGAAAACTAGGCCAAAAAGTACACATACATATATACACAGTATATATATAACTCATGGAAAGCGTTCGGTGAAGATGGCAAGGAGGTACATGAAACTGCTGCACCACTGTTGCGTTTCGGCGGAGTTTTAGGTAGCCGTGGATGGTGTGATATCCGTAGTGTAGTTCATCAAAACTGGACCCAGAGGGTTTATACGTCAGGTAGGTTCTGTAAGTCGGCGTGGTACAATCGGTGACAAATGGTATTTGGACATATCGTACGACAGGTGGCGTAGACGTCAGCCCGCCTGCGATGTATTATAATATATTATAGCTGCCAGTTCTGTACATACGCAGGAACGAAAAATACACTGATGGCTGTAATCCAGGCACGGTTGACATCCTCTTCTCCACAAACTTGCCGTATCGAGAAACTTTTTAACCTATCGAATTTTATCTACCGCCGAGTTTTTTTTATTTTACATCCGCTAGCACACCCCATTTATAGACAGCTTGTATATAAATTCAGTAAAACTTACAGAATGTACTACCAGAATGCGTTGAACTAAGTTTCATACTACCAATCTCGATAAATGTCGAGAAAACCCCGTTTATCGAAACTTTATGCCAAATTTTAACTACCGATTCATCCATGCTTTAGATGCTGGCTGGATATAACAATAATTTTTGAAAATATGGTTAAACAGTGTTTACGAGTTACAATTGAGGTATGCAATCGTATTACGCAAAGAGTATATCTTAACCTTTTGAAATATGGTTTACTATCTTATCCTACTTCTCATTAATATTGTCGGTCGGTAAAACACAATACCACTTGTCCCGAAGTCGGTTAACCACTCACATTGACAAATGATGCGTTGACATGACAGTCTGCGGGTGACAGGTAAACAGTTTTTTCTACCTACCCCTAAAGTAACTATACAACCTTGTTATTGTTCGCTTCTCTTTGCCACCGCTAATAGTTATTAACCGACTACACACAAGGAGGTTATCAATTTTGAGGCATCTATCCAAGGAGAAAACCAGTTACTTTTCTAGCAGCGACGATGGGCTTGCAACCTGTCACCTATGAAATACTAACAACTGCAAATTGTGGGTATGTACCAAATGTAATATCTGGACGTTTCTCTGACTAGCCCTCTTAGACATCCTCGAAGAATCTCGAGTAGGTAGGTACTTGGTACTAAGAAATCTGAGGGAATATATACCGTGTCGTGATGCTATTTATTTCTTTCTTTTTTTTATCCAAGGAGGCTATCAATTACGATCCCATGTTAGACTTATGTTTCACCTTTAGACTCATGACGGTGCATTATGCGTGGTCTAGCAAAGTTTTGTTCAAACTAGTGGTCAACGCTGGTGATAGAGTTAATAAACCGCCCTAAATCTGTCACGGTTAAACGTCTGCCAGAGCAAAAACGTACACATACCCCCCTAAATATGGGAAGCAGTGCAAATGCCACATATTCACCCGTCCATGGTGACCGCGCAAAACATAGAGATATAATAGCAAGACAAATGTAGAGCGCTTAGAGAATATGTTTGAGAAGTTATGGGAAACTTGAGAGATCAGGTGAGATTGCGGTCAAAGACTTACCTATAGACTGTAAAAAAAAACTTGAATCTAGGCCAGTTTCACGCGTCCATAGAAATAGGACCTAGCCATGGATGTTGTAATAGGCGACTAAGAGAACGTGCCAGGAGATAGTAGCTGTATCTGACTCACCGACACTGCTGTCGGTAACATATCCACCTGCCCAGGGTGGTGGGGGATTATGTCCAGCATTGGGCTTATTTAGGTTGATGACGTGACGACACTGAAACTAGACATTACAAAATTAGGTTTCATGTTTAAGTGAATCAATGCATTTTTTACTTTGATGTTGCATAAACTTAATTGCGTTCCATTTTTCAAATTCGTTTAATCTAAGACGTCGTTTATAAACTATTGTAATGATATTTAAAAAGACAGATTAACACCTTGTAGTAATTGCTTTTTAAATCAACAGTGCGTAAATAGTTTGCATATGAATGTAAGAAAAAACATTTGCGAAGCAGTTAGCCTTTAAATGCTTTTCCAAGTCAGGGAGGGTCAGTACGAAAAAAATGATATTTGTGGCGTAAACGTAACGTACTTCTGGGTTACACTACGCGGTAACTGGGCAAAACACGTGATTGAGTTATAGATGCCGCGCAATGTAATCCAAATGACAACACGAAACGCGTACGCCATAATTTTTTTTTTTTGTAAAAAAGGTACTTACCAAACAGCAACGCATGGCAAATTTATGGCAACTTTTAAGATGTCAAATTTTGGGTTTTTTTATAGTTTACATGAAATACTTAGTCTCATTTTAATTAAACAACAGATAATTTTGTATGTATATACTTTCCTGTTACAATCATCGATCGGTGATCCAAACTGTATTCTTCTCCGTAATGTAAACGTCAAAATGTCACCACACACAACTACAAGCAAGAACTTTCATACCTTTCTACTAGCATGCGAAGTCCGCTATCCTTATTATCGATCATTGATCTATGGATCGCGATCTATAGATCCGTCGAGGTCAGCAGACAATTATGCACCTATTCAGTGGAGAGCATGGTGCTATTATGCTGCAGTTATTGTGTGAGCGACGGGCACTCGATGACATTACTAGATTCTAACTTTAAAACTACATTATATAAATTGAGATGATCATCAATTCAGCGTGTACAGTACTAACTTAGTATTAGAATAAAAATTTATAACTGTAAGAATATTTTTTACAATAACCACTAAGTAGAAAATTTTAAAATATCATGTATGGTCAGACATGCCTATTTTTACAATATGGCTGCAGCATCACCGATGCGGTACAATTTACGAACTTTCTTATTCGCGTCTACATCTTTATAATTATGTTTGATTTCAAATGACGCCGCATACAATTCAGTGATTTTGAATTTATTACGTTATGTAGTTATAATGATTTAAATATTTGGGACGTTGAAAACCGTAGTGTTACTACAGGCACACGAGGCTTTACATCTGTAATCAGGTTGATAGGATCCAGATTAGTGTGTTGTAGGGCACGTTCCCAACAAACGTGACCTGCAAGGCAATCCTTTATGATGGTAATCACTTAAGATCAGACGGGCCATCTGCTTGTTCCATTATAAATGTTGCCATCTAGCGAGCTAAATAAAAACTAGCCTGACTATAAAAAAACCTGTGTTTATGTTCATCATCACAGTATTTGTTCTTGGGAAAATTAAGATAATTTGAAAATTATCACTCACATGACTTACTAGTATTTGCACTAATATTTACACACAAATTAAAGAAGGCTTGGTCTTATTGAGAACTGAAATATTGAATTTGGTGTTAACTTTACAGTAAACCTAACTAAAAAACACCTTGGGACGAAACCCCGTTTCTAAGATCGTTCAAGTGTTTCTAGATATTATACATAGTGATATTTTTATAACGACATAAAATTTCCCCGCTAGTCCGCGTACTGACACTAACGGTGTTGCCATTATTATAAAGATGTCCCGCAAAAAGCGCGTCTATCGATTACAAGTAATGATCCGTGCATCATTTGCTGTTTAGCGCCTAGACATGATGTATGAGATACGTACGCGTACGTACTCTAAGCAGTATTTATAACAAATACTCGCAAACATACTGTTTTAAAGGAAAGCGGTATAATGTTTCACTGAGAATGTTAAGCATTTACTAGTGAACCGGCGTAATGACAATTGGAGCAACTATGGTTTGTGTTGGTAGTTTGAAACGTGCTATAATGTAATTGGTAGAAATGAAGTTTAATCTCGTGCAAAAACAGTTCTTACCATAGAATAAGAAACTCCATATTCTTAGGTTGTTAAAACCTATAGCTTCGTAAGAGTAACTCAGAGCGAATAGTATTTTTGGGTTTGAAATAAGAAAGCTTATCTTTCAGCTCCTTGTGAATTTGAATTTCGAATGTGGTTTTTTGGTTTGTTTCGTTTAGAATGTAAAATGCGAAAGCCTCCTTTTGATTATACTTTCAAAACCGTTGTGATTAAACTCCATACAAACGATAATTTTTAAACGTTGCTTAGAATTTGTTCTGTCACTGTTTGTAATTCACTATCCATTGGTGAGAGATGGTAACAGATTTATTTCACAGGCTTTCAGTAAGTCCTCAAATAATCTGGAGAGGTTATTTAACTAAAGGATAGCTTCAAGAAGATTCTAACTTAGCTTTTAGCCGTAAGGCCACCCGATGTGCTTAGTGTTTATGTCATGTCTTTATTTTTTGTGTACAATAAGAGTTCATCTATCTATCTATTTAACTAATCCCTGGATATAAATGAATAAACACCTAACTAATACTTTAGATTTATATGACTTTGTGTCTGGGATCAAAAGTAGGTATAGCTACTTGCTTTCTTTTTTCTTGACGTTACAAACAAAGAAGAATGATTGAGGTTTTGTATTTCGGGAAAAAGTAGGTACCTATTACTTATTAAAATAAAATCAACGTACTTACTCTTATTATTGCGGTTCCACACCATCTTTGGTGTTACTTCCGCTCGATCTCATTTACCTAACCAATAAGCACTATGTATAGTTTATTATAGTACTTAAACCTATAACTAACTTTTGTCCCCGACTTCCATTTACTTCGTCTTCAAATCAAATATAATATAAAGGTACATCTCCAATTGGTTTGGACCATTTTGTTATCAGCCTAAATAAGTCGATATATTAGATTGAGTGGTTGCAGTGTCAGTGTTATGTGCTCAGAAGATGCTGCTACCTAGCCTCTGGTTCCTTCTCTCAGTCGCCTTTTACGACATCCATGGGAGGGTATGTGCCTACTCTAATTTTACTAGGGGCCGTGCCCACTTCGTGGGACGGTACAAATCTTTGAATGTTTCGGCTTTTCTGTACTATTATATGTATGGATTATACATATAAACCTTTCTCTTGAACCACTCTATCTATTGCTGAAAACTGCATTAAAATCCGTTGAGTAGTTAAAAAGATCTAAGCGAACAGACAGCGGAATCGACTTAATTTAATAGCATGTAAAGATTTGCAAAATTATCATACAAAAAAACGATAGGAACCAAGCCATAAGTTTTTTACTTGTTCAGAAGAAACCTAGAAAGGCTTGCTTGGTCGCGAGGAACTGTCGCTTATATTCACCTAACTTTAAGACGTTTCAAGATGATCCCGGCGGATATTCAAATCAATTCAATTCTTTATTCAGTGGAATAAATGCTTCTTGACGTTGACTTTTAAGGTGATGGAGATGTCTTAACAGGGACCATCACAGCTGTTTTGTAGGTATTATCACAACTACTACCTGCTAGGTATTTTGGGGCCATACCTTTTTCACTAAAAACAGTATAGTATGTTCGTTGCTTCAGTCGTTCAGGCTTGGAAACAGACAGACACACTTACGCATTTAGGTAGGTAGGTAGGTAAAGATACATATTATTGGATGTTGATTATATTATGCTCACTTTCTTCATCCGTAAAAGGAAGAGATAATTTCCTAAAAAAATAACGGGAAGTGAGAGTTGGCGCATGACGCCAAACTGTAAACTTTAACAACCTGTCACAAAGCTTTATCAATGGCATTGAAAGCATTCTTTCTACATTCAAACTTTTGTGTAGTGAGGGTAAGGGTCAAGCTTCTACTCTTGTACAATTCTTTACCCTATCGTCTAATTCAAATTTCGAATCGTTATATAAGGGATTTTAAAAATAAGACTATAATACCTTCTAAAATGGAGAAAAACTTATTCTGATGCAACGAAAGACGAGACAATATGGTCTTACGTCTTTAGCATGCTGATAGCATAGCATGTAGAGTACTGTAAACCTCCTCACAGACTTACAAACTTACAAAATAAGAATATAAAGGTATAATCAAATTTTTACAATTGGAATTTGTAAGATTGTCGAAACGTTCTCCTACGTCAGTCCCAGATTTTATTGCTCAGTGAAATAATGTAGGTGTGTACGCCGCCGCCAGGGCAGCATAGCAATCGCATAACCGAAATGCTACTGGTAATCAAAACTTTGATGATCATAATTTATAGCATTTAAGGAAACCACAAAGATCAAATCCCATTCGGGGCACAACAAAGAAGTAGTTATCAATATTAATTATAGTTATGGATATTCATAATAATGTCAGAATTCACATCAAAGTTGTTATTCCCGCTCTGCAGGTCGGATAGTATTTTAAAAAGACCTTATTTTATAAATTCCTTGGCAACTATAGGTAGCTTAGCTTATAACTAGCATTATAAACCCCGTAATACCGACTAGAACCCCTAGACTAGACCCATAAAAGCCTAGCCGTGCTCAAACTTAACTACTTAAGTAGATACTTACTTATAAACTTTCACTCAACGAAAATAACGTGAATTTGTCAAAGAGCACTTGAGCTGAGACTAAGTAAACTTATATCTATTCTACACTAGGTTCCGAGCGCGGGTTCGCTCATCAGTTAAAAGTATCAGCTAAAGGCAGCGGTAGTGACGATATCAGTTTTTTCCTAATTGATTAAAATGTTCCATACATTTTAATCGATCTTCGATTACAAACATTCGCACTTCGGTATAATATTCGGTTTACAGACAGTATCTGATCAAACTAATATATTATCAAATGTTTTTGATTTCCAATTCAGGTATCAGACATCTAACCTGCCGTAACTAGAGTAAACTGGTCCAGCACATACCATCCATCCTATCAGTGTAGAGAGCCATATCAAAGACCAAATATGGCTACATTATTCGCCATAATATTATTATTCGCTGGCGACACCAGTTTAAAATGGGCGATAAGTCTGTTGTCATCTCTTTTCATTAACTTGAAAGTGACAGTGACAAGAATATACTATGCAACCACTAAAGTCATATTCATCAGGGGATATTTTTTTAATTTGAGGTTCTTGGCTGTTAAATCTTGCTATGTATGCATAGTAAATAAATAAAAAAGATTGTTGTTATTGTAGTAGATACTTTTTTATTCGCAATCAGTTATGTGTGAACTACGACCGCGTTTGAGTGTAACTCTTTTGTGTAGTAACTTTTTCTTACAATAAAAAACATGATTAAAAAGTAACTGTCGCCGAATACAATCAATCAAATTCAGAATGTATTTCTAATTACTTGTACGCTCTCTTCGAGTGTCGAAGAAAGTTGGACTAAAGGCCGAGATACACGTTACTAATCGTAATCCACTCGTAATGTCTCACTGTGCTCTGAAACTGACCAGTGACTCAATTTCGTTTATAGGACGATTCGAAATAATCCGTACGACTAATTATACATTTTATTGAATTTTAAATTTGTAAAATGTACAATGAGGCTCGTAGACTGTGTGTCATCTGGGGTAGAGTTGTGGTTTTTTATTGTCTTTAAAAACTACAGTAAAAATTTTATGTACCTACTAAATAAAATCCCGAGCTGATTCCTTCAGCAAGGACGATGACGACTCAAACTTGTGATTTTTACAATGTTTGACGCTTTATAAAATGTAGGTAAGTCTATTTACGATAGGAACTCGAGAGCGGTAGCAAGGTAGGAAACGAACTTGTAATTTGTGTAATTTAGAATGTCCCACTCTCGAATGTCGACCACCATAAGCTCGTTACATTCGGTACGTGTTTCGGTGCGTGTGCGCAGGCCTTACAACCTCCTTACCGGACCGTTAGAAAATGACGGCAGTTTGCCGCTGCAGTTCTAGCGATTTCACACACGTTAGATGATAGCTTTTTGAGTTCCACTTTGTTTTGGATAAGATTATTCTCTAATAAGAAATGTAATAGGACTGTACCTTTAGGCACAGTAGATATCTCCTCAGATCTTCTGACGTCCAATACTATTATAGGTATCAAGGAGAGTAGTCAAAGGCACGTCCATAATAATTGATACAACCTTATATTTATCAACTGAAACTATTCCAGTTTTGATCATCACCATCGTGTTACTTACACGTAATAGTCGATCCTCTTTAAACTCCTGTCGTGCCGGTTTGATTTTTGGAAACATTATGTACTTAATAGAAACAAATACAAGGTTTATTATATTGCATAAAATAAATAATATGTACTAAGGCAAATGTGACTGTGGCCGCCACTCCCGATAGAGGCGTCTTTAGCCACGAACGTAAATAATTAACTTCCTTCTGGTGTTTTTCTAACCTGGCTGACGCCACCAAAATTATCTTTTGTAGATATAAATAGGCCAATGATGATGATGATGATGATGAAATCATAAGTACTATTTTTTGCTATTACTTGTGTATTCTTGTTGGCTTTGATTTTAAGTTCTATAATGAACTTGATTAATGGGTATTTAAGAAGTCCTAAATACCCTTAACTGCAGATGATAAAAAAACCAGCGTGGTGAAAGGATTAGTTTTTAACCTATTAGAAGCAACCACTAAGTAACTAGTGAAAGTAATAGTATTCGTACGGGACTCTCCTCTCAAAATCTTAACTGGTACTTGACCAGTTTTTTCGTACAACGGATCTTATGTACGGTATTCGCACTGGCCAGTAACAAACGCATCGCGACGCGGCGCGCGCGTCCATCATGAAAAATGCGGGAATCGGGAAAAAGCGCGCGCGACATCTGTCAAATCTGACAGCTTAATTTTGACAATGTGATTTTTTACTTTTAAATACCGTCATTGGTACCTGATTTTTATGTGCAATATACCACTTTGTGGACAGTCTGAATTGTGTGCAATATATTAGTGTAGTTAGTTTTAGTGTAACTAATGTATAACGATAAGATTATGATGGATTTGCACGAGTACCAGGTGAGCTATTTCATTAGGTTTTTACTGCCAAAAGTTGCTGTGGTCTATGGTTTTTGTGTACAAATGCATCCGGTTTTGTTCAAAATCTGAGTACTTCTTCAATAACGTCCAGGTTCTTGAATAAAAAGTAGCATAAAATATTATTAATAACTTACCTAAGTAAAAAAAAAACAAAAAAATTACAAAACAATAAAAGCGCGCGGTACTTATCTAATACATACATTAGATTAGCAGTTTTTTGTTTTTCTATGTTATTTTTTAATTCCGCGGTCTTCCATGTATCCTTGTTTGTTTTTATAACCTTTGTGTGTTTTTTCAGTAAACTTGCTTCATTTTATTTAATTAAAATCACTATTGATAATATTAACAATAAAGGATGCGCAAAGGATTATTGATATAAAAGTTTTAAAGATTAAGGATGCACTAGTTGACAGGTTGAGTTGAATAGGGAATTACTCAAATACTCTCTGAAGTTTACAATTTTCGAATCGATTACGATTGGCAAATCTAAATAATTCTGATATTTCCCAGGTCAGTTGACCTACACAGTGTTGAGAGATGAAGAGAACTTATTAGCAAACCGGCCTAGCTTCTACTAGAATATCTTTCGGGAGCACGCAGATGATGTTAAATAAATATTTCACGTTGGTTCACACGATAGAGCCCGGTGTAACGTACTTGGTATGTGAAACAAAAGATGACCAACTATTATTATGTAATTGTCTCTTAAATTTGGAGCTAAAAAATCTACATATAGGTACTTATGTTTTTGTGGGATCAAATTATCAGTTTGTTCCCTACATTTACCCAAATTGTTGCTCACACTGGACATTCTCGGGACCTTGACATGACAGAACAATTCGATTTAAGTCTTAATTCAATGCAATTAAAGTACACAATGGTTTATTATGAGGTTGTCATGTAAAATTATGGTTGGCAAATAATTAGGGTGCTTGTTTCCGTATTTTGGTCGAATAAAGGTCATTTTGTTTTTCAGTATTAATGTTTTTGTGATATGAGAATCGGTGATTTGTTTGTTGGCCATTAGATAAGTTGTTTTTTATTTTTTTCATCGTCATTTGCCTCAAATCAAACACGACGAATGATTGGGACTAACGAGTCTGACCGACGACCGGCATAGACGGTATTACACATGCTTGTTTACCAAATTTTTAGCCACTTTTTATCCAGGTGTCGCGCGAACTAAGCAGACGCACGTTCTAACGTTTTAATTAGTACCTAACTTTTTATACTTTAAAGAGATATACTTTTGTGGGTAAGACTATAAAGGTTATAAAGTTATTATTATTGGTTAAGTATGGTAAGATCTATTGTTTATAAAAAAATACATTTTAATCAATTATGAAATTACCAATCACGCCACTAATATATAGTGGCGAACTATAACTGCGAAAGTTTACGAGTGTGTTTGAACCCCACTCATCTCCGTGACGACGGAGTGAAACGGTTTTTTTTATAATCTCTCGCCGTATGAATATAGCTAATATAATATATTTAATTATTACTGGCGTGACACTGGTTTAACCTTAATTTTTTTGTTTTTTTATCGTAGTTTAAAGTAGTCGTTGCGATTTTATTGATTAACGTTTGACGGCGCCTGTCTACGAGCAGAGCATACTCGTTATTTCTAAGACGGTACCACACAAGTAAATTACTCCCAGTACATACTCGACCTTGTTCGATCTCAAGGCGTTGAGATTATACCCCGCGCGTATAATCAGCGGCACGCGAGTGTGGTCCGGCCTTAATTGTGGACACGTGTGCGAATGTCACATGTTCCGTCATTAAGTTATAGCGACACCTTGCTTGTTATTCTGATATGCTGCCACCTTATCTGTGAAAAGAGCCAAGCTCGATCACGTTGGCATTCGTAACGCAAACGTCTTGTACCAACACCCGAGTTACACTGAGCGCCATCCAGGCAAATCTCCGCAATTGAAATATCGATGTCGCGCAATGTAAGAAAGATGAAAAAACTAGATTCACAGAAGCCATATTTATAAGAAGATAAACTAATTAAGCCATTTCTATTACTATAAATGCGTTCTTTTTCATGAGACTGTTGGAACAACTAGATTAGACACCTGAAGATAAGCGGTCACCTCTGCCTTTGCTTTTAAACCTCAAAAAGTCCTATATGGCCTATGTGACATTTCATTGCGTTCATTGATCACTCTGAAACGTGTGTTAATGGAGGCTAATATGCCATAACTTACTTTTGTAACCCTCCGTGGTTTAGGTCCCTCAAAAGCTTTTAGACTGCTTGAGACGACTGCGTAACACGAAAGCGCTTAGGAGTTACTCTCATTTTCATCCGACATTATTGTGTCGATTTGACAATATCTTTCACTGTGTAACGAGTAGGTGTAGATGTCTCAGAAAAACTCATTTCCTTGACGGAGATGAATTGAGTCGATTTTGTCAGTGGTATCCCTCACGATACTACTTCCTTCCAAATGAAAATGCGACAAGCTGCCACCCATCCCAAAGGTGACTCTTACATAACTTATTCTGGATTATACCTTGTGCGTATAATCAACGTCACGCGAGTGTGTACCACGAAAGTCACGCATGTTTGAACATTACAGAAAAATATATTATTTTACAAGACAAGGACAAGAAAATAAATAGCTTATCAACTATAATTATACTTCAGTCATTGTGCCCGGTTATATGGATGATGATAATACTTAATTATAGTATCGTCGTCGTCATGTTCTGTCAAACTGGTTGGGCAGATTCAAAACACAAAACGATCAGGTTTGCTGTAGTCACCACTCTTTGTAGGGGGAATGGTGATAGTATTAGTATTATGTACCCGCTCAGTAGATGCTGCTACCCATTCCTGGTACGTTCCTTTAGTTGCTTCTTACGTCAGCGGGAAAGTATTAAGAATAGTACTTTTATATGCTGCTAGGACCACCACCCTCCAACGATAGCAAAAAAATAATTTTTAAATAAACTTTTCTGCGAAGGTTAGTGATGATGTAGCTTTTTCAAAAAACAAAACAGAGGTTGATAAAACTTAAAGAACTAACTCGAGATGATTCTCTACGCCTACACACAACTTACAAAAATTGAAATGAGACCAGCCGCTGACTGAGTTAACGAAGTACAGTCGGCAACAAAATTAGATTATTATATATATATATTTTTTTTTTAATGCTGGACAGTCCACACAGCATCATCTAGCCCCAAGCTAAGCAGAGCTTGTGTTATGGGTACTAGATGACTGATATACTTAATACAATATTATATTACATACATAGATATTTTTTATTATACATAGAAAATACCCAGAACACCCGGAATAAATATTTGCAGATCGTACAAACATTTATCCCAAGGCGGGAATCGAACCCGCAACCTCTGCGTCGCAGGCGGACATTCGCCCGCTGCGCCACATCGGTCGTCAAATACAATTACAAGTACAATTAGATTAATCAAACATTTGGCTGTTTCAGGAAAATTTGAGTTATACTATCCAGAAACGAGGCTTACATAACATTAAAGATAAATTTTATTGTTTGTCTACAACTTTTCTATCTCTTTCTCATTTTAACATCTGTTTCTGCATTATCTCAGGTTTTTCCAGAACATCAAGTACAAGTTTTTTGTAAATACATACAATACGATATAACATCCAGATAGAAAATGTGGCAATGTTCATTCGACTACGATGCGCTTGCGATAGCTTACGTTAATCCAAAGCGTTTTGAATTTCTCTACAGCCTTTGTGGTCTCTGGAATCTACGAAGTGTAGAGGTTAACGTTGTGAAAGTAAATAAATCAAGACAAATAGTCATTACAAAACGTGAAACACTAAAAATAACTATAAAACAAATTCTCGACATTTGTGTCTTTAACTTACACTATGTGGACACTTGCTAACGGTGTCACTAAAAACAGTAAAAGTTTTGAGAACCACTTGTACATAAATCTAATGTATCTTACTAGTAAGAGTAGGTGGGTAACTACTTGAAAATGTATAACGTAAACTTAGCGATATCATGTTTATTTATACTTAGACAAAAAGTTAAGTACTTAGATAAATGCTAACTAAATATATACTTTTATCATTGAGTATATTTTCATAAAAATTCAAGATGCACCAGTCATGGATGGAAACGAAAAACGTTAAAGCAAAGAGGGTAGCGTTTCTACTCAATGAAGAAAACTGCAAGTGCATGTCGTTTTCTTCATTAGTAGAAAACTCATAAATGCTATCATATTCGACTATAGACTCTATCGACTATTCGTTCATGGTTGAACAATATATAAACTAAACCAAAGCTTTGTGATTCTCTCTGACTAAGCCAAGGACGTATACTTACATCCATTGACGCTTGATACTTCAACATTGTTTTGTTTCGGAATATTTGCCGAAAGAACCCAAAACTAAATTCAAACTTGGAACGATTTTTTCCCGCCACCCGGTGTCATTCCGCTCGCGTGCCAGTACGCAAACACCATAGACAAATGCTGTGCTATTTACACGGCAAACAGCTTCACAAGTGTTCTGCCAACATTGACTTGCTTTCCACCGGTAGCGTACGGTGTTCTGATTTTTTTTATTTGTACACGGCATTGAGATGTGTCGTTTTAGATTTTGTTGATACTGTAAATTGAATATCCAAAATACCTCAGTAGGTACCGGTTTTTTGTTCCGAGTTAGACAATGTAGTAGTAGAAAAAAATGTATTGATTTGTATAATAAAAAATTGACAAATCAATTTTATCAATTTTTTATTAAATCTTGTAAGAACTAAGAATATGCTAACACTAGGAGTTTTCGCATGCACTATTTCGTAGTACTGTCGCCTGCACTAAGATGGTTCAATTTTTTTATGTCAAAACTACTTAATAATAACGTTGTGAGAAAAAGTAAAAACTTCCAAAGACAAGTAAACCTCGCCCACGAAGCTTTCGAATGTTGGCGCGAAACCACGGACAACAAACAAAAATGGCGACTTTCCTCACAAATATTAATTAAACAAACAAACACGTGTCTAGCGGAACCACGGTTTCTGTGTCTAAATGGAAACGTGTTTTTGTCGGTAAACTGTCACTTTTGATGGCCACCTACTACTAGGTGCAGGCAGCAAAGGAAGTTCATAAACATTTCAACTTGAATCCGAAAACACGTGTATACACAAAACACCCTCTAACCCTAAATTGAATAATGACATATATAAATAACATACTTAGAATACAATTTGACTCCCAGATAGAAAACAAACATTTATGTTCACACAAAAGTTTGACCATGGTGGGGAACGAACCCACAACCTACGGCACAGAAGGCGGACCTACTTCTAATTGAGCTGTGAGGCCGTGATGGTTACCACTTAACATCAGGTAGGCCAGCAACTTATTCTAACAACAAGTGGTAAGTATAAAAAAAACTCTTCTTTTTTGTTACAATAACTGTATGTACTTACTTGTAACTGTGTGTACTTGTACTTAATCCTACACATGAATAGACTATGTTAGTGTAGAATAGATACAAAGGCTTTTACTTACTTAGTTACTTTATGTTCCAGTCGCTGATGCGGTCCATGTCTGTGGAGCAGCGCTGGCAGGACCTGGCCTCGTTGCTGACTATCCCGCCGCCGCCGGGCGCGGAGTACCCGCATTACCACCCGCACGCACATCCGCACGCGCATCCGCATCCTCACCCGCATCCGCATCCGCACCCGCATAACATCAGGTAGGTGTCTTTGACTTACTTTACAGTTACGCTGATCGTGGTTGGTATTAATTGTATATCGAAAATGCTTTGTTATACCTAGCTAGGTACCTATTAAAAATACTGCAGTGCTCTTTTTATTTTTTTTATTTTAGTCGCACCGTTATACGATACTTGGGGACGATTCCCGCAGCAGGAACAAAAATATTATCATCCGTGATATATACAGTTACGATAGGTATTTTCTTAAGTAAAATTGCTCATAACACCACTCAGTAATTAGTTACATTAGCCAATGAATTGAAAGATGAATTCTATAGCCGACGATCCGCGCTAAAGGCGCTCATTTATACCAATTATAGTACAGCCTAAAACACTGGACTTGACATTTTCAAGGTATATTCGGCTTGCGTAGAGGTGTAATCAGAATGGAATCCCCAAAATGAAACCCCTAAACAGGCACAGCATGGATTTAAGTTTGTATGAAAAGAACTTCACGCGGACGAAGTCGCTCGCGTTTGGCTAGTATAGTATAAGAATAGGGTACGAGCAAGTACACTGCATGGGTTTGATGCCCTCAAGACAGGGCGACTAATTAATTGGATGTACGTTGTGTTTCAGTGGTCATGGAGCCGCGGGATACCCCTCGAACTACCATCACGCACCGCTGGCTCCCGTCGCACCGCCGCCCGCGTCCGACAAACATCCCGACGCATATGGTAAGCTACCCACCACTAGTCATCATTATTTATTTATTTTGAACCTGTTCTGTGCCACTGCAGGACAAAAGCCTCCCTACCCTTTTTCCAACTCTGTCCCTTGCTAAGTTGAACCAAGTCTGGAAGATGTACATCTAACTAATCGCGCTATCTCTGAGGTGGTCTGCCGCGCGGGCGTCTTGCATTGTAATTCAAAGTCAAGTTGTAATCATACGTTATTGATAAAGCTGACGACTAATAACTTTTCCTCTGGCACACCACGTGACTAAGCTGCGTAGAACGCATTTCCTGTAAATTTACATTTGTGCAGGTCACGTGGTGTGTCAATCAGAAAACAGTAAAATGGTTGGTCCGCGTAATGGGTAAATTGCGCGGGGAGTTAGTAGTCGCATTTCATTGGGTAACAGCTTATATGAGCTAATGAGATGAGAGATCTGATTGGCTAATAGACTGCTAATGCAGGTGTGTTTACACAACCTGATTCGAAAAAAGAGTAACGATCCAAGGACAGGATTTGCTACCACTAAACTACTGGAGTTCTCAGAATGCTTTATTTTCGTTTTCTTTATTACCTTGCAGCAACTTTAATACGTACAAATATAATGAAGTCCGATTATAGAAAAAGGTTTTACAAATATAATTATAAATAAATAAATACTTGTGGACATTTCTAACA
This sequence comes from Electrophaes corylata, assembly GCA_947095575.1. Taxonomy (NCBI): domain Eukaryota; kingdom Metazoa; phylum Arthropoda; class Insecta; order Lepidoptera; family Geometridae; genus Electrophaes; species Electrophaes corylata. The sequence continues at coordinate 3,421,236 of OX352714.1, forward strand.
CAACATAATTTAGCCCCAAACTAAGCATAGCTTATACTATAGGAGCCAGATGACTAATATACTACTCATAAAATGAGAACGAGAGAACAAACATCACACAAATGTTTGTCCTCGGTGTTATAATGAAGATCTAACTTTTGAACCATTTTTGTCTCCAGATTGTGTTATCAACCAAAACAGACCATAATCTCTGTTTCTATTCTCAGGTGCTGCGGCGCCATTGGAAGGCGCCTATAAGGTGGAGTCGGCCCATCATCCTCAACAACATGACGGAATCTACTATCAGGTAATTAATCTCACCGGGTCTAATTAGCCGAAGGTAACGACAGTATACCAGCGGCTAGCTTCCTCACAGTGGCTAGGCATTATACTGAGTTGAGGCCCTTCTTGCTCACAGAAACTTTATACTCTTTTTAAGTACCCATCTTTCTTCGTTTGTGTGCTTGTTTTTACTGACTTGTGTCTGTTTATGAAGTAAAAAATAAAGTCAAAACTTCATTTTATTTTATTGAACGCTCCTTTAGCTAAAATGATGATAAGTCTAAAAAACTGTTAAGGTTAGTTTGTTCTTATTACTGTATTAACTTTTAAGTTCTTAAGCTGTTTGTTTTCCCAAAATAAATAAATAAGTCTATTGCCATCTCTTTTTGTTGTCATTGTAGTGATAGTGAGAAGATGATTTTATAGAGCCGTAATAAAGTTTCAGGGATTATGAATAAGACTATAAGTCTGAAAGTAAGATGAGTATACATGTTAGGGTAGGTGAGGTACATTGCATTCCTTTTAGTAGAACGACTTCGTCCGCGTGAAGATATTTTCATACAAACTTAACCCTCTCTACAACCCTTTAGAGGTTGAATTTTAGGAAATTCTTTTTTTTTATTATTAACCTACGCACTACGACAATTATACCCTGAAAAATTCAAGTCTACGACCAGGGGTTTTGGTTGTGCGCTGTCTATATATCAGTCAGGTGAAATCATAGGCACGTGAGGCTTAACATCAGTATGGCTTAGGTTGGTGGACGCAGGGTAGTGCATCGTAGGGCACGTACCTAACGCGCGTAACCTAGAAGGCAACGCTATGCTATAGGTGATGGTTATCACTAAACTCCAGGTGGATGCTTGTACCGCCTGCAGTAACATAAAAAAAACAGGAAAAATCTAAATATATATAACTCAAAGGTGACTGACTGACATAGTGATCTATCAACGCACAGCCCAAACCACTGGACGGATCGGGCTGAAATTTGGCATGCAGGTAGATGTTATGACGTAGGCATCCGCTAAGAAAGGATTTTGATTAATTCTACCCCCAAGGGGTTAAATTAGGGGATGAAGGTTTGTATGAAACTTTGCCAATTTTAAACCGATCGGGCAGAAACTTTGCATGCATAAAGCTACTATGATTTTATCCCGAAAAATAATGTGAACGGGAAAAAACTGCCACGCAGGCGAAGCTGCAAGCGGCCGCTAGTATTTAAATAAAAATGGTATAGATGATTAAAACTAAGAGATGTTATTTCAGAATTCGACTGCGGAAATGGCGCCACCAAACCAGGACGGGTTTCTGCAGTCGATTCTCAACGATGAAGACCTCCAGCTGATGGACATGGCTATGAATGAAGGTACGTTTGCCTTAACCGGCACATAAGGTGTAACACCGGCCATGCCTGCCTCAATTTGATGAACGCAGGGCAGTGCATCGTAGGGTACGTGCCTAAGTGCCTGACCTGCGAGGTAATGCTTTGGTATGGGTGATTTGTCACTTAACAGGTAATTTCTAACAATATAGCAAGTGGCATATAAAACAAGATCTCACTTCTGTACACTGCAATAATAGAGATATATACATTCGATGAAAGTACCTAAGCGAAATAACTGCTACATAGCAGTCGTGAGTCAATCACATTGGTGAACTTGTACCAAATTACAATCTTTGATTATAGTATAAGGTCCGCAAGCTGGAAGCCCGTACCTGCTTAGGCGCGTACTGCCCGTTGCTGCGTACCTTGTTCGTACCGCGTTTATAAAATGGTTTTGCCGTTTTTTGCGGAATATGTACTACAAAAACTTCGTACCTACATGTTATTCTTGTTGTAAAGCACTGGCGGCCTAGTGGTAATAAAGGAAGTGGTTTGTTTCTATTTGAAAATGTATGCGTGATACTAGTGTTTTCAAAACGATGACGGAAAACATCATGAGGTATTTATTGATCGTGACTTTCTAGGCTAGGCCGACTAAACTATATGGAGTAGTTGGAATCTACACTCGTACCTAAATGGAAAGTCGCGAGGAACTGGCGCTTAGATTCACCTAGATTTAAGACGTTTCAAGATGATGCCTGCGGATATTACTGAATAAATGATTTTTGACTTTGACTTTGAAAGATTTACGTATTCATTACAAATATCTACAGTTTTCATATAAAAAAACTGTGAAATAATTTATATTATTTACCCAAGTATTATTTTGGCGTAGAAGTAGGTATAAATAGAGACTTGCAATATTTTCTTTAGTTTAATATCTTGATGATTCGGGATCATAGGAGTGCTTCACAATAAGATAATAAGATTATTCTAACAGATAACAAAATTTGCACTGCGTAGTAGTAACCTTAGGCATTTGAGTAATAAAATGAGAGTGGTGCAGACCTAGCATGAATATACAGGACTAGCGTTATACGCGCAAATTTAAGAGTGGAGTTATTTTTATACGAACTTCAACCCCCCTGTAACCTGTTAGGGGTTGAATTTCGGGAATTATTTTCTTAGCACACCTCAAGGCACGAATATACATACCCTGCAAATATCTGCGTTGTCTATATGTCAGGTCAGTCAGTAAGCTAGGATCAAGATTCTTGGTATTGCCATGGATGTTATAAACTTAGGGAGGTCAACGTACCCATATCAATTTGAACAACATTTTCAATGACAAATCTCTGTGAGCTCCAAATAGGAATCAGCTGATCAGCACTTAAAATACTGTAGTATGTATGAGCTTAGTTAAATGTAGTGTTTAGATATCATTGGCTAACCTGAATGACGTCCAAATCCTAAAAATCGATTAGTCATACGGCGCGCACGCGACCATGCAGACGTGTAGCGATTGTTAGCAAACATTTTAATACTCTATCTACTCTCGATTTTAACACTAAAATGTGTTATTTTTCTAGAATTTGTTCTAAACGCTTGGAAGAATTAAATAGTTTTTCTGTATTTCGTGGAAAAAAGAAATGTCCCGTGTATATATTTTATGTGAATATATTTACGATGGTAGAGTTGGGACCAGAAACTAAGTGAGTCCATCAGTGATATTTAAGCTGCTGCAAGCTGTGTTGAGTTTGACATTAAAATGTAAAATCGAAATCAACTATTTATATTAAACAATGTCTGGGATTTAATAAATGTCAGAGCAGTTTCATGCTGCACGAACTACTCGGTTGAAACCATATATCAAGTACGCATATGGTTCCTCTCTAAAATAACCATTGGTAAACATTATCTTACGCTCTCTCGTATCCTCGCCGGTCTGTTTGATTTTGGTATCACATAAGATGTTGTGCATGTACAAACAATATAGTTATATCATTGATCAAACAACATACATTGATAAAGTTTTATTTGCGGAGGGTATAACTGTCCTTAATAAGTCGTTACAATTATAAACCAACTTCATTGTTCTTTCTCTACGCTCATTGGGATCGGACTGGAAATCTGTAGTAACAAATCAAGAAGTGATTTAAGACAGAAAATTCTGTGTTATATTTTAAAATCGTGGATTCGTTTTTGATTTATTTGATTATTATTTACAATGGGAATCTTTTCATACGTCTATCGCCTATTCGTTATGCAACGTCGTGTCGTCAAGTGATTGTGTGTAGTGACGGATAACGTGATTTCTTCGAGCTTAGAACTTTCAACGTTTTAAAAAACTGTTATTTCGAATTTTTTTTGAAAAAACTTGTGATTATCGCTGAAACTTTCTCGTCATTGTGCTATATTTAGCCATAAAGTGAACTCTTGAACATTTCTAAAGTTTGTGATTTCCCTGGGCTTTGTTAGACCGTTTGAGATACTGTCAATAAAAAGCCTACTTATGCCAGTCCTGAATAAACGCGCTTCAAAGAGTAGAAAGGTGCACAACTCAGATTGCAGTTTCTGCCTTTGCCGTTTCTGCTGCGCCCTGAGAAGAACTCGAACTACCGCAGACTCCCTCATAAAAGTTCCCGTCGCTGTATTGAAACGATACAACTTTTGTCTTTGGTCGTTCAAGTACAGACAATTTAGCGATCGGTGAAAATAGAATTTGAACAAACAAGTTCATATAGCTGGAGATAAGAGACAAAGGAAAGTCGTGTCATGCGCTTATTTGAAATAGAATCAAGAGATTTGAGACAGTATTTGCTGTCGTTGATTTGTTTGCGAATACGTCACAGAAAAACACCGACTGGAAAATTTGAAGGCTGGTATCTACATTACTGGGCGCAAAATTCGTGACGTATCGAGTTAAAAGTGCAACCTACCAAATTAATTATTAAGCTCTTAATCTGAGTAGAAGAAAACTACTTGAAACATAAAATGTCTCATTCGATGTGATTCAGATTATCGTATGACTTATTTTGGTGTATGAGTGCGATAACGACGATTACCTACAATATAATCGTAAAGAACTTCCGATAATAAGCTGGTACTTTTTAGATTGTGATAAAGTGACACTATACATACATTTGAGCGCCCAGTCACGCAACATTGCAAATAAATGTTTTGTCATTAGACATTTTGAAAGACTTGAAGTTTAGTTGGATGTGTGACAAAATATTTATCTATTAGTGAAAATGGATTTAACCGTGGCTCACCTCATCCCGTTTGCGTCTCATGCCTTTTATCCGGTGACGCCGTACTTGAGGAGCCCGCTAATGTACCCTGATCCGGTAGAATACCTCAGTTCCTACTATAAATTTTACGATGGTAAGATATTTTGCGTCTACAACATAGCCTAATATATTATTACACCCAAGAAGGCATCAGTAAAACAAAACCAAGACCCTTTTTATGATGCTTTAACACAAATTCTACACATCTATACCAATATCTAACATTCTTATTAATCTTATTAGGTCTTAGTGAACGCCTGTAAAACTTAAATGATTGATGCCGTTAAAACTAGCAATATTTTGTTTATTTTAGCAAGACTAACTAATAAGTCTAGGCAGAAACACTATTTAATAACGATGCATAAAATTGAATTGTGTACGTAACTTCAAAGAATTTTATTTTGAAATGTATTACAACTCTAAGGAGTCAATTTTCTTCGTAAGGTACCGTTTAATATCTTATTGATTACAATTAAATTGTTGTATATGTATTCCAAATTGGAATTCTGTTTACGGAGTCGACTTATTCCATATAAAAATCACCATCACCATGACGCGCATTCTTTGCGCATTTCATCTCAGATTATAACTGATAGGGACTGATAGGGAAAATTGGCATAGATAAAGCAGTCGATGTGAATACACATTATCAGATGTGGTAAAATATATGGAAGTAATATAAAAAATGGCATATCACGTTGACTTTCATATTAAGAAAGTTAGAAGATATCCTATCCTATTAAATGTAAAAGTATAAATGTATATTATATAATCATATAAATAATGTCTTAATGTATAAAATTATTTACATGATTGAGACTCAATCACGCTCTAACTACTAGATCGATTAAAACAAACGGAGGTAAAACGACCGAAAAAGCTCTGGAGAAAAGGTGTTTTTAATTTTATCACAGCAAATCGCCAAAATACTGCAAAATTACCACCACCACGCGGGTGAAGCCGCTGGCAGCCGCTAGTATTTTTTAATACGACTGACTGATGGAATATCCATATGGTCCATAATAAGCATCAGGTGACCATATACCATAGCGTTGTGACTATTCACCACGCTTGGCAGGCGGATCGATGACCGCAGTGTCTGATATTAAAAATAATAAAATAATAATGCTGGACAATCCACATACCATCATCTAGCCCCAAGCTAAGCAGAGCTTGTGTTATGGGTCCTAGATGACTGATATACTTAATAGGTACAATACATTACATACATACATATTTTTTATTATACATAGAAAATACCCAGAACACCCGGAATAAATATTTGCAGATCGTACAAACATTTCTCCCAAGGTGGGAATCGAACTCGCTACCTTCTGCGTCGCTGGCGGACATTCGCCCGCCGCGCCACATCGGTCGTCAAATAACTGCTAGATACTGTTGCCCTCTCCTGGTGCGTTCTCTTATTTGCTTGTCACGACATCCATTGGAGGTAATGGAGGGGTCTTGTTCTAAGCCAAGACCACTGCGGCTCCGAGATCACCGTATTAGTATTATCATAGATGGATAAAATTTGAAAACAGAAGATAAAAATGATTGATGTTTAAATCCGATTGAATTAACAATTTCATAGAAATAGAAACATGTAAGGTGAATTACATATGAAGTAAACAGATAACGGCTTTAGATTACCTACTTAGAGCCACGTAGCTACAGATATAGTCTGCCAATTAATCCTGAACGGGTAATCCGATTTAGATGAGGTTTCACAAGAGTGAACATGCTGAGAATAATTTTTCGCAAAAGCGAGAAAAGAGATTCTGCGCATGTCCTTCCATCAGCAAGTTATTGAATAATAAAAGCGGGCTAGTACGAGTCGGACTCGCGCACAAAGGGTTCCCTACCATTTTAATAAAAACGGCAAAAAAATCACGTTTGTTGTATGAGAGCCCCCTTAAATATTTTTTATTTTATTCTGTTTTTTAGTATTTGTTGTTATAGCGGCAACAGAAATACATCATCTGTGAAATATGAAATTTCAACTTTCTAACTATCACGGTTTATGAGATACAGCTTGGTGACAGACGGACAGACAGACAGACAGCGGAGTCTTAGTAATAGGATAGAAATTATGAGATCGATGGGCGCAATGCATTGCCACGTAAGGAGTATGCTCTGTGGGATCACGCTATGGTTATAGGCAGAAGTAACTCGTAGATTAATAAAATATAATATTCATAATTTATTATTGTCCACAGGAATGTATACGATGCGAATGTTGGATGGGGCAGCGGCTCATCACGTGCCTCACAACGCAACGCATTCGCATATGATGGTAGCCGGTGAGTACCTACCAACCTATCAACGGAAAAAAATAATGACACTAAATTGACCAACACACTCCATACTTACTTGCCATGGTTACTACGGAGGTGGTTTTATCGGAAACAAATCTGATTCGAGGGTTACAAACTTGGTTTGTCTTTGGAATTGGAACCGAAGTCGGACTAGCGTCCGGTCAAAGGATTACTAGTGTTAGCTAAGGGCAGATCTAATAACATGCATAATACACCTATACTATACCTAGGTGTAAAAATCAAATTAATGAAATTAAATAAAAATAATTTGCTTCAAATAACCTCTGATTTAACTTCTGAACCATAAGTCAAAGTCGCAACCATAGACACAATGTTTGGCAGGCAGATTGGTGAAATACAGTTTTAGTATTGGTGGGTCTACCATGGGTAAACAGTAATAGATATGTATTTTGTACACAGAACGTGATTCGGCATCTGACAGCGCGGTATCGTCTATGGGGTCGGAGAGAGTTCCCTCTCTGTCGGACGGCGAGTGGTGTGATGGCAACGACTCCGCTCAGGAGTTCCACAGGTATGTTATTAATAAAGCTTTTTTTTCTTTATCTATTAACAAGGTCGTAAGCGTGTATTATGTTAATCAAATTATATAATTTTATTTTCAAGCTCGAAGTTCCGGCCTTATGAGAGCGGGTACGGTCGCGATCGCTCGGCACCGCATCAGCCTCAGAAGAAACATCATATGTTCGGCAAGCGATGCTTTCAGGTGAGCCTTACAAACACAGCCACGTCACGTTACATCATCATTTTAAATGATTCTACTGCTGGATATAGGCCTTCTACATTTTGGATATACCGCGCTTGGCAGGCGGATTGGTGATTGCTGTGTTGGTGTTTAGTGCTCAGGAGATGATGCTGCCCATCTCCTGGCACGTTCCCTTAGTCGCCTCTTACGCTATCCATGGGAGGTAATGACGGGATCCTATTCTAAGCTGGAACCGACACGGACTACACTACACACATCCACAAAATATAGTTAATGGGTTCAAGCGTGACTTTGCAGAAGTCCATTGTAAAAGTATAAAAGTATAAAATAGACGGTTAAATATTTATATGAATAGTTCATGAAATTGGTAATGTATATGTGCTATTCCTGCAGCACCTGCAATAAAGTTAACCATTATATAGCACAATATAAATAATGTTGTGCTTATGGTTCTGTGCTATCTGGTGGTAAGGAGCAAATAAACGCACGTATCGTTACTAATCCAGATTTCAGTAATTTCCTAAATAAATAAGTTTTTTTTATATACGATATGTTGACAAGTGTAGACTGAAGTAGTTAAACGTCCAGTTTTTGACTGATTTATCTTTACAATGATGTATTTTCCTCAGGAGCAGGCCACCGCTATAGAGCCACCCGCGCCGCGGTCGGTCGTCAAGTACGAATGTCCGGATAACACCACCTACCATCACGATGCCATGCAACATAACATACACAATGGTACGTTACTAATCTATAGTCGGAATATAATTAATTATTCCCTAGTGGTTGTCAGTATTACGAGCTATATGACTTGTCCATTGCCACTTCACCTTGCTGCTTTTGAGAGCTATGTCGGTGAACATGCTCTTCTATGGATTTTCTCATTCGTGACTCTATTACGTAGTTGCCCATATATGGATACCATAATTTAATAGCGCTAAAAATATTGACGTCTCTTTCAACTAGCACAGAAACAACAAGGACGGCTATACGTTTAGCACTGTCAAATTAAATTTATTTTGGAAAATAAACAACAGAATCGACACCATTAATATAAACTTATCGGTAAAACAGCGCATCTTTCGAAACTTACGTTTATTTGGCTACGAAGTCTACGGCGTAGGCTAACCGCTACACCTGCTACGAATAGCTACGAACTGCTACGTTACTTTACATAAACTACGCAAGTAGAAAAAACGGGTGATAGCGGCGTGATAATGACAACCTTTGTAAAAAAAACACGGATTGTTATCCTCTATGCCTCTCAATAGACATTCCTGAAAAATGAAGATATTAAATTTAGAAATTTCGAAATTTTTTTTTTGAGTTATTAGTTATGATTAGGTAGGCAAGCTGGATTTTTGGAAATTATCTTGTTAAACCCTGTGTATAGGTAGTAGTTACGTATATAGTAGTGTGGAGCATGCGTAGTATGCATAAGTATACTTTTTACATGCAATAACTTTTTATTTTTGTGTCAGATTTCTCCGGACGTCATCAATTGCCGCCCCCTCATGTACCATCGCTACAACCCGCTTTGGATCTCAACACAGCACACTCAAGTCATACCTTGCTACAGGTAATAATAATATAAAAATATGAAACAAAACATAAAACTGTGTGTTTCTTCTGCATGTAAAGTTTATAACAGTTATGAACAGAGTTCATCTTGGTACAATGTTCAATTTATATATAACACACTCTATACCCATTACAATGCATTTGTAAGAAATACATTTATCTTATCTTTATAAACTGTTGGGAGCAGGCGCAATCGCGCGTAACAACTAGTGTATGTATGATACATTAAAGTCTCATGTTAGTACTTATTTGTTGTGTTTTATATTAGTGTGTGTATGTACAGAGCACATTACCGCCCCCTTCCCCCGCGCCCCGCTACACATACGCACCCCCGGAGCGTATTCACCATAACCACACCTACTCCGCCCCGCTGCTTGCCGCCGAGCCGCGTCCCGGCGCTGTCAGAGACAAACGAGGTAACTTCCCACCCTATGTGTATATTTTATATTGCTTGATGATGATGATGATAATAATAATAATAATAATGCTGGACAATCCACACAGCATCATTTAGCCCCAAGCTAAGCAGAGCTTGTATTATGGGTACTAGATGACTGATATACTTGATACAATACATTACATGCATAGGTATTTTTTTATTATACATAGAAAATACCCAGAGCACCTGGAATAAATATTTGCAGATCGTACAAACATTTATCCCAAGGCGGGAATCGAACCCGCAACCTCCTGCGTCGCAGGCGGACATTCGCCCACCGCGCCACATCGGTCGTCATGTGAATAGTTTATATTGCTTGATGATATTGTATTATTTAGTTTCGTCCGTCGAACAACCTTTAGGAGGTCTGTTTGATCGGGTCGGTTACGCTAAATATATTTTAACATGTGATTTTTAATGCCATCCTTGTATTTTTCCGTATGCATACATTAAGTTAAGGTTTAGGACAACATTGCACAATAGCGCAAATAACTTGTAGCGCCATCTAGCGAGCTACATAAAAATTATCCTAAATGGCGCTTACGATCTCTAGTCTTCTATAAGAAATGGTCCTAGAACACCGAGCTCTAACAGTGGAAGATCTTCCCTTTTTGTTGGAGGACTTACATTCCAACCTTATCATCCACATTGGTGACCCCGATGTAATCCGATAAAAATAATTCACTCATTACCCAATACTACTACTTTGAAAGTACCCAAACAACCCAACTAATCCTTTGTCCGTTTTCCTTCAGTCCGGCGGATGACTGACGGAAGCATATCTGACGGGGGCTCGTCAGCCACCGGCTCATCTGGACACAGTCTATCTCGCGACGAGAAACGCGCTAAAGCACTCGGTAAGTACCACACAGCCTATCCATACAATTTATAAATCGGAAAGTGTGCCTATCTATTCTTTATGTTAGGTTAGGTTAGTAGTTTCACGGTTAAACCGCCACATCTAGTGTCGATGACTTTTATTAATAATAATAATAATGCTGGACACTCCACACAGCATCATCTAGCCCCAAGCTAAGCAGAGCTTGTGTTATGGGTACTAGATGACTAATATATTTAATACAATACACTACATGCATAGATATTTTTTTATTATACATAGAAAATACCCAGCACACCCGGAATAAATATTTGCAGATCGTACAAACATTTATTCCAAGGCGGGAATCGAACCCGCAACCTCCTGCGTTGCAGGCGAACATTCGCCCGCCGCGCCACATCGGTCGTCATTTTTGAAAACAGTTTTATACTAAAAAAACAACATAAAATACGTTACACCAATTAGTTGGTTTCGCTTGTTACTAAAGGGCCCCGCGGGCCAACCCGTGGTGGATGAGAGCTTAATATAACTATTATTAAATAAAACTTTTCTTTGTCATAGGAATTCCAATGGAGGTCCACGACATCATTAATCTACCAATGGACGAGTTTAACGAACGCCTGTCCAAGTACGACCTGAGCGAGGCACAGCTCTCTCTCATCAGAGATATTAGAAGACGCGGAAAGAATAAGGTAATGAGGTAGAATAGTTATTACTTAGTAAAGTCATTCTCTATATTTATAATCGTATAATAAAAAACACAGCTCGATCAGGACTCGATCCCTACTGAAAACAAATTTATGTGTTGAGCATAGTTTTTTCTTCTCTGTCTGGGTGTTATATTGTAGTCTAAGTATCTAGGTATTTTTTTTTTCCTAGCCTATCCCGTCCCACTGCTGGGCAATTGATAGAATTGGAAGTCTTTGGGGGAGGCCTTTGCCCCGCAGTGGGACGGGATCTGTGTATTTATAAAATAAAAATATACAAGTATTCTATCAGTTACCACTAATATGGTTTTAAAATACGAAACATACAAATTAATTAATCTTAATCTTTTGTCGTCAGGTGGCAGCACAGAACTGCCGGAAACGGAAGCTTGACCAGATTGTGTCATTAGCGGACGAGGTGAAGACAGTAAGAGATCGCAAGCAACGCACGCAGAGGGACCATCTCAACTTGACCGCGGAGAGGCAACGGGTCAAAGAACGATTCGCTGCTTTGTACAGACACGTGTTTCAGGTACTAACACACATTCCCTCACGCATACCCTCGCAGACGCTCTCACATCCTCACACACACCCTCGCACCCTCACTATCAATCAATACTCTTATTATATTGGTGTTCAATTATATAAATGTACGGTGTTTGTTACAGAATTTACGCGACCCCGCCGGCCGGGTGTTGTCTTCAAGCGCTTACTCACTTCAACAGGCCGCTGATGGAAACGTGGTTCTTGTACCCAAGATGCCTCAACACCCAGGTATTATATTTTGCTTGTATTACACATTTCACTTTTGCTATCTTTAAAGTGTCTTTGTGCTATACATATTTTAATTTTTTGCAATTTTTTATGATTTTATGCCAAATGTTATATTTACACGTATTTTTGACTAAACCTTTAAAAAATCTTAAAACGGTACTACTTGGTATAATTTTGACTTAAAAGGTCCGAGGGGATATCTTTCTTGGTCGGGAATTAAAATCATGAGGCTGTTGTTATTTTAATAAACGTTTTTTTTTTCAGTATATTTTTTATCATTGATCTACCTGTAAATATAGGATTTTAAACCTTATAATGTTTCAGATCACTCAATGAACCGCTCCTCTGATGATGAAATGGATCGTAAGGCGAAACACTACGAACACTGACCAACCACCAACTGGGTTATTACAACTAAATATTAAGGCCTTCCTTGCTACAGCTTCGCACTGAAAAGGTTGCCGTACTGTATTTTAACATCTTTAATACATTTCTTCCTGGAATATTACCATAAAGGCAAGGCCTATTGATCCTGTTAATACAACTAAATATAATTTAGTTAAAGAACCGGCCAGTACAATCAGGACCGAGTTGCATAATAAAGTACAAGTTATTCCTATACGAAATCACTAATATTGTAAATAGACGCGACTTCGTTCTCGTGGACTATTTTCACACAACTTTACACCCACTGCTCGTTAGATATTGTACTTCAGAATCTTATTTCTAAGTTGGCTCCTACGCACCAAGACAAATATACTCTGAAATTGGCAAAACCAGCGGCTTAGGCTGTGCTTTGTTTATACCAGTCAAGACAAAATATTCTATATTCTATGATAACTAAAGATAAATTGGGAAAATAATTACATTTAACGCAATCTAGGTAGATTTATTATGAACTCGTACTATGCCCAATTTACAGACAGGCACACTGACCTGGTTAATAACAATTTCTTGAACATCTATTAACTTAAAGGCCGTTCACTAAACATTAACATAAAGGCCATTGTACATTAGACTGGTTGATAATGCATCTGAATATAAACAACCCGTTCTACCTCTATCGACAAAACTAAGACCTTATATTCCTCGTCTATCAACGGTTGAACTGATTTCCGCCTATAAACTCTAAAACCTCCATTGAAATCGGCTCAGCCATTCCGATTGGTAGCGACTGGCGAAATAATACAACAATTTCTTAACAGGGATCAAAACTACCTATATTTTACAACAACCTTATACCTCTTTATAAATCTTTAATGCCAGTAATTTTTTTACTCAAAACGAAAGTTATTAACTTAGCATGAACTATCATGTATGAACACCAAAACTTGCTTACGCTAATTCGCGCCATAGTTACATTGAACTTTAAAAGTTTTTTTACATTTGAAACCCCACCAGTTTCTGAGAAGCAGGAACAATAAAAACCTATTGTATCTGAAATCCGGCTGGGTTCTTTGTATTCAAAAATTAAAAACTAAAGAGGCCGCTATCATTTTCTGAGTAAGAAATATTTTATAAAGCATTTTTAAATTGTATGTAACACCTGTAGAAATAATATTCGCTCGCTTTGGTCTGATAAAATGAAAGGATAGAGGAATCTTAATGGCTGCTAAGACCATGAATGGAATGAACGTGATACACCATGTACCATTCGTTCTAAGATGTTAGATATTTTTATTTAGTCAAGTGGTACCAACTTTCCTGTTCACTGTATACATTATAAACACTAGGCGCACCTTCAAAAACTGAAACATAAAAAAAAAACTGACATTGAAGCGAAATAAAATGGTGACGACAGTAGTTTATTCATCTTAACAAATAAGTTGGTGGTACTTGATCTTAAAATTAACGTGTGTCATTGAAACACTGCATAGCTTTGTAAAGCTTTGCACTAATTCAAGGCATAGGTTTGTCTACGTTGCATACATAGGTAACTATTGTGCGCTCAGTTTTATTTCTGATTTAAGTTCTAAGGGATTGTATAGTATTAGTTCTATGGTACATGCCATTTTTAATTTGACAGTGTCAAATAAAATTCGAAAATATCATCTCGAAATTCGAAAATGTGATAAAATAAATTCCATTTTTTTGTGTTTAGTTTCGAGAAGTGTGTTTCAAAATTAAAAAAATGTTTATAATATCAGATACTATTTTATACGGCAGAATCGACTGATATGTTATACTTCAAATTACCATAGTCTAAAAGTTGATGTCTATGACATCGTAATGTTGCAATAAGAGAATAGATAATAGCGCTTTTCTGTAAAATATATATCATATTTTTAAGTTTTTTATTTATGTATTTATAATTAGTTTTAATCATTTTAAAGAATTATAAATTCTGTTATATCCGTTGCTTGAAACTGCTTTTTCTATTTCTATTATAGCAACACTAGTGTTAAGATGGACTTGGTGTTGCCATGTCTGTATAAAATTACAGTAAAAGTACAAAAAAAATATTATACAAAATTGCCAGTGTACTTCAAAAAGGTTTTAAAAAATACTATTGCTATTATTAAGTTTTTTGTGTGTAGAAGCTGTTTTACCTTTACCTCGTAAAAAAAGGTTTACGTCATGAAATAAATTATGATTATAAAAATGTAGCCTTTTGTAAAGTGGCTATTTTAAAAAAATAAAGTATCTAAACTTTATGTTTTGTGGAGATAAACGTGTATAGTATGTAGCTACTTTAAAAGACCAGTATCATTTTATGTGTTTTTGATTCTGGTAGTTTCGACTTGACTACATTTTGATCTGTATTTTAGGTTAAGTATTTCTTTAGTTAAATTAATTTTAAGGACAACAAATAAATCAACTCCTGTGTTTTTGTAAACATTTAAAAAATAAAACAAGTAAGTTTGAAACTATTTAATTAGGCACAAAAATAAACTACGGCTAATATAAGTACATATTTATATTTGGTATGTACAAAATACATATGAAACAGTTGAGCTATCTACAGAGAATCTAGCAAAGGATAGCTCAACTGATTTAATCAAGCATGTAGTTCACTTTATATTACTATGTCTATTGACGAACAGTTCTTTACAAATTTACGAAATTCTATAAATAATGCAACAGATCTATGAGAAATTAAACATTATCTTTTTTCTTATTATATGTTGTCTTTAAAATTAAAATAAAAAGGTGCGATATGTTTTATTCCTTTCGCAAACTAATTTATTGTATCAATTTAGTAAAAAGGCAACGGGTAAGCATTTCACTTAAGTTTTTTTATAAATAGTTGGTGAACAGGCTGTGGGATTTCTTAGTATAGTTTCGCCGGCGAAATATCTTTACTCATCCAATATATTATCGCATAATAATTTATAACCGCGTTTATTTCTTCAATAGAATTTAATTCGTTACACAAAATAACGTTTTAAAATACGCGTTCGTGTTTTTTGCAGATTATAATTTTAAGGTAAATCGATACATACATAGGATAATTCAATAATTAAATTAAATCTTAATCAGCTACTTGTAACTAACACCATTGTTATGTTACGATACTTAATTTAATTTTTGTACCAACTGAGTAATATCATTTTATATTCCGTACACAACATTATATTAGATTTACATAACAATTAAATTATGTTTGCATAATAGCTCATAAGTTGAAATTTTATATAAAAACGACCACTTTAACTCAAACTTAACACAAAGCCTGCTTAGTTTGTCTAGGTACGTACCTAAACTTAATTTTTTTCTGTAAAAAATTAAAAAAAAATATTTCTTAACTTTCCACATATTTTTATTACAATTAGAATAATTAAGTGTCACAACTTGTAGTTTTTACAATACTATTTTGGGTTTATCTAATTCGCCAGGCTATTTTAATTGTACTATAGTAGGTTTATACATTAGTGATAAATATTATTATAACTAATATTAGGTATAGAGTAACATAGAAAGTAAGTTCTTAAAATAAACATGAGAATTGATATGCTGCTGTCTTATTTGCCTGTCTGATTTTATTTGAAACCCAACAAAAATAGGTTCAATCGTTTTGGAGAAACTTTGTAAACATAATATGGCTTAAGCCACGTCCTATGCCATCCAAAATCTTGAGAAGCGACTACAGTACAGTACAGTAGGTACAGTCACTGCATTAGAAAGCATACAATTTGTAACTTTCACAACGGTATTACAGCAAAACAATGAACTCTTACACCTCGAAAGCATTTGCAGAGTGCAGAGGAAAGGAGGTACTATCTATACCGATTGCCCGAAAAAGTTGCATAATGGGGTGATTGTGAAATGTTGTGGTTGCTAACAAACTATTGTTGCATGTAGATTTTATATCATCCCAAAAATTATTTCCTCGAGTGGGATAAATGGTGATAGTGTGATTTCTTTAAGTGCAGGTAAGCACTATAAAAACTTACAAACTATCTTGTTGCATGTGTCAGATTGCTTGCAACAGGAGTTTGATAGCAACAGAAGATACGCAATCAGGGGACTAGACTTGACAAGAATATTATGATTCTCAGTTACTTATAGTACATTATTAGTAAAAGAGTGCGTGGAACGTTAGTTTTAGTGTTTATTTTATGATAGGTAGCAGTAGCAAAACATATTTGTGGATTTCTGGTGGTTTCGTTCAAACGTTGAATTTATTGGGCGTCCAATAAAACAGTTGGAAACACTTTTATCTATCTGTGGTAGTTGTAATTTCCGATGTATCAAGCAAGTATTCTGTGGTTATGAAAACTACTCAGTACTCTGTGTCGCTGTGGTTTTGTTTGTTTGTTGGTAAATAAAACCAAATAAATATCTTTCTTTGAGTACCGAAGTTAATTAAGTAGCATACAAATAGCGTGACCCGCATTAAATAACCTGCTCGTTACCTCATTAGAAATGAAAATACTGTCTCCAGTATTTTTCAATGAGTTTTTGTAAAAATGAGCTCGATACAAGAAAGACTGCAGCTGAAGCGAGTTCCTCTCGACACTTGGAATATTCGTGAACAGCTATGTCTGGCCTCAGCGGTGGTGCGGAGTGGAGATCAGAACTGGATGTCTGTATCCCGAGCGTTGAAGACTGTGAGCGAGCCAAATCGACCGCCTGATTGGTATTCACAGAAAAGGTACCAATAATATGCTTATGACTGTAATCTTCATGTACCTACTTCAATACCCCACAGCTTACTTTTGCTTGCAACAATGAATCAGCATATGCGATTACTTACTTGACACTACTTTGTTTTGTCAAGTAAATTGAGTGGAGAGCTGAAATTCATGTTTTTGTAGATTGTTGATTTAAACTTGTCTTGTCTGTAACTCTTTCCAGCTCCAGAAATGAACCTGCACAACCTGCTTATATATAAACTCATTTCAAAGTTATATAAACATTGTTTTATTGTAACTACTCGAAATAAAATCAAGAAACTATTTCCTTACTATAGGCATTGCTAGTGTCAAATAAAATAAAATAGTGACATGGATTCTATTCTGCCACAGTTTAAATCTATAAATGAATATTTTTGTAATACAGCTGTGCAGCTCAGTATGGAGCCTTACTGGAGCATGTGGAGACTCCAAAACGCAAGAAGCGGTGCCTGGAAGGTGCAGTTGAGACCCCTCAAGAGAATATCCTGAAACGGTTGACTCAGGTAGACGCATTTATTAAATACTAGAGGCCACTCGCAGCTTCGCCCGCGTGGCAGCAAAATAAATAAATACCATGGTGAATTATTTACTAAAGTTTTTTTTTAAATTGATTGTCAAAATTGCAAATATTTCTTAATCAAAAAGCATATAGCTGATGTGGAGATACACAATCTAATTAAGCAGGTACCTACTTTAGTTTATGTAAAAAATGTGTTTTATAATATTAAAGAGGACTCCATCATTTTGTATTGATTTACTTTTAGGAACGAATTGCTGAGATTCAGAAGACAATTGCAGATATGAATCAGCAGTATGATCAGTTGAAGGTGTGTACACCTTTTAATAGTTTTTTTGCTTACCTCTATATTAAACTGTCAACTATACCGTTTTTTTTCTGGATCATGTGGTATAAAATACAAGAATTATGTATTCACAGGCAGAAATCACTGAAGTCCGTTCCCCATCAACCTCTGAGGATCGTCTCCGAGAGATCTTGACTAACATCGAGACAGCCAAACGTACGAAGGAGAGAGAGAGCGCGCGCCGCGCCGCCATTCTGAAAGAAAGAGAGGAGAGACGCACCCGACCAGCGGACCGAACATGGCGGCCGCCTGTTCCGACCACTCCAACGTCACCGGGTAAAAATAAAGAAATGCTCTCAAGACAAATATTTGTCTGATGAAGCATAAGATAAAATAGCATAAGCATTGTTTATCTTTTGATAGGTTTTTATAATTGTTGACCAAGCAGACCTAAAAGTCAAAATAACAACTTATGGCCTTATAAAAATCTGTCATAAGATAAACAGTGTTTTAACTATTGTCATCTCTTATCAATGGGTAATGACATAGAATAAGGGTTAAAGTAAGGGTAATGACAAGCAGTGATAGGAGACATTTTATGCAATAATTAAATTTAAATAACGTTTATAAGTATGGGATTAATTAGAATGCCTAAATAATATTCCTTGTTTTTATCAGCTGCCACTCCTACGACGCCGTCATCTCCGTTATTGACGTCACTGTTAAAGTCTTCGCCCGTGGTGACCACTCCACAACATATACCGCATCCAGCCAGCGTCGTCGGTGAGTTCGAGTTCTCTATTCGCTATGTTACTTTGTTTTACCAGCTGGTAGGACTTTGCATAATTTACTAGCTGTGTGTATTGACGGCTGTCAAATAAATGAGTTTATTCGGATATAACGTAAAGGCCGGTATACTGTTGTCGCAGATACGGTCTCTCCATCAGTGACGGCGCCGACTCTCTCCATGCTACTAGAGCGGGGCTGTGAGAACAAGCACGCAGCCATCGAGCATATTAAAAGCCAGCTTCAACAGATCGAGCACCAGCTCAAAGGTATGATAACTAATTTTAGGGGTTTCATTACTGTGCCTCTAGACTGCAGGATACTACAGAAGCTGAAATATATGATCTACATGGGTTGGGGATTTATTTATCAATGTTCCTTAAACCCAGATAAAATATATACCCTGTACATTGCACCCCCAATCGGGGCTACGAGTCCAGTACCTGTTACTTCGTTTGCATTTACTATATTCTTTAACCTGCACTACACTACTCACGAAGTGGCTTTGTAGTTGGACGAATACGAGAATGAGCATAGAGAGACACTTCATTTCGCTTCATGTAAACTCGCCTCGCTTCGGGCGACTTCCAATTACTATCGGTTGGAGCCGAGTTAAAAAAATATTATAAATATATAAATATTCGTCACTTGAGACGTGCTTAAATCTAACATGCGTTTGAGTATTCGGGGTAAGACTTAGTTTATTCGTCCTATGCTAGTAATTGTGTTTGTGTGTTTGTGAGGGTTTGCGTATGTAAGCGTAGTTACTGATATACTTATAAGTTATACTATAAATGTTGTATTTCAGCTAAAAGTTCACCCCCGCCCCTTCCCGCCCCCGCGGTGGACATAGACGACATAGAGATAAAGGCAGAAGATGTTTATGCCTTTAGAGACATTGATCTGCACCTCCCTGTCTCATCCATGCACAAGGGAGCTAGGTAACTATTTGTTTTACGAGATAGAATAGGATAACCAGATGGCCCACCTGATATTGAGCGGTTACCTTTGCTTCTAACAGTTTCAATACCTCACAGCCTTGGTTTGTCAGATATTCATAAAATAAATGTAATTTGTTGCTTATATACACATTTGGCATGCCTTACAGCTCAGTTGGTGGTAGCTCTGTTTTCGACACCGTCATGGATGTTATTCCTACCCAATTGTGTTTAAAAAATGATGTTGCAAGCAATAATTTTTTCATATAAGTTACTAACATGACTGTTTTTTTTTTAAAGAATCAAACGCAAAATTCGTGATAAACATCTCGTTTCTAACAAAAATCATAACTTTTTGTTCTGTATCCGGGCGTTGTTATACGCATGTATAACAACCCAAGCAACTTGCTTTGTTCTGGCTTGAACGATGTAGGTGCTGGTCAAATTACAGGCACATGAGACTTAACACCTGCATGCCTCAAGTTGATGGACGCTAAGTGCGACGTGACCCGTAGGTAACAAACAACAAAGTATAAAGTAAGTATAAGTGATAGTAACCACTTAACATCAGGTGGGCCATCTGCTTGTTCCATCAGCAAGTTATTTAATTATTTTATTTCCAAAATTACACCTTATTTCAAAACAGGTATTATGTAAGGTGTTTGGGGATAACAATGGCGAGCCATGCTATTTTCTACGTGCTATTTCACTGTTGTTTTATTTGTTGTTCAGAGCAGACGATAAGCCTGTAGTGAAGAAGGTGGAAGAAGAAGAAGAGGCGGTTGAAGTAGAGACGTTGGAGACTCAAGAAACAGAGATAAAGGTACAATCGCGTTTGTAAATATATATCTTCCCCTCAGATCTCTTGGTACAGTCAGCGGTAAAAGTACATTACCATGTTGCATATTAATGAATATTTTATCAGTTGTCTGGTTCTCATAGTACAAACTTTGCGTAGTTTGGGGCTTGATGGCGTTGTGTAATGTATGTCAATATTTATAATATTTTTATCATTATAACTTCAGGAAGAACCGATGGCTGTCGATGATGTGGACCAAGAAGTTACAGTGGATGTTGAAACCGAGGTATGTAAATGAAAAGTTATCTGGAGAATATACTGGTGATAAGACCGCCTATCTAGTAATACTTTACGCAGGACCTTCTCTTCCAATATCATGTATTTGTAAAAATGTATACAATCAACACCAGTGCTCTTAAACGGTGAAGGAAAACATTGTGTTGAAACCCTATTGACAAGGCATAACTAAGCTGTGTAATAAACACAGATCTTTTAATTAAAATTTACTAAACGTGAACATCAAAATGTAGAAATTTATAAGTTTTTTCTATTAAACTGCAGGTGATTGTACCAATTTGTTTTTATTCAGGCTGTAGAAGAAACAGCAGTGGACGAGATACCGGAAGTGACGCCGGTTGAACCTCCGGCCGAGCCATTGGTTGAGCCACCGGAAACGCCAGTCGCATTTCCGAGTGTCAGATTCCCGACCACGGAGATTAAGGTTATACAAGACACACCTGTTATACAACCTGAGGAAATAAAGGTACACCCAACTAGGTGCGGAAATCTAATACAAATAAATAAAATTGAAGTGTCTGTTTGTAATATTAAAATAACTGCTTTTTTCTACATGCATATGAAAGTATATACGGTAAATAAAAATCTAAGATTTCCAAGTCAATAATAATTAAAATATAATGCCAAAACGAAAAAAAAAACTAAGTAGGTACCTTTTTTGCTAAATTCCGCGCGGACGAAGTCGCGGGCACAGCTAGTCTATACTAATATTGTAAAGAGAAAAGATTTGATTGATTGTTTGCTTGCATTGAATAGAATAGGCTCCGAACTACTGGACCGATTTGAAAACTTCTTTCACTGTTGGGAAGCTACAGCTATCCCCGGGTGACATAGGCTATATTATATGTTCAAAAAGATTAGGTTCCTTACTAAAACACGTGCGAAGCCAGGACAGGCTAGTACAATATAACGTATAAACGTTTCGTCAAGTGATGTACAGTCAGCTGCACTAGAATTATACAATTCGTAACTTTCAAGATAGTTTCACAGCGGTGCTAAAAATATTTACATGACAACTATTCCAAAAATAAATGAGGCCATCAACAAATTTCATGATTTTTTAGTTTTTGAGATGTAAGAGCTCATTGTAATGCTGTAATACTGTTGTGAAAGTTACTTATTGTATACATTCTAGTGCAGCTGACTGTACATAATACAGTACTAACTACTATACCATATCTCAACCAATGGGAACAACGCACTTACTTTCAGGACGCTCACTCCTGTTTATCTACGAAATCCAACATGTATACATTTTTAATGATAATAAAATTTTGTAATATTGTAACTATTTCGAGGGTTCGCCGAATTTATTAGTAGTAGGATATATAAGTTCAGTAGCAAATTTCTAGCAACTTTTTTTTACTTTAATTACTTCTTTACCTAAAATTATATTACTTTTTAAATTTAAGCACTAATAAAATGATGAATTTATTACTTTAAATTAATTGATTATATAGTCGTCGTAGTTCCTAAAAGGATTTTTTTATTTTATTTATTTCTTTTTATGAGTTCAGTAGTTAATTTAAATTTCTTTTGTGTAGATATTAGAAAAAGAGGTGACAGAACCAGAACCGGAAGTGACGTCTGAAGACAGCCAACCGGAACCGGAAGTGGCAATAGAAGAGGAGATTGTGGTGAACGAGGAAGAATCTATTGTCGATGTTGTCGAACAGCAAATAAGGTATTACTACAAATGCAGGTATAACTAAGTATGATATGCGGCTTTCGCACAGCCAAACAGTGAAGAAAAATATCGTAAGGTGATCAGTTACTTAGTGTTCCTATCAGCGAAATATTTCTGTAGCATATGCAATTTATTTCGAATATTAATGCACCGGTTAATTAGTAATCAACACCAGTGCTCTGACGGTGAAGAAAAACATCGTGAGGAAACCAGTTAGTATTCTAGCAGCAGCGATGGGCTTGCAACCTGTCATAAACTATCAGAATACCGAAAATAAATATTTGCAGATCGTACAAACATTTATCCCCATGGCGGAAATCGAACCCGCAACCTCCTGCGTCGCAAGTAGATATTCTCCCGCCGCGCCACATCGGTCGTCAAATACAATGTTAATATTTATTTCAGGGTTGAACCCCCGCCGCCTTCCCCTCAACCAATCGAGCAACCGATCGATCAACCACTCGAGAAACCAGTTGAAGTGAAAGAAACGGTTCAACAGGAAGAAGAGGTCGTTGAACACGACCCTGACCCACAGGATATACCCTTACCACCGGAACCTGAACCTGATGTAGAAGGTATTTATGTATATTTTGTTTTTATTTATTTTTTATCAGGAAACTAACATTTCTCTGTTTTTGTTTTTTTCACAAGCTCTAATTGATCTATTGGTTTCGACAGACAATAGGCAAAAATATGGTGAGGCATACGCTTAGTCGAGACCCTTTTGCTGCTGTAACACACAGGCACCTACTGCTTATGTCCTTCCTTTTGTCTTTTCTTTACTTTTTGATCAGTTTTGTATGTGTATGTGTGTATTTGTAGCAAGTAAATATATGTCTATGTCTATTTCTGGTGGTAGACGTTTGCCGTGGTTATCATCATGAGGATGTAGAAGATTTCGCGGTTCTAGCAATGTCGTCAGGGGTGGGGCGTCCTATACTTTGTCCCTCGGTTCGTGGCTGCCATTGGAGGTGCCTTCGCGTTATTATGCTTTGTTATTTCTAGATATTAGAGACTTTACCTCCTCCGACACCTAGTTAATAATAGCGTGCACCAAAAAAAACTAACCAAGTGCGAGACGGACTCGCACTCGAAGTGTTCCGTACCATTATCTATAATAAAAACAGCAAAAAAATCACGTTTGTTGTATGAGAGCACCCTTAAATTTTTATTTTATTCTGTTTTTTGGTATTTTTTATTATAGCGGCAACAAAAATACATCATACGTGCCAATTTCTCTCTATCACGGTTCATGAGATATAGCCTGGTGACAGACGGACAGACAGACAGCGGAGTCTTTTTTTACCCTTTGGGTACGAAACCCTAAAAAACAAGACGGCAAGACGTACAAGAATGTTCACGGGTGTAATTTGTGTATGTTAGACATCGCCTCAGATCTCTTGGCCTAATTCACTCATGATTTTTTGAGGGTAACAGTTTATATATATGATAAAATCTTAAAGCTTCAGAACTGCCCCCATCTTCGCCGGTGCCGGAAGAGCCACCGCAACCCGAACCGGAACCGGACGTCGCAGTAGAATCAGTGGAACCGGAAATTGAGGAAGCGGAAGTAAGCAATGACGTCACGTCTGTTGAAGAGACAACCGAGGATGATTTGAAGAAAGATGAAGATTCTGAGGTGAGGTAGCGAAGAGCTCGAAGACCTATCTGTTATGGTATAAAAATAGTATGATAGGAAGTGTGGTACCAATCCAACATAAGTAATTTGTTAAGTAATTTTGTGTTGGTTTAAGTCATTATTCTTATTTGACGACCGATGTGGCGCGGCGGGCGAATGTCCGCCCGCGACGCAGGAGGTTGTGGGTTCGATTCCCGCCTCGGGATAAATGTTTGTACGATCTGCAAATATTTATTCCGGGTGTTCTGGGTATTTTCTATGTATAATAAAAAATATCTATGTACGTAATATATATATATTAAGTATATCAGTCATCTAGTACCCATAACACAAGCTCTGCTTAGCTTGGGGCTAGATGATGCTGTGTGGATTGTCCAGCATTATTATTATTATTATTATTCTTTGAAATGTAATTTGCATGTTCTTTTTATACCTATATCGGTCCGCTCTACTCTATTGCAACACCCTTACTGGGTATATTATGTGTATTGGCACCAAAAATTGTATCTAGTCCTAAGATCTGACAATGTTAAACCTACTTACATAATAAGGCAATAAACATACTGAATATACTGAAGTCATGTAGTAAGTCATCTTAGATTCAATGACTGTTTGATAATTGTACTCTATTTTACAGTAGGACATAATGGAATATCTAATCTAAACCCCAACACCATGAACATTGTATTTGTACCTATGTTCAAGCAAATAAATTTCTGATTTCTTAGTGAGGACATAACTTAAATATACTAATCTTGTTGTAGGATTCGATCCCACTGAAACAGATGATACGTGAAGAATCTCTCCGCAACAGCGAGCCACTCGTCCAGGAGGTTGTAGAGACGCACACAGAGACTGACGACGACACGCCTATGGAGGTATGTAGAAACGTCAGCACAACACACCTACATATCTTCCGAACTGCTAATGTACAGATAGACAAAATAGCTTCAAATTACAATTTTAACAAACTAGCGGCTGCTCTCAGCTTCGCCTGCGAGGCAGTTTTTTTCCCGTTCCCGTTATTTTTTTGGCATAAAAAGTAGCCTACATGTTAATCTAAGTTATAATCTATGTTTATTCCAAATTTCATCCAAATCGGTCTACTGGTTAGAGCGTGAAAGAGTAACAAACATCCATCCATCCATCCATACTTACAAACTTTTGCGTTTATAATATTAGTAGGATTGAACTGGAAATAAACTTGCAGGCTTTTTAATGTACCTGTGGTGGTCCCAGCATTAGTAGGAGCCCTCATATCACTTTCCGTGAACGTGAAAGATGACTAGGAATTCATTAGGGGATAAGCAACAGCATCTCCTGAGTGCATAACACCAACACAACGGTCAACAATCGCCCGTCCTGAAAACCCACCTGGCAGATAATCATGATCATTTTAGGCACCCCATGCCATGCCAAGATAATATAGACATCACACCTATAAAATATAAATGAAATCTTCGCCAATCTATAAATATTAATTAAATCTAGTATCTATATTAATTATTGTCCTATAGTGGTATGTGGAAATGGTGGTGATATTCACCAAATATTTGATTAGTGTGTTTTGTTTTTAGGTGAGTCGAGAAGAAGAAAAGGATGGTAAGAAGAGGAGAGACTATTCGCGCAAGAAGAAGGCAGACTCGAGAAGTAAGGTTTATTTAAAAAAAAATCTGTTTATTTTTTATTAAAATCATAATACTAGTCGCGTCTAACGCATTGATGATTCATCTAATTTATAAAACTATATATATAGAGATAATTATAAACTATATATAGCTTATAATTATCTCTATTGTGTTTTTTACTTCTTTGTGTACAATAAAGAGTTAATCTATCTATCTATCTTAAACGACTAGATTGCTCGGGCTCTGAAAGCGCAGCAGAGGCGAGCGCTCCGGATTCCCCACACGGCGACGCAGACAGACAACATAGACTGTGGAAGAAATCTGTTATGCTGGTCTATAGCAGGTATTTTTACTATACTACAGAAGCAGTCGATGTTCGTGTGACCTCCCATGGTGACGACTGAGAGAACGCACTACGTTTTAGTAGTAGTAGAGCTCTTAGCTAAGGGCTCGTCCGGGGAAGTACTACAACCATGCCTATTTCTGCCGCCAATCAGCTTGCTGTGTTCCGGTTTAAAGAGCAACAAGTCACATTATTTGAAAAAAAGAGATGGCCAACAGCATCTCCTGAGTGAGCTTAACACCTAGGTACCTGCCTGCGGTGCGTGGTGACCACGGCAAACCCTAGTTATGTGGCAGGCCTATGTTCAGCATTGGACTTGCCTAGACTCGGATTGACAGAAGCAGCAAAACAGTTAATTATACTCTGTTTATGTATTATTTATGTATGTTAAAATACTTGTCTGTCATATGGCCACACTGGGCCGTTTTAAAACAAAAAATAAGAAGGAAAAACTGCATTATTTCTTTGAATTTTTAAAGCAACCATCATTTTATGTTTTTGAATATTATTTCTATTCATAAATAAAAAATGCTCTGTAGGCTTTGCGCGCACAAGTTCGCGTCTCTATTCGTGCGACCAATCAGTGACGAGGAGGCCCCAGGGTACAGCGCTGTTGTGAAACGACCCATGGACCTGACCGCTATTCGCAAACACATCGACAACGGACAGATAAGGTAACAAACGCATCGGGTAACTATTTACACAATGTCATATATCCCCAAACCAAAAGTTGTATGGAAACCTGATAGCTGATAAAATCTTTTAGATTTATTTTATCAATAGTTACTTAGATTAGAAACAGCCGGACATAGAACAAACATCAACATTCATCACACCACTGTTTATAAAACTAATAATTATTATTTACTTATATGCTACTAGACTTACCCTACTTACCTACTAATCTAATGCAGGAATCGTAATAGGAGTAATAGAAGTCGTATGAGCCACTCCATCGACGAGTTCAAGTCGTCTAGTACCGTTGCTGTCTTTTTTGAATAAGTGTGGGTTAATGTGTCTTCAACACATATAACAGCTGTTTTAGTAGTGGTTTGTAACTGACCCCTTATTTTGCAGGAACACGGCTGAGTTTCAGCGCGACGTGCTTCTAATGCTATCGAACGCGTTAATCTACAACAGTAGCGAGCACAGCGTCTACACCATGGCGAAGGAAATGCACGAAGAGGTATTTATTAGAGGAGAGCCATTTATCAATAATAGCGAAATGGTTGTGGAGTGTCCAAAACAATTTTATTTAAAGTAATTTAGGATATCCCACGCTATATAATTGTAGAAAAAGGTTTTTTACCCCCTTTAAAACTATATATCTTAACAACCCCTTGTCCGATTTGATTAATTACCACCATTAATTTTTAAAGACATCCCATAGACCTACCAAAATTCATAAATTGGGCAGTCAGAGGCACGTCCAAACATTACATTTGGTACCTACCCACATTTTATAGTAATTGGTATTCCATGTTATAAATATGACAGGATATAAAAGTTTTATCATAATTTTCCAGGCGGCCTGTCAACTAGGAATGCTGTTGGCCGCTCAAGCACACGCCGGCCTAGTAGAGGCTCCGCCGAGACGCAAGCGCAGGCGATACGACGACACGCGCACCAAACGATTATAAATAACATCAGCAAAATAAACAGTTAAAAGCGCCATCCCACATAGCTGTGATTGTGAGCAAACGTTTACATATAATTTTAAAAAATTTCAACCATTTTTACTGCCAAACCAGTCAGCTCATAGCCCACCTATTACTGAGTGGTTACCGTGTTCTATGGATGCTAGCTGTAACCAGAGAACATGTACGTTGCCGACCGAAGACATCGTTATTTAGTCATATTTCCTCATTCCCAGCTTTTATAGTATCAGAAGACCTATAAACCCTGTAGTGTAGGTACTCTACACCTTCAGTATTTGTCGGGATTCTTTTTTTACTTACAACCTGTATAAAACACAGATTAGCTCATTGATTTTAAGTAATTCTGTTTTCTCCAGGCAAATAAATAGTTGAAACCAAAATATTTTTTTTAATGTACCCATCCACAAAACATTTAAATGATGATGTGCATACCTCCAGCTTCCACATAAAGAAAATGCAGATTCCAGAAATGCCAATATTTAATGCACTAGCGGCCGCTCGCAGCTTCGCCCGCGTGGCAGTTTTTTCCCGTTCCTGTAATTTTTTCGGGATAAAAAGTAGCCTATATGTTCATCCTGGTTGCTATCTATATTTATTCCAAATTTTATCCAAATCGGTCCCCTGGTTATAGCGTGAAAGAGTAACAAACATCCATCCATCCATCCTTACTTCAAAACTTTCGCGTTTATAATATTAGTAGGATCTACCTACATCTCGTACGTAATAGCAATAACAAAACATAGATTTTTTAAACATTTTATTTATTAAGTAATGAAAAAAACAGATTTGCCTGCCTTAACAAAAAAAGTGAGTATGTAAACCCTTAAGACTACTGCTACCGTATTTACCGTAATAGGCCTTAATCTATAAAAATACTTTTTAAAATCACATTTGAAAGTTATAATACATAATTAAGTTTACAAAATGCCACAAACAGGTAATTTTAGTTACGTGTAAGGAATGTATCAAAACTAGAATATTGTTACACAAACTACCAGATCGATTGTATAACTACATCTAAGATAAGACGATGCAATATCAAAAAATAAACCTACGTTTTGTTTTTGAAACAAAGTAATAACAAATTATTTTACAATAATGTTTTCTTCTTCCACAATCTCAATGAAATATACGTGATTAAATAAGATGTATATGGTTCGTAACTTTAAAAAACCGGCCATGTGCGAGTCGGACTCGCGCACAACGGGTTCCGTACCATTATCTATAGTAAAAACGCCAGAAAAATCACGTTTGTTGTATTGGGTACAATAAACATTTACAGGGAAAATACTAAAAAAATAATTAACTTAAACTGATTTCATTATTTCTGAGTTCTTGGTTTGCATGAATTGATAGCTATAATACCATTTGAAAGGTATGAAATTATACATCTTAGTGCAACCGACTTTATAGGAGGCCGAAGGGCGGTCTAAAATTCAACGAGCAGATTTGGTTACAAGCTCATTCAAGTAAACTTACTGGTCTAGGACACATTGGAACAAAATTCACAAACTCAAAGTAAAAAAAATAAAACCGTACATTAAGAAAAACCACTCTCATCGAGTGACCTAAGTGACCTAATGACGATTCCTAAACGTCATCGGCTTAGAACTCCTTTAAAGGTTTTACTACTACTACTGGCGGCCTGTTACCGATAAAATTATCAGTTCTACATTTAAGCTTACATTTACTCATGCAACTTAAGACACAAATATAGGTACATACTTTGTAGGCACAATTATTACTAAATTACACATCAGTCTTGCATAACTAAGCCAAACTAGAAACATCATGAACTTACATTAATAATTTTGAGAAAGACATCGCTATTGCGAACCCAAAAGATCATAAATGTAAAAAGTAACTTTAAAACAATTCACTGGAAAGAAAATGATTCCAAGAAAACATTTCAAAAAGGATAACTTAAAATAATATTGACACACATGAGAAAATTGTTTCCTGACACGGGCTATTCTTGAAATAGAAGCAGCCTCACGACTTTAATATTCACGCACGGTAGACATTCCCTCTTATCTATTAGGGCCTGACAAGTAGTAACCAACTCAACTCAAGGTTCTTTGAGGAATTTTGCAGTAGTTAGTATTATGACGGGTTCCGAACACATTGCTGCTGCTAGAATACCAACAGGTTCCCTCACGATGTTTTCCTTCGCGGATAAAGGAATATAATGTAATGCAGTAATATAATAAGCAGAAAGGCTGCGTTTTTATTAGCGCGGAGTGGAGCTATGCGGCGCCGAGACAACAAATCGGATAATTAGAACTGAGTTTAAGCATATAAACAATATATGACATTCAAATATCCTGACATACATAAAAGAATATTTTAAATAATCCGTTACGGTTTTGCAGTGTTGATGATGCATTTCAATAAAATATTTTTTTACCAAGCCTACATAACAGATTTTGATTTATTTTAGACTAGGTTTAGTAACCGATACCAATGCGCTAGGCCTGACCCTGTCACCAACTTTATGCGACATGGCATACTCGAGAGTCAGCAATGTCCTGTCATACTCATAAACTGTAGCTTTCGGCTGGTTTGTCATTACAGCAACATGCGAAGAACTGGTGATATGAGATAACTCGTTGAAATAAGTAACATCTACTTTGCACACATCACAGTAATACTTATCATTTAACCTCTTTATCTTGTTCCATAGCATCATGAGATTGAAAGCGACCACATGGTCAATCATATTCACATGGGACTGGACATCAAACTTCTTGTATGGTATCTCTTCATCACAAATGATGCACAGCAAGTTCCTTGTATTAGATAACTCTCGATATTGGTATAAGAACTTTATAGGTATAGCTGTGTCAAAGATACTGTTTTGAGAAATTACTGGTGGCACAGATTTGTTTGATGCATTTGCAACACTTTGTGTGATGGATCTATTGATGTGAGAGTTTTCAGCAATCAACTGGCCGGTACTCTGACTTTGAAAGTCTTGCTTCTCAGCATTACTCATGAAATTTTTCAAATGCGCCTTGTGTTTCTTACTTGTGCAATGATTCATTAAATAATCAATTAAGATTACTGTATTGCATGGAATACAGTAAAATGTGTCTTCTTCAATCTCATTTAACTTATTCTTTTCTAAGTATAAGAGGTAGTTTTTCTTGTGATCGAGTGAATTCATGTGTTTGTCGACAGAGTACAACACAATGTTGCATACAAAGCAGATCAACTCTGAGTCTGTGTTCGATCTACCTTGTTTGTTGTGTCTTTTTATTTGTTGAGAAATTGATGGTAAAATTATCTCTGTACAATCTTCTCTGTTCATCTCAGTGGCTGTTTCTTTGTTGATCAAATCAGTTAGGTGTTTACTATGTTTTTTCCCATTACAGTGCCCGAGTGCATAACACTTGTCCACACACAGATCACACGGTACACAATAGTATTGTTGATCATCTAGTTCGCTCAGTCTGTTTGTTTCAATGGTGGCATTATATTTTGTGATGTGATCAAATACTTTAATATGACTTTTAATACTAGAGACCTTATTTGGTATGGTTATATCACAAATATTGCAAGTGATTTCTGAATCATTATGTGAGATAATGAGGCTGTGCTCCTGAATAAGTCGTGAAGCGTCTTCTTTCTGTAAGTTTGGTTTGTGTAGGATGTTCTCATTGAAATCCGTTCCACTGTCAATGAGGCAATGTTTCAGTTTGTTCCGGTGCAAAAGAGATTGGAGGTGGAAGTTTATGTTTTTTGTCAGATCATTGCATAAGACACAATGACTCCATATGTCGTCTATCTGAAACATTAAAATAATTTGCTCTATATTTATTTTATATACCCATTTCAATTAACGTCAATAAACATCTGTATTTATCATGCAAATGTTACATCTTGGGTCAAAATACAACCCACAAGTAAAGGAAGTAGTGCAGAAGGCAGACCTACTATCAACTGAGGTGTGTGGCCAGTCAACAAAGAACCAGTAATTAGTGTACTCAGTTAAGTACTCAGCAGATGCTGCTGCCTATTTCTTGGTGCATTAGTCGCATTTTACGAGATACAAAGAAGGCCACTCTATTACCATCCATGAATCTCTCAAAAGGAATCTTATTCTTAGAATAAAATTATTCTATGCCATATCATAAGCATATATCCAATTATCGAAGTATTCTAAGCGAAGACCACAATGTATGCATTAGAAGTGATCCTTATGATAAACTAAATAGACATGTTCACTTTGACTTACATTGCGAATCCCATTCTTATCTTCAATAGGGATCATTACTTTCTCCATGTGCTCCTCCGAATGTTCATGTCCATACCCAACATTAGGGTCCTCACAGATCTTGCAGTAAGATTTATCCTTCTGATTGTGTATACTGTGGTAGTTTGCAACAGGAACCTTGATTTTATCACCGTTAATGGCAGTGATGAGTAGGAGCTTATCTGTTAGTACTTCTATGGAATGTATTGGTTCTGTGTTGCATTTAACTACAACAGATTTTATGTAATTAACAAGTTGAGCACTTGCTTTCTGCAAGTTCTCCTTTTTCTCAGCTTTAGTGACTGAACTATAGTTGGCAAGCTGAGTGTTTGCTCTGTCTGAGTTATCATTCTCTCTTTCTGTCTCCTCAACTTTTGGAACTGGATTTATGTGATTGTGGATAAAATCATTGTTTAGGTGTTCTAGCCTAGAAACTATTTCTGGAAGACTTTCTGGTAAAACTTCAACTTCATCTTGCGTTTGTTGTACTATTACTTCTTTAGGAGTTTCAATGATTGGTTCATAGAGTATCTTATCGTTGGGTATGTTGTTGGAATCATTGTTTATTTTATCTTCTCCAATGGATTCACAATCAGCTTCATAAATGCAGTTC
Source organism: Electrophaes corylata (assembly GCA_947095575.1). NCBI lineage: Eukaryota > Metazoa > Arthropoda > Insecta > Lepidoptera > Geometridae > Electrophaes > Electrophaes corylata. The sequence continues at coordinate 3,454,052 of OX352714.1, forward strand.
TTTTCTACTACAATAGATATTTTATCCTTATCTTCATAAACCTTCAAGAATTCCTTGAAAACTTCATCATGTTTCAATGATTTCAAATGTGTTATCGATGATTCATGGTCTGTTTTATGAACATTTTGTACTACGATAGCACAGGGCTCGCAGAAATAGGTTTCAACAACTTGGATGGATAATCTAGACTCTTTGATATTCAGCTGCATATGTTTTCTTATACGTTCAAGAGCTAGATCAGCAATTTTCATGCAAGTTTTATGTTTTTCGCCATCATTGTGTTTTGTTATATATGATTTTGACACTTTGACATCGCAGATGTGGCATATAAAGGTGTTCATGTTGAGTATATCGTCTGGAATTCAGTTTTATAGGTATATACATAGGTAGGTACATATGATTTAAACCTGTGTTGAGGCACATATTTATAATCTATATAAACTAAATGATGGTAAAACTCTGGCATGTGCATAATAATGTTTATGTTGTATAGGAATAATTGTAGATTTATTTACTTTAATAAATTATCAATTTGAGTTTGGGTATATTCAAAAATTAACCCATATGAATTATATAATTTCAACATCTTTGACATAAAGCATAGTACCTACTCTTGGAAATGGAATGCCCTAGGGGTACTCAGAGGCATGCATAAACATTGTTTTGAACATGAACCTACCACTATGACACTACTTTCAGATAAGTATAAATATATATTTACATAGATACCTGTACTTTTCTCCAAGGTAACTTCATCATCAGCCAACACATCCACATGTAAATATTCTTTGTCAAACATGCTTTTGGCACCCCATAGTGGTAAGGCTGCATTTTGGTCTATATGTGCATCATAGACAGGCAGAAGCGGCATACAATAAATTCTACTTGCACTCTCCAAATGAATTGGTGTACGCAGCATGTTTATAGAAACAAGATTCTTCAAGACCTACTGAAAATGAAAAATTATATTATTGTTATGTTTACTTGCATTAAACATATAATATGTTTAATTTAATAGTTGCCAGGTAACATCATTTGATTTGAGTAACAAGAGTAACAAACGCGGAAAATATAAACAATGTTAAGCCTACCTAGCCACTTATTATCGTTGCATTATATTGTGGGGTGGCACAGATCCAACGTAAGTAGGTACACATAAACTAGATAAACAAATGAAGGGCAAATCATGAGGAGTTTAAAAACTTTAGTTTGCGACTGCAGACGTTTGAGCCATGTAACTTTTTAACTTGTAGGTAGTAATGATTAAAGACTTACCTATTATAGTGGTGATGTCTCTCTGTCCAGAGCATGGATTCCAAACTCTTTATGAAATACGAAATACACAATATTGTACTCACCTGCCTCCAAAGTTCAGAATTACCTACACATTTTCGCCGGTAATTTTTAATTCAAATCAAAACAACCACAGAATGAATACCATTACTTCAACTGAACGAACTGTTTGTTTGTGTTGTGTTGTGTGACCACGGATTATGAACTATTTCGGACATAGGTCCGACTTCATTCAATTCAGGGTTACCCGATGTAGACTGTGTCCCTACCCTCCGTCCTTAGTCTTAGTCTACTTATTGAAAATATCTCGTCACTCGAAACGTATGTGAAGGTGTACGTCAAGTTAAAAGCCTCACGATGCAATTTGATATTTTCGAAATCTTATAATCTAGAGTTAGCGCACATTGTTATACTAAAAGGAGCGCATTTTGTCTTTGCGACCCATGACACTGGCTACTCACCAACAGATGGCGTTGGACGATATATCATATTTTTAGATAGGTATGCTCACCTCATAGCATTTTGCCAATAAGCTAAAACATTCTCGCTCGCAGTTCAAGCATGTTAGGAACATACCCTACCTAACATGCAGAGCCTTGCGTCCGACTGAGTCATACAGGTGTTAAGCCTCATGTGCATATATAAGTTTTCGCCCTTCACACCGAAAATAGCAAGCTGCTTTGCGGTAAGAAAATGACATGATGATAGTACTACCACGGGAGAGCCTTACACAAAGAACCCTACTAATATAGTTTGAACTAATGTTATATAGGTGTGACTATTTTAGTTATATTTTGTACAGATGAGCAACGATCATCTAACAACCAAATACCTACCCTATCTCGGCTCCAGTCGCCGTCACTTGTTGGCAATATTCTCGTACAAATAAAATGCCAAATATCATCTATATCATACATTTTACTTATACCATACATCTTACAACCATCGGGTATTGTGACAAACCAACAAAAACCGATTAAATACACTTTCTATTAATAATGGCGCTTACAATAGTTTTATAAACTCTATCTTGTAATTAGGTACTAAGGGGACACAATTCGGTGATAATTTTATAAAGATTTTCTGCAATTTTCTACTTCCCATTACACAGAACTTGATAATTACCTACTATTATTTAGTAGAACCGTCAATACTATATCACATTTTAGCTCTTAAATACTTTGCGATACATTAGATAAACACTATACAATTACGATGGAAAGTAGAAAATTATTCACAGAAATTAGTTATAGCTACGTCAACATGTTTTCAATTATATCTAAATTAACATGGTTTGTTAATTCGACAACCTATTGTTTTTAATACGGTGTAGGGAGTACACCTGTCATTTATGTTAAAGCAGATGGTTTGCTTTTATTTATAGGCCTGTATTCTATTACAACCCTCAAGCATGAACCTAGACTTATTTAGTGATATTTTTCAAAGACTTTTTAGATTTATGCTTGAGTCAGTTCAGAGTACACACCTTACGTCAAATCTCTCGTCTTTACCAAAGATCTGTCTTTCGTGCATAACAGCCTAGACATCGTTTCAAGCATAAAGCTTTGTATAAAATGGTAACTTTTTCTTCTTATTTTTACATCATCATATTTTATTAATATTATTTTACATAATATTGTTTCAAAATCCTTCGCGTCACAATCGGTATATGAAACCAATGTTAGTTTATGTTTAGCCCAAGTATACTAACATTATTTTCTTACAAAAACTAGAGCTTAAGTTTCATTGATATTCCTGGACTAAACACAGTTTCTCAATCAGACCGATTTCGTTTATTCAAATTACCGTTAGGTACAACCTAGTCCTAGAAGACATACAAATTCATGACGTCATGATGTATGACTTCTTAAATATACTCATAATTATCCCAAATAAATATCAAAGTTGCGAAAACTTTGTAGTCTATAATAAAACTCTCAAAATAACAAAAAATAAAAATTTGTAATAAATAGTCACTTTCTATATGGCTTATACACCGATATATTATAAGGAACTAGCACAGTTCCGCAGCTAGCTTTAGATATTCGTGCTTCATTTATTTCGTAGTAAGATCTCACAGATGCTATGTAATGAGATCTCATTACATTTTCGTTAATGTAATTGTAAATTGTATTAAAATCTACTTTTATATGCAATCAGTAAAGAGATCCTCGAGTAATGATTATCTCATTACTTTATTTCATAATTTCGTCACAGATGCAAAGAGATCTTATATTTTTTCATAATAAGTTATGTTATGAAATTACATTTTAATTACAATGAACCTAGCATTTCTATAACAACGCCAAAACGAACAACATTAAAAGTTACTTTCAATAAGCATATCAGTGATGAGTTTGTCATGCATTGCCGTTTTACACTATAGCTCACCAAATGTGTTCCATGACCACACAGTAATGGATGGTATAAATAAATAAAGGAGTGCTTTCTTACGCCCGCGTCTAAGCACAATTTTATTCCGTTTACAGAATCCGTTTCCTTTTGCACGTTGATTGTAATTAAAATGTCATTATAATGAATCATGCGTTATTACTTCTTCATAGAGTTAGCGATATCGCTGACATGTAGCTGCACTTTAGGCTTATGATCAGGAGGAGAGAAATACCATTCGAAGCGTTTGAATGACTCTATCTCTCTCTCGCATGCTTCTAGTGATGAGAGGTTGCTGATCGATGCGTCTGGGAGGAAGATGCTGGGCTCTGAAAATAAGAATGCTCACTTAATACATACACTGAGCGTGGTGGTCAAAAGGTTGTAAGAGGCGACCAAGGAATGGGCAGCAGGATCTCCTGAGTACTTTAGTCGCCAGCCAATTCACTTGCCAAACGTGTCTATGGCTACCTCTTCCTCCCTAAAATGGGGGAGGAGGTAGCAATAAAAATTGTATTCACTTGTAAAATGTGACACTTGACGCTGTTGATTTGGATTTGAAAAATAAAGAGGATCTCTAGAATCTAGAATAGGTCTAGGATTTTAGTTTGAACCATGCATCAATCACATAATATATACGACCGATGTGGCGCGGCGGGCGAATTTCCGCCTTGGGATAAATGTTTGTACTACCTGCAAATATTTATTTCGGGTGTTCTGGATATTTTCCATGCATAATAAAAAATATCTATGTATTGTACCTATGTATTGTATTAAATATATCAGTCATCTACTACCCATAAGACAAGCTCTGCTTAGCTTAAGGCTAGATGATGCTGTGTGGATTGTCCAGCATTTTTATAATATATAAGAATTTTTCTATGATCATTCATCACACTATTGTTTGTAGTATTTTGCTTACCGTTGTCTTTTATGGGACGAGTGCCAACCGCGCCAAAACGCGGTTCAATGTCCTCGCTCGGCCGTGGTGGCGCTGGAGAATAAATTCGTATGAACTAGTGGCCTAAAATGCTGGTACAATCGCTTAGCGAATCTACCGCGCAGATCTACTGGTACAGAAGGAACTACGAGTTTGTGTTGTGTGCTATGCGAGCCCTTTTAGGGCGTGTTTTTATTGGGTGCTGGGAATAGTCGTGACTCCATACAAACTCACTCAAACACAAAAACTCAGTCTGCTAATATTTGTTCCAATATCCATGGTACGGGAAAGGAATAACCTAATGTGGGATGCTGCATATACCTAAGACAGGGACCCATTTAACCCCAAACAATTTAAACTATACTGCTAAAAGTTATAATATAGATTAGATGCCCAGTTTAGTTATTTGCACTATGTTTTTTAGTTTATAGTGTAACCTCGATGTACACGTTCTACCGTTCATGAGCGCAATTCGTGTAGGTTGGAGGTAAATATCCATTGCAGATCTCAGTGGTAATAGGTGCGAAACATTTTTTCTTTGTTGATTGCTTAGTTCGATTCGTATAACATTGGTTTAATAGGTCCTTGGGAGGAAGGTGGTTGGGTGTAGTTACCTTGTTTGACTGGGTTGGGTGTGTAAATAGGGTCAGCCCATACTTGCGCGATGGGTCGCGAGAATAAAGAGTCGTCCGATGGTATTTCGTCTAGCGGCATAGATGGCTCCTGAAACATAATAGATTGTATTACAAGACATTATGGTATACTTTTCGATAATGACGGAATATTGAATCTACTGTTATCCTTTACACTACAAATGCAAAAGTAGACGTTTGTGACTCAACCACCGAACCGAATTGTATGGAACTTGGAAAAGATAAAATTTGTGACTTTGATGAAAAATCACTTGAGACAAATTTCTGCGACCTTATCAAACATACTCTAATGTAAAAAGCTTCATGCAAATCAGTCCAGCCGTTTAGATTGTGATTGAATCAGAAACATGAGTATTCGCATTTATAATAGTAGTAGGATGAAGGTATGTAACAACATACCTGTCGATAAAACTTAGACTCCGTCACATGATGTATAGTAACTTCATTATTGAGCTTCGAACCCACTCTTAACCGCTGAAAGTACGGCAAGTCACCATTTACCATCGCGTCATCCATCTTCATATCTGTTTTCTCATTGAACAGCGCATTTCGGAATAAATTGGGATTTTCTACCCCAAACGGGGTGTAAAGTCCTGTGTATAGGTCGTCTTCTCGTTTTAGAGGCGTTCCTATCGGTTCTGGTCGTTGAATGGGGTTTGCGAATAACGAGTTGTCCGTTTCGAAGGAACGATTTACCTGGAAATATAAAATAACATTTATTTATATCTTGGAAACCAGTGTTACTATTCTAGAACTGTCACGTATGAAATAATATCGATCTATCTTGTAGAACCCACTATTGGGTATTGATAGAGTCTTCCTCTTATTACGTCAAGTTACTCGGTTTTAAGCACGCTTGCTGTCCAGCTGCCGCTACTATATGTCGAACCATAGATCTGAGGATCTGCTTTGGGGTCAGCATCCATTCTTCATTCATTTGATGAAGATGATGATGAGGTATGTGCACATAATGGTACATATATCCAAATGCACCTTTTGGATGTAATTCTGCATTAGATATAATACAGGATCTTCAGATCAGATTGGGCCTTGTTCTGTCAATTATTGTCACAAAAAAAGGTAAAAATACAGTAATCAAGTTTACCTCCGGCCTAGTTCCGATCGGGTTGGGAGACACAACAGGCTTCGGAGCAGACTCGTCTCCATAGTACTCTGGGCTTAAGAAGCTGATAGGAGGATTATCGCTCGTTTTAAACAGTGAATACCCTTCATCATTCTGCTGAGTGAACGACGCTAAATTCATTATCCTATTCTGGTAGTCGTCAGGTTTCGGAGACGCTCGAGAGGTATCCACATACTGAGGTTGGTTGAATGAGTTAGGATTGGGGTAGTTATACTGGGGTTGGCTGAAAGGAGGGGTTGGATTTCGCACACCCATAATGTTTTGCTGATGCATCATAGACATTAATGGATTTCGGATTGTGTACATTCCGTTGGACGTGGGAGTGATAGTCGCTTGACAAGCGTTAGGAGGCATTGGGATTGGATCCGGCAGTTTTATTTCTGGCTTTTTAGGATTGTTTATCACGGGGGGCGAGGATATCTGGACAGGGGGTAGGTTGGGGTGGAACATGGGGTTGCGTAGGGTAACCATTTTGGTGCCGTCTGGTTTGGATTCTTCAGCAGCTGCGGCGGCCTTTTTGGCTTTTTTCTTGGCCTTCTTGGACTTTCCGACAGGTGCTGGTGGCGGTTCCGCAACGATTATTGGCTTCGAAGGTTGTTCTAGAAAACAAAAAAAACGTACAAATAATAGGAAGAGCTTAGAGACTTTTACCCAGTAGAGTTACCACGTTTTCATAAATTTGTCTATTTTTTGTTCACTATCTAAGGCGATGATGTTGTCTCAAATGTCCACAAACATATAATATTTATAACAAGCCTTAAAAGTTGACATAGGCTTTCCCCAAATTTAGGGGAGTTAACCATAGTCAGCACGTAGTCTGTACCTATAGCCTATTCCATATATCCATCTATCTCAATCTATCCCTAGGAAACAGTGAGGTTTTGTAATAAAGCATATGAGACGAGGTGTTAAATTAAGACATTAAGAGTGACATACCTGGATGCGCGGTAGAGAACGCCATCATGGATGGATCTGCGTTGATGACAGGTACCGGCCTCGCTACCGGCGTCGGCGCTACCGCTAATTGGTTGGCTTTCCACAGCGGCTGGGAATACCAGGGTTATGTTAAGACAAAAACTATTCAAAGTTTATAAAATAGGGTATAAATACATGGTCCATTATAAATACCTCCAAAAAATATATAAATGACTAAAGTTAAGGATAAAAACTAATTACGTCGATAACTACGATCGATATTACGTCTACGTCGATCGCGTCAATACTTACCACAGACTTGATAGGGGGCGGATCTTTCTTTTCGTTGGGGTGTACTCGCGTCAGGGTGATGCCAGGTGGTAATCGCAACTCAGATACCTGTAACAGAGTCATCATATAAAAAAACCCTCAATGTTCTTCCAATGGCTAAAACGACCATAGGTTGGTTATCGGTCTTTTTTTATGGCTCTATGTTTTGACTATGTGGTTCTGTGGATAACTCTGACGAGGCTAAGAGAACAGAATATTGTATGTACATACTGAACAAGTCTACTGTTCACTTAAACTAATGTCTCAGACAAAACAGCATTTCGTAAATAGGACAGAAAGTCACGACATTAATCAGGATCAGAGAGCGACCCCGCGTTACACACATACACGGCGTTATTTAAGAGGACCACCGGTAACTCTTAATCGGTGTTCCTCTTAAATAACGCGATGTAAAGATAAACGCGTCGCGTAGTGCTTTCCATCTCATGCGATTCTATACAAACAATATTTGAATCGCGTTGCTTAGTAGTCGTACTTTTAATAATCTACAGTAGAAGCAAAGTCCTGTTTACTTATGCATATTTCCCCTAAAAGGCTGCAACATAAATTTAGCTACGGTGAAAATCATTTATGGTTTACCGAATAAGCCGTATGTTTTCCACGAATAATAAATTGTAAGCAAAGCAGTGTGTGGCTTGTATAGAGACCTGAATGCCGCAGCTAAGCTGATCCATAATACTGCAGGAGGACGGCTTATCTGGCTCGCTAACGCTTGCGCTCTGCAAACAAAACCAAGCGTTTATAAATAAGCGGGTTCAGAATAAGTATAAAAACTGTTTTTAAATAAATAAAAGAAAATAGCATCTCCACTTAATCCCCAAACACGGTTAATCTCCCCTTAGATATCTTAATACCAAGTAACTACTCAAGATTCTTTGTGGGTGTCTAAGGGGGTTAGTTAGGTGCCACATTTTGCAGTAGTTCGTATTTTTTTAATGATCATAATATAAACATTTAAAAATGAACAAGCAAGCATTGTTTTTACTAAAAGTGTAATAATATACGAATTATATTTAGTTACAGGTTTCATCGGTTCATATTGGTTCCTACATTTATATTTATACAATAATTCCATCACCTCACAGAACATGTTCATTAAGACGTGCCCTATGTAACTTATCGTAGGAAATGTAAGGTTCACGTAATTTAAAAGTCATTGCCGTAAATAAATATTCAGTACGTTCTAGGTTCCACAAGTAGAGTGCTATTGTGAGTTAGTTACTAACCTTTCTGTTGTTAAGATCGATTACAATTTGTTAATTGGTTAATAACCTTCTTTTTGATAAACTAGTAAGGCTATCGTGAATTACTTACTAACTCTTTTGTTGATAAGCTCTATGAGTTCTATTGCGAGTTGATTACTAACCTTTTTTTTTGATTAACTAGAAGGGCTATTGTGAGTTGGTTACTAATCTTTTTTTTGACAAACTAGTAAGGCTATTGTGAGTGGGTTGCCGACTTTTTGTTGCTAAGCTTTGATGATTATTGTTAGTTGGTTACTTGCCTTCTTGTTGACAAGCTCGATGGTGGTATGTGGGGTGATGTTAGCTACCTGCGGCTTGTACTCTTGTTGTTTCTGTTGTTCTCTCTTTCGTTCTTTCTTGGTCTGTGGCGGTGGATTCGCTGGTGGTGGCAGTTTGGTTTGCTTTGTAATGACTTGGGCTGAAATCAAATCAAAAATATTAACGTTTTTTTCGTATTTTTTCTTAGTTAGGAACAATGTCTGATTCCTATATTCCTATACCCGGATAATCATTTTCATTAACTAATGTCAGTGACAGAATACATTTTCCTGGCCACGGTTATCCTAGCATAGAAGAGGTGATAGGACCCCTCCATCATCACCAGTTTAAGATATTTATTGAATAAATTCACTTACATGAGAAAAGACTAAAATTAACTTAAGTTGAAGAGGGGCAGTAATCCTACAGTAATATACAGTTAAAAAAATAATTATTCTGTAAAGCATAAAAAAAAATATGACTAGTTTTAAAAAACAATAGGCTCCATTCGTTTGCTCGACCACAGCGGTGTCCGCTTGACAAGTTACACAGAGTAAGCTCAACTGGATGTGGCATAGTTTTTGGATGTTTTAGAAATTCATCATCTCTCCTTGATGGCGTAAGAGGAGACTAAAGGAACGCACCGGGGAAATGGGAAGCCGCATCTCCTAAGTACAAGACACCAACACGGCAGTCACCAATCCGCCTGCCAAGCGTGGTGACCATTGAAAAACTCTTCTAAATATAAGATATTTATGAGAATTTATGAAATACAGCGTGGTGACAGATGGACAGACAGGAGTCTTAGTAATAGGGTCCCGTTCTTCCCTTGGGGTATGGAACCCTAAAAAGAACGAATGCGCCTGTAAAAAGAAATATACCTACCATTCTTCTCATTTTTATTCTCCTTCTCTTTCGTTTCCTTAGTTTCCTTCTCTTTCGCTTTTTTCTCTTCTTTCTTTTCGGCTTTCTTCTCTTCCTTTTTCTCTGCTTTCTTCTCCAATTTTCTCTCGCGTTTAGCTTCTTTCTTCGACTTGGCTTGTTCGGCTCTCTATACAAAGAAAACAACTTTTTACTCACAGATCACAGTCTGACTGGCTTCACAAAAGTACACAAGTAGCCTCCTGCGCTATAGGTTGTGAGTGTGATTCATACCCAGGACAAGTATTTGTGTGATATTATTATTATGAATATTTATGTTTATGTTAAATTTTATCTGCGTAAGGGTTATCATCTTCCTGCTCTTATTCTTATCAGGGAATTTTAGTAATAATTTAAGTAAGTTTTACAAAAAACCTTCTATTAACTATCTGGTTTGCTTAGTTAGGGGCTATGTGGTGCTGTGCGAAATGACCACCATCATTATTGTTATAACTGTACCTTTGCTTGTTCTAATTTCTTTTCCGCCTTCTTGGTAAGCGGCTCGGTTGGAAACACAGAGGGTTCAGACTTGTTTGTATCGCCTTTCTTCTTGTTCTTCGCTTCTTGCTTCTGTAACTGTTCCTCTAGCTGTCTCTCTTCTTCTTCTGCCTGGAAAGTTTTATATCATAGTAAGTAACACACTAACTAGTAGAAGTTACGCCGCCGACCGCGGCTTTGTTCGCCTGGTACCAGAATAATAAGTAGCCTATTACGTTTTGAAAGTGGTATTCGACATTGATACTCACAATTGACGCTTGTCGCAAACTCAGCGATATTTAATAACGGTGTGGGTTTGTTTTAACGTTCGTTTTGTCTAAAAGGGTTTGAATGGCGCAGCCGGCAGGATCGAGGGGTTTTAATTTTATTTGATTTATTCTATTGCCAACAAAAATCAGTTGATACAGTTTTTTCTTACTTATTTAAGCACTAGCAGCCACACGCGTATTGCTAACATAAATCTTTGTTTTGCCCTCTTTGTTAAAGGCCCTCTTTGTTTTGTCTTTCAATTTTGAGAGAGGGGTCCCTTAAAATTTACTGTAACAGTACAAAAAGCTTATACGCTCTAAGCTCTCAGCGTCCGCGGCTAAGCACACCTTTTTCAGAACCTCTTGTTTCCCTTGACCTCAGATTTAGTGTCAATGGGTATTACTATTTACCTGCTGCTGAGCGAGTTTTTTCCTTTGCTTCTTGGTGAGCGCTGGTGCTTCAATAACTTTCGTCTCTTTGGGTTTGGGCTCAGGTTTGACTGGCGCAGCCGCCTGTTTTACTTTCTTCTGTCAGAAATAAATAGATTTAATGAAATAGATTGTAATTATTTTTATTATTTGACAGCCGTCACAGCTCAGTAACTCTGCCTTCTGCAAAAATCTTGACCAATCAAATAAATCACTGACTGTCAGTTGTTACAGTTTACATCACAGCTAAATACTGAAATGCTTGTCCACTACTGTTGCTTGGAGGCTGGACTCTTAAATGTAGAATCTTACCACCTAGTTATAACTAGGAATAGGAAAATTAGAAAAATTACTTGGCTTACGCCTGAAGTCTCTGAACACAGTAGATATCCTCTCCAATCTTTAAAAAGTATTACTTATATCTTCTTTAGAGGCCACCTTCATTTTCTGTCACACATTGCGCTTTAATACCTCCAAAATGATTTAGTTGCTTTCTGGTATGATGTCATTATAAATTATGAGATGTACATGTTACTGCAGGCGACTGTACTAACCTTGTCTTTACTTCCGTTGGCGACATGGTTGATATGCGCTAAGGCTTGCTCCCATGTCTGTGTTGACTTGCGCGTTGTTTCCGTCTTCGCTTGCGCAGGCGCCGGTGCCGGTGTTACCCTACCTTCATCTTCCATTTGTTTTGCAACTGTAAATAAATCAATAACAATGTATTCTTAACTCTTGAGTGTACGGTGACGTACATTTATTAACTTAGTGCGAAACTTACTACCGAGCGATGGAGACACGGGTTTGAAACACTAATCTTTACTTGAACGCAACTTGTATTCAACTTTTTTAGATCATATTAATATAGTTTACCCCTATTGTGTATTGATTGTGTTTCTGTGTGGTAAACAATAAATAGTGATCTATCTATCTATTAATTATACAATACGACAGAAATGGTAAATAATGGTAAACGATTATAAGGTGACTTTACATTTGTTTGGAGTTTCAATTACTTTATAAGTTGAGGTAAGATTAAAGCTGACCGCGATCTGATCACAGAGAGGTTCAGTTGGGAGAGAATCACGAGGCGTCTCTAGGTACTTACTGACGATATGGCGGTTGTCCATGAACGGCGTGTCTCTACCGGGGATGGACGCAGCGCCTGTGCTGGAAGCGGGTGAGCTGCCGCCGCGGTCGGCGCCAGTGCTGGACACGGAGCCAGCAGTGGACGACGCAGACGAGCTGGTCGCACCGTTCGTTTTCATGCGGTCCGCTTCTACAGTTCAAAAATGTTTAGGTGTTTGTTTGATTCTGGATGTTACGTGTATTCTAAGTAGGTTTTGCAAAAAAAAATCAAGTATTCTATCAGAGGGGTGATTGTGTAAGTGTTGTTGAAATCAAATTCCTGTTACAAGTGTCAATTATGACTGATTTTCTAATTCTATTACTCAATTATAATAGATTTTCCAAAATTATCATAATTGACATTTGCAGCAAGATTTTGTTAGCAATAGAAGATAAGTGATCAGATCAGGTTATGCGTAATTCAAATAGTAAAAGCTTTCTTTAGTTTGGGGCTAAATGGTGTTGCGTTTATTATTGCAATTATATTATATAGTATTGCGTTTATTATTTGGTGTTGCAATTATTTATTTAATTAATCAGGCGACTTGCAGGTCACACACGTTAGGAACGTGCCCTACTATGCACTGTCCTGCATCCATTACCTGAGGCATACAGTGTTAAGTCTCATGTATACATATAATAAAGATTCTCTCAAGCCAGCCAGAAGTTATCATGTAGCAGTGATTTAAACCCATGAATGTCTCCTTGATACACGCACCAACTGCGCCACCAGGTACAATTCCAATTCATCGAATATAATACGTTTGTGACTAATAATGAGTACAATGCTTACTGGCGATTGCTTCATTCTGGCGCTGCTTCAAAAGCTTGTCTTCGTCGATCCGCACCCGATTCATCAACTCCTGCTCCATTTGCAACTGTCTCTGTTGTTTGAGCTGATGTGCCTGAAATAAATAAAAAATACACCAGTTGTCTAGTGGTGGTAATCCGGTCGTGATTGCATACTGTCAACTGCACTATAATGTGTACACGATTCGTAACTTTACAAATTAAATAAATAAATATCACGCTACCCAGCCCCAAATTAGGCATAGCTTGTATTAGATGACTGATAGAATACTTATATACTTTTTTTTGTAAATATACTTTGAATTCAATATAACACCCAGACAGAGAACAAATATCTATGTTCATCACACAAATGTTTGTACACGGCGGGAATTGAACCTACCACCTAGTACAGAAGAAAAAATTGGTGTAAGTACATAGCAAGCATTTAAAAACTACACTTTTGAATTTTGCGATTCTAGTGCAATTGACTGTACGTTAAACGAAAACATCACGATGTAACCTTTAGTCAGCTGCCTGAATGCTCTACTCTAAACCAACATGGTTTTGGCTCATTAAATCATTAAACATAAATTTGGCAGGACCCAAACCGGAGATGTAATTTGACGAACCTGTAGCTGCTGCTGATGCCTTTTCTGCCACTGCTGCTTCATCTGCACACGCTGCGCTTCGTCCTGCTGCTGCAGTTTCATCTTCTCTTGCAGTAGAAGCTGCTTTTGTTCTTGTAGTTGCTCTTGAATTTGCTCGTGCTGGCAACGCTTCAGCTGTTGTTGTGCCAACTGTTGAAGTCATACAATTATAATACCGACCAACGAAATTGTAGACTGTGGAAAGTCAGTGGATGGAGAAGGCTTAACATCGTTTTTTCTGAACTACCCCATAGGAAACAAGCGTGATTTGATGTAGTATGTTTACCTGGCAACCACTGGGGAATAAAGGTTCTCGAGTGGCGACCACGAATCGGAAGATGAAGCGTAAGGACGCCCTATTATTCGATGGATATGGAAAGGGCTCAAAATCGTTCTTCCTGGAAACGTGTGGGGGAAGTCTATGCCCATTAGTGGACTTCTACAGGCTGATGATGATGATGTTGTTTACCTGTTGAGGTGTTTTCTTGTCCTGCATAGATCTGGCGTCGTTGATCTCCTTCTCGTATTTTCGTAACCGTTGCGAACATTCTGTCACTTGTTTCTCAGCTGAATGTAGCTCCTGGAAACAGAATATTCATTCAAAATTATGCAATGAATTGATAATGGCGTTGATTTTGTTTCATTAAGGTGACACGAATCGCCATTTTTTTCATATAAATTTCATACAAACGTTGTAAGGTGCTTACTCCGCGGTTTGACAAGTCTCGTCGTTATGCATGCTTGATAGAATATTTAATATTAATTTATTTTTTCCTTAATTAGTTTACCACTGGTACCCTGATAAAATTACAATAAGAGGAACTAAAAAAATAACTTGACGGTTATGAGTCTCGAAGAATCCGTAATTATTATTTAAAAGTTTACATTATTTTGACACTAGTTTTTACATAAGATCACTTCCTCCTAAATATCTATAGGCAGTATAACTTCTTACTGCTCACCGAGTCTAAGCTTTTCTCACGTTATGTAAGCTGAGATTGCATGCATACTAAAAATATATTATTGTACAGATTGAAAGTAACAAAAAAAAACATCTAAGGCAATTAATCATAATGCTAAACTGGCTTGACAGGGCTAAAACTATAAAAATAAGAATAGATAATACAAAAAGAGATGGCAGTACAATTACACTAAGACGATTGACGAAGACATTGGTTCAGTGGCATATTGATATCCTAAGACCTACCTTTGCACTGGTATTCATGAGCGCAGTCAACTCGCCCACTTGCTCAGCCAAGACTTGTATCTGTTGCTTTTGCACTGGATTCAACTTATTTTGCTTTTTACCTGAAACATTTATAAATGACTAAGCTTCATAGTTCATTCATTGTTATATAACCCCACCAAGTTTTGTGTCGTGTGTATCAGAAACTTTAAGTCTCGTGGGACTTCAAAACTCACAACCAGAGCTGATATTTGCTTATCATAAATACTGTACAAAAATACAGATGCTCTCAAGTGATACGGGCGGCTTTAAACTGACCAAAAATACACTTACGGCGTTGTAACAATCAACCAACAACAGTAAAAGTAAGACTTTAAAAGTAAAGGTCGTGTTGTTTCCTACAGTAGTGGTGGTTCCTTACACTCCTTGATGGACAGAAGGACAACAACAAAATAAAAATGGGACAGTTCTAAATGGCTCTAATTATATTTTATGATATAATAACTCACGGCTTTTGGCAGGTGCGTTTTGAGTGGACATCACTTGAAGTGCTTTCCTCGTTTCTTCGCAGCGACGCTTGGCGCTGTAGTGCGATACACGCAGCGCTTCTGCTTCGTAGCGTACCCTTGCCAACTCTATCTTTAACTGTTCGCATTCTGCGCTCAGACGCTCTTCAGTCTGTAAAATAAAATCAAAATACCATGACAAAGTCAAAAAGTATTCAGTAATATCCAGGCATCTGTGATATGGAAGAAACCAAGGTTCTCAAAATAGTAATATGCACTTTCATCCAGCTTTACGCCTCCTGAGCCTAGAGGCAAATAATTTTATAGCATACCTTTTTAGCTTTCTGTCGTTGTTTCTTCGCCTTTTTCTTCCCTCTATCTACTTGACGCGTGGGTCCTTCTATATACTGCAAGAGGGCGTCTAAGTCCCTCGTGTCCTCCGACCTGTCGTGCCAAGCAGATGCACTAAAATGACAATCACTACACATGTTTTTTGTATTATTTTAAACGCATCATTGGAAGTAAACAGAAACAGCCTAACTACTTTAATCTCGAGACACGGTCGACATTCCCGCAGATCTCTTAGGACCTAACCAATTAGTACCAACTCAAAATTATTTGCTGATATCTAAGGAGTGTAGTCTAAACTACGTCCAAATATAACATTTGCATTAGTATAATATTATATATTTCGTCTACTTTGTCTATTTCTGTCGCCAAGCAGCTTACAGTGTTCCGATTGAAGGGTGTGGGTGCCAGTGGCCTTACAGGCACATGAGGTTTAACATCTGTATGCCTCAGGTTGATGCGGAGCAGTGCATCGTAGGGCACGTCCCTAACAAACGTGACCTGCGAGGTAATACTTTGTTATAGCGATGGTAACCACTTAACATCAGGTGGTCTATCTGCTTGTTCCAAGCAATTTGTAAGCAAGTTGTTTAAAAAAATTGCCCCGTGGGTTGGTGACTGCAGTGTGGGTGTTATGTACTCATTTGATACTCCTTTTACCTTTTTTAATAACGATGCGGCCAAATTTGACTTACTCAGTATCTCCACTAGATGTTGAGTACACGCTGGTATCCCGACTGGATACGCTTTTTGGGCCCGGCGGCTTGCCTTCCCTTAGTTGCTGCAACGGTTGCGCCGGTGTTTGTTGATCCGTTGTCGGTTTTACTTGTGGTGTTGGTTGGACCGGTTTCTGGGGCGGTGTTGCAGACGGTTTTTGCTGTAAGTTTTGCGGTTGCTGTTGCTTTTGCGCGAGTTTTTGTTGTAATTCCTGCGGTGGAGGTTTTCTTGGTGCTTGTTGAATCGGTGGCTTTTGTAACAACTGTTGGGGCTGGGTTGGTTGGGTTGATAGACTTTGATGAACCATAGTTTGTACCACTCTGTTTGCAGGTTGTGGCATAGGCTTCTGAAGTTGTTGTTGGGGAGTTAGTAATTGTTGAACTTGTTGAGGTGGTTTCTGTTGCATTTGTTGAAGTTGTTGTAACGTCGGTTTTGGTACTTGTTGTAAAACGAGTTTTTGCTGACCTTGCTGTAGCACCGGCCTTTGAACTTGTTGTAACATAGGCCTCGGTTGACCTTGTTGTAACACGGGGTTATGAACTTGTTGCAACCCGGGTTGTTGTTGAAGTTGTTGTAGTGTCGGTTTTGGAACTTGATGTAACACCAGTTTTTGTTGAACTTGTTGTAACGCCGGTTTTTGTTGAACTTGCGGTTGTGCCGTCGGTCTTTGTTGAACTTGTTGAAGTAGGTTTTGTTGCACAAGTGGCTGCAATTTCGGTTGTTGTTGTATTGGTGTTGCTTGTTGCATTGGCGTTGCTTGTTGCATCGATGTTAATTGTTGCAGCGGGATCTGTGTTTGAGTCTGAGCGCCGATTTGTACCAAGGGGTTCTGATTAAGCCTTTGCTGCAGTAACATTTGCTTTTGCAGTTGTTGATATTGTAATTCCTGAAAAAAAAAATGTGTGTAAACCACGATAGAGAAGACACATGAATTTACAAAACTACCTGGCGAACTAAGAGAGAGAGAGAGAGAGGGGGGGGATATAGTACCATTCGAATCTGTTGTTGCTGCTGTGGAGGCTTGTTGTGAATCGGCAGGTCGTATATCGGCTCTGGCTTCTTTTGTTGCCCCATTTGCTGCTGGTACTGCGCTTGTTGCTGTTGCTTCAGTTGCTGTAACGATAACAAGTATTTATAACAGTCTGTATCGGAATATGATAACCACGAGGGCACGTGTTTTCTAGTAGTCTAACGTGGGTTAGACTAGGTTGGTCGCCGGACTTTGTTCGCGCTAAGATATTTTCATAGAAACTTCAACCCCCCGCAACCTTTCAAGTATCTATGACTAGAGGTTTATGCTCAGCGCTGGCTATATTTCAGTCAAGTCAAAGTCAAAGTCAAAAAGCATTTATTCAGTAATATCCGCAGGGATCATCTTGAAACGTCTTAAATCTAGGTGAATCTAAGCGCCAGTTCCTCGCGACCAAGCCTAGAAGAACCAGTTGGGAAGTATAAACTATAATAATTAGTCAACACAAAGATTATTATAATTTACCCAAAATTAATAGATACAGAGAGATTAAAGGCCTACCTACACATACTTTACCTGTAATCTAATTTGTTCCATCGCGTTAGGGTTGACTTTTCCATCCGCCGTCAGACTCGGCGGCACGTTTACTTGCATCGGCGTTGTTCGCTGTAACGTCTATCAAATCATAAGGATTATCTTGAATTATAGTTATTTTAAGTGGAATGGTATTGTCTGCCCCGATATTTGTTGTTACAATGGACTCGTCGCCTGCGTCGCCGATGTTTTTAGCGTAAGTATGTATTTGCAAAAAATCATAGCTAAAATGTACACTCTAAAGGTAGTTGCATGCCGCAAGAAATAAATAAATACTCGCTTATTTGACCCACATACAACATGATTGGGATTCTATTGTTTTCTTTCAAATAATTAACGTAATATAACACAAGCTCTGCTTAGCTTTGGGCTAGATGATGCTGTGTGAATTGTCTAGCATTATTATTATTACTAATAATTCAAGAAAACTGCTTCATTCAAAATCATAAAAAAATCAAGTGATCTCTGTGACAACTGTGCGATTTTATGCTTCGCGAGATCTCAGTTCGGGCGAACTACTAGTAATATTACAATACACCCTGATGACTTCTTGTACTTAAAATGTGGGGGTTTTCATCAATGAATGCGAATTCGATCGTCATCAGAGTGCGGCATATAGACATACTATTAGAACTTACGCCAAGTTTGAGCTCCGATTTATCTGTAACCACCATTTTGGCCATTTTGTCAGCTAGCATTCGCTGCTGGTTGTCAAGAGCTTGACGCTTCGCCTGCGCTTGTGCAGTCAGGTTTGGCGGGAGTGTCTTTGGCAATGCCTAAAAATATAACAAACTTTTAAGCCTATTAAGCCCTTATAAATGGGTTATGAACTCTCTCGTAACAGAATCAGAAATGAGGAAATCGTATATGATAATATTCCGAGAGATGTATACTTACAGGTGGCTTAGGCTGCGGCTGCATCGCCTTCACCGGCGTGTTGGCTTGCGTGGCGCTCGCCTGCGCTGGTATGCTGACTAGCTTCTTCTCCAGCTGCGGACTCTTTTCTAGTTGGGAAATTTGCTCGGCCTGAACACAAGCATAACATTTGAATAGTACTGTAGATACCAAATAATAAAGCATAAGGGAGAAACATTTTCACAAAATTAAACCACTTCCGGGAACATTGAAAGGAATGACATAAAATTAACCAACTCGAACATATGTTAGATGATCTTTGGACCAAAAACTACTAAATTGATTTGCATGTAAGACTAGCCTGCTGTAGCTAAAGATCGAGAAGTGTTGAAAAAAGGAACCTTTGATCTGCAGTGGAACGAAATATGCTAAAAATTGTGTAGTCGAGGTTTATTTATAACTTACATTAGCAGCCTTGCATAGTTGTTTCTTCTTGTTGAGTATCAGCCGTAGTCTCTCGCGGGTCTCATTGAAATTACGAGGCACGGGCGTCGTTAGGGGCGGCTGAAATATCAACAAGTAATTTTGATAATTTCCTCAGAAGAAACTAAGTTTAGCTCGGAAGCGCTGTGTTAAACAGTAATTTAACACAACACACGCAGTAGTCTTGACGTTGATGAATAATAACAATAAATGCTGCCGAGTATTTCACTCGGCTCCTCTAGCCAAAACTAAGCAAATCTTGTAAATATGTGAACTAGAGCACTAATGCATCACTTAAGACATTTTTAAGCACTCATGACCCTAAACTAAAAACTAAACTACTAGTAAAAACTAGACGCTGCTGCGGTGTTTTTAAATACCTGCCTACTTACTTTTACAATACAGAGTTCAGACACCGAACAAATTCATGACATAAATGGTTGTTCTTAGTGAGAATTGAACCCATAATCTAAAGCGCATTGTCTGTTCCGACAAGCACAGTGGAGTTTTATATATTGGTCCATATTTATATAATAAAGCGAATAATCACATAAAAAATTTGGTAGAGTTTAATAAAAAAAGAGTGTAAAAAAGCTGTAAAAAAAATGGATGATGACATTAAACTATGAGAATACGGAAAATTTATTAAAAGTAACAAAATAATAAGAAACACACGCAGATTCATACACACAATAATAAAAATACAACACACACATATACGAGTAGTACACAACAACAATCACCCAAAACTAAATTGTAATTTATGCATGTATTTCATATATTATGAGTGGCTTTAGAATTAATTGTAATATTCCTGGAAGATAAGCAGCAGCTACAACACAAGTTTAACAACTTAGTGTAGATGCTGTAACCATAAATTTACGCAAGCCATTCTTTCTCTGTTTTGTAAATTAGATTGTTTGTACCTATATTGATTATGAATGTGCTTAATTTGAAATAAATGAATTTGATTTGAGTAACAACACGCGCAGTGCATTAAGTAATGGTGGTTAATACTGGTTAATGACGGTTGAAGTACTCACCGCGTGTCCAAACACAGTGCAATAGCAGCACGTGCAGTGCTGGTCGTTGCCGTCCCCCGTGCACGATCCATTGCCGTTATTGGTATGACCTACTGTTGGGACAAACAAACATTCAATATTGATATGTCACGAAAATCCAAATTAGTGACAGGATACACCTGATAACCTACTATACTTTATAATCTTATGTTGAAATCGATCAGAAGAACTAAACTGTTTAAATATCTTACCTTTGCAAACATGCTGTTGATGCGTAGCATTCTCACACTGCTTCGGTATAGGCTTCGCTTTCGCCGGCGGCGTCTTGACCTTGACCTCCTTAACCTCCTTCTTCTTATCCTCCAGAACGCATTTACTTTTCTCCGGATTAGCTGGGTCGAAGGATATTTTCACTATGTCCCCTAGACATATTGATCGATCACGTTTACACGCAGCACACATACAGTCACTTGTGTATTTACACTCACTAGATGGAACATCACAGGATGAGATATCGCTTTCGGATTTACTCTGCCCGTTCCGAGATAAATTCTTGAACGCTACAGCGTTTAAAGTCTGCTTAGCGTTACGTAACGCTTGCGCGGAGTATTTGGCTAGGTCCTCTGGACAGGGCGCTGGTAAGTTAACTTTTATTGTGTTTCCTTGAGCTACGGCCGGAACGGCAGGTGATATAGTGATCCCTCCGAAACGTAAAACCTCTACCATTTCGTCGTCCAGAGCTGAATAATCTAAGTTGGATACTATAGCCATGACATGATCATGGTAGTTTTCGGGTTTGATCGCATCACCCGCGAGAAAGGACTTGATTGCATCAAAGCTGTCTTTTAAAGATTTGTTCCCTTTCCGAGCAATTAGCGTTTCGCATTTTAAAATCACATCGCGTCTAGTATTTGGATTGCATTCTTTGGGTGTCGGAGATGACTCAGGTTTGTCTTCTGCTTTAACGGGTAGTGGAGCGGGAAGCGTAACGGGAAGCGGAGCGGGAACAGGAGCGGACGCAGCGGCCTGAACAACAGGCTCAGGTTTTTTGGCCACCCTTACATTGTTGTTCCCAATAATCTTACTAAGCCCCCTAGCAGCAAGTATTTCTGCCTCACTTGCGTTCTGTGAAGTCTTCACCGGAGGTCCTAACTTCACCAACGCTTCTTTGATCTTATTCTCAAACTGTTCTAGTTTATACAACATCACCAACCATTCGTCTCCGGTCACAGAACTCCTGGGAATTTTATCCATAAAATGTCTGTTTATTGCTTTTAGTCTTTCCATAAAAAATGACCGTTTCTTATCTATCGACATGGTTGAAAAATCCGGGGCCTTATCATGGTTTAGATTGAATCCCATTAGCTCTTGTATATGGGCAATCGCTACATCGGGATTGCTTAGAATCCAATTGACTAACTGCGCGGATTCCGCACATCTTTTCAAAACATCTACATAGTTTATCTTCATATTTTTTAGCATGTGTTGTTTTTCGCCCGGTATTTTGGACATTTTCATTAGGATCTTGTCGAAAGTACTGCCTATTGTGACGTAAGAAACCTTCGCACCCGGATTAGGAGGTTCCTTCTTTGAAAGGTTTTCTTCTGACTCACAGTGTTCCTTTTTCGGCGTAGAATCTTCTTTAGGCATACTATCTTCGTTCTTAACTACTTTTTCCTTATCGTCTGCCTGCCTCGGGTTTCCCGTAAAATCTCTAATGTGAAAATAGAACTTGTCCAACATATTTTCGATTTCGTGTTCTACCAATCTGATCGGAATAGTCTTGAATTGGGTGGTAACATAGTTTTTCCAGGCTTCAAATCTAGACTTAACAGAATCTCTCAACTCATCCATACATAATACATCTTTAACAGCGGATTCAAAAAGCTCAGCTGCTCTTTCGAGCATTTCTGAGGAGATTTGTTTCGATACGGAGAATAGTTCCCCCGCCATACATTCAGCTAGATCAGGATTTTCTGTGTCTCTTAGAAATTCAATTATTTTCTTTATAACTATTTGTACTGAGATTGTGAATAGAGCATCTTTGTATTCTTCCTTCCTCTTCAATTTGATTTTTAAAAGTGCTTTTATTTCCGCCTCGTCTTTGAGCATTTCTTTTAGGTCTGTGCTATCGAATTCGAAGGTAAACGTTCCTATGTCACCAGTGTTGCTCTTAATTCTACGGCTTATCTTACGTTTGGCTGTATTCTTAGTTACCTTAACGCTATCCCTATTTTTGCTTAGTTTTAAATCTCTGATTTGTTTCAACGTTTCCGGAGTTAGTTGCGCTTCACTGTTTGCATCTGGTAGACTGTTCATAATGGAGGCAAATTCTGGTAGTTCGAAAGATGCGTTTGCGAATTCACTTGCAATTTCCGGCATATTGGCTAGTATTTGCGGCATATTTTCTACGAACTCCGCTAGCTTTGTATTCGCTGTGTCTATATCTACGGGCACATCCATGTCTAATTTGTTTAAAAAATCCACAGAGTTCTTGTCTAAGCTCATCATGACTTCACAAATCTGTTTTAATGACATACCATTTTGATCTAAATTCTTTTCCTTTCCTTCTGTTTTAATACTGTTATAGGAGTTGATTATATTCTGGCATTCTTCCATCGCCTTTTTGATTTCTAGCCCAAAGGTAACATACTTATAGATATTAGGATCCTTATACACAGCTACTTCGGTATCTGTTTTATCTCCTTCGACTGGCGTCCGTCGTGCGTTTAACGGAACGTTTAGGTCCGGCGTTACTTGTGCGTCGATTTTCTCACTGAATTTGATTAGTCTTTGAGTGGGTTTGGGAGTGAACACAGGCGTAGCTTCGGTTGTAGGCGACATTTCTTGTAGCGGTGGGCTAACGGACTCGGGATATTCTTCCTCAGAGTCTGTCGAGGTCGGTTTAGCTTTGGCGTATTCTTCTCTAAGCTCCGCGATAACTTGTTGTATTCTTTTGTCTGGGTTAAGAGCCATTTGGGCGAGAGAGGCGATCACTTGATTCATGTCCACTTTCTCTCCTACTATGGTGTCCGCATCACTGATATTGTCATCTTTTTCTAGAGGGAAGGCATCTGGTGGGGTCGCTTCGTTGTCTTGAATATCTTTGAGCAGTTGCGTAGTTTGTGCTTTGTGCTTCAGCAGCTGCAGAATTCTGTGTGGTTTGCTGGTGGAAAAATGTTAAATTACGTAAGTGTCACTTCTTTACGTAGAACGTAAATAAGTAAATCAGTAAGTCTTCTTTATGTAGAACATAAATAAGTTAATCGTCAAAGATTAGTACTGATTATTAGTCAGTAACATTCTTTGACCTAGCGCTGTATAAATAAAAATACGAATGTTTATGTTACATTTACAAGGTTTTTACTACATAATTTTTTATGTAAATTATAATAAAGATTTTGCTTCTGGACACATACATTGACATAGAACTTTAAATAGTAATATGGCTGTTGCAAAGGAGTTCGTCGGGGGGTACTACCACCGCAACTATATCTATCACCCAGCAGTGATAGAAATAGGTACAGTTTAGTGTGCTATGCTAATTTTATACGTTACCTGTAGATGGTAGATGGGTTAGATGATGCTGTGTAGATTATCCAGCATTATTATTATTATTGTTACCTAATAGTGGTAGGTTTGAGTTTCCGTTTAGTGGCGGTGGGAAGGCGCGGTGAGCCGTTGCGTCGCTTGCGTCGCGGGACTTCGTCTAACAGAGTTACATTACTGTCCGGTATGCTGCAAGGAAAAATACATAATAGTACTAAATGCAACGAATAAAAAGAAAATATTGAACTCTATCACACTGTCGAAATGTATTTAGAGCTTTCATACAATATTTCAAAACCTATACTAATTATAAGAATCTTTGTCCTGATTGATTTTGACTGACATATAGACAACGCACAGCTCAAACCACTGTTCATAGAGACATTTTCAGGGTATATTTGTCTTGGTATGTAGAGGTGTACTAAGAGTGCCGCTATACAATGCCAGTATTAGAATAATAAATAAACGCGTGCGACTTCGCTAGTTTTTTTATACAAACTTCAACCCTCGCTGTATACCCGTATAGGGGCTGGATTTCGGAAATGTATTACTTAGTACACGCACCAAGAGAAATATACCCTGTTTCAAGTCTCTACAAGCGGTTTTGGCTGTGCGTCGTCTTTATGTCGGTCAGTAAGTGACTGACTAGTCAGGACACAAATTCTTAAAGTTGTCATAGATAGAATGCTACGTAAATACACAAATTAAAATGACATCAAGTAAAGAGAACAAACAAACCTCTCCTTCTCCTGCTTGAGCTGGTCTTCGAGCCACAATCTCAGTCGGTGGTAGTAGAGTTGTTGATCTCTCATGTGCATCACTTTGTGACGGACCTACAACAATATACAACTAATTATTAACCAAAACAAGATACAAACAATAAAACCTGAAAAATTAACTAGTCACATCTAGCTGGTGAAAATAGGTGCATGCAGTAATAAGATAAAGGATAGTTACCTCCTTGAACCTCTGCAGTTGTAACTCAAGGCAGAGCCCGGTAACAGTAATCCAGGGCTAGTGAAACTAGGTGCATGCAGTAATTAGTGCAGTATAAAGAATAATTACCTCCTTGAACCTCTGCAGATGGTACTCTGGGCAGAGCGCGCGGCAGGGCAGGTTGTGCGGCGCGGGGGGCGGGGAGCCGGGGGGCGGGGGCGCGGGCGCGGCGCCGCCCACTAGCTGCATGCATACCTGCAACCAACCACTTACTCAGATAGTATCTCGTCCGTACTTTGGTTGCAGGTAAGCATACAACCAAAGGTATAAAGGGGCGCAAAATCACGTTCGTTTTCATTACGAGCGTCTGTAAGTAGCTCTTCGGAACGATAACCGTCAGATATTATAATTTTATTAGCTGATGTAACAATGCCAGTTTGCATTAGCCACTGAGAGCCTTGGTTTACTAGAAAACTGCCAATAAGCTGGCTATGCCGTTTGTTTTTGGCAGATATGACAGCTCAACATCAGGTAGGTCATCTGCTTTATGACCCAAAACTATATTAAAAATCTCATACGCAGTAGGCGCTTTACTAATGCAATAGATATTCAATTCTTCAAGAAAAAGGGAGTTGTAAATATAGCATACATTTTTGATACATAGACAATCAACAGGTTACCATTGTACCAGAAAACTTTATGGTGGCACTTCACATGGTTATTTGTGTTCGCTATTGGGTGTTTGTTGTATTTGGAAAAATATATGTCGTATACGCAAACATGCAAATACAGGCGATACGACCATCTAAACATGGCAGCCAAACAACCAGCACACAAACATTTGGCTGTCCGTACCGTACAGGTCGACAGCGGGTGCGTTTCTGATATGGCCATTGTGTGGTCGGTTTATTTGCGTATTTGCCTATTTGACCCCTTTGATGTGCGTCTAGAAACCGACATGCGCACGGTAACGCGTATTTGGTATTGGCTATATGTGTCAAATAGGCAAATAAGGCCAAAGCTTTTTCAAATATACCGTCCACACGTGGTACTTGTTTGCCAAATATGCCAAATACGCAAATACAAATAGCCATGTGAAGTGCCACCATTACACCTAGAACAAACATTTGCAGATCGAGCAAACATTACCGTCGCCGAGGGAGTCGAACCGGCGGATTAAAATGATAAAGCGACCGTTTTTGTTTAAATTTTCTAGTACAATGCATTGGGATAACAACCTCAAGATTTTATCAAAACAAACAATAATGGGAATGTAAATGGATAGTTTTTACTGTGCCAAGAATCTAGCGTGCCTAGCAATTAGAGCCGTGATCCTACAAAATATCACAACTGTGTATACTAGTGACAAATCATGCAAATATATCAAAAACGACAACAGTGCTCATCATCCTATACAAAACGTACCGTCGAGAGTTTCTTCTGTTTTCTATAGACTTGAAGCTGCCGGCTGTGAACTCCGGGTAGACGGCGGTACATTGCCATTAACTTCCGGTCCACTGCAGACAGACCCTGGTCTACTTGTTTCCTGCCAATGAATAATGATATTTTTAAAAACATCAAGGGATTAATAAAATATAAAATCTACTGTCCCGTGCTTCGTACACAAGGGTTTCTCCGAAAAGACACTAACGGCCTAATACTCAAAAGCAACTTAAATTTAATTTCGTCTCAAATGACGAATTTTTGACAGACTTTCATAGCAAACTGTCAGAAAATCGCGACGTGATTAAATTTAAGTTGCGTTTGAGTACCTATTCGGGTGTAAGTTTTTTTTATGACGAACCGGAATAATAAAAAACGCTTATCCATAAAAAAATATATAAAGAAATAAGCTATGGACAATGACTGAAAAAAAATAAGATATTTTAAGCACACCATCTATTATACGATTTACTAGTTGGTTAATAGTAGCCTTGTCTGCTACACTGTAGATTGTAGATGCCATCACCGAAGAGGACAATACTTTGTTAGATGACCATAGGCGTTTGTTTTCTGTCTGAATGATATAAAATATTATTAGTATGTATTAAAATTAACTATGAAATTAGTTATCTGGTTCCCATAGTACAACTTTGCTTAGTTTAGGGTTATAATTTATTAAACATTATTATTTTAGTATTTATTGTCTATACCAATTTTATGAATCTTTGTCCTGACTGACATATAAACAACGCACAGCCTAAACCACTGGTCGTAGAGACTTGAAATTTTATATCTCTTGATGGTAAAGGTATACTAAAAAAGGAGTTCCCGAAAATTCAACTCCTAAACAGGGTTGAATTTTGTATCAAAATAACTTCACGCAAACGAAGTCACGCGCCTTTCTCTAGTAATAATAAATGTTATACCTAGCTTCGAGGTCATCGCCCCCTGTCGGCCATTCGTCACATTGCTTTAGCACCGTGTCCATGTGTCGCTCGATCGAGGCTATACTCCGCATCATGTGACGAACCGTTCTGAAAATTAAAATTACCTTTAAGGTTGGCGGAGTGAACACTACCTTTTACATACCCACCTATCTATAAACTATAAGTAAAGTAAACAGACCTTTGCATCTATTGTAGATAATTTATTAACGTTTATTAACGTTTATCTGGTATATTAATTATAAGCATCTTAGTCCTGACTGACTAACATATAGACAACGCAAAGCCACTGCTAAAAATCTCTGAAAAAGACTGAACTCCAGAAACTGACCCCCTAAACAGGTACAGCGGGGCGCTGAAAATTGTATGAAAATACGGGAATAGAGTCGCGCGCGTTTAGTAGTATAGTTGAAAGCATACTTTTTATAACTTTATTTCACCAACACTAAATGATTGTAAGTCCACTCGTCGACCCTATTTTTAAGTAAACCCCTTCTATTTTTATTTAAACACAGATCTAATCAACACACACTCACACAATAAATTTTTTTGTGGGTCTGGAACCACCGTAGCATGGAATCATGTGGTTAAACAGTCACGTGAGTGCGTAATAATGAGTTAACTATAGAATTAACCTGCTAAGCTGTGTGGGCGCTGTCTCAGTGTCAGAGTCAACGGCCTGTGCGGCGACTAATAGCAGCTCAGACGCAGAGTCCAGAGAAGACTCGCTCGAGAGAGGCAGTGAAGGGACATTGGACTCTGACTCGGAGTCCGTAACCGTCAGAAATGAACCTGAAATACATGAACCGTTCAAAACTAAAAATAATCACAGAACACACATGAGTTTAACTGGTGTAGTGATTGATCGAGGTGGCTGAAGGGGAGGGGCCCTTCAGCCACCTCGATCAATCACTACAAAATAATCTTGAAGCCGGTCAGCTAGTAAACGAAAAACTCACTATCATCCAGTTCCGCGCTCGCATCGCTGTGTTCGTTTTCGCTGTCGGATTCAGGTTCTGCGTTATTGGGTTCTCTTCGTTCGTTAAAGTTAGGCGCACAACCATTGCTACTGTCACTAGCATCGGTGGTCGCACTAGTAACGTTATTCACACTAGCAACGTTATCCATGCTAGAAACGTTATCCGCGCTAGCAACGTTATCCGTGCTAGTAACGTTATCTGTGCTAGTAGCGTTATCCGTGCTAGCAACGTTATTCGCGGTAAACACGTTACTCGTGCTAGTAGCGTTGCTCGTGCAAGAAACGTTCGCCTCGCTAGTGCTGCTATCTGGTGGCCTGTTTCGAAATTACAGAGATTAAAAACTAGTCTATAATATAAAAATGAATCGCAAAATGTTCGTGAGCGCATAACTCAACAACGCCTGAACCAATTTGGCCAATTCTTTTTTTTAAATGTTTGTTGAAGTTCAAAGATGGTTTTTACGGCGAGAAAAATTCGAATAATTGCCGGAAAACCCCTAAAAACAGCCCTTTTCTTTTTCCCATACAAACGTTTTCTAACTAAAACGAGCTTTATTGCTATAACATAAAGTTCATATTGAATTACAAGCACCCACTGTTGTTTAAACAATGTAGGTATGTTCCTAACGTCAAAGAGTCAATTTGCACTTTATTACCTCTGCACAAAGTTCAAATTCAATCATATCTATCAAAACAGTGTGCGTTGGAGCACAGATAAACAAAAAAAAGAAAACGAAATCGAATAGTTCAATTTGGTCGGCTTCGCGATATTATTTCATTTGTTTTACTTTAAAATGCATTAGTTTTCAAGTCATTACAATAGTCAAACAAAACCAGCGTTACCAAAAGTGTTTTATTATTTTAAGTTTTTATTATTTCATATCCTTATTTTAAATACGGCTTGAAGGATTTAACTCCAAGTCATATCAAATTTAAAAAAAGTTGAAACAACACAAACTGTCAATGTCAGTGTTTTTTTTTTCTTGGATTTTCGGTTACCTACTCTAATGTTTGCAGTTTGCTTTTGTCAATTGATACACGAAACAAATTCGTACCTATATAGTAGTTTGTGCAGTGTTTATTGTGACAAAATAATCTATACAAATAAATAAAATTGAAGTGTCTGTTTGTAATATTAAAATAACCGCTTTTTACTACATGCATATGAATGTATATGCGATACATATACCAAAATAGCATTTTTTTAAATGTTTGTCTGTCTGTCTGTCTGTTTGTTCCGGGTAATCTCTGGAACGGCTGGACTGATTTCGACGGGACTTTCACTGGCAGATAGCTGATGTAACAAGGAGTAACTTAGGCTACTTTTTATCCCGAAAAAATAACGTGAACGGGAAAAAACTGACACGCGGGCGAAACTGCGAACGGCCGCTATTTTATGCCGTATTAACGCCATCTGTTGGCGGATGGATGGAAGTGGCTAACTTTATTCTTTAGCAAGTTGTTACGAGAAGAGGCGATCCCGGACGAATGGTGCAACAGCTCGCTGGTGCCCATCTTCAAAAACAAGGGTGATGTACAGGATTGTAACAACTATAGAGGAATAAAGCTCATGTCACACAGTATGAAAATTTGGGAAAAGGTTGTAGCGCGACGGATGAGAGAAGAAAGTGAGGTATCACAGAACCAGTTTGGATTCATGCCTGGGCGCGGGACTATGGATGCCATCTTTGCGCTTCGTCAACTTTGTGAGAAACACAGACGAGTACACAAAAATTTGCATATGGTGTTCATAGATCTTGAGAAGGCGTATGATAGAGTATCCCGAGAGGTTCTGTGATGGAGTATGAAAGTTAAGGGAGTGCCTGAGAAGTACATACAGCTCATTCGAGCTATGTACGATCGAGCGAGTACTCACGTCCGGTCTGAGGCCGGAGTTACCGCCAAGTTCAATGTGGGTGTAGGCTTGCATCAGGGGTCGGCTTTGAGCCCTTATTTGTTTTTCCTGGTGATGGATGCTCTGACATCAGACATACAGGAAGAAGCACCCTGGTGCATGCTGTTTGCCGATGACATTGTTCTGGTTGGAGAAGATGCGCTTGAGGTCCAGAGCAGACTAGGAAAATGGTGGGATAAATTGGAGAGTGTCGGACTGAAGATCAGTAGAACCAAAACAGAGCATCTGTTTTGTGACTTCGGTGGTCCATCCAATTTTATCCCAATAGCCTTAGATGGTGTATTAGGGATACACCAGTTTGTTCCGATTTCGGTACCTCGGCTCATTGATACAGAGCGACGGCGATATTGGCCGAGACGTGAAGAATAGAATAAATGCGGGATGGATGAAATGGCGACAGGTCTCAGGAACCACGTGTGATCCGAAAATGCCCCTTAAACTTAGGGGGAAAGTTTACAAAATGATCATTAGACCTGTCGTATTGTATGGATCTGAGTGTTGGGCAACTAAAGGGACTAATGAAAGAAGGGTACTTGCGGCAGAGATGCGAATGTTGAGATGGATATGTGGAGTTACTAGAATGGACAAGATACGAAATGAGTATATCAGGGGTAGTTTGAAAGTAGCGCCAGTGACGGAAAAATTGAGGAGCAATAGGGTAGCGTGGTATGGGCATGTCATGAGGAGGGATGAAAGTCATTTAACCTTGAGAGCGATGAACATCAATGTTGATGGATATGTGGGTAGAGGTAGACCAAAGAAAAGATGGATGAATTGTGTGAAAGATGACATGGATAAGAAAGGAGTGAGTACAGATATGACGGCTGATAGAGGGGAGTGGAAGAAAAGAACATGTTGTGCCGACCCCACATAAAGTGGGATAAGGGCAGGAAGATGATGATAACGCCATCTGTTGGCGACATCGAGTACTACTTCAGTTAAGATTTGTAAGTAAAAATGTTTACCGCCCAACGAAGTGGGCACGGGTCAGCTAGTAATTAAATATAAATATTATGTATTCATGGTTACATAATGTCATTTTAGAAGCTAAAATATATACATTTCCAGGAAATCCATCTTCACGTCGCAAATAGAATTTTTAATTTAACTTTCTTGATTTCTTTCCTTGCAATTTGACACCCCCGATACATTTTTTTAGACCCGTATTTTTTGACCACACCATCATCACTACAAGACTGGTTTAGGAAATGGTTGGGAAAAGGTCACGAATATTAACAAAATAAGGATGGTAAGAAATGTGTGAGTGTCGAGTATACCCAAACTTACTTCGCCCCGGTACCGTCGCCCTGCTGCAATTGCCCTTCCATTGATTCACTTTCCATCTTGAAAAAAATAAATAATTATTATTCAATGAGTTTTATTCCGTCGTGATACGATTCATTTTGGTTAATTAGCTTAATGCAACTACATAGGTACATTAAATTTCGCTTATTTCCTATACGTGAGCAGATTTCCATTTTCTGCGATCCACATGCCACTTTTACTACATTCACTCTCATAACATTCTTCATATTGAGATCCTTCTTTGATCCTTTGTTTTGTGTACTTTTTTTTATTTTAGCCGGAGGCACAGATTAATATAGTAGTATACCTACCTGTAGAAACGTGTATAATACCCTCTGAGACTCGATCGGAGTGGGTCCTATTGGCAGTTCAGTTTCGAGGCAATCTTCCGTACTGTGCTTCAGACCGAACACAGTCATTCGTAAGTAGATAGACCTGAAATAATAATAATAAAAAATCTAATATTTTATAACAGATCTAACAAAAGACACATTAGAAAATCTAATTTGGAACCGGGCAGTATATAGACGTTGATAATACACCATCGCTCGTTAGTTTATCTGTAAGATCGCACTACTGGTTCAACTGTACTCGAATACGCCACGGCTGGCATTGTGTATTAGGACCCTTCACCTCGCCATCATTACCTCACATAGATGTCGTAAGAAGCCACAAAGAGAACACCCAAGGTCATAGCCAGTATCATCTCCTGAGTACTTAACACTGCCAACTCAAAATCTCTTAAAAACGGGGAGGTAGCTGCGGACTTTTACGAGTATTGATGATGACACTATTTAAATCCACATGTTACACTGCCTTATTTGAACTTTTGACGTGCTCTGTCAAAAAGTGAGGGTAATCCTAATTACCCCGGAGCGGTCGTTTAGAAAAAATTGTGGCTTCATTGTAAGTTTGGCACACACTCACCTAAGCAGAAGTTTCCGTTGCTGGGCGCACAGTATTTTAGGCGAGCGACACTCACAAACGTGCTTGTAACCATCCCATATGCTCACTGAAAACATTACATGTCAAGTAAAACATTTTTTTTTTTTTTTTTTTTCTTAATTAGTTTACCAACTAAATACAGTAGGTACCCTAATAACATTACAATCTAGCCAATTAGGCTAATGAGTAACTTTGCTTTGACTTATTTTTATATGAATACTATACTAAGAATGTGTCCATTGGCACTTTTCTTACAGTCTCTATTTAAGGGGAGGACACTTTGTTCTTGTGTTCATTAAAAGTAGAACTATTATTACACTACACCATATTAGTTTAAACACTACACTAGCTCAAAAGGTTTAGTTCTTTTGAGCCTTCTCACTATGTCTGTGTTGTCGAGGAGCTGGATGGCCTCGGCGTTCACGTGGTGGTGAAGTCTTCGTTCGTGAGCTTCTGCAGATTTCTTAACAATTTTACTGACAAATTCCATTTGTAGATCCCGGTGCAAATCTTCATTTCTCACGTACCAAGGTGCATTAACAATGCCCCTTAGTACTTTATTTTGAAATCGCTGTATTATTTCAATGTTGCTTTTACGGGTACAGCCCCACAGCTGTATACCATAAGTCCATACTGGCATTAGGACTTGTTTGTATAACAAAAGTTTGTTATGCACTGACAAATCGGATTGTCTTCCTATCAGCCAGTGCATCCTTTTGTAGCGTAACTCTAGATCCTGCTTTTTCTTCTTGACGTGTGCTTTCCAGCGCAGCTTTGCGTCGAGTGTCATACCTAGGTACTTTGCTGTGTTTCCGTAGGGAATGATTTTGTTGTTGATGATTACCGCATAATACTGGTCTTTTTTGTTAGTAAAGTTGATATGAACTGACTTGGATTCATTCAGTTTTATTCGCCATTTTATAGTCCAATCATGGATTTCATTTACAGCAGCTTGTACCTTTTCAGCTGCTTCTGCATGAGTGCGTCCGACCGCCATTATAGCAGTGTCATCAGCGAAAGTTGCAATGGTGTTATTTGCTGACGTAGGGATGTCACTTGTATACAGAAGGTATAGTACCGGTCCCAATACGCTCCCTTGTGGCACCCCAGCTCTTATTCTTTTAAGTTCAGAGTAGGCGTCTTCTTGTCTTATTCTAAAAGTTCTATCTGATAGGTATGATTCTATTACATCTGCAAATGCTGAAGGGAGTACCTTCCTCAGTTTCAGTAATAAGCCTTCATGCCAAACCTTATCAAATGCCTGTGCCACATCCAGAAAGATAGTAGAGCAGACTTGTTTATTTTCTAGGGTTTTTTCAATAACATTTGTAATCCTATGCACTTGGTCAATTGTTGAGTGTTGTTCTCGGAATCCAAACTGGTGCTCTGGTATAATGTTTTTACTCTCTATAAGAGGCTTAAGTCTTTTTAGTAGCAGTTTTTCAAATAGTTTTGACATTATTGGCAGCAGAGAAATAGGTCTGTAAGATGAGGTCTCTTGAGACGGTTTTCCTGGTTTTGCTATCATGATGACTTCAGCAACTTTCCACAAATCTGGTACACACTTCAGTCTAAGTGCTGCATTGATAATAGTAGTCAGTTTGACAAGTGCTTTTTTCGGAAGATTATGTAGTATTTCTCCCGAGATGAGGTCAAATCCAGGAGATTTTCTTGGGTTTATGCGGTGTTTTATTTCACTCCAAACTTCTCTGGGTGATACTAGCTTTATGGTAAGTGTTTCACGGCAAACTTCATTTACTGTAGGTAATAGATTCGTTTGGCTTACATTAGGCTTAAATATATCTTCTAGGTATTCTGCGAATCTGTTAGCTTTTTGTTCGTTGCTAACAGCCCATTGTCCAGGTCCTATATAAATAGGAGGAATTTGGGTAATGGGTTGTTTCATATTTTTAGTGGCCTTCCAGAGCGAGTAGTTTGTACTGCTGTCCGCTGTGAGGTTTTGCAGGTAATTTTTGGTTGAAGCATCGGCAAAAAGTTGAATTTTTCTTTTCAGCTGTTTTGTGAGATTATTTAATTTCTTTTTGTCTTGAGGAAATCTTGTTTGATGCCAAAGATTTCTCTGTTTTCTTTTATCACTTATTAGTTGTAAAATATCATAAGGATAGTAGTTTCTTGCTTCTCTTTTCTTATTTAATGGTGTATTACGCCAGGCAACCTGTTGTATTAGTTTTGTGAAATTGTTTACCTCTACGTTAAGTTGTTCTGGAGTTTTTAGCGGAACTTTGAGGTCTACTTGGCAATCAAGCTCTGTTTTAAAACTCTCCCAATCAGTATACTTATTTACAAGGGTCAAAGTTTTCTCTATTTGCAAGATTTGTTCACTTAATTCTAGGTATATTGGAGAATGGTCAGAGCTCATATCATAACTCTGTTTTATTTTTAGGTAGTTTCTCGATAGGTTTTTATAAATGAAAAAGTCTATCAAGTCTGGAATTTTGTTTGGATCAGTTGGCCAGTATGTCGGTGAACCAGTAGATATAGCATCACCTTTTATTTGTTTCATAGCATTCATCAAGTGATTGCCCTTTGTATTTGTCAGTCTGGAACCCCAATACGTGTTCTTGGCATTAAAGTCACCTCCGATTATGAATCTTTCACCCAGTGTTTGAAAAAACCTTATGTATTTATCTTCATGTATCGTATGACGTGGTGGGCAATATATGGCTGCCACCGTAAGAGAATATCGCTTCGTATTGATACAAATGGCTACAGACTGGATGTCTGGCTCTTCACATCTACTTACTTCATAGTGTTTTATATTATTTTTTACGATTACAGCACTACCCCCTCTTCCTTTGTTGGCAGGGTGTAGAGCATGATAGGTTTTATAGCCGTTAAATGTGATGTGAGATTGTTTAGTGAAATGCGTTTCCGATAGGAGACATAAATCAACGTTTTCTATGTCAAGGACTACCTGTAGCTCGTTTTGATGATTTAGTAGCCCATTACAGTTCCAAGCCATGATTTTAAGTGTATTAATCATTTTTTGTTCTTAGGATAAGCTAGTTTGGTGCTATTTTCAATCTTCTTCAATCGTTCATCGAAAGATGTCATGAACTTGAGAATTTCATCTAACTTATTATTGCTTGACTCGTTGTGTTTCACAGTTGGCGTACTTTTAGCAGTAGCCTGGGCATATGACACAGGTTTGTGGGTTGTGCTAGTTGAGGAAGTTCTTATATTACTCTTACCGGAGCTTGGGAAAGTTACCATCTGATTACCACTAGTGTTATGATGGGTAGCTGGGGTTTTTTTTATGTTTTTGTTCCGCATCTTCTGCATTTCCTTGGCTATCATACAGCCTCTGTAGTTAGCTGGGTGTGCTTCTCCACAATGCACACACTTTGGTTTCTCCTCTGTAGGCTTTTTGCAGTCCTTGGTGAGGTGTTTACCTGTGCATTTAACACATCTTGGCTCTTTGGAGCAGTACTTTTGTGTATGACCATATACTTGGCATCTCTTGCACTGAGGGACCAATTTGGTTGACCTGATGGGTTGAATTTCAACCACGCACCCCAGTATATGTTTGATGTCATACACCTTTTTGATGTCTTCTTCGTTGCTGAAGGTGACCATGAACATATTGAGTGGTTCCTTAGTTTTCCAGCTCAGTTTATTCACTGCTTCTTCGATCTTATAGCCTCTTTGTTTTAGGTCTTCGATGATCCTTTCAGAATTGCAAGTGAAAGGCAATTTCTTGACCATAACTCTTATTGGCCTCTCCTGTTTATTTTCATAGGAGTGCCAGGGACAGTTACTTTCACTTAACATTTTTGTTAAAGCTCTGTACGCTACATCGTTAATGGCGTTAATTTTTACACTTTCACCGTTCAGTGTCTTAATTTTAAAGGTCTCAGCGGGTTGTTTCAGAGACAAGGAGTCGTAAAAACTTTGATAGTTGGTCACCCCGTCCACTATAATCGGAGGGGGGGGGTGAACTTTTTTTATTTTCTCTATAATTGAAATGTTAACATTTCCTTGTGGTGAGAGTACGGGTTCGGGGGTTCTAGATTTCGCTCTTATCCACTCTGTCTCTTTTGCTAGTTCTTCCTCATCCGTGGCATATTCAGCCTGAACTGAGGAAGTTTCCATATTCGATGTTGATGGGTTGTTGGTAGACTCCGCAAAGCATTTCAGCTGGTGCTCGAGAACCTCAATTTGGTTTCTCATGTTTTCAACAAGGTTCTGTAGCTTCAGTCGCTCTTGCCTTTCATCTTTGAAACGTTTCAGTGTTTCGTTGTAGCGGTCATACAAGGTATGCTCCAGGTCTGTCGTTAACGTTACAGTACATTCTTTAGTCGGTGTATCCATGATGATGTTTAGGCAAGTAACAGTGTCGCCTTAACAATATGATTCGTCGCCTCGTAAAACATGCCTTTGCGCAAAAATGAACTAGGTCATAATCACGCTCTGGCAGCACGTCCGCGGCGACTTTGTTGTGATGCGCTTGCACTTTGCACTGTAGGTACCTACGCGTACGCGCGACGCGAGAGACACTACTGTTCTCAGCGAAGATCGAACCGTCACTTTTTCTATATAGAAACTGTGCCGACAAATGGGGAAACAATCAAAATAAAATATCGTGTTCTTAACAAAAATTATTTCCGGGGAATTCCCGAAACACAACCCCTTAAGGTGTGTAGAGTGTCGAAGTTTGCATCGAAATAGCCTTACGCAAACGAATATTTATTTCATTTGTCACATAAAAATAGTTTGATGCTTTTATCATTATTCCTGTCACCGATAGTTTTCTCATCCAGTCATTGATATCAAAAAATCATCACTCAGCCCATTCCTATCGTCCAGGGTACAAAAATGCCTTTTTCTACCGCCAAACAGCCGCAGCGTGCTTCGGTTTGAAGAGTATGAGTGTCGGGCACCCGAGGATTATGACCAGGCACATGAGGATTAACACTCATGTGCCTGAATATTTTAATGATAAATTGTAGTTTGTTCCTTATGTTGCATGCCATCTCTCTACTTATATATTTTTTGCATACCGTAACTGGTCAAACATGTTGTTTCTCCTTAATTATTTGTTACCTATTTAGTCTACACATGTTTTTTGGCAAAATAAATATCTTTATCTTTATCTGAGGTTGATGGATGCAGGCTGCATCGTAGGGCACGTCAGTGACCTGCAAGGTAGTACTTTGTTATAGGTGATGACAGCCACATAACATCAAGTGAGTCAACTGCTTGTTCCATACAGTCACATACAAAAAGATATAGAGTTTGTATGTATGTACGTACTGCGGGGAGGCCTACTCTTATGGGACAAGTTGTGTATCCTCGTGGCAGTGACGAACCCCTGGTAGCGCTGCAGGTAACGTTCCAGCTTTTCCCGCGAACTATTCACCCATGCGTTCGTTTCTGGGTCATCGTCCAGAGACACTAAGTCAATCTGAAACAAAATATAAAGAGGATCAAACTAAAAAGACCAATAACCTCCCTAAATCCTAAATTCCTAAACTTTCCGGTTATTTTGGTACCCGAATTTCCCCGGTTCTTTACCCTACTGCACATACACGTAACAAAATAAATTAAAATGTATTCACAGGCATTTAGCCTTTAGTATTTAAAAAATGCGATTCCTATATTCTGAAATAAATGTATTAGTTTTACCTATTTATCGTTGAAATACGCTTCAGCTCCTGCTGTAGTTATTGAATTTCAGAAGGTTCTTTCTTAGTAAAATAATAGCCCTAAATTGTTAAGTCTATGAGAAGATATTTAGGACTGTTCATTGTCAGTCTGTCAGAACAAAGATTCTTATAATTAGTATAGATTAATTATTATTCACATTGCATAAAACTTTCTGCTTGTAAACTTTTAAATGGCACTTGGAAATTATAAACAAACTATTTTAGTGTGATAAAAATGAATTGTCAAATCATGTTAGCTGTAAAGGTACTGTAAAGGTTATTTACCTTGAAATTGACGATAGCAGCCTCTTTATAGCTCTCCAAGAGTCTGATGAATCGTTCGACTGCATAACTATAAAAAAAAAAAATTAGTGCTGTGATAGTAGAGACATGTGTTTTTTTGACCACATGGTTACAGAGATGGTGCTCAATGTAGTGTGTGAGTGAGCAGGTGTTCACTTACACTTGAGGAAGTCAAATGAAGATTTTAATTTTCAATTTTCCAGCATGTTTATCTTTAACAATAGAGCCTCAAGTCGGGGCATCGTTTGTGTTGTCAATATAAAAGTAACTGGCATAAAACAGAAACAATATAATTAGCCTAGAAAACTCCAAGCAAGAGGCGTGGTCTGTGACGTCACCACAAGTGGGGTGATCGAGCTTGTTTACGCATCCAGAGTCTTCGAGCTGCGCGTCAGTCGGCCGAGCCACACTTTTGCTTCAACGCCAGAGATAGACGGACGTTCTACTTAGATACTGTTATACTGCTATTTTGTTTTGTGAAATTGATTTAATAAGAAGTTCTTTTTAGTTTTGATACTGCTGTTATTTTTTTATTAAATATCAATCATAGTTTATTACCTCAGAAGTGGGATTCCTATCCTGTTCTGTGCCGCTGTGGCTTATTTTGGCTTAAAATAACTGTAAAATTTTCGAGTATTGATTTGTTTTTACTTTGGTAAATTTAATTGCAAAAATGTCCGGTAAAAGTACCCGTAAAAGCCGTAAAGATACTTCACCTATTCCTGGCATTGAGCAAACGCTTCAGACTATTTTAGAGCGTTTAAATTGTTTGGAAGATTGTTCTAGGTTACGTAGTTCGAGCGCAGACGACGCGGGTACTTCACGCGACATGCTGGCGCCTGAACCGGGGCCGCCGCCGCCGCCACCGATACCGTTAGCTTCGGCGGGCGAACCGACCGACGCGCTGCTAGCTGTACCCTTTAGCGCCGAGTCGTGCGTTGCTAGCGTCGATATGTCTAGGCCTTGTTCGAGCGTGATAAATTCTAGCACTACTGCTGCCGAGGTGGTTATGAGTGAGGTAACCGAGAAGCTTGTAAGTGCAATTAGTGCCATTCCGGTAAGATCAAACCATGTTTTCATATCAAACTTTGATCCGTCTTTACATGATTTTGATGTGTGGTGTAGTGAGGTAGATCACGTACGTAGTTTGAATCGGTGGGATGATCGCGAGTGCTTGGCGCGTATAGGTAATTGCTTAAAAGGTGACGCCAAATTATGGCTTAACGAATGGGTCAGCAACGACCGCAGCTGGTCAAATTTCAAGCGGGAATTTAGAACGTTGTGCCCCCTTCGTATTGATATCGCAAATATTTTATTCGATGTAATGAAAACCGATTCAGACAACTACTCCACATATGCAGAATATGCTATGCGTTCTTTGTTACGATTGCGTATTGTCAAAGGTATGGGTGATGAATTGATTGCCGCCATAGTGATACGTGGTATCACTGATGCTCAGATTCGTGCAGCCGCTACTAACGCTAAGTTATTGCCCGATGGTTTGGTAAACTTTCTGTCAATCTACGCAAAGCCAGCTCAGATAACACCAATTCGTACGCGTATCATTTCCAGTAAAAATAATTCGCAATCGAGTTCGCTTAAACGAGAGCATAGTGATTTAGAGGTCAAGTGTTATTTTTGTGGAGGTTATGGCCACAAACAAACCTCGTGTACCAAGCGTATCAAATCAGATACATCGACTAAGGACAGTCCATCTACGAGCACATCAAATTCTACTAAACAACCGCCTAGATATGAACCATGTTCCTTTTGCAAAAAGGTAGGTCACAAAATAGAAGATTGTTTTGCGAAACAACGTGCTGATTCGCGTGGCGAGTAGTGTCAACTCTTGCCGCGTTTGTAGATACATAGATATTTATGCACTAGTTTCTTTACCAGTATTTTATATTAAACATGTTGAATCCATCCATACATCGATGTTAGTCACAGAATACTTATTTAATCGAGTTTGCGTTTACGACGATGTCTTCCGACGTGTTGTCTAGCACGTCCTGAAGAAATGTAAGTTTCTCACGACATAGGTCTAGTGCCTTAGTAGGACTGCTAGTAGTGGTCAGGTGAGACCGAGCGAGCATAAAAGTTTGGTTACTGCCTGAGTGTCACGCAATATAAATGAGGTAAGACAGTTCTTAGGTCCTACAGGTTATCCTAAGCGTTAACTACGCTATTTTAAAACCAACGTGTCGTGGCCTGACTTGTAAAGGTGTCCAGTTCTGGTAGGGGACTGTTATCTGGTGAGCCTGTACCGGCTTGACCCCTGTCTACCCTCCGAAGTGCATACTGATGTCCGCGCTAGGTTACGGTGCTGTTTTGCTGGTGGTTTTGCAAACAATGGTGCACAAGCAACCTGTCGCTAATTTCGGTAAGGTAACTTAAGATGCTGAACCACGTTACTACTCTTACGAGTTGGAAACGTTAGCAGTTGTCAAGGCGCTGCAATATTTTAGACATAACCTTATAGGTGTTAAATTTAAAGCTGTGACCCATTGTAACGCCTTGAAACTGATGCAACGTAAGAAAGGTCTGTTACCGAGGATTGCTCGGTGGTGGATGTGTTCATGGTACTAAGAGTTCGATCTCAAGTATCGAAAGGGGACTGCGCTATCTCATGCTGACTATCTGAGCCAGAACTCTGTAAATATTTGTGAAATTCGAAAACTATTAAATTAGGCTCAGATAGCGTAGGCCGCTGACGAAGACACATAAAAACTTCTGCAGGTCTTCTGTGGGTGATCTAGATTCATCTCTGTACGTAGTTCGTAATGTTGTTCTATACTGCAAATTGGAGGTAGTCAGTGAGCAATCACATCTTTTAAAAGATTATTGCCTTAGCTGTGTTTGTTATAGCGAACATCAACATATTATAATAAATACAACAACCTTGTTCAAAAATATTTTTGGTTTCCTAAGTTAAGATAGTTTGTGCGGGAAGTACATACAACATTGCATTGTATGCCTTTATCATAAAAAGGTATCATGTCGACCTTCTCGACCTATCGAGTCGTAGAACAAGCCTTCTGCGCCGTTTGAAACTGCACATACTGATGTTTTGGGGCCTCTTCCAGACTCGAATAGTTTCAAATATGTTGTACTTATTGTGAACGCATTTACCAAGTACTGTCTCCTATATCCGATACGTAAGCAAGATTCAAATGAGTTAAAACATATTTTTGTAAGTGCAATTTTATTGTTTGGTTCTCCAATCGCTGATCGTGGTCGGATGTATGAAAATACATCTTTTGTTAGTTGGGTTAAAGAAATGGGTTGTACGATCTTTATAACCCCTGAGATGTACTGAAGTAATGGTCAAGTTGAGCGGTATTGTCGTACTGTAGTGAATGTGATTCGTGTCGAATCTAATTTCAGACAAGAAAGTTTGTCAAATATTTTATGGAAGTTACAGCTCACCTTGAACATGACTACGCAAAAATTGACGAAATGTTTTCTTATGAATTTGTTAGTAGGTAATGAGGGTATAACGCCTGTCAGTCGATCTCTGGTTCAAGATGTGGCTTTTGAGGTGACGAGTCCGAATCGCGAATATTTGCGCGAGCTTGCCCGACAACGTGCCTCGGAGTTATTGGACGAAAACCGTATTCGTCAAGACGTTCGCGTAAATACAAAACGCAAGGCACCCCGGACGTTCAATAAGGGCGATATGGTGTTTGTGCGTAATACGAGCCAGGCTACAGGTATGCGCGGCCCATACATGGTCACGCAAGCGCTGCTACATGGACGGTATAAGTTGAAACTGATTGCTGGTTCATATGGTAAAACCACGCAATTGGCGGCAGAATACATAACGCTATGGCGCGGGGAATGGACCCCCGATGTGTGCTTTGCATTTTTCGACAGTGAGTATGGCTTGGTGGATGTGCTCAGCCGTTATGTATGTTCTGTGTACCTCGAGAGCTCTGCACTTGTATTAGAAACATCCCGAGGGCTCTGTTTTGCTAACTATCACATTGCGGTCTCAGTATTTGTTATGTATTTCTGTGTGTACATCCTGGGGG
The DNA here is from genome assembly GCA_947095575.1 of Electrophaes corylata. NCBI lineage: Eukaryota > Metazoa > Arthropoda > Insecta > Lepidoptera > Geometridae > Electrophaes > Electrophaes corylata. Next base: position 3,496,604 of record OX352714.1, read on the forward strand.
CTCTGTACTTGCTGTGAGTATCCCGAGGGCTCTACTCTTCGACTGTGGACATCCTGAGGGCTCTGTCATTTTATCGATCTTGTTGTGTATCCTGAGGGCTCTGCACAGGGCGCACCCTGAGGGCTCTGCGATTGTAGGGAACATCCTGAACGGTACTTCTCTTTGTGCACCCTGAGGGCTCTGCACGGTGGACATCCTGAGGGCTCTGTCGTTTCATTTATTTTAACGTGCATCTTGAGAGCTCTGCACGGTGAACATCCTGAGGACTAAGTTCCGTCGTTATATTTTCTTGTCAAGTAACCCGATGTCTCTGCTATTTTTGTACCTAACTGAAGGTTAAGTGTTTCATTCGAAAGTTTTGCTTGTTGGATACACCCGAGGGCTCTGTCCAAGCATTTCGAAAGTAATGAATCTTTTCCTTACTTTCAGCCTTTCGATTATGAACCTAATGCAGAGCCTATGTTTTCAGATGATGATGATGATGAAAGTCAGCCATGTAATGCTGAGCGCCAAGTCGTTGCTGTGGATTTGCAGGGTTCTGCATCACCACCTCATGAGCCAGAGGACCTGCAGCCGCGTCCACTCAGCCGCCATGATGATCCTGCGGGCGAGGGCGCACCGCCGTCAGGAGAAGCCGAATTAGCCTAGAAAACTCCAAGCAAGAGGCGTGGTCTGTGACGTCACCACAAGTGGGGTGATCGAGCTTGTTTACGCATCCAGAGTCTTCGAGCTGCGCGTCAGTCGGCCGAGCCACACTTTTGCTTCAACGCCAGAGATACTATACTATACTTAGATACTGTTATACTGCTATTTTGTTTTGTGAAATTGATTTAATAAGAAGTTCTTTTTAGTTTTGATACTGCTGTTATTTTTTTATTAAATATCAATCATAGTTTATTACCATATAGATACAAATACATACATATAGAAGACATGGACAAAGGCGAGCTTAACCCTAACAAAAGTTCTTGCAGCCAACCTTTGAAACTAGAGAGGTGAATAAAGAGGTAAGACTCACTGGCGTTCCAAAGGCTTGTCGAACTCCCTACAGTTGCATATCTGCGTGATGATTTGCCGCGCCGTTTCGTTCTGCTCCGAGTAGCGAACCAGTAGCATGTGGATAATTGCTGCACCTGCACCAAATTAATAATAATAATTTAATAATTTTTTTAATTGACTGAGCGAACGCAGCTTCATGTTTCGAGATTGGCTAGAAATGCTTTTGTCCGTCTGTTTGTCTGTTCTCGCCTACAGGTTGCATTTTTCAACCAATTTTGACCAAAACTGGCACACAAGCTCCTTGATTAATTAAAATTTTGGAAAAGGGGAGTGTTGGTAATTGCATGGTTATAAAGGCTCGGAAAGTTTTTTTTTTAAAGTGTTATCAAGGTAAGATTTATCAAGGTATAAGAATTTGAAGATGATGAGAGAAATTAACTATGTGTGGTTTCTGAATGTTCCTTCAGTTAGATACCTTCATTACTATTTACTCGAATTCATTGACTACAACACTTGTGGTACCTTGGCAAGCATGTAGGTACTTAAATTAATTTTAGTCAACTTACTTTCATTTGTGAACTGTATTCTCTTCAACCGTGGCATGTCCCAGGACTTGGGCGATAAAGGCTCATCTCCACCAAGTCGTAACGCCCGCATTATGTATGCCGCGTTAGGTACCGTGGTCCCACCTGTCAACGTCAAATATTACTTTATGAGAACCTCTGTGCTGCAGCACATTTATAGGAAAGTCAGGAAACACGATCAATGGATTTGTTTTCTGTCATCTTTGAAAGCAACATTTTTTTTTTCTTAATCAGTTTACCAACTAAATACAGTAGGTATCCTAATAAAATTACAATCTAGCCAATAAGGCTAATGAGTAACTTTGCTTTGACATTTTTTTATAGGAAAGCAACATAGCATGTTAATTTTAATTGTTTTTTTTTGTGTTATTTTAAGTTCTGTTGCGTCATTTCGGTGGCATTTTAACCAACATTACTAGAGGTCAAACGGTACAAAGTATGAAAATGTTTCCCTTGGGTTTCCTTGGGAAAGAAGAACACATAGTCAATGCGTGCGAACTGACTAATCCGCGTGTTACCTCACAGAGTTTTACTCAGCGCGTTCGCATTACGCTCATAAATATTTTGAATAGAAAAATACATAGTACAAGAGCGGATAGAGCGGAACCTTAAGGATCGGACGGCGCTTTACTACCACTATATCTTAGAAATAAATGAATATAATACACATTTAAGCATGTAAGTTACCGTGCGCTAGCGCCCACACCAAGTCCCGCAGTAGACACTGCAGTGCCGGCTCGGCTCTCACGCAGCACACACACAGGCGACAATGACACGGGACTCGTGCGCGATACGCCCACGGACCGCATACACGATACGCCGACCTAATGGACGAAAAAACACATGTCAAATATACATAGACGTAAAAAAAAGGATTTTATTCGTTGTCCTAAGGTTAACATTACGGATTATAACAATACAGATTTAGTAAAGTACATAAATGTAACAGTTTACAATATTCCTGAACAAGAAGCCTAGACAAACAGGCAAAAAACTAACGTTCCTACCATTTTCTTTATGTTACATTTTATAAAACAATATAACAAACAGCTTCAGTTTGTTGCCAATTCAATTTAGTAAGGTGTATGCAAGACAGAAATATGTAAAGGTAGTCATGCCACTTATGGCATTGATGGGAGTTATATGAGTTATAATAATGAAGGTTTAAACTAACGCGTCAGTGCCGATGAGTGTGTAGATAAGGGAGCTGACTTCACACCACGAGTGGAACACACCGAGCAACCAATCCTCCGTGGGTCGAAAGAAGGCTCGGCGGCCCCGCTCTCCCCCTGAAATACAAGATTCAAAAAGTTCGCATCACGGTGGACGCAGAGCAGTGCAGTGATAATGCTTTGTAATTTATTATATTATTATTATATATTATTTCACATTGTTATCGTACTTAATCGCACCTACGTAGCCTACATAGGTAGTACTAATTAGTACAATAGGTTGACGAAACTCGTTTTTTAGCACCAGCACAAACCTTAGTGGTTTAATGATGCTATTTATTTAGTTTTAATTGTATTGTTGTTAAATAGTTAATAAATAAAAAATAAAAAAAATCGACACTTTTACTTTTCAGTCATAGTTTGTAAAATATGTAGTACAAAAACAACAGTTTTAAAAGTTAGTCGACTATTTGATGCTGACTGTACATTAATTAGGTGCTTCCTTACCACAGACATAGTGCAACAGCGTTGCTTCCTCCTCGGTGGTGACGGGTGGTTCTTGGAAAGAATTATCTTCCTCAGGCGACCTGCAAACCAGACAACACAACTCTATTTTGTGCAATAACGGAAGTGATTCTACTCCTATACTTCATTTGATCGCGTTAAAACTATAGTTATCTCTATTGTTCCAGTTTATAAAAAAGAAACGGCATCATTTCTGTCAAATTAAGCTAGTTTAAGATCACGCAGAAACAGAACCAGTACCAATATTTTACTCTCTAAATAATATGCAGGGTGTAAAAAGACCACTGCTGATTGTGGTGGCCTCGGTATAAGAATAGTACCCTACTATGACTTCGAGTAGATGTCGTAAGAGGTGGTAGCATCTCCAGAGTTCTTAAAAGTAAAACTGCAAAATTTAATGCATTAAATTTGGTACAGATTTTTCCCAAAATTTCCTACGAATGGGTTTATGTTGGTCAGAAGTCAGAACTAATGTAACTATGCAAAACCTCATCATTATCTTTTCAATTAATGTTTTATGAATCTTACTCCTCTGGTTCTTCATTCATGAGCACTTTCTTCAGAACGGGCAGATCTGGTAGATTTTGCACATCCTCTTCTGACGCGAGAAGCTACAAGAAAACAAATTACAAAAGATAGATAAGAAATATATTAACAAAACATTACTTAACTTTTACTTATTGAAGTGTGGAGTAGGGCACGTGATTGACGCAGCTGGCAAGACTAACGTAACACGAGAATATGATAAACCAACGACACGGTAACGTAATGCTGTGATCTTACCTGCACTATGTCGTCGTGCCTGATACAGAAATGTGGTGAGTTAGGCACGTTGGAAATCAGAGGCAGGAGATATTGACACAGCTGAGGAGGCTCCGCCTGATGATACAGGGAAGGTCTTTAATATACAGGTTGTCCCAAAAAATAGCTACAAGCGGAAGTCCAGGGATAGAGTACCCCTTGGAGTACCCGAATCACCCCCATGTAGGTTCCACGATTTTTCTTAGTTTTAGTGTTATGATTTTTTTTCTGAATTTTTAAGAATTTTCGACCTAAACTCAAATTGTTTTTTATAATTGTAGTCTTTTAAATTTCTGTTCTCCAACTGAATCATCTTCAAAAAAAAAGTTTTATAGGTAGAACATGCTCAAAAATTTAGAAAAAATATTATAACACGAAAACTTGAATCATCGCGAAACATACATGAGGGCGATTCGGGTACCCCAAGGTGTGCTCTGTCTTTGGACCTCCGCTTGACACTATTTTTTGAGACACCCTGTATAAATATGTCAAAGACGAGGTATTTTATCCATTGAAATCCCACCCGTACTAAATGCTGACGTGTTTCATAAGATTAGAAAATACGGACTCATCTATATATTAAAAATTTAGCCTAGAACATGGAATAGAGTAGAATTTATTCCATAAATAAGTTCTAACGTTCTAGCTAGAGCCTACAATACAGACTTTTCTAAAAGAGCGTAAACATAATCGATATTTAATATTGAATCCAGAGGATATGAGAGCCTCATAGAATATGTGACCTTACGATCCGGAATATATATTTTTTACTTTAATAATAATTAAGGCAAACGTATAAACCTTCGCTGAATTAGGTCCGAAAGGATGGAGCTTGCAGGGCTTCGGGGCGTTATCCTCGGAGCTGGATCCGGAACCCGATCCCGCTGGAAATAAAACGAAACACTGTCAAATATAGCAAGTTTGTTTTTTTGCTTTAACCAGATGATAGGACACAGCCAAAGCGTGCGTATCGTCCACAGACATATATTGGGCTGTATACAGCATTGCCTCACAGGTCACGCACGTCAGGAACGTGCGCTCCGCTCCGCTCTGCTTCCACCAGCATAAGCATAAGGCACAAAGGTCATTGCAGGGCGGCAGAAATAGGTACGGTGATAGAACTGCTTCGGACGAACTCTTTCACAAAGAGCTCTACTACAACAACTATGACTTTTGCGTACCAGTATTCGTTAATTCGAACTCTGCCTAATTCTTCCGTGAGGTAGTGCGTCCAATGATTTCATGTCACACGTGCTATAAAGTTTAGTCGATTCCCTTCTTTCGCTGCTAAAATGCATTCAGTAACTTTGAGTTTTCATACAATGTGACGGTCTTACGGTACCTAGTTTGATTCATGTCTGTGTTACCGACCGGCGACCATCGCGTCGGAACATCAACGACCTGAATAAGTATGTGAGAATTGTGTGCTGTACTTACATGGGCTGAGGCTGCCATCTAGTTCAGTCCACTGGTCATCGGAGTCGCAGTCAGCGCCGACGTCCGACGCGTCGGATTGGCCAGCAGACCGTCGATCGAACCGTCGGGCCATACTAACCGTCCCGCCGAGACGACGCATAACTGCGCTCCCACGACGCAACTAAAATAAAAGACAGCATCACGAATTTAATCCCCAAGCACGGTAGATATCCCCCCCGATCTCTTAGTATATCTCAAGACGCAATACTTACGAAATAAAAATAACACAATATTTACGTTTCAGTTAAATTTTTTTGTATTCTGCACTTATCTAAATAGTAATTGTTTTTTCTTCTTGTAATAAAAGTTGTACTAACCTTTTTTTAGATAAAAAGACTAATAAACTAATCGAACTAGAGATTAATCAAACTCAAAAATAATGGTAAATATCCAGTTTCTATTAAAAATAATAAGCTTGAAATGTGGCTACAAATGAATAAATCAATGCTCAAAAGATTTACCAAACGCTAGGTAATTTCAAGACTGTAATATAGTAATAGCTGCTGGACTACTATCCATAAATAAATAAGAAAAGTGCTACGTAAATCCCACAATTAAAATATTGTTGTATACCTTATTAGCAATCGGTCGGCCGCGAGAAGGGCGCCGTACGCGGGCGGCAACACGCACCGGCCGACGCACTCGCGACCAGGACGACGAGCTAGATGACCCACTACTACCACACTCATCACTCATCTGTAAAAAGAACAACACGTCATCAAACCTCTGCCAACTCAACATCTGTAGGTAATTCATATATATCACGGTAAAATACAAACAAAAAATATGAACTTTCTGATGGAACAAATATGTTATGCTAAGATGCATCACCTATTACAAAGCATTGATTTATAGGTCGTTAGGAATATGACCTAAGCTGCACTGCTCTGCGTCCATTGATTTGAGGCAAACAGGTCACACATTCAGGATATGTTAAATTAAGATTTTCTGACAAAAAAAGTATCAAGTTTTTATATATGTATTCTTATTCAATATGCATTTTTTATAAGGTAACATTTTGGTTTTTTGTACTTGTTTACCATGTGCACCAATTTGTGAGTACATTATGTACCCATTACTTTGGTATTAGATATCCCATTAGACTCCTCAGATGAAATTCCTGAAGTTAGATCTATCTATTTGTATTATTTCTTTTAAAACTTCTGAGATTAATTGTAAAGATTTAAGATGCAGGCTATAGAGCCTCAAATGACTTCCTGACTACATTTGCACTTTCCGCTTTGATGAATCAGTGAAATAGTCATATTTCATTGCCTGTTTTAGTACTCCATATAAGGAATCTGTCTCTCTTAAAGAGGTGCCTAATTTATAAACAATATTATTTTATTAAATACCATTGTGTAGGTATTTGAGTATTATACATACATTTGCACACTACTGAAATTTATGGTGACTCCTCAACCTGTTCTGAATGAACAGTTTTTTACTCTGCTGTTTATTTTTACACAACAATCTAGGTCTCTTGTGATGATTTGCCATACTACTTTGCAAAATAAGAAATGAAATAATTTTTTTTTAAATTTTTTTTATAGTCAGCCTAGAAAGGCTATGATTGTATACATATTATTCATTATTTATTTATAGGGCCTACCCACATTGAATCACTAATGGTTTCTGTTAATTCCCACTAGGTTGGTAACTTTAGGATAAAAGAGGGGATGATTTTCTGTGAGAAGATAGGTATGCCTACATACTAGTGTCTAGTTTTGTAATGTTTTGTTGACTTATGACAGGCAAAATAGTTAAAATTAAATATATTAAAGCAATATAACATAATTACAATACCTACTTGTGACAACAGTGCACAGATTTCACAAAGATGCATGTAGTACTTACTTTCTGAATGTATATTATTAATTAATTAATGTATGTCTGACAAAGTATCAAGAAAAATATAAAAAATAATTTGTATTTGGCAAACAAACCAGTTTTTGGCATGCCAATAAGGTGCATCATCAATCAAAACCAAAAGTAGATTTTATTTCTGATTATTATTCTTAGGTTAAATGTCTGTGTTGACACCCATTGATCACAACCTACCTTCTGATTATTTTATGACAGGCAGTTTTAGGAACATAGGTACATATCCCACAATGAAGCTTTCCTATTAGAATAAAGAAAGCCACTTAGGAACTTGAGTAATTCCAATAAAGCAAATTCAAAGGTCAATGACACAATATGAGCAAGTATGAAATGAAAAGAAGTAAATATTACCAAGATGGGGCTTGCCCTGAGAGAGAGAAGTCAGCCATATTGGTACTTACAGCTATCTCGAGCAAATTGGGGAAGTCCTGCTGCGTGTCTCCGTCAGCCAGCCCCGCGAGGAGCCCTAGTTCTGCGCTGAGGTCTGCGAGCTCTGCGCCGATACGGTCCGCGCATTCCGCGTCGACGAGCTCGTCCTTCAGGATGTCTCCGATCTCGTGAGACACCGCCGTCACCGCCGACACCAGTACCACGTCGTTGGAAGGCCCACCCTGCTGGCCCAAGCCCTCGCCACCGCCGGCGAAGAGATCTGTCTCCTCTGGAGTAGCAGTCCCATTTTGACCCAGGCATTTCTCCATCGAATACATTATTTGCCAAGGGAATCACGCACCTCACACGGCGAACGGAACATCTAAAGTCACAGTGGATTCTTTTCGATCACTTAATTAACACAAATTCGGAATTAATAAAGCGAGATACCATTTTTTCATCGGCACCGATATATCCCGAACTTTTTGACAATACCAATATGGCGACGGTATTTTTAGGAATATTTGAGTCAATTTTAAAATGGCAATACTATAACTTATCGCCATCTTTGGTGCAGTAGCAGAACTAAGCAATCAACTACATTATACACATAGCCTGCTTTGAATTGAGTTGAACTTTTGGTTTTGCTATCAGCATAATTCTTTTTTTTATCTACACATGTAACTTTACTCTTTCTTTACTCACACAGTCTCTCAGTCACAGGTTATGTAATAGAACTCAATCAGGGGGCTGGGTTCTTTCCAGTTCTTTCTGTGTTCTGTTAACTGTCACTGTCAGTCTTTCCTTATTTTTTCTTCTGTGGATCTCTACCACAATTTTGCTAATGTCAATTGTCAATGTCGAGTTGTCATTGTCGACAAAGTTTGTTCTATCGAATCGATGGAGGTCTGAGTTTAATAAAAAGATTGACCGGTGTCTAAAGAGAGGTTTAACTAAAAACTTTGTTTTAAGGTGGTTCATTTACATTCTGATGAACAACTAATTCGAAACTATTTTGTGAAAAATGAATAGGTACCTATATTCTTACTCCACGCGCCCGTGAAAGTTAGAATTTATACCACAGAGTACTTTTAAACCAAAACCCAAAGAAAAATTACATTGCAGGTAAAATACCGCAGTGCGATGCCCTCAAAACCGTCTAGGAATCAGTTTACGATACGTAAACCGGCCCGGGTAATTCAATTAGCGTCATATGCTTATTCTCTAGGTAATTAGTAGTTTTTGATACTCTTTGCAAAGCTTTTAATATATTTTTAGCGTTCAGGAAGTAGGTCGCGTGAAATATATAGTGTTCAGTAGCACATGCTCTAGTAAACTAAGAACGTAGTTGAAAGTAAGTAAGTTATGGCTGTGCAAAATAAAGTTTTATACGCCTTTCGAGGGTGGATAGCATTTGTTGCTTTCATGGACTTGGGGACCGCCGGGCGGTCATATATCGAGAGGAGATCATTTCTCAATCAGAATGGAGACAGTGAACATTTAGACGGTAAGAAATCTAAATTAAGAAATGAGTATCTTGACTCTATGGTTTTAAATTCTGAGTAAGTTATTATAACTCTCACCTAATTAATTTCTTCTCTTTATTACCTTTTTTTCTTTACCTTGGTCTTCATTAGGGCAAAGGTTTAACTTAAAATTCTGTCAGTAAAAACCTTACGTAGAGTTAATCACTACAGTTCACACACAGACAAATTACCTTTAATATTTATTCCTGTTAGCTTTTGTACTTTTCAGGTGATTTCACAATAAATCGGATGCTGGGAATGTATTCAGTATTGAAGGCCCTTGCTCTTATACACTGTACTTTGTATATTCACTACAGACCGTAAGAATTTTGATTTAATTTATAATAGTAGTACATAGTACACATTATTTACTTACTAACATTTAAATTAATTTCAGAGTGGTATCTATGGGTTATTGGTCATTAACCCTGACAATAATTCTATACTTTACTGAGGCTTTCTACTTCCACTCAACAGATTTGAACTTCTACGTGGTTTTCCCTTGCATATTGAACAGTAAGTACACTTAGAAAATAATTCTTAAAATAACATATTTTATCATGACCTCACATCAATAATTCTCGATCAAAAATATAAATTTTTATATTATTTTAAAAACTATGCATCCTAGAATGTAGATCATTTTAAAATAAATTAATAATGCCCTGCACAATAACATCTTTGGGATGTTAATGTGGCTGTCTTGTTTTTGCAGCACATCTTTGATGTTTTAGGCAAACAAACAGCTATAATTCAGTAATTTGTAAAAGTTTTCCTTAGTCCAACATGCAAGGCAGCGGAAACACCATCTTACTGATGGATGTAGCTTGCACCGACTACCCCATTCAGTTTATGTGGAAGCTTGTGCTCCTCTTGTATTGCTTGATTATTTTTATTCAGAATTATTATTATCAATATTCTCATTTAGCTTGAATCTATATGATCAATTTTATTTATCTAACACATTGGCTGAAAGAAACTGGTTCCACAACCAATGATGCCAGAAAAAAAGCTATACAAATCATACTTAGTTACCTAACCTAACCGCAAGTACCTAACTTGTTTCGAAGAATTTTCATTCTCTGATGAACTGTACGTCTGTTCTGTAATTACATGCCAACTTACATAGTCGGAAATAGTATGACACCCCATATATTAAAATATTACTTATTCAATTGCAGTAATAACACTCCTTGGTCTGATCTACCTGCCAAGTAAACTGAAGTTGTTTGGTCAAATTCCTGGAGTGTCGGGTATGGATCGCGAGGTGGATGACGAAAACGCTCAGATTCTACGCTCTATGGGTAACTTCCGGAAGAGAAAGTCTACTAAAAACAAACATGTGTGATTGTTCAGGTTTTTCTTTTTTTTGCTATCAAAAATGTTGTAGCCTTCGGGTGCGTTTCCACTGAAGCGGAAAAGAGCGGACTGTTTAATAGGTATACCGCGTGGTGCTGCATCGCACCATTCTTAACTCACCCCGCGAACACTGCTTCCATTGAATGGGAGCGGGGTTTGACATCACACAAAGGGTGAAGAGATATTGTAAATAATCGAATTGGTCTATTCCCGTCCTATTACCGCACCGCTTTGTTCCGCGTCATTGGAAACGCAACCGTACGTAGGTACGTAAGTCCGCAAACGTACCTACCTAATAAATTTACATTTTGAGATATATCTCATTTAAAGATATTTTTCAGTCCTCAGTCAAAACGTGTGATAACTGGTTTGAAACACATGAGCTGTGGAAAATGATTCCCGCATCAAGAAAATGTTAACTTCTCGTCTGCTTGCATACCTAGGTACCTACCTTACCTACCGTAATCAGTAGGTATGTCACAGACGAGAGGTGGCAAGCTCTTACTGTGATTTGAAAAGATGTTAGTCAGTTTCACAGAATATAATTGTACTTCTACGACTTCCAGTAGTCCTTCCACTTGGATCTTCTAGATATTAAGGGTTAATCTTTTTCCATATTATTACAAAATATAATTACTTTTAAAATGACATCATCGGTATAAAGAAAACAGACTTATTTAGCCGGCGAATCAGTTTTCTGAAGCCACAGTTAAGCACAATGCGTATGCAAGTCAATATTTATCTATTGCTACTACTACGCCAAAGCGACTAATGTCGACTTATTGCTGGCTAATTACTATCTACAATTACATTTTAAATAAAAATAGATCAATATTGTGTGCCAATCTATAAGCCAATAATAAGCATATTTATCCTGACTGACTGGGATATAGACAACGTACAGCCTAAACCAGTGGTAGTAGAGACTTGAAATTTTCAGAATATATTCGTATATACAGGGTGAATTTTTGAGACGGGACAGTAAGGGCAGGTACCTTAACCGTTATAGTTACAGGAAAATGGTTTTAGGAAACTATACTAAATATTTTTAAGATATTTTGAACTGCATTTACAGATTTTGGAAAAAGTGTACCTACAGTCAGCAAGAAAATGGTAATTTTATACAAAAACTTGGTGAGTGCAGTTCAGAATATCTTAAAAAATTAAGATAGTCTTCTAAAAACGTTTTCCAGTAACTATAACGGTTAAGATACCTGCCCTTACTGGCCCGTCTCAAAAATTCACCCTGTATATTCTTGGTGCGTAGAGGTGTAAAAGGAATTCCCGAAATTCAATCCTAAACGTATACAGCGGGGGGTTGAAGTTTGTATGAAAATAGCTTCACGTGGACGAAGTCACGTGCGTTTCGCTAGTAACTAATAAATACCTACCACTACTCACTAACGCTTGACAATATCCTTTGAAGCGTGTTAGCTAACAGACGTCTAAACGTGAGTGGAAAATTGTAGTTGTCAAAATATACTCAGTTGCTACATTCCTTCTCTCCCTCTTTCGTTTCTGAATAGCATTATAATTTATAATAATACAGCGCACTGCGTCATCAGATGCAACTTTTTACTTTTACCTCTATTTACGGAATGCATGCATGTTGTGCCTGGCACAGTATTTTAGATGGAGTAGGCTTGTACATACTATTCTCACAGCTTCTATCCTACTCGAAAGATAATTGCTAGGTAAATACGTGCGGAGCTAACCACGGATTTTTTTACTTAGGTAAGGAAGTACGTTATAAACGTCTGATAACTAACACGGCATTATTTAAGGATTTTGAGTTAGGCGGAGTTAACCCTATCAATAAACGATATTTATAACTTTAAGCAATAATATTTACTAGTCAATTAGATCTCTATAGTTTTTAACTGAATTTGTGGCCAAACATTGACCAATTCTAAATCTATTGAACAAGTGGTAATCGAAAACGAAACGACAAGCCAAGGAATAGATACGGAAAAAGTGGAGCGATTAAAAGCTGGAACAGGAATCGTGACTCGTAATCGATTTAGGTACTGGTAGTGTCAAAAGTGTATGCTTGAGTTATGGGGGGAAACAAGCCTAGCTTAGAATATCAGTGGCTTTTAAACTAGTGATCTTTTTTGAAGCGTTTTGGAATGCTACTTGTTCTGTGAGAAATCTGAAACCAACCAATATTATCTGGAGGTTTATAAATACTAACAATATGCTCAAAATCAAGTGCTTTGGTAGATATCCTGTAGTTTAGACAAACAGCTAGTTTTAAGAATAAGAATTTTGCAATTTTTGCATAGATATTAAACTTTAAATAATTAAACTGATTTGTAACAAGAATCATCTAAATTGTAAATGGTTGTTTTAAAAATGTGAAATGCTGTACTTAAATAATTGTTATATTTTTAATTGATTTAGTTAATAAGCATTTTTTGCACCTTATGATAATAATTATGATTAAATTACTATTTTAGTAATCGGACCACACCTAACAGTGCCATATCACGTTGTTGTTACATTTGAAATAAAACCACACATTAATAAAATTGTTTTTAATTTAAAAAATACCTGCCACCGTTAAAATAAATTACAATTGCTTAGTACCTATATATTTTAAAGATGGGTATTACTGACCGGTGTTACGAGGCGTAATGTACCATGTATAAAGCTAGTATTCGTGTAGTCAGTACGAGGAAACAAGATCGAGCAGCTTATTGCTCTGTGATTCAGCTGCTATCGGTTTCTTGGCGAATCTCTTTGAATGTTACGCAGTTATAACGCCCGCCCGCTATGGTACTCTCCAGTTTCATATGGAGCACGGCCGAACAGAGTTCGGAATGACCATTTTTGCCCGTATTTTAGCACACTGCTATAGTGCTAGTAACGCCGATCAGTACCCACGTTAACATTATTTGATTAAATAAAAACGATAATCACTTTAATTAATACGCTATTAGATATGCGTTTTTGTTGTAAATTTTGCAATACCCACGTAAATATGTAGTTTATTAAATTATATAACTTGTGTATGTTAGATAGAGAGACTATTTGTTTCAATTATAAATAATTATTTCTTGGAATGTCTTGGAATGATTCTGTGGGATTCAAAACTGTGTTGCATTTACCGTTACTCAGCATTCGACCCTATATTATTTCATTTGTATACAGGAGCCAGTAGTCTGAGGTTTGAATCCAACTCGGGTCATATCTTTAATAACATTAAGTTTTAAAGTTCTATGGAATGCGTTCAGTAATAGTCCGGCACGGGTGCGCAAGCTATCTTTACGAAGTCTTCGTACCGAACTGTACCTGAGTTTGTCACGTTAGCTTCACGGAATATATTATCCACCTGGAAAATGACAAATATGTAAGCATAAACAAAAGCCTAGATTTAGAATTACAACAAATAGCAACACGTACTTATCGCATACTACAAGACTCGTCTAAAGACTTTCCTTGCTAGGTACTAATATACTTGATGTAACGTTAAAAGATGTTAAAAGTTACACCGTGTTTTGTCTTTTGCATTGACAGGAAGTGTAAGTAGGTAGGTATTTCGAGGATACGCAGAGTCTATTAGTAGTAGAGATATACATGATATTTTTTAAGTTTATATTGGTAGGTAAGTATTACAAATTAGTTTGAGGACAAGACTCGCCTTTCGAGTTTGGTAATAATTATTATATAGCGACAGCGCGTAGAATCACATGCCACGGCAGGGTTAGCTATTAAATGTATCTATGAATATTTTGCTTTAGGACTGTTAAAAAAATATTTCAATGTATGCATGCAAAGAAGAACTTGAACTGTTCTGTAATATTTATAAAATAATAATGTACACGTACCTCTCTGGCTGAGAGACCCTCGCCCCAGTTTTGCAGAAGGTTGCGTAGTTGTCGAGCCGGCACAACCCCTCTCTTGTCGTTGTCACCAGCTTTGAAAGCATTTACCACCTGTCAAAGTAAGTAACATAGTTTGAAAGTTGTTGATATCTCTGTCTATGAGCAATGATGCTCATAGTGTGTACATTTACAGGTAGATAAGACTTGTGTCACAACAGGTACAGAATTTTTGGGATAATATAAAAATCTTTGTGACTTGTGTACAATTTTACAATGTTAAAGTATTGTAAAATTGATGACTTTTACATTTTAAAAAGTTATGAGTATGTACTACTTATACCAAATAAAGTGTTCTCTCTATATTATTCTCAATTTAATAATTTAATTTGTTTTACTATTGGCTATGTTTTAATATAGCCAATAGTAAAACATTCACTAACACTATGCAATAATCAATTGATTTCTTCACAATAAATATCCAGATGTCTTTGCATATCTTACCTCAGTTGGTAGATTCTCTGCTCTGGAGTGGATGTGCATAACTTCTAAGAAGTCTGCAAAGGACATCTTGCCTCCTTTTCCTTTTAAGTAGCCTGGAAAGAGATAAAAGCTATTTATAAGTCCAAGTACAACCAACCAAGAGCACCCTAGTCACCCTAGTAGAAGTCTTTTGGAAGTGACCCCTCCTGTTGATCCTTCCAGGTTGCATCTGCTAGATCATCAATGGATATTTCTGTTTTAAAAATGTATGTGCGCAATGCCAGTGCTGTCAAATAGTGAAGGAAGTTAGTTTTCCTAGCAGTAGCAATGGTCATGCAACCTGTCACATTCAAAATAATTATTTTGTCAAACTATTTTCTTAATCACTTCATAGGTAACACTTTGTAAACTCATATTAGGTAGGTATGCATAGACTTGACAGGCATATCAGAAAAAAGATAGTATGGACAACTAGATTAAGTCTACTAGAATGAGGGGGTACCTGCCAATTCTTGTATAGTGGGGCTCATGCCCAAAGACCTCATAACTACAGTCAGTTCATCTAAAGATGTGATCTGTCCCGACCGGGCAAACAGGTAGAAGCATTCTCGGAACTCTGAAACACATGAGGATTAAATCACGTCATGGAAAGGAATAGGTTCTACAAAAGATAAATCTTAAATATAACTGAAGTAGTTCTGCCGAGTAGGTATGTATGCTCTGGAAACCCTTTCTGGTCGACTTTCAAAAGTGAAAGGTACCTACTTTTGTTATCTAGCCAGATACATAAATAAACACGGTGAACGGATTTCAAAAAGGCTTCGAATAAATGTTATAAGAATTATTAAATTAAAAATGATAAGAATCATTCAGAGATCTAAAAACCGATAGTGAAGTACCTAATATAAAGATTTCACTTACCGTCGATATCTTGTTCCTTGAAGTACCGAGCCTGAAAGTGAATAAGCGTCGATGAAAGTCATGAAATACGTAGAATTAGGCTTCAAGAACAATATCCAAATCCTATTTTACGTCAACTTACCATTGTAAATTACGAAAATAGAAAAAACAATAGGGACAATCTCACACACAACAAGATTTACTACAATATCACAGTCCGATTAATGTACGACCATGGAATATACAACTCTGTAAATTACAGCCATGGAAAGCGCAGGCAGACATTAGTCTTCGGCGGCGGTGGCTATAAAAAAAAGTACTCTGAGGTGGCTACGCTGCCGGTGCAGCACGCTTGCTTGATGATTTGCCTGCCTCGCATGTTTTTTTAGGTTTATAGGATAAACTAGCTGACCCGTGCCCACTTCGTTGGGCGGTAAACATGTTTACTTACAAATCTTAACTGAAGTAGTAATCGATGTCGCCAACAGATGGCGTTAATACGGCATAAAATAGCGGCCGTTCGCAGTTTCACCCGCGTGTTCCCGTTATTTTTTCGCGATAAAAAGTAGCCTAAGTTACTCCTTGTTACATCAGCTATCTACCAGTGAAAGTCCCGTCGAAATCGGTCCATCCGTTCCAGAGATTACCCGGAACTGCTATTTTGGTACATGTATCGTATATACATTCCTATTCATGTAGTAAAAAGCGGTTATTTTAATATTACAAACAGACACTTCAATTTGATTTACTTGTATAGATAAGAGTTCGGATACGCCCTAGAGTGTGAATGCTAACGAAGCTTAAGTTTTGGTATCAAATTCAATCGTTGCGTTTTTCTGGGATGTAGGCAATGATACATTGGATGTAGGTACCTACATAATTTTGTACGACCAAAGATTTATAAGATTGTTAGTTTTTTGTAAGGAAAAGTGAATTATTCTTTCAAACTACATCACCGAGCAATACTCTTATTTGCACTGGCCTCTAAAAAATATCAATATAACACCCAGACAGAGGACAAACATCTATGTTCATCACACAAATGTTTGTACTCAATGGTAATCAAACCCACAACCTACAGAACAGAAGGCAAAGCTACTACTGAGCTGTGAGGCCAATCGAAATCAAAGTTCTATTTCTGTTTTTATTGATAGAGGAAAAATCGAAAATTGAATCATTAGATAGATAACACTTTATTTTACACAAGAACCATTTGGCCAGGCAACCTCATTCGACAAAATCAAATGAATACATAGTTTATTTGTTTTTATAGTGCTTACCTGCACTTAAGGAAATCACAAAGATTTTTATATTATCCCAAAAATTATTTTCCAAAAATTATGTGCAGGTAAGCACTATAAAAACAAATAAACTATGAAATGACGCACGGCGACATCTCTTGTCGATTTAACTTGAATGCAATTTCGGTTATCGAGCACGCTTTGATAGTATTACGTCAGGCATGTAGATGGAGCCACGGTAGCGATAGTACCGTATTAGAAACATTCCAAATCTTATTTTCGTCGAGGCATTTGAATCCTCTGTAGCGAAGTTGGTATCGCATCCCCGTATCAAGGGGAAGGTCGTGGGTTCAAATCCCACTCGAGGAAAATAATTTTTGGGATAATATAAAAATCTTTGCAAATGAATACAGTTGAAAATGTTGTAAGTATATACTGATATTTATTTATCTGTAAAATTGTAGATATATGTTAGTGTTGGGTGCGTCGTTCTCTGCGGATATGTAAGTGAACTCCGCGCGTGTGTTCACGTAGTGCCGCGCGGTGAAGGAAACCCTTGCCGCAAGGCGCACATATGAAGCGACGATCTCCCGTATGCGACTGAAACATTCACCTTTGAATTAATTTTGTATTACCTACTAGCTGACCCGCTCGCGAATTCCTCTGCGCTGTTCTTTGAATTTTTGGGTGTACTTCCTAACGAACGTGACCTACAAGGCAATGCTTTGTTATAGGCGATGGTAACCACTTAACATCAAGTGGGCCATATGCTTGTTCCAGCAGCAAATTGTATTAAAAAAAACAGCTCTAAGGTAGTGAAGAAAGGCCGGGAACCTACCCGGATGTGGTTGCTGAGGTTAGCGGCACTGTTGAACTTCTTCCCGCAGTGCGCACACTCACGCGAAGCCGGCGCGTGACGCTCCGAGTGGTTCTATCAACAAGGAAACAAAACTCACACCGCGTTTATATATACGCACAATTATAATAATAATAATAATGCTGGACAATCCACACAGCATCCCCAAGCTAAGCAGAGCTTGTGTTATGGGTACTAGATGACTGATATACTTAATACAATACATTATATTAAGTACTAGCTGACCCGTGCCCACTTCGTTGGGCGGTAAACATTTTTACAAAGGTACTATGTAAAAATAAAGATGCACGGTGGCGCTAGTACATAAGTACTGATGATTGTAGTCATTATAAAATAATTGAAGTAGTACTCGGCGTCGCCAACAGATGGCGTTAATAGAGGGTATACGGCATAAAATAGCGACCACTCGTAGATCGCGTGGCAGATTTTGGCCGTTCCCGTTATTTTTTCGAGATAAAAAGTAGCCTATGTCCTATTCCAGATTACAATCTATATTTATTCCAAATTTCATCCAAATCGGTCCATTGGTTAGAGCGTGAAAGGCTGCGCGCGATATTGGGCCGTACCTACTTGGACATTTTCGATTTTTTCTAAAATAAAAGTAGCCTAAGTTACTCCTTATTACATCAGCTATCTGCCAGTGAAAGTCTCGTCGAAATCAGTCCAGCCGTTCCAGAGATTACCCGGATCAAACAGACAGACAGACAAAAATTGTAAAAAATGCTATTTTGGTATATGTACCGTATATACATTCATATGCATGCAGTAAAAAGCGGTTATTTTAACAGACACTTCAATTTTATTTATTTGTATAGATGAAAAATAAAAAAAAAATTCTCTTTCTTTTTTTTTTTTTCTTTTTTTTTTCTTTTTTTTAATTTTTTATTATTAACAATAGGTATCGTATTTTGAGTGTCCGAACCAAAATTGAAAGAAATCAAGTCACGCATATAAGGTACCTACAGATTTTCCATATATGTATGTAAATGTTGACACCCGCCTTCCGCTTTTCGTAAAGGTAGTTTTAAAAAATGTTGAGCGTTGTTATTACTATTTTTGTATTTTAAGAAGCCAAACTGAGTTCGAAGCAAATCACACCATGCATTATAATTTTTCCATACAAACGCCTTTTCGCACCCCTCATAAGGGTAGTTTATGAGTCCTTCCCAACGCGTGTCGGTAATGTACAACCATGGAAAACACGACCTGGGCATTGGTGATCATTGCTCTGATTGGTCGAACCAAAGCTTATGCTTCGTTAAGACGCAACTAAAGAGTCCAGTTGTATCTTAGTATAGGTAGATCATGCAGTTTTATTTCTGGCACTTCGGCGGTTGCTGCCGCAGCACGCTCGCTCCGCTCGCTCGCCTCGCGCGTTTTTTTTAATGTTCTAACCTAACCTAACCTATCCGAGTCGGATCCGCCCTAGAAAGCGAGTGCAAAAGACGCAATTAATGAGTCAAGTTGTACCTTAGTATAGGTAGATCATGCAGTTTTATTTCTGGCGCTTCGGCGGCTGCTACCGTAGCACGCTCGCTCCGCTCACTCGCCTCGCGCGTTTTTTAATGTTCTAACCTAACCTAACCTATCCGAGTCGGATCCGCCCTAGAAAGCGAGTGCAAAAGACGCAATTAATGAGTCAAGTTGTACCTTAGTATAGGTAGATCATGCAGTTTTATTTCTGGCGCTTCGGCGGCTGCTACCGTAGCACGCTCGCTCCGCTCGCTCGCTTCGCGCGTTTTTTAATGTTCTAACCTAACCTAACCTATCCGAGTCGGATCCGCCCTAGAAAGCGAGTGCAAAAGACGCAATTAATGAGTCAAGTTGTACCTTAGCATAGGTAGATCATGCAGTTTTATTTCTGGCGCTTTGGCGGCTGCTACCGTAGCACGCTCGCTCCGCTCGCTCGCTTCGCGCGTTTTTTAATGTTCTAACCTAACTTAACCTATCCGAGTCGGATCCGCCCTAGAAAGCGAGTGCAAAGACGCAACTAAAAAGTAAAGTTGTATTTTAGTATAGGTAGATCGTGCAGTTTTATTTCTGGCGTTTTGGCGGCTGCTGCCACAGCACGCTCGCTCCGCTCGCTTGCCTCGCGTTTTTTTTTATGTTCTAACCTAACCTAACCTATCCGAGTCGGATCCGCCCTAGAAAGCGAGTGCAAAGACGCAACTAAAGAGTCAAGTTGTATCTTAGTATAGGTAGATCGTGCAATTTTATTTCTGGCGCTTTGGCGGCTGCTGCCGCAGCACGCTCGCTCCGCTCGCTCGCCTCGCGCGTTTTTTTTTATGTTCTAACCTAACCTAACCTATCCGAGTCGGATCCGCCCCAGAAAGCGAGTGCAAAGTCGCAACTAAAGAGTCAAGTTGTATCTTAGTATAGGTAGATCGTGCAGTTTTATTTCTGGCGCTTCGGCGGCTGCTGATGCAGCACGCTCGCTCCGCTCGCTCGCCTCGCGTTTTTTTTATGTTCTAACCTAACCTATCCGAATCGGATCCGCCCTAGAAAGCGAGTGCAAAGACGCAACTAAAGAGTCAAGTTGTATCTTAGTATAGGTAGATCGTGCAGTTTTATTTCTGGCGCTTCGGCGTCTGCTGCCGCAGCACGCTCGCTCCGCTCACTCGCCTCGCGTTTTTTTTTATGTTCTAACCTAACCTAACCTATCCGAGTCGGATCCGCCCTAGAAAGCGAGTGCAAAGACGCAACTAAAGAGCCAAGTTGTACCTCAGTATAGGTAGATCATGCAGTTTTATTTCTGGCGCTTCGGTGGTTGCTGCCGTAGCACGCTCGCTCCGCTCGCTCGCCTCGCGCGTTTTTTTTATGTTCTAACCTAACCTAACCTATCCGAGTCGGATCCGCAATAGAAAGCGAGCAAACGGAGCATAGGTTTTGGCATCCAATCCTAAGCTTGTGTTTTCCAAGAGTGCAGAAAATTTGGTATGACCTGGAAAGCACAACCATGAAATACACGACCATGGAATTGGATGCAAGAATGTAAACCAATTCCTGGCTGTGTTTTCCATGGTTGTGTATTCCATGATTAAGTTTGAAGCTAGTCGCAATAAGCAATATGATTTTATCATACAAAAAAAGTCCATAATGCCTTTTAAAATAACATGTCATTAGTAAAATTTATCCTAAATTTCATTTCAATACGATCGTTAAATATGCATACAAACGTTTACACCCTTTTTCAACCCCTTGGGTGCAAATTTTCGTAAATAGTTTATTAGTAAACACCTAAACCTTTCAAAGAATGCCTAAGCCAAATGTTTATAAGTTGGCATAATTTATGAAATTAATATATTAATTCCTTTTAACCAGCTGTAAGGGTTGTTTTTTAAAATCATGAAAAACTTGTATAATAACAACGTATTTTAAGTGTCTGAACCAAGGTTGAAGTAAATTAAGCCACACATACAAATTTTTTCATATAAATGTTGACGCTCGACTTCCCCTTTTCATAAGGGTGGTCATGAAAAATTTTAAACGTAGTAATTATTATATTTGTATTTTAAGAAGCCAAACTGAGTTTGAAGCAAATCGCATCACTCATTATGATTTTTCAATACAAACTTTGGCATCTTATCACACCCCTTATAAGGGTAGTTAAAAAAAACAATAATGCATTTTTGAAACCTTGACATTAGTAACATTTATCCAAAGTTTCATTTCAATGTGACCACTAAGTACGATTCTGCATACAAACGTTTACTTCAAAAATCGTTTCTTAGTAAGCACTTAAGCTTTTTAAAGAGTGCCTACGCCAAATGTTTTTATGTTGGCATAATTTTATTTTGTACGAAATTATTGGGGTAGGGGTAGTTGTAGGGATTGTTTTTAAAACCATGAAATACTCGTTTAGTAATATCGTATTTTAAGTGTCCGAACAAAGATTGAAGTAAATCAAGCCAAGCATACAGATTTTTCCATATAAATGTTGACACCCGACCTCCCCTTTTCGTAAGGGTAGTTTTGAAAAATTTTGAATGTAGTCATTATTATTTTTGTATTTTAAGAAGCCAAACTGAGTTTGAAGCAAATCGCAACACGCACTATGATTTTTCCATACAAACTTTAACACCCCATCGCACCCCTTATAAGGGTTGTTTAAAAAATAAACAATGTTGCATTTTATAAGCCTTGCTAGAAGTAACATTTATCCAAAGTTTCATTTCAATACGACCACTAAATACGATTTTGCATACAAACGTTTACACCCCTTTTCAACCCCTTAGGGTGCGAATTTTCAAAAATCGTTTCTTAGTAAGCACTCAAGCCTTATAAAGAGTGCTTACACCAAATGTTTTTAAGTTGGCATAATTTTATTTTGTTCGAAATTATTGGGGTAGGGGTAGCTGTAGGGGTTGTTTTTTAAAACTATGAAAAACTTGTATAGTAATATCGTATTTTAAGTGTCCGAACAAAGATTGAAGTAAATCAAGCCAAGCATACAGATTTTTCCATATAAATGTTGACACCCTACCATCCCTTTTCGTAAGGGTAGTTTTGAAAAATTTTGAATGTAGTTATTAATATTTTTGTTTTTTACGAAGCCAAACTGAGTTTGATGCCAATCGCAACACGCATTACGATTTTCCCATACAAACTTTAACACCCCATCGCACCCCTTGTAAGGATTATTTAAAAAAAAACAATAATGCAATTTAATAGCCTTATCATAAGTAACATTTATCCAAAGTTTCATTTCAATACGACCACTGAATACGATTTTGCATACAAACGTTTTCACCCCTTTTCACCCCTTTAGGGTGCGAATTTTCAAAAATCGGTTCTTAGTGAGCGTCTACACCCTCTAAAGAATCTTTGTGCCAAATTTCAGACTTCTAAGTCTTGTAGTTTCGGAGGAATCGTGATGAGTCAGTGAGTGAATGGACTTCTCTTTTATATAATAGATTACAATACATTATATTACATGCATAGATATTTTTTATTATACGTAGAAAACACCCAGAACACTCGGAATAAATATTTGCAGATCGTACAAACATTTATCCCAAGGCGGGAATCAAACCCGCAACCTCTTGCGTCGCAAGCGGACATTCGCCCGCCGCGCCACATCGGTCGTCAAATTCTGAGGGACTATCTATACCAATAATTTGATAATCATCATCATTTGAGATTATCGCTTTATAGGTTTAAGTACCCCTTGTTGAAGAGTAGGAAATGACGTCCCCTAAAAATAAAAAAAAATTGGATTTTTTAATTTTTTTTTTATTTTGAGCCTTCGCCGTTCACGGACTTTCCACGATTTAACAACGTCGTGAGTTCATCAGATGGGTATTTTAACGGGTGGTGGTTTATTCCATTAAAAGTCAAGGCATAGATATAATAAGACCGGAAAAGGGTCGTTATTACAATTACCTTCAGACTCATCTTGGTCCGGAACGTTTTATGGCAAGTCCCGCAGCGATGCGGCTTCAAACCTGAATGCACGTACTTGTGTTCGTCTAGCTGCAACTTTTTCTGAAAATGCAGGGCATATAATATTTACTATGATTTCTAGTCTAATTATTACATATTTTATTAGCATCGTTTTTTAATTTTATGTAGGCTTCCCGCACTTTAGGTAGATTTTTTGGAATGGACTGAATGTTGATTCTCGTCTGAGTGACGCAGAAAGCTTACATAGATAGAAAAAAAAACATATGTATTTATTCCCAAACTACACAAATTGCGCACATGAACAACCTTATTGCCAACAAACACACACACCCTCGTCACACATCCTTAAACACACATAATTCACTTACATAGAAGCCCTGCCCGCACTGTTCGCACAGGAACTCTCTGCGTCCGCGCGACGCTTCGTACCGCTCGCCGGGATGAGACCGCCGGTAGTGCTGATACAGCCACGCGTGACTGGAGCCCGGCACACCGCACTAATAATGCATATTATCTATATGTACTTCTATACTCATATTATAAAGAGGTAAAGTTTGTGACGTTGCAGGGGGTAATCTCTGGATTTACTGTTAGTGTTTAAAACAAGACTTTTCCCTTTTACTACATATAAGGACGAATGATTAAAGAGATAATACTACGCTTACCGCCCAACGAAGCGGGCACGGGTCAGCTAGTAGGATATAATAAGGCTGTCAGTATCGAGCTCAGCGCATCAAGCGTTGTAATACAGCCAGTAGTGTCTTGGGGACGCTTCAGATTGGTTTTAATTTAGATAGTTTGACGGTACCCATAGTACAAGATCTGCTTTGAATCAAGGAAGCAACAACTTATTTGTTTAGTTTAAAGCTAGGTATCATCGTCACCAGATGATGCAGATGATAGGAAGTAACATGTTGACCAATTCGCTTGCCGAGCTTGGTGAATATTGTTAGGAAGGTATGTGTAAAGGTGAACCTTACTTGTTTGCATTCAATGACATAATCCATCTCTTCTTTCTTCGGACTATCTTTCTTACACAGGCTGTTCTTCTTAGTAATTATTTTATTTTGGTTCTGAGGTCTAGCGTGGTTCAGTCTCTTGTGTTCCTTCACTTGCGCCATGTCCTCAAACGAAACACCGCAGACAGAGCACGCTACGCTAAAAATACCAAGCCAATATAATATATATAAATCCACCCAGAATTATATTTATATCATAATATATTAAAAAATCTTGCATGGTCAGTGACAAAAAGTAGAACAACTGATTTAGCAAAGAAATTATAACTTCAACTGAAAGAAATATTTGAACTTTACAAACTAAAAACGTTCACTTAATTTTGTCAGTTTCTCGCTCATAAAATAGATACAGATAAACTATTTTTTAAGCCTAAACAATATGGATCGTTATGAAAGTAGGTGGTTTACCCACCACACACATACTCACAGTGAGGCGGCGATGTCTTTGTGTGCGTCTGTGTGCAGTACATGTACAGTGTACACTTGTTGGTTAGCGAGCGTGAGGCCGCACGGCTCACAGCGTACAGACTCTTCACTGTCAGGTTTACACTCAGTCTGAAATTATATTGATTTACAAGGGGATAAAGTATAATTTTACAGAATCAGGGAATATATTGAATCGTCACTTAACCTTTAGATGTCGTTATTTAAGAAAAATAATCCAATATTTATGGCATCAATCGCATTTAAAGTAAAAAACTGGATCACCGGGTTAGTTTGGCAGCATCATTACCATCATAAACCTTTATTAGACTGCTGGACATAGGTCTCTCCAAAGACGTGCCACTGTTGTGTTTGGCATAAAGATAGAACATGTACTTTATTTTTGCTTTGAAATTTTGTTTTGGTAAGTAACAAAGGCGCTTTTGCTTGTATCGCTCTTGGGCGGGATCCCATAATCTATATATATATATATATATATATATAACAAAGTCGTGTTAGTTACACCACTCAAAAACGGTTACGATACATACATATGGGTACATACCGGGTGCATTTTGAGAATGTGGTCCCTGAGACCGAGTTCGGAGACGAATGTACGAGCGCAGGCGACGCACACATGTGAGCTCGTATGGACGTTACGACGATGCGTCATATACGACGATATATGCCTGGAATCATATTACCTTTTCAGAGAACTGCCTGCTAGTAAAGCTAAGACAAAACTCCGTAGGGGGCTCTTAGATAAATAAATGTTTTTATGACATAAAATAATTTCATAATCATTAAATTACCTAGTTTTGCAAGTTAAATATTGTACGTCCATAATTAATAGATAAACTGTTGTTCCATCGAGCTTTAAGATCTTCTTTGTAGACAGTTTCTACAGTAAATTACATTTGTATTGTACAGATTTCTATATTGCATACACCTCACTAAGTTTACCACACTGGAGCTTCATGCTATATTAATAAGAGTAATATTGTTTTTTTTTAATTTATTAAAAATAAGTTACTTTAAAATTTACGACGCTTGAATTTATATTTTGTTATCATAACATGACTGTGACGTAAGTTACTTATTAATTTTGCATTCGCATTAAACAGTATGATTATATAGGTAGTAGATAGTTCTTACTTAAAAACTCTATCACAGTGGCATTTGTAGATCTTCCCTTGGTGTTTCTGGAAATGCGCTTTCATCGCTTGCCTGTTAACAAAAATATTAATAATAATTCCAATAAAATATATTTTTTAAAACTGGATAGTAAAATAGGTTCACAAATATAATTTCTAGGCATCCCCTCAGATCTACTGGTAACTGGTACCTACTTAAGACCCTTTGGAGGATATCTAAAAGCGGTAATAATAATAATAAAATTTGTTTATTGACATAAAGTTTTTGTAACAGATTCCTATGAAGTCCCTGACTACTGAGCTAGGTACAATGTGTACAAACCTGTGTTACAGAAGTCAGTGTCAGGGGTAATCAGAAAATGTGTGAAAGGGTAGAGACAATGTGGGCACGTGCTCACTACTAAAATTTTAACTGGTTTCCTTTTACTGTTTGTCTTCACCATTAGAGATCATTAGCATTGTTTACATTAATTCATCATCATGCATATTACTTTTCCCAGAATGTCTCACCGTTGGTATGTGACGAGCGGGCACATCTTGCAAGAGAATTTTCCGCGGTGACAGTTCGGTTTATGCTTAAGAAGAGTTCCACGCGATGCAAACCGCATACTGCACACATCACACTCGTGTGACAACTCCGCCGACACCTGTCAATGTTAAAATCATGCTTAATTGCGTAGAGGCGTGTAATTTTGATGGTATTTTTACCATCATTAGGTAGGTACTTGAGTTCTTAGCACAAGTGTGAACAGTTGAAATGAATGTGTGATGTGGCATCTTGATTTGAACGAAAATGTTTCCGTTAGGTTTTATAGAGAAACGCCATCTTTTCTTCAAAACCAATGACAGCTGATTTTCCTTGTTTTTCAATTCACGTGTTTTCATAGAAGTAGCCTGTATTCATTCACTTACATCATGCCATTTCATATGAAACAGAAGAAGTCCTTTGTTCTTGTACACGGTGTAGCAAAGCTCACATCTGTGTGATGCTGACAGATAGGGCTCTGAGACACGCCGGCCCAGAAGTTCCTTTCTAGCTTCTGTAATATCAAACAAAAGATACTGCCAAGTTCGAACTTTTTACATGGGGTGATTTATTATAAAGCCAGCGCGTACATATCTCAATCAGATAGGAGACGGCAGGTAAAGAGCACAAGCATGTAGGTACATAGAATGTTATGAGGGTGAAAAGAGGCATATCAGGAGGCACGTGGAAATCTGTGGCCTGCCTACCCCTATATGATATTATGTACCTATGTATGTGGTAATTACCTGCGTATGTTGCGAATAGTTCGATATCGAAGACTGCTTCGAACTGCGAGAATTCACTTCGCTTCGCAATTTCTCCGCGCAGTTTATATTTTTTTTTAACTGAAATGTTACAAAAATATATATTAATAACTTAACTTAGATATAACTCAGTTTCTAAAAGATTTGTTTGAAAGCTGAATTGATATGGATTAGAGAAATGCTCACTTTGTAACCTATCAAATCAAAAAGCATTTATTCAGTAATATCTGCAGGGATCATTTTAACATATCTGAAATCTAGATGAATCTAAGCGTCAGTTTACAGTTATTAGATTATTACCAATTATAACATTAGGTACAGTAATCATAAGAAGTTGATAACCTTTTTTGAAAATTGCGAATTCGTTTTTCAAATATCTAATCAAAGTGTTTCTTTGACGATGTTTTTAAGGTATTATAATTGGGAAAAAAGATATAGAAAGATAAAACCTTTTTTCAATGCAATAACTAGATAAAGAAAAGCATATATACCTACCTGGTGTACTAATTTCAGTCACAGATTTTTCTTTTCTTGACCTTTTATTTTTAACATTTTTACTGATTTTACTCACTATGTCACTTTCATGTGTTTCTGTGTAGTCAGGTTCAATAACATCATTATGATCACTTTCATGGGATTCAACTTTGATTTCTTCTTTAATATCATCCTCAATTCCATTGTTCGAAGTATCATTGTAATTGCTAGGTAGAGAGTTATCTTCAAGTTTTGTTATTTCCAAGTATTCTATACTTTTTGTTACTCTTAATAGTTTGTGTATAGATTCTACTGGAAGTTTATCCTGAAATCATATACAGTAAAATATTTTTCTAGAAGCGGTCTAGGGTAACTCTTTATAATTGCCAAGTTGAGGTAATTTCTAAAATTTTACTCTTGAAATATTTATATGAAATGGTTTTATGCCTTTGTGAACATGACGTTCCATAAAAGCATTATTATTATTAATGGAGAAAAAAGACAACCTTTTTTTATAGATTTATATAAATTATCATGACTTTAATCCCCTGCACAGTAGATCTCAGATTTCTTAGGCCTACCAATTGAAGAATCTTTGAGGACGTCCAAGGCAGGATAGTCAGAGGTAAGTCCAAATATTACATTTGGTATAAGTATACTACATTTTGCGTAGTAAAATACTTTTTTTTACCAAGAAAATTACAGTTGTTATAAGTATTTATATGAGTATTTACATGTATAACATACATAAGAAACAGTTGAGCAATAGTTAGCAATCCAAACATTTTCTTCTACTGCTAAAAGATACTTAATGCCAAAACTTTGGACCATGTTGTATAAAATACTTATTTACTTAGTGGAAAATTATTGATTAAGTTCTCACCTGGCTGTCATCATTTTCCCACTCATGGAATATTCGATTAGACTTTCTACATTGATTTCTAAAATCTAAATTGTTTTTTAGTAAATTCTCACAAGCCGCACAGCATAGATGTTTTGCAGGCTCTTTCTGAAATATAATATTGTGTAATACATGCATTAGTATGTCCCACCCCAATGTTAAATTTATCTAAATGTATGGCTAAAGCTACCTATATGCCCTCATTATCAACCTCCCGAGACACCAGCATCATGCAAATAATTTCTACTAGTGGCATGGGTAGAATAAAAAGGAACATAAAAGTTGCAAATTGACAATTGAAGGGAATTGTCGATTTTTGCCGCCGACTGTACCACGTAAGTACAGCTAAGTAACACTGAGAAGCAGTGAACGGAACATTTGAATAATCTAGTTAACTAACTTTTTAGATGGATTGAGTGACTCGACTTACCTTACTTTTGCAAATTTCTAGAAAATAGCCCGAAAGCTGTTTGTCCAACCTTCGCAATGTTTTGTTCACGCACAAACATACTCGACAAACTGTTTTTCTCATCGTTCTCACGTTAACTAATCATTAGCGATAGCCTTTAGAAACTATTTCACTAAGAATATGGACCATAATATGCTATTCATATTTCTGACTGTGGATGTTTTGTTTTGTTTACTTCTATAATTTAAAAATCTTCTTCTTTTAATGAGTCCGGTTAATGTACAACCATGGAGTACACAGCCTTCCCCTTAATCTCGGGACCATTTGAGAATTTTGAAGACTTGACATTTATTTTGAAACCACAGACTTTGTTTCGATACGTACCAAAGAATATGGACTAAAAGCTGATACGTACATAGATTAGCTTCTCCTTCCTTATAGAGGGCGTGGCGGGACGGCAAGTGTTTAGAGCATAGAATTAGGTTTAGAGTAATTTGCCATTTTAGAAAAAGACTGCTTGTTTTGAAATTTACCTACTAGGTAATAGAATAAATTTGTAATATTGCATGTCCTTTACGGAAAAACTGTTGTTCCTAGTTTTCATAACATCTCTAGATACACGATATAAAAATAAAACTATGCGTACCTTGGTACATAGATTCACGTATTTATTAGCTTTAAATTTAGTTTTTGTACACATTATAAATAAATAATACTTCTGTAAATACCTAACTGTTTCATTTTCTAACATTGTCATCCTAGAACACTATCATTCATAGATTTAGGTTTTTTTTTCTTTTAGAGCATGATACCTAAGTGAATGAGTAAACTTCGCAGATTGACTTGGCTTGTATTGGATCCCTCTCGTTAAATATCGTCAAGCTAGGCATTTTCATCATACATAATCTTCTTATCGCGAGGTCGCGTGCGCGGCGCTCGGATCTGTAAGTGCACGCCGCGGATGTGTTCCCGCAGAGATGAGAATTGCACAAATCCTTTTGCGCACACATCGCACTTGTATCGTCTGGCGCCGTGCGACTGAAATCGAAGAGTCAATTCAGTTTTTAAGCTTATAAGACAACAAATAACAATAGCACCATAATCTATCAGGTGTAATAAGACCACTACCTAGGTATTAAATACTCAAGGAACGTGTAAAGTTCCCTTCTACAACAAGATCTCATAGAATGACTTCTGAGCTGGCAGTCAAATAGATTTAGAAAAATACAATTTTTTTGATGAAGTTCCTATTTATCAATCAGCTATGTATTGCGTATACCGCTCCGTCTCCGACCAGTCATTGACCGGCCGCCGCCGCCCGCCGCGAGTGCAACGCACCGATCAGATGATCACGCGGCGAGTAACAACACATTACTGGCAGATTAAAGTTAATTCAGATGAAAACGCCTCTAGCGGTCACCCTTCGAAATGATAACGACTCCGTTATTCTTAATATTTTTACGAGTAATACCCAGTATGGAACATTAGATATCCTTACAAATATCTTCGTTAAATACTAGTCGGTAGGATATATTTACCCGTATATGGTTGGAGAGATTAGAAGCACTCGCAAATTTCTTCCCGCAGTGAGGGCATTCTCGCAACGGTGGACCATGTCTCTCTTCGTGGAGCTAAACAACAAACAACTGCTAGAGTTCTTATGTAAAATATTTTCATCTCCTAGTTTTATTTTAAATGGAAAAATAATTAAAGTCATAATAATTAAGTATCAAAAATATACTAAACAGTTATAATATAATAACGAAAAGGATCTTTGACGACCGATGTGGCGCGGCGGGCGAACGTCCGCCTGCGACGCAGGAGGTTGCGGATTCGATTCCCGCCTTGGGATAAATGTTTGTACGATCTGCAAATATTTATTCCGAGTGTTCTGGGTGTTTTCTACGTATAATAAAAAATATCTATGCATGTAATGTATTGTATTAAGTATATCAGTCATCTAGTACCCATAACACAAGCTCTGCTTAGCTTGGGGCTGTGTGGATTGTCCAGCATTATTATTATTATTATCTAGACTAATGCATGATCAGCATGGATCCAGTTTGTTGAAATATTCCAAGTCATCAATTAAATAGCGGTAGTAATGGACACTTATATTGCTCGGGAATTTATCGGGTATTGCCTTTTTTATTTATTTTTCCAACGTCGTTTTAAGCGTCTGCAAAATAAATAAAGTGGGTTACACGCGATATATATCCGTGTAAATATAGGTGTTCAATGTGTTCAATAATATTTAGTGACAGCCTGTTTCAGTAAATTTGTAAAAATGATTGTTGAGTCCGAAACGTCTGACATACCTTGAGATGCTGCTTGGAGCGAAAGGCAGCCGGACATTGCTCACAGCGGAACGGCTTCTGACCCGAGTGTACATACATGTGCTCTTTCAAAACAGTCTTATTCTGCAAAAAACAGTCAGTACAATGAGTAATCCTTTCGCACTTCAAGGAGCCTTAGACTGAGAAGCTAGACTAGACTAGACTTAGACTAGAGAGAGAGAGAGAGAGATAGAGAGACAACGATACGATACGACAACGATACGATACGAGACGAGATGAGATGAGATAAGATAAAGATAAATAATATATAGAAAAATACATATACAGGGGACACGTGTAAAAAGGCGAGTTTAACCGCTAAAACGATACTTACATAGAATCCCTTCCCACACTGGTCACACAGGAACTCGCGTTCACCGGCCGCTTCGTAGCGCGCGGCCGGATGCGCAGTGCGGAAGTGTTGGTACAACCAGAAGTTATTGCTGCCTGAGAGGCCACACTGAAAGATAAAAAAATCTACCAATTGGGAACCCTGAATCCAAGATATTTCGGAGGAGGTCGTTAACATTCGCGACACAGTAAATTACTCCTGCAGATATCATCGTTTTAGTAGGGGAGCCCAAGAGGGGATTTCGGGATTTACTAAAGCGCGGCAGATTAATATACAGGGCGATACCTTGTATCCGGTTAAGTACCTCCACCAAATATGAGCCCCATATATAAGGCCGCCCGTGAAGGATAAAGGATCAGATTAGTAAAAAAAATTGATCATTAGAAATTCTCGAGCGCGTCAGATTAAGGTAGGGTGAGTTAATTACATGCTAAAAAGTGTATATTCCACTAATCTGACAATTTGAGAGTGACGAAAAGAAAGGGGAGGGCAGCAAAGTTGTAAAAAAAAAACGTCATCTCGACATTCTCGAGCGTAGCCAAATTTTTTTTTATTTTGAAGGAAATAATTCAAGGATAACGAAAAATATATAATCTGACGATTTCCGCAAGCCGAAATAATAAAAAATCGTCGGTAAAGTTTAATGCGTGCAGCTGGGTGATACCTATATTTTATGCCGTATTAACGCCATCTGTTGGCGACATCGAGTACTACTTCAGTTGAGATTTGTAAGTAAAAATGTTTTTTTATCAGATTAAGCGAATCCCTTTAGATAATCGTCAGATTATGAGACAGCACGTCTAGAACATAAAGATGAACAACATATATCTTAATCTGACGCGCTTGAGTATTTCAAAATGACGATTTTTTTTTGCACATTATAATAATGGCCGCGAGTTTGCGTCAGATCGAAATCGTCAGATTATTGAATGAGAGCTTTTTTTTTGGTGCACTTAACACCCCCTTAGAAAATCTGACGCGCTCGATTAAATTTTTTTTTTTTTCATTTTTAACCCTTACGTACAACCACCAGCATCATGCAAATGATCAGATTAACATACGTACATTATTAAAAATACGTAGGACATTGATGCTATCAATATCTGACGCGCTCGAGTATGTCCATGCAACAGTTTTTTTTTACATATTTAAAAATCTATAGCCGCTTCCCCCACCGATGAAAAGGTATAATTATATAACATTTTTTTCTTTTTATCATCTAAGCTTTGCAACCTAATAGGTCTCTATGACGCTCGAGTAAATCCCCATTTAGCATCGTGGGCTCCCCTACTATTTTTAGGGTTCCGTACACAAAACGGGACCCTATTACTAAGACTCCTCTGTCTGTCTGTCACCAGGCTGTATCTCATGAACCGTGATAGTTAGAGAATTTAAATTTTCACAGAGGATGTATATCTGTTGCCGCTATAACAGCAAATATTAAAAAACAGAATAAAATAAATATTGGGTGCTCTCAAACAACCCTTCGTGCTCGAGTCTGACTCGCACTTGGCCGGTTTTTCAAATTTGTTTTGTACATTGTACATAGGACTACGGATAAGATATCCACATACCAGCTTACACTCGATGGTATCACTAGACTTTTCTTTCTTTTTCTGACTGTCTTTCTTGTTCGGATTTCGCTTGAGGTTTTTCTTCGGCGGTCTAGGATGGTTCAGTCGGCGGTGCTCTTTAACTTGGGCCGCGTCCTCAAACGCCAGGCCGCATACTGAACATGCTTTACTGGAAGAAAAATGAAATATGCGATTGTTTGGAGAATGTCTAAAACTTCTGACAAAAAAATCTTGAATCAGAGGTCCTATAATACTCGTATTACATTTATTTCTATAGCATCATCCCCAAAATATTTGGTAAACTAGAGAAACTATATGTCAGTCAGTTAGACAGAACAAATGATTTTATAATAGTTGTAGACAAATGTATTGAGACTGCTATCTTTTTCTGCTGTATATTATGTTCTTGGTATGATTGCCTTAGCATGTTTTCTGTCTTGCATTCACCTTATTAAGTTAGAATGGCATTGGCATCACACTGGAGCTTCATTAGTTTCTTGCCGGTTCTTCTAGGCTTGGTCGCGAGGAACTGGCGGTGTTTATAGATTTACCTAGACTTAACACGTTCCAAGATAATGCTTGCGGATATTACTGAATAAATGCTTTTTGACTTTAGACTTTAAATTGACAAAGAAAAAGAGGATTAGAATACTCACAGTGAGCTTGCAATATCCTTGTGCTCATCTGTATTCAATACATGCACTGTGTAGACTTGCTGACTGGCGAAGGTAAGGGCACAAGGTTCGCAGCGCACCGTCGATTCAATATCTACTTTTGACTCGGTCTGGAACAAAATTACACATTTTTAACCGACTTTAAAAAAAATACATACAATATGTAAAAATTTTTGACAACTTTTTAGTTTTGTTTAAAGGATATACTTTTATATTGGTCACCTATAACACATCATTGGTTTGCAAGTCGTGTACGTTAGTAACGTGCCTCATAATGCACGTGAGGCACTTGTGTGTTCCTCACACACGTCACGTTAGCCTTATGTGCCAGTCATTTTATTGGCACTCACTCTTCAAACCGGAACACAGCAACACTGCTTAGCAGTTAAAATAGGTATGGTGGTAGTACTACTACCTCGATAGACTTATACATTATTATAATACTTGTGTACCTGGTGCATCTTTAATCTGTGCGTCTGCAAGCCAAGCTCCGAGACAAAAGTTCTAGCACACGTGACACACACGTGGGACGATGCATGCGTCAGCCGCTTGTGCGTCATATATGATGAGATGTGTCTGCAATCACACATTTTTCCTCTATAACTGCCTGAAGGAATTGCTTACAGCGATCATTGTAGAAATCATAGGATAGGATATCGAGTGATCGGCCATTTTACCACACAAGTAGCCTTTAAAGAAATGGCGTTAGAGCGGTTTCGCACTACGTCCGATCTGAATCCGATCCGAACCCGCGAAAATACGGTCCGCAGTAGTCGTAGAACTATTTCTATGGTAGTTTACGCACTAGATCCGGCTTCCGCCATCCGATTTCTATATAGATCCGTATTTTCACGGATTCGGATCGGACGTAGTGCAAAACCGCTCTAACAGTAATAACTTTATTGTACCCGAAACTTCGTCTGCTTGCACAATTTCCTAACCCAATCTCTGGTGTGGTCTTAGAATTAAATATAAATAAATATATGGTGTGGCTTTGTTTTTAACATGTATAAACTATTTAGTATAAGTATAGAACTGTCCTTTAATGAGTGCACTTACTTGAAAACATGCTCACACACTTCACATTTGTAGATCTTGCCCTGATGTTTCTGAAAATGTGACTTCATCGCTTGCCTGTAAAAAAGTTACATTGTTCATTTACTATTCATCAGCTTGTTCTATCTGTATATTTCTTTTTTTTTATTGTTTTTTTGATATCTGCTATCAGTTGGTGGACTATAGTCGGATGGGATGGTTGGTATGTGGCTCAGGCATTAGTAATACCCTACTACACCAGGTGTAATAAGACTAGGGTCAAAGTACCTATCAATTTGAACAACTTTTAGCACGAAACAAACACTAAGTTTTCAGAAGTGGTCTTGTTACACTGTATTATAAATACGATACCTTACAACATCTTGGCCAATTTAACTGTCAATTTTACCAGTAATCCAATTATAAGAATCTTTATTTTAACTGACTGACTGGCATATAGACAACACTCATTTTTGCTTCTTTTTTTTTACTTGATCAATTCTTTAGTAGCGATACCTTTGGTATGTGACGAGCGGGCACATCTTGCAAGCGAATCTTCCGCGGTGACACGCCGGCTTATGTTTAAGTAGAGTGCCACGAGATGCAAACCTCATACTGCATACATCACACTCGTGTGACAGCCCCGCCGACACCTACATAAAACGCATCTTTACATAGTATAAAAAGTAAAAAAGTCGCTTCCGCTGTCTGTTCGCTTATATCCATTAAACTACTCAACGGATTCTAATGCAGTTTTCAGCAATATATAGAGCGATTCAAGAGGAAGGTTTATATGTATAATAGATACACATTATAGTGCAGCAAAACCCGAAAAATTCAAAGATTTGTACCGTCCAACGAAGTGGGCACGGGTCAACTAGTATAATACAAAGCGGGAAAGTAACCACCATGCCTATTTCTGCCGAGAAGCAATGTTGCTGTGTTTCAGTTTGAAGGGTGCGTGCAGGTGAAATTACAAGTAATGAGACTAACACCTGTAAGACTCGGGTTGATAGACTCAGGGCTACGCATCGTAGGGCACGTTCCTAACGTGCGTTACAAGTAATGGTGGGCCATTTGGTTGAACTATGAGCAGATTTACAAAAAAAAGTATGGCAGTTTTTAATTTTACTAAAAATATATCTCTCTCTGAAATAAATCCTTGCATTTTATACGAATACAGTCCGGAAAATACAGCATTATACATTTTTGCTTAGCGGCAAAAAATAGCATTCATAATTGGTATGGAATCCAAACCCAAAAATAAACATAGATACTCACATCATGCCATTTCATGTGAAACTGCAGTAATTTATCGCACTTGTAGACAGTGTAGCACATTTCGCATCTGTACTCTGCCGACACATATGGCTCCAAGACACGCCGCCCCATCAGCTCTTGTCTGGCTTCTGGCAACGACACATTATTCTTTAACACCAAGGTGGCGACTTATCTCTCTCTCTCTCTCTCTGTCATAAGTGAACTAAAGAATGAGAGAAAACTAAAATAAGGTAGATAAGTATAATATATAGATAGGTAGTTATAGATCGTTAAAAGTGAAATGAGTGAAATGTACCTTAATGCTACCACAAGGTATAATAAGTATTAAAAGTATTTCGACTATATAAACGTATTTTTTTTCTAGTACCTATATAAAAGGGTTTGAGTTGTGCGCTGAGCTCCACTTAGTTTACCATTAAAGGCGCAAATTACGGAAAAATAGATATGTTACCTGCATAAGTGGCAAACAGCTGTACGTCAAAAACTGCTTCATACTGCGAGAATTCGCTTCGCTTCGCTATTTCACCACGCAGTTTGTATTTCGTTGGAACTGGAAGTTTATTATAAGTATAAGTACACCATTATTATAAATAAATAATCAAAATGTGTCTGTTACTGATCACATTTTACACTAACTAAATAGATCAGTATATATTAGTATTATAGTAGTTATTAGTAGCTCTGTCTCCTGTGTTGTAGGATGTGGGTTTGATCTTCACCAAGGACAAATATCAGATGTTTGTTCTAGAATGCATTTACAAAAAAAACGTATCTATATAGTTATATAAGTCATATGGTTGGTTCCCATAGTACAAGCTATGCTTAGTTGGGGCTAGATAATGTTGTGTAAAAATGTCCACAAATATTTGTTTATACATTTTTGTAAATACATTCATATAGAACCTTGTAGAGCACACAAATAAAGATAACTACTGCATGGATAGTTACATTTATTTATAAAGGGAATACTTATAAGTATATTCACAAAATAGTTTTTTTTTTATAATGTACAGAATACACTTGATTGTCAGTCTTGGTATAGTTGTATATTTTCATTATTGTGTTTTTATATTATCAATTGATAAATTGTTTGCAAAGGTCTGCAGATAGCTCAACTGTTCCATCTGTTCCATAAGTATTTTGTACTTGTATTAATTGTAATTTTCTTTGTAAATAAATTATTGTTAAAATTTACCTTTTTTAACAATTTTAGATACTGGTTTAAGTTCTTTCTTCTTTGATTTCTTAGTTTTACTATTAGTCTTAGATCTATTCTTTTTCTTACTAACTCTTTCATCAGCTTGTGTCTCTGGTTCATTATAAATACTTTCCATAGGATCCTCATAATTATCACTTTCACCATCATTTTTTCTATTGCTGATCAACACTCCAAATATTTCATTATTTACTTCTACTTTGATTTCTTCTTTTATGTCATCATCATCTTCTTTATAACTTGGATTATCTGATTTTTCATATTTGTTTATTTTGTAATAACACTCTTTAGGTTTGCTTATGCAAGATGTTTGTAGTACCTGTTCTAATGACTCAATGGGACTCTTGTGCTGAAATGATAGATGGTATTTTATGTAACTACTTTTCAAGGTAGTTAAAGATTTTAAAAGTACTTTTTTTTTTCCTAGCCTATACCGTCCCACTGCTGGGCAAAGGCCTTCCCCAAAAACTTCCAGTTCTCTCTGTTCCGAGCCTTCTCCCACCACTAAAGAAAAAGTAAAAGTACTAAAGAACAAATAACAAAATAATACTTAAGTCTGTCAATATGAAAAAAACTAGTAGCCAGAGTGTGATGGAGTTAATTTTGGTAACTGCAATGCCCTTAAACTTAAAATAAACTTAAATTATTGCCCTCACTTACCAATATAATGACAAAATTTAGGCTTTGGACTGTACTGTTTCATACCTGGCATTTGTCCCACTCCCAATCTTGCAGTATTTGATTTGAGCTGCGGCATTTGTCTCTGAAATCTAAATTATTTTTAAGGGATTCCTCACAGCTCATGCAGCACAGATGTTTTGTAGCATCATTCTGAAACTGAGAGTTATTGGATGCAGCCATATATACCCCCATGAAGTCTTTAGACCTTTAGTAAACCTTAATAGGTATAAAGTTTAAATTCACAAAGGACAGGTCCATAAAGGATAATTGAGAAATCTGGTGATGCAGGAAACATTGAGATATTGTTGTAAGCTAATAGGCAAAACAATATTGATGATCTTGATAAAATATTTTAAATAAATGTTTTTAAGGAAATAGAGCTTACAGCATAATCACAGATTTCTTGAAAATAATCTGAAAGGTGTTTAGCCAACTCCTGCAGCGGTTTGGTTGTGCTCAGACATATTCTGCATATTTTAGTGGTCATCATTGCGTCATGTCAGATAATTTTATCTTCTGGTTAAGCTTTACTAGCTAGTTAGCAACATTGTACTAATAAATAGCTAGTAGGTCAAAACATAATAACGACGACGTAAACATTGTTTATACGCGTTTACAAGTCATGAACCTAGTCATCAAATGTATAAAAACACACGACACTTTTCTGAACTTGTAAACAATGTAAAAAAATGTAGACAAGAGATAAATGTTACACTTCTGATTGAATATTTCGCCTAAGTTCACTTGCTCTGTTTTGGTGACAACAATCGTTAGATATCAGCCATTCTTCCACTTGGCTAGAACAGAAAGAAATGGACAAAAACTAAACAGAAAAAAAAAATATTAAAACACTTGGCTTGCTCTGTAGGTCTCGCTTGTTTTGTTATTTAATGTTCAGAAGGAAAAAATTAAAGCACTCTGCGAACAAAACAGAATCATCGCACAACTGACGAGTAATCTGTGTGTCGGTCGAGTTTTTCAGATGTGCGATGCGCTATTTCTCCGCATATTTGACCACAGAGTATTTAACGGAATTTGACTAGCTTGTCAATCATTTTTGAATCAAACAATGTATATCGGTACCTAAGTGTAGGTTTTTCTTGTTTGCTTTGCTAGGACTTCTATACTTAGTTCTTTCTACTCACAATAGATAGCGCTCGACACATGATTATTACTGACGGACTCACCATAAGTAATCTAATTCTGTGATTCTGCATAAAAGCAGAATTACATTCAATTCAATTCAATCCAACTATTTATTTATAAGGATATATTTTTACCTTAGATCATATATTCTTACATGTCATTTAAAAATAAATTATAAGATTATAGGTAATATACATAGGTAGGTACCTACCTAGTAATCTTAGACGAGTAAACCAGCTAGTAATCAATAATTTATTCCTCACAATAGGTACTATAATTCTATGATTGGTACACGTTTACTTACATTTGAGAATTACGTTTACGCTTGAGAAGTTTTGGAAGAGGGATCAATGTCGTCAGCAGCACTGAATTTGTATGCGATAAATTCATCCACTGTGTAGTTGGCTCTATCTAGTAACAGTAATTTTAATTTACTTATAGACGACTTGGTAGTTTTGGTCTCTACTATAAAGTGGGGTAGTTTAATGTAGATTTTAACACCTAGCCGGAAAGTCTATTTGTTTCTGGGATTTAGAAAGCTGTTTGTGTGGCAGCCGGAGCTTATGTCGACCTCTCGTCAAGTGGTTGTGAGTATCGGAATCAGCCCGCTCAGGAAACTGTTCAAGATTTTTCCTCATGTATTTAGCTACTTGTAGAATAAGCGCACAGGGTAGGGTAAGTAACTGTTCTCTTGAACAGTTCTCTAGCAGGATGGTCCCATTCAACTCCACACAGTGTTCAGCACGCTTTTGAAGTCTAAATGGCCGTTCCCTCTCAGCTGCCAATCTCCACAGGTATACCCAAAGAATATGGACTAAAAGGATACCCCGTAGCTCAGCAACGAGTGTGAAAATACCCAAAATAGGCCTTTTTTTATATTTTCTATATTGAGACTGCCTACGAGCCTCGACAGTGCAAAACATGCAGATGATAGACGACCACAGGTTAAGTCTATATGTGGCCCCCATGTTAGTGTTTCATCTAAAACAAAGCCTAAATACTTAACGTGGCTTACTTGAGGAACATATACCATTGCATACCACGTTAAGAGTATTATTACTGTCATTTTTACTAGTCCTAAGTCTAAAGTGCACTATGTTAGTCTTTTCGACGTTGAGTGCCATCCCATTCGAACAGAACCAGTTTGTGACCTCTTTCATTACTTTATTAATTTTAATATTCAAATCGGATAGGTTTTCAGCAGAGACTATTAGGCATCCATCATCAACAAACATTCGTTTATTAGAATTAGGAATTGCCCATTATCGATCCTTGGGGTACTGCATTGTCATCTAATAGTAATGGGTCAGATTTTTGTGTCTTTTACGCATGTCAGTTGTGAGCGATTCTTGTCTACAGATCAAATCAGTAAGTAAGAGAAGCGAGAATGTAGGTACATCATTTTCTATAGGTAAATAAAAAAAAACATCGAAAATGGCCGACAATTCAATCAGCTGACAGTTGTGTTGTACCTATTTTCCATGGTGGTGGTGTGAATTACTAAAATTGAGCAAATTATTACATAAAACGTTTCGCAAACCCGCGTAGAAGTGCTCTTTACTGTATTATTAGTTTATCCTCAGTAATGGAAATCGATAGTATTCATATGTAAGTAGATAACACTAGCGTGTATTGGTGGTCTTTAAAATAGATCTAATTTACATCTTACCTTGTACTTGCCATTGATGCTAAAGGAAATATTTCTATGGCCTTCGGGTAGTAGTAATACCAAGGAGCTGTTTCCTTTACAGTAAATAAGTAAAGAGGTAAACTAATTGGACTATTACCTAATTTACTCATCTTCTACACAATAACCTTAGGAATTTGATCATCATGATTGCTCACTGTCTAGGTACCTTATCCGATAGTACTATCGTCTCTAGACTGAACCTTTTTAGTTATCACAACATGTGTTCGTATCATGCTTTAAAAAAAATTCAGTAGTAAAAAAGTGCTGTTTTACAGCAGGCACCTAGATAGGTACACAGATTTCAGACCTCAAGATTATAAACCAGAATACAGCCTAATTTGTATAGTACCTATTAAAGGTAAATTATTAAAGTCCATAAAGATAACTAGATTATGTTTTTGTAATATGTATGGAAACTTTATCATTATCTTGAACATGAATCTATCAATAAATTTACTTAAGAAGTTTGAAATAATTACAATGTATGAAGTGGTAGCCAACCTTAGTGATGGTGTTTTTAGACCTCAAATATAGGATTAAGCTTCATTAACTTTTCAAGATCATTAATTATAAAACTGTGTCTATAATATCAGTAGGTAATTGAGTACCATCAGTCTACCTATTTTGGGTGTACAATATTACTATTATAAACATTGAATATTAATTTTTTTGTTCTGTTTTCAGCTACAACATAGAAGAGAGACACATTAATCTCTAACTAACCATGGAAGTACCTATCACAAATAAAAAAAGCAAATTACTGTGGAACTCATACATAACTTAGTGGAACTAAGCAAATAGTAGTAAATGAGATCTAGTCTCGCTTGTTAAAAAAATACATACATAATTTATTTTCGTTATTATTACATTATTTATGTTACAAATCATAATTCCATTAAAGTAATTATATCATAAAAATATTTTCATTGTATAAAATACAAATGAGTTTCAAAAACTTTTAAATCATTGATTACCAAAGATAGATAAATGTTAGTAACGCGCTGTGTATAGTTTAGTTAATGTGAGAAAAAAAATTGTAAATCAATAAAAATAAATGTTATTAAATCTATGGACATATACCTCGAAAATAGAAGACAAGGATAGTGATACCTCTAAGAGTGCGACAGATAGTGCCATGGCCACAATGGTAGAGACTCCACCCCCACAGCTCATAACCACAATAGAATGGAGCATGATGGATAAGAATAAGTTCTTCCCGCTGTACACATTAAGTAGTTTCACAGGTAATTTCTTTATTTGGTTTCAAATAGTTTTGTTGTAATAAATTTAATAATACCCACTTAAATGAATAAATAAATATTTATGAACATTTTACACAACATCATCTAACCCCAAACTAAGCATAGCTTGTACTATGGGAACCTGATCTCTAATAATTTACTACAGATGAAAAGGTAACATAACAAATTTCATGTGAAGAAAAAATGTTAACCAATTGTTATGAAATTGTTAATAAATTTTTACTGCTGACTGTACTTACCATAGCAGGTAGAACAAGGACATATTGGTGGGTAGCTATCCTCGCTGTGCGAGATAATCAGCATCCAAGCAGTAATAATAATTAACTTTTATATCAGAGTATGTAATACAAAGAGGAAATAATTACATAGTCCATAGACACAAATATGATTAATACTAAACAAAATACATAATTGTTAACTGTAGGTATTGGTAAAGAGTACAAAATATACACTTGTCCTGTACAGTACTCCATAGAGGCATTCTGTGTCTAGCCGCTCTGCAATGAGGTGTAGGTAGCTGTTGAAAATATCGCGCACCCTCCGCATCTGGGAAGCATATCTTTTGTGCATGTACAGTCAGCTGCATTAGAATGTACACAGTTCGTAACTTTCAAAATGGTCTCACATCATTACAATTTTTAATGAACATTGAAATGAGAATGCATTACATGAGAATTGGCCTTGTAAATATTTACTGGAACACAATAACATCGTTTTGAAAGTTAAGATTGTATACATTCTAATGCAGCTGACTGTACAAGCTTTACTGTATTTAGCTAAGGTCGATAAGGGCTGTAGCAAGTAAAGTTACTGAGCGAATGACTGAGTATGACCATCAACGTACAGCATCGCGCGGATAATTCTCGGTATTCCAAGTGGTCATTGGTTCCGTCTATCCTATCAGTATTTTTTTCTAATTTCAGTTAGATGTGCACTGTACCCACTCACACTTGTCAAAACGCAAATACAAATACAAAGAAAGAAAGAAGCTTACAGCGGAATATCAGATGCTATATCAAAGATCTACAAATATGAAGGCATTTCCGGGTTATACCGGGGGTTCTGGCTATCAAGTGTAAGTATAAAAACCGGGTGTCTACCCCGGAACACGATAGACGAAGTTGTAAAATAAATTAAATTTTGGCCTGATGCTTAGCAGACAACACAGAAATACTGTGTTGTAAATGTTGGGCAGTCTAGATTATGTAAACACCTAACTTGAAACCATACGAAACTTCGTCTATAATTTTCCTGAGTACACACACCCATAGGCTGATTAGAAAGTGCGAGAGCGTTCCGAGGGTTCCGTACATATATTTCCTGATTCCTTGATGATCCTTTCCATGATGAAATGTTATGTGAACACATCCTATCCGATTGATTACGAAATCATTAGATCTCTTTTCTAAAACAAATTGCAAGAAAAGACTGCTTTTTGTACTACAGATTTGCTAAGTATTCTCTGTTGTAACAAAAAACCGTACCTTAAGTTCATGAAAAACTTTGAAATTTTGTCTACTATTACGTTATAATATACCATTGAGTTGGCCTGGTTATGGAGTCTGTAGGTGGTGGATATTCGCTTTCGTAGAGTTCATGGATGTAAAAGGCGACTATGAGAACGCGTCAGGAGAAGGGCAGCAGTATATCCTGTGTACAGTACAGTCAGCTGCACTAGAATGTATACAATTCGTAACATTCACAACGGTATTACAGCATAACAATAAACTCTTACACATCAAAAACTAAAAAGACATTAGATTAGTTGTTGACCTCACTTATTTTTTTGAATAATAATAATAATAATGTTGGACAGTCCACACAGCATCATTTGGCCCCAAGCTAAGCAGCGCTTGTGGTATGGGTACTAGATGACTGATATACTTAAGGTTAAACAAGTCGGTACGTTGTCCATACAAACGCTGTAAGTGTTTAATGTCTACTATTTATTAACGTGCGTCCGAAGTTAAGTTTACAAAATTTAGTACTAAATCTTTCGACGCTTGTAACTTTCAAGGTAATCTGATTTTACTGTAGCATATAGGGTAACGTACCTAGATAATGGCAAGATAATTCAGTATCAAACTTAACTTCGGACGCACGTTAATAAATAGTAGACATTAAACACTTACAGCGTTTGTATGGACAACGTACCGACTTGTTTAACCTTAATACCATACATTACATACATACATATTTTTTATTATACATAGAAAACACCCAGAACACCCGGAATAAATATTTGCAGATTGTACAAACATTTATCCCAAGGCGGGAATCGAACCCGCAACCTCTGCGTTGCAGGCGGACATTCGCCCGCCGCGCCACATCGGTCGTCGAATAATTGCCATGTAAGTATTTTTAGCACCGCTGTGAAACCATTTTGAAAGTTATGAATTGTATACATTCTAGTGCAGCTG
The DNA here is from genome assembly GCA_947095575.1 of Electrophaes corylata. NCBI lineage: Eukaryota > Metazoa > Arthropoda > Insecta > Lepidoptera > Geometridae > Electrophaes > Electrophaes corylata. The sequence continues at coordinate 3,541,364 of OX352714.1, forward strand.
ACTGTACATAACACGGACATTGCGGTCACCAATCCGCCTGCCAAGCGATAAACCCCTCTAAATATGGCGGAGGTCTATGGCCAACAGTGGATTTATTTAGGCTGGTGACGAAATATCCATCGTCTGATGTAGAGCAATGCAACCCTTATCAGAGATAAGCAATTTTTTTAAGTAATACTCCTTATGCGACTTCCAACAAGGTTGCGCTAAACGTTTAACACTACCATGGAGGGGGTATGAAAGCACTGTTCTTTCTCTCATAGCCAGTTACGTTTAGAAGTTTTTCTTCAGTCGTGTGGTCTAAAGCAGACTCGTATTTTTTTTTCACAGTTTCAAATAATCTCAGGAGTGTTTTACATCTCTACATACGAAGGAGTCAGACACGAGCTGGGAAAACACGATGTTAGCCCTAAAATGAAGGTAAATACAAGTATTAATCTACATTTGGTTAAAAACCATCTTAGGTGTTTCCGCTCAATGGAACTGCGGTCGACAAACTGATTTATCTATAAAATTTTGAAATGAAGAAAAAACGCAGCCTCCTTTAATTGTTATTGTCTATTCTTACTATTTATTTTTATATACTTTTTATTATTATTATTACTATCCTACTAATATTATAAATGCGAATGTTTGGATGGATGGATGTTTGTTTGTTCCTCTTTCACGCTCTAACCAGTGGACCGACTTGGATGAAATTTGGAATAAATATAGATTGTAATCTGGAAAACATAGACTATTTTTTATCCCGAAAAAATAACGGGAACGGGAAAAAACTGCCACGCGGGCGAAGCTGCGAGTGGCCTCTAGTTATCTACATATATTGTATTATTATAGAGCCTATATTGTCGCCCTGTAGGGCAAAAGGCTTTCTTCCTTCTCCAGTCGTTTCTGATGTGAGCCACTGCGGACCAGACTTTCAGGATCTATTTCGTCCCTCCATCTTCACTCCATAGTTAGGCACATGCTCCCTAATTTATATATAAATGAATATCTAAGTATTTGTTCGTTTCCAGTCGTTCATAGGCGGTGGTTGCGCCTCGATAGTCGGCCAGTCTATTATAGTTCCTTTCGACGTGCTGAGCCAACATCTCATGGTCCTGGGCCTAGTTAAAAGCCGCCCTGGAGGGAGTAGAAACGCTGTAAGTAGTATATCATCATCACAGCTTGGATATAGATCATCTCTATATTATTTTGTATAGAAACGGGATATTTACCATGATTTTTGAGTTTGATTGTTTACCGATATTTGATTGTGCCGAAACATCGGGAAACAATCAAACTCAAAAATCATGGTAAATATCACGTTTCTATCCAAAATATTGATCAAAACCATGATAGTTTAAAAAGTTACATCTCTATATTTTTTTAATGGGGAAAGTAGTGCCGTAGCTCGGTGGACAAGGGCCCCGGTGCATAGAGAAAGAATGGAGCCCTCAAGCTACAAGCTAAAAAAACTTATATTGGCCTTCAAAAAGTAAAAAGTTTATTAAAATTATATTTTTTTTTTCTCTTTTTATGCTTCTCTCTTTTTAAAGCTTAGTTAAGAGGACCCCTGAGATCCGGGTTCCTGGTGCACTGCACCACCTGGCCCTACGATAGCTATGCCACATGGGGGAAAGTGATTTCTCGAACAGATAGCCCGGATGTTTCTGTGGGTTCTATTCCCACCGAGAATAAACATTTGTGTGATGAACATAGATGTTTGTTCTGTGTCTGGGTGTTATAATGTATTCTATAAGTATGTATTTACAAAAAAAGTATTATATCAGCTATCTGGTTCCCATAGTACAAGCTTTGCTTAGTTTGAGGAGGGTGTTGTGTGAACGTTTGTCAATATTAATATATTAATAAATATTTTAAAGTCTCTTCGTTCAGCGGATTAAGCCGTGCGTTAGGATAGTGATTATTATAATTGTTTTTTTTATGCTACTCCTAGTGGAACAAGTATATGACCCACTTGATGTTAAGTCGTAACCATCACATATAACAAAGCATTGCCTTGTGGTGACGCACGTTAGGTACGTGCCATACACCAACCTGAGGTATACTGGTGTTAAGCCTCATGTGTCTGTAATTTCACCGACACCCACACCCTTCAAGCTGGAACACAGCAATGCGAGCATCACTGCTTGGCGGCAGAAATAGGTACGGTGGTAGTATATCCCCGGACGAGCCCTTTCACAAAGAACTCGTCTAAAATATTTTACTGTTACTTCTACTACTACTAAAATATTTTATAAATGGTATTTAATTTTCCTACCAATTGGGAACCCTAAAACCCAATATTTTTTGCAGAAGAGGGCGTTGATATTCGCGACACAGTATATTACTCCTGCGAATATCATCGTTTTTCATATTTGTTTTTATACATCTGTTTGTATTTCAAATAAACATATTTTAATTTTTGATTTGAATTTTATTTCTAGAAAATCAATCCACTAGGCTTGGATTTAGACAAGAGTATATCGAAGGCGAATCTAGCGCGAGAAGTTGCCGTGCGAGTATATCGTTTGCACGGCCTCCGAGGCTACTACCGTGGGTACTGCGCCTCGCTGGCCGCTTACGTACCCAACTCAGCACTGTGGTGGGCACTCTATACCACCTATCAAGGTTAGTTTACTAGTAAAAGTATATAAACATTTCTAGCATGCAAATTTCAAATATTTCTTGAACAAACTAACTAGACTAGACGACCGATGTCGAGCGGCGGGCGAATGTCCGCCTGCGACGCAAGAGGTTGCGGGTTCGCTTCCCGCCTTGGGATAAATGTTTGTACGATCTGCAAATACTTATTCCGGGTGTTCTAGGGATTTTCTATGTATATTAAAATTATAGTACCCATAACACAAGGGCTAGTTGATGCTGTGTGGATTGTCCAGCATTATACATTATAACTTTTGATTTTTGGACTTTATTCGAAGAACTGCCAATAAATCCAAGTAAAAGGGGCGTTCTATAGTTTATTTATTTTAGTAGTAGTAACTATCTTTAAACCAAAGTTGCGATTTCTTTGTTAAATAAAGAGAAAATTAGCATTCTATAATTTATTTTAGTAGTAGTAGAGATCTTAGTGAAGGGCTCGTACGGGGAAGTTCTACTACTACATCTATTTCTGCCGCCAAGCAGCTTGCTGTGTTTCGATTGAAAGATATGCGAGCCGGTGAAATTACAGGCACATTAGGCTAAACACCTATACCTCAGGTTGACGTACCCAGAGCAGTGCATCTGGTTCCCATAGTCTATGCTTAGATTGGGGCTAGATGTTGTCGTGTAAAAATGTCCACAAATATTAATTTATTATTTATTTATAACATCAGGTCGGCCGTTATAGTTCCATAAAAAAGACTCAGACAAGTGCTTGAGAAGCTAAATAGTTATGTTTTGTTATAGACGAGCTATTCAGAGTGGCGCCATCCTGGGTGTCGCATCTACTGATCCAATGCTGCGCGGGCACGCTCGGCGGCTTCACCACCACTGTACTTACTAACCCGCTGGATATAGTGCGCGCGCGCCTGCAGGTAATTTTGAACTCTATTGCAACCATCTGTTGATCGAATATCGCACTGTTGTACATGTACCACTTACTGCTTTTTAGTTCGGCTTAGTTTTTGTAATAAGTCAGGATAAGCTACCCTAGAAAAAAAAAAATTAATACCAATATTAATACCCAAGCACGGTAGATATCCCCTCCGATCCCTTAGTACTACGTATAGTATTATCTTATCTGTGGTACTACTCCAGATTCTTCGAGAATATCTAAGGGGGGTAGTCAAAGGTACGTCCAGATAGTACAGTTAGTACATACCCACTTTTTGCAGTATTCCATACGTGGTAGGTTGCAAGCCTATCGCCGCTGCTCGAATACTAACTGGCTTTCTCACGATGTTTTCCTTCATCGTTTGAGAGGACTGGCATTGCGCACACATTTTTCGATCGGAAAAATTAATTAGTGTGTATCGGTTACCAGTAAGAAGTTTAGGACTATATAAAAAACCCATCACGAACAAATTTGATATATTATTGTGGCGTAAGCGCATCGTATGTATTGACATTTGAATTACATTGCGCGGTATTGGAAACTCAAATGCTTGATTGCTGCTGGTGTAAAATGTTGGTACGATCGTTATTCCTTATTCTAAGAGTTAATGGCACGCATGACAAATTTATTGGCGCAACGCCCTTTGGAGAAACTTTAGCTTAGAAAATGTTGCATTTGCAGGTGGAAGGCGTGGGTACAATGAAGCAGGTATTCCTTCAGCTGTGGCGCGAGGAAGGCTTGCTCGGCTTGTACTGCAAGGGGCTGTCGGCGCGACTAGTGCAGTCAGCCTGCTTCTCCTTCTCCATCATACTCGGATACGAGACTATCAAGCGAGTGGCGGTCAGCGATGAGTATAGAAACCAAGTGCGATGGTAACATTAAACAAATGAACATACTTGACACTCTTTTATTTGATTTGGCGTTGAACCGCGTATTATATTACCGCGTTGAATGTAAATAGGCTATCATTATTGTCAAGTGTAAAATGTAAATGTCCAGTACAAAAAGTGACGATTGACAGAAATGACTGTACGTATGTGTACGACGCAAAACGTATCTTTGCATTTGTGCGGTAATGTTCTTTATAACTCTATAGCACCTAACTGCTCCATAGATTTTAATAAACTAGATACTCTTTGTTATCAAAAGACAATGGTTATACCTTACATAAACTAGTGCTTCTACCCGATAAATTAAAGACCAGATTTATTTAACCACTTTATTATAGATAGATACCTAATAAGTAGATGATTATATATAGTCATGATTATCTTTTGACTTTATCTCTCCTTACTTTATATACGACGGAGCATAACTGCTTCTCAGCTCGATTTTGTTGAATTATACAGCGCGGGGCACAATTGCCTCTTCGAGTACATCTTGAAATATACAGCTGGGCGTGACCTGCCTACTTGAATTATACCGTTGTTGTAACGGAACGGGGTGTGAAACCTGCCTCTCCGCTTGATCTTGTTGCGTTATACAGCGGGAAGTGATTGCCTCTTGGCTTGGGATATTGATTTATAAGATGGGGTGTGATTTCCTCACAGCTTACTCTCCTTGAGTTATACGGCGGAGCGTGATTGCCTCTCCGCTTGATCTTTACAGCAGGGCATAACTGCCTCTCGGCTAGATTTTCAGCCGACTTGACCTTGAGTTATACAGCGGGAAGTGTTTGCCTCTTGACTTGCACTTGAGTTACACAGCGGGGCGTGATTGCCTCTATTTATCTATAGTTATATGACGGCGCGTGACTGCCTCGGCTTGATCTTGAGATGCACGCCTCGGGTGTGCGTACTGAGAGAGCTCTTCTGACTGAAGGCAGCCGGACAAAGCGCACATCGGAATGGCTTCTCGCCTGTGTGCACGCGGATGTGGTTGCTCAGCATGAATTTGGTCTGGAAAAAAAAAACAAATATCAATTTAAAGGTTAAATCACAGCCCAATAACTATCAAGAATTGGTATTGTTCGAACGATCGAAATGAAAACCAATAGTGAGCTAACATATAAATTTGCGCACGTCTTCGTCGAAATCGGTCGAATATGTATATTGACGTGTACGCTACTGATTAGAATTATATCATTAATTACAGAAAGGGTCAGGGTTTGCCGTAGTCACCGCGCTTGGCTGGCGGATTGGTGCATTGAACAGGAAGGAAATTAAAACCCCAAATATTATTAGGTAATTATGTGGTTTGACTAACAGCGAATCCTCGACCGCAGATATGACACATCTTGTCCTTAGGCCTCTGCACGCCTTCGTGATCTCGTAATACGTGAGCGCGTAACCGACACATCGCTTCAAACCTCTGCAACAAACATAAATTCTATAACGAGTGTAATAAGACAGCTTCTAAAAACTTCGGGAGGCTTAAAGTGGAATTGCTCTTATATTCGATCATCCATTTTCAACTAGGAACGATGTAGAAATTAAATTGACATCTATGTATAGATACATATCCTTCTTCCTGCCATTATCCCACTTCATGTGGAATAGCACATTGCTCATCATATATTGTAGATGAATGAATTAACGTGTAAAGTTCAATGAATTACTGTATTCACGTGTATCATGTAGTAATAGTAAAGAAAGTATTTAAAACTATTTTTTTTTTATGTAACTTGTTAATGGAACAAGCAGATGGCCCACCTGTTGTTAAGTGTTTACCATGAACTATAACAGAGCATTGCCTCGCAAGTGACGCTCATTATAAACGTGCCCTTACGATGCACTACTCTGCGTCCATCAACCTGAGGCATGCAGGTGTTAAGCCTCGTGTGCCTGTAACTGGCACCCACACACCGGCACCCACACCCTTCAAACCGGAACACAGCAAGCTGCTTGACGACAGAAATAAGCATGGTGGTAGTACTTCCCCGGACGAGGCCTTTACTAAGAGCTCTACTACTAGTATAAGTGAACCTTATCGCAGCTATCACACTTGTGAGGCAGTTGCTCCTTCCGATGTCGGACCATGGTATGTTTGCGAAGCGCAGTCGAGTTCACGAACTTAGCTTCGCAATGCGAGCATCCGTATCTGCAACATTTAAATTAAAATTTATTTATTGGAATAGAAACATTTTTTACAAAAAACAGATGTAAACGTTGACGACTGCAAAAGTTAAAAACTGAGTAGCAGCTTCCTATTCCAGAACAGAACGACAACAATGTTCCATAAAGTAGACACCTTACACTAACACATATTTAACACACATAGGTAAAACACACATGGAGTAGGTTTTTACAGCTGAGTGCGGTTCTTACATGTGAAATGTCGAAAAAAAAACATCAAGTGCTAACAAATGGCGAAGAAAAACATCGTGAGGAAACCAGTTAGTATTCTAGCAGCGGTGATGAGCTTGCAACCTGTCACGTATGGAATACCAACTACTGCAAAATGTGGGTACCTGGGGATTAAAGTAGTGATGCTATTTTTTTTAAAACGGGTGTAATTTGACTACTGTCCATGATTCGGATTATTAAAAAAATCGTCACTTCGTTTTTTCCGTGTTTTCAGCATCAATACATACATTACATCATAAAATAAACATAAGTAAGTACTTAATTATCTTATTTATCACCAAAAACTGTAATCTAAAGGAAATCGCGATCATCTGACCAGTGCGTTGCCTACGCGGTCGTTGATCTGTGTACGGAATACATTGCTGGTTGATAAATATGGTTTTTAGTAAAATAATCGTATTACTCTCTTTTTTGACTGTCAGACAAGTGGTATTCTATTGGTCCTTGTTGTAGATAATTTTACACGTTCTTGCAGTATCCGGAAGTGGTCTTATTACACCCGGTATATAATAGTTTAATAGAATAGTTTTTTTACTTGAGCGTCTCGGGCGGGCGATGCTTCGCAGCGAACTTGAGATGGTTCTTGTACACTGGGATGGAAGCGAAACGTAGGTCGCATTCCGCGCAGTATGCCGATTCTGGCTACAAAGCGTTAAACATTTAGAAACCTAGTACATAAGTACATTTATAATATATAATTTACATTAGGTATTTAACTGGTATTATAGTTGCCGGGTTATTATCAAATATGCTCTGCTAATATATATTTTGTGTTTGAGTAAAATGGTACATAAATAATTAAATATTAACACACATTCACACAACGCCCTCAAGCCCCAAACTAAGCGAAGCTTGTACTATGGGAACTAGATAGCAGATATACCTTCATACTTTTATTTTTAATACATACTGGAATATATATAACGCCCAGAAACTGAACAAACATCTATGTTCACCAAACAAATGTTTGTTCTCGGTGGGGATCGAACCCACTTCCTACAGCGCAGAAGGCACGGCTACTACGGCCTGAGCTGTGGCAGCTGTCAGTTCACATAATAGTGGTTCTGATTATTATATCTTACAAAGTTGACCACATATCTTACAAACTTGACTACTTATCCTAAGGTAAAAGGCACGGGACCTTAGCGTTGTGTTTGAGCATATGTGCCGCCATATGTCGCCGCTTGGCGCCGCAGATGTGGCACTGGCTGATAGCTTTCGAACTGTGAATTCTGTGGGACAACAAGATTTTGTATTTTTAAAGCGTGACTCATAAGGCAGTGGGTTTTATATAATTAAACTAGCGGCCGCTCGCAGCTTCGCCTGCGTGGCAGTTTTTTCCCGTTCCCGCTAAACTTTCATCCCCTATTTTATCCCCTTGGGGGTAGAATTAATCAAAATCCTTTCTTAGCGGATGCCTACGTCATAACATCTACCTGCATGCCAAATTTCAGCCCGATCCGTCCAGTGGTTTGGGCTGTGCGTTGATAGATCACTATGTCAGTCAGTCACCTTTGAGTTATATATATTTAGATCACAAGGATTACTTTAAACTTCTTATAAGGTAAATGAGCGCTAGTTTCACATGACCAAGCCTAGAAGAGCAAGCAAGAGTCCTAGACTTAGACGAGTAAACCAAGTTATTTGTCTATATATGGTCCTAGTGCATCTCATGACCTACTTAAGCATAATTTATGAGCAATGTAAGTATCTTATTTGCTATTCCATTCTTTCTTGTTACTTTTGTTTTGTTTGAAATTATATTATTGTGTAATTTTGCATTTTACTATTTATTTATTTTTATTGTTTGTATCTTCTATTACACAAAGCCCTTGTTAACTTCATTAGTCCATTTCATCCAAAGGTTGTCTGGCAGAGATCGCTGTTTAGCGATAAGACCGCCCATTGTATGTTAGCATTATGTTTAAGTTTTATGTATACTTGTTTATCCTTAAGTTGTGGTGTGCAATAAAGTATTTTCTATCTCTTTTCTATCTTAAGTCTAACTACACTTGTAGTTTTAATTTCTGATCAAATAAAATTTAATTAAAGTTATAATTCATCTTGGTGCGTAGAAGTGTACTAAGAAAGGAATTTCCAAAATTCAATCTTAAACGGGTACAGCGCGGTTGATGTAAACAACTTCACGCGGATGAAGTCGCGCGCGTTTCGATAGCATTATGAAAGTTATATGTCAATTTTAGTAACAAACAAACACACTTTCGCATTTTATATAGCTACATATATACTTACTTCATATGCACCGTTAGATACTTCTTGGCTTTGAACATTTTGCCGCAGGTATCACATTTGATTGGAGCCACGTGAGCCGTGGCTCGGTGGTACTTCAATCCACCAGGTGATCTGCAATCATTCACAAACAACTTTAGATACTATTTATTTGCTGAAGTGTGTTAAGACTCTCCTCTCCGCTTGAATTATCTTGGTCTGATCTTAGAAACCTCTAAGTAATGTAGCCATTTAGGAAACAAGCTGTTTATGTTATTAAATATTTCAATATTTAAATTATAACACCCAGATACAAAACAAAATCTATATTTATTACACCAATTTTTGCCTTGGGCGACAAGAATTGAATACTCACGGAAACTCCTTACAGCAAACTCTACAAGTGAACCTCCTTATCCCATGCTCGTTAGCGTCATGCAGACCCATTTCCGTCAGTTCGTACCCGACAAACCCGCACTTGCATAGGTACTTCCGGTAGTGACTTGCTATGTGCTCCTTGTGGTTATTAGCTTTCATAAACCTCACTTTACAGATATGACACTCGTGATTTCCTGCCGCCTGGATGGAGTATAGGTACTTAGTTTTTATCTTTACAATTAACTAACTAAAATTGAGATGAACATCTGAATAAATATACTTCAGTCAATCCTAGTAATGAACTATTTTTATGCCAAAATATTTACAGAAACCGAGTAAAATGGATTGAACAAAGCAATCAATTCTAATTCTATTTTCTTTTTTTTTCTAAACATTGATGTTAGTAAAATTACCTTCACTATGCAAGCAAAGCCATGGGTGGCTGCTAGTATTTTATAATTCTCAGTCAGAGAACAAAAATCTCGAACAAGCTTAACTAAATAGCTAAGGGTTTACCTCGGAATGCCTAGTTGTCATATGCCTATCATATTTGTTCTTGTCCACAAACCAGGAGATGCAAAATTCACATTTATATTTACATCTGCCTCTGAACTTTTGGGATTGTTTATCAGACTCTCTTTTAGCTTTCAACTCTTCATCATTCATATATATTATAGTGTAGTTTTCTTTAGTTAGCACTGATTTATCTACATTTCTAATTAAAATGTTTTGATCACTCTCTGCCTTCACACATTTAAGTTTTTTTTTCACAGTGATTGCAGCATTAATATTTTTTCTTCTTTTTCTATTTGATTTTAAAGTGGTATTGGAATCTGTATTTTCTTTTTTAATGCTTCCTGCACAATTCATTTTAGTACTTTCAACTGTTAGGACATATTTTAAGTCATCTTGTAACAGATCTTCATCTGCAAAAGAGATGTTGGTCAAGTCATTTTCTACTTTGATGTTATCAATAACCAATAAGTTTTCATCTGCTTCTGTCGGAACTTCAGAGTGTATTGGTTTGTTATATGATGGTTCACAACATACATCTTTAGTAATGGTGTTACAGTAGCTTAGCTGTGATAGTGGCTGCAGTAATGGCTAAAACACAGATAGACAAAATAAGTAAAATAAGACATTAGTTGTTCTATCTAAGTAGTTACCATGTGAGCGAAGCCACACGCCGGAGTTAGAGATAAATGTTCATTTACCTCATCTAGGTTTTCTAAGCACTCCTGAGCACGTAAAACTTGCGATTTGAAGTTGCATAGCTTGCGAAAGATAGCTGAACACTCCCAACAGACAGCCTTTATTTTTATAGTACCCTGAAACGTGAAACATGGTGCCCCAGTTGGACATTTTGGACAAGAAAGGTCTGGATTCAGGAACCTTCACTTCACTTAAATTTCCTATCAAACCCTACTTACTTTCATCTCCTCAAACAATGATCCAAATCTGACCATATCTAATGGTACCAATTTTCTATCTTGACTCAAACATGTAAAACATACTGCTGACATTTTTTGCGGGAAAAGAAAATAATCTCACACACAGAATAAGTACGCACATGAAGAAAATCACAAATTTTGAGACTAGCTAGATAAAAGTGAAGTACTCAGGATCAAATTAAAGCAAAAAAGTTTTTTGAAAAAACATAAATAAACACACACACGCAGCAAACCAAACAAACACAAAGGCCCATTTATTGTATGTCCAGTTAATGTATACCTTAATTCAAAACTAAAAGTGGATTCGTTTTCGGACCGTACTTAGGGGTGTGCATTAAATGGATGTGAGTTAATGTCACGTGTCGTTATTGTACGGCATGATTATTCGAAGAAAAAAAAATTCTACGGTTCATCCAGGTGGTCTCAGGGAGGTGGACGGTAGGTAAGAACCTTTTTGTTTCTGGTACTTCGGTGGCTGCTGCCTCAGCTCGCTCGCTCCACTTACTCGCTTCACGCGTTTTTTTTATAACTCAACCGAGTTTGATCCACCCTAGAAACTGAGTGCGAACGGTACATTATATATTATTAGGCTGTGTTTTCCATGGTTATGTATTCCATGGTTGTGTAATCAAGGCACCAATTTGGTAGTAGAGTAGAATAGAATTCCCTCCGCGTCCTAGCATAGCCGAAGACTGCATTACTCCACAGAATACTTTGTTGCATCGGAAATTGATTAGGTATATTGAATTAGACAATGCACAGAATACTTGGTACCATGTGTACACTACAAATACTGTCTTTCTTTTGGCAGAGTTGGTAGAAGTAGCAGAACACTACCGATTTTCCGATACATCAAAGTAGGTATTCTGCGAATACTACGGACTGCTTGATTTACAAACTCGGAACACAAATGTTGGTGGATAAACTAGTCCATGCACACTCCGAATCATAAGATGAACTTGAGATATACCGTGTGTGCCTGTGTTTGAACAAATTATTGCGGGAGTTTGATGTCGAAGTCGCAACCCATTTCGTACATTTGTGCCATTACAGTATAAGATTCGATGGACTTGTCCCTGCTTACCCCCTAGACAACCAATGACTAACAACAGCATGCAACGCAGGAGTTGTTGTCTGCCCTTATTGAATTGTAGTAGGTAGTCATTTTAATTTGATTATATTATTACCAATAAGTACCTACCTTTTATAAATATTGAAAACATTTCCCACAAATAATAACCAGAATGAATACCATTGAAGCTGAATAGAATAGAAAAATATTTATCGACACCACTCAAAACAATACAAAATACACAAAGTAGATATAAAAAGAAAAGTGGCGAAAAAAGGCATCCACTCAGCATATCCAAGGAACGCAATGGCTCATATGGCGCTTTTTTTTATTACCTACCTAATAGGTACTACTTTTAAAGAAATAATTTAATTGGCAAACAACATAAAAAAATGCTACTTTCTGCATCAAAGTAATCATAATTTACTTTTGATACTGATTGTACTTTCTAGGTAGGCATTGCTTTCTAATAATAATTAGATTTCATCCAATAACAAAAAGTAATAAAATTACTCAAGCAAGCTGTGCTTTATCAGTTGAATTAAGTGCAAGTGAAATGCTGAATTCCAAACTATTATTTATATTATTAGGTGAGTATTTATATAAAAATCTGTTTGAATTTGTTAGTATACCTACCTACGTGTCATTACTTCTTAACAACTAATAAGCCGCTACTTGCGACAACCTAAAATCCTACTAATATTATAAATGCGAATGTTTGGATGGATAGATGTTTGTTCCTCTTTCACGCTCTCACCCAGTGGACCGATCTGGATGAAATTGGAATAAATACAGATTGTAATCTGGAATAGGACATAGGCTACTTTTTATCCCGAAAAAATTACGGGAACGGGAAAAAACTGCCACGCGGGCGAAGCTGCGAGTGGCCTCTAGTATAATGACATATGTGACTGGTTGTAGGTCTATCGCCTAACTGGTTTCCTCACGAAGTTTTTCTTCGCCGTTTGAAAGCACAGGCATTGCGCACATACATTTTCTGAACAGAAAAATCCATTGGTCCACGACTGGATTCGAACCCACGACCTTAGGATCACAACACAAGGCGGGTTGGAGGGTATTTGGAATATATAATTTAGGTAGACAACGCCTAGGTAGATGCTGACACTTTACCTTAGCCACCTTAGCCTTTATTGAGCGCGGTGACACGTCAACATCATCAGCCTAAATAAGTCGACTGGTGGACAGTTTCCCCCATATTGCATTTTTAAAATGGGGTTTGCTATACATACCACGCTCGGTAGGCGGATTCTCCTTGTGCGTTCTCTTCGTCGCCTCTTACAACATCCATGGGATGAGTTGGATGGGTCCTTTTCTGTTTCCACCACGGTGGTTCGACAATATAATATGTTGTTCCAGTAATAAACTCTGCTTCGTCACTGAAGAAAGATACCAAGCTTGGGAAGAAGCCGCCATTCCCGAAGCAAGCAAACTGCGACACTATGAAATGTCCGGCGGTGGAAGAGCCGATATGCGCTAAGCTTGTTTACAGTAACGCGGGAAATAAAACTGTTTATGTTGTAATGGTAAACAAATGTGAAATGAATTATGTGAAGTGTCATAAAGGTATTTAGACTGTTCTTACTTATACCAATTATAATCTTTGTCCTGACTGGGCTGGCTGACGACTCACAGACAATCCACAGCCTAAACAGCTGGTTGTGACTCTAAATTCAACCCTTAAAAAGGTATAACAAAGGTCGAAGTTTGTATGAAAACAACACCACGCGGACAAATTCGCGTTTTTGTTATTCTAGAAGTTTTGTTTTTTAAACAATGCAAGTGAAGAAATAACAATAATAATGCTGAACAATCCACACAGCATCATCACCAAGATAAGCAGAGCTTGTGTTATGGGCACTAGATGACTGACATAGGTATATTAAAATAATACATTACATGCTTATTATTATTTAATAATAAATAGAAAATACCCAGAACACCCGGAGTAAATATTTGTAGATCGTACAAACATTTATCGCAGGGCGGGAATCGAACCCGCAACCTCCTGCGTTGCAGGCGGACATTTGCCCACCGCGCCACATCGGTCGTCAAATGCAAACAAGACGAGTGTTCGATTATCTTGCAAGCCATAATCATTCCACATTGTGTACAACGATTTAAGCTAGATGCTCAACGTAAAGTCGTCGTCGGCGCGAGAAATAAGCGCGAGCGTTGCGTACCTATTACCGAAGTACTTAGGTACTTACCTACTGTCATTTAGCTGGCAGTTGCTGGCATAGCGACTTTACTGGCCGGCTGCACTCAGTTAAAACATATCTGATATATAGTTCTAACCAATGCCGGACGCTCTTCAGTACGGTATTATAAAATAAATAAAAGCACATCTGATATAAAGTTCATTAGGTATTTATTTTTACCAGAGTTTATTATTACCAGGGTTATTGTATTTTTTAAGGATTGGAAGCTATCATAGTTCCCATGAAGAGCTGTGGTCACAATCATTACATAAAAAGTGGTAAGTAAAGCCTTCGTGTCCATTTGCATTAGACTTTAAATTACAGGCACATGAGGCTTAACACCTGTTTGCCACAGGTTGATGGACAGTGAGCAGTGTATCATAATACACGTTCCTAACAACGGGACCTACGAGGTAATACTTATAGGTGACAGTAACTACTTAACACCAGGTGGGCCATCTGCTTGTTCCATCGGAAAGATGTATAAAAATATTGCAAAAAAATGTTTGATATTTTGATGATTTATTATCATTTTAGGCCTTTGCCCTGCAGTGGGACACTACAGGCTCTAATAATAATAATAATAATAACCATTTTGTTATATTTAGGAAACAAACGATCAAAAAGAGAAGTCGAAGAAGAAGGTTGGTATGTTTTATTAGATTTATTTTAGTTATTAGCTTTTACCAAAGAAAATTATAAAGAATTTTTAATACTTACCTTGTATCCAAATACAAAATTAGTATGGTTCAAATACTAGATACAGTAGGGCCTCGATAATCCGAACGCCTAAAATTTATACCCTGTTCGGATGGACGCAGCGTTCGGATTATAGTATGCAGACATTTTTGGAAAAAAAAACAATCAATTTAGTATGGAAACTATGTTTTAATTATTAGAAAATGGTACAATATAATTATAGGATGATGCTATTACATTAAATACATGTACATTTATACTTTTTTGAAGAATTCTAATATAGTACATTGACGGTTAGTATTTAGCGACATTGAAAACGCTTTGTCTCTTTGAACGCGCGGGGGCGGGGGGTCGTTCGGATTATAGAGGTATTCGGATTAGCTTTCGTACGGATTATCGAGGCCCTACTGTAGATAGATTTGATATTATATTTATGGTGTTATTATATTTATGCCCTAAGATCTTCTGTACACAACATGAACGCAATAAATATATTTGATTTGATTTGATATCTAGTTTCGTAAGTTTAACCTTAGTAATACGTGTGTGTGTCCAGAATGGCGGCTAGTGGACATCTGATTGTTTTAGTCTGAAGGTTTATGATTATATGTGCTTAAAACTAAATAAACTAAAGTAGGTAGGTAAAGTTTTCAATACGTCCTAAGACTTCGACTAACTGAACTATTGCAGATGTTACTATGCCCGCCGATATGCCTCAAATACAACACATGACATTACCAGTTGATGGTGAGTGTGTGAACATAATAGTTTTAGATGTTTCCGTAAGGTATCCTAGTCCAGTAGGTACGTCTACGTATATCATACAGATAGCGACGATTCTAGCGACGACGGGCGAATGTCCGCCTGGGACGCAGGAGGTTGCGGGTTCGATTCCCGCCTTGGGATAAATGTTTGTACAATCTGCAAATACTTATTCCGGGTGTCTGGGTATTTTCTGTGTATAATAAAAATTATATATGTACCTATGTAATGTATTGTTTTAAGTATATCAGTCATTTAGTACCCATAACACAAGCTCTCCAGCATTTTATAAAATATAATTAAAAAATTATGTGCGTGTAATTATTAAAGCAAATCATTGAAAAGTTTGTGTTGTTAGTCCGTTTACCTACAATACATTACATTCATACATATTATTTACTATACATAGAAAATAACCAGAACACCCGTGAGAAATATTTGCAGATCGTACAAACATTTATCCCAAGGCGGGAATCAAACGCGCAATCTCCTGCGTCGCAGGCGGACATTCGCGCGCCGCGCCACATCGGTCTTCATCAATAATATAAGCAAACTGTGTCGACCAAACCGTCGTCCATGCTTTGTCAAGTCTATTTGAAAACTGTGAGCTCAAAGGAGTGATCACATGATTGAACACAGCACAGCAGATACCAACAATATGTGACCAAATGTGTGCGCAGTCTTTCAAAGAAGTGAACACTTCTTTGAACGTGTCTGGCGGCGGCATTACACAATCACCTCTCTGTTTTTGTCTTCTTTCTTCATCTATGCTCAGTGTGTGATTCTAAGACGAGATAGATTGTTTGTTTAATTAAATATAATTTGTACTTATCTTTATCTTATCTTATAAACTGAAATTACGCTAATGTATGTGAAAATTGTTTCAGAAACACGTAAGTTGTCATTTTCTCTTGCCCGTTTAATACACGGGCAACATAACGTAAGCGCGCTCTAGGATTGGTATAAAATTTGCAGCAACTGTTGCTGCAAATTTTAATCCAACATTGGTTAAATAAAGTGAAGAATATCAACAAAGAAATATATTTAAAATACAGGTAGGTACATTGAAATTACAGGCACATGAGGCTTAACACTAGTATAGTAGGTATGCCACAGGTTTGTGGACACAGGATAGTGCATCGTAGGGCACGTACCTAACGTGGGTTACCCACAAAGCAATGCTTTGTTAAAGGCGATGGTTACCACTTAACATCAGGTGGCCCATATGCTTGTGACACCAGCAATAGCATAAAAAACTGAACGATGAAGTAGTTTTGACTGAAATAAATAAGAGTAAACTGTAACGTTTACCTAGGTACTAAATCTTATTAATTTTGTTTTGATTCTTATTCAATCACGTCGTAACAGCTAGAAATATTTGGCACTTACTGCACGAGAGAAGCCGCGGTCGGTAGTTAGTTATAAATCAATGCATGGCTATAATAGTACTGTTTCATTACGTTATCCTTCTCTAGAACAGTTGAAGCAGTTGAAAGAGCAAGCCCAGAAGTCAAATAAAGATATTGCAAGCTCCGGAGCAGAAATCATCATAGTACACAGGAACACTTCAAACTACGTGGCTGATGACAAACCAGGTATCGATGAGATACCAGAGAATACAGGTTCAGAATACGATCCCGATATAGATATTTATCTCAGAAGCAATGACAAGCTGCAAACCTTATTTCATCAAACATAATATCTTAACGCTCATATTATGTACCTATTTATATCTTAGAAGTTAGCTAATTTGTCAAAAACATCTATTTGAACAATATTCCCGCCCCCAAAACCTAAGACACAACAATAAACTAGCAATCCTTTTACTCAATCTACTTCCAATAAACTTCCTCTAAATATAAAAAATGAAAAAAAACTATTCTTAGAAGATACCTAGTAAACAAGTGCTTCTACTCACTTCAAGAGTATGTAGAATAATTATATTAACATTAGGTAAGAAAGAATATTGTATAATAATATTAGTTTTAAGTAAGTTTGTTATTTTAGATAATTTAGATTTAAAAAATAAGAAAAATATTAGGTAGTAGATATATACATATTATGATACTAAGATTGATCTCATTTTTTGTAATTAGTATGTAACATGTTGTAATAAGCCACCTAGTGATAGATTATCGTGTCATACTTACCATGCTCATGTTGAAACTTAAAGTTATGTTCTAAGATCTTCTGTACACAACATGAACGCAATAAATTGATTTGATTTGATTTTAGATGATAATAACTTCCAATATTACGATGGAAATGATAATTACGATAACCATGGAGAAGATAATAATGGAGATGATAATAATGAAAAAGATAACGAACATGATGATGAAGATGCAGCGAACGAAGATGACAATGAATATAACGGACAATACAAAGGTGTAGGAGACGAAGATGGCGATCTATATGAAGGTGAAAATGATTACAATGTAGACGAAGATGACGATGACTGCCACCATGAATATACTGAAGAAAGATACGAAAGTGAGCCGACTGATGAGTATGATTACAAACGAGAATATATTGCAGAAGAATCAGAACCTGAAGAGTATGAGGAATATGTATTAAACAGTTCCGAAGAGAACGGTGATGAAAATAACAATTACCAAGACTATAAACAACAACTTAAAGCTGATTTCGGGGTGGCATTAACAGGCAACATAAGTGGTAATTACCCCTCCAATTTTAATATCACTCTTTTCTATCTTACTAATCACATGATCTACATAAACTATTTTCAGATAATGTATTTCTCAATCCAAAAGGTAGTAACTATATTCGAGTGTGCATAAATACTGAAACTATGGATTTATATTTTTTTTTATAATCATTGTTTTAAGTTATTTTATACATTTTTCTTACAGACTTGATCAATGAGGAAGGTATGTACCTAATCGTTTAGATTTGAAGATTTATTGTAAGTAGTTACAGAGTAAATATGTTCGTATGAACATTAGTTCATTAGGCCAACTCGGGTAGCGGAGTTTTAGGCCGCTCTAAAGTCCCTGTTATCGTAAAACATCTAAAATATCTTATTAGTAGTATAGTACAGAAACGCTCTGAACGCTTACTTTATTAGTATTTCTTCCGATCTGAAACCTCGTGACGTCTTTGCGATTGACTCTAAATTACAAGAAAGCGTCGTAGGTTAGGTGTTGTAGGTATCTAGATAAGCAAGGTTATAAACACGATAGACTTCGACTCTTGTTAAATTTATTTATAGTTAGGTGCGTTTGACAAAATAAAATAGATAAGATAAATCGTATGAATTTTCATCTAATAAATCGAGGTTCAAATCAAATTCGTATTTGTAGTGAATATAAAAGAATACTACTCCGACTGCCCTACTGTCTGTCCATCACGAGACGTGATGGTGTGCGCCCGGTGCCAGCACGGCGTGTTCAGGACGTTCCTCACTGTCTGTCATATGAGGATGTTTGGATGTCGCCACACAGATGAGTGTAAGTTTGAAGACTGTAGCCCTGGTTTTCTTTCCTGGACTTCTTGGACTTTCTGGTTTAGGATTATCCCTCATGGATGTCGTAAGAGAAGACTAAGGACACCTGAGTATACTTCTGAACACGAGAGGGGCAGAAGCTCTCCCGGCAATCAACTAATCCACCTGCCAAGCGTGGTAGCTATGGTAAACTCTCTAAATATGAGGGATGTCTGTGTTCAGCAGTGGACTTATGATCGATGTAATACGTAAACAGTACCTACAATATTTAAGAAAACGGAACTTAGGCCGACCGGATATTAGCAGAAAAGATCTGACAGAAAACTGACATCCGGTAGAAACGTTCGAACACTTCGCCTAAATTCTTACCGTAAACGTACGTACAAAAATAATACCTAGCGTTATTCGGAAGGCCTTACTAAATGGTAGGAATATTGTGTTTGACAGCTCTAAGTCTAATAGCGCGGTTGCCTTGCGTGATGTCGGCGCCGTATCTATCAGACGCGGTCATGCAACCGACTGGACGAGTTCGCGAGCCAAACGACAACGACCGTGTGCTGAGATTCCTTCGCTGCAGGGAACTATCAAAGATTTCTAGAGAAGGTAGGTAGTATACATTTACCAAAGGGCGCGATGTTCAAATAGCAGATAGCCGTAGAACCAATCAGGGTAGAAGTGTTCTTTAGTGGAGACCACCTTATACGTATTTATGTAGTCTTCCAGGTGCAGTAACAATTAACAGGTAGGAAATGGATTCATTTGGCTCAGCTGAGCCTCGCTGCGGGGTCTTGGTAACCCATTTCACAGTTAAATTGTTGCTACATGGCATGCCGCGCAGTGTAACTCAAAACGACAATAGGAAAATTCAGCTATCGTTTTCAAGAGTACCTATACCAGCAGAATCGGGCACGATATTATGGTGGCGCACATTGGGATATTCAGCAGTGTGATGTAAGTAATAATCAGATTTGCTAAGCTGATTATTACTTACATCTTTTCATAAATTTCAATAGCATATACGAAATTTTTAAGAGTTGATTAAGCAGCAAATAAACGATTTCATTTTATTATACTCGTATTCTACCAATTGGGTACACTATACGGTTTCTGCGGAATCTTGCAGACTATAGGTACATTCGTATGCGTCCTATTTCAGACGACCCCAGATGCAAGTTTATGAACGGACAGGACACAAAAATGATGGTGGAACCGTTCGAAGATAGCGATGACTATTAAATAAATAAAAGCAATATGAAAAGCCAATGTTTTTTAATCGTAAAACGACAACTTAGTATTATACCTACGTTGGGTACCTACTTAATCACCCATTTACCAAATTTTAGTTAGTTTTATTGGGTCTGTTGCTTATCATTATGGTGGGCCATATGTTTTGGTCATTATCTCAAGATTCAGGCCGTCACAAATTCTGTAAATTATACCAAAACTGCGTCACTAAGTCGGTATTAAATATTAGTATTGCATCCAGGCTCCTACGAAAATAAAATAACGGCGATTACTTCAAACAAAATTATATGTAGGGTAGAAAAAACAATTTATTTTTACTAATAAGCTTATTTAAGCTAGTACATACTTCCTAGTGCCTAGATTGAATCATCGGCATGCATCATGTCTGGATATCATAATACTTTCCATTGACTTTCAATCTCTTGTATCCAACGTATTTATTTTCGTTATTATCTGATAGTTTCCCTGTCCTAAAATCCTCTGCATTGAAGTCGTCGTCGCCGTCGTCCGAGTGGTCAGCTATTAAATCGTCTTCAGGATGGTAAGGATTATTGTAAGTTCGTGCAAACCTACCTAAAACTTTAAATAATGATACGTTTTTTAAATCTTCTGTGTTTGCAGAACTTAATGGCATTTCTTTGGGCTTTATCATATTTGGTATAAAACCTGAAAATTTAG
This sequence comes from Electrophaes corylata, assembly GCA_947095575.1. Taxonomy (NCBI): domain Eukaryota; kingdom Metazoa; phylum Arthropoda; class Insecta; order Lepidoptera; family Geometridae; genus Electrophaes; species Electrophaes corylata. The sequence continues at coordinate 3,562,409 of OX352714.1, forward strand.
TTTCGTAGTAGTTCTTAGTGAAGGGTTCCGGTTTGAAGGGTGTGGGGTGCCGGTACCGGTGAAATTACAGGCACATAAGGCTTAACATCTGTATGCCTCATGTTGATAAACGCATGATCAACGTTTCCAATAAAAGGAAGTTGGTTTAAGATAGTGGCCACTAACGGTCACCCATCCAAATAGTGACCGCGTATAACGTTGTGCCATGCAAGCAAACTACTTCGCCGTGAGTGTTTCAAATTCAAAGTACTTATGCATTAAAAAAATCATACTTACATAAAACAATTATTAGAATAATCATGATTTTGGATGTACCATGGTTTAAATTAACTTAAGCCAACATCAAAATCTAACCAATATATTCCATATCCAATTTTATTGTTCAATGTCAAATGTACCATAACTTACATAAAACTGTTATTGCATTTCGATTGCAGTAAAACGTAAGTTATTTCTTTGTGCAACTACCAACACTCACATTATTTTCAGTATAAGTAATGATTTCGTGTTTTATAGGTACTAACCTATGATCAAAATAACTTGTATAAAAAATTTGCGTCTTTAAAAAAAATTACATCTTGTTTTACAGTTTTACACAACTATTATTTTAAAATTTTGAAACTATTACTGATATTTATTTTTGTTAGAAACGGGATATTTACCAACTATGCCGAAATATCAGGAAATAATCTGACTTAAATATCCTGGTTATAATATGGTTTCTAATAAAAATATTAATTATTGTACTGACATACTTAAATTCATATACGTGTGTATAAAGAAGTTTGGAAGTTAAATACTTATATATAATTAGTCGTCTGGTATAGGCATTTTATGCGGAGAGAGAATGTAATTTAACGAGCAACAGTGGGCGATGCATCATTGTATGGATTGTGTGCAAGGCGATATGTTTAGAAATGAGCAAGTAGGTACCCAGATGACGGCTGATATGAGCGAATGGAAGAAAAAAACATGGATAACATAAACTTCTAATAAAAAAGATACACTAATTGCTTTTATAGGTACAAAGACAACCGATAGAAAATACCTTTATACTAATATACAATGGCTAAATGAGGCGCTAGTTCGCTTCCAAATTACACAACTCACTTATTCCAATACACACAATGAATTATGTAATATATTGTATTGTTCAATAATATAATAATTAGATAAGATTAGATTAGAAAATACTTTATTGCACAAAAAATAAGTACATAGGCGAACTTAATGCTAATTAGCATTTTCTTCCAGTTAACCTGTGTGTGCTGTGGTGTGTGTGTATAATTATATTTATTGCAGAATAAATTTTATAGGAAAATAAACGTTGGCTAATGTATTTTTAGTGTTTACAGTAATTCTGAGCGCAGTTAACCCCGAAAGCAAAAGAGCGTCGGAAGAATCGAAAAGAATGTTGAAAAAATTAATTGTTCAACATTATTTAGAATATAGAAGACATCTAGTTAATAACTCAAAATTAAAGAAAATCGATCTGAAAAATACAATAAAAAATATTTCAAACTCTAAAATTATTGACGAGATAACTAAAAAGCTGACGAACCAATTGGTGAGACGACTGATAAATAAAATGAATGCTAAAGCTAACGAGGATATTGTTCCTGAAAATAGTGAAAATTCTATTGAACAAATTGAAATTCTGCTAGGCAGCAATGAACAGGGAAATGGTGGGCTGCAACGCAGCAAAATAAATGGTAAAATTTATAAGTGATAAATCTTTGTTTTATTTAAAGAAAATACTAACCTTACTATTTCCTGTCTTTCTATACTCAGTAGGTACCTATACAACGTTAAGTATATCATATTATAATAATATTATAATAATATTATAAAGAGGAAAACTTTGTTTGTTTGTATTGAATAGGCTCCGAAACTACTGGACCGATTTGAATAATTCTTTCACCGTTGGGAAGCTACACTATCCCCGGGTGACATAGTATATTACATTTTCAAAAAAATTAGGGATCCTTACTAAAACCCGTGCGAAGCCGGGACGGACCGCTAGTAATTAATATATTAAGGTAAGCTTAAGGTGGTCTGCAAAAAATTGCTCATAGTACTTCACTGTAGCTACTATGAACTTGTTTTAATTTTTTATGTCCTTGTGTATGTGGTGTATTATATCTCGATAAACAGTAGGGAAAATCGGCTAGCATGGTAACAGCCGTTATAAACATCACTCATTAGACCTTATCACTTGAGCCTGCTAACCTGATTATTGATAATGAATAGGCAACGAAAAATAATCCAGTGAATATATCTAGCACTTGTGTTCACTATGGTATTGCTCAGCCTTTAGCGTCATGTCAGCGAAGCGGCGACAACGCTGCAACGATGCGACGCAACCGCGGCAAAGAGAACTAGGGGGGGCGACATCCCGCTGAAAAATAACAGTCTCATAAAGCTCTAATAGATAAAAAACGAGTGAGCTTTAGACCACACGACTGAAGTAAAACTTCTTTAAGGTGGAACCAGTCGTTACTATTTCCATACAAACGCTGTAACTGAATATCTCTACTATTTATTAACGTGCGTCCGTATTTATTTAGTAACGGGTTCAATTGAAAGCACATCGCCGTAGCGAGAATAACAAATCGTTTCCTAACGATTTTCATACATAATTTTATTAGTATAATCAATTGGTAGGTAGGTACAGTCAGCTGCACTAGAATGTATACAATTCGTAATTTTCAAAACGGTATCAAAACCTTATAGTAAACTCTTAAACAGTAAAAACTCAAAAGTCGTGAAGTTCACTTATTTTTTGAGTTTTTGCCCCGTAAATATTAATTTTAACGCCGTAAAATCATTCTATAAATGACGAGTTGTATACATTCTAGTGCAGCTGACTGTACCTACATAACCAAATTCAGACATACTAAGACTACCTTTGGATCAGATGGCGAGATTACTGGGTACAAGCCGTTCTTTATCTCGTATCACTTACCATTGTACTTGCAAGCTTCTCATAAACTCCCTTCAAGTCATCCCCGATAGGCAGCATAGGAACATTACTCAGGAGGCACACCCGGCACACAGCATCAGGGTCTACAAACACTGGGTCCGGCTCAGTTCGGGGAGACGACGACTCTGTTTTCACAACAGAGACTTGCACATTCATCTCTGGTGGTGATTGGTCTTCGTAATCACATGAAGGTAGGTTTGTGGAATAGATTGTTATCTGCGCCTTTGAGCTCACATGATTCTGTATGTAGCTTTCTATATCATTGGGAATCTGCAAGAAAAAAATATATGCTTTTTATTATAGCACCTGCTGATGGAACAAAATCAAGAGCTGATGGATCTTTTGGCAGAGAGTATAGGACAAAAGAGATAGCTAACCGCATACAGCTAGGTTGGGCTGCATTTAGCAAATTGTTCGATGTACTCAAGGCCCGAAAAATACCGTAGTTCTTGAAGACCGAACATTTTAACCAATGTGTCTTGCCCACCATGACCTACATGAAACATGGAACCTCACACAGGAGACTGTGCACAAAATGCGAGTCATGCTCGGCATCTCTTTAATAAATCGAGTACGTAATACGGAAATCCGGCGTAAGACGAAGGTAGTGGATATTGGAGACCGTATCACAAAACTCAAGTGGAGCTGGGCAAGATACTTAGCAATATTTATTGATGGCAGGTGGAGTAAAGCTTTGACAGAGTGGTGGCTTAGAAGGCACAAGAGAGGCTTTGGCAGACCAACAGCCAGGTGGGTTGATGGCATCGTTGCTGTACAGGGAAGGACCCGGATGCAAAAGGCCCAAAACCATCACGAGTGGCATCTGAGGATGGAGGTTTATACCCAGCAGTGGGTCAGAACGAGCTGTCTATGATGATAATGATGATGGAACAAGCAGATGGCCAACAAGTGATAACCATCATCTACGACAAAGCAATTCCTTGCAGGTCATGCACCTAGGAACGCACCATAAAATGCCTATGTCCGTTACCCTACAATACATGTCAAAAAGTAATAATAATCACAAAACTAAAAATATACATTAAAAACATTAGAAAAAAATTTGAGGTACCAACGTCAGAGTAGAAGTATTCTTCTTCCTCTTGTGGTTCTGGTGAACATGACTTCTCTTTCTTCCATAGTCCTTTGAAGAGCTCTGTTGTAGAAATTCCACAAGATTCCAATGCAGTGCTCAGCTCTGGGTTAATTGACATCTTTTCCTGAAGGTCTTGAAAGGTCTTCGCCATCACTGTCACCTTTTTCCTGATCCGGTTGAGACTTGCATATAAAGCATTGCAGCGTAATCTACGCCTTTTGGAGAGCTTTGTCAAATTAACTATGCGCTTCTTAAGTTTCCGTTTGACAGGACAGTCTGGAGCTTGTAGAGAGAATGAATCACCTCTCTCCTTTAAACGACTGACAGAGTCAGTCCGTTCTTTCTTGACTTTCTTCTTTCGAGATTCATCAGGTGAATGAGCTACATACATGTATGGCATGATAACTTTACTTGAGGACTTCCGTTTTCTTTTCACCTCATGTTTTGGCTTTTCTACATTTTCAAGGGCTTTTTCTGGTACTGCGTCTTGAACTAACTTTCGCAGCCCACTTTTGCTAAAGTACATGGCTGTTTCTGCAAAGTGGGTGGAGCATACAAAGCTGCGGATGGTTGGCTCCCAGTCTGGCCTTTGAAGTGCGTCCACCCATTTTCTCAATAGATTTTCGTTCTTTGGAAACCTGAAAAAGAAAAAAGGAACTTATAAGATAATTTTCCCAAAAAATATATTTACAGTTTGGCATGTTTTTGTGAAGTTCTTTCCTTAGCTTACCTTGTACATACAGGTACAGTGAGTAAATATTATTATATTATCAAAAGAACACATCAATTTATTATGTTGGTTGGTTTATTATTTTGGTGCTTATCCTAAGTATCTCAAGCCATCACAGCTCAGTTCATAGAAGCCCTGCCTTCTGCGTTATAGGTAGTGGGTTCTATCCCCACTGAGGACAAACATTTGTGTGATGAACATTCGTTGTGTTTTAGTGTTTAATTTTATTCTAAGTAGGTATGTATTTAAAAAAAACGTGTATTAGTATTCTATCAGTTATCTGGAGTTAGAGCTAGAACATGTGTAAAAATGACTACAAATATTTATTTTTTAAATATAAAATAAGTGTACTAAATAAAATAACTAAGGATTAGGACTACACCTCGTAACTTACCGATGGAAGGTAACGTTGCTATTTTGTTTAGTTTGCCTTCTTGAGTCATTTTTGCAGGAGGGTACTGCACAATTCACCATCTAGCCGAATTATTCTAATTTTCTTTAAACAAAAAGAGTCCGATTAATGTACAACCATGGAATACACCGCCCAAGAAATCACAGCCAGGAATACGCAGCCAAAATGCCAAAATGTACACTCATGTGTTTGTACCACCATGGAATACACTACCTGGGAATTGATGACCATTGCTCTAATTGGTTAAACGAAAGCGTATGCTTCGTTTAGACGCAACTAAAGAGTCAAGTTGTACCGTCCTATTTTGAGATTAGTATACGTAAGGTAGATCATGCAGTTTTACTTCGGGCGCTTCGCTTTTACTGCTGCCGCAGCACGCTCGCTTTTCTAGCGCATTTTTTTATGTTCTAACCTATACAATTTGGATCCGCTCTAGAAAATGAGTGCAAACGAAGCATAGGTTTTGGCATCCAATTCCGTGGTTGTGTTTTCCAAGGGTGTATAAAATTTTGTACAACCTGTAAAACACAACCATGGATTTGAATGCCAAAATGTACAAACTCTGTCTACGGTACAAATATTCGTGGCTGAGTTTTCCATGGTTGTGTAATCACGGCACCCACCCACCCCTATAATATAATTTAATTACCTACATAGGTATTTATTTATGTATGTAGTTATGATAGGTATCTTTGTTTGCTTTTATTATTGTTGTGAAAATTTGCGAAACTAGAAAGTACACATTTTAATGTAGTGTAGCGATGGCTTTGAAAATAAACATCCTCTTCGGTGGCGGAGCCGAACTACTTTTTGACAAAATAAAAAAGCGTGAAGTCGAACTCCCAGCGCTGTCGAAGTATTTTCCAAGTTTAAATAAGGATTTATGGACTATCAGGGAACTACTAGTTTGGATAAAAGACAACTTACTAAAGGAAAGACCAGAACTTTTTCTGCAGGTGAGTACCAAAACATATGAGTTGAGGACCTTGAAAAAAAAACTAATTCATTTTTAAAATAAGCCGCCAAGTAAACTTCTCCCTCACCTTTTTCTAAGACACTACTAAGAGGTGACACACCCTGGTGCCCAAGGTTAGGGGGTGTGCCACCTCCACCAAATTTTGCAATGTACCTGTGCATACCTGGAAGTACTAGGAATGAAGTAATGCGACTGTGATTATTTTATTTCAGGATGACTCTGTCCGGCCCGGGATCTTAGTGCTTATAAATGATACCGACTGGGAGCTGTATGGGGAACTTGACTATGCATTACAGGAAAATGATACGATAATGTTTATATCAACTCTTCATGGTGGATAATAAATTACCTAACTGATTAAAAACAAGATGAGTTACCTGTACCTAATATAATATGAGATTGCAAAACTGTTCTCTACTGTAGTGTAGATTAAACATAACTGTACTGTAGCAGTTATGTTTAATCTGCAAAGGCCATACAAACAAGTACAGAGTTGAAAACTTAGACGAGCGTCTAAGTTTGAAAAGCATAGATTTGATTGCATTGCAGTTACTAGGTATACTGATCTAAAATTGTTATGATTGTGGTAGTCCTATTAAGTTTTCTCCTTAAGTTTGACTCCTATAAATTTAAGGCAAAGAAAACTTGTAATAGGTACTAACTCATTTAGAAATTATGAATCTAAGCTGTTTAATTCTGCTTAAACCTAAAAACCACCTTACCTAAAAAATAACCTACAAAATATGTGCTTATAGTTTTGTAACTGATCCCAGATAAAACTTGGAACAAAAAAACAAAATCCTTGACTACTTGAATCTAGAGCAATATGGTAAAACTAAATAGCTTATATTAAAATATATTTTTGAACTTTATGAGAATCCACCATCGCTCCGACAGATTTGGAAATCTGTGCAAGTATCTAGGTAATAAGAGAAATCTTTAATTGTAGTCAGAGGTATGTTCAAACATTACATCTGACAAATCACATTTGAACATAGGTAAAATAAAAAGAACAGTATTATAAAATTATAAATAAAACAATGTTTATTACATAGAGTGGTCACTTAAAAAAAGCGATGGGTGTGACTCGATCACTGTTCGAACATCTTTCGGGAGGGATGACATCTTGCTTTTGATGAAGAACCTGTTAAAACAACAGTATATATTATTATTTTCATTAAGGGAGAGCAGGAGCATTCCTGCATTTGAGCATGCCTAGAAATAAAAGATATTAGGTAGGTAGGCAGGGGAGTGACATTTCAACTACATACTGCAAAATGCCAATTCTGAGCAATGTTTGCATTTAAACAATGCATTAAGTAAGTTGGTTCATGTAAAAAAAAAAACCATAGCATAACTTACTTGAGTGTGTCTCTGAGAGCGTGAGGGAAGGCGGGCGCGTCTATGACGGCAGCGAGCGCATCGTAACACGCCGGTAAAGACCAGCGAATCTTATAGTCCTTGTTTTCACTCTGCAACAAACATGCATGTTGTCAAAAAGCATTCATTCAAACAAATCGCAGGGATTACTTTGAAACATCTTATAGCTACGTGGGCCTAGACAATTTCGGCGACCATGCTTAATTATAATGACTGTGATAAAAGATTATTAGACTGACTGCTTTTTTTATGAGTACACGTGACGAAACAAGCAGAAGGCCCATATGATGTTGAGCAGTTACCTTTCCATAATTTTTTTAGCTCATATTAAACTGGCTACTACAGTTCACGTGTGCAGTCGATAATGGATACAGTCTGATGTGAGCAGTCGACACGGGCTTTTGCTGACACTAGCTATTAATGGCGTGAACACAAGAGCCACACTGCCTACTTACCTTAGACGAATAAATTCGTTGAAGCTACTTACCTTGATAAGAGCCAACCCTCTCAAAACACAGTCGGCTAGAAGCCACTGCATTGCGTGTCGCTGCGCTGCTCGAGCAGTCAGAAGTGGATACAAGGCAACAGCGTGAGGAGTCGAAACGCCTGACACTAGTAAGGTAGCTTCCACGTACGCTTGGATAAAATCACTAGGGTCTTTGATCGCCTGCAAAAAATAAATAAATATTATTGCGAATATACGTGGCAATATATTGGACACGTATACTTAGAAGTACATACGCAGCAGTGTGTGAGAACACGCGTATTAAGTGAGCTTATACCTGTAGATGTGCGTCGATGACTTCGGCTGACCTTGGTCCAAGCTTCTGTAGGTTTTCAATGTTAGGATCGCTTAGGAATCGACTCACGTCCGTCTCAACCTCTTGTACAGCTGTAACAAAATGCTATGTTTAGAAGAAGTAAACTGACAAAGATACCTGTGAACCAGATGACTACACTTCTGCTAACTCAAGGCACAAGGTACACTGCAATTATTTAAAAAAACGCTTTAATAATAAAGCTGCATATAAGCGCATACACGTAAGTACATGTGACTCACCAGATGTGTCCAATGATATGTTCAGGTCTCGTAGTGTGGGTTCGGAGACTTCAGCGTCGCTATGCGTCGTATCCGCTGTTGACTCCGCGTCGGACTCGTCCGAGCCTTCCGATTCGTCTGTCACATCTGTGAATACACTTAGTCATGTATTTCTTCTATCCTAACAACTTTTCATGCTTCCAACATTCTCCTTAGATGTATAAAAAGGAACTAATAAAATGAAGACATGGCTTATGACAGCCAAGTTGGCAGTAGCGCTAACTTCTGCACTTTGAGTTGCGAGTTCGATTTCCACCCAAGACGAAATATTTATATGATGACTATAATGTACCTGGTTTTTATAAGCAATCAACCATTTTTGGCAAACTTCCTGCAGTTGGTGATTTGTACTGTTTTCTGCCTTTTAACTGACTTAGTATGCTTTGATCAATGATCGAAGTTATTTTGAATTATAAATAAAAACAAAGTATGATAATATTATGTAGAAATAAAAAGTGTTCTGCGTACATTCGTCGTCACTGCCTTCTCCATCACTGAGTTCTGCCGCGTCGCCCAGTTTCTGTTTCATGGTTCGCTTATGAGCTGTACCTCCTAAACTGTTGCCTGAAACATAATGCTTTCACATTCACATTTTTTATTTGAACTAGCTTAAACGTATTTATTGGTGACTACGTCAAACCCCCTTATGGGAAGGTCCAGCAGTAAATATATTCAGGCAGATGTGGACTTATTTTCAGTCTTACCTTCGTACGTTCGTTATTAGACAATAGGTTCTATTTGCAAAAATATTTTATTTCAAAAAACAACTTGGTCCCACACAAATTTAAGCAAAATCGATTCAGTGGTTTTGTTTTTAAATTTAAATAAACTAGAAAAATTATGTCTTCAAAGTAGAGTTAAAGTCAGTTTTATAAGTTTTTTATACACAATTATTCGTGTAACTAAGTTCCTACTAATCAGATTAATTGAATTTTGTGTATTACCCGCTAAGACGACTCTGGCGAGGCGATCACTGCTGTCTGGTAGTACTGTTAATGCATCTACCACATCCATGCAAGCTTCGCGTCCGATTTCGTTGTGACTTAGGTCTAGGGACTGAAACAATTAATATGGTAATTAAGGTGACTCTAGTCTCTAGTAGACTATATTGAAAAGGATAAAAATCTCTGAACCCTACATACCTCCAATAACAGTGAGTTGTCTTTAAATGCTTTTGCAAGCGCTTTGGCTCCTTTACTCTTTAACAAACAATCGCCAAAGTTTATGCATTTCAAGTTCTTTAACCTGAAACAAAAAATAATAAGTACCCATCAGTTACTAACTAAGTTCTCGACCCCACATAGGTTTCCCCGTGTTGTGTTAAGGTTGTAAGTAAACTATAAATATAAATTATAAGTATAGTGTGTGATATAGTTACCTTGGCAAAGCCTGGGCGATATGAACAGCTCCTTTCTCTCCTATAGTGTTGTCGTTAAGGTTGAGTCGACTGAGCCCAGGGTTGTGTTTGAAAGCCTCCGACAAAGCTGATATACCAACATGGTAGATACCATTTTGCGGCATGGCTAATTCTTCTAATGTGCCCATTGTCTAGAAGACAAGTCAAAGTCAAAGTCAAAAGGCATTTATTCAGTAATATCCGCAGGGATCATCTTGAAATGTCTTAAATCTAGGTGAATCTAAGCAATCTAATCAAGAAGATAAAATATAATGTATGTGGATACCAGTCTGAATTCTGAAATAACCAAGATAATAATTCTAGTAATAAGTATGAAACGACACGTTCAACCAACACTTTTCATTATTTGACTGGAAAGTAGGCTCACAATATACTAATTAATGTATAATAATAATAATAATAATGTTGGACAATCCACACAGCATCATCTAGCCCCAAGCTAAGCAGAGCTTGTGTTATGGGTACTAGATGACTGATATACTTAATATAATACATTACATACATAGATTTTTTTTTTTTTATTATACATAGAAAACACCCAGAACACCCGGAATAAATATTTGCAGATCGTACAAACATTTATCCCGAGGCGGGAATCGAACCCGCAACCTCTGTGTCGCAGGCAAACATTCGCCCGCCGCGCCACATCGGTCGTCATAGAGAGAGTCGTATAGAGAGTTTGAAGGGTGTGGATGCCGGTGAAACTACCTGTAATCATCATCTTCCTGCCCTTGTCCCACATTAAGTACTTTGCAACAGATTCAATCAAACAAACAATCTCAAGATCACCAGGTGGGGCCACTCCAACTAGACCACAGGTGCTGTTATATATCGAAATGTGATTATTTTTCACACTTAAATTCATATAATGGAGGTTCAACAGTTTACCTGGAAAACTTTGGCCAAGGCAATGGCTCCATCATTCTCCAGCCTATTCCGTCCTACTATGAAAGTCTTTAGCTTTCTTGGACGGGAGGATAAGGCGCCAGCTAACAGACGGCCGCCTGTGATGCCCAAACCGTTGTTATTAAGCCGTAACTCCTGAAATATTTTAATAAACACACATTATCATCATTGTCAACTCTGATGCTAGACATAGGCTGGAGGCCTATGTTCTATCTTTAATTTTAGAATCCCATACCTAAAAAAATAAGATAATAACTTAAAGGATCATCCTGTTTGACTTTAATTTAAATAAATAAATATTTCCATACATTTTTACACTACATCATCTAGGCACAAACTAAGCATAGTTTGTACTATGGGAACCAGATATAATATTTATTTACATATATTTTTGTAACACCCAGACAAAGAACAAACATCTAAGTTCAAACATCATTGCAGATTACAGAATGAAAACAGTTCAAATTAACAGAGTAATAAATAGTTAAAAGAAACTCACCTCCAACTCGCTGCAAACATCACTCTGCAAAAGTTTTGCAAGCCCTTCCACACCAATAGGACCAAATGCATTGTGACTGAGATCCAGTACACTGAGTCGAGCTCCTGCTTTGATCATACCATCGCCAAGTGCACTCTGTTGGTAATAACCATTCAAGATTCATTTAGACAACTGAGCCTAGAAGCTTAACATAAACTCCAATGTGTCTAATGTGCCAGTTTAACTTACTAACATGTAAGCAAGACAGAAATATGTAAAAGCAACAATCATACCATAAGCATAAGTTCAAAATACTGAAAACTAATAATACTGAACAGGGAGAGCCCTAGCCCTTTTCCCAGGCATGGTAGATATCCCCTCAGATCTCTTAGTACTAAGTAGTACAGATTCAAGATTCTTTAAAGATGTCTAAGGGGGTAGTCAGAGGCACACGCAAGCATTACATTGGCACATACCTACATTTTGCAGTGGTCGGTATTCTTTATGTGATGACAAGTTGAGAGGCTTTCTTAACTTAATAAGAACAGTGGCATTGCACAGTATAATTTTTCTGAATAGAAAGTCAATTGTCGCACAAATAAATTTGAGCCAAAGAAGTTTTCTTTGGATATATACACTTCACTTATTTTTGTTTCTAGTGTTAGCCGACTCTTCTTAATGCACATGGAATAAAATGTAAAATGTCCTCATGCAGCAAATATGTTACATGCTTGACTATCCCTGAAGATCCAATAAGGGTTTCCTTCAAGTAAGTTTATAATAAAAAACCTAACTACTAGAATCAGAATAATCTCATTTGTAAACTGTTGAAGGTATAAGAAGGTGGGAATATAAATTGTTATAATACTAGGAATTATAGTATGAGATTATATTTTAAACAAGAGCAAGCAGAGTAACGCATTGAGATAGTCTGAACAAACAAACTATTCATCCTTATGTACACATCAATTTTAAACACAAATGGTATAAAATAGGCTAGTCACACCACAAACATTGTTTATTATATTATTATTTTATATTAATTTATTTTATTATTTTTATATATTATTATTAATATTAATATTATTAAGTGTCATCAAATATTAATAATATGGTTTTAGCACTATTTATATAATTTTTCAAAGAAATATTAAATGTTTTATAAAAATAAATATCTGTAAATCATACCAACGCGGGAGGGATCTCAGTCTTCATCCTCCCAGTGAACATATCAGAGAAGTGCGCAATCTTGAGTTCAGGTCTCTGTTCCAGCGCTTTAGCAATAGCCTCTGCAGCTGGGACACCGAGCGTGTTGCCCGTAAGAGTAAGGTAGTGAAGATTGGGGCAGGCATTGATAGCTTCCACGATCACTTGGGCTAAAAATGTTTGTAATTTAAATTTCACCACCGTTTCTGCTCCCAGCATGATAAATAAATAAATTGCCGGATTACAGAAATCATAATTATTGGCCGATGATAGATCGCTGCATAACTTTTGGAGTAAAAATCTTTGAATACAAGGTTAAGTTTCGTTTACCATCGTTTGCCGTGTCAAGTTTCAGGCTCTTTTCCGAAAAATCTACACCACTTGTAATCTTTCCGGGATCATCCAGCGCTGTACTAATTGCGTTAAAATCAAACGTCGTCATTTTCACAGGTTTGAGTCGCACACTAATTAAACTAAACAAAACATGAAAAATAACACGATACCACGGTAGCTAAGCAAACCAAACCAACAAACGTCAAATTATTTTAAGTCAACGGAAAAAAATTGGCGAGCATTAAATTGACGGATTTAGGCCACAGAATACTAATACTCATCGAGATTTAGGCCCAACAACCTCGTGGTCTGTGACTCGAAGGAATGGGAGCCAATAATGTACAGCATGATAATGTACACCCTGTTTTCACCTGTGATGTTTCAAGATTATCTCTGCGAATAAATGCTTTTTGACTTTCACGTTGTTATTCCGTGCACTGGATTCGAATTATTGGGTGTAGATTAGTACATTATCAGCCCGTACCGTGTTTTATTGTCACGTGTTATTATTGTACGGACTGATAATCGAAGCCACGAGGCTTTCAATTAACCTGACAGTAAATCAAATCCATTTTTTTCATACCTGATAATGTACGGCCTGATCCAAAAGTGGATTCGAATTATTGGGTGAACATTATCATGTTTTACATTTACGTGATGTACAATAATCAGACTCGAAGGAATTACTCCGCGATTCCGCGCAAACAAACACGATTTTTAATTCTGAATTCAAGGATTTTTCCACAAATATCGTTTAAAATATTACTAGGTACTACCTACTATAGTACGACTACGTGAACGTGACTTACGTGCGGCACATCATGGCGGGTATGTAAATAGTAAATAATAGATATACCGTATGGACTTTCTCGCCAACATTCCGACTTCTGAACTTATTACAAGATTCTCTTATAAGCACATCAGATCTTAATCTTATCTAGGCGTTCTAAATGATATAATAGTTAGCATGCAGAAGGTTTTATAATATTTTTCTTTTAACAAACTAATCATTGATCCCTGGTAGCTGAAATTTGCTTAAAATTTTACAGATGCTATCTATTTTCAGTTTATTTTAAAAGTACGTGCTGGGTGGTACCTACCTCCTTGTTGTCACCCATAGTTACTTATCTAGGGGCCCTGAGTAGAGGTCATGGCAATCAGACCTCTAGTTTTCATTAAATTTGTTTAATGTTTAATGCAAAGAGCATTGTTTCTTTTATGAGACCAGTTTCAGAAAGGGTTTTCTATATGTTTGTGAGGTTAGATAGGATGTCAGGCATGGTGGTGAGGGAAGGGTGAAGGGAGGAAGTAGACCCTGTCCCTTAGAGGGGGAGTTGAAGATAAAAAAAAATTCTATACAAAAGGTAGGTATGGAAATATGTTAGTGTTATTATTTAGAACTTATTATTTTATGTTCTATCATAATCTAACTTTTCTAAGTCTATTCATCTCCCCTACATTTTTTATGGAAAATACTAATTATTTTGTAGAAAAATGAAATTCTGTAAAATTATTTACAGTCTAAATAAAACTTATTTGCCACTGCCTTGTGCAAATTAATCTCTTCTCACATAAAAAATAGAATGTGGCTTATACAAACACTTGTTTAGTAGCTAGCAAGCTATGCAAATATCTTATGCTATAAACTGCAGTACATATCAGGTTCACTGTAAAAAGACCAAGCTAAAAAACAAATAAATAAATACTTGTGAACATTCTTACACAAAATCATCTAGCCCAAAACTAAGCATAATTTGTAATATGGAAACCAGATGACTGATAGAATATAATATATTCTTCAAAAAAAATTATATGTATAAGCATATTATCTTACACATATACATTTTTTTTTAATACATACACACTTAGAATACAATGTTACACCCAGATAGAGAATTACAACATTTATGTTCATCATGAATCATGGGTCAACATGAATTATCATGGTGGGGATTGAACCCACAACACTCACACACACAAGGCAGAGCTACCACTAACTGAGCCAGTTTTTAGGGAGAAGAATAAAAAAAACATTTATTTGTGTAGTCAAATTTTATTTTGTTTACTTTAGTAGGTATCAAATGGATTTATTAGTTTTTTATAATTTTAAGTTTAAAAAGTAAATTACAAAATATTTTTTTAATTTAATGTTAATTTATTTATTTTCTCAGATTCTGGTAATCCATTCCAAAGTTTGCTAAAAAATATTAAAATAAGTGGCACAACCTTTCAATATTATGATGTGACTCAGCTTGGACCTAAGTATGGTAAGTTGGTTGATAGTTTGGTGGTGACCAAAATGAAACAGCTTTATGACTTTAGTGGTGCAGGCTAGAAGACCAACCCCTAAAAAAGAGAAAAATAAAGAATCTAAAGAGCCTCTTTTAGCCCTATTGGGCCCTCATTGTGAAATGGCCCTCGTTGGATTACCCTCCTTAGGATTCAGCTTACCTCACCCTTCATCATTTTATATCATTATAATCATCATCTTCATTATCTTATATTAATGAAGAGATTGCATTTTTTTATTCTACTGCTAGTGGAAAACAAGCATGTGTGTGCGTTTCCTATAACCAATGCACCTACCTATATGCCTTTATGCATGACAATGCAACATTTTCAGTGTGATGGGCAATATATAGGTAGTACCGTAATTTATTCTGTTAGGTACAAGCGTCTAACTTTAAACACGCGCTTAAAAAACGCGCCTAATCTCTACAACTTTTTTTCCACAATACACAAAGGTTATCTGGAAGATAATGCTTCATAGCATTCATTTCACTTTTGCACTGTTATTTTTATGTGCAATAAAGTATTTTCTGTCTGTCTGTCTAATATCTTGTCACATAAATAAATAAATAAATAAATCTTAGTTACTGCCGTTGACGCCTTGATAAATGGTCTAAAGTGTTTTTGATAATCGAATTGTCTTTCAGATCGTTTGCCTTTTTCAATCCGTGTGCTTCTCGAATCATGCGTCCGCAATTGCGACAATTTCCAAGTATTGGAGAAAGATGTCACCAATGTTTTGGAATGGGAGACAAACCAGTCTGTGGAAGGAGGAGTGGAGATTGCTTTCAAACCTGCGAGGGTCATCCTGCAGGTAAGGTTTATTCCGATAAGTTTAAAAATATTTGGATTGAATTTGATAAAACGAAGATTTATGATTATATCTTGGTGAACTTATTACGTGGTACTTGGGCGGTTTATATAAAACTCATATTATTATGGTAGTTCTACTCATATTATTTTTGTGAAACTTAAGATTTCTGGATGTATGTGGCTCAATTATTCTGTAAAGCGATTTAAATAAAATTTTGAATATTGACATTCAAAATTACGGGTTACGAGCAAATGCTTTTAATTGAAATAAGACGCAATTATGATTTTATAATTTGCTTAGTTTGGGGCTAGAGGACGTTGTGTGAATGTGTGCTAATATTTATTATTATCATTAATTGAATTTTCATTTTTTCATTAATCATTTTTCTTTCAGGATCTAACGGGAGTACCAGCAGTGGTAGACTTCGCGGCAATGCGAGACGCCGTGAAAGAACTCGGTGGTGACCCGAACCGAATCAATCCTATCTGCCCTGCGGATCTGGTCATAGACCACTCTGTGCAGGTCGACTTTGCCAGGGTGTGAGTATAACATTGCAGTTCTCTTCTAGTATAAAATGCCAGTACAGTACAATTTTCCAGAGTAAGTACCTAGAGATTGTCAGGATGTGAGTTTTTCAGAGTTTTATAGATAGAACAGGTTACAGTATGTGAAAACAGGCTGGCAGAGAATTAACACCGGCTGCCAGTAAAAGTGTATAATTGGCCGCAATGTACCTACAGTCAGCTACACTAGAATGTATACAACTTGTAACTTTCACAACAATATTACAGCGAAACAATGAAGTCTTACACCTCTAAAACTAAAAAGTCATGAAATTAGTTGATGACCTTACTTATTTTTGGAATAATTATCATGTAAATACAGATGTATTTAGAGCACCGCTGTGAAACCATTTTGAAAGTTACAAACTGTATACATTCTAGTGCAGCTGACTGTACAGTTTGCCAGTCTGTGAAACTTCTGAATAAGTCAGTGATTTCTAATAATATACACCTGATTTGGGGTTTTCTTGAGTTTTTAATTTTTTTTTCAGGCCGGATGCATTAAACAAAAATCAGGAATTAGAATTTGAGAGAAACAAAGAAAGATTCCAGTTTTTAAAGGTAATATTTGGTAGTTTTGTTTGATTTACTGGTTCGTGATTAGATCAGCTGTGTGTAAATGCCTGTGTATTTTACTGTCGAGTATTTATTAGTATTTTTAATTTCCAGTGGGGCGCAGAGGCTTTCAATAATATGTTGATTGTACCACCAGGATCGGGAATCGTTCACCAGGTATCTACTTTCATTTCTTTATTGACAAACTCTGAAAAATTGACAATAAGACAGTAATTATATGAAATCCCACAGGCTGATTACATTCAATAGCACTAGCGATAGTAGAAGAACAATCGTATAGCAACCAGT
Organism: Electrophaes corylata; assembly: GCA_947095575.1. Lineage (NCBI taxonomy): Eukaryota > Metazoa > Arthropoda > Insecta > Lepidoptera > Geometridae > Electrophaes > Electrophaes corylata. Next base: position 3,579,955 of record OX352714.1, read on the forward strand.
CACATCACCCAGGCGCCTTAGTGATGTGACTGGGCCGCATATTCTAGGCTTGGTCGCGAGGAACTGGCGCTTAGATTCATCTAGATTTTAAGACGTTTCAAGATGATCTCTGTGGATATTACTAAATAAATGCTTTTTGACTTTGACTTAATCGCCCGCGTATCTGTCGCCTGCTAACAATAATAGAAATGCCAGGTACATGAGGCTTAGCACCTGTATTCCTTACGCTGATGGACGCAGGCCCGTGCGTTGTGGGTGATGGTTACCATTTTATTCAGAAAACACATCGATTATCCGATAGAGGGCGAAATGTTGCTTGTTTGTCGTTGAGGCCACATATGCGTATAGATTATACACAGACAGCAATGTCTTGACTATTTGAACGTCGCAGCGAGTTCCTCGTCTAAGGCTGTTATTTCAAAAGTCAGTTGTCAATGTATGAATTTCAGGTGAACCTGGAATACCTTGCTCGAGTAGTGTTCTCAGATGGAACTATTCTGCACCCTGACTCTGTCGTGGGCACTGACAGTCATACCACCATGATCAACGGCCTAGGGGTTGTGGGCTGGGGAGTAGGGGGTGAGTATCATTGCACCATCTTTGCGCTATTGTCAATCAATGTATTTTATGATATGCTATAAATGGAAACCTACGTGGCTTAATTCGTGTGGATATTTTTAAATTGTTATATACAAATATTCACCCCGTGGTTCGTTTTCTGATACCTTTAGAAGAAACATAATTTTCAGTCTATTTGTTTTCTAGTGTTTTTTTAAGTTCTGTTACACAACTCACACGAGTTCGGTGGCATTTTAGTCAACATCACTTGAAGTGAAGCTATGTTGCCAAAGATGACCGAAATCGAAAAAGAATTTCTAAAGGGGAAAATATTAAATTTTTGAATAATATATGTGATACCATTTTGTTCAAATACGAATTGTATAACATTTTAGTGCAGCTAGTGTACACTATCATCCCTCCCTTATAACTTCTGGTCTAAGTAACGTAAACGTACCATAGCGATATCCGAGTTACATTGCTCGGCAATCATACAACTCTCCGCAGTTGGGTTATTGATGCCGCGCAATATAATTTTGTCAACACGATACGCTTGCGGCCCAAACGTCAAATTTATTCCCGCAGATCTTCTTTTCAGTAAACTTTTTGTAATACCCACTAACGAACGGTGGTTACCACTCCACATTAAGCTAAGTATGTTTTTCGTATTTTCTAGGTATCGAAGCAGAAGCTGTGATGTTGGGACAAGCCATCAGTATGTTGTTACCTAAAGTAGTAGGATACAAACTAGTCGGGGAACTGAACCCACTAGCGACTTCTACAGATCTTGTGCTGACTATTACTAAGGTAGGCATACGAAGAGCCACGATTGGCACTTTATTATCATCAATCTGAAGAAGTCCACAGGTATACAAAATAAAACTAATTTTAAATAATGAATATTAACACATACAAACACCTACTAGCCTCAAACTAAGCAAAGCTTGTTTTATGGGAACCAGATGGCTGATAGAATACGTGTTTACGTTTTTTAGAATACATTATAACACCCAGACACCAAACATACATAAACAGTACACAAATATTTGTTCTCGGTGGATCGGTAAGAACTACGAACTGAGCTGTCAATTTATTGATTACTACATAGTTACCGGGCAGATTGTTTATTTAATCCATAACCAGGCTTTGGTCGTAGTTAACTTTAGCAACTGTGCTGGAATTATAAGAAGAAACATATAAAATTAATCATAATGATTTATTAATTACATAATGTTGTAAATAGGTATAAATAGTAGTAACAGAATCCTATCAAAATCCTATTTACATCCGGTTAAAGATTAAAGTACCAGGCAACCATAACTCATTAGGAGATGTTACAGCACCTCCGTTCACTGGGCGTAGTGGGTCAGTTCGTGGAGTTCTTCGGGCCTGGCGTTGTGGCGTTGAGTATAGCCGATCGTGCCACCGTCGCTAATATGTGCCCAGAGTTCGGAGCTACCGTCGCGCACTTTCCTGTGGACGAGCGATCCTTAGAGTACCTGACACAAACCAGTAAGTACCAAACTTCTATGTCTCGCATTGAGATGAAACTCACCAATTTAGGGCTCTTGCTGTTGTATACTATCTGATGACATTATTTTTTATGCTTATTTAACTTATTATTATTAAAACACTAGACCAGGGTTTCCCAACCTTTTTTGCACGGTGCCTCCTTCTTATTATAAAAAATTTTCCATGCTCCCTATATTTTTCATCATTGTTTGGTCTAAGTAGCGTATCAATCTGTCCCTACTTAATCTGTTTGTAAGTGTTTTAAATCATAAACAATAATAATAATAATAATAATGCTGGACAATCCACACAGCATCATCTAGCCCCAAGCTAAGCAGAGCTTGTGTTATGCGTACTAGATGACTGATATATATAATACAATACATTACATGCATACATATTTTTATTATACATAGAAAACACCCAAAACACAAGGAATAAATATTTGCAGATAGTACAAACATTTATCCCAAGGCGAGAATCGAACCCGCAACCTCTGCGTTGCAGGCGGACCTTCGCGCGCCGCGCCACATCGGTCGTCAATGATAATAAGATTAAAATAACCGAACACTTCATGCCTCCCTTAAGATCTCTCTACGCCTCACCAGGGGGGCACGCCCCACCGGTTGGGAAGTCCTGCTCTAGACCTTAAAAAAACTTGTAATTATCATTGTAAGTGTCATGATATTTGAAACTCATAGTAAGAACACACTTCTCAACGAATTCGGTGATCCGTTGAAGAGGTTTTCGATAAGGTGTTTTCATGAGCTTAGTTAAAACCCCTATCCATATGGGTTACACTAATTTAATAGCTGCATCAACACAAATATACCCTGAAAATTAAAAGTATCTACGACCCGTGTTTCTACGGCTGTGCGCTGTGTCAGTCAGTCAGGACAAAGATTCTTTTAAGTGGTATAAATTAGTTACATGGTATAATTACCAAACTTGAAATAGGTATGTACTCGTAAAATAATGCTGCCTCATAAACGTTGTGACCTAGGCTAGTGAGTGCAAATTTTTTACTTGTTATAACAAGTAAAAAAATTATTAATAATTGTTTATCCATTGATTGTGCATTTTATTGATTTTTCTCTTTTCAGATCGTTCTCAAGAGAAAATTGATATCATAGAAAAGTATCTACGGGCCACTAAACAGTTTAGAGATTACAGCAACCCTGAGCAGGACCCTATATTTTCTCAGGTTCGTATGAAGAGTTTGAGGCATAACAACAGATGCGGGAGAGGTGATGCGGATGGGGCAGAATGATCGATTCGCTCGAAATTCCACTGCTGAATTGGTTTTAAAAAGAGATTAAGTTTACTGTAAGAAAGCTAATGAAACAGATTAATTAATACGAAAATAAACTCCTACACCCATTTCCAAGATCAATCCAAATAGTAAGACAAGGTATATTAATTTTTTTTTTTTAATTGTAATTTTTACAGGTTGTAGAATTGGACCTAGCGACGGTAGTGACGTCAGTAAGCGGTCCCAAGCGCCCTCAGGACAGGGTTTCGGTTTCTATAATGAAAAAGGATTTCCAGGATTGTCTTACTAACAAGGTACGCTACCAACTTGTCATATTAAAAACCATTGCGCACGTTGGGCAAACCATTGCGTTCTAACTTTTCCTCGGTGACGTATACGGTGGCGATCAGTGTCTTGTAGGTACTGGCAAAACTTCGTGCCTTACGTTCCAAAACAGGCTGCTGTCAATGAAAGTTGTAAAGTAGCGGAAAAATATATAAAATAGCTTCTTATCTTGATGATAACTGAGAAGTACAGGAAACATTAAGCTATGATAGATTCTGTCTGCTTCTTTCTACATGGCATATCAATAATATAATAATTGGAAAAATAAACATATTTTAGTGAAGTCAAGTCGGTAAAAAAAGGTTGAAGTAAAAGATGGCGTTTCTCTTCAATACCCAATGGAAACATTTTCGTTCAAATTAGGATGCCACATAATACAGTTACAATTCAACTGCTCGCTCTTTGTGCTAAGGCCTCACGCTCATGCTAAGAAGGCCTCAAATATTAGTTAATATGCTAGCGAAATTACGCAACAGAACAATAAATAACGTGAGAAAAACAATAAAAATAAAAAAACTATGTCGCTTCGAAGTGATGAAAAAATGAATCGATTTTGTCTTTTCTATCTATCTCACATGACACATCCAGTGACATATTGACAGACATGTCTTTAGTGATTGTGGGAGCTTTAAACTGTTGCTATAATTTTCTAGTTTTAAATATCATACACCCAGTATCTGACAAACATGTCTAGTCTACTGCAGTGGTGACAGCTGTAACTGACAAATCACAAATATTGTAACAAAATAATTTTCTTATATTCAGCAGTAGACAGTATCTTTTAAATACAACTATTAGGTACCCAGTGACAGTTGACAGGTATAACTGACGATCAAACATATTGTAACGGCAGACAGTCTTCTAATCTTCAGTAGTATACAGTATCTATCAATTAAAACTAGTAACACACTCAGTGATAAATAGACAAACATGTTTGCTGCAGTGGTGACAGCTAAAACCGACAGACCACTTATATTGTAACGGCAGATACTCTTTATGTCTTCAGTTGTAGGCAGTATCTATCAAAATACAACTATCACACACCCAGTGACAGATTGTTGAACATGTCTACTGCGGTGGTGACAGCTATAACTGACAGTTTACTAATATTGTAAGGACACCTCTTCTTATGCTTAACATTAGACAGTACTTATCAAATACATCTATCATATCTCAGTGACAAATTGACAAACATATGGACTGCGGTGGTGACATCTATAACCGACAAACCACAGATATTGCTAGGGCAGACACTCTTCTTATCTTCAGGATAGTATCTATCAGTTACAACTATCAAACACCCAGTGACAGATTGATAAACATGTCTACTGCAGTGTTGACAGCTATAACTGACGGATTACAGATATTGTAATGACACACTCTTCTTATCTTCAGCAGTAGACAGTCCCTATCAATTATAACTATCACACACCCAGTGACAGATTGATAAACATGTCAACTGCAGTGGTGACAGCTATAACCGACAGATCACATATATTCTAACGGTAGACACTATTTTTATCTTCACCAGTAGACCGTATCTATCAACTACAACTATCACACACCCAGTGACAGATTGTCAAACATATCTACTGCAGTGGTGACAGCTATAATCGACAGATCACAGATAATGTAACAGTAGACACTCTTCTTATCTTCAACAGTAGACCGCATCTGTCAACTACAACTATCACACACCCAGTGACAAATTGACAAACATGTCTACTGCAATGGTGACAGCTATAACCGACAGATCACATATATTGTAACGGTAGACACTCTTCTTATCTTCAGCAGTAGACGGTATCTATTACAACTATTACACACCCAGTGACAGATTGTCAAACATGTCTACTGCAATGGTAACAACTATAACCGACAGACCATAGATAATGTAACGGTAGACACTCTTCTTATCTTCACCAGTAGACCGTATCTATCAACTACAACTATCACACACCCAGTGACAGATTGTCAAACATGTCTACTGCGGTGGTGACAGCTATAATCGACAGACCACAGATAATATAACGGTAGACACTCTTCTTATCTTCAACAGTAGACCGTATCTATCAACTACAACTATCACACACCCAGTGACAAATTTACAAACATATCTACTGCAGTGGTAACAGCTATAACCGACAGATCACATATATTGTAACGGCATACTCTCTTCTTATCTTCAGCAGTAGACGGTATCTATTACAACTATTACACACCCAGTGACAGATTGTCAAACATGTCTACTGCAATGGTAACAGCTATAACCGACAGACCATAGATAATGTAACGGTAGACACTCTTCTTATCTTCACCAGTAGACCGTATCTATCAACTACAACTATCACACACCCAGTGACAGATTGTCAAACATGTCTACTGCAGTGGTGACAGCTATAATCGACAGACCACAGATAATGTAACGGTAGACACTCTTCTTATCTTCAACAGTAGACCGTATCTATCAACTACAACTATCACACACCCAGTGACAAATTTACAAACATGTCTACTGCAGTGGTAACAGCTATAACCGACAGATCACATATATTGTAACGGCAGACACTCTTCTTATCTTCAGGTCAGTATATATCAGTTGCAACTATCACACACCCAGTGACAGATTGACAAACATGTCTACTGCAGTGGTGACAGCTATAACCGACAGATCACTTATATTGTAAGGGCAGATACTTTTCTTATCTTTAGCATTAGACGGTACCTATCAATTACAACTATCACTCACCCAGTGATAGATTGACAAACATATCTACTGCAGTGGTGACAGCTATAACCGACAGATCACTTATATTGCAGAGGCAGATACTTTTCTTATCTTCAGCAGTAGACGGTATCAATCAATTACAACTATCACTCACCCAGTGACAGATTGACAAACATGTCCACTGCAGTGGTGACAGCTATAACCGACAAATCACACATACATTATAACGACAGACATTCTTCTAGTCTCCAGCAGTAGACAGTATCTAACAATCACAACTATCACTCACCCAGTGACAGATTGACTAACATGTCTACTGCAGTGGTGACAGCTATAACCGACAGATCACAGATATTGTAAATACACTCTTCTAATAATCAGCAGTTGGCAGTATATTGTTTAAATTGAATACAACAATAATAAACCCAGTTACCGATTGTTATATGTCTACTGAAGTAGTTACAGTTATGACTGACAGGCGATACAGTTATACACAGAGTATTCAAAGAATTTGATACTCAAACTTTTACGATTGAAGCCAATGTGCACATTGTGATGCCTCCAACTTATCTCTTAGTTTAAGTGTGAGTGCAAACTGGAGAATGCCCCGGCAGAGCACCTTCAATTTAAAGCTTATCTAATCAAAATAAAGTATTTATTACAATCGCAAATGAAAGTGCTCCGCGAGTTTTAATTAAGACAAAATAGATGCTGGCCCTAAGGGGGCGCTACCATGTAAAATTATGGAAGAAAAGAGAGCGACTAGCATCAAAAGTATTCTAGTCAACTAAACAGATGAGTTGGTGGCACGTTGCTTCCAAATAATATTGACAGATAAGGACTTACGTATTTATTGCACTGTATTTTGACGATCAAAACTCCTGCACACTTTCTTACACCTCAGCACTATCACTTCACATATTTTTTGATATTCTTACTTTATTTTGTAGTCTCACTTTGTAGGCTTTATTGTGAAACAGTTCAGTTTTTTCCGTACAGAAAAACTTTCTGAAGTGAACTTTGTCCCGAACTGTCTTTTACGAATGACAGGTTGATACTGATTTAAAACTGTCCCTAAAAGTCCTTTTATGCTAAATTTACCTGTCAATATAATTAGACGCATAATGGGTTACGAATAAAAATCATTAAAAAATAGAAGTGAACAATTATGTTATGGGGATTAATGCGACCTTCATTAGGGTAGATAGGTAGGTACCTGCAATGGGTGGGTTAATAGAAGATTTTCAATTACTAATGTGTTGTGACTTAAAAGTGTTTGTTACATATTTTCTAATATTTTAAGCGAATTCTTATTGTTACCCTAAGTAGTAAAGTTTCATATTGTATACATCATCACACACAGATCTCTTAAACCTAGGTCCAATTGAGGTCGATTATTGTTTATATCTCGATTGCTAAGTACTAATACCTAGTACTCATGATAAATAATATTCGCAGACATAAACACTACGCCCTCCAGCCCAAACTAAGCAAAGTTTGTACTATGGGAAACAGAGAGCTGATAGAATACTTACGCTATAAGAAATGACTTACGAAACGGTCTTGCCTAAAACAAAAAGTCTCTAATTTAACAGTTAAAGTATCCGGATTTTTAAGGGTTTTCTTTTCTGTTTTAAGCTTTCCAAACATAATTAGAAGTTTTTGGTTTGTTTTCTCCTGTTGGAGTGACACATCTTCTTCTTTTCTCTGTGGATCTTCTTGATGTATACTCTCAGCAGAACTATTTAGTGAGTTAGCTTTATGATAACACAGTTCACTCATAAGCAAATTCACCAAATTGTACAACTGAGACTATCCGGTACACACGTTAACTGACAAATAACTAGATGGCTGGTTTCTATATTACGGCCTATATACTTAAATAATTGCTTCTGTGTTGATTGTGGTTAAATATAGTAGGTACATAATAATTTTATCAATTTGCGGTTATATCAGATAGGAACATGTACTTTATGTGAAATAATACACGGTGGCAAATTTTACTCCCGAAAATTTAAACGGGAAGTTGACCATACTTTTTTATTGATTACCAACAAAATATTTGATCAAATACTATGAAATGTTCGATACCATATTTATAAAATATAATTATATATAGATCTTTGATGACTGACTGACGTAATAGACAATTAAAGCTCAAACTAAACCACTGATCGTAGACCTAACTTTCAACTTAACTTTCAACTCTGATGTCAGCGTAGAAAACATCAAAAACAAGCAAAACCAAGTGACTTTAATTGTATGTGAATATAAAATAATTATTGAAATATTCACTAACTTCCTGCGTGCTTGTGGTTAACACTATCACCCTCTTTATCAATAATATTTTGTTACCCACGGATTCCCTCACGTGTACCAGAGCACCAAGTCTGAGCGTTTATAGAAAATTAATTAATTGAGTTAAACAAATATTTGAAACTAACTTTTACTTGAATGACATTCTTTTGGAACATTATTTAATTATTGTTTATGTAAAAAATCAAACAATGTTTTGATACAGAGTTGCTATTTTATTCTACTATTTTTAGTATTATTAGAGCACCGATGATTTAGTGGCAGTGACCTCGCCTTCTGGTTCGAATCCAGACGTGCACCAATCGTGTAAAACATCATGAGAAAACCAGTTAGTATTCTAGCAGCGGCGATGGGTTTGCAACCTGTCACGCTGGAATATTACTACTGCAAAATGTGGGCATCTTCTAAATGTAATAAATGGAGTGTTTCTTCAAATTAAAATAGGGGTTTTGGGGTATACTAGTCAATAATACATACATGCTAATGCATAACACATTCTATGTACTTCATAATAATACTCATATGTAGGACACAGTGGCCCGTAGGGTTTTATTTTACCATCAACATTCAAAATCAAACGTGAAAATTTCACGTAACCGTACACCTCAGGTTGATGGACTCAGAGCAGCGTTCCTAACTAACGTGATCTGCGAGGCAATGTTTTGTTTTAGATTATGGTAGCCACTTAACAACAGGTGGGTTAGTGCTTGTTCCATCAGCAAGATGAATAAAAAAAGCAGGTAACTAGTACTAGACCTCTAAGATCGTAGGGTTCCATTTCTGGTATAAATTTACTGAACGCAAACCTATCTTAGCGTAGAATATTATACCCTCAATCAGTGAAGGAAAACATTAAAACCTATTTTGAAACCATAATTCTACATGCTTTTTGACGCGTCTGTCAAAGTGGTGCCTAAAAGGGTAGTCATCTGACTACCCTTTTAGGTACAGTCAGCTGCACTAGAATGTATACAATTTGTAAATTTCAAAATGGTTTCACAGCGGTGCTAAAAATATTTACACGACAATTACCTATCTCAAAAAATATGTGAGTTCATCAACTAATTTCATGGCTTAAGTTTTTGAGTTGTATGAGTTCATTGTTTTGCTGTAATACTGTTGTGAAAGTTACAAATTGTATACATTCTAGTGCAGCTGACTGTACCCCTTATTGTACCAACAATGGACAACGATATTTTGTGATTTTTAAATAAAGTCTTGGAGTTATTTTTTAAAAGATTTAGTTATTAGGAATGATGGCATGTAGCAGTTAAGTAGGTGAGTAATTCGACCACATCTTAATTGCATTGAATTAACTGAACACCGTCATACACTATGACTAGGTAACAGAATAGTATTTAGTATGTAATGATTACCTGTGTAATTAGGTAAGTGTTTTGCAATTTGATAATTTGCCTACAGTTAGTAGGTACCTACTTAACTAACTACTACTGCATGGTACATTAAGTACCTGCCTATCGCGAAAATGTTTTGAACTTTTAATAAATAAATATTTTTGAACTTTTTTACACACAACATCATCTGGTCCCACACTAAGCATGACCAAGCTTTGTAAGTACTATGAGAACCAGCCGGGCTAAGATGTGCAACGTGAGATATGTCGCGCTTGATACGAGATACTTTTTTCTATTGATGGCCATTTTAAAAATTATAGATAAAATACCCAAAAATAATCTAAACATTAGCATGAAGTCTGCGTTTGACAGAACGATATAATTTTTGGGCACTACCATGTTAGCGCAGGAAGATATAAATAAATATCTCTATTTTGCACGAGAAAACGTGTAGACAAAATTTTGTCGCGTTGCACATTGCCGGGCTGATGACTGATAGAATACTTTTACAATTTTTTTTGTAAAAGTAAGCTCTACTACTACTAACTGATGTAACCATCAAGAACTCTGGCACCACAACGGATAGGTGATGCAAAAATCTGTTTGGTTGCGGGAATCGAACCCGCATCTCTTCCGTCTCATCCCAGTTTGTCGCCTGCGCAACTGCCGTCCTTAAGTTTAAATAAGGGTACTCACATTTATTCAGCTCAAATTGAAACACTATAAAAACTTTCACTTGATCTCGTAATTTCAAAAACATTGTACTAAACTCATTTCGTTAGTAACATAACATTATATTGTGTTCATTCTGTCCGTTTAGCATTTTTTTCATATCCGTGTTTACGTATATAGAAATGTTGTTTGTTAGTTAGTCTGATTGTTGTCGAGTAATTTCTTATCAGTAATCTTTTGTTTTGTAAAGTAATTTGGTCACTTTGGTGTTCAACGGGATTGTTAAAAGTTAATCCAAATTCAATGGCTTTTGCTAACAATACGTGTTACAAGAAATACATCTCAAAATTGATATTGGTGGTATTTTAAAGTAAACAGACCTTTGCATCTACTTGTGAATTATTTATAAAACGTCAAGGGCAAGTTTTTAATCCATGTCCCAAGTTACAGGTCATCGTAATGCCTTGGGTAAGGTTTTAGAGTGGGCTTGGACCCTATACCATCTACTCAGCCAGTCTTATCCACAGACAAGACATAGTCAATATGTTCGTATTACCTACTCTTACTTAGAACGGGACGTTTTATTTTGTAAGAAAATTTAAAAAACATATTTTTGAAGTTTTTTTTATACAACAAAGTTGACAAACAAGCTTACGGCCCACCTGATGGAAAGCAGTTACCGTTGCCTATGAACGCCTGCAACACCAGAGGAATCACAAGCGCGTTGCCAACCCTTTAAAAATTTTAAAACGCAGTTTTCAGTATTCTTCTTTTCTTTTGTTGTATTTTTCTTGTCTTTTGTTTGACAGGCATTCGTAGTTTGTGAAGAACTCGTCCGGGGGGTACTGTATTTCGATTTAAGGGTGCCGGTTAAAATAACTAGACACATGGTTGTTCCATCAGTCATCAGCTTATATCCAAAAATGCAAAACCGTGCGACAAACATAGTCAATGCATTAGCACCTATTGGAACTGCACCGTACAAACCGCTGACCACGCAAGGTCTTGATTAAGCTGACTGCCTATATCACAGTAGGTCAATGTTAAGATGTTTCTAACAGTTGAAAGAAATGCTGTTGTTGACTGTTTCTACACGATCTGTGACTAAAATAAGGTCACTGTAAACGAACGTCTGATAGTAGCAATCCGTTGGTTTTTCTTAGAAAATGTAAAATTCACGTTATTGTGAAGTGTAGTAAATTTTTAAGAATCTTTGTTCTGACTGACATAAACGATGTAATCACACTACTGGTCGGAGAGACGTGAAATTTGAAGATTATGTTTACCTTGGTGTGTCCCAACACCAAGGTAATACTAAAATAAAATAGTATTAAAATTCAGTCTCTCTGGTTGAGGGACGCAGAGCAGTCCATCGTAAGGCACGTTCCCAACGAGCGTGACCTGCGAGGCAATGCTTTGTGATGGTAACCACTTAACATCAGGTGGGCCATTTGCTTGTTCCATCAGCAAGTCGTATAAAAAAATACTAAACTAGGAGTGATGGTTGCTGAAACCGCAGCATTTCCTATGTATGTGATTTCGGCGAATAAAGATTACCGAACGTGATCAAAGGTTGAAATAAAACTGCGGAAGATGTGTGCTTTACATTTTTATTAGGAAATACTTTGATAGATAATAATACTAGGTTTTGTTTATTGATGACTCTATATTTTAGATGTGTTCTGTCTACGGCACATGCAGTCCACACTCAACACATTTAAAGTTATCAATATAAATACATTTACCTTGAGCTAAATGCGTATTTTAGATGCCTCTAATTCTGAGTTCCTTAAATATATGAAACTTTCATCCGTTTGTAGGGGCTAGTTTCATAATCCCTACCAACTATCTATGGCCCAACAGTGGGGATTATGCGAATCGAAATCGTTGTAATTGTATAATAGCGTGATCATCGTCAACGCGGTGGAAATTATAAGTATCGGGAATTATTGCTAGTTTCATAATGCCCACTGGTTCTGGCCCACTAGTAGGGATTATTAGAACGGTCTCATAAAACATAATAATATACTAGGAAAAAAATCCCGCGTCTTCGTTCGCGTGCTGTTATTTTCATACAAATTTCCATCCCCTCTGTACCAGTTTAGGGGTTGAATTTCTGGAATTCCTCTCCTAGTACACCTTTGCGCACCAACAAGATGAATATACCCTAAAAATTTCAAATCTTTACTCCCAAGTGGTTTAGGATGTGCGTGGTATAATGTTAGTCAGTCAGTCGGTGAACCAGTCAGTCAGGACAAAGATTCTTAGAATTGGTAAATATCTCTTTAGGATGATTTCAACAAACCATCTTAGTGCAGGTGACTGTAGGTCCTCTTGAGAATGTTAGTGGTCAAAAAACGATTTTTTTATAATTTACAAATGTTGTCTGCAGGTCGGTTTCAAAGGCTACGGGATCTCTCCTGCACAGTTGAACACCCAAGCGTCGTTTACGTTCAGCGATGGCAAGGAATACAGCATAGGACATGGCAGCGTCATCATCGCTGCTATCACGTCTTGTACCAATACTTCTAACCCGAGCGTCATGTTAGGAGCTGGTAAGTCTACTTGAACCACTTTGCAACATCCCTCTACACTATTGCAACTTCCCGTACCCCATGCACCCTTCTTCATTGGTGAAGGTATATACGTGGCAATGTCAGAATCACTATCACCACTTCTTGTACCAAAACTATGAACTCGAACGTCATACTGGGAACTTTCAGGCCCGCCTTTTAAGCCTCTATTCCCTTTGCACTCTCTTTATCTTCTTGTACTTCTTAACCTCAGTGCCGCTAATAACTGAAGGTGTCATCCGAAACATTCGGATATAAAAGTCACCAAACGTTGCGTAAAATATTAGACGACCGATGTGGCCTGCGACGCAGGAGGTTGCGGGTTCGATTCCCGCCTTATGATAAATGTTTGTACGGTCTGCAAATATTTATTCCGGGTATTCTGGGTATTTTCTATGCATAATAAGATGTATATGTAATGTATTGTATTAAGTATATCAGTCATCTAATACCCATAACACAAGCTCTGCTTAGCTTGATGGCTAGGTGATGCTGTGTGTATTGTCCAGCATTATTATTATTATTATGTGTAACTTAATGAATATTTTGAATGACAGGTATGCTGGCAAAGAAAGCGGTAGAGAATGGACTAAGCGTACTGCCATACATCAAGACCTCATTGTCTCCTGGGTCTGGAGTGGTTACTTACTATCTTAGGGTATGTTCTTATTTAATCGAGCAGTTGAGATGACTCATGGCGCAGTGGTACCAATCCTGTGACCGCGGTGTATTATGCAAATTTATGATTCATATTTTTTTTTTCTTAATTATGTTCAGGAATATAAAGGTCTAAAATGATGAAAGAAAATATCAGGCAAGAGGCATTGTAAAAAGAAAATTAGGTAGAAGAAGAGGTGTAATTACTGCTTCCATTACACTGGTTAACTAAGAAAGTACTGGTGTGCAGTTGTAGCGAAGCGTCGTCCTCGCGTCGTACTTTTCACTACTAAGAATCATAATTCTATCCATTTTCTGCTATCTTGATCTGTTTTTGGCGATCTATATGGCTTCGTGGACATTTACAGAGTATACTGTTATGATTTCAGGAATCTGGTGTGGTGCCGTATCTGGAAAAGCTAGGGTTCGACATAGTCGGATATGGCTGCATGACCTGTATTGGCAACTCGGGACCCATCGACGATAATATAGCTAACACCATAGAGAAGGTACGTTCATACCAACCAGGTGGTCGGAATTTGTGGGCACTGGGTACCACCGCGGTGTTCCAGATTTTCAGTCTCCAATCAGTAGGATACATATGAGTATTAAATATCTGAAGGGAAAAATTTGAATATGCAACAACCATTATTAGAGGTACGGCAAAAACATACCTATCTAGGTAGGTAGGTGTTTACCGTACCACTCAAACAAATCTTGCTGCTCACCTGTAAGGTTCTAGAAAGAAAACACCAAAGAGGTATCATCATCATCATCTTCCTGCCCTTATCCCTTAGGTATATGTTGTATTAATTAATCATAGTATAATAGTATTAATTAATCATGATAGTGTACGCAGTAGATTGTCTACTGCGACTGGATCGCGATCATTGATTTTGATCACGGATCGTGATCGAGATTGACTGTGTACCGGCTGCCAATCCCAAGCATATTGTACTTTCAACTAGCGATATCTTTTAAATTGACCTTTGTCTGCAATCTCGGGATCTAAATATTTAGGTCATAACGAGAACCCTTCTCTCTCATCGGGGGTGTATCATTAATGTTTCAGAACGAGCTGGTTTGCTGCGGTGTGCTTTCTGGTAACAGGAACTTCGAAGGGCGTATCCACCCAAACACCCGAGCTAACTACCTCGCTTCGCCACTGCTGGTCATAGCGTACGCGCTCGCTGGAACTGTGGATATTGACTTCGAGACGCAACCTCTTGGTGAGTTCCGATAGCCTCATCTGCAAATATTTGGATAAATTAAATGTTTACAGTCAGCTACACTAGAATGTATACAATTTGTTATTTTCAAAATGGCATCACATTATAATAAACTTATACACAGCCAAAATAAAAAAATCGTGAAACTATTTCATCAGGTAGCTTATTTTTTGAGTTTTTGCCATGTAAATACTTATTATGACGCGGCTACATCATTTCGAAAGTTAAGAATTGTAATCAGCAACAAAAGTACATTAAAAGTTTTATTTTTTACACGACAACATGTAAGCTCTTCGCATCTGATTCCTGGTTTCCTCCACTTTGTAATGGGTACAGAGGTATGAAAAAAAGTACAGTGTCACTATCCCCGTTAACGAAGACAAAATTCCGGGATCAAAGGGAATGCTAATTGAAAATCTGCTATTGAAGCTTTTATCAGAGAAATGTTGTTCGTAGGTAAACGCTCGGACGGCTCACCAGTATTTCTACGCGACATTTGGCCAACGAGGCAGGAAATACAGGAAGTTGAGAACAAGCACGTTATACCCGGCATGTTTAAGGAGGTATGTTAACATTTTTATTCAACTTGTCGGTTGAACGAGCGGTTGGACGACCAGATGTCAAGTGGTGACCTATAACGAAGTATTGCCTCGCAGGTCACGCACGTTAAGATCGTGCTTTATAAGGCGTTTTCCTGCGTCTTATCTGCCAGGTATACGGGTGTTAAGCCCCATGAGTCTGTAAACATTTAAAATTGAAAATTAATACAACATCCTAAGAAACTTTCATACATGCGTCACGTACAGTCAGCTGCACTACAATGTATGCAGTTCGTAACATACAGAATGGTTTTACAGCGTTACAATTAATATTTACAGGGCAAAAAAGTAAACTTATCAGTTAATTTCACGATTTTTGAGTTTTTACTGTTTAAAAGTTTACTATAATGTTTTTATACCGTTTTAAAAGTTACAAACTGTATACATTCTAGTGCAGCTGACTGTACGTTCTTACGGGATTACAGTGTGTACAAGAAAAGGAATTTCTATGAATGTACCAGTTTATTTTTTCTTCCAGGTGTACGAGAAGATAAAGCTAGGGTCATCGACCTGGCAGTCGTTAGACGTGCCTCTCGGTAAGCTCTATGGATGGGATCCCGACTCTACTTATATCAAGAGGCCGCCGTTCTTTGATAAAATGACCAAGGTACGCCCGAAAATACCCGCAGTGCATTATGAATTAGAAACTTTTTTATTTAGATAATTTATCTCTGATGAGGACGCCACTAACAAACCTCTTTCAGTTGGTAGTAATCTTCAGCGCTGCAACTTTTTTCTTATAACATTGTAATGACTTTTATGTTTAAATCTATAACAATTATAAGAATCTTTGTCCTGACTGACTAATTCAGACTCCAAACGGGTACAGCGGGGGTTGAAGTTTGTATAAAAATTTAATTGAAACCTTTCCCATTCATTATCCCATTTGTTTGATGAACATAGAAGTTTGTATTGTGCCTTAGTACGATAGTGTACAGAAAAAGGATCAGTTATCTAGTTTCCAAGTACAGGCTTTATTTAGTTTGATGCTAGATGGCGCTGTGTAATATTCGCTAATATTTTATTTATTCTGTTGTAGGATCCTCCCCAAACTAAGAGCATAATCGGTGCACGGGTCCTGCTTTTACTTGGTGACTCAGTGACTACGGACCATATCTCACCTGCTGGGTCCATTGCCAGGAACTCACCCGCGGCGAGATATCTTGCAGCTAGAGGGTAATGACTTCGGCTTCATACTCGACACGTAGACAAGCTCCCCATAGCGTGTCGCTTGTCAAGCGTTGACCGATGTGGCGAGACGGGCGATTGTCCACCGGCGACGCAGGAGGTTGCGGGTTTGATTCCCGCATTGAGATAAATGTTTGTACGATCTGTAAATATTTATTCCAGGTGTTCTGGGTATTTTTTATGTATAAAAAAAATATCTTTGTATGTATTGTATTAAGTATATCAGTCATCTAGTACCCATAACACAAGCTCTGCTTAGCTTATAAAAACTCGTTAACGTTTTCAGGTTAACGCCAAGAGAGTTCAACTCATACGGGTCGCGACGCGGCAACGATGCGGTAATGTCGCGTGGAACATTCGCGAACATTCGGCTCGTCAACAAATTATCGCCTACGCCCGGTCCGAGGACCACGCATGTTTCAGGCGATGTTATGGACATCTTCGACGCTGCTGAAAGGTATTTAACATATTGGCTATTGTCGAAGGTTCGGATTTGGTAGTGTACTTTCAAAATAGTGTAACACCATTACAATAAACTTTTGCACAGCAAATGCAACAAAATAAGTTCAGAATAGCCAAAAATATTTGTTTTAAAAAATAAAGTACAGTCAGCTGCACTAGAATGTATACAATTTGTAACTTTCACGATGGTATTACAGCCAAACAATGAACTCATACACCTCAAAAACTAAAAATTCATGAAATAAGTTAGTGACCTCACTTATTTTTTGAATAATTGTCGGGTAAATATTTTTAGCATCGCTGTGAAACCATTTTGAAAGAAACAAATTGTATACATTCCAGTGCAGCTGGCTGTACCTAAGCAATGAAAATTTGCTTACGCTATGAAATAAAACCGCGTTTTGCCTAATACATTTCTTGTATTCTGGGCAAGAAAACGCCTGTTTACACATTATATTATCATTCAAATTGAGATCTTTTCTTTTCAACTTTTAGTTTACGAATTTAAATTTGTGCACAGGTACGCGGCAGAAGGTGTTCCCTTGATCGCTATAGTGGGTAAGGACTATGGATCTGGCTCCAGTCGAGACTGGGCCGCTAAAGGACCCCAACTACTGGTAAGACACCTTATCCTAAGTCTAAGCCTTTTACAAGATGGAGTATAAAGCTTAAAAAAACTCTGTTTACATGTAGGTAGGTAGTAAGTACTTTGCAAAAATATTTATAACTTCACCAATATTCAAAATTATATTATTTCATTAACAAAATCTAAAATTTCCGAGGTTTTTTTTAATAAATGTCGGTGCTGTTCGATGGTCCACCCATTGGACCAACTATGTAGAAAGCGTTAAGTCTGTGGAATGGGAAAGGGCTTAAAATCGTTCTCCATGGAAACAGAGAGGCCTGTGTCCAGCAGTGGTCTACTTCAGGTTGATGATGAAAAAACTTAGATTAGTTTTATTTTGTAATAAAAAGATGATAGATGTACCAGCTTATGTTAAGCGGTAACCAGGTGCCTGTAATTTATAATAATAATAATGCTGGACAATCCACACAGCGTCATCTAGCACCAAGCTAAGCAGAGCTTGTGTTATGGGTACTAGATGACTGATAGGACTGATATACTTAATACAATACATTACATACATAGATATATTTTATTATATATAGAAAACACCCGGAATAAATATTTGCAGATCGTACAAACATTTATTCCAAAGCGGGAATAGAACCTGCGACCTCCACGTCGCAGGCGGACATTCGCCCTCCGCGCCACATCGGTCGTCATAATTGTACCTGTAATTATATTCTCTCTGCAGGGTATCAAGGCAGTTGTAGCTGAATCGTTCGAACGCATCCACCGCTCGAATTTAGTAGGAATGGGCATCATTCCTCTGCAGTTTCTACCTGGAGACTCGGCTACTAGCCTGCAACTGACAGGCACTGAGTTGTACACTATAAATGTACCAGCGGAATTAGTACCGGGTCAGAAAATCACTGTGCAGGTAATATTTCACTATCTATACCAATAATAAGCATCTTTGTCCTGATTGGCTGATTGACTGACATGCATACGTAGGAATTCCTGAAATTCAACTCAGTTTCAGTTTGCTTTGTTCGCAGATCGACGACGGAAGGTCGTTTGAAGTCATCCTACGCTTCGATACAGATGTTGACCTGACTTACTACAGAAACGGAGGTATCCTCAACTACATGATAAGGAAGATGCTGTAACCTGATGTGGTGTCTGGTTCACTCAATACAGGAACTAAAACATTTTTGACATAAGTGATAAGAAATTGGGAATACAAGGTGTAAAAAGAAAACTACCGAAAAAGGTAAATGTAAACTGTCTCTAGCATCCCAGAGATTACTTACAAACATATTTATCTTATTTTTGACCCTATAATTTAACCTTTTTTTGACCTACTTATATAAAATACCTAAAAATTATGAGGTAACTAAGTTTTTTTTCTATAGAAAATGTTGCTATAATACAATCATGTCTTTCTTGAAACGCCGCCCTCGGGATTATAATGTAATAATTTTATGTTTTTAGTACTTTTATTACTTATTTAAGATGCTGTTCATAGATTACCATTCTCTTTTATATTCCCTGCTCTGAAGGTGGTAACGGTTTTAAGCATGATCAGACGCATCGTCCCATTAATATATAAGGAAGGTAGTCTTTTGCACCCTGTAAGGTTTTATGTTCATAGTTTACATTTGCAATTTTCTGTTAATCAACAAATCATTTAACCTTATTCTAATTACATGTTAAAAACAATGAATATAAAATAAGTAAGTCAAAATTTTGGGTTGGGTGGGTAAAATTATGGACCATTCCATTTACAGAACACATGCAAAGTTCATTGTTATTAGAATGTAATTACTTTCGGGAATTTGGGATCATAAATATAAGATTTACAATTTTTTTTGGATCATATTGATCAAATGATTTAAATCAAATCAAGATCTCACACCGAACCATTAGTTTTGCTATATTTTAAAATGTTTGTCTAATGGCCGACGGCCATCGCGTGTCAGCGGGTATCGGTGCGATCTTTACCTTGATTTGGGAATGAATGTAAAAATCAGGTTGCTTCAAGATATTTATGTATACTAAGAGAAATAATCCATATAAATAATAAGAAAATAATCCTACGCATATTAATGGGCAATAAGTTTTGTTTTAAGGATTTTCGGCAATTCACATTGTTTTATGTATGTGCCAAATGTAGTACTTAGACGTACCCCTGTGCCCAAGTTTGGATGTATCGATAAATAACATTTGACATAAATTCTCTATAAAACCGGGGTTTTATCGAAATTTATCGAGATTGGTACCATGGAACTTTGCTAAACGCTAGGTCGATAATTTCGAGAAGTTTTACCGAATTTATCGACAAGCTATCCACAGGGAAACACCTCAATAAAACACTACTTGGTGCTAAGAGATTTGAGGAAATATCTACCGTGCCTGCGAGTTAAAGCCATAAAGTAATTTCTTTTTATTTCTATGAATTCAAATGAGCTTAATGTCAGTGAATCAGCTGAATTTTGAACACGATTTAAAATCTTTGTAACTAATAAAGACCTGAAATAGATTGACCTGAGATAGATTCTCGGCAATATTGTCTATTTGCATGTACATAGAAGAATCAGCTCCTTACATGTTTTGAAGTACCTTGATCAAACTATATCAAACAACGGTTGTATTTTATAAGCATTCGAATTTTATAATAATGGTTTATGGTTTTTATTTATTTTATTATATTTAAAGCGCCATTCACACTATAGTTTATCAAATGGTGTCCACGTCGCGTAAACGCAATATTTTCTTTCTGCTTTGATATTTGTTGCGTTTACGCTACGTTGTACAGACGCAGTGTGAAGAGGCCCTTATTTACGGGAATAGGATAAGATTAATTAGATAGTCACAATTATTGTAAAATGACCAATATTTTTTTATAAACTATTTGAATATTTTTCATAACAATGGTGTTAGTAATATTATGCTTGTTCGGTGTTGTTTAAATAATATTTGATATTGGATTACAATTGAGTTTAAGAATAAATGTTTATATTTTGTTGGTTATTATAAACTATATTCGTTTCATTTTATTAAGTAGTAGGTAGGTTCCCAATACTGTACTGGGAGCCTAGCAGGTAAAACATTGGAATTTAAGCGTATTGTGTTGACATTTGTACCTGGTTGCCGCGCATTGTATCTCGGATGTCGGTACGATACGCTTACGACACAAATGTCATATTACACATGCCAGGCCCTCGGTTAGTTCTCTAGCTCTTTTTATACTATTTGTCTATGAAATTGCTGTTTTTTTATACACGCAGTTAGCCCACATGATGTTAAGCGGCAAACATTACCTATGACACAACATTCAGCCGTCACAGCTCAGTTCGTAGTAGCCCTGCCTTCTGCGCTGTAGGTGGTGGGTTCGATTCCCACCGAGAACAAACATTTGTGTGATGAACATAGATGTTTGTTCTGTGTCCGGGTGTTATATTGTATTCTATGTATGTATTTACAAAAAAAAAAAGCATATAAGTATTCTATCAGTCATCTGGTTCCCATAACAAGCTATGCTTAGTTTGGGACTAGATGATGTTGTGTAAAAATGTCTACAAATATTTATTTATTTATTGCCTCGAAGGTCGTTCTTTACATTCCATTGCCCGCATCCATTAACTTGAGGCATACAGATTTTAAGCCTCATGTGCCTTTAATTGTAATTTCTGCGTCTGCTTGGCGGTATAATTAGGGATTGCGGCGGTAGGTCTTTCCCCGGACTTTCACGAAGAGCTATCGTTCTTCTTTCAAAATAATTTAAAATTTACTTTCGACAGCGGAACCCTAAAAACAAATAACGCTTGGGTGAAGGCTTGGGTGTCTGAATTTCATCAACACACAATATTTTGATATCTGTGTTTTTCACAATATTATTACAACATGCACCGGTGACGGTAATATTTAAAAACAACAGTTACTTTATACACTTGATCCTAAACTCACGAGCAAGGCAGTGCAACAAACAATTCAGAAAACATAAATACTGCTTTAAAATAGGTTTTTATATAACTTACGTCACCAAACTTGCCAACTATACAAAAAAAATATAATTTAAATAATATTGTGGTATAATGACCATTAGAAATTAACAAACGGGTCTTGACGGTATTTGCAATATTTTGCAAGACAAAATAAATACCAAGCCACATCTAGTATACTCTACTTACTATGATACCAACAACACCCAGACTAGAAACATGTCCCGTCGTCGCAGGAATCGAAACCGTAACTCTTGCGTTCCAGCCGGTTAGCGATGCGCCACAGTTTGTTCAAGTGAAAAATTTAAAAGCATAATTTAAGATTCATCAGTCAGTGTAAATCCAAACACGTCACTAGATGCCTGCTAAATTTTATCCTATCTTATAACTTTATACGTTCATAAATAAATAATACATTGTAACAAACTATAGAGACTAGCTAAAAATTACAGTTAGCTGAATTTGAATCCTGGAAAATTGCTGACTTTAAAATCCAAAATGTTGAGTATATTTTTATTACAATTAGTGAATTTTGTGATGTGTATGGATCCCACGATAGTAGACTTGGTGACACCTTTAAAAAAGTATGGAGAAGCATGTGGATATGAGGTAAGTGTATCTAAATTATCTATTCTAAGTAAAAAAAAAAACAAGTAGGTAGGTGTAGTAAATTAGTCTCAATAGGTATTAGGTAGGGGACTATCTATGTATATAAAAATGAATTGACGTTTGTTAGTCCCATAAAAACTCGAGAACGACTGAACTGATTTGCCTAATTTTGGTTTTGACTATGTATTCTAGAAGGTTTGTTCAAAAGGTGAGAAAATAAAAGGAAGACAGCTTTTATTGGCGGTACGAAGTGCGCCGGTGAGCTAGTTATTAATATTTTTTTTTATTAAAATCTGTATACTTTTTTAAGTATAGAAAAATTGATAAAAAAAAACATTATTATTTGAAAATCTATGAAAAATTTGCAATAATTATACTGCAATTTGTAAGCAGATGTACAAATGGGAAGTACATTTTTGTATGTGCTTATAACACCGCTTCTCACGCTGAGATCAAACCTGCAACTCTTGCATCTCATTGCCAGTTGCTCCTAACGCAAAGGCCTCTGCTAAATTTCCAGGGCTGTCCATTTCCGGTGGAGGGAGTACTGAACGTCCACATTGTGCCGCACACGCACGCTGAGTTGGGATACACTAAAACATTCCACCAGCACTACACTGGATGTAAGTCGGATATCCCCTCAAGTCTCTTAGTAGGTAAAGACTCCCCCCTTTAGAGAAGAGCCCAAACGGGCAACCGCTGTGGAAGCTGTGGAGGCGCAAAGCGATCCCATGGCTTCCTCACTCTTGCGGAGTGGAGGAACACCCCAGGTTTTTAGTGGGTACACTGCCTTTGTCAAGGCGGGACTCCCACATAACCATCGGTCCCCCCGGGCTGATGGTACCTATAAAAGGTTTTCCTGGATGAACAAAAAAATAGGTGGTAGTCACAGTTCAAATATTACCTTTGGTACCTACTTACCTTAGACGAGTAAACCAACTTTTTGCCACACATTTTGCAATAGTTGGTATTCCGTATGGTAGGTACCTATTCCTGCATCATTGTATTGCACCTGCACAACTTATCATTGTATTACAATCTTTCAGATGATGATTACTTCGATAAAAGCAATATTAATATGAAGAGAACTTTGGACTTCACTATCAGCGAACTGTGGGCTAATTACGACAGAACGTAAGAAGCTTCCAATAGCTCATTGCACACGAACCACTGTTTTTCTAAAACAAACGTTCAAACCTTGCTCTACTACCGTTGTAAAGCATCAAATTGACAAAATATTATAGACGTAAAATATACATATTTAATATAAAAAATATTTTAAACGTCAAAGGTGGATAGTACGTAGTTTATGTAATAGCCCCTCTTCAGCTAAATAGTTTAAGTTGTTTAATTTGATGCTTTGGAACGGTAATACATACAATACCATTTATAATACCTATATCATGGGCTAAACAACGTGTGCTCTAGATGAATAGTTAAATTTCACTGAATATCTAAATAACTAGCGCTTTTAATTATAAATGACTACACTAGAACAATAATAAATTAGAAGAACCTACCTAAGTACAAGTATTTATAAAATTGACAAAAAATTGTAGAGCTAGGTATGTAAAGTACGAGTATATACTCGTACTTTCATTTTAAAATACCTGGCTGAATTAGAAAAGTAAACAGGTAGTATATTCTGAGAGAATATTGAGTGTAAAAAAACAAAACACTATCGTGCTACTATCAAATAACCACCTCATTAGGTAGGTACGTAACGTCAATGATATGCGAAAATAGGCAATCTTTGTCAAATGTCAATATGTATTAAGAGCGTTAAATTATTTGTAGATTAGCATCATTTCTGCCTTAAGAATCGAACCCTTAATTGAGAAAACTTTAGCAATTAGCAGTGAAAGGCAAAAATTGATGGCATTTTTACTTACAGGTTCACTCTGTCCGATCTGCCGTATTTCTTCCACTGGTGGGCGAATCGGGACGAAACCGGTGAATATAGTTATAACTTTTGATACTTTCATGTTTCTTGCCGTTAGTCATCGCGAAAATACCTTAAAGCCACCAAGAAGTAATCTCGTTGACATGCGGTAGCCATCACGAATGCATTCTGTAGCCATCACCTGTGTAGTTCTAGTCATCATGTAACTGTCATGTAGGCAACCCGTAGCCATCGCGTAGCTGTCTCGTAGCCATTACGTAGCTGTCTTGTAGGCACCCCGTAGCTATTTCGCCTTTTATGCCGCATATTTACATTCAGCCGTAGTGAGCAGGGAAGTGGGCAGGACGAGTGTGTAAACGCGATACTTCTCATGCCACTGCCATTGCTACTCGCGCTGCCCGGCCGGCGCTCCCCAAAATGGCGGTTCTTTGTGCGGAAGTCAAAGGACCGGCAGCGCGAGTGGCAGTGCGTGTTTACATTCTGCTCCGACGCTCAGTACTCGCCGAGCGCCTGGAGGAGAAAGACTTTGAATAAGTAGTATAGACTTCGGTAACTATCTCCAGTCGCTAGATATCGAATGGTTATTGCTATTTATTAAGGGTTATTTCGATGGATAGATATCATCCACCATCGTCTACGACGAACATTAATAATAATAATAATAATAATGCTGGACAATCCACACAGCGTCATCTAGCCCCAAGCTAAGCAGAGCTTGTGTTATGGGTACCTACTAGATGACTGATATACTTAATACAATACATTACATATATAGATAATTTTTATTATACATAGAAACACCCAGAACACCCGGAATAAATATTTGCAGATCGTACAAACATTTATCCCAAGGCGGGAATCGAACCCGCAACCTCTGCGTTGCATTCTTTTTTTTGATATCTTTTTAAATATCGAACATAATTATGTATCGCAAAAAGAGACAGCGCGGCTGCTGTAATTATTTCGACGTCTGCCATTGCCGAAACTTGAAAGCGAAGTGAGTGGTAGGGCAGTATGTAAACACACACTCCTCTCGATCCTGCTGCAGCAGTATTTAGGGAATTATTGCCGGCAGCGCGAGGGGCAGCGGCAGGGGCTGAATGTAAATGAGGTATTATAAGAAAGAAAAAGAATAGTCATTTGTCCCATGAGTTACCATAATTCGTTTACTATTCTAATAGGTAGGTAGAGATCGTCCAATCTTAAATTGCACGCCCCACTATTTCAATAATTCAAAGTGAATTGTTCTTTATTACATATATGACAAGGACTATTTTAAAGTAATTTTCTGTACGTCAAAGTTTAGAAATGCCGTGGAGGGGCGGGTATTTTTAGACTGGTTTATGTCTACAATGTTTTGTTCTATATAAATACTATCTGTGGGGGCACGAACGGTGAGCTAATTTAAATAAAATTTAAAATAAGAAAGTACCTGGTTATGTCGCAGTTCGCCGCATGGTTTATCAGCTGCTTCGTCAGGGTCGGCTGACGCTAGTGGGCGGTGGTTGGAGCATGGCGGACGAAGCCACCACAAGTTACCACGCACTCATTGACCAATACACCTACGCGTTAAGGTACAAAAAATAAATAATATATAATTAGGTATGCGTTAGTTATTTATGTCATAAATAGGTATATGTTATAAATAGGTACTATTACATTATGTTAGTTTTAAAGTATTTATCTATGGGCTATCTATGCTGTAAGAAAATAATGTGTTATCTGAAATATTTGGTACTAAAGGTCCCGTAAAATGGGAGTAGGTATTCATTCGCCTCCGCAAATGTTTTCTGCGTCTTCCCTTCTGTCAGTTGATAAGGACCGGGGCTGCTGTGAATTTCGTCTTCATTCTCAGGAAGCTAAATGCAACATTCCTAGAGTGCGGACGGCCGCTTGTGTCCTGGCAAGCAGATGCTTTTGCACATTCGCGCGAGCTAGCCTCGCTTACTGCGCAAATGGGATTTGATGGGCACTTCATCAGGTAAGTAAATAACAGATCTTTACCTCTATATTAGGTATAGCATCAAGGACAACCTTTCCTCATCCACGCTTTGCAACGCTGGAACATAGTTTTAGATAGAGAGGTTTGCCCAGCACCTCTATCTACCACGCGCTTAGCCTTCTCAGCCTTATTTACAGAAAATACATGTTCAACAGGTGCGAAACTGGTCCGTAAGTTTCTATCCGATGTTTTTTTCACCGTTCGAGTACTGAGTTCGAGTACTGAATTAGCTCAGTATGGTCATCATAGAATAGATGGATAATGATTGCTGCAGAACATCATTTTTTAATGTGAAAAATCGCTTGCAGCCCTATCAGCTTCGATGACGAGCTGCGGCGCATGCGAGAGAAAGAGCTTGAGATGCTGTGGCGGGGCAGCGATGACTTAGGTATGTAAAATACCTACTAATTATATGAGATATGTTGAATAGGTTACAAGATTTAGTACAAAATCTTTCGACGCTTGTAACTTTCAAGGTAATCTGATTTTACTGTAGCATATAGGGTAACGTACCTAGATAATGGCAAGATCATTCAGTATCAAACTTAACTTCGGACGCACGTTAATAAATAGTAGACATTAAGCTCTTACAGCGTTTGTATGGACAACGTACCAACTTGTTTAACCTTAAGTGCAAAAAACTTGTGCCAATTAGTCGTGCTCTGTCTCGTGTGGTTAAAACGGCTCTGTCTCAGCATATGCTACCACACGTTCATGGAAAGTGACATGCAGCAGCGCTGATTTTCAGACAAACTTAAAGACTTAAAGGGGATATTCAATTTAATTTTGCTCAGTAAGCAAACACTAGAACACTATAAAAAATATCCAGATTTAGAACAAACATCTAACTTCGTCACAAAATCAATTGTCAATGGTGGGAATCGAACCCAAAATCTTTATTGCAGAAAACAAATCTACGCGTTGTGACCCTTCGCACAACTAATGTCCAAAGGCATGTCCAATAAGATATTTGACCAATGATAAAATTGTACTACCATAAAAAAGTTCAATGATGACTTTGTGAAGCAGTAATATCGATCTTTAACACAGGAGTGGAGACTGATATCTTTACGCACAAGCTGTTCGACAGCTACTGGTCTCCGCCAGGATTCTGCTTCGGCAGTCTCTGCAGCGACCCGCTACTGGTCACCTCCGACTCGCACTTTCGAAACGTAGAAGAGCGCGTGAGTTCCACACATACTTAAACAAACTTGCGGACAGAAATACATGCATAGATACCTACATAGAACAGACAAACGGCTAGGCGGGGTCCGATACTGGTTACCGGATCCCTAGAAACTTAGACCAACGTTTAAGTAGTAACAATCGGCTGCACACATTTGAATACTGGTATCTATTACAGTTTTTTCGAAGGCATCTGCAAAGTCATACGAGAGCGTGAGTGCCACTTATTGGGTATGGTAATGGACATTTTTTACATGACATCATCTAGCTCCAAACTAAGCATGGCTTGTACCAGGCTTGGCTTGGGAACCAGGTGACGGATTTTTTTGTAAATACAAACTTAGGTAGAGTACAATATTTATAACACCCAGACACAGAACGAACATGAATGTTTGTTCTCGGTGGGGATTGAACCCACCAACTACAGCGCAGAAGGCAGGGCTACTACAACTGAGCTGTGACGGTTGTCATGTCAATGGAGATATATCCCTCAGGCGGCGGTATTTCTGGAGTCAATGCAGCAGCGTCAAGCACCGCACTACACTACTAATAACGTGATGGTTGTACTCGGCCAGCGCTTCGGCTACCATGATGCGCCTATCTGGTTCGAGAACATTGATAAGTTGATAAAGTGAGTATATGCCTTTACATTTGAGTATATGCTAAAACATGTATTACAGGTTCTCGAAATAAGTAAAGTGTATACAGGTTCTCGAAATAAGTAAAGTGTAATAGAATATTAGGAAGGATTATACAAAAAACGCTATGGAAACAGGCCGTAAGTGAGTTTTAGTCCCGGGAAGTGAGTTCGGTTTGAAGAGTAGATAAAATTACAGATACCTTGAGCCGCAGGGCAGTGTAAATAAATAAATATTTGTGGACATTGTTACACATCATCTAGCCCCAAACTAAGCATATACTATGGGTATACTCTGAAAACCAGATGACTGGAAGAATACTTATATACTTTTTTTTGTAAATACATACTTAGAATACAATATCACACCCAGACCCAGAACAAACATCTCTGTTCATCACACGAATGTTTGTTCTCCGTGAGAATCGAACCCACCACCTACAGCGCAGAAGGCAAGGCTACTACGAACTGAGCTGTGACGGCTGATTAAGTAAAGTATGACTGTCATACTATGTACCACCCAGACAGATAAATAAATAAAATAAATAAATAATGCTGGACAATCCACACAGCATCATCTAGCCCCAAGCTAAGCAGAGCTTGTGTTATGGGTACTAGATGACTGATATACTTAATACTATACATTACATATATAGATATTTTTTATTATACATATGAAAACACCCAGAACACCCGGAATAAATATTTGCAGATCGTACAAACATTTATCCCAAGGCGGGAATCGAACCCGCAACCTCTGCGTCGCAGGCAGTCATTCGCCCGCCGCGCCACATCGGTCGTCAAACAACAACATCCCATACAAAAATGTTTGTCCTCAGATTAATCTCTAGATTGAGACCACAGCCTACAGCGCTAATGGCAGAGTTACTACAAACTGAATTTTAAGGCCAGCCTATGAGAAATATCTCTAAAGGCCCCTCCTCCCTTACGTCCAACAGTGGACTTATTTTGACTGCTGATGAGAAGTACAGCGACAGAAGTAGATTAAAGATTTAAGTTATTAAATAACCCTCATCTCTGGATCAAGTAAAGAAATGACTTGAAATGACACCTTCAGTTTTCAGATTATTATCAGAAAGTGCAGGTCTCCAAAGATCTCCGCTCACCAAGTACCAAATAGGTATACTTGGTACTTGGTGAGCGGACTTTTTTCCGCAACTAGGCCGCTGGTGGGCCCTTTTTGCGTGACGGTCATAACTTAAATCTTTCAAGAAATATTTCAGCGACAAATGTTTATCTTATTTTGTTGTTTATAATTTTTAATGATGTTTTTGTTTACAGCGCCGTTAATGCGAAAGGTGACGGAAAGATGCGTCTATACTACTCATCACCACCTTGTTACTTGAAGGCTGTACATAGTGCAAAGTAAGGATTCCATACATTTCTATTATATTCAAGTCTTGCATCTAAAATTAATTTTTCGACCTGATTTAGCCATATTCTGGTTTCTCCTCTAAGTTTCTTGCGGGGAAAAAAATTACGTGATATTTTCCGAGACACCTCAAGTGAGATTGGGTGAGGTTCTGCCACAACTTACGGATGTGATTCTTAGTTAAAATTAAAATATATTTATTACTGCATAGGTACACAACATATCATCAGTACATATTAAAAAAGCTTAATTAGGATATAGATATACTGGCTGTGTATATGCAGCGATTTTATATAAATATATAAATATGTCTATAATCCCCGCACTAGGCAACGCCTGTGTCGTGCGTCTTTGTACGTTTTAGCTACATTCGCCCGCCCTTTGTACTTTGTTAAATCTATCTATCTATCTACACAGCGATTTACTACATCGTCTGACAGGTAAAATAATATTGGTAACGTAGCAAAAAATAAAGAAATATTTTTATTAGTATAATATCCCACCAAAAACATAAATGTAAAAAAGGAGAGCCAAGTTCAATACAAAAATTATGCTTGGCTGTTGGGCTTCGCCGCAAAAAGAATGGAGATCTAAATGACTGCCAAGTTTGATGCAAATTCCAAATATGTATGTATTTATAGGAACAAAATAACATTATGAACAAGTATTAAACTCTATTTCTTTGCTTTATTGGATACCTATAACAATTGCTGTTATTTTAAAAAAAATGTGAGATCTTAAAGTAGGTTAGATTTGATTTGGCCAGTTTTTTTTATATAATGTGCTGATGGAACAAGCATATGGCCCACCTGATGTTAAGAAGTGTTTTTATCAGAATATAAAAATATGTAAGTATATATATATTGAATAACTTTATAAAATGTCTGATGTAATGAAAACTGGTGTTGATTTTCAGTCCAGTGTTGCCACTGAAACAGGATGACTTTGTGCCCATCGCGTACAACAGGGATAGCGTCTTCTCAGGACTGTTTACGTCGAGGCCCACGTTAAAGTATATGGCCAGAGAAGGCCATGTCTTTTTACAGGTAGAGTTCCTAATTAACCTACACAGTGGAAAATACCAATGGGTTTGTTCTTACCACACTAGCATCTCAATAAAATTTTATAATACATCCTCCATGTGGGTTCGCTAACTAATTCATAAATTTAAAATGATTTTAATAAGCACTTGAAATGAACCTTGTAATTTCCGAACTACATACAAAGGGGTGGCTAGCTTAAGGTTAAACAAGTCGGTACGTTGTACATACATACAAACGCTGTAAGCGTTTAATGTCTACTATTTATTAACGTCCGTCCGAAGTTAAGTTTGATACTGAATTATCTTGCCGTTATCTAGGCTCGTTACCCTACAATAAAATCAGATTACCTTGAAAGTTACAAGCGTCGAAAGATTTGACATTAAACGCTTACAGCGTTTGTATGGACAACGTACCGACTTGTTTAACCTTTAGATTAACGAGGCTCCTCAGCCATCTCATACCTTGGTCACAAAAATCACAACCAGACGGACCGTTACGTCTATAATCAGGGATACGCCATATCAGTCACAATTAAAGTGGAATCACGTTAGGCATAACTCGCGTGGACCCCCGTCCTCTGTGTAAGACATTTTGTATGAAAGAGACAGAGAACAGAGACAGAGGCCGTTTGCTCTAGTCAATATTGTCTAGAATATTGTCATCACTTCTATACAAAATGTATGAGTGATGCGTCACGACACGCGGGGCAGGTCTAACGTGATTCCGGATCGTCATGGTTCGAGATGAGTTTATCTATTACAGATGGCAAAGCAGCTGCAGGTGTTGGCCAGGCTACCAGACAACAGCAAGCTATTCGAGGAGTTTAACTGGATAATGGGTATATGTGGCTGTACATACAGCTCAACTACTTAACTACTCTATTTTGGTGGATCTAAAGTTACCTAGCCTTTTTGTCATTTTGCACGCACAAGCGACTACCTCCAGCCCCGAAGTGTCCTGAAATAAATATGTGTGTATGTGTGTCTGGGTGTAACATGTTACAAAAAAGTATACACCCCAAGTATTATAAAATATCAGTTCCCATAGCACAAGCTTTGCTTAGCTTGGGCCTAGATAGCCGTTATGCGAGATGTCTGCCAATACACATCTGCTTGACTAATACGAGTAGTATACGTAGGTAGGATCCTAAGGCCGTGGGTTTAATCCGGTCGTGCACCAATGGCTTTTTCTGTTCAAAAATTACCATTAATTTCAATTACCAAATGTACTATCTGGACGTACCTACCTCTGGCTCTGACTACTTACCCCCTTAGATATCCTAGAAGAATTTCGAGTAGGTACTTGTTCCTAAGAGATCGGGGGGGATATCTGCCGTGGATATCTGGTGGATATCTTGGGGATTAAAGTCGTGATGCTATTTTTTTTTATACGTAGGTATAGGTACGACACAAAATATCTTGGAACGCCATATTTAAATGTTGTTGCTGTCATTCAGAATCCTATACGACGACTTAATTGCTATTTTTGTTATTATGTTCTAGGCGTATTCCAAGATCACAATGTGATAGCAGGAGCGGTCAGACCATACGTGAAAGATTACTACACGCACAAGATGTATGTCGCGGTGCAAAAATCAACTTTACTATTCAAGCAGGCATTCAAGTAGGTACCGACCTATAGTTGGCATTCATAACATCATTTACTGGAAGTACCTACTCCTACCTACTAGTAGTGACCTTCACCGATAAAGATTGAAAACCTGCCTCTAGCCAGAAGTGGTTCGATTTCTATATCCGTTATCCCTCTAAATAAAATATCTATTAAATAATAATTTAATAATATTAATAATAATAATTTAATAATATTAATGTATAATAATTTAGACTAAATTATTATACATACTTACTCTTCTATAGAAGTTGGTAATTTATGTAATTGCGTGGTGAATTATGAGTATAGAATAGTATGTATAGGCGATCACGAAGTTCGCTTCAAAGTGAACGAACTTTGGCTAACAGCTCTAAGACGAGATTTGAACCTACGATATCCCCTTGATAATAAATACACAATTACACATAATACTAGAATGGTTAGCGAGCCACTGCGTGGGTTCCATTCATTTTTTACTTCACCTATTTATTATTTGTCTATTTGAGCGTATCAGAATAACACTAGATAAACAACCAAATAACTTGTCGTCATTTTTGAAACGATTTTGTATACTTATAAGAACTCTTATAAATATTATCAACATTTGTCGATTACTATAATACCGTGTTTTCACTTTTCAGCAAGCTTCGGAAAAGTCGTTCAGACACCATGTACTACAGATGTTCGTTCAATATATCCATCTGCGGGAATGCTGATGCAAAGACATATTTTGTAAGTGCCTAAATAGGTACATATTCAGGTCTACTCTTGAAAGCTATTGACAAAGTTTTGTATTATCGTGTTGAGTTACACTGCGGGACCTCGGTAACCCATTACACAGTCAAGTTGTCACTGCGCCGCCTGACATGCCGTGCAGTGTAATTATGTTCCCTGTCTTATAGGTGCGTTTCCACTGACACGCTGCTCTACCTTAGTGGAAACGCATCCCTAGCAAGCGGCCCAAAATTAAGAATAACAAGCTCTATGGTTACCTATCTGCAAGCAGGTGCAGCTTTGTGTAGGCCATAATTATACTTGAAAAACATAGTATTTACTGTAAGTTTATTATTTATAATTTTATCCTACTTGATTATTTTCTTTTCACATAAATTTATTTTTCCAGTTTCTTTGTCTTTCGTATTGTATTTGGAAGTAAAGAACCACATGTTTTCAGGTGGTATTATACAACCCACTGTCCTGGCGCGTCTCTCTGCCAGTAAGGCTACCAGTACCCAATATAACTAGAAATAAATTTACTATCTTCAAACCTAATCGTAAGTAACCTTTTTACCTCACTGTAAAGAGTGTGAAGCTATGGGGCTCAGCTTGATAGTTTTAACAAATTTATAAATTTAATAACGATCAGCACGGCCGCCATTTGGGTGACCGCTATAGCGGTAATAACCTATAATTTACCTCAGCACTGTATTATTCCAACTGAACTATCCCAACTTATCTATATCACAGAAAGCGTCCCCAAGACGCGTCTTCTAATACGAGCCAGCCTAGGTACACCCCCGCCCGGGGTCATGCTACACTTCAGAAAATTATAAATTTTTATTTTTTACAGAAGAAACAGTAAAATCAGTTATTGTACCACTACCGAAAGCAATACTCCAAATGCCAAATAGACCGAAGCTATTTCACCACGAACTGGTCTTCATATCACAAGATATACCACCTCTAGGCTATCGGTCATACTTCATCGAGAAAAGTAGTAAATCAAGAATTACAAGATCTATTATAAAGAAAATAAATAAGAATAAGAACAAGAAATATCTAATTAGACAAACAAACAACATCAAAATAGGCGATGAATCACTTTTGGATAATGTAGCCCCAAACCATGATTATGAGGACTATGACGACTATGCGACAAAATCCAAAATAGAATTCGGTGATGTTTCTGCCAATGCCAAACATATCAACGATGATATAGATATTCTTACTCCAAAGTCTTTAGTTACTGAAGTAACAACAACCATTAAAGTCACTGATGAGCCAGTTACAATAATAGTTAATGAGGAGGATGAAAAAGAAAGTACCACTACTGAGAAGACGGTAGCAACGACTGAAAAAATGATAGATGAAAATGAGTTATATATTTCGAGTAAAGATAGATTTATAAGCAATAAATACGTCAATATTAGCTTAGACTCCTCTAGGCAGGTTGCAGGAGTGACATTATCGAACGGCGTCAAAATTGCATTGAAAATACAAATACTTCACTATGCCTCGGACGACCCACATAAAATGGGTAGAGGGTCTGAAAAGCCTCCAGGTGCTTATATTTTTAGACCAATGGATCCAAGACCTGAGCTGATAAAAGACTATCTTAAAGTTGAAGTATTCAAAACTAATATAGTCGAAGAATTGCACACTGCATTTGCTGATCACGCGAGTTTTGCATTAAAATTATACACAGAACAACCTGTGGTTGAAGTTGATTGGGTCATAGGGCCTGTACCTATTACGGATAATGTAGGTAAAGATGTATTTGTGCGGTACATAACTGATTTGACAAACAACGGAGTGTTTTACACCGACTCCAACGGCAGACAGACTATGAAGAGAATCAAAAATGAAAGAGGGGATTTTGACCCCGTGAACGCACGCGCTATACCTAGTGAGTATAACCTGTTAGTATAAGTTAGCATCTCGAGGTTTTGGAATAACGACACCTTATCGTAAAGTTAGATAAACTGGATAGTCCAAATCTTGAAACTAAAATCTCTTACAACTCTCTAGGCATCTCTTACGACATCCATGTTTTTACTTTTTAATATATAAAATGTACTTGCATATTTGGATCAGCTCCCCGTCGTCCGGTCTTGATTAGGTGGTCCCCACTAGGGTACCTACCTAGTACGAATTTCATAGCGCCACTTCAACTTTTATGAAAATTATAGTTTTCAGTAGATAACTCAAGTGTTTTTTCATTCATATTTCATTTACAGATAACTTCTATCCTGTAACGTCAAAAATATACATTGAGGATTTGGATAAAAATATACGATTTTCAGTTTTTAATGACCGTGCACAGGGGGGTTCTTCTTTAGACGAGGGACAAGTTGATATCATGGTGCACCGAAGAATCCTAACTGATGATAGCGGAGTTCAAACATTCCTCAATGATACTGAAAACGGAAAAGGTATAATTGTCAGAGGGAAACACTACTTGTACATTTCAAAAGCATCTTACAAGCCGCATAAAATTTTTGAGAAGAAATTCGCAAAGGAAATTGAATTGGCTCCGCAGATGCTAGTATCACGTAACAATCCGTATTTTGAGAAGAGCAAAGATATTTGGTCGCAGAGTAAGAACGAATTCAGCGCGTTGAATAAAAAACTACCGATCGGAGTGCATTTACTCACACTAGAGGAATGGAATGCTGGTACTTTGCTTGTAAGATTCGAGAATTATTTAGAAAAAGCCGATGCGGTCAACAGTGGAATAAAAATTGTTTTTATTAAAGATCTATTCGTGAATATAAGTGTTACAAAGATGAAAGAGACTACGCTAGACGGTAATAAATGGTTGAAGGACTGGGTTCCACTACAGTGGCGACGAAAAAAAGAATTCTATAAGAGTTTCAACGATGCTTATAGTGGTAACAGTACGCAAACGTGCGATCCGAATGACACATTAAAGCCGTTTCATGAAGTTAACTTCGAAACCGGTTTCAAGCTCACCCCCCAACAGATAAGAACTTTTGTGGTTTGGTTTGACTATATCGATATGTAGAATTGCTTTGCTCGCTCTTTACATTTATATGGCAATACAAAACTACCTACCTAATGTCAATAGCAAATTTATACGATCAATAACAAATCTTATTTGCATTTTATTTATTCTGTTCCGTGACGTGAAAATGGTTGACCCAGGGCATATCTTCAATCATCATCGTCATCATCAGCCTGTAAAAGTCCACTGCTGAACATAGCCCATACGTTTCCAGGAAGAACGATTCTGAGCACTTTCAACGGATTTCCTCACTTCTGATTCTATCTTGCGGTGAAACTCCCAGCATGCTCTTTCCATAGCCCGTTGTGCGACTTTGAGCTTGTGTAAGAGGCCAATAGTACCATGTCTCAGTTCCATAATTTAGTCATCACTGGTAACACACACTGGCTATAGACTGCTATAGACATTCGTCTTGAGGCGTTGCGGTAACTGGTCTGGTTTGACTGACCTGTTTGGTATCTTCATTACATTTGCTAAAATCACAGACAAGAGATTCTCTTGTTTGTGCTAAAATATATTAAAGTTAGTTAAATATTTTAGGAATTGGGGTTCAATCTCTAGTTTTTTTGTAATCTAAAATTTTACTACAATCTATAATCTTCATTTTATTACATGTTTCTATTTGGTAATCGACATTCTATTGGTACTTCTTTGTATGTTTGTCAGTTGGGACTTTGTTAAAAAAGCGTAGGTACAAGTGCAAATTACCCCAAAAAGTTAGCAAATCCTTGATAGGAATATTTGGAGGGATTTCTCGTTCTCTCGCTTGGGAGGCAGATTGGTGACCGCAGTGTCGGTGTTGGTTATTCAGGAGATACTGTTGACCATATGTACCACATACATTTCTGTAGTCTTCTCTTACGACATTCACGAGGGGTGACAGAGGGGACCTTTTCTATGCCGTGGTGGTCCACCACGGTCATTTTTTTTTTTTTTTTATAATAGTGAAGTTGAGTTTCTTAGAATATGTATTTAGTAGCTGGGGAGAGATGTGTTTTTTTTCTATATAAGCTGTAAAGTGAATCTAATAAATATTTATTTCCTTAGATGATGTAATCATTGCAAACAAAAAAATATAAAAAAATGTTTTTTTTTTATATTTAAATTCTTAGTGATTGTAAAATATTCTAGGGTGATTTAATTTTAGTTTTTTTGTAATATTTTCACAAAACATTGTAATTATTTTAATTGGATACCAACATGTATGCTTCATTAAAACACTTCAGTAAAATAATCATTATTATATTCGGTATACAAATCATTAAAAATATCAACATTATGGCTGATTTTACCGTTCTAAGCTAAATTACTTACGATCACAGTTTATTGAACATATTCATAATCTACAATGAATGTTTTAATTTCTTTCGCTGCTATTTTGACTTTGTATCCGTCGTCGTAACTACGAGTATTTGTTAACTTTTTAGCTCTGTTAATTTTTTCAAAGCTACCATATTCTTTATTGAAACTTTCGGAAAACTCATTTTCAGTCTTCCATTCCCACTGTTCACGGGGTTTGTCATGGTTGGCTGACAGCATAGTTTCTCTAACCGATTTGATATTCACATTCATCAGTATATTCGTTAGATCAACTTCTACGGTTGATTTTTCAGACGCGCTTAAGTAGTTTTCTAATCGCAATAGTAACTGTTTCCCCCAAGGCTCTAAAGTCAATAAGTGCACACCATCAGGTAAAGCTTGCTTGAGCCAACTGAAACAGTTCTTCAGTTTGAACCAGTCTTCAAGCGTTATGTCTCCAGCATCGGATACGAAGACCAACGGTTTCAAATGCATCTCAATTAGATTTTTCTTTTCTTTGATATGATCTCCGTTAGACATCATGAGTCTATGCGTCCCTCTCACTACCAAGCCTTTTCCGTTGGCCGTTTCGTTCAGCGCTTCACCAACGCCGAACGCATCGTCATGTAACAGTCTTCTGTGAAGCATAAGCTCTATTTCTCCTTCGATAAGCGAGGTACCTCCTTGCGATCTATCAGTCAGTACGGTAAACCTATCATTTTTGTCTTCTATATATATCTCGTTCGTCACAGGATAATAATTCCCTCCTACTGGCTCAGCTAAAGACACATTCCACTGAGGTCTTGCATTTAATTTGCGTTTCAAACTCTGCCGCCCGTTGGAATCTGTATAAAACTCTCCATTTGCAACTATATCCGTCCCATACTTCACCACAAATTCTTTACCTACGCCATCATCGATATCAATAGGTCCAACTAGCCATTCTACTTCCATGTACTCTAATCCTACGTAAAGTCTCACTGTTGTGAAAACATTTTCGGACCATGCCATGCGCATTTCAGAAAATACTTTGCCCCGGGTAACATTGTACGTTTTGGGTTGGAGGGGAATAGGCTGAGTGGCGTTAGGCCTGAAGATATATGCTCCGGAGGACCGGTTAGCTGCTATTTCGTTGTTGCCGACGCAGCCGGGATAGTAATAGTAATTGATGGTAAGGTTGGTGCTGCTTTGTGGGAAGATAACGCGACGTATTTCACCCGATGTGTTGTCAATGTGAAGTTTGATGTTCTGCAACGAAACAATTGTTTCAGAAGTTTTTACTAGAATTATTAGAAGTTGGGAGAGTAGAAAAATCATTTTACAACTTTAAAAGCTTTTCCTGAAATATAGAACTTAAGCAAAGCGAACCGTGTAAACTGCATTAGGTAGTGTTTCGAATAATTAGCATGATATTAATCGAAAAATAAGCATTGTCCTACCATCTTACCTCATTTTCCATCACGAAATAATCCTCCAACTTTTCCACGATCATTGGCTCATCAGACAACATCCTCATCTCTTCGTCATTCAGGTTCGTGTATGCATTCACTGCATCTCTATTCCTCGTGTCTCCTACCATCTTCTCTCTCACTTCCTTTATTCTCCTCTCAAGTTCTTCTACTTTATCATTTATCGATGTTTGTTTGTTTATCAGTACATCTTTATCTTTCAAAATATCATAATCTATCGGGTCGATGTTTACGTCTTTTAATTTGATTGGTTCTTCAGGTATTTTGATACTGTCGCCATTGTCGATCTTTTTGATATCAACGTTACTTTTTTCTTTAAGGCCTTGCAAATAATCGTTGATAAATTCGTATACCTCGCGTGTTTTTTCTTGATCTGATAAGATGACATTTACATCTCGTTTGGTTTTTGTTACTTTTCTGATATAGAATGATTTGTACTTGAGTGCTTTGAGGTATGCGATGAAAACTACTTCATGCGAGGCTTGGGATTGCCTTGTGGGTATATCGAGCACCTCTTGAGGTATTTCTGCAAGTTGGGAGTCTATCTTGTCACCTGCGAAATGTGGGTATAACAAATCTCTTATTATTTCCGACATAGGTAGGTACATTATTAATAAAGAAAACATAAAATTTGCATCTGCATTTGTACGTCTAAGTATTCACAATTTATGAAAATGTTTATATAACATGCAAGAAAATAATGAAAAAAACGAGAGGGTCAAGGTGTTACAGCGTGACTGAGTTATAAAAATCGAACACCGCATCTATCTACCCTTTTACAGTAATGCATAACGCCATGACCATGATTTGTATACAAATTGAAAGTAAATAGTTATTTGGATACCACAGGCTACTTTTAATCTGGTATGTTTAAACAATTCTTTTAAAATTTTCAATTAGACTTACCGTTAGGAGCGAATACTTCGTACATGCCTTCCCTGACTGGAATGCGGACCGGCTCGTTCACAGACCAAGCCACAGGATTGTATAAAGTTACCTAAAAATAAAAACTTACTACATTAAAATCCTTGAGTTATACCGAAATTATATTAAAGACAATTATATTAAAGACATAACAGCAATACTGAATTCTATGCAATTAAAAGAATAGGTTGGCTATAACAAACTACCAATATTAATTAATCTGGCGTTTTCTTTCAAGTTAGTATTACTATTTTCACTTTGATATTAAACTACGTCAAAGAACTGCGCCTAAGCGTTCACAGCTGCATTGTTGATCTCAGATGTAGGTACTAAAACCAGAATCCTCGTTTAGTAATGCTGTTTTTCGTCGCCATTTTCCCACACTATTTCAAAATACAGACCACAATGGTGTTGCTATTTTCCGAAGTATAACAGCTCGATTCGTTTAGTCGACATCTGTCAAATGTGAATAAGGGAGGCTTTGTTGCATCTCCCTGCATCATTTTACTGGAACAAAATACAGTCAACATCACAACAACATCAGATATGCCGAGTGGTAGGCGAGGCGCCAGACAAATACTAAACTAGTCAAACGCTTGCTTATACTGAATTTAATAATTTCATTAAACCTGCACAGACAATGCCGTGGCCTGGGGTGAGAGGGCGTCCTACGCTTCGTCTTCCGGCTCCTGGTCAGTTATCTGGTTCCTATAAGCAAGTCTTCAAGCTTTGCTAAATTTGGGGCTATATATTGTTGGGTCAAATGTCAGTATGGTAGTATGACTTAGGTAAACTAAGTTTAAAAAAAAACTAATATTAGAAAAAGATAAAACTATTTGAAAGAAAAAATATATTTGTAGGTGCTTACTTGAAGGCCTGCCTGGGAATGATGAGCGAGTCGTCTATAGCATTGTCCAGTAGTCTCTCGTAGTCGTGCGTAACGTGCTGCTTCTCAGTGCCAGTGATCGCATCGTGATGCTGCATAACACCTAAGTAACATTATGAAAATTCTGTGAAATTTAATCGAATCGGAGCGAATTTTATGCGTCGCCGCTGTTCTTGAGTAAAATCGGCGCACTAAGGTCAATAACATCTACAGCTGGTATGGTCACTGTGGGAGACGGATTTAAGATCATCTCTCAGCTTCATTTTACTAGTACATACCTAATTTAGCAATATGGTATTCAAAGAATTTACCCTAGTTAATGAAAAGTTAATAAAAAACCCTATATTCCTTACCCATAGCACTTTTTAACGAGTTCAACATAAATTGGTTGTGACGTTCCAAGCCGGCCAACACTTGTAGTTGTTTTGCCATCTGAAATCAGTAAAATAAAGTCTGTTGCTATTTACTGCTTTTTGAGGAGCTATTGTTCTCATCACGCCGAAAATTCTTATCAGATCTTCACCTAATCTTTATGAGACCAACTTAAAGTTTACTAAATAAATATGGAGTCACCGAAATCGGCTCTCGTGAGACGGAGATATTCAGTAGCCCGCTCTTTACCCCTTTTTAGAGGAAGTGCACATTTAATCAACGATCCCCGATGACAAAAAAATTATAACGTAAAATCTATGTACCAACTTCCTGACTTTTTGACAGCTTTTTGACTTATAGAGGACGCGGCGTACGTAGGATAAAAGTACGTGTTCTGCAGAAAATGTTATTGTTATAAGCAGAGGTCGCTGTTCAACAAAAGTGTTTACCTGCAAGTAAGCGTTCCCTTGGCGCTCAAACTGCTTAGTGGTGGGCCGGGAGGTAAAGTAACCGGTCCAGTAGGAGTTGGGATCACTCGCGTAAGGGAAGAAGTCGTCTTGTTTGATTGGGAGTGTTGGGCTGAAAAAAACATAAGCAACGAACTGTTACCGCTTCAAGTAGATCTAAGTTTCTACTAGATGCCTACTTATTTACTTAAATATATAGGTAACTCAGAATTACTAGCACACAATATCACATAAATCATAAAATTATGTATTACTAGCTACTGCCTATTGCTTCGCTCGAGTATTACAGTCGTCAGCGTTATGAAAGTTCTTCATATTTATAACAAGGGTAGGTAATAATTGCATTTTTACTCACTTAGCGTCTTTGACAGCTTTCAAATAACAGTTAGGTGTTGAATAAAACAGTTTTATGTTCATTTTATCTTTGGCGGCTTTTAGGTTTGTGTATCTGAAACATTAAAATAATATTAAGGGACCCTACAAGATTATTAATTCCGGTTCGGAAAACTGCCCTAAGCCATAAAAATAGTTATATAATGTGTATAAAAATTTATAATAGAATACCTAAATCAATAAGAGAATTACCATATAAAAAATTTAAAACAAAGTTGTTTAATTGGCTTGTCGATAAATGTTTTTATAGAGTCACAGATCTGCTCAGCTAACACTCAGATTTAAATTTATCATATAATTATTGATATGTTTAAAATTAGTTGAATAATGAAGTTTTATGTAGACATTTAATTTTTGCATGCTGGGCTTCCTAGCGAAATGTGTGGGCCTAATAAGCTAGTTATATAAGTTCTCCATGTACCACATTTCAAGCAAATAAATAAATTTCATTTCATTTCAATTTAAAAAAATTTTGCAAATAAAACTACATTATTCTACAAAACTTTTAGCAAACCACAAAAATATTAGGCAACAAAATTAGCATGACTACAGGGTAAAAATGTTTATTTTAATCTAAAGACAAATTCTCAATATAAAAACGTGTACAAAAGGAGGGCTTACTGCCAGGAACTTTCTACCTGTAAATCATGATTCAATTATATTTTAATTACAATGGACCTAGCATTTCTAACCAACATCAAAATTTGACACCTTTGGAACGTATTTCAATGATTTTGTTACTAGTGTAGGTACATAATACATATAATAGGTAGGTAGTGAGTTAGTCATGTATTGCCGTTTTACACACTAGTTCCTCGAATAAGTTTATGGATCAAGCAGTAATATTAGACAGACTCTTTCAACACACAAAAAAACAAGTATATAAACCCGCCTTTTGTCAAAATTACATTCATAACTATGATAGTTTTGAAAGATATAAAATGGTTGTTGTCTGGAACGACCAATCGACTCACTCACTCGATAAGTTTATCTAGATTTTTGTACCACATGCCTGCGTCTTGGTATGTGAAGTCTCCCCCCATCGTTATAATCACGTTATTTGATCTGTAGTGCCGTGCTTGATCTTTGACGTAGGATATAAAAATATCGACCTGCAAAACGTTTAGCATTGTAAACTCTAAATTTTAGATAGGTGCCATTAGCAACAATGGATAGCACGGGGAAAATGATCATCATTTTCCGGGTGCTACCGGGTTCGTGTTCGTGTTTACTGCTCATCAGTATCATCGCCGCTGCCACTGTAGTCACTGTGTCACTGTAGTCATTTACGAGAGACAGTACGTATAGCCACAACGATAGCCGGTCGGCGCGGCAATTATGTCACGTTATGCGGTTATGTCACGTTACCCAAGAGGATTTTACTTGCCGTTCAGTAACACTGTTACCGTAGTGACTACATGGGAAGAGTAACTTTTAGTTAGTGTTACCTAAAAACATTTTTGTCCCGATAAATCACAGTGTAACATAATCTGTGATTTAAACGGTAAAAATAATTAGGTATTTGCCTGACTACTGAATTATTAATAGTATAGATACTTAATTCACCCAGGTGAATTACTCCGTTAACTAAGTCTACTTCACCAATAATATACTGACTCTGAAAAATTTGAATATTATTTTTATCAGGCTCATGATTGTTATCCTCGCTCTCGGTAGACATCCTCATGGAACTCAAAACCCTTGAAGCTGTTAGGGGTAGTGTGTTATTTCCAAACAGTGTTTTATTTATCACTTGAGAGTACTGTTTGGCATTTTAAAATGACTGGATTCAAACCCACGAAACAATCAGAAGGCGGTCCCAGTAGGCCAGCTCCACATTCTAGGAGTATTGGTGATTAAACACGCAGGCCAGTTTGTGTGGTACAAAAATCTAGACATTCTAAATTCTAAAATAATCATCACTACCTAAATATTTCATTAAATTAATTC
This sequence comes from Electrophaes corylata, assembly GCA_947095575.1. Classification (NCBI taxonomy): domain Eukaryota; kingdom Metazoa; phylum Arthropoda; class Insecta; order Lepidoptera; family Geometridae; genus Electrophaes; species Electrophaes corylata. The sequence continues at coordinate 3,623,858 of OX352714.1, forward strand.
TAATAACGGAACAAGGACTACTAGAATAGATATTGAAATGTTAGGTAGCACTTACTACCCGCTTCATCAAGCAGAGGTACTTTTATATTTTACCTAATGTAAAATTATCTTCATAGAAAATATTGATCGGTCAACAAAAAGCGATAATCCAAACCCAAATAAAAACATGCTCATACGTGCAACTCAACAATCACAAACACCCAAAACTTGGTACTATAGATCAATATTAGGACAAACGTCGTTCGAAAGTAACTGCGACTTTGTTTTTGCAAAAGATGACAATCACATCTCGCAATGGCGGGGTAAACGTTCCAAAACTATGTGTATATCTCTTCACTTTGGTATTGATGAATTGATCTGTAGTACCACACCACATCACCACAACCGATTTGCAGATCATGGAGACATCGACAACCGCTACCGCGCCGTAGCGGATTGAACCGCGTCTCACCAGAGATACGACACATTAAACTCCCAAATTCTAATATTTTGAGTAAGCTAGCGTTCACACGAGCATCCCGCATGCGGGATCCTGCAAAAAACCGATCTGGTCGAATTGTGCCATTCGGTTTTGTCACTAGAAACTGGATCCGAAGTCCAGTAAAAAGCGGAATCCCGTTTAATCACACATATATTTCAATAGCAGTGTTCACACGGCAGTCTAGTTTTGCGGGACCGACTTTTTACTGAATCCTGCAAAACTGAACTGCCATGTGAACACAGCGTAACTTACTCAATGAGTTTGTCTAAGTTTCTGTACCACATGCCAGCGTCCATGTATTGGAAATCATCGCCCATCGTAACCAGAATATTATTGGTTGTGTAAGATTCCGCCATTTTGTTGCAAATTTCCACAAATCGATTTACCTAAATTAAATACTATGTTAGTTCTCATTCTCAAAGCCTTGTCTAGTGTAGTAGTGTGTAGTGGAGATCCCGCCTACCGATCCTGCGCCGTGGATTCTGTTAGAATTTTAAGTGCGATTTCAGTGCCCTCCCAAGAAAAAAACATCTTGTAGTTTACTGAGGGGCGATTACCAGAAAATAAGCCGCTCTAGGGACTTTCATAAAACCGCCCATTATATCTACTTTATTTGTTTACGCTCAGATTTGATCGTAAAGTATGATTATTTTGGGAACAATAATTATTTTGTTATTGTACACATTCTACCTACCATGCTTATCATGAGCCGGAGAGTATAAAAATAATATATTTTTATAGATAAAGGACCATTTCTAAACATCAGCAATGTAAGTGTGTACCATGCTTGCTACACCATGTATACAATGAATATCGTACGTGATCCATTGTGTACATTGTAAACTTACGCGATCAATTTATCTAGATTCGTGTACCACATTGCTGCGTCTTGGTACTGAAAGTCTTCACCCATCGTCACCAGAATATTGTTTGTGGAGTAACCTCGGGACATGTTGCGAACGATCTCTATGAAGGTTTTTACCTATAATCACCGCTAGGTCAGTTTCTCTCGACCGGCGAGAGCAAACGTATTTAGAAAACACGCTCTGGCCTACACTATGGGCCTTACACCGCATCAAAGTTAAGACACAAGCTAAATTAATGACTTAATTAATTACCTTCATAACCTGCGCTCAAAGTATAAAAAAATAATTACTTAATCTTAAACAACACCATCTATCACATCTCTCACCTTATCATCTACGTTGTACATAGGCGAGTCAACGTCGTCCACGATTGGCTCATCGTCGCATAGCACATCAAAACAGAAGCCCGGCGGCGGCGAGTAAGTGTTGTATAGCACGCCGGTAAATATGTCTGAAGGCTTGCCTGGAAAATAATAGTTAAGGGGAATATTGTATGAACTGAACTGAACTGAACTGCCGCCAAGCAGCTTGCTGTTTCGGTTTCAGTACCGGTGAAAAAACAAAAAACTTGCGTAAAAATTAGTATAAAAAAGTATACCTATAGTTAGGTCAATCAAAACTTGGGTCAACACATCAACTCCCTACTAAATTCATACCCAGATCATCGTCCCCTCGCCACAACATCTCCATAGTCTTCTTCCCCAGCCTTGTCCTTTTGTCCTGGTAGTCAATTCGGCCTAGGAACAGCCCGTTATAGCCCATCCCAGCGAGAATGGAGGCGAACTCGCGTGAATGTCCGAACGGGTCAATTTGCCAGCCGACGCGCGGTAACGCACACGGTCCGAAAGTCTCATTGATTTTACTAAAATAAAAAAAACAGGTTTAGTTACAAGACACAAGCCACCCAATGACCCAGACAAAAACACAATACACCCAGAAAGCGAAACGTAGGGCTTCTACTAGATTGAGAGATGACCTAGCAAAGATAAATGGGATTGATTGCCGCACGCCCAAAGGAGGTTACATTTTTTTCATTTTCATTCAATTCAACTGTAGGTCGTGGGTTCGATCCCGACTGAAAACAATCATTTGTGTGATTAACACGGGAGTTTGTTCTGTGTCCTGGTGTTATAGTGTATGTATTTACATAACTCTAAGTTATCTAGTTCCCATATTACAAGCTTTGATTAGTTTGGGGTTATACACCGGCAAAATTATCATCTAAAAAATGATAAGGGGTATATTAGGCAAAACTTTGTAATTTAGACAAAGACATAGACATTTGTTTATTTACTACATAAGCACACACAAACTAACAAAAACACTAAGACATCTAAGAAGAGAGATACATAGAAGAAAGATCGGTACCTACTTGAACACTGTGTCATGTTTCTGTGTGCTACAGTAGTACAAGGGCTTCGACTCGGCATGATGCCTTACTGTGAGGAAGCTAGGCGCTGGTATTCTGTCGAGCCCTTCGATCGATACACCTCGACCCCATCGATATCAATCGATACACATTTACCTGAGACCCCAAGTGAACTGATCAATGGTGCTCTGGTAATGAACGGCTGCTTCGTCGTTCATACTCCACGCGCCTCCCACGAACTGAAGGCGAGACTCGGCGACCAGGGTTTTAACCTGGAAGTACGTAGAATTACGTAGTAGCTGAGCTCATTTTGAAGAAATTCATCCGGGGAAGTGCTAATATACCCGTTTCTGTTACAGAGCATAGATTTCTTTCTATACATTCTGTGGTATGGGTGCGTGCCGGTGCAATTACAAACATTTTTCGATAGAAAACCCCATTGGAGCACGACCGGATTCGAACCCACGACCTCAAATCAAATCAATCAAATGTTTTATTGAGTAACTTAATCTATAGTTTTACAATATGGTTCGAAATCTCCTTTTAAATATATAAATACCTGTGTTAGGAGATCTCACTCTTCCGTAACAATTTTTTTAAAGACTAAGTATTAAACATGCTAATTATTAAATGTGATTTTACTAAATTAATTTATACAATGCTAATTTAGTTATTATGCCTAATAAATTTGTACAAAAAAAGCTTAATTTTTATTTAATTTTTTTTTTTTACGACCTTAGAGATCAGAAGGCGGGGTCACTCCTACTAGACCACCGGTGTTTATAAACACTGGTAACCGAAAATTTAATAGCTTCACAGCGAATGAACATTGAGGCATGGACGTGTATCAGCACGCATATGCACTCAAAACGCATCTATTCAATGATATTCGTTTTTGTTAGTAGTAAATCTCTTAGCGAAAGGCTTGTGCGTTGAAGTACTACCACTACACCTATTTCTGCCGCCAAGCAGCTTGCTGTGTTCCGGTTCAAAGGGTGTCCTACCATAAAAGGTTTGGTTATGGCAGTCGCATTGAGTACCTATTGATCTTCTATTGAGATTGAGTACAGTACCTATAACTTGTAACAAATTAGATTGTAGTAGTAGGTACGTACCTCTGCTTGAACTTTTTCAGACTGACGTACCCACCACTTCCAGAAGAATGCTGTCTCCACGTATATGAACCTGTAATTTAAAAAGCAAGGTTAGTGTAATTGCGCGTTACTGCACCCCGGCACCCCTGTAGGGGTTGAATGTCAGGAATTATGGTTTTCGCAGAAGTATTAAACTGTGTCACATATACCTTTATATGTATAAAATACCACACTATATTAAAAGTATTTAAACTTTTAATGGTGTAGACATGCCCCGTTTGCTCTCAGATGGTATATAGATAGGTACGTTATAAGTACCCGTTAGTATTACCAAGAATCGTTACTATTAGGTTTTTACAAAACTTACTTTCTTTTAGGGTCCTCCAACAATTCTTTAACAACGGAATCCAAAATATACTGGACACCAGCTTTCTGGATGTTATTTCGACCTGTTGACAAAATGTTACGTACTTAAGTTACTACAGTTACTAAACTACCTATATACGTCAGTTACAAACGTTACTAACCAACCAACTACATTTACGCAAGTTACTCTAGATATACATTTTAAATACATGAGGACATACAGACTTAACGTTACGACGTTTGTGCGTAAATGACTTTTACCCGGGTAACAGTCTTTATACCAGGCCCGCTAAGTTATACCTACTTGTTTAACTGTATTCCCATACCGTGCCTAACTACGTTTTTCGAGAATGTCTAGGAGTCTGGGACATGGGAGTTCAAAAGTTTTTTTTACAGTTAGTGCTAAATCTTCTTGTACATCTCTTGTAATCACTGCTTTGTAAATGTTTCTGTGTAACAATAATGAAATTAAGAACAAATTATATGTTGGCATATCCAATTCTTGTACTTCCTTTACGTGATGACTTGCAAGCCCATCGACGCTTTTAAAAACCACTTACTTCCATAATAGTATTGATCGACGGTCTTGAGCCACCCAACATCGTCGTGAGTATGGGCAACGATGTGTACGTTTAGGACATTATTATCAGTCTCGGGGCAGTTCTGAAATGTTAACATTTAATTTATGACAGCATGTTATGTGTTGAGGATCGAACAGGTGAACCATATGGAGGGCCTATATAGCCAATATTCATTTGCAATATTTATTCGTTATGGCACGAAAAATCGCTCGAAGTAAATGATCATTGTGACGACCGATGTGGCGCGGCGGGCGAATGTCCGCCTGCGACGCAGAGGTTGCGGGTTCGATTCCCGCCATGGGATAAATGTTTGTACGATTTGCAAATATTTAGTCCGGGTGTTCTGGGTATTTTCTATGTATAATAAAAAATATCTATGTATGTAATATAATATTGTATTAAATATATCAGTCATCTAGTACTCATAACACAAGCTCTGCTTAGCTTGGGGCTAGATGATGCTGTGTGGATCGTCCGGCATTATTTATTTATTTATTATTTATTTATTTATTGTCCTATGGCCCACCGGAGCATCTGAAGCCTTCAGGTGCTTAGGTGTCTGGTATTTAAGGTACCTAATGTATTTTGTACTAAATTTTTCCTTGAGCATATACTTTCGTAGGTATGATCCGTAGTTTTGCTTGTGTGCGTGGTAGTCTAATTAGCAAAACTAGCCTAAATTTGATATTCTTGGTCACGAGCAAATATATTCCAAGTTTTATCCAAATCCAGCCGTTACAGCATACCTAATTGAGTCACAAACACAGTCAAACTACTTATTATTATACTGTGGAGGACTGTGTTCGTTATACACCGAGACCTATTTTGTGTTACAAATTATGATAACATTATGAACTTTAATTGTCAATAAACTACTATTCACAATCAGTTGATGACGTGTTAGCTATCAGACATTTACATCGAGGCGTACCTTTTCTCTTTCTACTCTGAACCATTTTTAATAAGAGTATTAAAATATCATCAAGTCTTTAGGCTCCAAACTAAAAAAAAGTCTAGGAATCTTTAATTCGAATGATGATTTATTGCATCATAAAATTATGTTCATGACATAATTTTATTTATCACTAGCGAAAACGTTGTTGTTAAAGTTAAAGTTAAAGTTGTTTTCATTCAAACTCAACCCTCGTTGTACCTGATGAGCACCTGAAAGTTTCAAGCCGAAAAAAAACGTCTTACGTTAAAAAAACTCAAAGGAAAGCTGTTTTCGACATAAAGCACCTAAGGTGCTAATGGCAATAATAGGCACAATGCTACGACTTCTACGTTTTATTGTTTCTTTCCCCAACATTTAGAAAAAGATGCCAGGTACTATTAGTTAATATACTAGGTACCTAATATAAATTGATTGATCGAGAAGTGTAAAATCTACTTACATGGTAACCGCATTCCTGATGAGTTTGGTTTGGCAGAGGTACAGAATACACTGCCCCTGCCACCACCAACAATATTATGAGGTGGTAAGACATCATCTGCAAAGAAAATAAACATCATTATAAAGGTAGAGGACCTTATGTGATAAACATAAAGACCCTAGTTTAAGAAGTTATTAATTTTTTCGTTGAAACAATAGTAGGTAATATACACCATATTTTACTTATTATTGAACAGGCAACGCAATTATATTTACCTAAATGTTTACCTAATATGTTTTGTGCCTTTATTGAACAAAACGCAGTAAATAATGAATTATTGCCTTATTAAAATTTAAGTAATTCCGACCAACAGTTAAATCTAATCTAAACATATTTTACTTGGTAGGTAGGTACCACGTGCCTGCACTAAAGTACAAGGTATTTAGCAGGACAACGAGAAACAGCATAGCAATGAGTTTGTTATTTTTTATGTTTTGATATGATCGTTGTGTAGTTTGTTTGGTCTTTGTTGATGCGTGGTTAGGTACTCCTTAGATGGGTAACCGCTTGTGGCATGTACCTACCTACCTACAACACCTGAGCGCTTCCGTGCTTCGCAGTTACCGGCTATAACAGCTTAGTCGTTTACTTGCCCATCGCCGCTGTTAGACTACAACATATTTTCCTCATAACACACTATGTTTTTCGAACAAAATTACGAATTCGATTTTAGCTACAAGTACCTACCTATATTGAAACGTCAAAAACTTCTAGATTTGTTTATTTAATTGCTTATTGAAACCGACCACCAAAGTTTTGATGTCCATTTCCATCCAGGTTTAGTGCTAAAGGGGCAGGTTATAATTGTTACGTAGTTGTAGTAGGTAGGTAGGTTAGGTTCCTACAGTTAGGTAAGTAAGGTATTTTGAAATGGATACCACTCTTTCAAGATAAGCAGAACATTCATATGATGATCTACAATTCAGATAAAATAACTCAAGATTAGGTTTTCTTAACAATCACGTAGGTAGGTACAAAAAGGTGAATGCCACTTGAAAGATATTTGTCAGTAATCACCTTCACTCACATTCAAACTCGTTTTTGGAAAATATCTGTGAAATATTTTTACTTAACTGCTTTTGTCACATATTAAACACAAAAAGAAGAACAAAATACTTTTATTACTAACAAAGAGCTATGATAATATTATCTGTTTCGACAGCTGAAACCACTAAACCATCGATATGAAACGATCTTTTATAAATGGTTAGTTTCTTTATCTGGACATACCTCTGACTACCCCACACTAAGAATCTCGAGTAGGTACTTGGTAAGTACCAAGATATCGGAGGGGATATCTACCGTGCTTGGGGAATAAAGTCGTGATGCTATTTCTTTTTTTTTAAATCAAGTTAAACTAATCATGCTAATATTATAAAAATAGCTAAGTAGGTAGGTACCAAAGTTTTAATTAAGATTTATAATTCCATTTCGGTTTTGTGGTACAACTAACCACACCGATTTCGCATCAACTCAGATATTATGCAGCATATGCCGGCGGATCACCCACTGCGCCACAAAAGCCGTCGAAGATCCTAATACTTTCCTAATGGGCGTTGTGTAGCACACAATATTTAACCTACTTTAAGCCCACAATAAGGTAGGTAATTATAAGTCCATTGACTTTGTTATTAACCGAGTGGTTAGTTAGATAAACTAATTGATCGTTAGTCAGTTTGATAACGGAATAACTCAGGGTACCTTATTTTAATAAAGTAGTAGGTAAGGAATAACAGAGTTATTCCTTCAAGCTTTATTTCAGATAGCCTTTAGTTCCACAGCTACCTACCGCTACCGTATATGCATACCGTACCGCCACTTGCTTGAAAGTGCTAAAATTATAGCCATCTTGTTGTTTCTGTGTTTGTTGAATAAAAGAGACGACAACTTTTCAAATTACCTAGATTGGTTCAGGAAAATGAAACCAACAGAATTGGCAAACGTGATAATAATGCTGTACGTAACTGTCTCGTTTCCATCCCACAACTATCCACCCATCCGGGACGGGTGGTGACGTTCTGGGATGGGCCATCCCATTAGAGAAACGTTGGAATTATGGATGAATATGGTCTTAGTACCTACGTGCCTCTTTTTAATACCTAGGTAGGTAATCGATTTAAAGTGAGACCTACCTACGTACGAAGTTTATGTATGTCTAGCTAGATCCGTTAGGAATGCCTCTACCCGTCTGCCCACTGCCCACTCTATTATACAAAAGATGAAGAAGATAAATAGTAAACGAACCAGGATAACAGAAATCGAAGCAGGTCGCGACTCGCGACGCGGCACACATTTTTTACAATAAATACCGAGAAAGAGCAGTCGTTTCCTGTTCTAAATAGCAATTAATCAAATGCACTAGAGAGATCAATTGACCGAGCGAGCGAAGCGAGCTAAGCATCTCAGTAGCGAGATTGGCCAAAAATGCTGTTGTCCGGCTGTCTGTTATCGTCTACAGGACACATTTTCTCAACCGATTCTGACGAAAATGAGCACACAAGTTTCTCGGCTTATAATTTTTTTTTTGTCATTCGCGTGGGAAAATAGGTGGGAAAAGGGGGGAAGTTTAATTAATTTCCTTTTAGATTCATTAAGTTTAATTTAAAGATGAACTGTAGTAGTTCATCTGTTTTATGATATTACCCAAGATAGGGTAGTCATTATAAATACCTACTGTAAACGGGAAAAAAATTATTAGCCATGCAGTTATATTTACATTGCCCACTAGACACGGGGGATATCTAAATAGATGATGTATACATATACAGACCGGTCATTATATATGCATATATTATTTTCCCCTGTGCACAGGTAGGTACCTACAGAGGTAGGTAGGTACTATGCTGGTACACTACACACACACCCTAACAAGCGAAGATAACCGGAAGGTACCCTACCAGGTAGGGAGGGAGGTAACGTACCTACCTACCTACCTAAGTATCGTTTAGATAGACGACCAATGTGGCGCAGTGGCCGAATGTCCGCCTGCGACGCAGGAGGTTGCGGGTTCGATTCCCGCCTCGGGATAAATGTTTGTACGATCTGCAAATATTTATTCCGGGTGTTCTGGGTATTTTCTATGTATAATAAAAACTATCTATGTTATGTGTAGACGACGCGCCTCGTAGGTATATTCAGACACCTAGTAGGTACCTACCTGCCCACATAGACAAACAAAATTAGTCTATGCTACCCATAACACAAGCTCTGCTTAGCTTGGGGCTGGATGATGCTGTGTGGATTCTCCAGCATTATTATTAATATTAATACCTATGTAGGGTAGGAGAACCTAAAACTTATCATATATAGGCACCTAATAATTTTATAACATTATTTATATAAGTACCTTACCTACCTACCTAGGTAATATACCTACTAGTGTAAAACCTAAAAATAAATTAACCAGTAATTCAATGGGCGACCTTATCAATAGCAGCTCTCTACCAGACATTTTTTAGTTAGATGGATTGAAGAGGATTGAAGGTACCTACCTACTGAACATAAAAATAAAAGGAGAGGAGAACTTTGTATGCTAGTTGTATAGGTAGGTACCTAGGTATACCTACCGAGGTAGGTACTAAAGAGTACTATGCTGCGGAAAGGTCTACACTCTACCCGCCTATATCCTTTCATCCCTGCCATATATCATATGCTAGGAACTAAATATTATTACGATAGGTATGTACCTATTACTTACTTATATTTATCCAATGCACCACCACCTTCGTTTCCCAGCATCAACAAAACCGGTCTGCTAGAAACTTTGATATTTTTGTTATGAAAATTAGTCCGGTAAAATACACCCTACGTGTCTTTACGCGCACCACTATAAAACTCGACTGGATAGCTAGTTGGCTAGCTAGATAATCCTCCTCCCTCCGCTAAAGCTAGGAGTAATAGCAGTAGTGTCTTGTCTGGTCAACCGGTTCAGTTCGGTCGGTCGATCGATAGGAAATTATATTTTACCTACTCGACAAAGTTGTTTGTTGACAAATTAAAACAATTCTACTTTGAGTCATCTACATAAATGTATTGGTATATGCGGGTAAGAACCAAACATTTTGTTTAGTCTAATATCATCTTCGCGAGCTACTTCTCCCGAAACTTGTGGTGGTATTGCTCTTTAGGACATTTATTCAGTTTGTATTTTATAGCTTGTAATTTAGTGGCCTACGCATATGGACACAGCATATTTTTGAAGCGCTGATATCGCACATTAATGCTTCAAACGAAATCTTACGTGCACAGTCGCAGCCAAGTAAATTGGCCACGTTGACAAAGTCGTAGCAGGTAGCAGTAAGTAAATAGCTCGGTAAGCTCGGCTTAGTAGGTTAAAAAAATACTGAGCAATTAGGCACAGTGTTGCCAACAGCTTAACTAACTCTCCACCAGATTCAACCTCTAAAACCACCAGAAAACCACTAATAAAAAACGCCCTACTGTAAAAATCACTAAAATTTCCACTAAACAAATTTTAACAGCATGTATTTTAGAAAATAACTTTTATTATTACTTAATAAAATATTAACAAATTTAACAATTAGTAAATCAACCTGGATATCACATAATTCAATAATCTGCTATTTATATTAGTTCGTCTTCATCAGATGAGTCTGCACAACCGTCGTCGGATTTATATGATTCATTGGTACCGATTTTTTTATAGCTTCGATTGGAATTGTATAATCGTTACAGCATATTCCTTTTAATTTAACCGCTCAGTTCGCATAGTGTAGAAAGAGATGCCCGCTATTTCAACGCTGATAGTCAGTCATTTAGCGCTCTGCCAGAGAAGTGCTAGCTGAAATGAACTTAATAATGTTGTTATTAGAATCTAAAATGTATTTTTTCCAGGCTCCATAGGCCCGAAAAAGTAAAAGGGCCTGACGGATCAGTCAGTGTGGCCTACACAGATGAAAAAATTCTCAAAATAAAATTAAGTAGCAAAAATAATATTTGTAAACGTGGCTTAGTGGTTAAGTAAAAGTATTTTCAGTAATTGAAAATTAATTTTACTAAACCACTAGAAAAATCCACTAGCCACTAAATGCAATATTTCACCACTAAAGCGGGGCTCGAAACCACTAGTTTTAGTGGAAAATCCACTAAGGTGGCAACACTGATTAGGCAATATCTTAGTAGGTACTACCGTTAGGTTACCGAAACCACAGAATATCTGTTGCATATTCCACGCTGTGCTGTGGTTTCCCGGGTTGTTTTCCACGGTCGCACAATAACCGTGCTGCAGTGTTGACTGTTATCAGTGTTATCTGTCAGTTGTCTGTCTTGTCATGACACACAATACAAATAAATAAACGCATGCGCGCTGCATGCAACGTGATTTGTTTTATTTGTTGTTCATGTTCAAAAGAACTTCTTCGTGTGTGTAAATTAGTTTTATCATATCAACTTTACTGATGCATAGACCAAAATTCCTCTGTTTAAACAACACGTCAATAAGGACTCAGAAATAGTGTTCTATGGAGTGCTTAGTTCCGAAGTCGAAAATAGTCAAGGGGAAACCAAATTAGGCCGAAATTCTAATAGCTCCACTTACCTATATCAAGTAGTGGAGACACGAAAACAAAACCTGCAGAAATGACTGCATTTCTTACATTTAAATGGACATTTTCGACATCATCAGAGCAGTATTTGCAGCGATGCATTGACGCCGCTCCTCAGCCAAACCCAGATAATAAATGGTTTCAAAAATTTGGAATGAAAAACTTACCGGTCTTCAACAATAGCACTGAAAAAGCTGCAAGCAACTTAGATAACAATTCCCTAGTGGTGGGAAACGATACATTGTTATTATGTTATGAAGACTTTTTCGATACAATCGAGAGTGAATCTACTGTGCCTGTGGAGTATGTAATGAAGGAATGTAACAAAAACCCTGATCTGATCAATAAAATAGCAAAGAAATTGTCAATTAGCAAAGTAGAACAATTACTTAGGCATATACTTAAGCAAGATGGATTTAGTAATTTTCTTGCAACATTTATCATAAATTTTCTGCCTACCTATTTTAAAGTACATAATAGTTCAAGACTTTGCATTGATCTTCTGGTAAAACTGAATGAAGAATACCCTCAAACATTCCAAAAGTTACTAGAAATATTGATTAATGACATAGAACTTCCCAATCAGGTATTAAAAAACTACATTGCCGCACTGAATGAAAATTCTGTAAACACTTTTATGCAAACTTTGTCATCAATCGAATTATCACTAGAAGGGTTCACCCATAATGTGTTATCAATCTACTTAGCTTACAAAGATTGCATCAAAAATGATCTAAGTCAAAACTATATCCAAAAATTAATAATCCAGCATAGCAAAGGTTGTGTAACTGACAGAAACTTTGGAAGATTACTCCTAACTTTTTTGCAAAGTGAGAAAGCTTTGGAAAGAAATGTAAATATCCAGATTCTGGAATGCTTAGAAGCTCATAGGTCTCCATTTAGAAGACCATGTTCTATGTTATTGAAGGAATTATAAAAATGTACATAACTACTACTACTTGTTTTTAATTTTACTGCTTGGCACTCTACATACTCCCTCTTACACTAATCTAAAGACAGGAATAAGAATTATTGTAAATAAAGCAACAAGAATATGAAAAAGTACAAAATTTTAATCAGTCGAGAACCAGTTTCTTAATACAGTCAATATATACATGTGAGAGCATGCTGCACATTTGTAGACAAAGATTGGAAACTTAGGGCGAAACCTATTAACTTAGGAAAAAAACTTAAGCAGAATTAGGAAATGAAAATGGTAAAGTAGGAATGTAAGTAAGCTATCAGAGGTATATTTTATAACAATCATCAACCTAGGAATTTAAATAATTAATGAACAACACTTTATGCAGCAGTTAATTTAAACAATTTGATAACGAGAATTAACAATAAGTAAGAAGATGGAGATAGGTAATTAGTTAGTAAAAAGGTAGCTAAAAGTAAATGGAATAAATGCCCTTTTGATTCTTAATAAGCTCTTTTATGAAAAAAAGACTGTCTACAAATGACAGCAGAACAACTTTTATTAATTATGATATGAACACGTTTTGTTTAATTTTAATCACAGAGGTAGCGAGTTATAGTCGCAACTTGCGAGTTTAAAATAAAACACATCCTTCACAACAAAACCTTCTAACATTAAATAGCTACAAAGAGAGAAAGCAGATGGTATAAAGGTTATTTTTACCTATTTAAACTCGCAAACCAACAACAATTTTTAACAACAATTTTGGAAAGGTAATCAATCCCCTAACAATTTTATTTTAATCACAGATTTCGTATTAAGAACAGAGTATTGGACGTCAGCCTCTTTTCCAAATGATTTTTATTTTTTTGCTATGCATTTTTGACAAATTATTTCAAATACATAGGTAATAATACTATTAGGTATTTATTAAATTACAACTTGAGCAAAAATTATAAGAGCTGGTTCACACATGACCAGAATCCTGCCATAGGTACTTTGTCATTTTAAATTGCAATAGGGTTAATAATCTCATTCTCATCTCAGAAGGTTCCCAACCAGACTTCAGTCGCTGATAACGAAATCTCAGTTTCTTCCTTTAATTAATCGTTATACGAACGTAGTAGCATCCGTTGGTTAATCTCAGTAGGAAACTTTAAACTGTAAATAAAAATAGTGTTGGATGACGCTACTAACAAACACTATGTTTATCAAAGAAATCAGAATTCTGGCCACGTAGGTATTTTGATAGTTATATTTTCGTTTATTACCATCAGAAAGCACAGCAGCACTTAACTATAATCTACACCTTAACCTTTCTACACAGGTAGGTAATTATTAAAATGCGCTTACATAATTTTTAAGTACCTACACTAAAGTTAATATAAAACAGTGAAGACTTTATCGCACTGACAAATAAATTTAAATGTTAAATTACATGCATAATTACGTAACATATTTAACGCTTGATTGACATTGAGGCACTTTTTGCAACTACTGTAGCGTGAAATAAATGAAATATTGCATACATTTAGATGAAATGGCATGACTTGCGTCTTTGTATATCGTATACTAAAATATATATAGTTCGTCGAGACAAACAAGTCTAACGGCTATATCAGTACTTAGACAAAAGGATTAAATATTACATTATAAAAAATACATTTAACTTACAAGATAAGTTAAGTTTAACGTTAAACATAAATTGTATTGAAAACCATTACAAAGTGTCTTGCTTAAAGTTAAAATTGCTTTAATATTATTACAGTGTTGCGAAAATATTTAATTTATATCTTGCGATAAAACATAAATTCTTAAATTGATAACTTTCTTGATGTTTTTAAAAGACTGATCAAATTGTATGTACCAGCCTTATTTATTCACTAGTAAATGAAAGGTTATGCTATCATCAAACCACTACGGGATTATACAACCTTAATAATAACACGCATTCTACAAACCTACATGTAAAATAAAAATAAAAAGTGTATGTACTATTGATATCAAGCCACATTTTCAATATTTCATAAAACCGTTGCATAAAATGGAATATAATAACTGGCCCTGATGGGACAAAACAATTTGATATCACAGTTTAAAGTTACATTGGTTCAAATTTTTTTTCAGTAGAACACATTGAACCTTAAAAAACTTTTTACAAAACCTACTAATTATTTGGCTCGTTATTGAAACTTGTTTCTGAATCATGTTTAATACGTAAAAAATCAGTCTTTTAATTTTGAATAAAATGAGATCATTAAAACCTGCCGTTATACATCTAAACTTATATTTAGAGGGTAGGACAGTACCTTTAAGCTGAGAGGTAGATTGAAATATAAATTCATAGAGAGAAATAGATTGGTCCAACAGTGGGACCGGGTTTAAAAAGTATTAAGAAAGTTAGCGTAAGAAAATCGATTTTAAAAAATAATTAAAATAACAATAGGTAAAATGACAAGTAATTACGAATTATGCAACATTGACATATTTATATTTTGACCCTGGTGAGTGAAAGATAGGTAGGTATTAAATGGTATGTTTGGAAAGACCAAATCATGGTTTAGTTACTTTGTCAGTTACTATGACTTTATCCCTTGGCCAAAATTGATTTCTATACATACACAGGTTTTATATTTAGAATCCAATACTTAGGTATCTAGGAAATATAGAATCGCTTTTGACACGATATATGTTTTGTGAGGTTTTATAGTTCAGGAAACTTTACAGTTTACGTAAGTAGGTAGGTGTATCTAATTTTATTAGATTTATTTACTAGCTACTCAGATTTTTTTTAACTACTCTAAAAGGACACAAAGAGTTTAAGTTAGTAGGCACTTGAAAAAAATCGGATGACGCATTGTTAAAATGGAAACTTGTTTTTAAATTGACTATTTCATTTCACAACCTTTTAGGTATCAACAACCAGCATTTTAACAATGACAGGCAGGATGCATTTTAAAATAGGACAAAGATTCAATTCAATAAGAGAAATAGTTCTTATTACTAAAGTTTACTGAGGTACACTTCATTAATATTTCAAAAACTGATTTAATACCTTTACTAATAAAAAAGTTATAAGCAATAGGTATAATGCAACCTTAGTGTAAAAATATTAGCATGCAATAATAAACCTGATTTATAGCACCTAATAATAACCTAATGATTAAAATGACCAATTTAATTTGATTAAAAAGGAAAGAGAATGAAAAATGTTAGTGTCAACAGAAAAAGAAATGAGTCAAGATAAGTCATAAATAGTTTCTGAAAAGATACAACATAATTGTCCAAACACAAAAAAATATAGATACCTTGATGACCAAATCTTCGAATCAAATTTCGTTTAGCCCGATGAAATTTGATCCAAAAGTTGGGTACCTAACCATACACTTCATTAAAAAATCTCAGAAAGTTTTTCTCTAAGATTAATATGCTCTTCTTCAGAGCAATGAGCCATCAACACAGACTCACCAACAATGAGGTTCTCAAAGCAAAGAGAACATGCATATAATGCATCTCCAAAGCATACTATCTTGTTATCATCTCGGTACATGGTCATAGGGTTTAAGACAGTACTAGGCTGGATTTCCTTACCTGCTTGAATACATTTTTTGACATAAGCAGTTTTGTAGACAAAATGAATCTTCTCACAGTGGGACTGGCTCATAATATGTTTAAGAAGGTCATTCTCTTCATATTCAGTGACTTTGCAAGCTGGGCAGTGAAAAGTAATAGCATTCTTTGACTCAATATTATTTGGACTCTCGCTTTTAAGTTGAATGCTGTGGACTTGGATGTAGAAGGTGATGCGTTCAATAGCAGCTCTCTGAAGAAATGTGCAATAGAGATTTGAATCATTGAAACTGTTGTAGGATATGACTTGGTCCAATGACTCTGAGTATGCAGACAGAGTAGTTGAATCTAAGGAAAAGTTACCAATGGAGGATGTTATAGAGTGATCTGCCTCTTTTTCAGACTTTGTAATCAACCCTGAGTCGGGAGAGTGGCAGTGACAACTGCAGTTAGAGTCATTGGTGCTTGAATTAAAGTCCTCTTGAAACAATTGTAACATTGCTTCACGTAGGTCCGGAAAATCATAGTGCTTAATTTTCTTCTTATTGCTAACCTTATTTTTTTTTATTTGTTGAGTTTTATGTTCCTGTAAGTAGGTGTGGATGAAGTTGTTGATAGTTTGTCTCATGGATATGAGTTGGGTTTTGAGTTTAGACTTTGTATTATTGTCCTCTTTCTCCATGATGATGTTCCAAGCCGGACTGATTCCACGTTGCAAATCTGCAGCCATTACTTCCCTTAAAGTCTTTGGAACATTTTTAACACCTGTGCCAGGTAATGTAACAATTGACTTGCCATTAAATATTTTAGAAACCTCAATGTGGAACTGGAACTCTGTAAGTACCTTTTTTAGAAAGCACTCCATCTTCTCAAGCTTCATCTGGTAGCTCAGAAGCAAAGAGATACGCTCCTCCTCATTTTTGTCAACTTCAACATCAGCAAAGGATTCTGGTGTCACCAATGGATTTTGAGCAGTTCCTTCTGGTTCCACTTTCCTACACATTTTGATAAAAGCCTTGTCTTCTATGTTTGTTTCAATAGACAAATCGGTATCAGAATGGTCAGATAAAGACTCAATATCTATGTTTTCTTCTGCATAAGATGATGCATCTGATTCAGCATCAGATAAATTGAAAGACTGGTTGAAATTGAATCCTCTGAATAAATCCACACCCTTGCAGTCCAAATGTTTGTGGTTTGGAGTGTTTTCCACATTGACTGAGCTGTTTTCAGAGTAGATGTATGAATCACTGACAGACTGATTAGCTTTCTTGATGTCTAGTTTTAGTTTACGGCATTTTTTCTTCTCTTGCTTATCAAAAGCATTGGTAAGGAGGTCAGTATCTGAGAGGGAGCCTTTTTTAGCAGCATAGTGCCGCACAGATTCGGAAATAACGAGGCTGGCGCATTTTGAAGTGGAGTCTGCCTCAACTCTATCGAATTCAATGTTCTCAGATGAAGGGATTGAAGAGAAGTAGGTCTGATGCTGCCTTTCAGATAAAACATCGTCCAGGACGTTACTATTTTGGATTTCATCTTCATTAGGCTTCGTAAAGTACGGAATGTTTGATATTATTTTTCGAAAAGAAAACGCCATAGTTATTTGTTCTTTCTTTCCCTTACTGGTTGAATGCTTTGTGACCGGAGAAACAGCTTGCTTTCATAAATTAAGCCTATCGCCTGTGACGCCTGACTGAAGAAATAAAAACCATGAGCTGAGTGTGTGTACAACAAATTCTAGACAAAGAAAGTATGATTTCAACTTATTACTAACAAAATAATTGAAAGAAAATACCTGTGTACAGCAGCTGTGACGAATTCCGTGATCTCCTGGTTGATTTTTATTGCATCCTAGGATGAGGTGAGAATATAAATACCTACCTACCTTCCAAAATAATAGTGTAAAAAAACAAACAAGAACAGAGAAAAGAAAACTGTAGGTAGGTACCTCACACATGCCGTCAAATGCCGTGTTTTATTGTCACTTGTTATTATTGTACGCGGCCTGATAATGTACACCCTGTTGATAATGTATGAAGCCACTGTCTAATCATCAAGCCTCGTTTGCACTGTTAGTACAACCATTTCTAATCACTATCTAGGGCTGATCCAACTCGGATAGAATATAAAAAAAATGCACGAGGCGAGCGAGTAGAACGAGCGTGCGTGGTAGCAGCTGGCGAAGCGCCAAAAAAAGATCTGTTTGACTTATTTACACTAATTCAAAATGGGATACTACAACTTTACTCATTAGTTGCACAAACGAAGCATAAGCTTCGAGCAAAACATAATCGATATAGCAGAGCCAAGCCAGTGCTCAAACGGCCGCCGTACCCAGTGGCTTCGAATTATCATGCCGTACATTAACTATCAGTCCGTACAATAACAATACGTGACAATAAACCAAATCCATTTTTGCACACCCAATAATGTACAGCCTGATAATTCGAATCCACATTTGGATTACACGAATTATGGGGGTGTACGTTACATTACAGTGACCGGGTTCAATAACCGGACTCGTCAAGACCACAGACACAGAGTACTTTTGTCAAGACATGAAGACAAGCCAAACAAGACAAAACATTTATTAATTCAATTTATTCACTTAAATACATTATTTATCTGTACTTAGATCAGAAAGTTTTAGTTACAAAAGTTCTCGGCCGATCTAAGTAAAAAAGAAGGCGTGGGTTATTTACTTATAATCTAGTAATATTTTTTTTTAGTTTTTGTTTTTAATTTAAGCTCTACAAAAGATAACCTTCTTAAACAACCTGTTCTAAAATGAAAACTCAAATCGATGTAGACTCCCTACGCACAGAGCACGAGTCCGAGGAACAGTGGGAGGTGCGACGTAACTTCATGCTGGAGCATAAAGATGACTTTGATGAAGGTGAACTAGTGACGCTGGCTCAGCTGTTCACCAACATTGAGTTTTTGGGATGCAGGTACCATACCTATATCTAATTCATCATAACCATCTAAAATTAATACTTAGGTACTTAGAATTCATCATTTGCCTGAAAAAGTCCACTGCGGGACATAAGATTCCTCTGTTTCCATCCATCCATTTACTTTTTACTATTAGCCTTTCATGCCCCACTGCTGAGGCATACTGGTGTTTAGTCTCATGTGCCTGTATTATCACTGGCACCCTCACTAAATAATTATTTACTGGATGTACATACTTTATGCCAGTGCTAAAGATTCTCCTTTAAGCAGGGAGTCTTATTGCTGCTGAAACCTTTGTTTGCCGCCATTTTGCAGTTGTAACATGAAGATGAGCTGGTTGGTCAGTGTTAGCAAATTAACTTGGATATTGCTACAATCTGCTCTATCACCATTAATGGCAATTTTTTCTGATCACTTTTATACGACTTGATTGAATAGTTTCACAAGTTCATATTCCTTTCAATTTACAGATACCCACCGGAAACAATGAAAAGAATATCAAAATTAGCTGAAAAAGTATCTGCAAAGTACAGAGAGAGTCGGAAGAATAAACTAAAGAGGACTTTTGTTGAAGCAAGTGATGCAGCTGAAGCCAAAGCTAAGAGAAAATAACTTGCTTACCTATTAAATTAACTGGAGGTTGCCACATGTAACAGTATTATGCTGATGTTTGTACAGCCTGCAAATGTTTGTTCAAGAGTCTGCCAATGAAGAACAATGAAACTTATTAAGGATACTTATGTAATGTGTAATTAACACCTTAGTACATACACAATTACAACAACATAAAAACCAACTTCAATAAAAATGTTTATTTGAGAACAAGTTTCAATTTTACAACTTCTCTTATTTAAAAAACTTTACCTACCTACCTAAAAGTACATAGATTATAGTCAAAATGATTTTGAGAAACTATTGAACCTTTAAAAATGCATATTTTATACTACCTACTCTAACCCCTGAATACTTATACACATCTCAGATTTAAGCATGTCTCAAGTGACAAATTTTTGACAGATTTTCTTTGCTCACTGTCAAAAAATCGCGACTTGAGACATCTAAAATGCATTTGAGTATTTAGGGGTAAGTTTAACTAACTTAACAATAAGAAGAATACTTAACTTCATGAATTGGAATCAAATACTCAATCTACCAATCTTACAACATATTGTTTCATCAATTTCTCACCAATGTCTGCATAACAATTATAGTGGTACGTGCAAATGCATAAATTTTGTAATTTTAAATCTAATCAATAAATTATTTACAAATTAGTTTATATCCCACTGATGCTTGGTTTGCCTAATCCAGGCTTTTGTAAGGCATGGCTTACAAACTCATGGATAACCATCCATCATATGTTGCATTTTTAGACTTAGCTTAGGCATATGCTTGAGATTTTGAGTGACTGATGAATGAATGTGCAATTATAATCAATGATTAATTAGGAAATTCAAGTTAATAATTTAATAATGTTTATAATTTGATATTTTCGTAATTTGTTCTTTTTATTTATCTCTTCTCTTTCTTATTATCCAGTTTTAGTTTATAATTAGTGTTTTTTGTAATTAATATTGTAACTGGTGTTTAACAACCCTCATTAATTAATAAATAAATAAAAATAAATATCACTATGTATTTAGATGGGTAATGCATTATTTTATTTTATTTATTTGACACAAAAAATAGCGGTACAATTTTATCAGTTCAGCTTAAAACCTAAAAAAAAAAGTTATGGACCAGGGTTGTTGCAAATATCAGCATCATCAGTCGATGCTTATTTAATATTGTTATGCAGAAGACAGTCTTTTGTACGAGTGGTCTACACCCAAATGTTTCTTTGTTATTTCACAACTTTATTGGCGGGAGCTCAATGTATGGAGCTGGAGAAAGCTGAAAGTTGTTCTTGTGTTTAAAAGGGGAGAAGGCCTATATCTAGTAGTGATTATTTTCAGGCTGATGATGAGAGTGAAAGTGAGTCTTATGGTGTTGAGTATGTGTTGTAATACCTACAAGTAATTAGCTTCTTTTATAATAAATATTTATTAGTACACCATATGGTTTTCGTAACAAAAGTATATGTTGATGATTTTGTTTAAAATATGATTTGTTTTTACATCAGCATCTACTGGCGTGGAAAAGTTGCTTCAGAAGCACTAAGGTCCCTTCCAGTAGTAGTACTAGTTTTGAATGAGGGTTACATGGTTAAGTACTACACTTACTTGTGCCATGCCAAGGCCATGATAATCTATTGGTCCCGGCCCATCTATTTTTCGGTGGCAGACTCTAACTAGTCAATAGACAAGACTAATATAAGAAAGTGATAAGACTTAGTGATAAATACGAATAGGAGTTTAGTGTTCTGATGAAATAACTAAGTACTGAATAACTTCACAACAAAATATTTTCAGACATTTTTCTAAGTCTAGAATACATAAATAGTTTTGAAACAATGACATCATATTCTTTGTGGTATTTATTTAGATACGTCCAAAGTTACGTTAATGATACGGATTCGATATTATACTTAACTTTGGATGTACATTGTCAAACTGTGGATTAAAAAAATGTCCACTGATGGCATAAAAACTTCGTCATCAGAGCTTACAAATGCCGGTTCCTATATTCGACGAGCATCCGTGTAACATCATCATCGGATGATTTCTTATCTCATAAGGTAATTTAGCATTGACTCTCCTAACGGCAGAGGGCCTACTACTCTACCGAGGGCAGATTTTACAAACGTTCGTTTATCATAGAAACCGGGCATAGATCTATTAGGTTATCTGTAAAGTAGATGCTTCTGTTAATCTAATCAGTCTCTTGTTCGCAGTCCCCATATAGAAGTTCTTCTTGTACCAACAGTGGGTCTCGCTATCGCACTGTGGAGAACACATTGCATTAATTGATATGTCATTGAATGGTGCACGGACGGATTCGATCGCCCACCTTAGGTCGGTAGTCAGGGTTACGAGAGCCCTAGTAGGAGTAGTTGCCCTTCTGGATTGATTGTTAAAATAACAATGTGTTGTTTTCAGCAATATGTTCGGTATAACCGAAATGCGCGCTCACATACTATGAAATACGACAACAAAACATGAATACACAACTTCAATCGACAGGTATGGTAGGTATCTTTTCATATCTTATACTACCAAGTACCTACTCCTGATTTTTTGAGGATATCAGGTTGCAAGCACATCGCCGCTGCCAGAAAACTGCTGGTTTTCTTACGATGTTTTACTTCACCGTGAGAGCACTGGCATTGCGTACATAAGACCGAATTTGAACCCATGAATATAATGATAAAAGTACAAAATACAATAATATTCACCTGAACATGAATTGGTTGATTTGTATAGCCGGCAACGCGGCCCGCAGCGCTGTTAGAGAGGCAGACTGAAGCATGCCCCATACCTCCAGATACTGTAGTGAGACCATGCCGCTTAGCTTACTGTAACAATCAAACATATTATCGAGGTATATAAATATGGTGTATTATTATTATGATTGTCGAAAGATGTACAACGCGCTAAGGAAAATAAAAAAATATATACTGGAACAACGGCCAGGGAATAAAGGTTGTCGAATGGCAACCACGAACCGGAAGGCGAATTTTTTAGGCGTTTGCTATATTTGATGATGCGAAAATAAAACCAAAAGGGAGAAAATGGAGGAAGCTTGTAGAAGCATTATAGGTATATGGATGGATTTTCCAATGTTTTCCATATTTATAAGGCTCGCGAAATCAAATGTTTGAATGAATACTTGTGTAATCTGTTGTGAAATCTACTGTTCTCACAGAACCACTAGTAAATAAACTACTCACGCTAGTGCAGCCGCGGGCAGAAGGTAACATCGACTCAGCGCTAAGTGCTCCAGGTGGTTAAGGGCCGACGTTGCCGTCACGGCGCCGCTGGCAAGCCGCGAGCAGTCTGACAAGTCCAGTTCCAGTAGTCTAGGGCAACGGAGCGCCAGGGCTGATACCACTGCGGATAGGAAACTTGTTAAAGAGTCCAAAATACTAAAGTAAGTAATTAAAGTACCTATCTACACTAATAATAGCAACGTTTTACCTGAAATAAAACGTATATTTAATACTTACCTTGCTAAAAGCTTTATAAAGCTTTATATGAGAGCAGCGTATCCGTTTCCGTCGTATTTCAACCAGTTTTTATACTTTTAAGCCTTAAGCTTCCGGTCAAGTGGCGCCACCTGGCGGCCGCGCGCAGTTTTGCTTCGTAAAATGTACCGCGCCATCTTGAAACCATTGGCTTAATTTCACCAGGCAGAGATAAAAGTGAAAGCTTTTAGCAAGGTAAGTATTAAATATACGTTTTATTTCAGGTAAAACGTTGCTATTTATTACTAGACCGTTGCTAAAAGCTTTATAAAGCTTTATATGAGACCTGTTTGTTATCGCCTGGTGTCGCCACTTGTAAGAAATAGGTGGTAACCTAGCGCCAATGTGACATTAAAATATTTTACAATAGTAAGTAGGTAGGTACCTACTAAGAATAGAAAATTAAAATTTATGTTTTATTAACTTATTAACACATCATATATTGTACTTGATATGTAGTGTACAGATCAGTTACTATCGCTGCAGTTATTTACAATAACTACTTGTAATTGTAATGTGTAATTAATGTGTAATTACTTACATAAGATCAGATTTTATTATAATCAGAAACAATGAAAGTTTTCGTAAATCATCATGCTACTAACACTTTATTATTTGAAATGGTTATTAAGCTCAGTTATTGCTTTAACCGGACGATTTGTAAGAATGGAGTGGTACTTGCTTATAACCTATCACATGTGAATGTGCTGGTACCCACCATCTGATTGATAAACCCCTCAGGCAAAAAAATTGTCGGGAAATAATATTTGATCCCACTTAGTAGATATCGTGGATCTAAAGTACGGAAGTGTCATGTAGCAGTCTCCCTATACAACATTTTGACCTAGCTTGCTATGACGGTGCGTAATGCGGCCTTATGTTATACTTTACTACTGTAAATAATAAGTGAGTAAAGCCTTTTATTCCACTTATAGTTTCTTCTATTCCTAAATATACTGGAATTAGAATTATCAGTAATTCTGATAATAATTTTCAACGGAATTATTTATAATAATTACTGCAATCAGTTTTGAACCGACTGTCGAATAAAGTGATAATATCAGTAGATCATTAGAATAGGATCCAATGTGAATACGATTCATCTTGAGTTTAGAATTACCAGTAAATAGTGTAATGATTGAAACCAAATTATATATTTTGGATATTAATTTTGAACTATTGTTAGATCCAATGTGGAACAGGATCAACTGCAAGTAAGATTTATCGCAAGGGCTGATCATATACTTAAGTGTCTTCCTGAGTTAGCGTGCGTGGTGCGACTATTTTAATAAATGACAATAGAATCATTTGAAATATAAGTAAGTTTGTCAGCGTCCCAAACCGGAAACTTTTTTAAAATCAGTTGTATAACTAAACGTAAGAGTTTAAGAGACAAGCGTCTGGGTCATCATAACTCACAAAGATAAATTTAACATATGCAGTACTACTAACGATTTCACGCCACATGTTATCGAAGCATACATGAGCTAAAAATATATGGCAGTATGGTATGTATGGTATATGGCAGTGCGCGGCAGTAATTACACCAATTGGTCTGTATTTCATATTTCTCCTCGTATTCCCACACTTACAGTGAATCAACGAAAATCCTGTAAACTAGATTTTTCTCCACAGCTTAGACTTTGAGTTTCGCACGTCAACATGTAATTTCCCATGAGGAAATATTACGAGGGATATTTATGATAGTAAAATGATGTGAGCTGTTATGCGAGTTAGTATAGTTTCGCAGAACACTGAACGCACCATGAAATAGTTCAAGGATAGTTGTACTATCCTCACGTATTTTTTACTAAAATAAATCTATTTGTAAAATGTATTACATGTTCATAAGATAATAAAGAGAAGGTAGTCTACACTAGATTGCAATATGCGGATTTAGAGCCGGACAAGTCAGTGTTTGAAATTTCGCCACTTAGCAAACCACACCGACCGGTAATAGATACCATACTGGATGGCGACGGCTTAAAAATTATCAGCATGATTTGATACCTGCCTAGAACATTTTGGACAATCATGATTACCTATGAAATTATTCATGTTTTAGTAAATTTTCCCTCCTCGGAATTGTCCTCGGAGTGAATCCTTTAGTCGCACTGTGCCTAGGTAAGTGCTTGGTGCTTGGCTCTGACTAGCGTGTAAAATAACTAGCAGGCACTAGGTTTTTTTTTTTTTTTTTTTTTTTTTTTTTTTTTTTTTCAGAAAATGCATTTTATGAATTTGGAAAAATCAGTCTTTGAAATTGATCTAATAAACTGATAGCTTTTTTAGAAGAAATTGCGTTTCTTAAATTTATAGTCTATACAATTTTAATAAAGTATGTATCTATCTATCTCAATAAAGCATGGCAACACTTTGATGCGATTCACCTAGCTCTAGCACAATTATAAGTTATCTTTATGATTTCATGGAATAAATGCCTTATGACTTTGACTTGTGATCGCAGAGATTCACACGATTAACGATATCAATAGCTAACCTTTTGTCTTAGCCATCCAACTTGTTCGGTAAAAACAGTATCTTCAAAAAATTATTTTGGCATCTGGTCAACAAAAGTAAAGTATTTTCAACAAATTCTTTGTGTAAGGTGTAAAAAGTAGCTATAGGACTTTACTACCTAGAAGTACGCTCGTGAAAAATTCACTTTGTATAATACGCCAGGTTTTTGTACAAAATCCGGAATCTTTGTTATACTTATCAGGTAAAAGGCTTGGCAAACAGAAATGACCGTGTAGCGCTTTGGGATTATACTAAGGCTAATAATGGCTGAGAAGAGCCGAAAACCGGGCTTAGTGGCACGTCTTGGGAGAGGCCTACGTCCAGCAGTGGACTAATATAGGCTGATGATGATGATGATGATGATAGGCTGACCTATCAGACTGCACCACTAGAAATAGAAATGACGAAAGTGAAAACATTGTACTGTAAGTACTATGCTTTTAAAATGTGTAACCCATTTTTTACAGTGTGTAAAAGAGGTATGCATAAACAAGGCAACGCTTATATTCAATCTTTATTTTAGTGCTTTCTTTTCATTGAGAGTGGAAGTGTGTTAACTGGCTTTCTTGTTAACATTACGAGTAACAACTATTACTAGATGTTATATGTTGGTTTCTAACCCCGCTCGGGGCCATAGAGCGCACTTGGGACGCTTTTAAAATGTTTAAGGCACGCGCCACGGGCGACGAGCCTCTTATTATAAAATAAAACTATGCCAGTGTACTTACAGTTTTCAAACTGAGCATCAGAGAGTTGACCCTTGTATTGAAAGTGGTTATGGTGACATCAACCCCGCGAGGGTGTACTTGATACACGTATGTACGTGTATCAGGAGGCCAGGGTCATTAAAAGTTTAAAGAGTTCCACGCGATGGAACACAGTTGTACAAACGCCTTACCCCCGTGAAGGGCGGCTGTTATTGGTTGGCTTTCTCCTGTGAGACACCACCAAAAACTGATAGCCAAAAATTAGATGTGCTCGATACAGGTCTTTGCGTACATTAGAACGCCAGATTAGTTACAACTTCATTGAGTTCCACACGATGGAACACAGTTACACAAACGCCTTACCCCTGCGAGGGGCGGTCGTTTTTGGTTTGGATTTTCTAGTAAGAACCCACCAGATATTGATGGCCAAAATATGAGATGTACACGATACAGGTCTTTGTGTACCTCAGATGGCCAGAATAATTACAAGTTCATTGAGTTCCGAGCGATGGAACACAGGCTTACCCCCGCGAGGGGTGGTCGTTATTAACTTCGATTGGATTTCACCTTCGAGAACACAGTTCTTGTACAAACGCCTTACCCCCGCCAGGGGTGGTCGTTATTAACTTCGATTGGATTTCACCTTCGAGAACACAGTTCTTGTACAAACGCCTTACCCCCGCGAGGGGTGGTCGTTATTAACTTCGATTGGATTTCACCTTCGAGAACACAGTTCTTGTACAAACGCCTTACCCCCGCGAGGGGTGGTCGTTATTAAATTCGATTGGATTTCACCATCCAGAACCAGTTTTGGCTCAGAAAAGATTTGCACCTTTTCCAGGTTTGCTCGCACTCAAACACCCAAGTAGGTAAGTACCGAGAAATGTAGGAATTGTACGGGTATTCTACTCAGTGACGCATTCACTTATGCTTGTAATAACATCTTTATATATTTGTTACTTTTAGCTGAGTACCCGCAAACTTGTTAAAAAAGATCTCGTAAAATTTATGAAAATAATAAAGAGCAAAGTTGAAGATAAAGGTTTCTCTTTGCTAATACTTCAGATTAACGCTTACATGGAAAGCCTAAGAATATAACAAATGCAATACCGCAGTATTTTTGTTAAAAGATTAATAAATTAAAAATTTATTTTATACAAGCATAAGCGAGTGTCAACTGACGTAAGACGTTTTCCCCTTTTTGTTTGTTTCCAGGTCTATTATACCTGGAGTTTGTCGGCGAGGAATCGAACCCTGGTCTCCCGCGTGACAGGCGGGGATACTTACCTACCACTATACTACCGAAGAGTATGATAGTACATCGTTAGGATATCGAGAATATCTTAATTTCTAAGGAAAGCACTGAACTTCAGATAGCTTGATAAAAGTTGTCGTAACTTTAACATTAACAATCTTTGTAAATACAATGCCTGTCTAGGAAGTTATATCACCTGTAAGCACCATACTTCAGCAAATAAATGATTCGATTTAATTTCATTTAATTTCATTTATATTTCCCAGCTAACCACCCAAACTAATTATAGCCTCAGCATGACATTTCTATTCGTATTAACAGACAATAAAAATGTTTTGAGGGTTCGAACCACGTTGTGAGGTTATCTTACGGCAAAAACAGTGGGAGTTCCATTTTTGGCTAGATTAATAGGCTCTGCTGGAAATACTTCAAACCCGAGCTATGGCTGGTACTAATTGTAGTAGGAGCCATATCTTGTGGTTAATTTGTTGCAAAATAAATACGTTTGATATTTCGCAAAGACTAATTTACTGAAAAAAAAAATTAAAACTCATCTTACTGAAAATCGAACAGGTTTGACTACAATAAAAATTTAAAATTGTTACAGATGCTAAGCCTGTACAAGTAAACTGGTTAATTTTAAATCAAAGACACGTGATCACAACGAAAAAATCGTTAAAAGAATCGATCACGCACAACTATTTTATAATAGAAGGTACTCACGATTTATTCCTTTGCACAGTATGAAGAGTACAATATCACTTTAAATAGATTAACACTATAAGGAAACAGATTTAAAATATTTTTAAACAACTGTCGTCGCAGAGATAGCTGCTGGACACATGTTGCTTCGACGGAAAACAAAACGCCAATGGTTTCAAGATGGCGCGGTACATTTTACGAAGCAAAACTGCGCGCGGCCGCCAGGTGGCGCCACTTGACCGGAAGCTTAAGGCTTAAAAGTATAAAAACTGGTTGAAATACGACGGAAACGGATACGCTGCTCTCATATAAAGCTTTATAAAGCTTTTAGCAACGGTCTAGTAATAAATATTATAAAGAGGAAAGCTTTGTATTTTTGTACTTTTGTATGTTATGAATAAACTCAAAAAGTACTGAACCGATTTTAATAATTCTTTTTTCATTAGAAAGCTACATTATCACTAAGTAACATAGGCTATATTTTATTTTGGAAAAAAATAGCGTTCCGTAAAATATTTGGGTTTTTCAGACACAAGGTGTAAAAAATCAACCAGAAAAGTTACTTATTTTGCGTACGCTGCCTAAACTATAAAAGATAGAACCATAAAATGTTCTACATAATTGTAGATCTTATAAATATCTACAAAAAAGTCAGCGACACACTATACCTATCTATGTCGAGTGAGGCACAACCACCCCTTTTTATTTAAAAATCTTCAATTTTTTTGGACTACATTTAAACGCATTTATTTTACTCATACTATTAATCCTTATCGAAATAAATTATTTTATCACTAATATTATAAAGTTCATGTAGATAATATTTGGTCTTTCAATGATTAGAATTGGACGTTTGGTTTTGAAGTTATGGCGAAATTAAAATATTACGTTTTCTGCTGCACGGCCCGTTGCGAAGTGAGCGTCACCAAGTTGGGAGTGCGCGTGCAGGGGAGTAGTTTAGATCTATGAGTTAGGTACCCGCGCGGCTCCGACGCGAGGTCGGCTCCCTACGCAGGTGTTTTATAAAAAGGACATTAATTCATAATGTAATATAGTTTTATGACAAAATCTATACAAATAAATAAAATTGAAGTGTCTGTTTGTAATATTAAAATAACGCTTTTTACTACATGCATAGGAATGTATATACGATACATATACCAAAATAGCATTTTTTTAAATTTTGTCTGTCTGTCTGTCTGTTTGTTCCGTGTAATCTCTGGAACGGCTGGACCGATTTCGACGGGACTTTCACTGGCAGATAGCTAATGTAACAAGGAGTAACTTGGGCTACTTTTTATCCCGAAAAAATAACGGGAACTGATATAAACTGCCACGCTGGCGAAACTGCGAACGGCCGCTATTTTATGCCGTATTAACGCCATCTGTTGGTGACATCGAGTACTACTTCAGTTAAGATTTGTAAGTAAACATGTTTACCGCCCAACGAAGTGGGCACCGGTCAGCTAGTTTATTATATAAAACCACAGCGATCGCTTTATATTTATATAAAACCCTTAGGTACGTTAAGGGCTGACTGACAATAAACTTTTAGCCTCTAGCATAAGAAGCTGCAGTGAAATCACTGCTTTATAGTACTGTTCTAAAGGGGTAAATTGTAAAAATATAAATTTATGGTAGAAGAAAGAATCACGGTACATATCTCCATCGATCGGTGATCGATTCTTATGTATCACTTTTGTGTAAGCTTCACAATTTTCCATAGTCA
Source organism: Electrophaes corylata (assembly GCA_947095575.1). NCBI lineage: Eukaryota > Metazoa > Arthropoda > Insecta > Lepidoptera > Geometridae > Electrophaes > Electrophaes corylata. Next base: position 3,654,092 of record OX352714.1, read on the forward strand.
TTGTCTGAACTGAATCGTTGTTTAGGAAAAACTGATTCAGATTTTCCTGCGTGGTATTGAAATTAATATATCATGCTAAGCTATATTATTACATATGTAGCTTCTTGTTGTAATGTAGGGGTGCATCATACAGCTTTCCTTAGCCTCAGCCAGTTAGTTCTTTGTAGATACTTACTGTCGTCGGTCATAAGTCTGGCTCCGCCTAGGTTTAGTCTTTGCAACCGCTGTGGAGTCAACGTCACCAGGACCTAGGAACCACAATAAATATTCATAGATGTTTTTGGTAGCAACGAGATTATACTAACAATAGACTTTTTATTTTTTTACGCCTGTGGCTTCTATCTTATTGCGGACGACTGTATCTACGGTAGTTACTTATACCAATGCACGAGCCCTGTGGAAATCTTGTGTAGTGTCTTATGTAAAAATTAGATACCTAACATATGCCGTAAGTTTCTTGCCTGTTCTTCTAGGCTTGGTCGAAAGGAACTAGATTCACCTAGTTATTAGACTATTCTAAGTGATTACTTTGATTCTATGGAATAAATGCCGTTTGACTTATACCATAGGAGCCAGATTGGCTACAGATTTAGTCACATTTCTCAGCATTTCTAATACAAAGTTCAAAATAGTATGTTAAATCTGCGCCTGGGGTGGCGAGCAGTGTTTTTGAGGTTGCCGTTCTGTCGTTACCGTGTCGTGGTCGTATGAATGCGTTGGTGTACTCCGCACTTGAAGAGATTGTAGTTTTAGTTACATACCTGAAGGCACGGCTCAGTAAGGCTGCACCAGCTAACATTAAGCGATTGTAGGTTGACACAGCCTTCCAGGATATGGGTTAGACCTTCAGGACTGATGCCAGTAGCCATTGTGAGGTTTAGGGTTTCTAGGTGTGTACATCTAGCTGCAAGTAGAAATAACAGTTTTATTAGCTTCATTAAATAAATATTGGCATAGCGCAGCTCTGATCACACTTGAGGCCAGGGCTGATAGGATTGCGTTAATTTTTTCAGGTTATATGATACACAATTCTCAACATTGAATACCTACCTACCTTGGAACATTGAAAAACACTGTATCTTAGGTCGCAATTGCAACTTGTCAATTTTGGGAATTAGCAAGTTGAAATGGTAATGTAGGCCATATAGCTCCAAGAACTGACATGGAATAAAAGAAATAAAGGTTCTTGAACGATGGACCGACGACATTGTTAGAATCGCGGGAAGCCGCTGAATGGAGAAGGCTCAAACTCTTCTCCCTGGAAGGGAGTCTATGTCCGGCAGTGGACTTTTTCAGAATGATGATGAAAGCTGATATTTTGACGGGTGAATTCTCGATTGAAAATTAGGGTGCTTTTTCGATTATTTAAGTCAAAATAAGGTGAAAAAATAAATATTTCAAATCAAATTACATTGTATTTGGGACATAAAAAAGAAAGTTTTCACCAAAATGGTGAAAAAAAAACAAAAAGATATAATTATATTATTATATATTTTTTTAAAGATATAAATATAAAACCAAAAGCTTGGTTTAGTGAATTTTTCACATAAATTTTGAGATTAAAAGTTGACCGGTATCTGGCAGAGAGGTTAAAGGTAAAAATAAAAATATCTTAATTTAGCACGTTTTGCATTAAAAGGAAGGATGCTATGTACTTTAAGCATCACTCTCAAAAACATTTTAAGGCTTAACACCGTATGCTATACAATGGTTGTAGATAGTAACAATTTGGATCACATTGAAGCTATGTGCGGAAGCCAAAACGCAACGATAGCGTGTTCTACGATTTGACCAATTTTAGCAGCGCCATCTAGTTCTGTTATTTGTACTAAAACGTATCTGGATATTTTATATCCAAGGTGCATTATTCAGGTACTTAAATTAAATATGTTTATTTTGAGTACCTATCGTTGTGTGCTTATTATCCTATATGAATACATAGTTATCCGAATTCAAGAGATTTTATTTATTTATTTATTACAAAAAAACTTAAGTAAGTACCTGCATATTTTTAAGGAAAAAAACCCCTCGAGCATATGTTTCAGAGAAAGGCCAGGTCATTAGATAATGTAGGTACCCTAAACCGAAGACGCTGACTAAAGAATGTTATAAGTGAAAGAAGCAAAGGAGATTTGTATATCAGGATCTCAGCAAGTTGAAATCCGTGGTCTCTCTCGGCCCACTCCTATGGCAATCAGGATTTTATGTATGTACTAACGGCCGCTCGCAGCTTCGCCCGCGTGGCAGTTTTTACCCGTTCCCGTTATTTTTTCGGGATAAAAAGTATAAAGCCTCCATACATACATCCATACATACATTGTTACAAACTTTCGCGTTCAAATATATTTTTTAAACATAAGTAATAATAATAATAATACTCAGGAACAGTTGAACATTAATGAAACCACATGAAGATTTTCATATAGTTACAGAATGAAATCTAATCTGTGATATAGTGTTACAAACCTGTATACTCCGTTGAGCGAAGAAGATCAAACGCCTTTTTTTGAAAAGGCGTTATATCTATCTTTTGTTTCACAATTTTTCATGCAAGGTGCAAGGTTTCATGCATGCACGCTATATTTAGATAGATGATGCTGTGTGGACTGTCCAGCATTATTATTATTATTTACAATTTGTCACAAAAAGAACCAGGCAACCATGACTAACCAAAGGATACGAAAACTTACCGATAATCTCACAAGTGCTATCTTCTACTTGTACGCTTTCGAGACTAAGTTTCTTGAGCAAGGGGCATCGCTCTAGTAAATAATTGAGACTGGTTACGTCTATGGTAGCCATGCTGAGGTCTAAGTATTGTATTCTTGACGGTTCCGGTGGCGTAGTGGGTCGCCATTCTCCTATCTGGAATAAATATTAAAAAAATTGGTTCCTAATTGTATGCAGTACACGGAATTTGTTTGAATGCTTTGCCGGTACTGTTTGCATCGGCTATTACCTACCTACATACTTATGAAATTTAAGAAAATAAAATTACGTGAACTAAGTCTACATAATCTACAGCCTGACTTCATCCACTGCTGTACTCTTGAAGATCCAGTTAGTGTGGTTGTCATAATGATATGATTGTCTATTTATACAACTTGCTGATGGAACAAGGTCACGCTCGATAAGAACGTGCCTTACGAAGCACTGTTCAGCGTCCATCAACCTGAGGCATACGGGGGTTAAGCCTCATGTGCCTGTAATATCACCGGCACCCACACCCTTCAAACCGGAACACAGCGAGCTGCTAGTCGGCAGAAATAGGCATGGTGTTAGTACTTCCCCGGACGAGCCCTTCACAAAAAGCTTTACTACTACTCGTGTTTAAATATGCAATCATGCTAACAATAACAATAAGCAGAAGTTTAAAAACAGGTAGGTATAAAAAATGAATAATGCAAATAAAACAGAAGAATAATATAGATTTCAAATTGTTAATTTAGTTTTCGATAGGTAGAGCGACCGTAATCATTGTACCGCGCAAACAACGTTTTGTGGTCAGACCACGTTATTTTAATAGTATCAGTAGGTAGAATTATTATTGAAACTTAATTATTAAAATAGTTACCTCAGAGCTGGCTAATCGAACTATGATAGGTTTTCTCGCCAGAATTCTGCCGAGTGCGTCTTTTGATAGCGTCTTGTTTCCTAGATCTAATCTCTGCCATAAAGTCTCATCGCACGCTACCCGGTACCATCTGAAATGAATAGTTTTACTACTATGTGGCTTTACTTATAAGGTATGCATAGTGTCAGACGCACGACATTTTGCACAAGTCGCAAACTATCAGATGATTCTGATTCTAAATACCTCTAGGCTAATTTTGACCGTCGTCCGCGAGGCTTAGTACCTAATATAATATGTGCAGTACTGCGCGTGCGTCAGTTGTTTTCTGATAATGTGCGGCTGACCTTGAGCTTTAGGTGACTTGTTGATAATTTTAGGGAATTACGTACGGGACAATGAGGAAGATGAGTGTATTTTTTTATGGACAAATATGAAGCTTTAAATTAAAAAAAAATGTAAGAAATTTTGCAATATCTCAAGATCTAAATTTAAACAGATTTTTTTCTTGAAACCTATGGAGTATCCGAACTAAAAATCTTAATATTTTCTCAGTTGCTATAAATAATTATTATAGTTTCAAACAAATCATTCAACTCGTTATAAAATTTCTATACCTACAAACATACAATTTCTACCGCCTACGTACGGGACTCTGTGACGTCACTGTGATTACTCTCGGGCGGTCTGGGAAGTTTTCGTAGCGCCCAAACTAATTTATTTAAAAAAAAACCCTGTTCGAGTTATCGCCATGATGTTTTTATTAGGCGGACTTATAGTTTTTAATAAAAATTGCTACTTATTTCCATCATTTAGTGTCTCTTGGATTGGAGTTATACAAAATGGTAAACATAGTAATGATGAGCTATGACCGACATTTGCAGAATATAATTATAGTTTTTGAATACTAGTTTATGACTGGTGAGTTTGCTTGAACACGACTAGTGCAATAAAAGTAGGTTATTCTCACTACTGCTGACACTCAAAAATAAAAAAGGCTAAAATGCATATTCGCGATGTTGTAATATAAGCGACGATTAAAACTTATCGTACTTTTTGCACAGTAGCATACAATGAGCTAGGGTACGCTTCGGAAGCCAGCGGAAAACACTCAGGACAACCTCGTCTGAAAGTGCACCGAATGAGTCCGCTCCTGAAGGCTCCCAGTGTGGTCGAGACACTCTCTCCTCTTCTACACCAAGAGCTGAAAAATAAATAGCATTTCATACATTTCATTAGCAGTAGAATCCTTTGTGGCAGGCTTGACCAGGGAAGTAGGTACTATACTAATTCCATACTTATTATATTGAGTCTAAATAGAAGTCAGTGTGTCAAATCTTCACTCTTGTCCCTATGGGATGTGGGCGCTGTAAGTAAGAAGTGCCTCATACATTTGATGGTGGAGGAAAACATCATGAGGTAGATGCAGTTAGCAGCGCGTGACGGGTTTGCAGCCTATAATTAAAGGAATACTAAACTACTGCTAAATGTGACCCAGATCCGAGGCTAGAAAAATCCGTTGGTGCACGACCGGATAGAAACTTTTAGGCGAGATCACTCCCACTCGACCACCGAAGCTCATTGTAGAAAGGATCATACAAACAAATGGTAGGAAACCTACCCGTAAGTTACTCACCTGCTCTTGAAGGCTTAGTCGTGAGGATCTGACGTCTATATTCTATTACCTAGCTTTATAATATCAGTAATTCCAGATTTACGCAGTATTACTGCATAAATCAGTTTTACATTTCAAGCTCCTACGATTTTTTTGCAAGTAGTACAAAAATGTGGAAATTGATATTTTAGAATTATTTTGTATTTTTTTGGTGACTTACGTGTGTACGTCTGCCTGCCTTGGCATAGTCCTGCAGGTAGAAACTGTGCGCTAACTGATTGAGCTGATGGAGTCTCTTCGTCAATAATGCAGTCTGTTATCAATGTGTAGTCTAAATTAGTTTCTGTCAAAGGTTTTGCTGAAATAAAAAAAATACATATATGTACCTAAACAGGTTTTTAGGTCTAAATGAGCGCGCATTGTCCGATTGCTGCTAAAATACTAACTGGTTACTGCACGATATTTTGCCAGTGGAGTCTACCAGGAGGCTCAGATTTCCAAAACGAAGAATTTCCAAGATTTGAGCCGTCGTCTCCATCCACTGATTTGCCTCACATCTATCTATCAGGCGACCCCTACATGATAGATAGATGTGTGTGCATGTAGGTGCGCTACGCTTCATTCATCGCCATTCAAAACCTTCGAGACAGATATTATTTACCTATTTAGCAGACATGTTACGGACGTGGTTTAGGAAGTCGGATTCGGAGTTTTAAATTTAGTTTGTCAGAGTCAAAGGCGCAAGAGAGATGTTTGTTAAGGGTAGGCCTACAAACATAATACAAACATTATTCGGACCCTTTAATTTCAGCTAATAAATTATTATGTGGCCTAATATTAATTAGCAGGTATTGCATATAAAACTATCAGATTTTATAAAAATTATCAAATTAAAAAAATAACGTGCTTTCCCCCTGGTTTAAAAGCGTGGAACCTAAGTTGAAGGTAAAATATTGTAAGTTCCAACTTTTCAAAACTGAAACCAAAGGTCAGTAACATCTCTTATATGTGGTGATGTTCTCTTCTAAATTATTTCGTAATATTTAGGTATGCAGAACACACACAACTGTCACTAACCTACATTTTCACGCTGACTTAACTTTAACCAAACATTTTGCAAATCAACTCAAGTAAGCAAATTTTGTCATGAAAAGTCACACACTATTCAATTTAAAATAGGTACATACATATTTTATCACAACTCCGCGGACTAGGCTTGGATGGGCCTGGGCTACAGGCTTTGCGAGGGCTTTTCCGGGGAGACACAATCACATTAGGATTCACATTTTCCAGGTTGTACTTTCGTTTGAGGGTTTTGGGATGATGCTGAAAAAAGTATTACATAAACTTACTTACAAATTGATGCCCAACTCAGTAGACACAATAAAGGATCAATGTTTGATTTAGGGTTATCAGAAATTACAAGTATCTTCTTACATACCCTGACCCTAAGCCAATACTTGCAGGCCATGCTAAAATAACATGCACCACAGGAACAGAATCAGAGATGTGTACAATAAATTAGTTTGTATTTTAAAAACACAATTACAAAAACATATGTATTTATGTACATTTATCTAACTTACTGTGCTGTCATTTTGAACTTCAGAATCATCAGGCTCTAGCAAACTGACACCCATTTCTTGGAGAACCTGTAAAGACAATAAGTTAGAGCATTGGAGAAGCACAATATTTTTCAGTGACTTTAGTTTGGTAAGGTCAATAGTTAGAAGTACCATCTATTTCATTCATATTTCATATTTTTCATTGAGATTGAAAATATATCATTTATGTATTAATACTTACTTATCAGAAACATTTTATGGAAATTACACTAAGTACAGGTTATTCCTAGCTCACAGTAGGTACTTAGGTTTATCTCGTTGAACTTTTTTACCTCTAACAACCTCATCGTAACGGTATCATAAGAATTTGGGCGGAATTTAACACGACTGCATCTTCTGCGTAAGCCAATGTTTTATAAAGCTTTTTACTTAAATAACAGCCTGGAATTATTCGTTCGACTGTTAAGTATATTCACAGAAAAAGAAATACTGTAGAAGTCTAAAATTAGCCCTTATTTTTATTCATAACCAAAAATGAGAGGAAAAAAAGCGGGAACCTAACGTCATTCTTACCTCATGATCGGTTTTTCGGTCCATTAAACTCCAACTTTTGCGCGATGAATTATCCAAGCGCATTCGTTTCCTGCGAAAAACACGTATCACGTATAGATTTCCCTAGGATATTTGGTTAAAAACATAGACGTAAGAAAATGCACTTTGCCGCCATTTGACTTTCCCGCTAGAGATCAGCTGTCACACATCAACACGCAAGGCGGTTTATGTATTATCATTTATTTAGTACACTATTTACCGGGGGCTTTCCACTTCCTCCATATTTCTAAGAGTAGAGTTTTCTTCTTCGGATTTATTGACACTCATTACTTTTACTACGCACTGTTTAATTGAATATTTTCACTGCTCGCTAATGCTGATTACGCGGCCAACAAATCAACTAGATAAAAAAGTACTCTGTGTTAAAGCGCCAATACATGTTGGCCCAACGTTGCCGAGCGAAGGCCAATACCAACGTGTAGACGGCATGTTTGCCTTGCCTTGCCATCGCTCGGCGTCGCTCGCCTAGTTGGCCGAGTGAATACAAGCGCCAACGTGTATAGAGGTCATTTGCAATGACTTGTCACCACTCGCGGTCGCTCGCGGTCGCTTGCGGCCACTCGCCTCACTTCGGAGCCGTGTCGGTTTTTTTGCACAAATCAAAGGCGCTTGTCTACACTCGGCCAATCGTGTCCACATGTTTGTCAGCCCGCCATTACGCGTTTGGTGTCGGTCATCGTCGCACGTGTATAATGAAATAATATCGACCGATGTGACGTAGCGGGCGAATGTCCGCCTGCGACGCAGGAGGTTGCGGGTTCGATTCCCGCCTTGGGATAAATGTTTGTATGATCTGCAAATATTTATTCCGGGTGTTCTGGGTATTTTCTATGTATAATAAAAAATATCTATGCATGTAATGTATTGTATTAAGTATATCAGTCATCTAGTACCCATAACACAAGCTCTGCTTAGTTTGGGGCTAGATGATGCTGTGTGTATTGTCCAGCATTATTATTGTTATTATTATCGTTCGAAACCAACGATGATGTGTTCAAGTTTGTTCTATTTCTATGAATTCACCACCATCTTTTTTGTCTTTTCTTTTTTTATAACTTTCTTCCGGTATACAAAGACGTAATTAATAAACGTGCTCATCAAATAAATAGCAGCAGCTGCAACAAATTCTACGTCCATATTGTTCGAACCAAATAAATACCGGATAACCATGTAGCTAGTTTGAATGCACAACGCGAACTGACAGCACCCAACGTGTGGGCAGCTTCACTCGTCCAACTCATTCATTGGCCGCTTGCAATAGTTTGCGTAGACTTGCCGAACGTCTGGACGGTAGCACTTGCCTTGCATCGATTTGCCTACGCTCGCGTTGGCGTTAGCTCGGCAAACATGTATTGCAGGCTTTAGCATAATTACCACAGATTCGCAGTTAGCTAGGATAGTGACAGCTAGGCGAAACTCGAGAACACCTTAAATTGTATAAAATTTAGTCCAAAAAAGTGCTACGGCTCTGATACGAATATTCATCAACGTCAAAAACCACGAGATCAAAAGATTCGTGTTCATATAATCACCTTACTTAGGTAGGTACCAAGTTCTAAGATCTTTTGTACACAGTTTTACAATGAATGACTCTTACTCTTACTCTTACCCGCGGGGAGTTTTACGTGTATTTTCAAGAAATTCGTATTGAGTGGAGCGTATTGTTCACAAGCGTATTTTATATTGTGATAATGTCTAACATAACATATATGTGCATATTCAATTGGTTAATCTTTTAAATTTCTAACCGTAGAAATTCAGAATTTGATTATTTTGATTGGTGTATATACAATAAGTCGTTGCAGCCGTTTCCTTTTATTTATATAGATATAATTACAGCTAATACAAGTAAGTATTTATAATTGGTACGTACAAAATACATTGAAAGTTGAGCTATCTACAGACCAGTGCCTGTCGGAAGCGACCCAAAAACACTGGCTGCTGCTACTTTGTTAAATCTACATTTTATTTTCAGTGCAAAAGGTACGTATTAGTCTAAAGGCCAGGCTGCAGACTGAGGAAGGTAATTAGGAGGCTGCTGGTTAATGTTTGCTGTGAGGATAAGAGGAGGTAGGTAGATGCTGGCAGGATCGGTTTGAAGGTTGAAGACGCGGAGCAGAGTTTTACTCCAGTCGTCGGGTTTGAACAGCTGTTCCGTAGTAGTTGGAACCACCCGAACTACCTTGGGGTTACCAATGTGGTGGAAATGGTTGGAATGCATGTTCTCGGAGTCCTAGAAATGGGATTCGAAAGTATCACATACTGTCATCTTCGTGTAAATTTCGTAAGCGTGTTTTTTTTTTTAAAGCATTTATTCAGTAAAATCCACAGGGATCATCTTTAGAGTTCCTCGCGACCAAGCCTAAATTCAGGGAAGTTCTTACGTAGGTACATTATACCTAACTCGCTGGTTAACTAACATTGGTTTAGTTTCGTTCTACATCCTATCTGGATTTATTTCCACCGACCGACCGATGTGGCGTGGCGGGCGAATGTCCGCCTGCGACGCAGCGGTGCGGGTTCGATTCCCGCCTTGGGATAAATGTTTGTACAATCTGCAAATATTTATTCCGGGTGTTCTGGGTGTTTTCTATGTATAATAAAAAAAAAACTATGCATGTAATGTATTGTATTAAGTATATCAGTCATCTAGTACCCATAACACAAGCTCTGCTTAGCTTGGGGCTAGATGATGCTGTGTGGATTGTCCACCATTATTATTATTACTATTATTATTATTATTTCTTCTGCTTCTATGTTTTGGTTTTCGAAGTGAGAGAATATCCGTAGGTATTAGTTTTGAATTATGCTTTGTGCATAGTTTGTTTTTTTTTCTTGTTGCTGGACTGGGTTCTAATAATAAAATACTTTGGTATGACTTTTAGTGTTAATGTAACTGACTGACATTGACTATTATTTAACTCTAGCAACAAATTATTATATTTTCGACCAACTGAATTTCTACGACATGATTGGCTAGAATTTTGAACCAATTAGACGTCTTAGACATTATCACAATCACAACGCCCTCTAGCCATCTTTGCGGAAAACTATGCTACGCATTCTGCTGCGCAGGCAGCTCAAATCGAAAACAAAGGCATGCATGTCCTGTCTAATGTAGGTTTCAACTGTGGTTTCAACAATCAGAATCTCTTGAAAATACACCTAAAACTTACCGTGAGTGATAAACTCGAAATCTTTTGAATTTGTGCTGTGTTCTTTCAACTACTAAGATGGCAACTCGAAAGTTGAACACCTTGGAAGATCTGAGTGGTAAGTAAACATTGCATTCAAAACAAAAACATTGCTGATGAAACTCGATCTACCTGTTCTCAAGGTTTCTTTCTACTCGTTAGTAATCTTGAAACCTATCTACGCAGTAATTAAGTAAGAAAAGAAAACCTGTAATGTACTAGTGGGTAGGTGAGTTTATTCCCTTAATTATTGTTAGCCTTACCTTCAATAACAATACAGCATTGGCGTCCTACGTGTATTGTACGTTTGGTCGACCTACCTACCTACGTTCGGATTAGGTACACCGTGACCGTTTAGATAAAAGGTAAACCGGCAAAAATGTCAAGTGCCTACTTAGTTTTGATAGAGTTGATAAAAATACTTCTAAATTTGTAACCTGTAGATGCGGATCTCCTGTGCTCTTCTGCGCTCCTGGTACTTATGTAGTCGGTCTATCGATTGGCGGACATTTTTGTTTACTTTCTTTGTTTATAAATATTGCTGGTACCTGGTGGGCTAGATAATCTACTTTTCACCTAAGTTACTTTCAAAACCTGTTAGAAAGAGCAGTAAGGTAACTATTGGTACTGCACATACAATAGGTTGTATTAATAAGGTTTTTAAAATATTGTGAAAAATTTTAAAATTGTATAATTTATTATGTATTTAATGACACACACAAACATGAACCTTATGTTGATAAGTTACTACTTGGTAATTAAATGTGCATCTAGTAGAAACACTTCAAAATTGACCAAACAATAGTTAGATCTTTTGCCTAGTGCATTGCTTAAAGTTGGTTAGGTACCTGTACCTACACACCTTAAGTTTTAACTAATATTAATTAATCTTTCATTTATTTGGTGTGGTTTTATCACATCTTTGAAACTGAAGAAACTTTGTTGCTTACAGCTTTTTCGTTTTAATTATTTTTCTAGTGTTATTTTAAATTCTGCTGTGTAATTTTGGTGATATTTTAACAAACATTAATGGGGGTCTTAAAGCAATGGGAGAGATGCCACTTTTTATACTTCTATTCAAATTAAACTTTTCAATGATTGAACTTCATTTAAACTTTGCCTGTCCAAAGAACACATTTAAATTTGGAAGAATTTGACTACCTTGATAAATACCATTATAATTTTGCAACGTTTTCTATCGAATGACATACTGATGCCATAGGATGAGCAGAAGGCTTGAAGTCTCTTTTGAAGTGTGTTTGTTTAATTGGATTGTCAATTGAATTTGGATTGAATTTGCATATCAGGAACGGCACTGATAGATAAACAACAGTTCCATAAATTAATTTTCAATTTTAATATCTCTGAATCTGACTGTTAGTTACATTTGTACGTTCCACATCCTATTATCTTTTATGTACTCTTATGTGTTGGTTTTATTGATCAGATACAGTTCAAAAGCATTTCTACAAATATGTTGATTCCACTTTATGTATTGATTATAACATGAAAGTGATAACCAGCAAACCAAGGCTGTTTTTTATCAGTAATTTTAGCTATCACTTGTACAGCCATGTTTTGCAAACACGTTTTTACAGCTACACATGTGTAATGAAATAAGCTCACACACGCAATCACAGGCACATGAGACTTTATGACTCAAACAAAGCAGGCATGGAGCATGTCTTTGACAAATGTATTCTGTGAGGTAATCCAATGTTAAAAGCTACCTATACACACTACCTACCTATATAACTGTTCGACATCAGGTGGGCCATCGGCTTGTTCCATCACTTCTTTGAATGAACCAAAAATCTGAAAATTTATTCTGATCTTATCTCAACGCTCAGAGTGTATGGATATTGGGTATTTCTAAGGAGATAAAGGCACAACCAGTATTTTGGCAAAACCAATGTTAAATTATAACATAGAGACAGACCAGTAAGCTAGAATGTTCTAAGAATAGAATGTGAACTGTTGTGAACCATATTGGTCGCAGACAATAAATTAACCAATCTTCTTCAATAAATCCAATTGGTGCGTAGCACCCAACCAAATTTAGCACAGCAGGATGTATTTAGAACTCTAAAGGCGGGGGCGCTGCTATTCTGATATTTTCGTCTCTTGTAGGTATCAGGCCTTATTTGGTTACACTATAAACCGGTGGTGTACGGCTGTAATCCCCAAATACAGTAAACATATCTCAATCATAGATCCAAAAGGATATCTAAGGAGGTTTCAAAGATATGTCAAAATATTCGTGATCAGCCTAAATAAGTCGACCATTATGTAAACTGCTCCAAAATACAGCTCCACGCTTCCTGTAACAGAATATTTATTTGAAGGTTTGTAATAAAAAACCGGCGAAGTGCGAGTCGCACTCGCGCACGAAGGATTCCGTACCAGTATAAAAACGGCAAAAAAATCACGTTTGTTGTATGAGAGCCCCCTTAAATATTTATTTAATTCCGTTTTTTAGTATTTGTTGTTATAGCGGCAACAGAAATACATCATCTGTGAAAATTTCAACTCTCTAACTATCACGGTTCATGAGATACAGCCTGGCGACATGGACAGGCAGCTATACAGCGAAGTCTTAGTAATAGGATCCCGTTTTACCCTTTGAGTACTCTAAAAAGACCCCAATTACTTACCAACCTACCACTGTCAAGCTGTCTAGGTACCTAGTTTTTTCATCTTGTAGTAGTCTAGTCTGTGGTAGAAGAACACTGATTCCCATTCTATCACAGAATAAAATTATAGAACCTACCTACATTGTGACCCTAGGAATCTGAGTCCTGAGTTGATCACCTCCCATGGATGACGTAAGAGGCGACTAAGGAAACGCCCCAGGGGTTGTGCAGCAACATCTTCGGAATTTAACACCAAAACTGCGGTCACCAATCCGCATGTCAAGTGTGGTGACAACAGCAAACCCCCGAAATCTTACCACATGGATTTATTTAGGCTGTTCTTGACGGCGGTTAACGTAGGTACCTATGTATTTAAAAAGTAATGTAAAATAACATAGTTCATCGCACTCATATCGGAACGTGCTTCAGTAGATAAATAGGGTATATTAAGTACGTATACCTACGTACTTATCGTCTGTCAACTATTCATTATTATCTGAATAATACTATAGATAGGTACCTACCTAATTCTTTATTGAGTCTTGATGGCCAGGTATATTCGCTGTGAAAACAGTCTTTATGTCGATGGCTTTCGGTCCAAAGTAACCAAAAGCAAAATAGCGTTTGTCTAGACTCGCTAAGGCTGTTTTATTCCTCCTGAGTCGTCGTGATTGCCTGGTACTTCTGTCGCGAGAATAGAATAGTCTTTATGCTCTTTCCCTGTACCTAAGGACTTTTTATTCTGTAGTTTATTTATAAGTCAAGCTAAAATCACTAGATGCCCAGTTAGCTAATACAAAGGTTCTATTCGGGGAAGGGAAGATAAACGTGTTTTATTGTTCCGGTGATCCACACAGAATAGGAACTGATAGGGTGTTGTGTGGTAACCATACAACACCCTACATTATAGTTACATAGTTACAAAATTAGTTAATTTTCATAACATGTTTTTAAAATTATATTCTATCTAGTCTGTCTGACTGAATTTTTTGATAGATAGGTAAATTAAAAATCAAGTCGATAACAACCTACAGCCTTTATTTTAAAAATTTTAACCATAGGTATCTCCAGCACTTTCTAGGTCGTCTCTCTTCGTCACCTCCCAAATGTTTACATCCACAAAATCAATGTGAAGTTCGCTAACCCCCACCCCAAGGTCGACTAGACGTCTCGCCGAAACGCCTCGCCCCCCTCGAGTTCGTTGAACTAAAGTTTTGCACATATGCTTTCAGTTTTTGTTCGCCTGGTACCTAGACTAACTACCTTGCGGTGGTGTTTGGACTGAAACCTAAATTATACCTATGATGTGGCTTGAAACAGTTTTAGCCCTAATTTAATCTATGTAAAAATCTTATAAATTGATGAATAAAATATTTCAAAAGTAACTAAGCTGTGGGGAGTCAAACGGGATATTAGAATAAGTAGGTACTAGTACGTTTTACTAGTTCATTCTAGATGGCGTTGCGTGTGTGGGATGTCTGAAAATATTTATTTATTATGATAAAAGGTTTCTAACTAGTTTCTAAAACATAACTTTAACTACTATTAGTCACATTTGTTCAAAAATTAATTAAAAACTACATAAAAAAAACTAGATTCACAGCCTAATATGCCTAGATGGGGAATGGGGATAGCATAGCATCTACAAAAACCCATGGTTTTAATGTTTGTTGTACTTTATCCTAATCGGTGAAGCCAACGGCGGAAGCGCGGCGTTGTCGTCGCCTATATAGAAGGCTAACTAGCTAGATTAGTTGAAGTGCGTGGGGCCTACTTATCTATGTAGGAGGTAGGAGTATCGAAATTACTCAACAGTCAACCTTGAAGCAATATAATACTGTAGAATAGATATAGATGCAAGAGCTTCAATAACATGTTTTTGCCAAAACGATATGCGCATATTATGAAGATAGCATTAAACCTAAATGAATATTATGAATAATAAAAAATAAACTAGTGGTTGCTTGCTAGTAAGAGATTTTGCGATGTCCACGATCTAACAAATCCTATCTGAATTACGATGTCATTGCAATTAAAACAATTTAGAATTTACATTATGTTGGAACCGGAAGACGAAGCGTAGGACGTCCCAGACGGATGAAGTCAGTGGATGGAGCAGGCAGTTTGGTCGCGTGGAACTACAGATAGCTTGAGAGAGTTTTCCAGTCGTTGAGACGATTCAAAGTGATCCTTGCGATATAATTGTTATTTTTTTCTACTTTGATGTTATTAGGTCATGTATTAGACGAGAATATAATGGCTTTCTGATTGTAGGTCATCTACTATTTGGACAGGAGCCATAATGTCACAAATGTAGAGCAATAGGGTATTGTGCCAGCCATCAACCTTGACCGCGTACTAATATTTGATGTGCTAGAATTGTAGTTCAAGCGAATCCAATTCTTTGAATATTACCAGTACTAATATTAGGTATAATGTGTTGTGTCTCACATAGGAACAGGTATGGAAAAGAATGTATTTAGATGCAACTTTGGAATACCTAGATAGGTTTGTGTCATGACCAGTTACCTACTGCTCTTAAAATAATTTAATGACTCTGTCACCACAGTTATATAAAAAATCTGGAAAATCGGGCATATGGTTTTCGTGACAGCATTTCCGAAATTAAAACTCTATTAACGGACAGACAAGATCAACGGAGACATCGATAATGAAACCTCTTAACATCTGCTAAACTATGTATTGTTTCAATTTTATCGACCGTGGTGGAACAGATGAATCGATTAGACAAGACCGGACGTTCGTATTCGTCTCTTTGTCGAGCATATATATTATCGTCGCATGTATATTTATTGTACACCACTTTGAAATTATCACATCTTCCACAGTCGGTTATCACCCATTGGTAGGATAATTCCATCAGCTCCAAGCTCAGCAGCCAAGTATTGAACATAGGCCTCTATAAGTATCTGTTTTGAGTTTAATTTGGGTTATCTGTTTTTTTTTCACCAACTTCTCGTAATCACGAGATGGACCCTTTATTCACCACTATGGTCTGATCATTGCCACTTCAACTAAGTAATTCTGCCCTCGGCCTCCCGTAGTACCATCCATCAAGTTTCTGTGCTTTTACAACCATTTACTGTATTAATAAAAAAAGCCATTATGTATTATGATGGAATAGATGCCTTTGTCACAAACTAAATAATAGTAGACGTACATTTACTCAACCCGTAGGGCGATAAGTTTAAAACAATAGTTATAAGAGGTAGCAAATAAAGTGGTGTGAAATTAGTACTAAACTACTACTGTATGCTGAGCCTCTTCTTTGTCAATACAACTACATTTTCATAGTTTTCACAACAGATAAAGTATTTGTTCAAGTTTGTACTAAAATAACACCAAGCGTATATGAGTATGGCCACCCCGGGTATTCCACGCCTGTCTCATAATTCCTCATATCCTCTCGGGTCGGGATGGCTGATGCAATGCAATCGAGTGATCGAACTCAGTATCAATCGCCAACACTTGTTCTAATTTCATCATCATTCATAGTGATGTGGTGCCTCAAATCAAAAGCCTTCTCTCACCTCTAATTTGTGATAGTTTTCGAGCTTTATTTTAACGCTAATTAATAATAATTAATTTAATAATTATTTTTTTAATCATGCTGGGCAATCCACACTGCATCATCTAGCCCCAAGCTAAGCAGAGCTTGTGTTATGGCTTAGACGAGTAAACCAGTGTTATGGGTACTAGATGACTGATATACTTAATAAAATACATTACATACATAGATATTTTTCTGAACCCTAAACTTGGTCTTTACTTGACGTTAAACCATCAACGCCTCTATGCCATATTCGTACTCCATATCAATATTACTCGACAACTTTATAATCGTTTATCAGTTTCTTACAATATATTTATAGAAAGTACTTGAACTTCCAGTCGGAAATGGCTTGGCTGATAGCCAAGCTCAAAATTTACATCGCCTGTTATTATTACAATCTATAATATAAAAATGAATCGCAAAATGTTCGTGAACGCATAACTCAACAACGCCTGAACCAATTTGGCCAATTCTTTTTTTAAAATGTTTGTTGAAGTTCAAAGATGGTTTTTACGGCGAGAAAAACCCTAAACCGGAAAACCCCTAAAAACAGCCCTTTTCTTTTTCCCATACAAACGTTTTCTAACTAAAACGAGCTTTATTGCTATAACATAAAGTTCATATTGAATTACAAGCACCCACTGTTGTTTAAACAATGTAGGTATGTTCCTAACGTCAAAGAGTCAATTTGCACTTTATTACCTCTGCACAAAGTTCAAATTCAATCATATCTATCAAAACAGTGTGCGTTGGAGCACAGATAAACAAAAAAAAGAAAACGAAATCGAATAGTTCAATTTGGTCGGCTTCGCGATATTATTTCATTTGTTTTACTTTAAAATGCATTAGTTTTCAAGTCATTACAATAGTCAAACAAAACCAGCGTTACCAAAAGTGTTTTATTATTTTAAGTTTTTATTATTTCATATCCTTATTTTAAATACGGCTTGAAGGATTTAACTCCAAGTCATATCAAATTTAAAAAAAGTTGAAACAACAACAAATTGTCAATGTCAGTGTTTTTTTTTTCTTGGATTTTCGGTTACCTACTCTAATGTTTGCAGTTTGCTTTTGTCAATTGATACACGAAACAAATTCGTACCTATATAGTATTTTGTGCAGTGTTTATTGTGACAAAATAATCTATAAAAATAAATAAAATTGAAGTGTCTGTTTGTAATATTAAAATAACCGCTTTTTACTACATGCATATGAATGTATATGCGATACATATACCAAAATAGCATTTTTTTTTAAAGTTTTGTCTGTCTGTCTGTTTGTTCCGGGTAATCTCTGGAACGGCTGGACCGATTTCGACGGGACTTTCACTGGCAGATAGCTGATGTAACAAGGAGTAACTTAGGCTACTTTTTATCCCGAAAAAATAACGTGAACGGGAAAAAACTGACACGCGGGCGAAACTGCGAACGGCCGTTTTATGCCGTATTAACGCCATCTGTTGGCGGATGGATGGAAGTGGCTAGCTTTATTCTTTAACGAATGGTGCAACAGCTCGCTGGTGCCCATCTTCAAAAACAAGGGTGATGTACAGGATTGTAACAACTATAGAGGAATAAAGCTCATGTCACACAGTATGAAAATTTGGGAAAAGGTTGTAGCGCGACGGATGAGAGAAGAAAGTGGGGTATCACAGAACCAGTTTGGATTCATGCCTGGGCGCGGGACTATGGATGCCATCTTTGCGCTTCGTCAACTTTGTGAGAAACACAAACGAGTACACAAAAATTTGCATATGGTGTTTATAGATCTTGAGAAGGCGTATGATAGAGTACCCCGAGAGGTTCTGTGGTGGAGTATGAAAGTTAAGGGAGTGCCTGAGAAGTACATACAGCTCATTCGAGCTATGTACGATCGAGCGAGTACTCACGTCCGGTCTGAGGCCGGAGTTACCGCCAAGTTCAATGTGGGTGTAGGCTTGCATCAGGGGTCGGCTTTGAGCCCTTATTTGTTTTTCCTGGTGATGGATGCTCTGACATCAGACATACAGGAAGAAGCACCCTGGTGCATGCTGTTTGCCGATGACATTGTTCTGGTTGGAGAAGATGCGCTTGAGGTCCAGAGCAGACTAGGAAAATGGTGGGATAAATTGGAGAGTGTCGGACTGAAGATCAGTAGAACCAAAACAGAGCATCTGTTTTGTGACTTCGGTGGTCCATCCAATTTGATCCCAATAGCCTTAGATGGTGTATTAGGGATACACCAGTTTGTTCCGATTTCGGTACCTCGGCTCATTGATACAGAGCGACGGCGATATTGGCCGAGACGTAAAGAATAGAATAAATGCGGGATGGATGAAATGGCGACAGGTCTCAGGAACCACGTGTGATCCGAAAATGCCCCTTAAACTTAGGGGGAAAGTTTACAAAATGATCATTAGACCTGTCGTATTGTATGGATCTGAGTGTTGGACAACTAAAGGGACTAATGAAAGAAGGGTACTTGCGGCAGAGATGCGAATGTTGAGATGGATATGTGGAGTTACTAGAATGGACAAGATACGAAATGAGTATATCAGGGGTAGTTTGAAAGTAGCGCCAGTGACGGAAAAATTGAGGAGCAATAGGGTAGCGTGGTATGGGCATGTCATGAGGAGGGATGAAAGTCATTTAACCTTGAGAGCGATGAACATCAATGTTGATGGATATGTGGGTAGAGGTAGACCAAAGAAAAGATGGATGAATTGTGTGAAAGATGACATGGATAAGAAAGGAGTGAGTACAGATATGACGGCTGATAGAGGGGAGTGGAAGAAAAGAACATGTTGTGCCGACCCCACATAAAGTGGGATAAGGGCAGGAAGATGATGATAACGCCATCTGTTGGCGACATCGAGTACTACTTCAGTTAAGATTTGTAAGTAAAAATGTTTACCGCCCAACGAAGTGGGCACGGGTCAGCTAGTTATAAATAAAAACCAATTTACCTCTGCCACCCTATTCCGGTTTACCGTTAATCAAAACTTGGAAAATTTTACTATTAAACTCTTTTGAAACAAAGCTTGTTTCAAAGGGATTGTTATTTATTCTATCGAGTTGGAACAATGACCACCAGAATATTGACTTCCATTCCTATTTTGGTTCGCGGTTACGGCTACTGCTCCTCAACACAAATAACTTGCGAAATTGTCCATCTGAAATAAAACATGCTACTAGCTACTTGATGCTAGCTACGACGATGCTAGCAAACTATAGTAACAGAAAGGTACGGTGATTCACGTGAACTCAATGTACGTGCTTTTAATTAATGTTATGTGTTGAAACCTATAGTTTACCAGGAAAATGTAAGGGAAGTAAATTATAAATAGTATATACATAGTAATATATAAATAGTAATTTTAATAGTAAATATTGTTTGCCTTGTTTTGGAAATAAAAACGACGGCGTTATCAAAAGTGATAAAGCGGCAACTGCGCAGTCCAATCGCACTGCACAGAAAATGCATTCAAACTATATTTTTCATAATTTTTGGATATATTAGGTTGATATTCTGTGGTAGGTAGATGGTACGACACAAACAACCTAATACCCGTACCCATACCATACCGACGAGCCGTGCTCATACCGTTCACATGCATGGTATCACCACGTCCGCTGGGATGTTATGATAGTATTGCCGCAAACAAAGCCACGGGCGTTCGGTCCATGTCTAATCGTAGACAATAGACGTCATTGGTTCAATGATCTTCGATATCAGAGTGTGTCTTCGAACACGTAGTACACGCAATTAATGAGGAGATGGATCTGACATTGATCACGTAGTGACTGACTGAACTGATTCGCACTAAGGTTAAGTGTATGTTCCTACTGTTTCGTGTTCTGTGACATAAATTGTATGTATCGTACAGAAACTAATTAGACTCATTTGGAAGCATCTATCAAAATTTAAACTTATTCTTTGGATTGCCCTGGAATGTGATGTTTTTTGATCCAGATGCAATTCGATCGAACCCACATGCAAAAGATAGTAACTGAAAAAGTGAAACTTCATTTCCCAGTTCATATTGGGACAGAGCCAAGTTAGCAGAATGCGCACGTGTCGAAAGACTGACGTCATTGGAGAAATTACACGCATTAACCTCCCTTGACTCCTCAGTTTCCGCGTTGATCCCAGAGCATGTAGAACAGCCTTTAGTTTTTGGTCGTCTGGTAGATGTACCACCTGTCTAGTTCTGCATAACTGGTACTTTTCCTTCTAATTCGTTGGATTTGCATTGGTCACAGCCACATAATAATGAAATGAAAGAAAAAAAGAACAATAATTACATACAGTATTTTGTTACTCCATACTAGACAAATTGCAAGCCCATCTCATCTGGTTTCGGTTCTTTCCATGGTTTTGTCCTTTACCTTCTGAAAGCACTGAACAATATTAATGAGTACCTACAGGAATAAGTATTGATTACCATTCAAGATGGCTCAATAAAACCTTCGCCCAACGTCCTGTAGTTGGATGAACGGCCGTGAACGCGCCAGGCCGCGGAATGTTATTTACATGTGAACGGTTCGACGAGGTTACACTACTTTGTTGTGATAGAGTCTGCTAAATTATTATGAGTTGGTAGAAATATGCATTAATAGTTTCCCATAAATAGGGCTGTGAGAAGTGGTCTCTCTGGTGAGTCGTAGGCCTTATCATCTCGCCAAAAAATTAATCGATTCTCTGCAAGAAATTTTTATACTAGGTTGTTTACGCCAGTATCAAAAAACCGTAACGTGCGTCTACGTAACAAAGATTCGTAACTTTGAAGGAATTTATCAGTCTTTATACAATTTAGGGGCAATCCGTGGTTGAGACGACCAGACTGAAGTCACGTGGACCGGGTCACGTATGCCTATCAGCTACCTGGTAGTGCTTACGTGATCTCTGAATACCATTCGTAATCTACCTGGTATCCTATTATAGAAGGTGTTTGCTGGTAATAGTGAACACATTCTCCGATTTTAAAGTCGTATGTATCAAATCTTGTGATTACCGTCCCCTTCCTCTGAATATGGCCGACGACTGGGCGCTTCGGTGAATAAAATGGTATGGTTAACGATGGGTAAACTAAAACCTCTAGAATAGGTCTTAAGCATTGTTTTATTCATCTCCGAATCAGTCTCAGACACTGTGTTTGTCATCATAACGCTATAGGATATTCATAGAAATGACAACACATTGTTAAGATAAATCTGTTTTTTGATTATTTAATGTAGCAGTAGAGCTCTTTGTGAAAGGCTCGTCCGGGGAAGTACTGCCACCATGCAGCTTGCTGTGTTCCGGTTTGAAGGGTGCGGGTGCCGGTGAAATTATAGGCTCATGAGGCTTAACACCTGTATGCCTCAGGTTGACGGACGCTGAGTAGGTAGTGTTTCGTAGGGCGCGTTCCTAACAAACGTTACCTGCGATGAAATACATTGTTATAGGCGATGGTGACCACTTAACATCAGGTGAACCATCAGCTTGTCCCATCAGCAAGGTGTATAAAAAAAATTTAGTAAGTATGAGCGGTGGTCAACAGTGCGACAAAGTTCAAACGCCGTGCGAAGGTCTCAGTCATGGCTTGGCGAGCTAACTGATCATTCAAATGAGACAATCTACATCGGTATTTCTCAAAGTGGGCGATAATGACCTCTTTTAGACGCTGGAGGCCTAGAGGGGGCGGTAATGGGCACAGAAAAAATAAGGGGTGTTGAAGTGGTTTAGGGGGGCGATAGCTGATTATATTTTATCTACTTAATATTTTCAAATTCACTGAAATTAAAGCTACCTACTACACAACATCGATTGATGTACAGATAGGTTAGAAAGTAAATTGAATCCAAAATCTTTTGTGCAATTTAAGAAAAATCAGCACAAACTAAATGCTTAGTGAATCACGCATAACGTAGGTACTTAAGAAAATTCTCACTGACTTTCAGTGAGACATTTTATTATGTTACAAGGCTTAAAAAAAGAAAAATAAATATCTTCCTACTTTATAGGGCATGGTAAAATGAGCTACGACCACATGCAATGTGTCCTATGCAACATGGAATAAGTTAGTTTTAGGTTAGGCTTAGGAAAAATTTCTTAGGTTAATAAATGAAGAAGTCATTGTTGAGGTAAACAAATCTGTTGTAGTTTACCTCACTGGATGATGCTTTTCAATGAAGAAGTTCGGGCAGTCACGAGAAATCTCATGATATTCTTTGTTCGCTTAAGTATGTTCAATGTTACTTTCAATCGTAAGTTTTTCACTGCAAACAAAATAGCGACAGTGAGAAATTCTTCCAGAAATGGTTTCTAGAGAAGTATTATCGTAATTCAGCATCTAATCTATGAAGGTACACTTACCTGTTTGTCCACAATATAGTGAATAAGTATGTAAACAATAAAACGTGGCGTCGTCGTCGGTAGTCTGCGCCCACGCAATCGCAACCACGCCACCGGTCGTTTGTTTACTCGCGTTCTAAAATTAAAATCAACATCAGTTTCGATTAAACGCTCGGCGCGGAAGGACGCGCCGGCGTACGCTCCGCAATAGTCGTGTGTAAAAAATACTTGTGTTAAGTAAAAGTGATTGGAATCTGCGCAGTTCGCTTCTGTGACGTGAATCATTTACTTGAAATATATTTAAGTTATAGAGAATTGACAATGACGGAACCAAAGTGTTTGCCGGTAGAGGAAGAACTCGGTTGGTTCTCTTTGTTATTGCAAGCTAATATTATTGCACTTGCTTTGTTTGTTTATGATACTTCTGTGTATTGAATCAATTTTGACACACTTCCCTTTATCCTATAGATTTGAAATGTTGAATTGATTTCTACAATAAGCGAACTGTGAAGAGCCCTCGATGGACAACAGTAGAACATGATGTGGTTCAGTTTAATTAGCTCACGGCAAGCACCTACCCGCTTAAAATCTAACATTTTGAAAATAAATTTTCAGAATGGGTGTTTTTTATCGTCATGTGTAGGTACATTACGTGTGTTCTGTATTGCGTGGATCCCATAGTGAATAGTTAAATAACGTAATACATAGTTGTATTATTTCTAGCACTGTACAGGTTAATCGTTGAATTTTATTAAACAGTCGCATACATTCGTAATGACGTGATTAGAGATTCCTTGTTAACATTAGATACTCTGAATCGTTATAATAGAATGCCCAGGCCATCAAAAAAAAAAACACTCGTACATAATTAGTTTAAAACAACATCTTGAAGCGTTGGTGGGCCCAATTCTAGTCTACAAATAAAATACACAACAATAATAGCAGGGTGATAAATAACTTTTAATTATACAAACCTACTCCCGAATTTCCATTCGGTATCGTATTTAGATAGAAGTTGCGTTACAAAACCATTTTAATTTATAAAAGCATGTGATTTATGAGAATTTGCAATAATCTTCAGATCGCTAAAGACATGTCTTGACTAAATTTACCGCGACTGAAGATGATTAGTCGTGATGTTTTTTTTAAAGTTTTTTGCCTTTATCCTAGTCTTCTAGGTTTTTTTATCCAGTTTGGACCGAGGTATTATTATTTCTAGCAAGAAACTTTAATGTCGTGAAGGAATGCGTCATACAAATGCGTAATGCATTTACGTTTGTTGCAAATGAAATACGTAAATACTTAGAAAGTTAGTGATAATGAATCAGACCGTGTCGGTCTGTTGATTCGCGAATATCATTAAGTATGTAGGTGCCTATGTACTAAATGATACCTACCTATCTCAAACTCAGTCTATTGAATCTACCTCATGAATTGATGGAGCTATGGCTGTGATGTTATAGTGCCAGTGTGTTACGTACGACACAACGGAAGAAACCTAATGCAGGGTCGCAAATTTATATCATTTTTTTATACCTATGTTCACTTCGTATAATAATAATAATAATGTTGGACAATCCACACAGCATCATCTAGCCCCATTCTACAATATCTACAATACATTACATACATATATATTTTTTTTTACGTAGAAAATACCCAGAATACCCGAAATAAATATTTGCAGATCTTACAAACATCCCAAGGCGGGACCTTGGGATAAATGTCGGTAGTTTTTATCTCTGATGTTACGCATTAATTTTATCGATTAGCAGTTAATTGCTTGGGGTTTTCAGTTGGTAGTTGGCTATAGTTTTTTTCCAAAGCAAGATAAAATTGTAACCAGAAGAATAATTTTCGTCCGAAACAATTTAGATGAATCGGCGTTTATATATTTGCTATTGCATAAAACAAATCGAATCGAACTAAAGTGACTACACTGAACCTAGTAAATAACGTTAAAACCGCCTTGGAACCCGACATTTGGAAAGTAATTCTCATCAACAGCAACAAAAGGTACAGTTTTGTCGCCAGCCAGCCAAGCAGTGATGCTCGCATTGCTGGTGTTTCGATTTGAAAAGTATGGTTAAAGAGAATTTATTACTCATAAAGAACATAGTTCACTTGGAATAAGCTTAAAAACTATACTATAACTACTTACTACAATAGTTACTAAAGTAAGTAAAAATTTCGGAGATCGGGCGGGTACTTAAAATAAATTTTCAACTATATATTGTTTGAGTCTATTTTTTAACGTCGGAAGTGAATTGCAAGATTTTATGTCTTCAGGTAGGTTTTAGATCTCAAAGTGATAGTTTAATGTGCAAACCAGAGGGCACGTATTTATTGGGCGTGCACTGTGAGGTAATGCAAATTATTGTTAATAGGTGTAACCACTCTTATAAAAATAAAATAACACTTCATCCGTAGATCTCAAAGTGATAGTTTAATGTGCAAACCAGAGGGCACGTATTTATTGGGCGTGCACTGTGAGGTAATGCAAATTATTGTTTGTAGGTGTAACCACTCTTATAAAAATAAAATAATTTGTATCACGCGATTCTTCTGTTTTCAACTAACATTTTGAAGATCTCGGTTAGGGTCACGGTCGTCCGGCTCGTACCATAACATAATGCACGTGTTTCATACCGGTTTTGAGAGAGGATCGTGTAATATACGAGTAAGAAGCCAGATTTAACGGGCTTAAAGGAGATTCCTGATTTGGTGACAAAAATGTCAGGTCAGCATGTAATCTTACCATTTAATTTATCGTCTGCATTATCCAAATTATTCCAAATATTTTGTTCAATATAAAAAATAGCCAAATGTTGTAGCGGAATTGTAATACGTAAAAATGCAATAAGTCTACGACCACCACCCCACGACATGGCAGACAACCCATCCAACCCAATGAACTCAAGGTCATTTAGAGGATGTTTATGATGGAGCGTCTAAATGTTACATTTGCCTTTTATGGCAGATTTTGGATTTTTATAGCCAAAACGTACGTTGGCTTTGTAATGTTAGCCGTCTTATCAAACAATACTTTCTTTGATCAAGATTACAACCTTGAACTTTTAAGGTTTCATAAAAAAGTAAACAGATAACGAAATCCTATTTACAGAGATTGTTTGTTTCTCGTGACTCCGTGATAGTGGGATGTCCTGGTAAAGGAGTTCAATGCCATCGCGTCGTGGCTTATCGATCGTTGTAGCCAGGACCAAAAACTTCACTGGTTACTATTATAGCGATCTACTTACCTAACGAAGACCACGGTAAAACTTAAATTAATACCAGGCAAACATAGCCTGCCAAGAGTAAGCTTGTCCGGTTTTTCTCATGCTTACACGCGGCACAATAAACATTTAAATTGATGTTGCAAAATAAGCCTTGTGTTGTGTTGATGCTTCTGACATGAACCCAAACTTGATCCTGTACTGTACAATTCTAATTTTGAAACATTTTCAAGGGCTTGAAACAAAGACGCTATAGAGTAGTGAGAGAATCTGTTACGTACAGTATTCACGGCACATAGCGGTATACTTTAGTCACTTTAGTGTGTGTTGTACTTTTGTTTTGACAAGAGTGATGAGGTGTTCACGAAAGTTAAAAAATATGTACTAATTATTCTTTTGTTTTGGATTTCTAGTTGTAAAATTCAGGAATACAGTCAGATTATCATGTTCTGCCCGAATAAATCAACTGCTAGATAGATGTAGGTACTCCTCAGCTTGCTAATTTCCAGTTTATCGATTCTTTGTATTCTTATCTCTTTATACTCAAAGTTAAAAAGCATTTTTATTCAGTAATATCCAGAGATCATTTTGAAACGTCTTCAAGCTAGGTGAATGTAGGGGCCGCCGCCAGTTAGACTAAACCTATAATAATATAGGTTTATAATATATATTTATTGTTTACTTTATGTTTATTTTTAAATCATACGTTCTTATATTACCCTTGTTGAATCCTGTACTCCAAGTCATTTGTGGCAATAAGTTTGCGCAATCGTTTTTGAATAACGTCTTTGTTTTGACTTGTGACTGTTGACTCCCCTTGACCGCTGCGACTGCGATACGACAGACAGACAATGATAAATTACCAATACATCCACACTTTCTTTCTACATGTAAATATTACAAGCTGACTCACACGCACAGCCACAAGTTCTGGAAGCATGCAGTTGAGGATATATATTTGTTTTTTGTTATTTTTAAGAAAACGAAGTTGCGAACAAAAACTGGTTAAACTTCCTGAGGTGATACACGCAACGAACATATAATGTCGCTAGGCCATGACGGAGTTCTTCGGCTGGTTTATGAAATTCAAGATGCGTGACTACTTTACTAGTAGTGCGCATATCCCCAATACATTTTGGTCGTGCCTCGAGATCCATGCTGCACCGTATAATTAGTAACTGATCAGATTTGAAATGGCCTTTGACTGAAAGTGGTTTCTTAGATATGTTCGAAATTTGAAGTATTAATAGATTTAAGGGGATGGTCACCATGACTGCAGGAATATAGTCACGACGACGCGCGACGCGAGACTATTGAATTTGATCTAATTTACATAGATTTTCAGTGTTGATATCACCAACGGATATCGTTTGAAATTAACTATCACGCTAACTATTGTTTGAAACCTGGCGTGGTCACGAGCGGATGTTGCCTTGTTTTTGTGATAAACCATGGATGGCGTGATATGACGTACTGCAGAGTGATATTGTTCTATTTCGCAAGCGCATGGCGGGCTATGCATTTTTTTTATACAACTTTCTGATGGAACGAGCAGATGATGTTAAGTGGTTACCATCGCCTTTATTAAAGTAATGGCTCGTAGGTCACGCTCGTTAGGAAGGTGCGCTACGATGCACTACTCAGCGTCCATCAAACTGAGGTATAGATGTGTTAGGCCTTACCTCATGTGCCTGTAATTTCGCCGGCAGACCCGTATGACCTTATAATGCACCTTCTACTTCGATTTAAGTTCAGTGTTATTGATGCCAGGCAATGTAATTCAAATGTCAACACGACACGCCAAACGTTAAATTTATTTGTATTAGGTATGTGTATAGATTAACCTCCTCAAACTAGATCAAGTACCCATGATCATTCTAGTAATGTTTTAATTATTATTTACAGAATCGTGGGTGGAACTCAACTCAGGGAGCGGTCTTGCTGCCGTGGAGAATGAGTACATCAGACTCCTGAGAGAGGCTCAGAGGGAGAGTCGGGACTCCTCAGTTAGGCATTCCCGTGCGTCTAGCGTCAAAGGCAGGTGAGACACTGCTGTATGTTTATAGCAACCTCGTGCGTGTGTGTAAATAGACTATTTCATGTCGGGTTTCGAACTTATGATGCTAACAGTATGTACCTAATTACTAGCTAATGGTTCTCTAAAACGCTGTGATTTAGACAGTCCTCCTGTGTTTAAAAAACCTGATATGATAGAAAAAGTTAGAAATAAAAAAGAAAAGAAATAGCAACGAATTAATCCCCAAGTACGGTAGATATCCCCTCTGATCTCTTAGTGCAAACAACAACTTTATCTTAGAACAACGTTCTCTATAATAATACCAAACCTATTTTTTAATTTTTTTATACGATCATGAGACGGTTCCACGAGCTCGAAAAATGTACATACAAGCAAAAGATAAACTGCACGCACACCCTGAACTTGGCCGATTCCTTACCTTCTGAGTCACACTTTGTTTTACAAAACGCTAGTTCTTTCATTCTTTGTGCTCAAGTTGCATCGCATTCGCAATGCTCAGTGAGTCACGGTTCGGCAACCTCTTGTCCAGTTCTGTTCTCCTAGTACTTTGGTAGTGAATAATATGTAGGCCTGTGAGGTGTAACTGGATGTCCTTGTCAAAAAAATTATTTCTGAGCAAGGTATCGCCCGCGACTTGCTGCGCACTTTTGAACATCGTTATACCTTCACTACTGCCATATTTATCGCGTAGTTCCATTTTCTGTGAATATTTGGTGATGTGATTGGTATTGAATGAAAGGAAGTTTCAGTATGAGCCAACCATAATAACCTACCATTAGTTGTAAAAGACCACACTGATAATGATTACTAGTTACCTTCTCTTAGCAGTATAAAAACGAATTCTAGTAACTAGTAAGACTATACTACAGTTGTAGTATAGTCTTAGCTACACGAACCCACAACCTTCGGATTGGAAGCCAGTGCGCCTCCCATTGGGCCAACAAGGCTAGGTAATTAGTGCACAATGCAAGGAAGCCACATAGTAATAATGAGATCACCGCATGCGTTGTGCATTCCTAATATTTCTGCTAATCATCAATTATCAGTGTAATCTCTTATCTCATGGACTAATGACTTGTCATGGTTGCAGGTAATAATAAACGTATGATCGAAAAGCCCTGCTTATCATTCGGTAGGTCGATGAGTTAGACAGATAAATGAGTCTGCAAGAAAAGCTCGGTAAGAGATCTAACTGTCAACTTAACCGACCAGCGGTCACTATGATCATACGTTTTTGTTTTGGTGAACAGTGTTAGAAGCCTTTGAATAATTGGAATACTACGATTGTGTAATATGAGAAAAGTATGTAGTAGTTACGTGACTACAGCCTCATTCAATACTCTCATTCCATCTCCAAGCGTTTCATAACGCCCTGGTAGTTTCGTGTTATAACGTTTTCACTTTTGGTTTCTTATTCAAAGTTCGCTTTGCGCTCTAAGCTCCTGGTATTTTGTGTAGAATTTGTGCTATGAAATTGGTTTATCTTTAAAAGTTTAGTCAGTTCAGCTCTGGCATGTTTTGATCATTCTTTCATGTGTATGAATAAAAAAGATTGACTCGGCTGAGAGGAAACTACACATACTTTGCTACAAATTACATTATTTGCACAAGCTTACCGTATATGGTTAGACTATACATACCTATTATGTTGGTAGAAACACCCGCTGTAAAGGCAAAACAGACAAAACCGCAGATGAAAGCTACGACAAATATGTATACAGTGAAACCCTGTCAAACAAGATAGACCGGTCGGAAAGCCTGCCCAGACTGAAATAGACCTTGAGAATTATTTCTAGCCTTCGGACATTGTTAATAATATTCAATAATAAACAGAGTTTGTCATAAGGTATAAAAGGTATAAAACAGCAACATTCCATCTTTGTAGGTACCGCAGACTGCATGATAAAGGCATACAAGTCCTTCATTAAATAAGTAAATAATATTATTGATAAAGCATTGCATTACATTTCCTACGAGGGATGCCTTTCAAGTGCTGATCATACCAGCGGCGGCAGCGCGGCGGTGGCGCCACTCCACCACACGATGTAATACGATACTGTCTGCTTTGATTCTATAACGTATAATCAAAGCCTGTCTTCTTATAAATATCAGCGCTGGTTTTTCTGGAAGTAACTTGGAACTAAATTTTACACTGCACTTTTGTTTGGCTATAAGAGCAGTTGGCCTAGCGGTGTTATAGGCCTGTTGTGTGTGGGGTAGTTCGGTTTACATCTATTATAAAGAGTATCTAACTCACTATTATTAGCTCAAAACAAGCAAACACTAAACTTTCTGGCACTTTTTAAATTAAGGTATATCTTGTCGCAAAACCTTATCATTGTTTAAAAATACAGGTCAAGACCACTCCCTGTGTCTAATTTTATACATACAGTCATTGAAGTCAGAAATTGTTATTATGTGTACCAATTCTAAAACCATAATTAATCATTTTCAGCCCAAAATCTCCACCAAACAGTCCCAATCTGGAACCCTCTACGGAAGACGAGCTCAAAGGCGTCTACATCAACTGTTGGCGGGTAAGATCCTAGCAAGCGACCAGGGGCTGGAAGGCGAACCGTCGGACGGTGCTTCACCCGATAGGCCTACGATATTGCAAAGTTCATGGGATGGCGGTTTAAGCCTAATTTGTTCGTTCTGGAAATCGATGGAGAGGCACTGTCCAGCAGTTGACTTTGTACAAATTTAATTTATGTAAACTCAAACTTGAATGCACCTTCACTTAACACGACTCTCCTTCCATATCACATCTCCATCAATGAGGTACTCATTACATTTCATACACGCCTGGTATATGTTTTGTAAAAAAAAATCTTCTACTTATTAAATAATACTTTATTTTATGTTACTGCTGCTAAAACAAGCATATGGCCCACCTGATGTGAAGTGGTAACCATCACCTATAACAAAGCATTGCCTGGTAGGTCACGCACGTTAGATACATGTCCTACGATGCATTACCCTGCGTGCACCAACCTGAGGCATACTGGTGTTAAGCCTCATGTACCTGTAATTTCACCATACTTACGTGAAATTATAGTACCTACTATAATTTTTTTTATGTTTTTCAGGATGACAGCAACGACTGGGTGTGGGAATGGAGTAGTCGGCCCGACCAGCTGCCACCGAAGTAAGTTACTCACAAAACAATAGTTTGTGTCATGATATACCAAAGTTTGTTCAGAATATCGAACTTGGGATCTATTAAAATGCCTGTTATGGACCGAGATTTTAACCCCAACTAAAACTTTCGTTTGTTCCGCCCGTTGGTTTGCTAGTACCTTAGTAGTCTTACTAATGGTTTTGACTGCATACCTCGAAAACGCATGCTATTTTAATGCGTTTCTTAAGAATACTGGGGTGTGATGATGAATGTTGGTCGATAAACTCGACACAGTGGGCAGATTCTGAGTTTTTTTCGTTTTTCGGATACCGGATTTCGGTTTGCGAATTTTTGTGTGGCCATACGCTAGTGCCCACATAGGCCGCTAGGGGTGCTTATCGTATCTCCATACAAAAAATTCAAGCTCGCAAACCGAAACCCGGTATCCGGATAACGAAAAAAACACAGAATCCGCCTACTGAACTAGCCTCGTCATATTTTATCGAGAGATTTCCTTGTTCCAAGTGTTTTTTAAGTTCTTTGCTACCAATCTCGATAAATTCCGAAAAAATCCTGCCTTATTCAGAATTTATGTCAAATCTCATCTATCAATACATCCATGCTTGTGCTGATTTTAAAAAAATATTATATCTTGACCATATTTCTGGAAACCCTTAGTGACATTTCCAAAAGTTTTTCCATATCCGGGGGTTTTAATATTTTGTAAATTGAACTATAAAATATATTATCAATACCTTGTCTCAGGGATTGGCGATTCAAACACCCGACGAGCCACGCGCGCGGACCACCCTCCGCAACATCGTCGATCGAGGTGTTAGAGCAACCGGCGGCGCCTGTCATGCTGCAGGTAATATCAGTACCAAGGTGGACCATTAGCCTATATTTGTCTCTGACAAATTTGACAAGTTTCTAGTACATAATGATCGGTTTTATAAAATTTACATTTATTTTTTAAATAAACTAGCGCAACTTTAGTAAACTAGTGACTTCGTCCGCGTGAAGTTATTTTCATACAAACTTCAATCCCCGCTGTACCTGTTTAGGGGTTGAATTTCGGGAATTTCTTTCTTAGTACACCTCTATACACCAAGACGAATATTCCGTGAAATCTACGACCAGTGGCTTAGGCTATGGGTTGTCTATGTCAGTCAGTCAGTCAAGACAAAGATTTTTATAAATTGGTGTAAAAAATTCATAGCTTCACGACTTTAGCCCCCAGTACGGTAGATATTCCCTTAGATCTGTTAGTACCAAGTGCCTCTCGAAATTCATTGAGAAGAGACAGAAAGGATTGTTGATTGCGTATCTTCGGTTGCTAACAGACTCCTGTTGCAAGTGTCAAATATTACAGATTTGCTGTAGAAAATCTGTCAAATTTGACACTTGCAACAAGAGTCTGTTAGCAACAAACCCTACACAATCACCCCTCTGGTCGTTCATTGTTATAGTAACTTACTGTAGTATAATTTAAGCTACCAATATATGCCATTAACTTTGGGAGTAGTTTTTTTGAGTGGTCCAAAACGTGCTTACCTTTTTTTTTAACCAATTGTGTCCCACTGCTGGGCAAAGGTCTCCCCCAAAATCTTCCACTGGTCCCGGTCTTTTCTTTACTTAAGTTTTTTAAACTAGAGTTGAAACGTTGTGTATCATTTCCAGAGCCACTGCCTGTCCGTGCGTCGCACTTGCCTGTTCAGTCGCGGCGCCATTGCTGCCGTGCTTGTCACTAATCTGGTATCGCTGCTGTTGGGCGCTGGCATTGGGTAAGAAACCTAACTCCTTGCTAGTTATACTAAACCAGATGTAGGACTACGTCCGAAAACTGAAACCGCGCATTCAGACCATGATTCTGATTATAAAAGAAATTAAAAACATGAATAAAAATCGACTCCTTTTGTCCGTTTTTTCGGTGTTTTCAGTATCAATATCCACAATACATTATTAAATAAGCTTAAGTTTCTAATTATCACATTTAAAAACGCGTAAAATAGACAAATCACCAAAACCAGCAATTTAAAGGAAATTACCATCACCTGACCGGTGGTGCGTTGTCCTCGTGGTCGCCAACACCGGTTATTGACCGCAGTACGGAAAACATCGCTGGTTGATAAATAGGAATTTCAGCAAAATAATTGTATTAAATTGTATTTGGTTGTCAGCCAAGTGGTTAATCTACAAGACCTTGTAGGTCACTTTACACGCTCCTGGAGAATTCGGAAGTGGTCTTCTTTATTTATTATTTATATTTATTATATTATATGTGTTATATTGTTGTCTATGTATGTATTTACAAAAAGCAGATGTCCCACATATAATTCCATACTTACTTTAATTTCGAAGATACTGGAAATTGTGGCGATTATAAAAAAACGTGTTTTTGGTCAAATATAAAAATATGTTTTTCTATTACAGTGTGTGGTTGAGCAAGAAAGGCATGCTGCCCCCTCGGCTTATTGTCATCAACTGAGCCACAAGACTGAAACGACGACTGTCCGTCTGTACCCATCCATACATGTTGTTACTAATATAGTTTTACTGATTGTTTTAATACAAACATGCTACCTACCTGTTGGGCAGTGAATAATAACGCTTGCAGTATCTTATTATCAGTATAAGAGGTAGCACTCGCTCATCCGTTACCTAAGTAAGTAAAACTAGGTACCTATTCAAAGTGATCTGAATTTATCTTACAGTGTATTTGTCTGTTTTTTTTTTCAAAGTAGAAAGTTCTTTTTTCATTTAATGATAGGAATCACTTTCTTTCAAATTTTCTTCTATCTGTCGTGTTGTTTTTTTATTATTTCATAAATAATAACAACATGTATTGGTGTGACTGTCCGTAAGGAAAGAATAGATTTTAAACAACTTTTTTAGAATTAGTAAAAAAGTAGCGTTAGAATTTACCACTTTTGTATTTTTACTACACCTTTTCCAAAGTTCTTGACGTTTCAACTTTTAAGACGATTTATAATTATTTATAAGTTCGAACGAAATTCGTTAACTACCCCTTAGACATCCCCAAGGCTCAAGTACCAAATGACCAAAATGCTGATATATCTACTGCCATATGACTCGATTTTTTTATGTAAATAAACTTAAAGAATATTAAAAAACAACAAGAATTACTAATACTGGTTGTCTGTAATAATGACACAGTAATGTTAAAGACCATGTTTTTGCATTCATAAATTCAGTTTCTAAATTGAAAGGTCAAGAACGCACTAAGCTTAAAAAAATATTTAATATTTTTTATATAATATAAATCCTAGTCGTAAGTTTTAATATAACTTGTGTCTGTGTTGTTGTCAAAGTAAGAAAATAATTAACTTGGATACAAGATAACTTCCAGAAGAATATAAGGGTTTTTAAAAATGTTAAGCTTTTTTGCTTACTAGAAACGGTAGTAGTTATCGAAATTAGCCTCAATTTACTATTGGACATTAAATAAGGTCATTAAACATTTGTCTATTTCATCTCTTTGACTGTAAAATGAATGACCTACCTATTGTGATTTTTCATTGCATGATAACAAGCTTAGTATGAGTGATTATTTTTATTCTTGTAACGTGGCGTCACAATTTTACATAGATTAAACTGTACAGTTTGTCCGTGAACTGTATAGATGAATGGTACGCCTACAGTTAAAACTGCCAGTACAGTAGGTAGGTCCATCTTTAAACAACTTGCTTTGATGTTTTGGGATTCAGACCATTCTCATCTACACAATTATGTGCAAGTAGCATAATATTCTTCTTGTTTTTAAATAAGGCGCGTAGTTTTATTGTAATTCGTATCCTGAGACGCAAAATTTTTCAATTATATCCGTACGAAGATTTGTTCATTCCGTAGTTTTTGAAAATCTGCACTTGGGTTAAAGTTAGATGTAAAAGTATTTTACTAAGATTTGTATGCGTAGGTAAGTTTTATACTGTTTATAACTTTTGAAATAATTATAAAATGCGCTATATTCACTAGATTATACGAATAAAAAAAATTGAAAATATAAACTTTAGGTTTGTAATTTTAGTTGAATTTATACAGTTATTGTATTTCAAATAGTTTATATACATATCTATTAGTTATATACAATGTGGAACTACAATTATTATCAGTTTTTTTTAATTTAGTGGGTGAAGCAACAAAATACAAGCATAAAAAATATTATCACGCGCCTTTCTGTGATTTTAAATTTATTTTCTTTATAAAAGATAATTTTGGTTTGATTAATAAATATATATTAGGTAAGAAAAAATGTTTTAAATCTTTTCTGTTACTCGAAATTTGACTGTCTGTTGAAGTAGGTAGTAAACAGGTTTTGAGCAGTCAAAGGGTTTTTTTTATTTAACTTTCGTTCGTAGTGTTTGTAGATTTTTAAGTTTAAATAAATTTTAATTGCTAGCTTGTATGTATTGTTTTATTTGTACCTTCATTCATTTAAAAGCACCATACACGAAAGATACAAAATTAGGAAACTAATACTGAAGTAATAAATGTAATGAAAGTGACGGTATGATCTTATGACTTTAGCCGGTCCTAAAGGGATAAAAATAAAAAACCGGGTTTTGTCAAGCAGTGGTGCCAGGTTATGCTATTTTCGCCATTTCTACCTTCAGTCAGAGGGTGTAAGGGCGACAAAGAAAATATCAGTAAGCTATATTAGGCTACCTTAACGACTTATAATAAACGTTGAAATGTATGTAAAGAAACGATCTCTTCCACATACTTATTCCCTGGTTAGCTGTGAGTATATTTATTAGTTACGACACAATTTCAGCTTTTCAAAAAATGCCTGTTTACATCGTTGCTCGTCTCTTCCTTTTTTACTTCCTAGCAATCAGAGGGGTTAAGTTGTTTTTTAGTCTATTATCCTTCTGATTTTTTTTTCTAAATTTTGGCTAAAAGTCAGGCAAGGCTTTCGGATTGAAAAGTTTATGTTTACTTTTGGGCCATCTAGGTGTTTGAAAAATTGGGAGTGGCTTCTTGACCTGGCAGCCCTGCTGTCAAGTCAGTTTGGTATAGACCACAGAGTACTTTTTTATATAGACTGAAAACTGGTATAGACAAAACCTCGGATAAAACACAGAGTACAATGTAGTACATTGTATGTAATGTACGTAACGTACATAAAAATAAACTAGGTAGGTAAAGGTTCTCTGTGGTAAACCGTAACAAAATTATTTTTTAGTTGTAAAATACAGAAATTAATGCCCCCAGCTAATAAGTAAACCAAAATGTCTAGTGTCGTTTCCGACTGCTTCACAATCGGCAGTATTGTGGCCACGCGGACTTGCTACAATGAGGAAATTGAAGGGGAAGTGCTCGCTTTCGATCCTCAGACAAAAATGCTTATATTGAAATGCCCGTCTTCAAGCGGCAATCCCAAGCGTCACGATGTAAATATCGTAAACTTATCGCTCGTCTCTGACGTGCAAATCAAGAAAGAGGTGACTACTGTTCCTGAACCACCCGCCTCTCTCAACCTCCATCGATTGAATACAAGGGTCCGAAATTCCATCGAAAACAAACGTAGACTGGTGAGTTATTGAATAATTCTCTTATATCTAAGACTGGGGTCATCAGGCTTTCCATGAGTTTCCAGAGTTTTCATTGCATGTATAACCTTACTATATTACAGGTATCGGCGCTGGCCGCCTGCCTGGACCCTGAGGGTCAGAGACTGTTTCTGGCTATAGCCCGGGTCATTGATGATGTTCGCTGGGCTGGACAGAACATTCGTGTCTATAATGAAGTCATTATAATGCCACCATATAAGGTATTTACAAAATTACTATCTTTACTATTTATTTATTACTTCATTACTATTAATATTACTATAATTTTCGGAAGTAGTCTTATTGCTCCCAGTATATGTTTTGTTTTGTAATTACATACTTAGAATACGATATTATTTATCATGTTGCAAAACAAAAACATGAAGAAGTTACTTACTGTGCTTTTTGATTCAATACCAAGGCGCCAAAGAAAACTGATCAAGCAAGTTTCTGGCTCAATGGTTATTTGAGAGGTTTTTCATAGATTTTATGTTATCAAGCAAATTAATTTGTAACAAGGTGTTTCTCATTGCAGGTGGACAATGTATTAGGAGAGAAAGACTCTAAACCCTACATTTATATTCGCAAGTTTGTAGAGAAACACTGGCGCGATGCTCCTGGACATGCACCTGCATCTGCACCCACACAATAGGATTCCATTTTATCAGAATTGTTTTAACTACAATGGCATTTCATACATACCACCAACTTCTGTCTGGTCAAGCTTAGTTTAATGCCCGAATCCAGGCATGAGTGCTGACTGGCAATGAGTCAAAGTCAATTGTAATTAAAACGTCATTGAATTATAATACTATTATTGTTTTAAGCTTCTGTTACACATAGCTTCTGAAGCTGCTGTTGGGGAGGCTGAGAGGGTAGTATAGTTTCTACGTACTATCCATTTCTAGGATCATAAAAAGTACTGGAAAAATTTGGCTCTGATGATGTATAAATTTTCTCAATAAGTTTTAATTAAAAAAACCTGTTTTTACTTTTTAAGCTTTACCATTGTTATATGTAAATAATAATAATAACTGCACGATTTTAATTTCCAAACATGGTAGATACCCACTCTTGCATTGTACTTACTCGTACATATCTTTTTTTATTGTTGGATACCTAAGCATTTGACTGCCATTACACCCGATGGAAAGTGTGGATACAGCTTGTAGTATAGGTGGAGCATGCTTAGCTATAATCCACTTGTTCACTCTTGTCTCTTAGAACCAAGTAGTACTGACTCAAGATTCTTTAAGAATGTGTTAGGGGGTAGTCAGAGGTATGTTCAAATATTGCATTTAGTACATTTTGCAATGGTTGGTATTTGGTACGTGACAGATTGCAAGCTTATCGCCACTGCTAGAATACCACTATAGTTTTAAATGTGTGCAGAACAAACTCCTTACTGCATTTGACAAGTAGAGGCCATTACGAACAGTTTGATAATTACGCCGCTAGTTCTCGCTGCTTCCAAAAGCTACGTGTGACTGTAGCTTTAACGTATTTTATATTTATTGTATAGCTGTGGGTAGGTAGGTAGGTATCACTTTTTTCGTTGGTCAAGGTATTTTCGCTCATGCGATGGGGCCCTGGTTAGTAAGATCATAAACAGTCAACTTATCCTAAGTTTAGCTAGTTTGTATAATGATCTGAGTGTGAGAAAACTCAGTAGTATTTCTCGAAATCATCTATTTAGTGTGGCGACCGGCAAATAGGTTGAATCTTTATACTAAGCTGTATGGCGCTGACTACTTAGCCCTAACATAATTATATCTACTATGTAGCACCGAGGCAACCAACGTGACAAGTTTCAGAGTTCTATTTATTTGCCGACCAATACATAGAAATTATACTAGCTTTTACCCGAAAGTTTGTTTTCTTTTTAGCGTACACGTACGCTCGATGACATGATCCCACCTCAGTTTTTGGATCAATTTGGATTATAAATAAACGGTAGTGGCATTAACATAGTTCTGGGGTCTACTTCGAAAAATGATATCCAATTTCCTTTCGTCCCGGGCTTTTGAGTTGGGTGCAAGGCAACTTAGTAGCCGCACAGATGAAAGCATGCTCCGGAGACTGCACCACGATTCTGAAGCGAGCTCGTGTATTTACGAGTAAATAAAAAGAATAATGTTTTGGGGACTTAAAAATAAGTAGGTACATCTTATCTTGTATGGAGTCACGAAAGTTCTTTTTTAAATAGTATATTTTCAAAAAAATTAGGACTCCTTTCTAAAACCCGTGCGAAGCCGGGACGGGCCGTTAGTGAATAATATACAGCTACTTATATAGCTTCTTAATTATATAAATATATTTATTTTTCATAGCCCCCATAGTTTCTGCCACCACTGGACCTGACACACTTTCACAATGTCGTCAGTCCTCCTATCTAGTCTAAAGGGCTTCACACACAGCAGCTATAATGTAAAGATGTACATTATAGCACGATACATCTCATTACATCTTTCCATAGAAATCGTCAGGAGACCACACACGACAGCTATAATGTATATTTTTACATCTTCGAATCTTAAAATACAGAGCGATACGAAAATATACATTTATATTTCGATACATCTTAATACATCTCAATACATCTCAATACATTTCCGTATATCTCTCTTCTAAAAGGATGTTCAAAAAGTTCAAAATGCCAATGAAATGAAGGGAAAGATACATTACATTACCTGTTGTGTGTGTGATACATTAAGATAATTTAAAGCTATACATCCCGGGATGTAATGTACATTAATATACATTATAGCTGCTGTGTGTGAAGCCCTTAAGTTAAAAGTAGAAGTAACCAGGCCTTTGCATTTATTTTAGTTATACAGCGTCAGAGGAACCTTTTAATCGTATCCCTATTAACGGGACAGGATTTTAGATGGAATAGGCTTACTCTTTGCTCGGCACTTATTCATGCTCACAACTTAGTTGTTATTGGTCTACCTTAGCCGGGTATGCTAGACTATAAATAAAAAAAACTTAAGCATTTAACATTTATTCCTACAGTAAACAACATGATTACAATACATAGCAGTAATTAAGTTACGATTATTAGAAGCTAATTTTAAAATTTACAAATAATATTTGGAATGATTATAATAAATAGATTATGTGCGTAAACATCTCGAAGTGTACAAACATTGTTTAAATATCTTCGGAACTACAACTACAGTTTAGTTATACAGGGTGTAAAAGCTTTTTCCTACCTGATAACCACAGTCGTCATTGCTGTTTCAATATGGGTCCTACTATAAGCAATAGCGTGAAAACAGGGGAGCAAACCAACTGTAAAATTATTATTTTAGTATAATCCGTCTGAATTTTAGAACTTCGTTCATTCTGAAATATTATAAAGCGGGGTCTGAAAGGTTTGATTTCCGGGAGTAGTCTTTACTACCTGTAATAACCAGATACTGCAGGACCTTTGAGTTGCATTAATATCACCTACAGTGAAATATGCTGACACCTACGACTCTAACAAACATTGATCTAATTTCACCAACTACAAGGCTAATAATACTTTAATTAGCAAATATTACATTGCTTGAACATGATTATTTGTTATCCAACAGTTTAACGATAATGTCGCCAACCTGTTCAAATTGCGGCGCCACCATTGAAAAAACAAAAGATGGCAGTTGACAGAAGCGAAATTAAATGTCAAATAACTGAACAAGAGAGGCTAGCCAAATCGCAATCGTTACTGAGCCATTCTAAAAAAAAAACGGCTTTTCTGTACTATTCATAAGTATGAGTTATACATATAAACATTCCTCTTGAATCACTCTATCTATTGCATTCAAATCCGTTGAGTCTAAAAGCTCTAAGCGAACAGACAGCGAAAGCGATTTAATTTTATACTATGTAATGATGAACGAGAAAGCTTCCAAGTTAAGCAAATTTGGCTGAAAATGTTTTAAAGAGTGACACTTGACTTGGAAACGCTACGACTTTGTATACGCTGTTGTTTTATTTCATAGAATCGAATACAACACGTGTTTGATTCGTCTGATCAAGTGCCATTTCGATAGCATGAAGCATCTCATACATTTTCCATCGTTTCTACTGACGCCATAAAATGTAGATGCCTTCTAATAAGTTGGCGGCAATATGCAGTTGATGACTTTGATGGCAGTTCTTTTAGTTGAGTAGTTTTGTAACGTAGTTACTTGGGAAGAGACCGGTCATGCCGCGGAGTTCACCTGCAAAGAAACATTATTTATTTATTCATCATTCTCAGCCCTACCTTTACAGGCTAACCTAATACGATAGAGAGAGAGCTACATTGAAATTAATACACACAATAATAACAAACTATAAACACATTAAATCAATTAACGTAAACTTGTGCTAAATTATATATTTTTTATAGCCTCACGAGCTTAATCCCAGGTAAGGAAGATATATCTAAGAGGGGTAGTCAGAGGTATGCTCAAATGGTATATAGT
Organism: Electrophaes corylata; assembly: GCA_947095575.1. Taxonomy (NCBI): domain Eukaryota; kingdom Metazoa; phylum Arthropoda; class Insecta; order Lepidoptera; family Geometridae; genus Electrophaes; species Electrophaes corylata. Next base: position 3,695,596 of record OX352714.1, read on the forward strand.
GTTGCATACTTGTGTTTCCTTACAATGTTTTCATAATTTCATGTTCTATATAAATATATATTTGTACTATTTAAGGTTGTGTACTCGTTCTATAAGGGAGTGTTTATATGTACGCGCAATAGCTTTTGCCTCTCTAGTGTTCTGTTCCTTTCACACATGATGTAAGTTCAAGTCAGATTCAAGTCTTCTTTTTGGTACGCTTGGTTTTAGCTTATGTTTTTGCGATATCTAGTGTACTCTACATGAAATTATAGGCACATGAGGCTTAACACCTGTGTACCTCAGGTTGATGGACGCACAGCAGTGCATCGTAGGGCACGTTCCTAATGAACGTGATTAGTGAGGCAATGCTTTGTTATAGGTGACGGCAACCAGTTAACATCAGGTGGGCCATCTGCTTGTTCCGTCAATAGGTTGTATAAGATTGAATACATCGATGATGAATTTTGCACATCGACCTTGGAAATAGACATTAGGCTAATTTCGGCTTCGTAGAGCATTATTTCTGTCGCATGAAATACTAACAGTCCGGTATCTATTAGAAGCTGTTAAAACAATTATGATTTGTTTGTTAGTTTTTATAGTACTTACCTGCACTATAAAAACTAACAAACTATGGTTAAAAATTAAAACTATGGTCAAAATTATGATTTGCTTCTTTTGATAACTCTTAGTAACCAATTTAGAAAAGTCGATGTGCAATATTTATCGTCGGGTACTGCATGTACCTTGCCACCAGGCAGGATCCTGGCTACGATCGGTGACGGCGATAATATCGTCTTTCTCGAAGCTCAGCTCATCTGCATTTTGTGCCGTATATCCGTACAGCGCTATCACCTAAAACACAAGGGTTGACATAATATTAAACAGTCATAAGACTGATTGGCAATCTATAACAATTATAAGAATATTAGTCCTAAATCAAGGGGTTGAAGTTTGCATGAAAATAACTTCACGCGGACGAAGCCGCGGGCGTTCCACTAGTTTCCAAGAAAAGAGTGAGGAAGAAGGTGGATCGTTTTGTCTGCCAATACCATTAAATCCTAGCCTTAGATGGTGTGGCGTGTTGATAAAACTAATCTCGAATAGAACTCTTATTATAAATTAATCTTCCATTATTCTTTTATTTGTTCTACCTCTATTTTATAACCATCCACATCCGTACCTATAACTTTTCGCGTTATATGAATTTCTTCCCTCCGCATGACATACCCATAACACTATTAAATCAAATGTAGTAGGTACCTTGTCGAGTACTGGTTCCGCAGGGAGAGGGTCCGCTTTGCAGAACACAGGCGTGGTGCGGCCAGACGTACGCCCTGAGGACTGCAACACCTGCGGGAACCCAGACCGCACGTGATGATCAGCATAGCTGGATAGTATTAAAGTAATCCTATCCAATAAGATCCACCTTCACGCGGCAGAGTTACATTAGACCCGCCCCACGCGTCAGAAATCGGTTACATATATTTTGTTAATTTAATTATTGAAGTAATACTTCTCATGCGACTCCCAACAAGGTTGTGTTAAACGTTTAACACTACCATGAAGGGGGTATGAAAGCACTGTTCTTTCTCTCTTTCTCTCATAGCCAGTTACGTTTCGTATATTAAAAGAAGTTTTACTTCAGTCGTGTGGTCTAAAGCACACTCGTTTTTTTTAATATTATTTTTTTGGCGACAAATCAAAATATAACCTAATACTATGAAAATAAAGTAGAAGGTTTCATAATATTATTTATTTGTCGCCTAAAAAATACCTTGCCATGCCGTGCCGCTAATGGGCGCCGGCCCTAAAGGTATAACAAATTTGGGATACAGCATACTTCCAAACATAGTTTAGACATATATCTACGTCTAAACTAGGGAAGGGTTTTTTCATATGCATATACATAATGTGTTAGGTTACCTTGACATAGGTGGCAGGGAACCATCCGAGCTGTTTGTTCCTTCCCTTAGCTTGTAGCTCTCCTTCCCACCAGCCAGAATCTGCCTTCTTGCGGACCACCACCAGTTGCCCCTTTGTTAGTGAGAGCTGCTCTGCGCTAAAATAACAAGATAAATGTTACTTCAGGCATCATTCTTCAACATACTTCACTTTTTAACCACACAAATAATACCCAAAATTAGGTCACACTAACGTATTAAAGTAACGTTTACAGTGGACGGGCTCTATGAATTAATGCATTGTTATAGGCAGGGGTATACACTTCACATCAGGTGGAGTATATGCTGTTACATATGTTTTTTCTCCCAATGAAAGGTGTGTGGTCTGCCTTATAGCGTGTTTACATTATCGGATTAACCATATTTTACTACAGGCATTTTCCATTACTAACCAATGGAAACTAAAATTATAATAAATTGATGTAATGTTACTAGGTTGACCATTCATTTTACGACTTGCCTTTCTATTTACAACTTACCATCCGGAGTCTTAAGCGACGGGCGCTATGAAGTGGTCTACTCTCTTTTGTATTTTAGATAGACTAAAAAAGGCAATCTAGACTAAAGTATCACGCGAATAGTATTAATACCTGGTGGCAGTAAAGTTGGCGAGTGCTTGCGCTACCTCAGGCTTGCGTCGGCCAGTGGCGGAGTCCCGGCCCGAGTCACTGGCGCGCCGGCCTGCGCTGGAGGACCGGCCATTCACAGCACCGGCCGCGGCGCTTTCCGTTATAGACGCAACCTCGGATGTCGTCGGAGTTGACGACTTCTGCTCCTGTGAGAAAGAAAATGAACCTAGAAGACATCTACTATTTATAAAGAATTTTTAATATGCCAAAAATTATTCGCGCGAATGGGATTTGCAGCCACGACCCTCCCCTTGATACGATACCTAACCAACTGCGCTATCGAGAGCTCAATCGCACCCGATGAAGTAGGACTTGGGATGTTTTTAATTACTTTAAGTTACTTTTACGTTAGGAGCCCTCGCTAAATTGTTTTTACAATTTTCTCCGCATCTGAAAATATGGAGTAGCCTTATAATTGTAAAATGTAAGAAACAAGCCTTATCATAATTAAACTGTACTTCTTTACATATTTACTCGTTAGCTCTGGCTTCCGGTACTTACTTCTATAGTTTCCTTAGGGCTTTGCGGTTCTTGACCGGGTGACGTCGTATAGGCGGGTGTGGGTTCCACATGAGCGGGGGTGGGAGCGACAGCGGGCGTAGGAGCAGGTGCGGGTGCGGGTGCGGGTGCGGGTTCGGGTTCGGGTCCCGGTTCGGGCGCCTCTGGGATGTCACAAGTCCCTGGGGCAGTGGTAGGATCCTTTGTAACGTAGTTGGATGGGAATATACCAGTTCTGAAAATAAATTAGAACTTTTTAGTAGTAGCCCCTCTTTGTGAAGGGGCGTCTGAGGCCATACTACCAGCATGCCTATAATCCTGACGTCAAGTAGTCTTGCCATATTTCGGATTTAAGGGTCTGGATGCCGGTGAAAGTACGGGCACATGAGCGCCTGTGCAACCTGAGCGGACTCGATTTACAAGATAAGTTGTAGTGGTTTTAAATAAAGAATTGACTAATCTTATTTATTTTAGATCTTGCTTCGGAAGCGCGGCCGCAGGTACCCTTTAGAGATAACTCGGATTCCTATTCAGGAGAATTGTTTTACAATGTCTTCGATGTCTTACAAATATATGAACTTTTAAAAATGAAATAATCATTTATTCATAAGAAAGCAAAGATAATTGTGAAACATTCAGCTATGTGTACGCAATAAAAAACGTAAATAAAATGCGATGATGGTTTATTTTCTGACTGTTAGGTTAGAAATTCAATTTAAAAGGGTGATAGAAACCTACCTTATGCCGATGCGACCGGTCCACCAATCTCCGTCGCGTCGAAGTACTTCGATCCTCTCGCCGGCCTCGAATGCAAGGTCACCGGTTTCAGCCGATAAGTAGGGGTAGGCAGCGATGTAGAAGTCCCCGCCTTCTGTTAATACATAATTACCTCTAAAAAACTATAAAAGTTGGAATAAAATTTTTAAACTTTCGATATACATGCCCGAATCTTAAGGTTAAACAAGTCGGTACTATGTCCATACAAACGCTATAAGCGTTTAATGTCTACTATGTATTAACGTGCTTAATCAAACTTAACTTCGAACGCACGTTAATAAATAGTAGACATTAAACGCTTACTGCGTTTGTATGGACATAGTACCGACTTGTTTAACCTTGAGTAAACTTATACTAGTGGTTCACTTTCCATTTAAGTCGAGCTTATATACTTCTTATGCTATTCCTGAACTATAAAGTCAACGAAACGGAGGGCTTTTCAATAAGAGGGCATCTAGGCGGGAGTAGAGGGAAGGGGTAAGGAAAAGAAAGTGTTGGAACATGATAAATTAGTTTTCTTCCAAATCCATTGTTATTATTTACGCAAAACTTGCACTATAGTAAATTAATCAAGACTTTAGATTATAACTTACCTACTACCGGCATGGCGCCGCCTAAATCGTTGGCTATTTCCGCTTCCGGGACTTCCGCTATACCTAAAATTCATAAGCTCTTTATTCCTGCACCTACTCCATTATAATTGAACATCCAACTAATAATAGTACAAGCTTTGCTTAGTTTTGGGCTAGAGTGCGCTGTGTGAATATGTGTTAATACTTATTTATAATAGAATAATAGTCGCCCTACACTTAGCCCCCTTGTGCCATGTATCTTTTAAAATTTTGTGTTTGTGTTTGTGATGTGGATTGTGGTTGTGCTTTTAAGTAATTACGCTTGCAGGTTTTAACTAAGGTATTAACTTTATTGCAGGTGCTGTAGGAGGTGCACGTTTAAAATGTATGTATATATTTATTACTTATATTTATTTATGGCAATGTGCAGTTAGGCCCAGCAGTAGACACCTTTAGGTTGACGATGATGTTTGTTTACCTTCGAGTTGCGTCTTGATCTCCAGCGGTTCAATGACCTCGGCTGCGTATGCCGCAGCCGCGTTGATATCTTCCACATACGACTCCGGAAACCATCCGGTTTGACCTAAAATAATATAGGTTTTTAAGCCAAAGGCCTCCAAAGGACCTCCTTTTGTACCAGTCAACTATCATGGAGCAGATGCCATTTTTCCGAGTGACTTGAGCACAGTCGTTTGCACTAAGCCCACCCCTAAGTGAAAAGCAAGTGCTCCAGAGTCTGTATGTCTCCGCAGTTACACTTTTTCCTAGATGGGACGAGATAGCCCCACTTGGAACAGTTTTCCCTGCATCGACCAACCAAGCTAAGGTAATTCACCTCTGGTGGAGCCCCACTGCCAGCCGGGTTCGGGATGCTTGGGCGCGGGCGCGGAGTAGACCAGCTCGCCAGGCTGGAGGCCGAGCTCGTCGCCCGACCGAGCCGTAAACGAGTATATGCAGCGCCATACGGGATTTGACGAAGGTGCCGTGGCCACCGCTTCCACAGCTGACGGATATAAATCTTTGCTGAGATAGTACTACCACCATACTTATTTCTACCGCGAAGCAGCTCGCTATGTTCCAGTTTGAAGGATGTAGGTGTCACGGAAATTACAGGCACATGAGGCGTAACACCTGTATACCTCAGGCTGGAGGAGGCAAGGTAGGGTACGTACAGTCAGCTGCACTAGAATGTATACAATTAGTGATTTTCAAAACGGTATCAAAATCTTATAGTAAACTATAAAGTTAAAACCTTATAGTTACACAGTAAAAACTCAGAAGTCGTGAAATAAGATAATAAGTTCACATAATTTTTGAGTTTTTGCCCTGTAAATATTAATTGTAACGCTGTAAAACCATTCTGTAAATTACGAATTGTATATATTCTAGTGCAGCTGACTGTACCTAACGTGCGTGATCATCAAGGCAATGCTTTGTTATAGATGATGGTTACCACTTAACATCCGGTGGGCCATTATGCAGGATCCACCAGCAGTACCATATAAAAGATATTGTTCTTACAAAAGTTTGTGTTATTAAAAGAGCAAAATGTAAATGTAACTTAGACGTTCTCAAAGAATCTTGAGTTGGTAGTTCTTGATATGAGAGAATATTAACTAAAGTAAATACTTAAAGTAGTAAGACTGTTTCTTTTTTCCTGTTTAAAAACCAGTGATCCACTAGACATGGTAAAGTTCTGTCTTATTTCTAAATGTGACAAAAATATAATAATAAAAAAAATATAAGGATAATATAAGGATATAGGAGATATAGATAAGTTAGGTTAATACTTACCAGTAGTTGCTGGTGCATCCCCCCAAGTATCTTCTGCTGTGGTTTCCTCCCCCCAAGCGTCGTTAGACGTGCCCCAGTCCGGCTCTGGAACAATGTGAAAATAGCATCAACTCACTAATAATGCTCACTAATATATGTTTGTAATATAATATGAGGAAAGTAAATTAGTGTGAGTGTATTCAATATTATATAATTCACTCACTCTCACACTTTTAAACAGTCTGTAATCTTTGTTCCTTTTTTATTATAAGTACCTACCTAGAATCCGTAGTTTAATCATTCAACTCTGTGTATTTGTATACATTTGTGTTCCTTCTTTAGCTGTGTACCAATCTGTATTTTTATCTGTGGAGTGGGGCACTGGTGACCCGTAACACAGGTTTTCAGCCTATCTCGGGCACCAGTCTCACACAAAACAGGTTTTTCTACATTTACCACTAAAATTGTACCCCTTACACTAAGGACCTTTTGTGTTTGAGAAAAATAAATGAGTTATATTCAATCATACCAATTGGTTGAGCCGCGCTCTCTGCAGCGGCAGTGCTGCGTTGTGCATACTCGCTCCTGTAAAAAAAGTGAAGTTAGTAAAAGTAGAAAAAACCGACTTAAAAAATATGATTTTTATATTATCCCAAAAATTATTCGACACACACGACATCTCTTGTCGATTTAATTTGAATGCAATTTCGGTTATCGAGCACGCTTTGATAGTATTACGTCAAGCATGTAGATGGGGCCACGGTAGCGATAGTACCGTATTAGAAACATTTCGAATCTTATTTTCGTCGAGGCATTTGAATCCTCGGTAGCGAAGTTGGTATCGCATCCCCGTATCAAGGGGAAGGTCGTGGGTTCAAATCCCACTTGAGGAAAATAATTTTTGGGATAATATAAAAATCTTTGTGATTTCCTTAAGTGCAGGTAAGCACTATAAAAACAAATAAACTATTAAAAAATATGACTGTATCAACAGATGTATTTGGTGCCTATCGTTCAATGGATTAGTGATTTACAAAATGTGTTCATCACGCCATACCTAGTTTGAGTAGTGCTTACTGTTTCTGTGGAAAATGGACTTTCGTTACTTCACTGACAAAAGCAACTCAAAATAAGTTGGTATAATTTATTATCGAGGTCTCCACCGTCTAAAATAGCTAATAAGTCAATTATTCGAATACTAACTACTGTAAAATGTGTGTATGTATCAAATGTGATATTTGGACATACCTCTGACTACCCCCCTAAACCATCCTCGAAGAATCTCGAGGTACATGGTACTAAGAGATCTGAGGGAATATGTACCGTGCATACCCAAGTACGGTTTCGTGATGCTATTTGTTTGTTTTTCAATTATTTTTTCTATGGCTTTTCCAGAGAAGACCTGTTTGAGACTTGTCACATTTGTTACACCTTAGCACGAAGGAGAAGTACCAGTGGAATTTGAATCCAAGCTAAATTCATAAAAATAAGAAAAACAAACAAATAAATTTCTAATCAAAAACATTAAAACAAAAAAAAATATACCTACAGATGTTGCTTTCAGTGCAATAAAAGAGAAATGTCAGCTTTAAGGTTACGTGCCTTAAAGTTAAGGTTAGGTAGGATGTGTACCTGCGTTGCTGGTACAGTTGCCAGACAGTCTCACACTTGTCCCTCAGCTGTGTCACTTGCGCCGTCAATTCTGACAGCTGAGTGTCAGTGGCTGACAGGTCGGATTTCTTATGATCAACAATAGCCCTTGCTGCTTCCACCTGAAAGTAATAAATATAAATTTACCCCCGTTTTTAGGATTCTGTACCCAAAGGGTAATGCGGACCTTATTACTAAGACTCCGCTGTCTAACTATCCGAGTACCAGGCTGTATCTCATGAACCTTGATAGTTAGAAAGTTGAAATTCACAGATGATGTATTTCTGTTGCCGATATAACAATAAATACTATAAAATAGAATAAAATAAATTTTTAAGGGTGCTCTCATACAACAAACGTGAATTTTTGCCGTTTTCATTATAGGTTAAGAAACTCTTCCAGTTTTTTTTAAAAAGCGTTGCCCGTTTAGTTTCTGCCATGGAATACGACCTCTCCATCACCTCTCGTGGATGACGTAAGAGAGTAAGGGATAGGGGGATAGGCAGCAACATCTTGAGTACATAACACTAACACTGCTGTCACCAATTGGTTCTAACCGTCTAGGTTCTAGGTCACCAACCTAAAACGTTGTTCGTGTGGTAATACAGTATTGACGATGCCTACAAGATGCAAAGATACCTTATCACGCAGTTGTTTGAGAGTTACTTCCATCATGTTCAGCTTGCCGTCTTCCCCACCGCCATCTGTTGCTTTGGCCTGAAACAATCCTCTTCTTTATATTACTAAGCATGTTGCTTAGTGTTTGCTGTTACCGCTTGCAAAACCGACCGATAATATTGCCGGTTTCAAATGTTACAAGCGTCCGTTAGTATTACTAAGAATCGTGGCTTATTGAATACGTTTCATCTTATTGGTAATGTTACAATGACAGTTTATAAAAATATCTATGTATGTAATGTATTGTATTAAGTATATTAGTCATGTAGTACCCATAACACAAGCTCTGCTTAGCTTGGGGCTAGATGATACTGTGTGGATTGTCCGGCATTATTATTATTATTAGCTTACACAGGCCAAAGAGGTAAGAATTTATTTGACAGGCAACGACCCATACTACTAACGGACGTTCGTAGGATATTAGAACCTGCCACTAATCTAGTTCGCCCAGTTATGCTTAGCTATATTATTATATTCGTGTACTTCAAGAATACCTGGTATTTGTTTGTCATATATATTTAAAATGACTGTTGAGAAGTTAAAAACTCAGTGTAGTCAATATGAAAAAAAATATAAGATTCTATTCTATTATAACATAATATTCTAGAAGGCCACATTCCTAAAGTATGTAACCTGAGAGGCAATGCTTTGTTATACGAGATGCTTGCTACTTTACATCAGGTGGGCCATCAGTTTGTTCCCTCACCAAATTGTATAAAAAAACTTTGACTTATCCCGGATTTACCCCTTTCCGATCAAAAAAATCCTTAAAATCTCTAAAACCCCGTTATCTGTTGCCCAATGAGGAGGTTTACCTTGGCGTCCAACTCTGCTTTCTCCTTGTTGAGAGATATTTGCTTCGCGTTGAGCTCTTTCACTCTCGCCTTCAGTTGCTGCATCTCCGCCATGCTTGCATCTCTTTCTGACCTGTCACATAAGTGTATAATTAAAAATTACTTAGTAATAAAACTGAGTGTCTATGTTGAATTAGCAGTTTAACGTCCGCCAGTTTGTAGAAGCTAGATCCACAGAAATCATATAGGTGTATTCAGTTCAGGTTACCCCTGATTGATCAATATTATTAACTTTTTTTTGGATCCAAAAGAGTGCGCTAAATATCAGCTGCTCGATACAAAGGGCTACCTACTTGACTAGAATGTACGGAACAGCTGATCTTTTTTTGCACACAATGTTAGTTCCATAGACAAAGTTTTTCATGCTGGGTATTTTAACCTCCTAAAGATAAAGTTACTTCTTGTATTTTCTTGTTTTATTGTATAGCCTATAGTCTATGATAACCACTTCACATCAGGTGGGCCGTCTGCTTGTTCCATCAGCAAGTTGTAATAATAAGGAATTAATAATATTACACCCTGCATAAAGAAGTTTAATGCTGCTGGCACAGTATGTCTTACAGTGCTGGTACCCAGATTAAGAGTGTACTACTAGGAATTCCCGAAGTTCAACCCCTAAATGGGGTTTGGAGATTATATGAAAATAACTTCTGGCGGACAAAGTCGCGCGCATATCCACCAGTAATAATATGTGAAAATTTATAAAAGTACAAAACCATAAACTGGTACGAATAATACATACCTCATAGCATCGATGCCACATTTATGGTGCGCCACAGCAGTTCTCGTATCCCGAATCTCGGCCGCAAGAGCCCTGACTCGGGCGGTGCCACTGCCCAGACTGCCACTCAGGGCTTGCGCACGTGCCTTGAGACTCAAGACCTTAGACTGCTCTTCTGTACGAAGAAGCTCTAACTCCCGAGTTCTGGAAGTAAACATTTCTGGTTATAATTTAAGGATTTTAATAGTAATTATTTGTAATGGCTTGAATAGACATCTATACCAATAATAAGAATCTTTGTCCTGACCGACTGACAATAGATAACACACGGTCTAAACCACTAGTCGTAGAGATTTTAAAATTTTAAGGCATATATCTGTCTTATTAGAGCGCACTAAGGAATTCTTGAAATTCAACCCCTAATAAAGGGGTGCATTGAGGATGATTTTTGTTTGAAAATAGGGCGGACGAAGGCGCGCGGTCCACTAGTTCAAAGTTACTATACAATTATAATTATAGTTGCTTGAGTAGACATTTCAGAAGTAATGAGCTGTGGTTTCATTAGAAATTCGTGTAATCAAATTCAATAATGGTTTCATACATGGAGAGCTATGAGTCTATGACGATAAGTCGTAATTCTATTTTACCTTCATTCTTACCTTTTCTTTTCCCATTCCAGTTGACATTGTCTCTCCATCTCTTTTCGTGCCGCCTCTCGCTTTTCCTATAAAAACAGCACAATTAAAAATAGTTTTGTTTAAAATCTTTTTAATTCCCTCAAGATTATACCCAAATCATTTACAGGGTAAAATATAACCTTGATTCAGAAAGTTAATCGTTTTTTATATAGCTTTGAATTACCTATTTAGATTAAGCACTACACTGTACTGTACGTTATACCTAGATTTTTATTTAAGTTCTCATATAAGTGAATCTCTGATTCTTTTTGAGAATAATAACCATTCTTCTCTTCTTTTTTTTCTTCTTCGTTTCTTTAACCATAATCTTCTTGGTTTCCTGATATACTATAAAACTTGGAATATAAATGCGTTCGTTAACAACAACTATGTGGGTAGGTGGTACTACCAAATAAAATGTCGGCTACGATCTTAAATCGGATGTCGGTACGATACATTCAAGTCACATCTATCAAATTTATCTGTGCTAGTCAAGGACTAGCCTGAGAAGCGTCCAAACATAACATTACTATTTATATTGTAAAGTATTTATTTTACCTTGGCGTCCTACAGTGGCAATGGCGATGGCAAGAAAGAGAAAAAAGATTATTTTAATAAAATGTACATATATGCTATGTTACTTCAAATTGAGGAGACTACGGAATTCCATTTGAATAACACTAAGTAACTAACCATTTCTTCCTTTTGCTTCCTCATAAGTTCCTCTTGCTCTCTCTTCAAAGCCTCAAGTCGTAGCTTCTCTCTCTTTTCAGCTTCCTCCCTCTCTTTCCTCTCCCTTTCTGCCTGTTGATGAAAATAATTTAAAATAATTATATAACAAAGAGTGGTATCATCCCATAACAGGCACAAGACTTATCTACATATTAATTTTCTAAGGAAATTATGAAATATTTTATATGGCCCATTACTTATTTTTGGGTACCCTAATAAATAAATAAATAATGCTGGACAATCCACACAGCATCATCTAGCCCCAAGCTAAGCAGAGCTTGTGTTATGGGTACTAGATGACTGATATACTTAATACAATACTATATTACATACATAGATATTTTTTATTATACATAGAAAATACCAAGAACACCCGGAATAAATATTTGCAGATCGTGCAAACATTTATCCCAAGGCGGGAATCGAAACCGCAACCCCTGCGTCGCAGGCAGACATTCACCCGCCGCGCCACATCGGTCGTCAACAACATTAAATTAATGATGTTACAATGTTAATATTTTAAAAGCAGTTGAAAATTGAACCAGCTGTTGGATGTAAATAGTTTTATTATTTACTACCAGCCGCCCGTGACGTTACGCGCGTGGCAAAGGTCATTTGCTAAATAAATATTTAAGACATTTTACTATTATACAATTTCGTCAAGTAGCCTATGTGTTAATCCAGGTTACGAGTTGTATTTATTCTAAGTTTCATCTATATTAGTTAATTTGTTCCTAGTAGTTAACGAGTGATCGGGGTAACATTTAAACATACGCATTTATAATATTAGTACAATTTACATAGAGTAGCTACTAAGTAATTTACATAGGCTGGAAAGTGCATGAAGGTCTGAAAATCAGCCCCTAAGTGGGTCAGACACCTAGATAGTTGTACACTTAGTTATGCATAGTAAGAAAAAGGTTTCTAATCAGAATTGAGTTACTGACCATTATCTTCTTAACAAGGAGTACGGGTGCATTAAGGAAGTTCGAAACCAACCCCCTAAGGAGGTTAATATAACGATCTATCTATATAGCTTTCTAAAGCAGGTTCCTAAGAGTATATGTATATAAGTACATATAGATCGTTTCAAAAGAACACCACAAGAAAGTTGGCTCTAGTCACACACATGCATACTACCAATGAATTTATATATTTGTATTTTACCTCGACTTCCTAGAAGAGCAATGGAAAAAAACGTAATATCAATAATTCAAGTAGGTACTATTTGGAATACCACGACATCGGGGTCAAGTTTTTAAATTTAAAACACAAGACATATTTTTTTTCAATCGGGCTAAGATATGCAACGCGCTCGATACGAGATATTTTGTCTATTGGTGCACATATTAGTATTAAATAAAAAATGACATCACGTCTTTAATCCCCAAGTACGATAGATGTCTCCTCAGATCTCATAGTACCAAGTACTGTAGTACTGTGTCTATAGGGGTAGTCTAAGGTACGTCCAGTTATTACATTTGGTACATTTTACAGTAACTTCATTAGTAAACTGTCTGCGTCTAGGCTGTCAAATTAAGTTAGCAAGGCAACGTTAATTGAAACCATTTGGCTTGTTAGTTTGGGTTTGTCTCATCTCTCCTAGCCAGACCGGCCATAAAGTTTGGCACGTATCTCACCTTCTCTTTTATCTGTATATCGTGCAGTTGTTCTCGTCTTCGCTCGAGCTCGGCCTGACCGCGCGCCATGTTCTCACGACGTCTCTCTTCGTACGACTTGGAACTCGTGTTCGAGGTAACAGAATCGCGCCTGAATATAAAAAGTAAAATATTGTTACAATCAGGTATAAAATATTACATTCGAAAACTGAAGAAACCACGGTGCACAAGAATCCTGATATACTCGAGGTTTCTTACGAGACAGAACATTTTTCGAAGAATTATATTTATACCTAGTATAAAGGGAGGATATTTCATAAACCAGACCAATTGCCGGCTGAAGGAAAATAAAAATAGCACAAAAAAAACTAAGAAAAAACAGCACCTCTACGTTGCTAGTTGTTGATTTAATTAGGATATAAAAAGCTAACAATAAAAAATAACATTACCGGAATGTAGGAGGGATCATTTCAACGGGTAGCTTCGCGGGCGGATTTTCGCCTTGCGTAGCTCTCTCGCACAGATACATAGCTAGGACGAACTCTTCGCACCCTGGTGAAAATATGCTATAATCAACCATATATAATTCTGGTAATAGAATGTTTGAATTAAGATTTCTCAAATAACTTGGACGACTTGGCGTTGTGACGACGAAATATTTGTCCGATCATAACTGTCAAACCGTTCATCCAATCTGCACGATATGTGGTAGGGCGACAAGTTTTACTAATAAGAATTCTTGGTAAGATTTTAAGTTGTAGTGTGTAAATATAATTCGATATATAAGATTTTATTTCAATTTTGTCAACACGTCAAGTTTGTCGACCGCAGTTGCATGATCGCACCACTGTTTTGTACCGTTTATCGAACATAAACGGTACAAAGTTATTCTCGGACAAACAAACGGCATAGTAAGATGATTTATTCAGTGTAAGTTAACTTACCAAGCTTGCCGTCAGAGTCTAAATCAGCTAATGCCCAGATCTGCGCGAGCGTTTGTTGCGGCAGGCGAGATTGTAACATGATGGCTCTGGCTTGCCCGCCCGATACCGCACCCGCTTTCTGACGATCAGTCGCGTTGAACAGTTGTGTGTACCTACCGGTACATCTCTGAGTTATAGTCGCCTGATAGGTATATAGGTACAAGTAACACTTACTACCTATCTTGTTTATTTATTAGTGGAGCCGCTACCTTAGCTAAGCACTTTTCAAGGGTCAATTTTAAACGTATGGCAAGAGACGACGAAGCTTTTGTATGTTTATGGAAAGATATCTCATCTCGATCAGTTCAGTGGTTTACTCGAGACAACGTAACAATTAATTTAATGAAATGCTTGATTATTTTAATGCTTATCTTTAAACAGATTTTTAAAAGGCTATTCCTTTAAATCTACAAGCTAGACTATTGTTGGGCCGTGTAGTAGGGTGCATATCGCTGTTTTGTAGTTGTTCAGAGTTGCCTCTTTGACCTCTTGACTACTACGACCTCCATAAAACTTAAATAGGTTGTCTGAACCTTTCCTGAGTGTTTCTATTATACATACTTGAGTTTCTGCGGCTGGGGAATGCCCCACTCGACAGGCGGCGGACTCATGACTCCCATAGGTGTTTCTGTGGGACTTGTCACCACCGACCCTGCCAGCGATCCTACAAAATGCAAAAAAAGTAAAGCTATTTGTTTAAGATCTTCGAAATATAAAAATAGACCTATGAACCATAATATTTGTATAAACTACGAAGTTAAATTCTATTTTTCTAATAATTCTTATGAAGCTGGAAAACTGCATACGGCTCATCTGTTGATATAATTATGGTAAACTAAAACTAGCCGAGGTCGAGGTCCAAAAAGTATAGACATTCATCCCCTCCGAAAAGTAGTTGGCCAATAGTTCATACAAAGAATATGGACTAAAAGCTGAGTTCATACGACTTATTTACTTTGAAACGTTTTATAAACGAATATAAACCAGTTCAACTCTATACCATGAAGGTTAGAAAGAAAATTAAAACAGAAACAAAACTCTTTTAGCAAACCTTTTCTAGATAAATAAAAACTTACCAGGTTTAGAAAGCGGATCCTTTAGTGCCGTGATCGGTGTGGACGTCACCGGCATCGGTTTCGGCGGGCTGCTTATCAGCGACGGTACCGTATTCACATGCGGTGGGGATTGCGGGATCAATGAACCTATCGCAGTGCCCATAATGGGCTGGGTAGGAGGCATCATAGGTTGAGTGCCCATAAGCGACTGGGAAGTAGACATAACAGGCGGGATGGCGCCCATAACAGGCTGTGCTGACATCGACTGAGAAATAATCGATTGCGAAGTCGACATCACTGAATTCATTGACATGGTAGAACCACATATCAAAGGCTGATTAAAACTTTGATTTAATTGAGGCTGCGTATCGATGATAGATTGTGGTTTCACTCCTGAAATCAGATCAGGTACCGATGGTACTGGCGGTTTCATCGGCGGCATAATTTGGCTAACGCCCATAGCAGGCTGGGCAGAGCCCATAATAGGCTGTGTAGTACCCATAATCGGCTGGGTAGTGCCCATAATCGGCTGGGTAGTGCCCATAATCGGCTGAGTAGTATCCATAATCGGCTGGGTAGTGCCCATAACTGGTTGGTTAGGCATCATATTTGTCGCTGGGGTAGTGTTTATAAGCGGAGAGTTATTGAAATCACCGAGTAATGAGTTACTGGACATAGATTGTGCTGGCATATTAGGTATGAGTGGTTGGGGAGGCATAGCTGGTAAAGGAGGGATGGAAGGCATAGGGGGAATAGGGGGCTTGACAGGTGCAGTAAACTGTTGAGGGGGCTTTTGAGCACCTGAAACGATAAATTGCTTTGCCTTAAATATTTAACAACTAGCATCTGCCCGTAACTCTATACCTATGCGACGATCTTAAGAATAACATAGGATGTGGA
Source organism: Electrophaes corylata (assembly GCA_947095575.1). Classification (NCBI taxonomy): domain Eukaryota; kingdom Metazoa; phylum Arthropoda; class Insecta; order Lepidoptera; family Geometridae; genus Electrophaes; species Electrophaes corylata. The sequence continues at coordinate 3,711,660 of OX352714.1, forward strand.
AATTAGAAATGAATATTAACTTTAACTAATATCGAATGTTCGATATGCTAGTTGTTAGTTAAAATTCTCAGAATCAGCAACTTGACGTGGCAATAGGCTGGTCGAATGTAGCTCGAAGAATTAAGAACCGACAACCACTGGGGAATAAAGGTTCTCGAAAGACGACAAAACGGACAGCAAAGCGTAAGATGATGGACCGACGACATTGTAAAGATCGAGTAGTAGATTTCTTCAGGCTGATTATGAGTTAAAGTATACATTTAGAACGTTTTATTGGTGTGTCATGCATGAGTGACATTAATCAATTTTAGGTGTGTATAATTTTTAACTATGGTCTTCTCGGCATAGAAAAGAAACCAATTTAAAATTATGTGTCATTTTAGATGACACATGTTGTTTCATGTGTTTCATTCATATCGGGATTATGAGTTGTTTCTTTTGGGTTAACTGAGGCATATCAGTGTTTAACTGACCTGTAGGGCTAAGAGAAGCCAGCAATGATGGCGGTAGAACTTTTGGCACTTCAATGCCATGGAGTTTCAGGTTTATTATCTGCAAATACACAAAAGAAGAACTTCAGTTAAAAATAATATACAAAATGTATTTCGTCATTCACCCATAAATAAATCTCATACCAGCTTTCAACCAAACTTATCAAGACTTCAATTATGTCATATCCATATACAGTAAACAAGATTAAAGGTTCAAGTTCACCAAGGTTTCTGAAAAAACAACTTCATCAACTGTTATACAACTATTCTCACAATTTGTTTTAGGTGTAAGCAAGACAGTTGATACAACACATAGAATATCATGTTTTATGCCTTCTCGGTGTTAACACAAAATATGGAATGATTCCAATGTGAGTGTTGATTGATACGGTTTGTAGTCTGTCAAATAAACTCACATCTAATAGGCCAGTGTAAACTCACTGTAAGCTTAACCAAAAGGATCTCTAGTTTAGAAATGTTTCAATGAGGATCTTGGAGTATGAAAAATTATATTTACAGGAGTGCTGCTGGCAGGAGTCTTGGCACTTATATGCATATATGTAGTCCAGGATTTAAAATATTGCATAATTTTTTTTCTATAACAGTTTACATTGGGTAATCAGTCAAGAAGTGTGGCCTAACGAATGTTAGAGAATCTATAGTTATTATTTAGTAACCCACTTATTAATATTTTACTCGATTACCTTGCAGGCAATAGAGAACTCCTTTAGATCCAGTTTTCCATCAGCATTGGTGTCGGCCAGGGACCAAATCTGTCCTAGAATTGGGGGTGGTAGTTGACTCTGCAATGCATAGTAAAAATATAGTCGTTTACTTTCTTGCAACAAATAAACAACGTTTTGCTAGTATATATTGGAATGACACTTTTTTTGTGCTTCTAAGACTTAATAGTTCAGGCTGTGCATTAACTGTTAGTCAGTAAGTAGCAGAAAAATGTTATATAACGGGAGTAATAAGACTACTTCCGAAAACTTAAACTGCGCAATCAGACCATGATTCTGATAAAAAAAATTAAGGCGCGTAAAAAAATTGACACTGTCAATATCGACTTTATATTTCAGCATCAATATTGACTATACTTACATCATAAAATAAACATAATTATCTAATCATCTCATTTAAAAACGCGAAAAAACTACAAAACATCAAAAACAAGCGGTCGCCGCCCTGGCCGCGCCGCGCGGTCAATGTACCTGCAGCATAAACCGCTTGGCCTGTTCCCCAGAGAGGTTCCCACTGATAGGGCCCAGGTTACGGAAGTGTTCCGCAAACTTAGCATGTTCATGAGCCTGCACCATCCATGGATCCCCTCCCATTGTGTTCCCTGGATAAAGAAATAAAAGGTGAAGGATCATTTATAATATACCTACCTCATTATCATCTTATAATATGCATTCTGCACTGGAGGTGGTGGGTTTGATCCCCACAGAGAACAAACATTTGTGTAATGAACATGTTTGTTCTGTGTCTGAGTGTTATATAATAATAATAACAAGCTTTGCTTAGTCTGGGGCTAGAAGGCATTGAGTGAATATTTGTCATTGTTTATTTATTTATTATATAAGTCTCATTCTAAAACTTGTATCAAAGCAATTAAGCCAAGCATGCTCCACCATCAGATGTAATGGTAGTAAAATATTTAGTTACCCAATAAGAAAAATTAAAAAAGAAATGCTAATGAAAGAAATTACTATGTTGTACCTACACACAAATTTGTAATATAAGTATAATAGATTAAAGATATTGTGAAAATTTAGACAGTAATTTTTATTTGTAGGTATGAACTGACTGAACAGTACTGAACTTTATCTCATTATTAATAAACTGGTAGATAAATATTTTAAATAACTAATATTACGCAGGAACACTTTTATCCTTGGATAAGTTATTAATATGAACTAGAAGTTTAAGTGCATGGAAGGTAAAAACTAGGTCTAAGACTTCGGGAGAAAGTATAATAGCATGTCTGAACTGTACAGAAAGGTTTGTTACCTACCTTAGTTTTGGGAGCGTAGCCTATTATATAAATTTCCAAAAAGCCAATAAATTGTTGGTAAATTATAAAGAGTAGGACCTACTTACACCATTGCTTCTAGACTTTAGTGCAGGAAATTAAATAGTAAAAACGTAATTTGTAATATGTATATTATTGGTTTTACTTACGTTCTGTGAATTTTAGAAAGAAGCTAAACGCCCTTTTTTTTGTTCTCGGTGAGTTTTTGACCAAATTAAATAGATAGGTAGTAGGGCACGACACAAATATGCAACTGACATTAGCTGACTAAAATTCAGTTTCATTGATCGTCTGCGTCTGTCCTGTCAGTCATTGTCATCCGTTCCGTCCGTCCAATAATAAAAAAGTACCTACTCTGTGCTGTACATTATTAACGTGATGTAGGTACGTACGTACAATAACCGGACTCGAAAAAATTGATTTAAACAGTCTATAAAAAAGTACTCTGTGAAAACAATTTGCACTTTAATAATTGTAATATGACTTTATTATTGTGCTTTCGTACGGTACATAGCATTTGAAATAATTTTAAAGGTTCTCATACTGACACGCACGCACACACCTACTCGGGTTTCGTTCTTAAAGCCTTGCGCAGGCCCAGAGTTTTGCATAAACTAATTATTGTGCTAAGTGGCCCAGAAGCTTTATAATACTAAAATTGTAGATACACCGGTAGGTTTCTTCTATACCCTATTTTAGCCTTCAGCTTATCAAAATACCTAGCTACCTACTTTGGTTTCGTAATGTTTCATGAGTGGTGCTGCTGTCTGAACACTAGATAGGTAACTAACAAATGAATTGCATTCCCCCAGATTGAAAAGAGTATAGACGCTGCCCTTGCCAGATTTGCAGCGTGCATTGTTGTTCAGGTGGTGAACAAATATACTAATAATAAAGACCTTGTAAAGGTTGTGAGAAGACCTATGACGCATAAGCAAGATATCACCTGTGGTTTTCATTCTAATGAAAGGTAAGTTAATTTTACACACTTAGTCTGAAATTGACAAGCCGTATGTTTGTTGCCAGTTCTTGTAGGCTTGTAGGACTCGAGGAAGGCTTAGATTCTACAATGAAGAAACAATATTAAGACAATTCATAATATTAATTTTCCTTCAATGTAGCTTAACTACATAAGTAAATTTGAAATATATTTTATCAATTGAATCATGTGTATTCAAGGTCCTTAAAGACATCTACTACTTATCTATTTTACTTATCTATCTACTTATCTATTTTATAAACTTTGGTTACAGTTCAAAAACTGAAAAACTTGTCTACCCAGCGGCCTCAAGAAATAAAGAACCGATATTGCAAGTGTTACAGAGGTTCATATTCTGTGAAGGTGAAGGCAATGAAGATGAAAATGCTTTGTTTTTAGAAATATCATCAGGATCAGGACAACACATAGCACATTTTGCTCCTCACTTTCCAGGTGTCAAATTTCAACCTACTGAATTTGATAAAAGCTTGTTAGCTAGCATAAAATACTATGCTGATAGCTGTCCAACAAAAAATGTAAATAATCCAATTTTTTTAGATATAAGAAACAATTTGGATCTATATGGATTCAAAGAAAATAGCATAGACTACATTTACAACGCTAATATGATTCACATTAGTCCTTACGAGTGTACCATTGGATTGTTTGCTAATGCTGGTAGCTATTTGAAACCAGATGCTCTTATGATCACTTACGGGCCTTATAGTAAAGATGGTGTAATAACACCAGAGAGCAATGTGCAATTTGACAAGTCACTTAGAGCTAGAGATTCCTCATGGGGTCTTCGTGACTTGTCTGAGCTTACTAAATTAGCGGAGCAATATAATCTTTCTCTTATGGATACTATAGAAATGCCTGCTAATAACATGACATTGGTTTGGAAGAAGAACTAAATGTCAAATGAATTTTACTCAAGTTCATTTAAGTTTATTCCCTAAGCTCGTACCTTAACTTGCAAGAACATCTGTTTTATGTCTGTTTAACTATGATAAAACAGACTTTCTTTTCACCCACCTTACCTTCTAATTAGTATTGTCATAGTGAAGGTGTGGTCTATGTGTGCCATTAAGTATGTAATTAATTTTTGTTTAAAATCAACTTATACAACTCAATAATGCTGAACATTGTTTTTTATATTGGGAATAAATCAATTGGGCGCTACATAATTTTTTTTTAAACTAACTTATACAACTCAATAATGTAGAATATTGTTTTTTATATTGGGCGCTACGAAAAGTTTGTTAGGTAGGTAGTTTCGTCAGGTGCTTAATTCAGTAAGTAGTCATCATCATCATCATCATTTATGATGACCGATGTGGCGCGGTGGGCGAGTGTCCGCCTGCGACGCAGGAGGTTGCGGGTTCGATTCCCGCCTTGGGATAAATTTCTGTTCGATCTGCAAATATTTATTCCGGGTGTTCTGGGTATTTTCTATGTATAATAAAAAAAAATCTATGCATGTAATTGTATTGTATTAAGTATATCAGTCATCTAGTACCCATAACACAAGCTCTGCTTAGCTTGGGGCTAGATGATGCTGTGTGGATTGTCCAGCATTATTATTATTTTTTATCTTTCAGCCCTTAGAAGTAGTACCCTATAAAAACTATTTTTTTAGGTATATTTGGAGCTAAAATACGTTATTGTAGCGGGGACATTTTAACAATTCAAATTAATCTGTCGTAATTCGAACGAATAACACGTCATGCACGTGTACGTCACTTGTACGTCATGCACGCCTTTTAGAGAGCTAAATTTAGCTCTCTATTTTCAAGTAATCCAAATCTATTTTAGCTCTTTAATTTAAAAAACTTTAATCTAAAAAAAATTCACGAAAGATGGGCGGCGGTCGTCACAAATGGCGCCTGCAAATGGACAACGAAGCCGGGGCAGGCCGAGGAAACGTTGGCGTGACGACCTCGATAATTTTCATAAATTCTGGTGGAAAGTGGCAGAAGACAGAAGGCAGTGGAAGGAGATGGGGGAGACCTTTGCCCAGCAGTGGGACAGTATAGGTTAAAAAAAAAAAAAAATCTAGCTCCATTCGGATACACATCTAAAAAATTTTGAAAGTATTGGAACTTTCAAAATTTGAAGTGTGTATCCGATTCCGATTACTACGAGTAAATGAATAAAAGGAGCCATATTTAGTCTATGACTTGAACTACGGGGAATTCCTGTATTGTTTTTATTTCGTTTGTTTAATTTAAGTGCTTCGTTTCGTTGATTATCTGTGTAAAAAGTTGGTGCCATAGTAACTTAGGATGAGAAAAACTCAGGACCAAGCATAAGTGGATTAGAATTATTGAATTCGACACATCATTGCGATAGTTCTGCCGAGAAATAACCTTATTTTTAATTATCTCTCTTATTCATTTATCATGATATAAAATCATGTTCCGGTTTTCTTTATCAATAGTTAAAGATTGATTTTTAAAGTTTCTTTTATTTTAGCTCTTTTTTAGAGCTCTTTTCAAAGGTGATCTAGCTCTCTTTAAAAAATTGAGTTGGCATCATTGTTTGGCCTACACCACAGAGTACTTTTTATAGACCACAGAGTAATTTTTTATGTTATAGAACCGAGTGACCACCACACGCACAGTACACAACACAAAACAGCTGACATTTTATGTCAATTAAATTTGTGTCGTTTTCTTTTCCTAAACTGGAGTGATATTGTTAGCTTAGCGTGGTGTTAATAAAGAAAGCTATTGTTACACAGCAGTGATGACAAAAACAGCGGACAACGTGAACCCGGACGTGTACGAGAAGGATTCCGAGCGCGAAGCTACCTCCGCTGACCACAACGAAGATGTTGCGGACGATTTCGACGAACGGGAGATATTTGATTTGATCCGGAATATAACGGATCCGGAGCATCCGCTCTCACTCGAGGAGCTGAGAGTTGTGGAACAGAGAAACGTGGTGTTAGACAATGAGGGAAATGAGGTAGTGGTGCACTTCACACCAACAATACCGCACTGCAGTATGGCCACATTAATAGGTGAATTTTAACAAACATTTGTGGAAATTTTTGACATAACATCATGTAGCCCCAAATTTTAATAAGTAATTTGTGCTAATGTTAAACAATGTTTTCAGGTCTCTCCATCAGAGTGCAGCTGCTCCGAGCTCTTCCATCTCGCTTCAAAGTGACCGTGCAAGTAAGAAATCTATGGTTTTTTTTATTTTTTTTAATGTGACTTGTTAATGGAACAAGCACATGGCCCATCTGATGTTAAGTGGTTACCATCACCTATAACAGAGCTTTGCCTCTCAGGTCACGCTCATTATAAACATGCCCTTATGATGCACTACTCTGCGACCATCAACCTGAGGCATACTGGTGTTAAGCCTAGTGTGCCTGTAATTGCACTGCAGCACCCACACCCTTCAAACCAGCACACAGCAAGCTGCTTGGTGGCAGAAATAGGTATGGTGGTAGTTCTTCTCTGGACGAGCCCTCCACTAAGAGCTCTACTACTACTTGATTTAGATGATACTTATTCATTGTTTTGATTCAGATACCTTTAAATATCTTCTTGTTTTCTGTACAGGTGTCTGAAGGTACTCATGTGTCGGAGCATGCTGTCAACAAGCAGCTTGCTGATAAAGAGCGGGTAGCTGCAGCTTTAGAGAATAACAATCTAGTGCAGATCATTAACCAATGCATTGCTGTGTGATATGAAAATATTGAAGACCTTTGATGCAACAGGCACCAAACCAGGTAGAGACTGTTAAACCTATTGTAAAGCTTAGTTACTTTATACTGGAATTGCTATTAATTTCGATCATGTGAAGCTAATTATATTCTACATGTATATTCAACTCAGCAAAAGCACCTTAAGTGCACTTTTAAAGTGATACCTCATCATACCTATTCATAATTCTATATTGCACACAAACAATACATAGAAAAAAAATGAATAGAAAACATGCACAAAGGCGAGCTTAACCCTAACAAGAGTTTTACCCATTTAAAAATGGTACAGATTTTTAAGTAAACTGTGTAAAACTGCAAAATAATGAACTTTCTTAAAAAATCCTGAAATGCAGCCTTCAAAGTGGTTTGTTCTAGAACAAACCACTTTGAAGGCTGCATTTCAGGATTTTTTTTCTTAGTACACTCCTGCACTGAGACAAAGTACTTTTTCTCACAAAGTACTTATCAGTATTTTGTAGGTTTTTAGAAATTAATCACACTTCATAGGTAATGTATAAAATGTGTGTAGTATATAAAGTATACATATTTATATAATTATAAATATTTTTATGTAGGTAAATAAAATGTTATGAATTGTTTTAATGAAATTCACTTAGAATTAGCTGCCTTTGTCTCATTTTTGATGTCTTCATAGGATGCTTGGTTCTGAAAAATAATAGAACATTAGTAATTTTTTCAAATTTTCAAACTTATCTTCTAGACATAAAAGCGCATATTTTTGTTCTTTTACAAATATTTTGAACATCAACCGTAAAATTACTGATAAATATATGAACTATCTGCAAACACAGCAGCAGTTCATAACTTTTTGCAACAATTTTCTTTTAGGTAATTACCTAGCAATTTGGTTTTCAACTATCTATGGTCACCTTCTTATAAGTCGAGATACTGAGACCTTCACTTAGATGTACCTAAGTACACTAAAATGGGTCACTAGGTCTGGCATCTTCAATTTTTGACTGGCGTCACAGCTCAGTTAGTAGTAGCTCTGCCTTATGTGCTGTAGGTTGTGGGTTCGATCCCCACCGTGGGCAAACATTTGTGTGATCAACATTGTGGTTTCAGAAGTCTTGAGATAATAACTAAAATATGTGGCCTAGTAATCAGGACCGTGAATGTGTACCTATGTTTACTGCATGCCCATCACTAAATCTACGTAAAACAATTCAGTTTCCCTATAATGAAATATGGTCAACGGAGCGGCTTAAAACAGGCGAAAAGTTAAAGGGCACAATGCAAAATAGATGTCTTACGTCCCACATATCGTCTTCCCACTGCGGGAACAACTTCTTGAAGACGGATGGCTCTGCGCCTTGCTTCACTGTCACAACCAACGCGGAGTCCATTGTTCGGTCCAACCCATCATCTTCTATGTAATCCTAGGGAACCATGAGAGTTATATTAACACGACATCGAGGACCGATGTGGCGCGGCGGGCGAATGTCCGCTTGCGAGGTTGCGGGTTCGATTCCCGCCTTGGGATAAATGTTTGTACGATCTGCAAATATTTATTCCGGGTGTTCTGGGTGTTTTCTATGTATATAAATAATGTATTGTATTAAGTATATCAGTCATCTAGTACCCATAACACAAGCTCTGCTTAGGTTGGGGCTAGATGATGCTGTGTGGACTGTCCAGCATTATTATTATTATTATTAAAATAGATAGGTATAAACAAAAAGCTTTTAAAATGTGATTTGAATAGCATTCTACTATTGCAGAACAATTTTTTAAACTTTAACGATTGGAACCCATATGGAACACTTATATTACACGGCTAATTCATAAATAAAAAATGTAATAAGCGACGTGATAATTATGTGTTCAATATCGCAAAACTTAACTTTCATGGTCGCTGTTCAAAAATCACTCGCGTCATAAAACAAACCACGACTAAAACGACTTGACACTAATAATAATAGGTTACAGATATAAAAATCAGGTAGGTACTTAGTGACTTATGTACCTTGATATAGGTTGGTATTCTCTGTGTCTAAAATCCGAAAGGTTCTGGTTTGATTCCTGCGCGCTGTGGTGTGATAAAATGTTTGCATGATATGCAAATATTTGTTCCAAGTGGTGTTATCGTACTTACCTTCACAATGTCTGATCTAGCCCCCTTCACGCGTTCCGGAATGTTTTTACCCTGCCATAAGTATAACTCTTCACCTGTGTCCAGGATATATACTCCGTCGTCAGATAGATCCTGGGAACAAGGTAGAAAATTCACATGATTTTTATTGGAGTTGCTGATGGAACTAGCAGATGGCCCACCTGATCTTAAGTGGTTACCAGAACTTGTAACAAAGCATTACGTCACAGATCATGTTCGATAGAAATGTGCCCTACAATGCACTGTTCAGCGTTCATTAACTTGGAGGCATACAGATTTCAAGCCTCGTGTGCCTGTAATTTCACCGGCACCCTTCATACCGGAACACAGCAAGCCGCTTGTCGGCAGAAATAGGCATGGTGGTAGTACTCCCCCGGACGAGCCCTTCATTAAGAACTCTACTACTACTAAAACCACATCAAAATCAGCCTGAAGAAGTCCACAGCAAGACACACATATATATATCTAACTTAAGTACCTACCTGACGTGACGTGACGTGACACGCGCACGAGGAAGACCGAAAAGGAGATGGAGTGACGATGTTGTAGAGGTTGCGGGGAAGACGTGGACTAGATTAGCACAAGATCGCCGGCAATGGAATCGCATGGAGGAGGCCTACATCCAATTTTGGGTGCCCAAAGTAACTTAATTATTAAATTTGATACTATAATTTATATTGCAATGAATAATATTTAGAAAAAGTGACATTAGAATGAATATGTAATGTAATGGGAATAAAGGCTTTATTATTATTATTATTAAGTACCTACCTGTTGAGTGTATTTCTCATCCAGGTCTTCGAACTTAATCTTGCCTGTCACCTTGACAGTAACTGCTGTCAGTGTGTGAGGCGTCGTGACGCGCCGGTTCACAGCCAGCTTCCATCCTGAGGGATCCTCCTTGTCCTCGGAGATTCCACCTGCGATATACAGTACTTATATTAAAAAAGAAAATTGCCCAGAAGATGTTATTTCTGGGGTGGTTCTTGCTGACGTTAAAAATGACACCGCTAAATCAGTATATCTCTAATATAATTTTATAGAAATCTAGATGTATAAGAAGGACAGGCAAACAGTAAGTAAAAAAATATTTGTTATTATTTATGATCCCTGCCACGCACCCAGAGCCGCCCAGAACTCATCAGGCTCGTCGCCTTGCTCCACGGCGGTCACTTCCTTGTCTCCGCTTACCACTTGCGTGACGAAACTAACTGCCGCCTCCAACTCCTTAGGATGAGCCTCCTGTTAATCATTAAAACAAGCTTATGGTAGTATTTGTGAGTGAGCGTGCGCGCTGTTTTTACATACTCATACCTACCTATACATATCGACCACCTGTTGTAGAGCCGTGCATGCCATCTAGGATGTAGATCTTACTGGATAGTACACACACTACCTGGATTCTAGATGGAACTAGTAGCAAGGGTCCAAAAAGTCAAAAAGCATTTATTCTGTATTATCCGCAGGGATCATCTTGAAACTTCTTAAATCTAGGTGAATCTAAGCGCCTACTACACTTCTGGTTATATTCCCCACAGTTAAAAACGCAATGGAACCAGGAACCAAGCAAAGTCAAATTCAAAAGGCATTTATTCCATGAAATCAAAGTTACCAGGTCTTATGGTCTTATTCTTATAACTTGGTAAATCTAGGTGCCAGTAGGTACCTTGCGAATAAGCCTGACCAGAAGCCGTCATTAAAGTTTGTCTACGATTTGCCACTTTGCTATATTTACGGAGTAGTCAGAGCTTAATGCATACCATTGTACATTACAACTGTCTAAAACGTGTTTTGACTGCCTACGGTTGCGGTACGGTTGCTGACGGTTGTAATTTTTTGGTACCAGTGGCTCTCTGAAAAACTCCAGAAATTGGGGTAGTCCCGTAACTGTCGTTGAATATTTATGTTATGAACACGGTTCTACCATAACGTTACGGAGGTGGTTTTATCGGAAACGATGTCGGATGCGGAGGTTTTAAATTTGGTTTGTCAGAGATAGATCAGGTTGTGTGAGGTGATAAATGATGTACACATATTGCACTCTACTTATATACAATACAAATTGTGGAACGCCCACTGATCCATATTCTCTACTTATGTAACCGATTACGATTAGCATGCTCACCTTCCCGTTCCTGATGTAGATGACATCTGGCGTCTCCAGTACAAACACGTCGTCATCCTCCAACGAGCTCGCTGTCTCCGGAACCTGCACTCCACGCATATCCACGCCTAGCTCCGTACCTTCCACCTGGAGATTTGCACAATAGGTATCCTATGATTCAATCGCGTAAGGGGAATTCTTGAAACTCAACAACCTAATGGGTGTAATGAGGGTCGAAGTTTGTAAGAAAATACCTCGGATTTAACAATTACTCACCCTAAAGAGACGAATGCCGTCGTCGTCATAAGTTCCATTCGCATTCTTAGGCTTGTAGTCGTTATCTTTGCTTCCATACACAATCGCCAGGACTCCTAAAACATTTGAAATGTAAATATAATGTAAAGTACATTGGGATTCCTCGGTTGGCATAGGTACACAAACCTTACCCGCCTGATCCTTTAGGGCACGCCCAAATGTTATTATTTCCGCCATTTTGTAGAAGTTGTGCTTTAGATAAAAGCTTTGATCATTTATAATTATCTTAACGTTTGTACCTATAGGACCGTCGTCGTCATCACTGTGAGGATATTTTTGAAGTGAAAATTTCTTTAGGCGTGTTGAGCACTTTTTGGGAGAACAAAAATCATGGATCTCGCGTCATCGTCACCGAACGCTTTCCATGAGCTATATGTATACTGACTGTGTATAAATGTGTACTTTTGTACCTTGTGTCCACTTCTATCGGCTCATGATTATGATTATGATCTACTCGTGATGCTGACTGTATCTGGATTAAATATTTGCTTGCAATTTCAGCAGAAACTCCTATCAATTCCAAACTTCATCCAAATCAGTTCATGTGTTCAATGTTAGTAACGAGGAAAGTGTATATTGGTGTAGGAAGTGTGGATCTCTCACCCCTAAAAATGTTCAGGAAATGCTTGGTCTCCTTCCCCTGGGGAATCTTCACGACAGTCACGTTCTCCAACTCACTTTCCATCTCTGAAACAAGCTCCAAGGCTGCTACCTTGTCGCTGCTGGACGCGTCTGTACCCTGAGAACAAAATATTTTTTTTTAAATAAACCGGCTTACTAATCCTGGGGCTTTATGCTACGGTAATCTATGCGGTCTGTAAATACCAGATGATGCAGTATCATTCGCGCGTTGCTGACCTAAGACATACCTACTCTTAGGCCTGATTCCCTTGTTACCAGAAAAAGATGGCAACAGACTTATCGGCAATTTAAGCGACCAATATTAAAAAGACCATTATTATTTAGGTACTTAGACACTAGTTTAGGTACTACCTAGTATCATTCACCCAGTAATTTCACTTGCTACGGAGACCCAATACTTGGCTAGTATTCTACTTCAGGGTATGGGTCATCTTGAAAAACCGATGCAAAACCCTGTTTTCTTAGTGCTTGGAGGCAAGATGGAGATGGAGAAAATGTAGTAACTGTGTAGGTACATGGGCAAGTTTGGTACCTATTACGTACCTAGTTATGCGTAGGTAGGTACGTACGTAGCGACATCGGGTTTTGAAACGCACGCGTTAGCAAGTTTGAGATAGTCCAACCCTCCGAACTAGTTTGAGACTATCTCATCGAACTGTTGGTTGGACCCACTACTCACCACCCACATGTAGATGACATGGGCCTCTTCGTCGCCATATTGGTACTTGGCCACATAAACCTCGCTTTGGTATATCGCACAGATTCCCGACTGCATACTTTCTGTTATATCCTCTTGGTCTCCTGCCACCCTGGTAGATAGTCACACAAAAATAACAAATTAACACAAAAATAAAATAAACATATAGCTTTCTACTTAGCCTGTACTTTTTTTCTTTGAAAACTCGATATTCCAAGTTATTTTTTCATTATAGCACAATTCCTAGCATAAAATGGCTTACCCATAACATTATAGCTAAAGATCGAAAAGCATAAAAAAATTAAAGGAAGGCCTTTGTCGTTTGTGACGACCCAGGGTAAAATACCTAACTCACCGGATAACGACCAGACTGCCATCACCAGCATCTGGCATGTATCCACGCGCGGCAGCACTCTTGCCGATCAACTTAGCGATCGCAGCCGATTCCTCTGCGTCTCCGGAGTAGTAGCCAGCGTCTAGAAAACATATTCACCTGATTCCTGATACAATAGTTGATCTACTATTATTTTGAAACGGTATCTAATTTACTCCATTTACAACCATGTGCCAGCCAGAAACCAGAAGCATGTGTGCAAAGTAGCCCCTGATGATGCTGTACTTATTATTCCTATAAATCCTTTAGAATAGATCAAAAGGTGGGTTCACTTACCACTCTCAGTGACGAGCAACCTGCCAGTCGAGGATACAGTCTCCCAGTCGTGAAAGTATTGCTTGAAGGTGGAACTCTCAGCACTTTCAGTTACCCTGGTTACGTTCACCTATAAACGTTAGCAAAGGTATGTGACTGAGTGTTATTTGCTCACTCGCATGGTAGCTTACTAACATTCAACGTCTCATCATCATCGTGAGACTAAAAAAGGGTATGTACCTCCCCCATATTAGGTGTAGTCACCACATTTGGCAGGTGGATTGGTGACCGCAGTGTTACCGTTAAGTACTTAGGATAGACTGCTGACTGACCGTTTTCTGGTGCGTTACCTTACGACATTCACGAGGTGGTAGAGGGGTCTTATTCTATATATAGCGGGACACCCACGCCAACGTCTAAGCATTCGCATTTATCTGCGCATGTACCTAGTACTGTAATCAAAAAATTCCAGCCATAGTAGACTCCTCCCTATTGGTGGATAACTTGATACTCGCACTCATGATGTTTTGCAAGAGGCAGTCAATGGCACGTCTACATATCGCACATACCCACAGTTCCATATTCCATACACCTGACGACTTACAAACCCATCACCAGAAAATCGTTTCCTCACGGGGTGGTGTCGTTTTCCGTCATCGTTTGTTTGTATCATTAGATAGGATGTGACTCACCCAAGTAGGGTATCCTTTAAGTGTCAGGTACTGATTGGCAACGTCATGGTAGTTCTTCTTAACGTCAGCATCCACACCTGAGCCCAGCCACACATATACGCCTGAGTCAGGTGTGTCCAGGATGTAAACCTCCTGCACATTTAAATAATTTCGATGATGATTGTTGCGGATTGATAATGAGTAGGTACCTATAGGATTCATGATTATTAAGAATTGATAAAGATCAAGTTTTAGTTATTGCACAATAAAATTTCTTTTACTAAATTCAGATAAGAGGCTAGTTTAAGTAGCTGTTCGTTCTTTAAGAGTATTTTGAATCTGAGTTAATTAATAGGACTCGACTAAGCCTTCGCTCTGGGATCATAATGTACCTACGATCTAAACCTAAGTGATGTTTACTTGTACGACTTACGTTTGAAGAGAGATGCTTCTGCTTGTACGGTTTACTCAACGCTATCAAGTCAAGGGAGTCTCCTAGCACAGCGCGATACAAGTAAACAGCTGAAATATCTTCACGCGCGTATGTCTGAAACAAAGTAGTGTAAATTTAAAAAGTAGGCAATACGAATTTTACTAAATTAAGGTTTTATTCTACTTACTTCAGAGCTGTCATCACTGGCGAGATCGTCCTTGGAACCAGATCCCAGCGCTTCGAAGAACAACGCGTAGTCTTCATCAGATGAGAAATCATCTACAATAAGTTGAATTAGATGGTTGAAAATGAGGAGGCAATATAGGCAGGAGTTTTAGTTGGGTATGTGTCATTTCGTGATACTTACAGTCACTTTAATTATGTAAACTAATTTTTTTTTATTGAGGCTTTAAATAATGGTGTGCTTTTAGGTACCTACCTTCGCTAAATAAAATAAGCATTGAGGACTTACCGATAATTTCAATAGTAGCCCTGCCGTTATGATAGTCATCGCGCAGACTATTAGCAACGCTGATGATCTTGCGACGTTGAGTCGCCTTCGCGCCTTCTGGCATTAGCACAAAGATGTCATGGTCGACTTCGAGGATGAAACAGTGGTCTGAGGTCAGAGACGAAGCTTCGGCTGCCACCTGTGAAGATTCGTGCCTTAAGACTTGCTAACTTATCTTGGAGACGCAACAGGCCAGAAACGGCCGTGGCGTGGAAAAGTATCATATTTGTTCAAAGTATCAAAGTAAGTTGCTAGTTAGTAATGCTTCTAATTATTCAGTCCAGACCCAGATTATAATGGTCAGTCAGTATATTTCATTGATAAGGAGCGTGATTCTAAGATATCGATAATATCGCAATATAAAATATACCTTTCTAAGATTGTGTGTATTATGGCACTATTATTGTCGTGGAGCGGGCAGAGTATGACCTCACTAAGGTTTTCCTTTGTAGGTAGATGTTAGTTTACAGACCACAACTAATGTATTTTTAGTACCCTCTTTTGGTCAATGATGATGAGTTTACATAAAACGTTGCGATTATTGTATCAAAACTGGTTGTAAATTATTGATGCTCACCTCTTCAATTCTCATGTTGTCACACCCTGACAGCTTCAGCAGTCGCTTCTCGGCACCAGCATTGGTTTCCACTTCTGTGAAGCCGGATTCGTTGCCACCTTCCAAATATCTGATGGCTAAAACCGGTAGTTATTAGGATATAACGACCTCCACGTCTTAGCGGACGACTAACCAGATGAGACGGTGGACTTAGCGAGTTTAGGTTCCGCGATATGACTAGTGCGCGTGACAGAAGCCTTATGTGTCAAAAGATATATTGCCTCATTTTATTGAGTGCACCACAGCAAACAGTGACAAGGCTGATTCGAACAATGTTTATATATAGGAGTATCAGGAATACTGCATCCCATGTGACTGTTGTGCTGAGTGTATATATAATGAAGTAAATGAAACCACTCACCAGGCTTGAAGTAACCGAGGAACAGAGCACTCTCATGTCCTTGCACCTCTCTATGATGCACGGCCCGTCCGCCGAGGGCATCGTCTAAATTAACGGTCCAGATCGCAGCAGCACCCAATTTGTCTTGCGAGGCTTTGCTGCCAAGCCAAAAATGCGCGTCGTAGTACAAGGTGGAGTTTGCTTCCCCTGTTGTCTAAAACCAACCAATAGAAGTTGTTATAGAAGACCATGCGATTTCATGATCTATTGATATCGTAGTGGATTTTAAAAGTTGAACATTGAACAGATTGTAAAAAAGAACAATGGCTAACTAATATTTATGTAAAACATCATTAGGTAGGTACCTACCTAGTATTTTTATGTTGTGATTTTTGAGGTTTTTTTTACTAAGTTTTTTTTTAGTGAATCCATGTCTTAAGGCTGGTTGATCTTCTTTGGGTATCGTTTATAAAAATTTCAATGCCCACGGGAAGCAGGATTAAAATAGCTTTGACTGGAGTATGTACTTATGTGGAATTCTGGATTTTAAACGGTTTTACACTTGAACAAAATATTTGGTGCAGACGAGTCAAGTCCGCCCGCATTGGTTTGTTAAATAGATTATAATACTCTTACACTGCTGGACAAAGATCCTCCTCTACTCTTCTCGGTCCTTGGCCAACTCCACCCGAAAATTATCCACCATCGTGGAAGGTTCCTACTCTCGTTGACTTGTGAATTATCACCCTCAGCTAGCTAGTGTTACTACAAGTGGGTACCTGCAATACGATGTAGGAGTCTCCATTGTAGAATTTGCCATAAGTCTGTAAGGCTACTGGAACCGGCTCAAAGTTCTGAAAACAATGTTTGAAGATAGAACTGACGTTTCATTGGAAATTCGGCGGATTCCGTTTATCGATTCCGAAAAGACGAAGACTAGCGTAGTTTTGCTTATGCATCTCGACATAATCAATACAAAGCATAGCTTGTAGGTACTCTAGGATCATGACTGATAAAATACTTACATATATACTTTTTTTTGTACCTATATAAGTAAGTAAATACATACTTATATTAATAAGTTAGTTATATTAATAACTTATAAAAATGGTTCTCTTTTGTGGATTCAAGCTAAGGTCTTACCTCAATAGTCCATATTTCAGTTCCTGGACCGGTACCAGCACTCTCAAAAGTCGGATGAGACATACCTACTTCAATCGCTACTCACAACAAACTGGGTTGAATCACCAACACGAGTGTGCATTATTCATAGATATCATTATATCTACTGGCGAATCTTATCAGAAGTTTTGATAAGTAAGTACCTACCTACCTAACATGGATAATTAGCATTTTTTGGACTGCATACGCTAGCGGATTATCAGCATAGTGCTAACAAGATACACCAAAGAGAACAGCTCTCGTCGACCACCCTTGCGTCAATATTCTCACTGCTGCTGAGGGATGTGGCATTTATGTAGGAAGGACATTTATTTGGCACTCTGTCCTTTGCGGATGATGGTTACTTTAGGCCTCAGTACTGAATGAGTGAAGATCAGTTTTAATAGAACAAATGTTTAAAATCCGCTAAAATAAAAAAGTTTCACCAATTTTAACCTGTTCCATAAAATAGACTAAGTCTACTTACCTAATCGTTTAAGTAGGTAGAGGCCATTTACTGTAGTTTACAGTAGGTACGTGTCTTCAGCTAAAGAGAATCAATTTATTCTGCTAATAACAGCTAAGCTAAGGCCAAGCCTGAAGTAGAAATTTTGCTAGATCTGCTGAAAAATTTACTACACTACCGACCAAAACAGGTAGGATGATCCAGGCATTTTGGCATAATCGCATCATTTGTAGTGCAGGTACATATGCATAGGTAGATAACGATTTCGTTTACGTCATCAAGAGTTTTATTTTGGTATCGAGATAATATTTTAACATCATCGATCGATAGGTAGATATGGCAGCAATTTTAGTAGCTACCGTTTAACTTTTTGAAGGAAGAGACTGCATATTGTTGGTTGCTTAACCGATAATAATCGCTATGATACTATTGCTAGGCTCAAATAATGAGCAAGGTCACGTCCCAGACTTCACCAGCTCTCCAGCGCAGCATTCCGTAAGATAAGATGTAAGCTGGGTGAGGCAGGAAACATTAGTGAAACATCTTAGTACGTTTAAAAATAATTTATTAACACAAGAATTTGAAATGAATTTGGGTTTGTAATCTTAATAGCAAACAACGAAGCATAGAACGGCTAATCCCATTTGGGTGAAGCTCATTATGAATTCGCTTGTGCTCGAATTTGATGCCTGAAAAAAGAAAATTAGGTATTATTATTATTATTATAAGTACATGTGAAGTCCAAAGTATCCTGATTAAATCTATCCATGCATTATTTAAATTTAAATAATAGTCTTGAATTATCTGCTAAAAGTAAAAAGTAAAAGATAAAAAATAATCTAAGCATACCAATGAGCTCCCGTACCAAGTCGGAAAATGCATATATTATCTATGTAATGGTGTTCCTTTTACTCGTTTAGGTACGATACTTTTTAAATCATTGAAATCGTTCCATTGGTTGCGAAGATATTACACATTTTGTACCAGTCAACCGCGGGGCGGCCGAATAGCTCATGTGACGTCACGAAATCTTTTCCGCCCGCGGGCGCGCTCTCCGCAATTCATTTATTAGAGTTCACTCGATCTGCGCGGGTCGTGTTGTGGTTTTTACGTGAATATGCCGAACTATAAGTACTGTATAGTACCGAAGTGTACTAATACTTCAGTTAGTACACCTAAAAAACTATTTTTCAATGTGCCAAAGGTCCCGAAAGTGCGCAAAAAAGGGTGCACTATCATGAAGAGGGATGACAAAATTCCGCTTTCGTGCCAAACTTCAAGATTTTGTTGCGAGGATCATTTTGATGTAAGTAGGTAGGTACCTCCATAATATACCAACTATGATAATAGTTGGTATATTATGGAGGTACCTACTTACATCCTCAATCATTACTCGTGTGGTAAACAGGTGCGTAGGTAGCTTAGTAAAGCTTGTTTACGAATGTTAAAGAAAAATACAGGGTCGTACCTACTAGGTATATTTCAATGAGTAAGTAAATGATAAAAAATGTAAGTAGTGAAGTTTCTAATAACCCTTCCTCGGTAGTCGGGTTAAAACCAGGGTCGTACTCAGGTCTAACTACAATAAAATGTGCCGTTCCCGGTAATATTCCCCAATGCGGGAATATCCCACAAGTTTCCCGGGATATCGGGGATCATTTTGGGATTATAGAGGAATATTTCCGTCTTGGGGAATATATATCTATCTCATCATCATCATCATCAGCATGTAGAAGTCCACTGCTGGACATAGGCCTCCCCCACACGTTTCCAGGAAGAACGATTCTGAGCCCTTTCCACCCATCGACTTCCCACGGTCCTAACAATGTCGTCAGTCCATCGGGTAGGAGGACGTCCTACGCTTCGTCTTCCGGTTCGTGGTCGCCATTCGAGAACCTTTATTCCCCAACGGTTGTCGGTTCTACGAGCTTTATGGCCTGCCCACTGCCACTTTAACTTGCTGATTCTGACAGCTGTCGGTGACCTTGGTTCTTCTACGGATTTCCTCATTTCTGATTCTACCTCACAGTGAAACTCCCAGCATCGCTCTCTCCATAGCTCGTTGTGCGACTTTAAGCTTGTGTATGAGACCAATAGTTAGCGACCACGTCTCAGTGCCATAAGTCATCACTGGTAACACACACTGATTATAGACTTTCGTCTTGAGGCTTTGCGGTAACTGTGACGAGAAGATGTGCCGTAATTTCCCGAACGCTGCCCATCCGAGTTGGATTCGTCGGCTGACCTCCAACATATACCGGTACGGGTGTGACATGAGCATTTGACATAAGTTTCGTCTTACTCATGTTCATTTTAAGACCCACCTGTTGGGAGACAATATTGAGGTCTCTAAGCATTGTTGCTAGGTCTTCCAGCGATTCCGCCATTATGACTATATCGTCGGCAAATCGAAGGTGACTTAAGTGTTTGCCATTGATATTGATGCCATGCCTATTCCAGGACACGAGCTTGAAAATATCCTCCAGTGCAGACGTGAACAGTTTTGGAGAAATTACATCTCCCTGTCTCACTCCTTTTTGCAACTGGATAGGATTTGTACTCTGGTCCTGGAGTCGGATAGTCATGGTGGCATTACTATATAGGCCTTTCAACACTTCGATGTACCGATAGTCAATTTGACACCGCTGGAGTGACCGTAACACTGCCCAGGTTTCGACTGAATCGAAGGCTTTTTCATAGTCCACAAACGCTAAACAAAGTGGCTGGTTATACTCTTCGGTCTTCTGTATAACCTGCCGGAGCGTATGAATGTGGTCTATGGTACTGAAGCCTTTTCGGGACCCGGCTTGTTCGGGAGGCTGGAAGTCGTCTAGCCTACGAGCGAGACGATTAGTAACTACTCTCCTTCAAAAGGGTGTTATCACCTTTCTTAAAGAACAGTACCACCACACTCCTGCTCCATGCCTCTGGCGTCGTACCCTCGAGGATGAGGATATCTATCTATACATGTAATAAAACTGTAGCCAAAGTGAATGAAAAAGAAGTACTTACCTATGTAAATCTAAGCGCGAACGAAGTTGCGGGCAAAAGTGATATATAAGAAAAAAGAAAAAATATATACCTGAATTTATTATATTTTTAGGTGGAAGCTGATAATAATAATAATAATGCTGAACAATCCACACAGCATCATCTAGCCCCAAGCTAAGCAGAGCTTGTGTTATGGGTACTAGATGACTGATATACTTAATACAATACATTACATGCATACCTACATATTTTTTATTATACATAGAAAACACCCAGAACACCCGGAATAAATATTAGCAGATCGTACAAACATTTATCCCAAGGCGGGAATCGAACCCGCAACCTCCGCGTCGCAGGCGGACATTCGCCAGCCGCGCCACATCGGTCGTCATATGGAGAACTACGTCAAGTATAGGCTTGTGGGAGGAATGCTTAGATTGAAGAAGGAAGTATTGCATTCCTGTATTGTATTCCTGACCTTGATTATTTATTGTATAATTTTTAAATAAATCTGGGTATAACCTACGACAAAATATAATTTAAATTCTTAGGGCTTATTTTAAACTTAACATACCTAACGGCTTCGTTTATTCATAGCTCTAAATTACGTGTCCAAAGAACTTAGGTAGGTACATTCCTGTCAAATTAAGTAGGTATTTAAGTCTAATTTTATTTATTTTATACCTACATAATATTTTTCTTTAAACCTTTAAGTTTCTACATACTTATCTACATACCAATGTTGAAAATAACAGCGTAGGTAGTTACAACAACAAACACAACTTCCCTGGCTGACTAACCTAAAACTTTTAGGTATTTTATAGGCTAGTCCAAGTATGTGTACCTACCTACATATTATCCTGTTATTCTGATTAGGTTGATAATGAGATTTGTTTACCTCTGAAGTTTCCAACCATGAATTTCAGCGCTTGTGTAATTTAAATGATTACTAAGATAATCAAATACCATGAAGGTATCAACTTTAGGTAGATTATCGGATTGCGCTTGCTCAAAACCGATATCTACCTTATTTCTAATACTCATTTGTTATATTAAAATAACAACCTTCTAATAAAAACCTAATCAAATCACTTGGTGACGTTACGCTCCGTGTCGGACGAGTATCGCGAACAGAAACGCGGGGCGCGCAGTGGTTTGGCGGCTAGCGCTGGGCCATTGTGACGTCATCGCTTCCGTTCGCGCGGTCAGTGAATCTCGTTCGGTATTTTGCCCATAACTTGGTCAGTTTTGGCCGTAGAAAAAAAAATTTTGCATTTTATGTTTTAGTTTCTCAAGGCCTATAAAACTGCATTCATAGAAAAAACTGTGACGGGTCCCCATTAGAAGAATCTTTGTCCTGACTGACTGACATATATAGGCAACGCACAGCCTAAACCACTGGTCTAGTAGAGGCTTGAAATTTTTATGGTATATTTGTCTTGGTGCGTAGATGTGTACCTACCTACTAAGAAAGGAATTTCTGAAATTCAACCCCTAAACGAGTACAGCTGATGTTGAAGTTTGTATAAAAATAACTTCACGCGGGCAAAGTCGCACGCGTTTCGCTAGAAGATAAGAATGTACGAAATAAAATCAATAATTTGGAAAACATGAATAAAATAATGAATTAATTAGAATTTTCGACTGATAATAATTTTATTGATAGTAATTGAAATTAAATAAAATAAATAAATAATGCTGGACAGTCCACACAGCATCATCTAGCCCCAAGCTAAGCAGAGCTTGTGTTATGGGTACTAGATGACTGATATACTTAATACAATACATTACATATATAGATATTTTTTATTATACATAGAAAACACCCAGAACACCCGGAATAAATATTAGTAATTGAAATTGAGTGCAAATTTCAAAATGATTGGTGTGACGATTTTTAAACGAGTGTTGAGGACTGTTATGGATTACCTCGGCTGATAGTCTCTGAGTGACGCGCTTGTCACAGCTGATCTCATCGACAGACGTCCGGAAGCGTTCGATGTCCTGACGGTTGTTCACATCCGGTTGGAACTTGAAACTGTAAATTATCAATATCGTTTGTCGATGTCGATTCTACAGGGTGTTTTTATTTGTCACTGCAGAGCGAGTATGTGCAACAGGGGCTACCGCGACCCGGCTCAGAGCCAATGCTCCCCGGTTCCCCGGTTCTCTACCACCTGCACAAGAGACAAGGGATGACCTTATTAACGCTACAGACGATGAAGTGAAGGTGGCAATATTTCATTCAAAGTTTATGTAGATTTATAAGTATCTTTGACACGCAAGAAGAAGAGTGTTGTTTACATCTGCATGTTGTAAGAACGCGTGGAATTTAAGTTAAAGTTCTACATAGGTATTTGTACCTACTCACTTGACACGCGAGCGGGCGATGGGTTTGTCTTCCGTTGCATTCGGCTCCATCTTTAGGATTTTGTTCGTGTCTGAGCTGTCAGACTTGTAATCTGTGGACAGCGTATGACAAGTATGCACTTAAATAACATACAGATAGGCAGGTGTTAAGTATCGCTGTTTGTAGATATCAAAGAATAATTTTGTCCTAATTCTATGGTAGATATGTTAGCAGCTAGGTATTAGCACGTACTCGTATTAGCCTTTTTGGCAGCATTGGAATGCTCGCGACTTGGCACCCGTTTGCTCCCGTAAATAAGTGCTACACACTCCAAATAATATAGTCATTGTATTAGGACCTCTATTTTTAATTTGGCGACACAACGAGAAGTAGGTGGGTAGATATAATTGAGGCGGTCGGTCTCTGGTCCCCCAGAAGGGGATTCAACTAGACGCCCTACGAAGCTGTAGAGAGTGTGTAGAGCTGATGCCCTACGAAGGTCCGAAGCGCTAGTAAGCAGCAAAAAAAACAACTAGGTCCTAACATTGGCTACTAAACTAATACGCGTTTCTGGGCAACGCTGTTGGCAGTGCCTTACCGGTGTCCTTGTATATTTCTGCTAGCTCTTTCTCAATCCTCGCCTCCTCATCTTCTTGGCTGATGGATTCTTCTTTCTCTACTTCCTTCTGTTTAGTTGTTGTCGTTGCCTGAAAACAAAAAAAAACAACCTATGTTTCACTCTTTTATCATGTGGTCTCATGTGTCTGTCATTTCACCGGCATTTGCACCCATACACAACCGATACATAGCAACGCTGCTAGGTGGCAGGAAAAAGCTTAGGCCTTAACTAAACTGATGTGAAAGATAATTTTTGATGAAGATCAATGTTTGCTCACCACGACCCGCTTGGTCTCCCGCCGCGTGGTCGGTGCTTTGCTTGTCGTCTCCTCATCAACCTCCGCCGACGGTTCCTCTTCCAACCCGGGTGGCAGTTCTTGCAATTCTGTTTTAGCATAATACTCATTTAAAGTCTTTAAGCTTTCGTATCTCCCAAGGTTTGCCGTGTCACCATGTTTGGCATACAGTGTTGGTACCTACTCAAGAGGTAGGTACTGTTGTTCATCTCCTCGTGTTTTATTCCTTAATCGCATCTACCACATCCATGGGAGATATGGAGCTCTCCATTACCTGTACCCTATTCTAAGCAGGGACCGTCAGAGGTAGGCACGGGGAAGGTACAACGTTATTACCTATTGGTTGGTTATGAATGTGTGTCTGTATGATGCACTACTATGTGTCCATGAACGTGAATCATACAGGTGTGATAACGTAGGTTTAGGTAATGTATAGGTAGGTGATAAATGATACTGCTTTTCTTAAAAAAAACCCCCCGTATTAATTTTTACTTTACAATAAGCTAGTAAGATACCTTAGTATTTTGTAACTTAGGTAAAAACTTGTAGAAACCTAAAAAAGTGGTAGATACCTTTGACCGGAGTGCCAATTTCAATGATTTCCTGGCCCATGGAGTCGGTTAGTGCTTTCACATTGCTTCTGCAATCTACCAAATAAACTAACACAAAAAATAACAAAAGCCGCGCCAGTTGCATTATTGCAAAATTGAGAATTTTCAAGCGAGTATTTTTGTTTCGTGGCCTACTGGATTTTTAAATCGGGTTGGTTTGATAATATATTTAAAACAAGACATGATTCAAGAGGTTTTCCTTTCGCGACGTACTATAGGTAAATGGTAATAAAACGGTGTGTGAACCTACTTCATTTTTGCGATAGAAAGTTTGGATGCATTTTTCAAGTTTTTTTTAAAAACGTATAGTGTTCCCCATATATCAATTTACCTTTACAGTCGATAGGAATAGATAATTAACTATTGTTTCTAGTGTTAAAATTGTGCACACCACTTTTTTTTTGTCCTAAAGCTAAACCAGTTAAAACCATGCAGCGGAGCTACATCTACGCCATCATAATCATAAAGATTAAAGATGTATCATCAGCTAAAAATACTATTTCATATTGGTACTTATCTACCTATATTTCCTATAAAATATGGGAGGTCATTAAAAACTAGGAACTAAAAAACTAGGAACTACTACTATTACTATTAGGAACTAGGAATAAAAAGCGACCTAATATCGAACCCTGTGATACCCCATGTCAGTGATTGACACAAAATAATCTTGCCGCTTACATCTGAGACTCTTATGTTACATTAGACATTGTGTATAATGATTTCGTTTTATTTTCTTACACTCACATTGTGATAGTATGGAAGTAACCTAATAAGGAAAACCAATGTCGCCTATTTATCAGATAAGTAATTTTTATTTTAATAAATTCATCCGAATTATGAACTCTTTTTTCGAACACTGATACATAAAATGATATTTTTTTTTATTCTACTTACTGGTGGAACAAGCAGATGGCTCACCTGATGTTAAATGGTTACCATCGCCTATAAGAAAGAATTGGCTCACAGGCTACGTTTGTTATGAACGTGCTCAGCGCGTACCCAGCGTCCATCAACCTGAGGCATACAGGTGTTAAGCTTCGTGCCTATTTAGATACTTTATATTTTACTTAAAATTATTAGGTGTACTGAGTTTCTAAACAAACACTTTCTATACCTATCTATGTATTTGTTTTGTTAGTAGAATAAGTACCGATAACTTTAGCTTTGGTCAATATTTTGGTTTCATATTTAATTTTTATAACGAGGCAACACCTACCATATCTGCCAAGACTGGTCAAGACACGTCAAAACAATCGTAGATAGATAGGTACCTAAATTAATAATAATACCTAATTAGTGAGTGCAAAACTGTGCAAATTATGTAGTGTAATCTATTTATCTGTATTTTAATAAATTATTGAACTTGAAGTAGAACTCAGTAGTAGATTTCAGTCTATAAAAAAGTACTCTGTGGTAGTAGAGAAGAAGTAAGAGAAACGAAGAGTGATTTCGTTCGATGAAAATTAGATTTCATTAAGTACCTATTCGGTGGTTTAGTTAAATTAAACTACGTCTTGATACCTACGTTTAGTTTTGCGATTTCTCTCGTGTGTAGTGTAGGTATACTAAAAATGTCTAACTTAGCTCTTTGCAGAGTATGCTTGGCCAGTAATACCAAAATGCAGAGTATCGCAAATACACGGTACAAAGAGATATTTGAGAAACTTTCAACAAAGGTAGGTACCTACCTAAGGTAGCCGAATGCTACGTGTTGATTTATAGTACCTACAAGAGTGCTAATCGTCATTTCTTACTGTAGGCCGTGTGCTTTCTCATCTTGCCAGTGAGGCATATCTTGTGTTAAATGAAAGAAAATTACAACTTGTACAAATACATATGAAACAGATAAGCTAGTTACAAATAATTGTAGACAAGTTTGGTTTTAAGTGTATGCAAATAAGCAATACCTAGGTACCTATATAAACTAACTTTGTGTTTTAGCTTCATACTGAAGACAAGAGACCCAAGACAATATGCTTCATCTGCTACGCACAACTGCAAAGATGTGACAGGTTTATCAAGATGTCTTTAAAAGCTGAGGAGATACTCACACAGTTCGCATACAGCGGCATAGAGGTTAATAATAATATACATACTTCACTTTTTATTTTGTCTTTATCATATAAAGTTATCTAAGACTGGCAACACACCATAAAAATATTTTATTTATTACATACATTTACGCAGCCCAACAATTTTTTCTTGATTCAAATTCGTTTTTTTCTAGCTTACTGAAGACACGGTTAATATTCTAGACAGAAAATTTGTTTACAAGCTCTCCTGGACACCATTACAACATATTTCTCTATATGAAGCAGTTGCAGACCCACAAGTGAAGGTAGAAATTAAACAGGAGCCCTGCAACAGTATTGTAGTAGATGAAAAGCTCGGAGAATCAATAAATGTGAAAAATGAAATACAAGATGATGAACCAGTCAATCAGGCAAGATACGAAGCTGAAAAAATTCTCGAACTTAAAGAAGAAATAATCAGTGAGAGTGAAGAACCATCAATCAAGAAAATAGAGATACCTGATAAAGAAAATGTTGCTGTGAAAGTAGAACATGTTAAGAAAGAGAGGTCTCTAGATGCAGAATCTGAACTAAAAGGTATGGAATAAATAGTAAGGTAAAACAAGATAATAATAAAATAAAATAAACATCTAGTACAGTTAGCCACAAAAATGGATTATGGATGGCTATAGTTCCATGACCTTCTAGTTTTTACAAAGGAATTCTTCTGTCAACTGGCAACTTAATTCTGCAGATAGTGAAGGACTTTTAAATAAGGTTCAAAGCTTAGGTCTAAACTATGCTGTTTGAAATCTTTGACTACCTTTTCTTTAAATACAAAAATATTTGTCATTCTATAGGAAAAGTTTAAAAATTACACAAGAAAAAATAAATAAAAATCTATGTATCTAGTAAAAAAGGTACCAACCTATAATAAAAAACAATTCATTCCAAATTTGGAACAGCATGCAGTAATGGTACTTAACACAGTAATGGTCTCCAGAATCACAAAGATGCATTGCCAATTCTGACGACTAATTTGGCGCGGCGGGCGAATGTCTGCCTGCGACATGAGGTTGCGGGTTCGATTCCCGCCTTGAGATAAATGTTTGTACGGTCTGCAAATATTTATTCCAGGTGTTCTGGGTATTTTCTATGTAGGTATAATAAAAAATATCTATGTATGTAATGTATTGTATTAAATATATCAGTCATCTAGTTCCCATAACACAAGCTCTGCTTAGCTTGGGGCTAGATGCTGATGCTTGATGCTGTTTGGATTGTCCAGCATTATTATTATTCTCTCGGTTGGCGAACACAAAGCCCCCCCCCCCTTTTTTATGCGGGTCCATCACGTGTGGGGGACATGTGATGGACCCGCTTTAAAAATATCTGAGAAGTCAGTAGATGGAAGGGTCTCTTAAAATATTAAGTAAACAAATATTATATTCACTCACAGGTGTGTCACAAGAAAAGTGCTACGAAGAAATCAGTGTCACAAATCCAGACGAAACTGAGGGTACGAAATTCGCCTGTGATCATTGCAACAAGGCTTACACACAAAAATGCCATCTATACCGGCATTTGAAGACTAACCATACTAATTCCAGAACAGTGATCAGGGAGAACATCTGTGAGATCTGCGGAAAAGCTTTCATCCAGAAAAGCACCTTGAAAAAGCATATTCTCAACCACTCTGGCGTGAAACAATTTGCATGCGACTTGTGCCCAGCTCGCTGCTCCCAGAAAATAGACCTCGTGAGGCATATGAGAATGCATACTGGTCAGAAACCGTTTAGCTGTGACATTTGTAAAAGATCATACAGCAGGAAAAGCAACATGAAACTTCATATACTAACCCATGCCGACAGCAAACCATTTATCTGTCAGATTTGCAATAACAGCTTCAGCCGAAAATATGATCTGAACCGGCACAACAAAAGAAAGCATACAGGAGAAAAACCATACAGTTGTGATTTATGTGACTTTAGAAGTGTAAATGCGAGTTATATAAAAACTCATGTTGAAAATAAGCATACAAAGCGGCAAAGGGCAAAGCAAGTGCAGTGGCGGATTCACCCTAAGGCCACCCTAGGCCCGGGCCTAGGGCGGCCAGATTTGCGCTCAGTAGGGCAGTATATGGTGGATGCTGAGAAAGGGGCGGCTGATGGCTTGGGGCCTAGGGCGGCCGAGACTGCAAATCCGCCACTGCTTTTGTGTTTTTATTCAAATCACTCAAGTAACAACTAACCTGTGATTTTATTTGTGGTAATCCAGGAGTCTGTGAGAAATAGTACCCTTAAAAAATCGGCAAAATGTCGATCGCCGTGTTGAAAATACCTGGAAAAGCTATGATCCATGAGGTTACTAAGTCAAAAAGCATTTACTCAGTAATATTTGCAGGGACCATCTTGAAAAGTCTTAAAAGCTTGGTGAATCTAAGCGCCTGTCCC
Source organism: Electrophaes corylata (assembly GCA_947095575.1). Lineage (NCBI taxonomy): Eukaryota > Metazoa > Arthropoda > Insecta > Lepidoptera > Geometridae > Electrophaes > Electrophaes corylata. The sequence continues at coordinate 3,740,962 of OX352714.1, forward strand.
TCGCGACCAAGCCTAGAAGAAAGAAGGGCAACCATTCTCTGTCCCTGAAACGAAAACTCATTGGTTTTCTGCTGACCTTACTTACGGTCCACAAAACATGGTCTTTAACTGAGTCTCAAAAGTCCAAACTAAGGTCTACCAAAGAGCCATGGAATGCAGCGTGTTAGGGCTGAAGAGAACTGGTAGGATTCGAAATACCATTTCGTGCGAAGCCGTGTATACTGGCAGATTTTTTGAGAAGGGCGGTGATGGACAAGTCTGAAACGAGTTAAAGAAAAGTAGTGAAAGGAGTCATGTCCTCAATTTATAAGAAAACAATAACTGCTTATTTAGTTTTATTTTAAACCTTTTACTTTAAGACAATTTTACTAAGTTTTACTTCTTAAAATTGATGATTAACTTAAGATATCACGTGTATTCACGTAAGCTAGTTCGATTTTTTTTTGCATATAGTTTAAAAAACTGATTCCTTGGGTACAGATAAAAACGAATACGTACTAATATAAAAGTTTATTTAAAGACTTACAAGATTTTTTTGTAAAAATAATATTTTATTTACACTTGTTTAAGGTAACTACAAAATGTAAGTATAATTATTTTTCTTTAAAGTACCTACTCTTTATATTTCAAGTCCATCAAGGTATCTTGAAAGCTTGTATTCTAAATAATAACATAGTGAGTTGTTACTTTTATAGCATTGATTTTATAATATTTTATTAAAAGTTCTAACAAAACTACGCCCGTATCTTTATATTTTTGTTTTAAAATACGGCCTATTTCAAGTATATTTAAGTCAAATCAAGATGCCACAATACAATTTCAATTTAATTTCTCACACATTGCGCTAAGACCATACGTAATATTAGGTAAAATATCACCGAAATTACACAACAGAACTTAAAATAACACTAGAAAAACATCATAATTATTATGCTAAAAGTTCATCAAATTTTAACAATTTTCTTTAAAAAGGTAGAAACTTGTCCGCTCAAAGGTTTCATTCAAATTAGTCCACCTTGCTTGGGACAGTTGTGAGCGTATTTAATTTTGACTGACATAATTAGTTGCATTTAAAGTTAGTAAGGTTACAGAATATGTTCAACAGCATGTTCTTTCAAACGGTTCCACTGACTAAAGGTTTTTTCACACATAAAGCATGCATGTATCGCTGTCTCAGTGTGCGTCTTCATATGCTTCCTACAATTACTCTTATCATTGAATGTTTTCACACACCATTTACATGCAAACGGCTTCTCTCCTGTATGTGTTCTGGTGTGTACGAGAAACGTGCTTTTATGGTTGAACTGTCTGTTGCACATTTCACATGTATACACCTGTTTTGTTGTGTGGAGTCTCTTATGCCTTTGTAAATACAAAGATTTTGCAAAAATCTTGCCGCATGTATCACATTCTCCGCGTTTTAAGATCCCAGTTCGTTCCCGCTTCTTCAGATTGTTGACTGTCCGGGCCCGGGATTTACTTAAAGTATGTATCCTGATGTGCTTTTCCATAATAGTTTTAAACTGGCATTTGTAGTCACACTCATGACAGCTATACAATTCTTTTTCTTGCGGTGTTTTGGTTTTTATGGAATTTGCGCTTCGAAGTTGGTGTTTTGTAATTGATATTCGTTCAAGCTCAACTGTCACAATGGGGAGGTTGTATTCTCCAATAGAAGAATTGTATTCTGCAGTAGAAGAATCTTCTTCACTATCTTTCTGAGTGTCATTATCGTCGATATGTGGTAGTTCCAGATCAAGAGCGTGTTTGGAATAAGTATGATCTTTTAAGATGTATGTTCTTTGTATGGATGGTTTCCCTTTTGGGATCAGTAGGTCATGGTTCTCATGATCGTGGTTCTCCACGCTAATTTCAAACTCTGCAAAAAAAGAAGAACTTTAATTACCTATACATAATCATCAATAAGATAGGTACCTCACATAGAGATCCTAGGTAGGTAGGTACTTATACCTACTAAATGTTCTCCTCACGGTATCAGTTACTACGAGTGTACATCACTCGGAGAGTACGAGGTACAGAATCCAGATTCTGAATTAATATTTCCAGATCATGCAAACATTTCTCCTGACGCGGGAATCGAACTCGCAACTCTAAGAAGTCGAAGAGGGATAGTCAGGTCCAAACATCTATTGGGCACTTGCACATTTTTTATTGCACTATTAGGTATTTGGCACTAGTAAATACGGGGACCGAGTTTAAACGAATATTAGTAGTAGTAGCAGGGCTCTTGTGAAGGGCTTGTCCGGGGAAGTACTACCACCCACCATATTTATTTCTGCTGTCAAACATGTGATTTTGCTTAAAGTGTGTTGGTGCCGTTACAGGTTGATGGACGCAGGGCAGGGAAGAATCTTAGATGCATTGTAAGGCGCGTTCCTAACGAACGGACCTGTGAGACATCGGTTTGTTATAGGTGATGGTTGCCACTTAACATCAAGTGGATCATCTACTTGTTTGATCAGGAAGTTGTAAGTATAAAAAACAAACCATAAACCTACCTACCTACTCAAAAGCAAGCCTTATCATATTTGGCACTTGCATACATTTTTAAAATATAAATCTATTACCTTCTGTGTCTATGTCTTCAACCAGATTAATCTCCTCATCATAGTCTACAGATTCTATTTTGATAGCAACATCTTGAGTTGCATTGCTCGGTGCTGTAATGATCTCCACATCCTCATCACAGGTGACTGATGTAGAATTGCTATCTATATTCGGGTCGGATAAACTCTGCAGGTCTCTGGCTAGTTCCGACAACTTTTCTTGTAACAACTGAAAAAGTTAAATGAGGTATAGGTACTTTGTCTTTGTTGTCAATGTAATCGGTCTTCCAGTTAGAACTAATTTTGTATGAGTAGTTGAGCTTGTAGGCCAGTTATTTCAGTGAGTACTTAATATATATTAGTAGCATGAATGCAAATATTTCAGTTCCAAATGATAGTATGATTATAAGTACTGTAATTCTGGGTTCTCATGGCGCCCACTAGAGGCGCTTATTGTAGCTCCATACAAAATCTACTCTGAAACCGAGCTTACAAGACACAAATAACATTAAGTGGAACTCAGAATTGCAGTACAGTTTCCATCAGACAGTCAACATCATTCAAGAGTAAATTATGATCAGACAATCTTTCAATTGTTTTAGTGAATAAAAACTGATCACTATGTTATTTTCCAACTATGATTAGTATAAATATCATAAAAGTAGAGTTAATATGAAAAAAAATATTAGACTCCAAGTGAAAATTCAAGGAATGGGTCCAATGGTAAACAAATTCATATTTTATTCTGAAAATGTCAATTTCTTAGGCTGTCTGTACAAGCTATAATTTAGTTGTGGTATAAAATATGAGCCAATATGTATTTATTTATTTGAAGTGTAGTAGATAGATAGATTTAAGATAGATATGTCAAATTGTACACATATACACATAGTAGTAGTAGTGTGTTTGGTACCTAGGTATGTAGGTACTACATGCTTTACTTTATTATTTATGTAACTACAAGAAATAAAATGAGCCCACTACAACTACAAAGTTGTTACAATTTCAGAGAACTCTGGTCTCTACAGCTGCTTGGTTTTGAACCTACAACTTATCAGTCATTCAAAATATTTGTATAATAACAATTATTAAAGCAGTTCTCTTTCCTATTAAAGCAGAGATTTTATATTTTCTATTATTTTTGGTAAGTATTAGTGATAAAATAAAAAAAAACAACACACCTCAACTCCATTTTTATATGTATCGGAGAGATATTTCTCAGTTTTCTTCGACATCTGGAGAAATTTATGAAAACTTTGCAACTGTAAATTACAATTGTTGCACACCTTGTCAGGTCTGCCATGGCCTGTGATGAGCTGAAATAAATACTTTATTAAATGTGTGCGGACTGGACTTGTTTGACCAACACAATGTTTTCTAACCGCTAACTGTATTTTTTCAGGACTAGTCCCTTGTTTACCAAACAAAATAGATACAAATAATATTTAGATGTACTATAACTGTACAACTGACTGGTTAGCTTACAATGCTTTATTTGATTAGGTAGGTACTTAAATATGTTCTAAAATAAATGAATTCTAGTTTACATAAGCCAAACTTTGCTTCCAATTTAGGCATTTGTTTTTAACTCAGAAAGGTAGGTAACATCATAGGTACAAGAAGGTAAAATAACTAGGTACTTGCGTGCATAGGTACACGTCCTGGTAGGTACTTACTTTAGCACCCGTGTGTTTCTCGTAAATCTCTTTGTAGCGAGTACTAGTTAGTGCACTCATTTGAGTATCGTGTGAAAGGCACGCTCGACACACATCTAATTTAGACATTTCTATATGATTCTTAATGCCACTGCCTAGGTTATTCCACTAATAACTTTAAGCTCGAAAGATTATGTTGAACCTCGCAGCAAAACAGGTACCTGCTAGCTATTAGTTTTTTATTAGAAATCAAAATTTAAGCATCACGGAGTTGAATAGATTATCCTAGTGAGTAAGCCGCCAAACCAAAACACTAACTGAAAATTACATTAAAATTTCTAATACAAAACGGCACACTACATTCGCATCGCTAGATACATACAAACAAGTAGGTACACAACGCATTTATTTTTAATCTGTGGTAGGTAGGTAAATTAAATACGTTGTTACAAACTTATCGCATAGATAATTTTGCACTAGGTACGCTAGGGCGCAGAACTTTCATTCTACCAAATGATCACGCTGATTCTTTAGTTCGATATTCGATTCTTAGATACGTTCGTTATACGAAACGATACGAAACGTTCCAAACCACAAAATGGTCAAAATTGGGTTGAGTATGCCAACCAATCCAAATAATGCCTTTTTCAGTTAAAAAATACACGCATTAATTTATCTGTAGTAGTGACAAAAATAGAACTCCAGTACAGGTAGGTTGCTAATTTTTATGCAAATGTAATTTTAAGCCAAAATGATCAAACTACACCGGGACTCTAATCAAAACAAACAATTTGCCATGACGATTCAAAGACGTTCGGAACGCTTCTGTAAAAATATTATAAGCTGTTGTTTTGGTACCTACATAGAAGAAGAAATAAAATGTTAGATTGGAAAGTTTCTGTTTTAGTGTTTTTGCTTTCTTGTTTTTAGTTCCTCCTCTACTAATAGTCCATATACTTAGCTCTACTATTTGGCTTTTTACGATCTTCCATCTCTATTAGCTTATCGTCAGTCCTCAGTATGTGTTGCGTTATGTGTTAGCTGTACCTAGTAAAAACACCTGAAACCATAGCCATATCCACTAGTAGAAAATAATCAATAATCCTATACTAGCGGCTCGTCCCGGCTTCGCACGGGTTTTAGCAAGGACCCCTAGTTTTTTTGAAAATATAATATAGCCTATGTCACCCGGGGATAGTGTAGCTTCCCAACGGTGAAAGAATTTTTCAAATTGGTCTAGTAGTTTCGGAGCAGTAGGCTGATTCTGAGTTTTTTTACATTTTCCGGATACCGGATTTCGGTTTGCGAGCTCGAAATTTTTGTATGGAGATACGCTAGTGCCCCCATATGCCGCTAGGGGCGCTTATCATATCTCCATACAAAAAGTTCGAGCTCGCAAACCGAAATCCCGTATCCGGAAAACGAAAAAAACTCAGAACAGCCCTCTGATTCAATGCAAACAAACAATCAAATATGTCCTCTATATTATATTAGTAGGTATAGACTATTTAGGGCTCGCAACCTGTCACGTATAGAATACCAACTAGGTACCTACTGCAAAATGTGGTTATGTACCAAATGTACTAGCTGGACGTACCTCTGACTAACCGTGAAGTACAGGTACAGTACAGGTAGGTTGCTGAAATCTCGAGTAGGTACTTGATACTAAGAGATCGTAGGGGATATTTATTTTCTCTTTATATTTGTAGGTTAATTTTTTACAGTGCCAGGTATAACCTAACATTCGTTTACCTAAACTACTTTCCGTCTATAAAAAAGTACTCTGTGTACACTACAGTCAGAACTACTACAATAACCAGACACTAGGGCATGAAGTTTGCTTGTAATGATGCTAGGGCTTGTCTAGCACCAGTATTATTTAATTTTAGCGTAGTCGACTTTAGCCACAGAAAACATATAGGTACATAGTCAATGTGTGATGTTGCCAGCAACTAGCATTGCCCTGGAACAAAAAAAATTCTAATGGAAAATTAGGTAGGTAGGTAGGTACTGGTAGGTACCTACTTAAATTTACAAAACAGGATATTTTGACAGGACCACTGACAATGATTCGAAGGCAAGGTTAGGGTAAGGTCAAAATCCACATCATCAAAGTCTGGACTTAGACAATGTAAACACATACTTTATATAGTATAGCATATATTGTGTTCCTCAGTAATTTAAGCAAGTTCTAAGGTTTGCTGGAAGAAAACTCTTTTTAGGGTTAAGCTCATCTTTGTACATGACAGCTGTAAAATAACTATCTGTATAATTTGTGTGTACAATAAAGAATAAATAAATAAGTTTATGTTTGTCAGCTCGAGGACCATTTGGGTTGTGCAATGCTTGAGGCCATCGCAAATACCACCCAAATGTACAATCATCGCTCCTGCGAATATTGTTCAAAGGTATAACTGACAGTGAAGTTAGACCAAGCAGTACAGAGATTATGATTGGTGGTGAGCTTGTTTATGACGTTTAAGAGTACCTGCTTCTGTATACTTCTTGTCACACCTGTCACATGAGTATGGCTTTTGTGAACTATGAGTTAGTATATGCCGTTTTAAGTGTTCCATTCTTGAATAAGTCTTACCACAAAAATCACATGTGTAATAAGACTTCTTAATGTGTCTGCTCATGTGGCGTCTGAGAGATCCTGCTTCAGTAAATGCTGTTTGGCATTGATGACAGACAAATGGTTTCTCTTTAGTATGAACAACCATGTGACGTCTTAGAGTACTTGCCTCAACAAACTGTTTCTTACATTTACTGCAAGAGTATTGCTTTAAGCCTTCGTGGTACCGCAAGTGTGGTACTAAACTAGCTTTAAAACTGAATGCCTTCCCACAGATATCACAGCTGAATGGTTTTTCTTGAGTGTGTACTCTCATATGTATCAATAAGCTAGATTTACAATTATTAACTTTGCCGCACACTTTGCATGTACATTGGTCTTGGTCTGTGTGCATTAACATATGCTGTCTCAGAGAATATTGCTTAGAATATGAGCGACTGCAAATATGACAAGTGAATTTTCTGTGTGTCTGTATATGTGTTACTAGAACACTCTTTTTTGCAAATTGTTTGTTGCATATATTACAAGACCAACCTATGTAAATAGTGTTTAATTTATTTTCTTCCTTTATAAGCTGTTGTAAGCAGTCTTTTTCAAGTAAACTGTTTTCATACTCCAATTCTTTATCCTCTAGGGCTTCTATCTTTATGTCTACTTGTTCTACTTTCACAGCAGAATTTGGATGTATAGTTTCTAAATTGTTAAGTGCCTTATGCAAATCTTGATTTTCCTCATTATCATTTTCATCAATGTTTTCCATCGTTTCTTTTTTAATAGATAAGTCAGTGTGGTTATCATTAAGAAAGTCATTGAAAGACGTGCACCAGGTCATACTGACTGACAAGTTTGATTTAGGTTGTAGAGCAGCAACAGAGCTGTTGGAGATCTGGAATATGAGAATAAGACAGTGAAAAGTGAGAAATCCTAAGTAGATATTAACCATCTGCAATGGTAAAATAAAATGAAAGTTGGCCAAGTGCATGTCAGACCACGCATGCATGTGAGATCACCCTAGGAGTAGGTTTATGCATACCTCAATGCCATTGAGAACCATAGAACGAAGTATTTTTTCTGATTCACGCAATTTGGTAAAGAATGCAGTACATTTACGTAGTTGCAAGTAGCAGATGCAGCATACTCTGTGAGGCATTCCAGGTTCAGTATTGAGCTAAAATAAAGTAAACCTTGGGTTAAGTTTGTGCTTCCATGTTTTGAAGGGTATTTTACACTGTCTGTCCTGTTGTTAGAGGCCTTCGGGCGGCCTATGCAGCTACGTTCTGACCTGTGCACCTGCTAGTTTAGCGTACATTTCAAGGAGCTGTTTGTTTTTTATGCTGTGCATTGTGAGATCGCTGACGAGACACACACGGCACACTGTTGTACTCATTTCTAGTTTTGCTTGATGTAAAAAATAATGTTGAGTAGAATATTTTTAATAAAATTAGTTAGGTATCTATACTAGATAGATCACAAAGATAGTTTCAGTTCACAGCACAGATAGATTAATATAATTATAATTCCTGTTTTTAAGAAGTGCTTTCTTGTTTTTATTCTATAAGCACACTGCACAACACAAAGTACTCTGTGACATAAAGTAACTGCTCTGTGACTGCTAGCTAACCACTGTGGCAGTGCTGCCAGCAGTAATTGCATTATTTGCCATTAAGTGTAATTTATATACATACATAAATAATTATTACATTACTTTTCGGGATGAAAACTTTGCATGCGTTCCACACTTTTAATAATAATTTGAGCAAAATTTGAGTTTGTCAAAAGCGTATGGCTTTTTTATAGCGCTTGCATGGTTTTCCATTTTTCGTGCTACCAGAAATCGACCCCTGGCAAAATGTTGGTCTATCTTTAAAAGCGGCTACACACGACCCTAAAATCACTGGCGATATCGGGACAGCGGTAGTGGGGATGAAATCGGCTACTACTCTACACACGTCCCTGCCAGTGAGTACGAAACCGACCGTGCAACAGACTGCTCGTTGTTCCGAAATGCCGCCGACACTCACAAAACAGCTTACTATTATATTATGATATTAATTTATTCCAGAGAATATCTACCGTGCCTAGGATTTATGGCGTGAGCCTATTTTATCTAATTAAATTGGTCTCTTGCCGTTTTTATATAGTTAGCTATATCTATTTTTAACAAACCTTTAATGAATCATTCTAATTGTTGTGATTTAATTAATTGACGATCGACGGATCGTTACAGCACGTCGTATCGTCGCGGCACTCAAGCGCAGACTGCGTAGAAATCAATCCTGATTTCGCTACACACGTACTGACAACGCTCCCTAGACGATAATTGTCCCTAAATCGTGAGCTCGCTCGGAGCGATTTAGGGACGATAAAAATCGGGTAGGATTTGCACATACACGAGGCAATTTATGATACGATCTAGGGTCCTCCCCACCACTGTCCCGATATCGCCAGTGATTTTAGGGTCGTGTGTAGCCGCTTTAACCTTTTTTCGGGACCATGTGCTTGCAACACTGCTATGCCAATGCAAACAGGATTTTTTAATGTTCTTTGCATGGTTTTCATTTCTTTCTTGTAAGTTTTGCTAGAAATGAAATGGTATGAATGAAAAAACCCTTTGTTAGCAAAACACCCTGAACTCCTGCTTCGCTTTAAAGAGTAAATCTGTGTAAGAAAGATGGAATACCCGGCTTAGACATGTCTAAAATAAAAGTAAAAGTGTGTAGGATATGCTTGCGATCCGATGTTGGGGCAAAAGATATTGATGCTACTATCAACGATTTCTACGACGAACTATGCGAATACGATGTAAGTCAATTAAAAATAGAAATAAACAACACATCCATTCAAGAATTAGACCTAGTAAGTAGGTACTAACTATTCAGATTGCATTTTATGTTACACTTGGTACAACCAAGTAAATAAACAACGTAAAATCCTTACCTTTCAAACAACCCTCGGGGCATAGTCATCTTGTTACTAGGTTTCACCACCTTCCACCCCTGTGGCTTCACACACCGGTACTTGGATAAAAAGAAGCCTATAAAATTACACTATAGGATGAGATTCTGAATCTTATTTCATTTCAAAATTGTTTAATTGCAGACAAACGAAAATCAAAGTTTGAAATACTGCAAGATGTGTGAGTACCAGCTCCGAAAGTGCTACAATTTCAAGCAAAAGTGTCTCCGAGCCAATGCAGTGCTCAAGGCATGGCGGAAGAAAAAACTTACAGTAATATCTCGATGTTATAACTAACTTGCTTCCTCTTGTGGCTTTATTCACATGGCTTTATTCCTAGTAATTCAACATAAGTTGTTCTTCAAAATAAAATTTCATATAAATCTGTGGTTTTACATAGCAGTGAAGATCAAACCGTTAACGTAAAATGCTAATTTTACTTATTTATTATGTCTTAATAATCCTATGGAAAACATTTTCTTACAGATATTTCCTAAAAACCTTCACGTCCTCTTACCTCCGTCGCCCTTCGGATTCTGTTCCCCCTCCGCTCGCCACAAAGCCACACACTTTAAGTACACAGACCATGGACCCACACCCGACGATGCGGATAAGGATACTGTGGAATCTGTGTTTGGGCACAATTTCCTTGAACACTCGCAATGCAACGATTCCAATGACGCGCAAGAGGATATTCCACTTAGCAATATGAGGGTAGGTATTTCTTTATTTTCGAGATTGAACAGTTTTCATTTTAAACATCAAATTTAATTAACATTTAAAATCGCGGATCTGCTCCCTCTGTCTCTCTGGCTCATAAACATGTTTGAGAAAGTCGACGCCTATAGTAGTATAAGTAAAAACTGATACTAATTCTCTCGTTTGACATTGACAAAAAAAGTATTTTACTTTATGCTTATTTTCTGACTAGATGGTAGGTATTGTAGGAAATTTCTGCTAATATTTATTTATATAAAATTATTATCATTTTCCCTTCTTTCCAGGTAACTGACATAGATTTAGATTTGAAAGATTTGGAAATTGAATTGAAAGAAGAAAATAATGTTTCTACTTCCGACGCGTACGACGACGGAATTGACAGCGATGATATCGACAGCGACCTGGAAGATGCCATGGATAGGTAAGAATTACACTAGTATCCTACTTAATCACCGAAAAATCTGATGGGATGTCTACCATGCCTTGTAATTACATTAGCGGTTTTGATTGAATATTATCAAGTTATGCTAATAAAAAATATTTTAACTTATAGGTACATTAAAACTGAAGTCAGAAAGCCCAATACACGATCAAAAAGCAAAACTAAACCAGAAAAATCGAAAACCGTACAAAAAACTAAACACATCGAACCGAAACTGAATGCAAAAGTTGAAAAATTGAAAAATAACTGCAAAATTAAGACGAAAATAGAATTTGCAGACGTTGATGGCAATAGTGACGAAGAAACTCAAGTGGACACAGAAATGGGCATGGTAGGAGGCACAGAAATAAACACTGATAGGGGCACAGAAATGGGCACTGAAGGGGACACTGAAATGGGTAATGGGGGCACTGATGTGGACGACCAATCACCGCAAGCTAACAAAAAGTACATCAACATAAAACAGAGAATTTTAGAAATATTCGACAGAGGTGAAATACATGAACTTGGTGACAATTCAAAAATTACAAAGGAGATATTTTTAAAAATATATGATAATTTTCTACTGTCTGATATGAGGATGTTATCACTGAAAAAAGGTAATTTATACCAATTTTAAGAATCTTTGTCGTCGAGACTATATGTGTACAATTTCAGGGTATATCTTCAAGGATACCTCAATGGCGCAGCTTAGACGCAAGAAGTGCAGGTTGAGATTGAACAGGCTGAACAAATATTTATATCACCATCGTCATTTTCCAGCCCTTATATACCGCTACGTAGGGTTGGCACAACAAGTTAAGTGGGTTCTTGAAGTGAAAACTTCTTTAGGCGCGCTGAGCACTTTTTGGGTGAACAAAAATAATGGAACCCGCGTTATCGTCACCAAACGCTTTCCATGTGCTATATGTATACTGTGGCATAGTTTTTACTTGTATCGGCAGTCCCCAAAAACTGCCTTACTTTTTTTCTATCAAAGAGAGACCACAATGTATCGGAAAACTGTTTATTATTCCCGACATAGAAAAATTATAACTACATTTCCTGTTCGCTCAATATCGGAATCGACAAATCATCCCCGTATCTCGCAAATGTCAGTTTAAATAACATCTGTGTATTTTCAGATTCCCAAGGCCAGTACCGGAAATTAAAAAAAGCGCTTTTACATCTACTCAAGAAATACAACCCTGACTATGAGACAGTCTTTGAAATAGGTATGTATTTTTTATCCATGTTTACGGAACAAGCCTATATATTATGTTACCTTATTAAGCATTGCCTCGCAAGTCCCATGTTAGAAACTTGCTCTATGATGCACTGCTCTGCGTCCATCAACCTGAGGTTTACAGATAATAAGCTTCGTGTGCATGTGATTTAACCGGCATCCACATCCTTTGAACCGGAACACAGCAAGCTGGTTGACGGAATATACACATGGTAGTATTACTTCCCCGGGGAAGTCCGGACGAGCCCTTCACTAAGAGCTCTTACTATCTACTCTTATCGGTAGTGATAACGCCATACTTATAATACACAAACACAATATCGCTATAACATACTTCGTGTACCTATTACAGAATACCTGGACACGGAAGAGAGGAAATTGGGCGAGTTTAATAGAAGAAAGGATAGTAAAAGCTACGTGAACGCAACTTACAAGTGCGAACTATGTTACCGAGGGTTTGAGAAGCACACGCAGTTCCAATACCATAATAAATGGCACACGGTCTGTATTCAGTATTATTTATTAAGACGGCTTGTCGATAAATTCGGTAAAACTTATCGAATTAAATAAAACGGAGTCCGTTTTATCGAGAATTTGTGTCAATCTTTTTTTATCGATATATCCATGGCACCTGAACTCTGTAGTTGGGCTACCCAGAACTATTGTATTGTATACTATAATACTACAAGTTGTATTGGCGTTACGTTAGAATAAACTATTCTTATTTAGTTAAAGGCTCATCCGGGGAAGTACTACCATCATTCATTTTTCTACCGCCAAACAGCTTGCTGTGTTGCGGCTTGAGGGTGCCGGTGAAATTGCAGGTACACGAGGCTTAACACTTGTATAACTCAGGTTGATGAACGCAGAACAGTGCATCGTAGGGCAAGTTTCTGGCGAACGTGACCTGCGAGGTAATGCTTTGGTGATGGTAGCCACTTAACATAAAGGAGTTGTTAGCGGAGTAAGTTTGTATGAAAATATGTAGCTTCATTGGATCTCACAGTTAGTAGGTAATGAATAGTGTAACGTTTGTTCTAGCCAGCGGCCGGTGAGTTTCTATGCGGTATCTGTGGCATGCGCTTCCAATCTTTGAAGACGCGCGCCAGCCACCGCGCCTCGAGCCATTCAGCCGTCTACTCCTGCAAGATGTGTCCACTCATCACTTACCACTAGTGAGTTATTTTCTTAAATAAAATAAATAAGCA